>JAUMIR010000004.1:92992500-94403333 GCA_030847615.1 Gambelia wislizenii
GTGGGACACATTCTAACTGGAATTCTGCTCACACTGGGGAGACTTCCCCCCCACAATTCCTCCTGTCTCCCGCAGCTCTTGTAGTTCCTGAAATACATCCTGGAAGACTGAGAGACCCTCCGGGGGGAACATGAGAGGGGCTGCTAGAGGCTGCAGGTGGAAAGGATAGAACTTGGCTCAGAACAGTCAGTCTGGATCCAACCTATTGGTTCTATTGTTTGAGTGACTAAGGCACAATAGGCATGTATCCTAAAGGCACAAATCCTTGTGTTTTTTAAAAAATTAAATGAGAGCCTTGCAGGGGTTAGAATACTGGACTTGGGTGAGAGAGATCCAGATTCAAATCCCCACAGAATTTGAAGAAATCAATGAAACTCACTGGGTGAATCTTGGGCCAGCTTCACCAACCCACAGGTTGTTGCAAGGATATAAGCAGAAAGGTGTACATATAGTCTGACACTCTTTGGATGAAAGACAGGCCAAAGAGGTGCACAAATATGGACTGGACAGGGCAGCATCCCAAGGCTGCAAGCCAACGGGGGTCACCTGGCTCTACTTGGCTTGCACTCAGTCTCCTCCTAGTCACATTTCTACCATCTTGCCCATTCTTCATCCTCCTGGTGCCTGCACTGCTGCTTCTGATGTGGTCCCTTCTCCCCTCCCTTCTCAAAGCCCTCTCTTCTCCCACCTCTTTCACTCCAGAAGGAACAAGTAAACCCCACCCATCTCATGATGGCCAGCTGCCTCCTTCTTTTGGTCCTGTATGGAGGGTCTGTGAGGCAAAGGGGACTACCACTTGCCCCTGGATCTCTAGGCAAGGCCAGATTATCAATGGTTCAGTTTGAATGATTGCTCCAGGGACCAGTGTTGAAGGGGAAAGGGATCACTTGCTTCCTCATCTTCTTCCCTGTCAAAGCCTTAATCTCCTGATATTTCTGATACCATCAACATTTTATGTGATGCTTTAAGACTTTAAGAAACAACAAAATTGCAGAGCTAAAAGGGGGTTCAAGTATGAAGATTTTTCTGCTGCTATCTCTTGTACTATGTATTTTATTTATTAAAGTATGTATTCAATAATTCATTTAATTTTTATGCCCCTGCTCCTAGAACTGTTGTTGCTATATGCCTTCAAGTCAACTCTGAATATCATAGGGTTTTCTTGGCAAGGTTTATTCAGAGGTGATTTGTCACTGCCTTCCTCTGAGGCTAGAAGAGTGAGACTTCCCCAAGGTCACCCAGTGGGTTTCCATGGCTGGGTTTCTACGAACCCTAGTCTCCTGGAGTCCTAGCCCAGTACCTAAACTACTACGTCACACTGTTCTTCATTCCTAGAATAGTTCCCACACCTATAAAAAGTGGTTCTATTTTGGAACTGTTCCAGGGCCTCAACCATAATGCAACCTTGCTGTCAGGCCCTAAGCTATAGGAGTGTGTATATCCCTGGGGATAAAAATGTAACAAATCAATAAAATAACATCACCATTTGACCTGTGTTGATGTTAGGATGAGACTACTTGTGAGTGTGTGGATACAGAGGTTCATTGTCATGAACCCCTCCTCTCATCTTCCCACCAGCTCTCCTTTCTGCGAGGATGGCATCACCAGAACAATCTCTTCCATGTCTTTTTATATGGTGGTGCATGCTCTCCTATTGTATTCCTGCCCCATGACATTCCCAGTTCTTATTGTTGCAGGTTTGTGGTTCCAATGGCAGGGAGATCAGGCTAGCACTGGCTATGTAAGAGCACTGCTTTCCTTTCTAGGCTTTCTGGGGACATCATAATAATGCCAGAGCTTGTAAAAGTGACTTCTCTGGACTACAACTCCTAGCCAGAAATAGTTGAAAGCTCTCTTAACTAGCCTAGCCATTTCTGGGGGCAGGATGAAGGTGGGAGTACCTGTATTAGTCTATTGCAGCAAAAACAGTGAAGACCCTCAAGAGTAGCACTTTTTTTTTTACTACATAGGTGGGCTTCAGTCCATTAAAGTTTATGCCAAAAAAGTATGTTAACCTTTTAGGTGCCATAGCGTTGGCTTCCATATCAGTCGGCCAGTGAGTCTACTCTAGGTTTTAGATTGGAACTTAAATTAGCTATCCAAGGTATTGAACCTAGTTGGGGGTTAGGGTTCAGTACCTTGGAAAGTTCCTATAAAGTTTGGGCGAAAACAGAGTAGATTCACTGCCCCACTAACACCAGGCACCAGAGACCACATCATTCTTTATTGTTTTTGATATCATCATCATGATCACAACAAACACTAAGGCCAAGATCCTGAAGCTATGATGTCATAACTATGCTCTGTCTCTCAACCTTACCCCTGAACCCATGTTAAAATCCTACCAAGGGATTGAGTTGTGTGGTGCTGACAAGCAGGACCCTGAAGGATGACACACCTAGCCCCCTCCTGCCATTGAGCCACAATGCACCAAAAAGTTATGACAGGAACCTGCAGGGACTCAAGCTTCGGCCCCTTATACTGCAGCTCAATGGAGCATGGGGGCTGGACACATCATTCTTCAGTGCCCCACTCACCAGCACCTCAGAAATCCATCCCTTGGTGCAGCTGGCTGGATTTTAAGGTGGCTTTGGGGGGCATTTATGATTGTGGCAATGGTGCCACTAATGGAAATGTGAACAGGAGGCAGTTGCAAGGTTATAAGTCTAACTTTTGTCATTGTAACTGGCTAACAAGATGCCGGCCTGTATTTTAATACACACTGTGTAGTTTGTTGTTGAAATTTATTCCTGAATGTACCCAAAAGCAGGCCTTTAAACCTTGCTGAGACTCTTCTCCTTGTGAAAATGCAAGCCTCCCTTTGAGAACCTTTCTAGCCAATTGTGAAAAAAATTGCCAGCTGCTACTCAATTGTTTATGAGCAATCTAGAGAGCTTTTCTCAAGGTAACACTTCTCTCACTGGGCTAAAACTTTTTGCTTGACATGTCTGCTAAGAAAGACTCCTAGGCAAGTTGTGTGGGATGGCCCTAGTCATATCATCTGAGATTTGTGGACATACTGTTATTATCAGGGATATTGAACATTTCAAAGTTTGTTCAGAGCATACAAATGGGCTTACTTACCCTCCAGTGGACCAGGGAAGTGGGGGGCAGACCAGTCACCATAGTCAAGTGATACACTGTAATACAGAGTGAGATATAAACATTTTAAATGAATAAATAACCCTCACTATGTTGCTCAAATTTATAACATGTGTCACAATAACTTGATTTTGGCGTTTGTAGACTACTGCCCTCTAAGGGAAAGAATAAAAAACTGCTTAAGTGTAACCATATTATTATGTTGTTTGTTGAAGAATACACAGGAAACAGTCCTATGGCCCCTTAAAGACTAATGGATTTTTCATCACCTAAGCTCTCATGGACTACTTTCTATTTTATCAGAGGTGTCAGATATGAGTTCTAGTCTAGCTTTAAGCTTCCACCAGACTTTTTAATGTTTGCTTAGAAAGATAAAGGCTATTAAGCACCAGCATATATTTGTGGAAACCTTGCTGTAATCTAAGGGAGCCTTCCTGGAGCATTCAGACAACCTAAGTGCCAGAGTATTTAAAAACCTTTTTCAAAGATCCCACATGGGTGGAGGAGAATGCTTAAGTACCACAGCCAGGAAAGTCTGTATCTATCTTCCTTGCTTCAGGATGGGACTTATCTTGGTCTGCCCTTGCCCAGTCAGGAACACTTTCAAAGAAAGGACTGTCCTTCAAAGGGAAGGCCACTTTGTAAAAGAAGACACGTGCTGGGAATAGTTTGGGGTGCAGAAGAGTGAGTAATGAATTCCAGCCCCAGTCAACAACTGCAGCACTTAGTCCCCATTGTAAGTGTTGCTCTCAAAGCAGATGCTCTCAAAACAGAACGTGTTACGCCTGATGCAAATACATTTGGAACAGCATCAAAGGGACCAGAAGGAACACCTGCAAGGCACCCCAATGACTAAAATTAGATTAAAGTCTCTAGAAAGAACTGCATGCTATGTTAAGTGCAGAACACACTGCTGCAGCTTGCTTATTTACTCCCAAATAAGCATGTGAGGTCCTTTAAAGGAAATCTCCAAGGTGCTGATCCCTATTCCCTCAAACAGGATCAGTATCTTAGACTGAATCTACACAGGCTATATGATGCATTCTTACCTCGATCCCAATTCTGTTGAAACAAACAACATTCCTCTCCTTCTAATGCAAAAACACTTCTTTTTGATGCCGGAGGGCTTTAAGGCAATTTTAGAAACAGTTTACTCCTCTGTTTTGGGGAAGAACTGTATTGTTTTTTTAAATGTGGTTTTAGCCCCTCATTGGGATTGTGGTAGAATCAGGGGTGGGGTAGGGGAGATTGGGTCCAGATAGGTGGGTGATCAACTAAGTCAGGTGGTCACCTAGTTCACCTAATCACTCCCAGCACAAAAGGGTGGCTCCCTTGTTTATATCAGCATCTGGAAAAGGCAGTGATGCCTTTTTCTCTTTTGGGAGGGCTGGATTTGATGTTTGTATGTGAACCTTTGCATACATACTGTTGCACACATTCATAGATCAGCACTTTTCTTGCCCCTTCTCTACCAGCTTCACTTTATAAAAGAGCAGATGGGCAATCAGAACAAAGGGAAAACAAAGGCTACTTGATTAAGCAAACATGCCAATATGAACATACATTGCAGGGACATATTAAAAACCTGCAGTTGCTGCAATTGTGTGACCAGACAAAAACCCAATACGGTTGAACACACTAGAAACACCCCCTTGCACCAATGTGGCTATATAATTGGAATACTGTGTGGCTTTTCAAAATGATTTCAGTTTGAATTAAAACAAATATGTGTAGCAGTAAAGGGATAAAACCGGAGCAGGGATACTGTTCAGTGGAGCTGGGATGCAGCCTTCATGTAGATTCAGCCTTAGGTTGCTCCTTCAGCAAAAAGCCTGAAGCAGATTCACCACCCTGCAGACATGGAAACCACCTGTTACTCCTGCTTAAGAGTCTTCAAGCAGAGGCTTAACAGCCATCTTTCAGGGATGCACCCTAACTATTATTCTATAATGCAGGAATTGGAAAAGGGAGCCCTGGTGGCACAGTGGTTAAATGTGAGTACTGCAAGTCACCACATTGCAAGTTCAATTCCAGAGGGCTCTAAGGTTCACTCAGCTTTCCATCCTTTCGTAGGTCGGTAAAATGAGTACCCAGCTAGTAGGGGCAATTAGCTAACACACATTGGAAACTGATTCATGCAGTGTAGATGTGTAAATTGCTATTCCTTAAAACAAATTGTAAGCCGCTCTGATAGCCTTTGTGGTTGAAGAGTGGGATATAAATACCAAATTAAATTAAATTGGGTTCTTGTTTTTGTCTTCTGGACTCTAATTCCTAAATAATGCTGACATGTGGGCTACAGTTACTCTGGAAGCTGTGATCCAAAGAATCTGTTCCAAGTTCTGCTGTACTGAAGCTGGCTGGTAGGTTTATACAAAGCTTGGATATGTTCTTTTTAGAGCAGGGCTCCCAGAATCCCCCAGTCTGCATGGCCAACCCAGTGGCCATGGGCAGGCTTGCTGGGGGATTCTTAGAATTATAGCCTTAAAAAAGTTATTTTTCAAAGCTCTGAGTTTTTACTCTTACTATGCACTGTGTATTATTCATTTCCTGATATATTGACTCATGGCTAACAAAAGAACCCTCAATTTTATCTCACTGTGATAGTGATTTTCTTCTTCTTAGTTTTGCTTTACTAATGGCAGGTAATTGCCTCTCTGTTTGGTAGCAGATGGTGATTTATTGCCTTGTTTCCTCCTACACCATAGAAAAATAATCTATCTAGCAGGACACTTTGGACTTTGTTTGGTTCTTGGTGGTTGCTTCTAATCCAAATGCAAGCACTTTAACCTGGAATTAAGAGGTATTATTTCTCTGTGAATGCTATTATATGTTAATAAATTTTAAAATCATCTCAAAATCTGCCTCAAACATGGATACTAGTGACTAAATTCTTTAAGCACCAGCTGGAAACAATATTGTTTCATGATTCTTTCTTTTGTGTGCAACTGTTGACCATTTGGGGCATAAGGAGAGGAGTAACAAAAGTGTTAAATGGAACATATGGGAGGTGCAATACTTAGAAATCTATTAGTAACCCACATGCCTCAGGACAGGACATTTTAGTCCACAGAATTCTGTTTTATTGCAGAATCCATAGAGAACTAAACCTCTTAGGGTAGGAAGTCTCTGATTATGACCTGCACAGTGGCAAACAGCAGCCGAAATCCAATTGTCAGGCCCAACTAGAGGAGTTGTTATTCACCTTCAGGTTGGCTCCAACCTATGGTGACTCTGACATAAGGCTTCTTGTAAAGATTTATTCAGTGACCTAAATATCCTAAAGGACCAGATCCCATTTGATCTTGGAAGCTAAACAGGATCATCCCTGGTTAGTACTTGGATGGGAGACTACCAATGAATACCAAGTGTTGTAGGCTATATTCAGAGAAAGAAATGGCAAAACCACCTGTGAGTATTGCTTTCCTGAGAAAACCCTATGAAATTCATGGGGTCACCATAGGTCGACAGTCAACTTGAACACACACATAGATGGAAAGATGTATTCAAAGAAGGTAGCCATTGCCTTCCTCTGAGGCTTGGAGAGTGTGACTTTTGGCCCAAGGTCAAAAGCCCATAGTGGGCTTCTATGGCTGAGCATGATTTGAGCTCTAGTCTCCCAGAGCCCTAGTCCAATATTCAAACCACTATACAGTAGGATGCCCGTATCTGCTGGGGATTGGTTCTAGGGGGCCCTGCGAATACCAGAAACCCTGGGTAATAGTGAACACCATTGAAAATAATGGGACTTCCGGTTTAAAATACCATAGGTTTGCCTTGGAGGACCTAGAAAATGGCTAGAGAGGACACATTTTCTAAGAAGACTCAATGGTAGGTGTACTGTTTTGTGTCCCATGGGTAATTGAATCAGTGGATAATGAATCAATGGATACAGGGGTCCTACTGTACCACATGTACTCTTACCAACTAGAGTAGACCTATGGAATCAACAACATTGTATTACCTTTTTTATACCCCATCTTTTCCCCAAAGCTAGGATTCAAAGCAGTTTTACGTGATAAAAAGAAATACAAGTTAAAGCCCATATAGATAAAAATATACAAACATTATATGTAAATAGATATTTTAAATGATTTAAAATATCTCAAGGATAAAACTAGTACAACACACTAAGAAATGCCCTTTGCAACAAAAAGACATCTGGCACTGCTTTATTTATTTATTTGTTTGTTTGTGCATGTTATTTTACATTATTTATACCCTATCCACCTCCCAAGATGGAACACAGAGTTACAACAAGGTTACAACAGGATAAAGCTATAGAAGTTAAAATGCAATCAAACAAACTATCATATTAGAACACCATTAATTTTAAAAAGTATAAAATCTTTCAAAAAACTCAATAAAGGTTTTTAAAAGCACAACCCCCTATAAAAAGATGTTTCTGCACAACTAATTAATCATGCAAAGCCTACTTAAATAAAAAGGTCTTTACCTGCCATTGAAAGACGAGCAGAGAGGGGATGAGCCTAGTCTCCCACTGAAGGGAATTCCACAGCGTGGGCGCAGTCACCAAGAAGGCCCTCTCCTTTGTCCTCACCATGGTGCTGGTGCTGGTGAGACCAAGAGAAAGCCTTCCTCCGAAGATCTTCAGACATGGAGATGCAGGCTTTCAGAAAGTTGGACATATTGAATAGTTGAAGGTTAAAGCAGTATTAACGTGCTAAAACTGGGCAGTATGGCTGTCTCTTTAGTCATAGCCCTTAATTTTAATCTTCCAGCACTCCAAGCAGGCAGCAGCTGAGATAAATGGTGAAAGAGACTTCCCATGGGGTAGTGGGATCAAGATGCAACCACAGAGCATCCTAAAAAGCTTTGAATCTGAGGACGAGCTGAAGCCAACAAAGTCTCAACTGAAAACATGCACCATCCTCCTCTCTCCCTCTCCATCTTGAAAGGTGATGGCAGTAGGAGGACAAGATAAATCCCAAAGTGAGATGAGAGAAGGTGACAAGATGAAATGAGTGAAAGGTTGAAGAATGTATGTGCATGCGACTAACAGTAGGGTTTTTAAAAGTTCAGAACTACTAGAAGTAACTGGGAGTATAAATGTCAACTATACCATGAAACAATAATAATAAACAATTATTATGTGATTTTGTGTGAAATTGGTCTATTAATGTGTATAATATAATCATGCAAAAATAGAACTCCACTATATAACATGGTCAATCATTACATTAAATACAAGTTATCACAATAGTGCCACAACAAATGCCTGAATTCTAGGTATTACTGTGCTCAATAATGATATTGACTATATTGGAATAGTTGGGAAAAAAAAACCCTCTAATACAACAGGTTACTCTACCATGTAATATCATGCATATAAGTCACATATAGTTCATATTTCGACATACAATCCAATCCTTTAAAGATACAGATAAGTTTCCCACTATTTGTCGTTAAGTAATAAATCTTTATCTTGATTGTGACCAAAACTTAGGTAGGTAAACTGTAATTGTCTATGAAACACTTCCAAAGTATGCAGTTGGAGTGACAATTCTTGATTTGAGCAGGGCAAGTAACAATTCAGACTTCTTACCATTCTCCTTAAGTGTGGATTGCTACAAGCAAGTGCTAGTAAAAAATAGACCACCTATGATCAGAAGGGTTGTGTGAACTGGATTGTACTTCAAAAGAACTATGATCCTCAGCTTCCATATTCATGTGTGTGTGGATCTGTATATGTTAATGTACCTATTCCTATATTCTGGTTTACCTGATCTGTGACTCTGGCTGGCTGAGATTGCATAGCCACACTTACTCCATTGTAGCCATTGATTTTGCTAATTAATAACTGTGATGGTGAAGCAAATTAAAAATGCACTCATCAAACCCTGAGCTGAGTCAGCTGAATTCATGCTGGTTTCACAATCTGATTGTCCTTGATGAGGGTTTAATTATTTTATTTATTAAAATATTTATATCCTTCCCTATATCCAGAGATCCCAGGGCAGCTTACAATAAAATCAGTTTAAAGCAATAAATGATAACAATAGTTTTTAAAAGATTTAAAAATAAATTAAATAGTGTATCAGTTGAAACCAGATGATTTAAAACCAGTTAAAACAACTTTAAATAGTACAACCATAAGACACAAGTTATTATGGAGCAGTGGTTGGAATGCTGGACTGGGACTTGGGAGAATTTCAAGTTCCCTACTGAACCATGAAACTCACAAGGTGATTGTGAATCAGTCACTTATTCACATTCTCACCTACCTCACAAGGCTGTTGTGAAGATAAAAATGGAGAGAGGAGATAGATTCTATGTACTGGCTTCTCATTGGAATAAAGGTGGGATATAAATTTAACCAACTCTCTAAAAGCACTTTAAAAATATTTAATGTTTAAGGTACTTTAAAAATATTTAAAGTTACAAAAAATGTAGCCCAGTAAAATGTGTGATTATTTAATCTTTCTAGTTGTGGAAAGGAAGTGGTAAGCAGCTATAATGCCAGGAAGTGTTATCTTCTAAGATTGAATCTTACCCCTTTGTCTGATTTATGATTTCAAAATTCTTTCCATAATAATATCTGCCTTTGAAACATGACACAAGTTCTCACTAGTTATAATTCTGAACGTTAGAGTAATCCCACCTGGATGGGATGAGGGCCGACATGAATGAATGTCTTCTTCTTAACATAGGCTGGCCCTGAGTCCTACTTTACAGATGTCATCCCCTGTTTGAAGGGTAATCCAGTCCAAATCTGGTTTAAAGACAAAAGACAATTATTGAAAAGGGAGAGCAGGAATCTTGGAGTGGCCCATCCACAACAGTTACTGCTTGGGCAGCAGACAGAGCAAGTATACAGGTATGGGGAGAGGGGGTCTTAGAGCTTTGTGATCAAGGATTCCCTAAACTCCAAATCCCAGGATTCCATAAGTTGTTGCCATGACTGTTAAAGTGGAATCACAGAGCTACAGTTGTACAGCGTGAAAGGGGCCTAGTGAGTCATCCAGGCCATAGAACCTTGTTTTGACTGGAAAGGTTCAGCCTCGGAATCTGTGAAACAATAAAAGTGTATGCCAAATCTTGTCCCTCTGAAAGACGAAACAGATGTATCGTGGCAAATTCATAAGCAGATTTGCTCACACAGAGACTTTTACAGGAAACTCCAGTTTTGACTAGAGTAGTGGTTCTGGGACTGAGAGATTATTTTAGTGCTTCGATATTCTGTGATCCCAGTGTAAATCCTCTCCACCCACAAACATTCACCATCATTCTGAAGCTGGTACTAGCACTCTCTCTCACTCTCTCTCTCTCTGGCTTTTCTTCGCAAACGAAGATTCAGGAAGGACTCATCCCGCGCCTTCTGCAAGCGCGCTGATGACTAAAAAGGCCAATCCGAGATAAACAAGTCCGGTTGCAAAAAGCGCAGCAGAAGGTCTCCTTGGGTGATGTTTTTGGGTTGTGATTCTTTCTGCATTGTCGTTTGTCTTCAAGACTTGTTCGTCGTGAGTTCTCAAATAAGGCTGCAGCATTGTGGATTGTGCGTCTCCATGCCTCCCGATGTGAGGCCAGGGCGGACCACTGTTGGTGATCAATTTGGCCAAGCCTGAGATGTTGTTTCAGGGAGTCTTTGTATCGCTTTTTTGGAGCGCCCCTCTTACGCTGACCCGTGGCGAGTTCACCGTAGAGTAGTATTTTTGGGAGGCGATGGTCCTCCATCCTAGAAACGTGCCCTGCCCAGCGCAGCTGTGTTCTCAATATCATGGCCTCAATGCTGGTGATCCCTGCTTGTTCAAGGACAGCAACATTCGTCACATAGTCAGTCCAGTGTATATTTAGGATTGTGCGTAGACAGCGCTGATGAAAGCGCTCGAGGAGTCGTAGGTGGTGGCGATAGGTAACCCATGTTTCAGATCCATAAAGGAGGATAGACAGTACGATGGCTCTATACACACTGATTTTTGTGCTTTGCCTCAGGTGTTTATTGCTCCAGACTCTTTTGTGAAGTCTTCCAAATGCACTATATGCACTACTGAGGAAAGAAACACAGGAATAAAAGAGCTACATATATCCCATCCAGCAGAGCTCACAGAACATGATAGGGAAGCAAGGAACCAGATTTCTGTTGAACATTTGAGGAAACTTCTTAGTGTTTAGAACAATTCTTCAGCAAAACAAATTGCCTTCAGAGGTGGTGGATTCTCCTTTACTTGATATATCTAATCAGAGGCAGGGCTCTCCTCTGGTCCTACGAGGGGTTGCTGAGAAGTTCTCGGATGACCAGCAAGGGAATGATCTAGAGCCATGAAACTTACATATTATTCCACATATTCACCCCAAAGTTTGATGGACTTGGCACATTGTTTCTCAAATTTCTTTACCCTTCCAAAAAAACCATTTCTGATGTCTGGTCACTGAAGTACTCCTCTGCTACTGCTGCTATCACCTCTAGATCATTTAAAAATTTCCTTCCTTTCAAACTCTTTTTAAGGTTTGGAAACAGGAAATAGTCAGATGAAGCAAGATCTGGTGAGTAGGGTGGATGGTCTATGCACTCAAACCCCAAATTCTTCAAAATATCCATCATCTCGCCAACCCCGTGAGCAGGTGCATTGTCCTGCAAAAAGAGAACACCTATCTGAAGTTTCCCTCACTGTTTTTCCTAACAATGCCTCCCTTAATCAACACAGCAAGTTAGCATTAACTGTTTGGCCCTTCTGAAGATAATCAGTCATCAAAATACCTTCCTTATCCCAAAAAACTGTCGCCATAACATTTCCAGCTGACTTTTGAGCCTTGAATTTCTTTGGCCATGAAGAACCCAGGTGCCGCCACTGCATAGGCTGTTGTTTGGTCTCCAGATCATAGTGATAATATAACCATGTTTCATTAACAGTGATGAGTCATTCCAAAAAATTATCTCTAGATCACTCAAAATGCTTCAAAATCAACTTGGAGGTATCCATTTGATTTTGTTTCTGGTCAGCATTTAAACATTTCGGCACACACTTCCTCGCAGCTTCTGCATAGCTAACAGCTCATGAATTATAAACCCAATGCATTCCCAGGATAGCTCTAGTGTCCCAGTAATTGTTTTAGCTAAGATTTGCTGATCTGCCAAAATCAGGTCATGAACATGCTCAACAATTTCAGGAGTTGACACTGTTGAAGGCCTCCCAAACCTTTCGCCTCTTTAGTCTCAAAACCTCCATGCTGAAAGTTGGCACGCCACTTCTTCACAGTTGCATATGATGAGCACTCCTCACTCAATGTTTGCATCATACCCTCATGGATTTCCTTTGCAGTTTTCTTCTGCAGAAACAGGAACTTCATGATGACCCAGAGCTCAGCGCTTGAAAATTCCACACTTTTCATTGACATGGTTGTATCAATGATCTGAGAAAATCCAGAAATTATAGCTATGGTCCTGCAAATTGGCTATACAAAAGAAAACTCTTTCAAGCTACAGTGACAAAATTATACTCAGATTTTGGGAAGTGGTTAGGCTGAGAACTTTTCAGGCCCCCACTCGTACATCACAGATTCTCCACTGAGCGATTGGGTTGGTTTAGATGACCTCCAAAGCACCTCTTCAATTCTAGGCTTCTGTTAATATATAAAATAGTGGTTGTACATTAAAAATGTAATTCTCCACAAACATACATGTATACAAGCATATCACCACTCAAGCTGTTAATTTGATATATTGCCAGTGGGCATTCATGTTGTGTTCTCTACTTCTTGGGAAATGGTCTGAGGGTTGAGATCATACTTTTGACTTTAAAATTATTCAGGCTCAGGTACGTGGTGGGGATCAAATTATAGTCACTCCACAGGGTGACCTGTGATTCAACTCTTTTCTTTATGAAATTGGTTTTAGCTGTTTCTCAGCAAATCCACAAACAGTTTTTATGGGCAGAAATGCCACAAGAGTTGGGGGGGAGAGGGGGGCCTTATGAAGCATCTCATTACAATTAAAGGGAGATTTCCCATACCATCTGGGGTCACCCTAGATAGTTAAATAAGGGCAGAAAATGCTCCTATGGCTAGGCTCCCATGACAGATTATCACTTTCATGTGACTTTCAGTGCTATCAGCCTCCATGACTTATCAGTGACTGCAGCTTGCAGTCAGAAATATACTCCCATCTCACCGCTGATTTGATGCAGGGTGAAGATTAGGGACAATGAAACTCAATTTTTCATTCTTGTTGGGGTCAACTGGGCAGCAGAGGTGGCCACCTGCCATTAGCCTTTTCCCTTTTCCAAACCTGCATATTGGGATGTCTTTGGGAAAATGCAAGAGAGGAAAGAACCTTTAAAATCACCTTTTACAAAAATAAATAAATAACAATAACCCCCCCCCAAAAAAACCCACCCCAAAACCCTGAGCTTGGGAGTTCTTCGACTGGAATCCTAAAGGCCTCTTTGAGACAATGTTATCCACCATGCATGTGTTAATGCCTAGCTGCAATGTATTGCCACTGCCATGTGGGAAAAGAAAATGCCATGCACAAAGCTGCAAGAGGAGGTTTTCAAGCACCCACCTTTCTTATGTGACATGGAAATAGCTAGGTACCACACCAGTGGGCTGGTTTGCAGCTAGCACAACTATTAAAGAAAAAGTGAGGTGGAAGAGATTTAAGCTTCCTTTGGATTGTGGAATGCTGGTTCAGTGCCGTGACATCCCAGTCATTATGACATCCTTGCTTCCTAGTCTAGAATATTAAGCTCAATCAGAATCTCACCCTAAAAATTTCTCCTTTCTGTAACAATGAATTAAGCTTAAAACAGAAATCTTAACTTTATCCCTTTGTGTGTGTGTGTGTGTGTGTGTGTGTGTGTCTTCCTGTGGGCTGGTCCTGTTATTAGGCAGAATAAGGCAACTACATTAGGCCACAGATAGGCAGTAGTCCTGCACCTCCTGGCTTGTTGGAGGAAAGAGTTATATGGCCTACTTAGCCTGTCCTGCACCCTTTAAACTTGCCTGCTCTTCTCAAATCCTCACTATAATGTTATACTACAATTCAACTGACAGTCCAATTTGCTTCTATATGAGGAATGAAAAAAGAGGGGCGTCATTGTGTCCTTTCCCTTAGACAACAAAACACCTTGGGTTGGCCCATTCTCTTTCTTTCTCTCTGTCTCTCCCCCATGAACACACACACTGAATATTGTGAATGTGAATGTAATTTAGGAGGATAAAATAGAGGTCAAAAGTCTGCTATTTCATCACATACTTTAATACACATGTCACTGGAGTTCCAGGAGAAGAGAAAACAATATTTTGTGAAAATAATTATCCAGAGGAGGCCTGAGGAGGGGAAATTAAAATGTGTAAACTATAATCAAATATTACTGTATATGCTTTTCTTCTACTAACAGAAATGATCTTCCTTTACCCCAACTAGGTTCACACACAAATTCTCTTCCTTTCAAATGCTAATCCCTACCAGACATGGACTTACAATTACAAATTCATAGGCATCTTTCCCAGGAGCAGGAATTGTTTTGCCCCGTAATAACCTCTAAAATGAGGTCTTAATAGAAATTCACTAACAGTCACTGGTAAAGCTTCATTAGCCAAAGAGAAAAGACAAGGGCAGGCAGCAGTGGTCCCTAACCACTCTAGGGAAAAATTAATTCAAATTACTTTGTGAAGTAACAAGGCCAGATAATGTGTTTCCTTTGCGGGATTATTGTTTTTGCACATTCTAATGTGCTTGTAGATTAGGTTGCTGTATTTAATCCTGCAGTAGTCCACAGTGACAAGTCGGGGAACTAGTAGGATCATTGCCCTCTTAAAAAACTTATTTTGACATGACTTGTGTGGAAATGAGGTGGGAAATTCATTTGCTTAACTCTTCTTCCAGCATTATTTCCCTCCAAGAGATGTAGCCAGCCTCTGCCAGAGAGCTGTGGCCAAAGTAGGGGTGGGGCCAGCAGCCTGAGATATTTTGCTGCCTGAGGCAATGAACAAGATGTTTTTCCTCTCTTTCACTGAACTGTCAATTAAATGTTACATCAACACAGGTAGTGGGATAGACTCATGGAATCATAGAGTTGGAAGAGACCACAAGGACCAAACCCCCTGCCCTGCAGGAATGCACAGTCAAAGCATTCCCAGCAGATTGGCATCCAGCCTCTATTTAAAAACCTCCAAAGAAGGAGACTCCACCACACTTTGAGGCAGTGTGCATTCTACTGTCAAACAGCAGTTGCCATCAGGACATTCTTCCTAATGTTTAGGTGGAATCTCTTTTCCTGTAATTTGAGTCCATTGCTCTGTGTCCTAGTCTCTGGAGCAGCAGAAAACAAGCTTGCTCCATCCTCAGTATGACATCCCTTCAAATATTTAAACATGGCTATCATATCACCTCTTTACCTTCTCTTCTCCAGACTATACATGCCCAGCTCCCTAAGCCGCTCCTCATAGGCATAATGGCTTCCACCATTTTGGTCACCCTCCTCTGGACACATTCCAGCTTGTCAATATCCTTCTTGAATTGTGGGATTGTGTCTTTCACTACACCAGAGGAAAGTAGGCTAGTTGAGAGGGTTCAGGAAAGGCCATGTGGCACACCCACATCTGTCCCCCAACAGAGACGAATAGCTGAGGAGAAATATCAGAAAGGGGAGTCTTGTGGTCCTATAACATGGTAGAATTGGCCTAGGGAGGGTCAACTGCATTAATACCTTGCAAAGGAAGCTTTTGGTCTCCATATAAAGCTTCTTTGAGATTTAATATGTAATGTCTATACTTAACAGAGGGTTGCCTGTGTGAAGACTTCTAGGCCTTTATATATAAGGAAGAAGGCACACATAGATATGGAAAGCAAGCAAGGAAGAAAGGAAGAAAGAAGCCAAGAACCATACTCCTGGGGTGTTTATATGAATGCCACTATGATGTATGTAATGAATTGGCTCTAAACCACCCCGGTACCTAGGAGGTTGTATTTAATTATTCCCATGGTCATTTCCTCCCTTCCAATGATAGCAGGCCCTAGGGTTACACACAGTCTTTAGGAGCTGAATTTCAAATTAGCTTTTAGCCAGATTTCAAAAACTCTTTGCAACTGAATACTTCAGTCCTCTGCAAGAATTATCTGCTCTTTCCCCAGAAGCCTGCTGGGTAGGAATGAAGGGGGAGGGAGTGGAAGAGGAAAAAGAAAGGGGTAGCAGAAAATAAGAAAAAGGAGTAGGTTCACCTCCTTTAAGCTCTGGCCTTATCCACCACTGGCTACTGCCAGCTTGCAGAGCCCAGCAGATGCTCTCCAAGAGAATGTGGTCTTGGACAGTGAAAAGCTTCTGACTCCAAAGGAAGCCCTTCCAACCCTTTCTGCCAGACTGTTTCTTCATAATGGCATTCGTCTTGGACATCTTTGTTCAGTATCTTTTCACTTGCATAGAATTATAGTGCTGGGGAAGTAGGAGTTGCAGTCTCATCCTCTGGTTTCACCTTCTGGTTGATGCTAGAAATTCAGAGCTAGAGCATCCCCCAACAGGCTCTGATTGATGACCTCCAGGGAGGGAGAGCACACCATCCCTGTGGTAGCTGATGGTTCCCATGTTAATGGAGTAGTAAACCCATTCTTTGTGTTAGGCCAGGTGGAGCTATCTAAGGTGCTGAAACCTTGGCCTAAAGGAACTATCTAAGGTGCTGAAACCTACCTCAAAAATGGATTCAGAACCTTGGACAGCTGCTTTAAGATGTATATGGAAAGGTCTTTGCCCTTTTCCATCTGACAGCCTTCAGATATTTGAAGAAGGGTGTGATCATATCCCCTTTGAATCTTCTTGTCTCCAAACTGGACATTTACAGTTCCAGTTTTCCCAAAATCAAGTTATTTTGGATTTGGAAACAATAAACATGCCAGTGGATGGAAAGCTTGACAGATTTATTAACTAGCAAGTAGAATTTGGAGACAATAAGCCAGTTCTAGATCTAAAGCCAGTCCCACAGAGCAAGTCACATCATCATTCTCCTATTGGGAGCCCTAGGAAAGCAACAATGAAGATACCCCAGGCCAATGATGGGCAGCACCATGCCAGTTCTTCTGGTCTTCACTGAGCTCCCTCAGGGCAGTGTTGCTGGGGTTTTGTAAGTAGACTTTCCTGGTATGCATGCATTTCCCCACTCCCAATCAATCCCACCTTCCCTCTATTGGACACATGCTTCTAAACTGATTGTACCTGGGGCAGTGGTCTGATTCCCAATTCATACCACAGCTTACATAACCCTGTCCTTGGTCATTAGTGCCTTATTAGAGGCTGCTGTCTTGTCTAGCGAGCTATTTCCCAAGTCCAAATATACATCATACTGCAATGATAGATGCAAGGAGATACTATGCCTATGCAGATTTAGCATTAGTGAAAACCAAAGCTGCATGGGATTTGGGGAGAAACTACCCAAAATGCTTTGCATAATGGAACAATTAACACATGCCATCCTAATCTTTCTCATACAAAGTTCTTCCAGCAATTTCCAATGCAGTTCTTTCAACTTTTCTTCACACAGAGCTAGTTTTTCATACCCTTAGCAATTGTTGCTTCCCTCTTTTGAAACTGCCCCTTCATCGTTTGTGGGGTTTTTTTCTTCAAAGAGAGAAGGAGAGCAGCTTCTGGACAGCAAGTTTCCTGCCAGTTTCCTGCCAGGGAGAAGAAGGAAGCAACTTCTGGACAGCCATTCTGACTGGGGAGATTGAATTTTTTTAAAAAACTTTTGGGAGAGGCTGCTTGTTGCTGAGGGGCTTGAACTTCTGACCTTGCCCTTTTACCCTCAAGCGCCTTCCTGTGAGTCACACCTGTGAGTCACACCTGTGACTCATTAGGGGGTGGAGCTAGGAGCCTAGCTCTATATAAGTCCTTGCAGAGGCTTTCCAGGCCAGTTTCCTGCCAGAGAGAAGGAGAGCAGCTTCTGGACAGCAAGTTTCCTGCCAGTTTCCTGCCAGGGAGAAGAAGGAAGCAACTTCTGGACAGCCATTCTGACTGGGGAGATTGAATTTTTTAAAAAAACTGTTGGGAGAGGCTGCTTGTTGCTGAGGGGCTTGAACTTCTGACCTTGCCCTTTTACCCTCAAGCGCCTTCCTGTGAGTCACACCTGTGAGTCACACCTGTGAGTCATTAGGGGGTGGAGCTGGGAGCCTAGCTCTATATAAGTCCTTGCAGAGGCTTTCCAGGCCAGTTTCCTGCCAGAGAGAAGGAGAGCAGCTTCTGGACAGCAAGTTTCCTGCCAGTTTCCTGCCAGGGAGAAGAAGGAAGCAACTTCTGGACAGCCATTCTGACTGGGGAGATTGAATTTTTTTAAAAAACTGTTGGGAGAGGCTGCTTGTTGCTGAGGGGCTTGAACTTCTGACCTTGCCCTTTTACCCTCAAGCGCCTTCCTGTGAGTCACACCTGTGAGTCACACCTGTGAGTCATTAGGGGGTGGAGCTGGGAGCCTAGCTCTATATAAGTCCTTGCAGAGGCTTTCCAGGCCAGTTTCCTGCCAGAGAGAAGGAGAGCAGCTTCTGGACAGCAAGTTTCCTGCCAGTTTCCTGCCAGGGAGAAGAAGGAAGCAACTTCTGGACAGCCATTCTGACTGGGGAGATTGAATTTTTTTAAAAAACTGTTGGGAGAGGCTGCTTGTTGTTGAGGGGCTTGAACTTCTGACCTTGCCCTTTTACCCTCAATAGCCAGAGGCGCACGCCTAACGGCGCGTGAATTTCAGTAACCAAACAAAAATACAGCAGACCTAAAAGTACAGCTTAGCATTCTCAGCGTTAACTAAGAGTTCTTAGATTACCTAAAAGCTCTCATCATGGACACTGAGGGGACTGCAGCAGTCACTTGCAACACTTGTGCGATGTTTGTATTCTTGTCTACAGACATGGAGAACTTCACATGCACCAAATGCAAGCTGGTAGCCCTCTTGGAGGAGAAAGTACAGCAGCTGGAGACACGGGTAGCTACACTTCAACAGATTCGTGAGCAAGAGGTTTTCCTGGACAGAACAGAACGAACAGTCTTGGATGGGGACCGCACAGAGGAAGTGGCTGTGGAGGAGAGGGTCACTTCACGGACACAGGAAGTAGACAGCTGGAGGAATGTCACACACAGAACAAGAAAATCCAGGGATTCTTCCAGCAGCTTGCAGCTACAGAATCGATTCGAAGCCCTTTCCCTTATCAAGGACAACGAGGAAGAACAGCATGGACAGACTTCAGGGGTAGAGCAGGGGACCTTGAGAGGACCACCGCAAGGAACAGCAGCTGCGAAGCCTCAGCGGAGGCATGTGGTGGTGGTGGGGGACTCCTTGCTGAGGGGTACAGAAGCAGTGGTATGTGGGCCTGACAAGATGACTCGGGAGGTGTGTTGTCTCCCTGGGGCAAAGATCTGTGATGTGACCGAGAGGCTGACAAGACTCGTCAAGCCTACGGATCATTACCCCTTCCTTTTGGTCCATGTGGGAACCAATGATACTGCAAGGCACAGCTTTCCCAAGATCAGAAGAGATTATGAGGCCTTGGGGAGGAAGCTGAAAGAAATGAACGCACAGGTGGTCATCTCGTCTCTTCTGCCAGTTGAAGGGCATGGTCCAAGAAGGGAGAGGAAAATAGCCGACGTAAACAACTGGCTCCGTAGATGGTGTCGCCGAGAACAAATTGGATTCTTGGATCATGGACTGCACTTCCATGCGGGGGGACTTCTGGCAAGAGATGGGGTGCATCTTACAACAGTTGGAAGAAACATTTTTGCCAACAGTCTCAAGAATTTGATCAGGAGGGCTTTAAACTGAGTCAAATGGGGGAGGGAGACAGTATTCTGGAAGGCAAAAGGGCTGGAGAAAAGAGTCAAACTGTCATAGAGGGAACAAGGCAAACAGCGCAAGGACCCAACAGTGGGAGGCAAAAAAACTTGCACAGGGAGCAAGTAAAGGGAACACATGGTCTCAGATGTCTCTACACTAATGCACAGAGCATGGGAAATAAGCAAGATGAACTTGAACTCCTTGCACTACAAAACAAATATGATATAATAGGCGTTACTGAAACCTGGTGGGACGAGTCTCATGATTGGAATGTAGGAATAGAGGGGTATAACCTTTATAGGAGAAACAGGCCAAACAGGAAAGGAGGAGGAATAGCATTATATGTCAGGGATATTTACACCAGTGAAGTGATCCATGACATCAATACTGGAAGCCAGGTGGAGAGCATCTGGATAAAAATTAAAGGGGAGGGAAACAACAGGGATGTTATTGCGGGACTCTACTACAGACCCCCAAATCAGATGGAGGAATTGGATGTTGCCTTTCTAGAACAGATGAACATACATGCAGAAAGGAGAGATGTAGTAGTGATGGGTGACTTCAACTATCCTGATATTTGCTGGCAATCTAACTCAGCCAAAACTACAAGGTCTAGCAAATTCCTTACATGCCTGGAAGACAATTTCATGGTCCAAAAGGTGGAAGAGGCAACAAGGGGGTCAGCTATTTTAGATCTGATCCTAACCAACAGAGACGACCTGGTTAATGGGGTGCAAGTGGTGGGATCCTTAGGTGAGAGTGATCATGTTCTCCTGGAGTTTGTTATACAATGGAAAGGAGAAGCAAGGCATAGTCAGACACGCATTCTTGACTTTAGGAGAGCTGATTTCAATAAACTCAGGGAAATACTGGGGATGATCCCATGGTCAAGAATACTAAAAGAGAAGGGACCTCAAGACGGATGGGACTTTCTCAAAAGGGAGATACTGAAGGCACAATTTCAAACAGTACCATTGAGGAAGAAAAATGGGAGGTGTCTCAAGAAACCAGGATGGATGACTAAAGAACTTTCAATGGAGCTAAGTTTTAAGCGGAACATCCCAACAATTATCGTCCAGTTAGTCTGACATCAATACCAGGGAAGATTCTAGAACAGATCATTAAACAGAGAGTCTGTGAACATTTAGAAGGCAATGCCATAATCACAAAAAGTCAACATGGGTTTCAGAGAAACAAGTCATGCCAGACTAATCTGATCTCTTTTTTTGATAAAGTTACCAGCTTGGTAGATGAAGGGAATGCTGTGGACATTGCATACCTTGATTTCAGTAAGGCCTTTGACAAGGTTCCCCATGACATTCTTGCAAACAAGCTTGTAGAATGTGGGCTAGACAAGTTAACTGTTCAATGGATTTGTAATTGGTTGACCAGCCGAACCCAAAGGGTGCTCAGCAGTGGCTCCTCTTCGTCTTGGAAAGATGTGACCAGTGGGGTGCCACAGGGTTCTGTCCTGGGCCCAGTGCTATTCAACATCTTTATCAATGACTTCGATGAGGGAATTAGGGGCATACTTATCAAATTTGCAGATGACACCAAATTGGGAGGAGTAGCTAATACCCTAGAGGACAAGATCAAAATTCAGAATGACCTGGATAGACTGGAGAGCTGGGCCAAAGCTAACAAAATGAAATTCAATACGGAGAAATGTAAAGTACTGCATTTAGGGCGGAAAAATGAAATGCATAAATATAGGATGGGAGAGACCTGGCTGAATGAGACTACGTGCGAAAGGGATCTAGGAGTCCTAGTAGACCACAAGTTGAACATGAGCCAACAGTGTGATGCGGCAGCTAAAAAGGCCAATGCAATTTTGGGCTGTATCAATAGAAGTATAGTGTCTAGATCAAGGGAAGTAATAGTGCCACTCTATTCTGCCTTGGTCAGACCTCACTTAGAATACTGTGTCCAGTTCTGGGCACCACAATTCAGAAAGGATATTGACAAATTGGAGCGTGTCCAGAGAAGGGCAACTAAAATGGTGAAAGGTCTGGAAACAATGCCTTATGAGGAGAGACTTAGGGAGCTGGGTATGTTTAGCCTGGAAAAAAGACGGTTTAGAGGCGACATGATAGCCCTGTTTAAGTATTTGAAGGGATGTCACACTGAGGGTGGAGCAGGCTTGTTTTCTGCTGCTCCAGAGACTGGAACACGGAGCAATGGGTGCAAGCTCCAGGAACAGAGATTCCACCTCAACATGAGGAGGAACTTTTTGACAGTAAGAGCTGTTCGGCAGTGGAACACACTCCCTCGGAGCGTGGTGGGCTCTCCTTCCTTGGAGGTCTTTAAACAGAGGCTGGATGGCCATCTGTCGGGGATGCTTTGATTGTGATTTCCTGTGTGGCAGGGCGGTTGGACTGGATGGCCCTCGTGGTCTCTTCCAACTCTGCAATTCTATGATTCTATGATTCTATGATTCTATGATTCTATGTGGGTATGTAAACTTACATTTTGACTTTTCACCTTTCTCATTCTTCCAGATACCTCCAAACACATTTACTTTGGATCTTTGTTTTCTAGAATATGTTCCCCAGTCCTGGCAGCAGGTGGTTTCCATGTCAATGAGGAGCTGAATATGTTAATGGTTTTATCCAAACTGTAAAGGAACTACTCGGTATGCTGAATCCCATCCCACAAAGAGGTTCAACACCTTGTACAGTACCTTTCAAGTTTGGACTAAAACCCAGAGTGGATTCAAGACCCCATTGACCTTGAAGCCGCCAGCCACCAAGTTGTACAGTACACTATTTGAAATGTTCTCTGTTTAATTGTCTTCAACATTGACCTTTTCTCCCAATAACCCTCCTTATTTCCCATTCCAGAGTTCTTCAGGATACTTTTTCTCTGACGGTTTGGGAGGTAGACAAGGAGGCCTTGGGAATCTCTTGGATAAGCTATATTTTCTCCTGAGCATGAGATACTAAAACCCACCCCTGAGGCCACGTGAATATATACTCACTTTATGCACATTATATCCAGCAATCGTGTAGGCCAGTTCTTTGAATCTGTAGATAGGGTGGAACCAAAACATCACCAATCACTTAATTGTGCTGTCACCTTCGTAAAGTGAGGGAATAGAGGGTATGCTTATCAAGTTTGCAGATGACACCAAATTAGGAGGAGTAGCTAATACTCTAGAGGACAGGATCAAAATTCAAAATGACTTGAATAGACTAGAAAGCTGAGCCAAAGCTAACAAAATGAAATTCAATATGGAGAAATGTAAGGTACTGCACTTAGGGAGGAAAAACGAAATGCATAAGTATAAGATGGGGGAGACCTGGCTGAACAACACTACATGCAAAAGGGATCTAGGAATCCTAGTAGACCACAAGTTGAACATGAGTCAATAGTGTAATGCGGCAGCTAAAAAGACCAATGTGATTTTGGGCTGCATCAATAGAAATATAGTGTCTGGATCAAGGGAAGTAATAGTGCCACTCTATTCTGCCTTGGTCAGGCCTCACCTAGAATACTGTGTCCATTTCTGGGCACCACAATTCAAAAAGGATATTGACAAATTGGAGCATGTCCAGAGGAGGGCGACTAAAATGGTGAAAGATCTGGAAACCATGCCTTATGAGGAAAGACTTAGGGAGCTGATTATGTTTAGCCTGGAAAAAAGACAATTAAGGGGCGATATGACAGCCCTGTTTAAGTATTTGAAGGGGTGTCATGTTGAGGATGGAGCGGGCTTGTTTTCTGCTGCTCCAGAGACTGGAACACTGAGCAATGGGTGCAAGCTCCAGGAACGGAGATTCCACCTCAACATAAGGAGGAACTTTCTGACAGTAAGAGCTGTTCGGCAGTGGAACGCACTCCCTTGGAGCATGGTAGGGTCTCCTTCCATGGAGGTCTTTAAACAGAGGCTGGATGGCCATCTGTTGGGGATGCTTTGATTGTGATTTCCTGCATGGCAGGGGGTTGCACTGGATGGCCCTTGTGGTCTCTTCCAACTCTACAATTCTATGATGCTATGATTCTAAGTTGTTTTCTGCAGCTGACAGGCGTTAGGATGAATTTGGGCATATGAAAAGTTATTTCCAATTTGCCAAAGTAGAAGAGGACTGCACAGGGACTAGCAGCATAGCAAACAGAATTTGCCGGCTGGCTCCACCTGAAGGTTGGAGAAGTTGGCTTTGGCATTCCACCTCATCTCCTACTCCTTTCTCAGAAAGTGACAAAATTAGTTGTTTGCCACTTGGGAAATGTCTTCCCATGTTATGTTTGGAGCTCTGTTTCCCCCCCTTGAAAATGCTCCCCACATCTCTTGGATGAAACTGCATCCTTTTGCAGACATGTCTGTGTGAAATCCCATTATTATTATTTTTCTCCTCCAATTTCAAACAAATAAGACTAATCTCTTATTTATTTAATAGAAAATAATTAAGGAGATTTAACACAGCCATGCGAAACAGCAGGAAATTATGGCTTTGTTGATGCTTCCTTTGGAGGTGATCAGTGCTGACTGGCCAGAGTTATAATTATTAGCAATTTGGGAGAATTAACAGAGGGTGCTGGTGCCTGACAGTACACAGTGATAATGTGCAGACTGCAGGGACACAGAGAGACAGCCAGGAAAAAGAACAAGCAATCAGTCAAACTGGAGCTTCTATACTATTCCTTTGCATCCCTTACTGATCGACCCACCATTAACATGGTTGATCTTTTAAGTCATATGACCATAGGATCTAAGGCCTGTCTAGGTCAGCATTCTGTTCAAACAGTGGCCAACCGGACTATCTATGAGAATCCAACAATCAAGGCATGAGTGCAACCGCACCCTCCCTCTCTCATTCTTCAACAACTGACAAAACATACAGGGGCATACTACTTCAGATACTGGAGATGATATATAGACATCCTGTCTGTATGATGATGGCCTTGTCCATCATGCCAGGGGATGATAGGACACTCAATCCCTGGCAGAAGCCAAAAAACTATCTCAGCAGACTTAATAGCAACCCGTTCCCAAGAATACTCACACACAGAGTGTTTGATGTCCAAATAAGCAGGAGGCACTTTTATCTTCAAAGTCAAACAGTTGCAATATATACAAATATTTACAATTGAAGGAGAAACTGCTTCACCAGGCCTCAGCATTCACAGGAAGAGAAGAGAGGAGGAAGTGAGCTCTGTTCTGAGCTCTCCCATATATAGATCTACAGGACATTGCCCCCTAGTGGCCTGACTGGGCATGACTTGATAGTTCATGCAGTCAGCCATTAAGACTCAGCATGGTTCTGCAGTTGTTCGGCCATTTTATAATGGAGTTCAGTCTCTAACTCCTGACACATCAACATTGATTCTAATCACTCAGCTACATCCAGTGGAGATAACAACTCAGCTCTCATCATCAGGGGTTGTCTAGACGGTGAAAATAATCCTAATAGAAATCGCAGAGAATACCTTTTGTTCCAACAAGATCCCAC
The DNA here is from genome assembly GCA_030847615.1 of Gambelia wislizenii. NCBI lineage: Eukaryota > Metazoa > Chordata > Lepidosauria > Squamata > Crotaphytidae > Gambelia > Gambelia wislizenii. The sequence goes on from JAUMIR010000004.1 coordinate 93,017,817, forward strand.
ACTGATTTGCCTTATTCAGAAGGAAGGGGGCCAAAAACTCCAAAAACTTTGCAGCTTTCCCTGAGGTTTTTAAAATAATGCATGGAAATGCACATTACTGCTTGTTTGGACAACCGATTCTCAGCGCAACACATTCTTGGTAAGGGTGGAAGTGGAAAGCTGATTGGTCAGACATGCATGGGAGGCAGGCTTGCCACCAATGAAGTGGCCGGGAGTGCCATTTTGGAGTTTCATGTTGTTGATTGTGCACTTTTTTGCTGTGCTGGGGTGATCAAGCAGCTTTTTTAAGCAAAAGGTCGCACTTGCGCACCCTTCATATGGAGTTTTAAAAAATACTGTGCAGTGGTGACAACTTGTTGAATAATAATGTGAGTAGTTCACTCTCAGCCACCATCTTGATATGGAGGCATGGCTGCATGTGAACTTCAAACACACATAGCTTCGCATACCAGCAATTTTGGCAAAGGACTGTGGAAACAAATGAATGCTGCTGTGATTTTGAATTAATGCTCAGCCATCAGCATTATATCTAGACAACCCCTCAGTTTCTAAACAGTAAGTCTCTCTGCACTTCTTCCATAGTATTTCTTTCATGGGAGCAAGCAGAAAATGTAGCACAAGGTTTCCCAGGCCAACATCACTCCTTGCCCATGCAGACTCTGCCTACTCTGTGTTCAGGTAGTAGTGGTGCCTTGTTGGGTCTCTTACACACTACACAAGTATAGTTGTTTGACTTCACTTTAACTGCCATGGCTCAATCCTATGGCATCCTGGATTTGCACTTTTATGAAGCATTTCACATTCTGTGTCAGAGTGCTCAGAGATCCCTGGATTCAATAGGTGTAGTGTAGTGTGAAAGGACTGGGTATTGAACTAGGTCTCTCACAGCTCTGCACAAATGTGTTTTAAATGATTTGTTTTAGTTGTCTTTCCTACAGTTTAAAAAATAAGTGTTATCCCATATTAAGTATAAATACTTCTCTATTACATTGCATTTTCTAAACCCACACACACTTGTTGAACTATCTGTCTCGGACAGAACAAAAGCCAGCAATTTAATTTATACTGCTCAATGGAACCACCCTGTGGTGGAGAAGAGAAGAGGCATAAACAGAAGGGAAAAGATGTTAATTGGATATGCCTATAGCATACTGTTAGCAAAACCACATTAAGCCAGTTCTGCTTTCTGTTGATCCCTCTCCTTGGTTCATGCTTTATTTTATTCTACATTTATTTTGCCAATGGAAGGATGCAATCAAAGAGAAGCTCGTGGGAACAAAGTTAAGTGCTTAAGCCAAGAACACAGACTGTCCAGCCATGGCCCCTTGTCTGGCCTGTGAAAGGTTCATCACCTTACCGACCCCTCCCGAAATGCTTTCCCCTCTGGGTAATATTGTGGGAATGGGATTTCCTACTACCACCAACTAAGTGTCAGAGGTAAGAGCAGCCATTCCCCTGTGCATTCAGGAAAGTTGCCATTTCTATCTCCAGTCTCTGATCGGAAAGAATGAGACTCTGGTTCTCCACCAGTGCTTCCGGGAATGCCTTGAGAAAGCTCAGCTTTGCTCCTTGCTCACCTTCCAATTCAGTGATGGTGAACAGGGACAAAGGGCACACAGATGACAGAAGGCTAGACAAGCAGAGATGATGAAGAGAAGACACTCAAGGAGCAAACTGGGTCCTTGACAGCACTTCCTCTTGAAAGCCAGTGATGGCAAAAGGTGTGCCCATACTCCCAGCACAACCTGACCAATGGGGAGGGCCAGCAGGGTGAAGATCTGGTCCAGCAGCCCAGAATGATACTCAGACCTAGTCTTAGTTTCTTATCCTGTAGGCAGAAGAACATTAATCTGTATCTCTACAGTCTACAGAAAATAAGCCTGGAGGAGAAGAATTGCAGTGTGGCACCATTACAGCACTTGCAGAACCTGGTAGCACAAACGGAATAGTGGTTGGGCCTGCCATGGCTCTCACTGTTCATGACTGGTAGAGCATGGGCATGCAGCCTGCAGTATCCAAGCCTGGTTTCTCTGGGTCTAGCACAAACTAGTAACCAAGGTCACTTTCCCTTACTCCTAAGTATCTTGTTATTTTTAAAAAAAACACCTGCAAGTTTTATTTGATGTCCTTTCATTTCTTTAAATCCCTTTGATTAAGCTCCTTGTGTTTCTTCCTGTTGTCTCATTTCTGACTTATGATGAACCTAAGGTGAACCTATCACAGGGTTTTCTTGGCAAGATATGTTCAGAGGGAGTTTGCCTTTGCTTTCCTCTGAGGCTGAGAGAGTGTGACTTGCCCAAGGTTGTTTCCATGCCTGAGCGAGGATCTGAACCCTGACCTCCAGAGTCATAGCCCAACACTCAAACCACTACACCACACTGTCTCTGCCTGGTTTATATTTATAGCAAAATACAGAAGTAGGGCAAGTAATAACAGAGGTTGTTCAGACAATTTCACCATTACTGGTATATATTCATAGTTCATCTATTCGTAGTTCATCTCCAAAACTCATCTATTCAGCTGTGTGCTATCAGCGTCCCTGATTCCCTAGGTTCCCAAAATCTTAAAGTCCCTTATATGATAGTGCCTGTCCCTCTCTCCTAGTGCTGGCTGGATACCATCCTGGGTTGGTTCCTTTTCCCTGTGCATAAAAAACACCAGCAGAAACTACATTATATCTGAAAGACTAAGAAGTTGTATTTGGCACAAGTTTGTTTTGTTTTGTTTTGTTTTGTTTTGGAGAACTACCCATTTGATCAAATGAATGGTGTGATAGCTCAGCTGGCAGATCATTACTAGTAATTTTAATGTTGGGGGTGTTAAGGGAGATCATTACTAGTAATTTTAATGTTGGGGGTGTTAAGGGAGATTATTAATACTCTTCCAACTGAGTCACCACTCCATGCATCTGATTAAGTGGACTGCCATTCACAAAAGCTTACACCAAATAAATGTTAGCCATCAAAGAGCCATCATATTTTTAAATTGGTTTTTCTGAAGCAATCAAACATAGTGATCCATCCAGAACCTTCAGCATATCTTTCTTGATAAAGCATACTACAAAGAGTGATATATTTCATACTGTCTCTTAAATGCATGACCCCTCCTTGGCATACAAGCCTTTTGCTAAACAAAAGCACTGTGGGCTACTGCTGAAACCTTAGTAGCTATATCTAGAAGGTATACTTTGAGGCCACTCACCTGATTTTTCTGGGAGAATGCAATTGCATTCAAAGTAAACTGGACCACAGTTCCCAGATCTACATGTCATCTGATCAGGATTGCACCTGATCTGGAGTGCATCTGGACTAAGTATCAATTTGTCCACTGTCATCAAATTCACTATCGGTGCTGGCCATTCATTGAGAACATGATCTTCCTTGGAATGTTAATGGAAAAAAGAAACAAGGTCAGGTGTCATCTCTGTACTAATGCCACTGAATTCCAAAGCCATGGGCAACCATGGTTTCATAGAACTGTTAAACACCTGCTCACACCCCAATTGCCAGCAGAACAGATCTCCTTCTCTTGGTGTGGCTGATGCCCAATAAAGGAGGTTGGAGGAAATGGACTGGGAGACATTAGTTATGCAAATGTCTTGACCTGGCACCAAAAATAAACCAACACTGATGCCAGTGGGGCCTCCAAAGGGAGGGCATTCCACAATTGGGGCACCATGGCCAAGTAGGCCTCCTCCCATGTCTTTCCCCTCATAGTGCTCCCACCAGGCTCTTCCAATAAATATCAGCCCTCAAGCAGACATATTCAGAGAAAGGCACTCCTTCACATGTCAAGATCCAATGCCATTGATGGCTTTGGAGGTCATCACCGACACCTCCACTGGCCACCTGCTGTTTGCTCTGAAGGCCTTGAATCATGAAGCAGATAAGGTTTTGTATGGTTTCAGCCCTTTTTGCTCACACAATCATGAGAACTAGTCCCTTGTTTTTGTTTTTTTAAAAAGATGCCTTTTGGATTACTGCCATGAAGATTTCAATATTTATTCCATCCCTATCCATCTGCAATATCCCAGAATAGCTGATGGCATTTATGGATTAGCAGCTATTTATTTCCCAAGCAGCCACCCAACTTGATGTCTGAAAGACAATTGTGTTATTTTTTCTATCCTTTTTTCTTTTCTTTTTTTTTAAACTAGGAAACTGATTGCTGAAGTATTGCATCCAAGTGACTTCTACAATTAAGCAGGGGGAGGAAGGGGGATGAACCTCATCAGAAGCAAGTGAAATGCATCTAATCACCTCCACTTTCCATTCAATGAGCTCCAGTTACACACTGTTGTTTCCTTACAAGTGCACTCAAAACCCTAGCAAGTACCTAACAAAAGATTTTACTCTCCTCTTTGGTGACTGTTAAACAAGCTCTTTATTTACCAACCTGCATCTGCTTAGCAGTGGCAACAGGCCCCCTTGCATTACCATAATAACACTGGGGTGGGATTTGGCCTGCCAACTCAGGCGAAAGCACTGCAGAATCACTGGGCTGATAGACTCATTTTTATTTTATTTTTTGAGAAGGAGGAGAAGGAAGGACAAAAAGAGAGAGAGAATAGAAATAAATCGTACACAAACAGGAGACTTTAGTCCCTCTGCTGCTGGCCAATGGCCAAGTGAGCAGCTGCAGGTGGACGAAGCTGTGCAGGAGGTGTGCTGATGATTTCTCTATCACAGCAGGAAGAAAAAGTCACAACCCCAGGTTTGCCTTCTGCATCAGTGCTAAGGAATGAGACTGTTTTGTTTTGTTGTTGTTGTTGTTGTTGTTGTTGTTTAACTTCACAAGACTACAAAGGAAAACTTTATGCAGAGCTTGGGATAGGTACTTTGGGAGGCTGCAGCTCCCATAGTCCCCCATCTAGGAGCCTTGTTGACTAGAGGATTCTGGGATCTGCATTGTAAAAAGTAACTTCCCCAAACTCTGCTTTTGCTTACATGAAATAAAGCAGGTTGTTCATTTTGTGGTGCTCTGGAGGCAGATGTACAGTCTATCTCAAGAGCAACAAAAGATAAAGGCAGTGGAAGAAAGTTGATCAGATAGGTAGACAGACAGATGGATAGAGAATAGATAGACATGTTAAGACAGTTAAGTGGGGCTTGGGAACAGGCATGCTGGTGTGGCCTGGGAGTGAGAAGAAAGACAAGCCTCCAGGACGGAAGAGACTTGCTGGTAATTATAAAATCATAAGCCAGCCACACACTCCTTTTCCCACTGAGAAATAGTGTGTCTGTCTCTATACAGAAATTCTCAGGCCTTATTTAACAAGCTGATAATTGAAGTTCCTTTGACAAATGATAGGGAAGCCCCTGGGGAGCTGTGGAAATGTCAGATCTTCCAAGATCCCACCAGCCACTGACAGTACGTCAGTAATGCAGGAGCAGGACAGTGCAACCTGGACACCTCTTTGGCTCAAAGTCATATGGAATTTATTAGGTTATGTGTCCTGTTTTGGAAGTGGGTGTAGTTCCAGGCCTCCCCAAGGTTTCTTTTAATGATGAACACTGACACACATTACGGCTATAGCATAAGCTTTATAGGTGGTAAATGATGCAGCAGATGGTACACAGCAGAGCAGTGTTCCAGCCCTTTGCTGATGGGGTCCAGCTCACAACCAATGATAGAATTGTGCCCCCAAACTAATTCTACCCAGACTATCCCCAGCTGACAATGAAATTCCCTATCACTAGCTATATGAATCACCTGGGCTGAGGTGCATCCCTCTCCAGGACCCGGGCCAAAGGAAGACTGATGCCCAAGGGTTATATAATATGGAAACAAAGAAAACCAAAGTGTTCAAGTGTGACCCATTTCTCTCCACCACCCACCCATCCCATTAGTTATGAGACCTGTGCAAACAGCTTAGTAACAGAGGAAAATGTATTTCCCTGTCCATTCCCAGCCTTTATATATTCATATCCCCACAGCTTTGAACTGTCAACTTCATGCAAAAATTATCAAACAAGGTCACAAATACAAATGGACTTTTTTTGTTAACTTTTGGCCACGATACTAACAAGGACTCCAAAACCCATCTTTCTGGTATCAGAGGTCCGATTCACTACAGTAGAGATCAGGGAAGTGATGTCCACATTCTGTTGTTTGGGTCTGCAGGACAGATTATCATAGTTGTAAATATCAATACGGTACACAAAACATAAAGGGTGCAATGAAGGCAAAAAGGGGCCCTGATGTTAGCTGATATGTTGCTGGGATTGTAGAAAAGAAGCAGGAAGCAGGAACAAAGCAGACAGACAGACCCTTTGACTCAGGCCAGATCTACACTACACAAATAATCTAGTTTGAAACTGGATTATTTGTCATTGCTCCTTCCTATGAAGTCTTGAGATTTGTAGTTTAGTGAAGCAGCAGTACACTTTGGCAGAAAAAGTTAAAGACCCTGTAAAATTATAAATCCCAAGATTCAATAGGAATGAGCCATGACAAATAATCCAGTTTTAAACTAGATTATTTGTGTAGTGTGGATTTACAGTCAGTTTTGTCTTCCATTGCAGGCAAGCTCATAGTTTAGGCTGTCAGGAGAAGCCAGGATGCTGCTTTAGACCTGGTCAGACTATTTCTTCATGTCAGCTGTGGTGCAATGACTCTTTAATAACTTGTGCTGGAATTTGACATAAAGAAATAAAGAAAACTCATTTTCCAAAGAATTGGGAGCCATTTTTACATGAACTTGAACAAGAAAGAAATAAAGAAAAGCCTTTTCTCAAGAAAAACATTCTGGGTTGCCATGGTGAACATGCAGCAATATACAACAAAAAGCCAAATACACATTATGCTTATACCTTTTTTAGGCCAACCAAAAGGTGCAAAACACAAGGGAGGATTGATGCAAGCAGACCCCACATCTCTTCCTAGCCATGAGTGGACTGAGGACATAGGCAGTAAAGGCCAAGCAATATAATTCCTGTCTCCATTGACAGCAATCTAATAATGGTATTACTGTGAAGTGTACTGTATTTTGGATTTTGTGGCCTTTCTCTAAAGAATTAGAAGCAATTTTAATGTGAACTCACAAAGGACCTCCTGCTGAAATGAATTGCCACTGGTGTTCTGTGGCTCATATTTATATATGTTGTTATTCAAGAATGACGTGGGTTAAAACATTTACATGTTTGTGAATTTGCACATTAGCACAACATAGGACTATTTTGACAATGCTTTGGATTTGTGTTGTTGGTTATTGCAGGGACATAACTACTGTATATTTTCTCTGATAGCGTGAGAAAAGGTGCAACCAGCTTCTCAGACAGTTCTGGGTTTGGTCCAGTGGCTGATTAACTGCCAACTGAGGTACCACTCCAGGATTAACCACCAGGTAACACATTTCACATTTCATACAACTGGGATGTGACATTTGTACAGCTTGTGTTTCTATGGGTGTATTTACACTACACAGTTGTATCAATTTGACACAACTTTAACTATTTTGCCCCTTCCTATAAAATTTGGGGATGTTTAATTTTGTGAGATTAGAGATTGCTATAATTCATGGCAGTGTACGAGAGCTTTCTAGCACAACAAAGCACAAATCCCAGGATTCTATAGGCTGGGGGCATGACAGTCAAAGTGGTATCAAACTGTTATAATTGTGTAGTGCAGACACACTCAAAATTATACAGTGGGCCCTTGGCATCACTGGAGTTTGGTTCCAGCACACACACACACCCATAGATACCAAAATCCGTGGATGCTCCAAGTCCCATTATATACAATGGCATAGTAAAATGGTGTCCCTTACATAAAATGGCAAAATCAAGGTTTGCTTTTGGGGGGAAAAATTAGGGGGTGGGAATATTTTCAAGCCATGGGTGGTTGAATCCATGGATGCAGGATCTGTGGATATAGAGGGCTGGGTGTACAATGTTATGTTAGATTTTAAGTATGACTGGGACAGTGCCTGTAGTTTGAATGGTGAGTATGGAATGTTGGATAGAGTTAATTTATATATGGATCTCTGGCTTTTCTTCACAAACGAAGATTCAGGAAGGACTCATCCCGCACTTTCTGCAAGCGCGCTGATGACTAAAAAGGCCAATCCGAGATAAACAAGTCCGGTTGCAGAAAGCACAGGAGAAGGTCTCCTTGGGTGATGTTTCTGGGTTGTGATTCTTTCTGCGTTGTCGTTTCTCTTCAAGACTTGTTCGACGTGAGTTCTCAAATAAGGCTGCAGCATTGTGGATAGTGCGTCTCCATGCCTCCCGATGTGAGGCCAGGGCGGACCATTGTTGGTGATCAATTTGGCCGAGCCTGAGATGTTGTTTCAGGGAGCCCTTGTATCGCTTTTTTGGAGCACCCCTCTTACGCTGACCCATGGCGAGTTCATTTTTGGGGAGGCGATGGTCCTCCATCCTAGAAATGTGCCCTGCCCAGTGCAGCTGTGTTCTCAATAACATGGCCTCAATGCTGGTGATCCCTACTTGCTCAAGGACAGCAACATTCGTCACATAGTCAGTCCAGTGTATATTTAGGATTGTGCGTAGACAGTGCTGATGCAAGCGTTCAAGGAGTCGTAAGTGGTGGCAATAGGTGAACCATGTCTCAGACCCATAAAGGAGAATAGACAGTACAATGGCTCTTTACACACTGATTTTTGTGCTTCGCCTCAGGTGTTTATTACTCCAGACTCTTTTGTAAAGTCTTCCAAATGCACTATATGCCTTTGCTAATCTGTGATCGATCTCTTTGTCAATCTTGGCATCTGAGGAGATGATGCTTCCCAGGTAGGTGAACTGCTGAACGGACTTGAGCACAGATTTGCCAACGGTAATGTGCGGATGGTGGTGTTCATCCTGTGGTGCAGGCTGGTAGAGAACTTCCGTTTTCTTCAGGTTGACTTCCAGCCCAAACAGCTCTGCAGCTGTTGCAAAGCAGGATGTTAGGCGCTGCAGAGCTGCTTCTGTGTACGCAACAAGGGCATTATCATCAGCAAAGAGCAGCTCACTGACTAGATAGTTTAGAGTCTTAGTGTGAGCCCTCAGACGGCTTAAGTTAAACAAGCTACCATCAATACGGTAACGTATATAGATGCCGTCTTCTTCAAACTCTTCTGTAGCCCTTTGGAGCATCATGCGGAAGAAGATTGTAAATAAAGTTGGAGCAAGAACACAACCTTGCTTCACTGCATTAGTGATTAGAAAGGGCTCTGAAAGAGCATCGCCATATCTGACTTGACCGTGCTGGCCCTCGTGTGAGAGAGAAAGTCAGAGTTGCCATAAGAATGATGTGAAGAGAGTAAGGGGAATGAGAAACTGATAGAATTGGGATTTGGGTGATATCAGAAGAGAGAGCATCTGAGCACTGAAGAGTGAGACTGTGTGGGAGTGGGTGGTGCATTTTGCTAAGACTCTTGGTTTATATGCTGAGATCCTGCATTGCCAACTTAGTTACAAAGTTGTGTAACTAAGTATCATCTCCTGGCCTATCCACCCCGCCACCCCCAAACATACCTTTATAGCCAACAGCTTCTCCAAGTAATAAAGGTCTGTTCTGCTAGTGATTAGGACACAGCAGGATAGTGTTTCTAATACCTCCCACCAGTGTACTGCAGTGTGACGAGGAATTGCAACAGGGGTCCTGCTTCTGATTGTCTCAGTCTTTTTCACTGGGTGGAAGGAGGCTGGAAACATCATGCTGCTGCACCCCCGTCACCAGCAGAGTAGGCCTCCAACACTCAGAACTCCCTGGAGTATAACGTGGTTGCTAGGGAGGTGTGTATTTAAGATTGTGGAAATAGTGCCATGATCATGAATGCATAGTATTCATCAGGCTTTATCAGACGTGGAAAAACGTGGCAAAAAAGCATCCAAAATCACATTATAAGAATAGAATGATAGCCCAAAGGAAAAAATTATTGGATGCCCGCATCCTCACCTGTTCCCTCTGCTTGGCACGGGTATGAATAAGGCATCACTTTTTTTATTGATGGGAAAAGCCATCAATAAAAAGTGACGCCTTTTTCATATCTGCATCACACAGTGGGAATGGGTGAGTAATAGCATCATCTGATAATTTTAGCCTTTGGGGCTATCATCCTATCCTTATGACACATTTTTGATGTGTCTGATAAAGTCCTAAATATGGAGCAGGAACAGAACTGTAACTCTAGGTTACTAATTCGTAACTGCAATGCAGGATATCAGCTCCTGTTATTAAAGTGAAATAAAAGACCAATAAACATATTGGGCAGAATACTTTTCATGTATTACACATGTGTAAGTTCTCCTAAAGAAGGGGTTGGACTTTTTTGTCCAAAGCACAACATCCATATTCAGTTCATGGCTGCAGAAGCAGAGTGGTACATGAGGGGCAATTGCACACACCCAGATGTGCATGTTCCAGTGGTGCATATCCATCTGCCCCTGCTGAAAGGGGCAGTTCTACTCCTTCATTTAGACATCTGGTTGTGCAATTCAGTTGCACATTCTGCTTCCCAATGTTGCCATTCAACACAAGGGTTGTGTACCTCAGCCAAGGTGTTAACTGCATGCTCAGATATTTATGTTATGCAACCTCAGTGTTTTAGGATCTTGGCCAAGATACTGTTTGTTCAACATAAACTCACCTACCACCTGGTCACTCTATCAGAGTCCTAACAGTGTTAGAGCCTAAAAGTGAAGAGAAAAGTGAAGATAAGGAACAGCCTTATAGAGAACTTGGAGGAAGTGTACCCAGTAGAAGATCCTGGTAGGCAGCACATACCCTTGAAGAATGTGAATGTGAATAAAGAATGAAGAATGTGAGGATTGCCACAGCTTGTGGCACTGGGTAAGGATGGTGGACACTGTAGTCCAAGATATCTGGAGGGCCTTACTGATTGGGCATGGTGGGAGTTGTGGTCCAACATGACTGGAGGGTGTCAGGTTTGGATAGGCTGGACTACTGTAACTTGCTCTTTATGCATACGTGTTATGAATAATTTTTGCTAGTTGTAATCAATTGTAAATGTAGCAATGTGTTTTCTAAGTAGCTAACTGGGGCCTGTCAGTATGTCACCTGCTCGTAAATAATTTCACTGGCTGCCATGAAAGCACAATTTCTGAGAACAATTCAAAAATGCTACTATATAACATGAAATATCTTCATTTTGGGACTGAGGTAACTGAAAGACAGTGTCCATACTCTGTTCTTCAGATGCACTACTCCATGCATGCCTAAATGGTATTGTTGGTACAATAGTGCTGGCCCGTTTGTGCATTGCTCCCTCTAGGGTATAGGAGATACACTTCCACTCACTCATGCTGGAAGTGACTTATTCTTGCTGATTCTGACTAATGGTTTGTTTTAAAAAGCACTGCCCATTTCTCAGCTTCTTTCCACTTGGTTCTTTAATGAATATACTGAACAGGGAATTAGAATTTATTCTGTTCTTTTGTCAGAAAGTTGGTCTCCCTCTTGCGCTGGATGTCTCAGCATACATGCTGAACTAGGCTTTAAAAAGCAGAAATAAGATCTGACAAAGGAGTCCTTCTCCATATGTATGCCATATAAATTTGAGAGTGGGGGGGATTACGCTACCTCCAGAATATGGAGAAAGCATTCTTGCAGATAGCGCTATTATGTAAGGTTGGAGGTGCAGCAGTTGGTACCTTTCGCTCAGGACAATTCTGGCCTCACTTTATTAGCCAAAGTGTCTTGGACTGGAGGCAGATTTAGGTGTGGACAACTGAGCTGGTGGAAGGGGACTACCCCTCCCTGATCTCCAGTCTCTCCAGCTCTCTAAAAATGCAACACAGAAGCTGAGGGGACTTGCTGGGTTGGATGAGCTGTGGTATATGTACAGGAAGAATCCTTCCAAAATGAGCAGAGGGACCTTCTGGGAGCATAGCCCTTCCGCTGACAGAAGGCAGAGCTTGGATGCAGCTCCTTGAACACTCATTCTTTCGTATTTTAGGTTCAGCTTTGTCTTTTCTCCCTAGAGCTTGGCAGTTCACTACAGCTGTTGTCCTGCCATGAGAAAAAAAGCAAAGCAAGGGAGATAACTGGCAGGTTTTTGATGAGCATATGGCAAGAGGGATGTGCTCAGCAGATTCAGAAAGCAATAAACTGTTTGTTCCCATTGCACTTTCTGTATACTAATGAGGAGGAGAAGGGCTTTCCATCATGATGATGGGAAATGACTGGAACTGGGAAGCTTAATTGAATGGATGACTACAGAGGGTCCATTAATGAAACTGATAAAGAAAACTGACACTATTAAGACCATCCTTAACCTATCTGTTTTGTATCAATGTAATAAAATGGATTTTTGAAAAAAGAGGGAAGGAAAGAAAGAAAAATACATTTTCCTTTTTTTTTTTTTATGAATGAGTTGCATTCCTCACCTTGTGCGTCAAGAACAGGGCTTCAAAAAGTTACTCTTTAAAAATACAGTTGCAAGAATCCCCCAAGTCAGCAGGGCTATGGACTGTGCTAGGTATGGGGGGGGGCTCTGTGAACTGTAGTCCCTTCCCCCCCCAAAAAAACCACACCCTTTTTTAAGCTCTTTTTTTTTTACACACAAGATTGAGGATGCAACACATGTTTTAAAAACAAAAAAGAAAACTAACTTTTCTTTTCTTTTGTTCTGTTCAAAAAGTAAGGTATAGATAACTTTGCCATATCTGATGCAGGTAGAAAGGAGACCTAGGTGGTGATGACATCTCACTTCAAAACTCCTTGCAGAAGTGAAAACGTCTTGCAGAATTCCCATAGGAGGTTCAGTAGTCTTTTTTTTTTTTTAAGGAGAGAAGTGGAACTTCAAAAAGAACTGAGAAGCACTCTAACATTTTGTCCAACATGTTGAATGTGTAATACTGGTTGTGGGGGGATGCTTTTCTACCCTTCACCAAACAGAGCCCTCTCAATGTGATTACATTCTCCCCTGCATTGAACAAAGACCTCTAAGACAAGACAAGACAAGAGCAGAACAGACTTTCAGAAAGGGGTTGGACTCTTCTTCACTGGAGGTTTTCAAAAAGAGGTTAAATGACCACCTCATGGGTGCTTTAGTGGTAGATTCCTGCACTGGCATGGAGTTGGACTAGATGCCTCTTGTGTCCATTCCAACCTCATGATTCAATGAGATGCAAGGGGAAAAACAACTTTGCATACTGTATGTGCAGAGTGTGATTATTTAAGGAGAAGGAGAGAGACTGATATGATAGATGGGAGCCTTTCTTCCTGCAGTCAGAATTGACATTCCAACAAGCTGAAGCTGCTCTACTTTGTTCTTTTCCTTCACTCCTCAACCTCCATGAAATGGACACTCATTTCAAAGAACAAGAAATGATGAACCTTGGCTTTACATTGCCACATACTTTACAAGGGCATACAAGGTTGAACAGTGTGTGAACAACCTAGCTGGAATGCAGTCCAACAGCTATACAGTTGTCCCTCTGTATCCACGCATTTGGTATCCATGGATTTAAATATTCATGGCTTGAAAATATCCTTTAAAAAATAATAATCCAAAAACCAAACCTTGATTTTGCCATATTATATAAGGGACACCATTTTGCTATGCCATTGCATATAGTGCATTTGGAAGACTTCACAAAAGAGTCTGGAGCAATAAACACCTGAGGCAAAGCACAAAAATCAGTGTGTATAGAGCCATCGTACTGTCTATCCTCCTTTATGGATCTGAAACATGGGTCACCTATCGCCACCACCTACGACTCCTCGAGCGCTTTCATCAGCGCTGTCTACGCACAATCCTAAATATACACTGGACTGACTATGTGACGAATGTTGCTGTCCTTGAGCAAGCAGGGATCACCAGCATTGAGGCCATGATATTGAGAACACAGCTGCGCTGGGCAGGGCACATTTCTAGGATGGAGGACCATCGCCTCCCAAAAATACTACTCTACGGTGAACTCGCCACGGGTCAGCGTAAGAGGGGTGCTCCAAAAAAGCGATACAAAGACTCCCTGAAACAACATCTCAGGCTTGGCCAAATTGATCACCAACAGTGGTCCGCCCTGGCCTCACATCGGGAGGCATGGAGACGCACTATCCACAATGCTGCAGCCTTATATGAGAACTCACGACGAACAAGTCTTGAAGAGAAACGACAACGCAGAAAGAATCACAACCCAAAAGCATCACCCAAGGAGACCTTCTGCTGTGCTTTTTGCAACCGGACTTGCTTATCTCGGATTGGCCTTTTTAGTCATCAGCGCGCTTGCAGAAAGCGCGGGATGAGTCCTTCCTGAATCTTCGTTTGCGAAGAAAAGCCAGAGAGGGCATATAATGGGACTTGAGTATTCACGGATTTTGGTATGCACGGGGGGTCCTGGAACCAAACCCCAGCAAATATAAAGGAACAACTGTACATGGTGGCTTATCAAAGAGTATCAAAGAAGAGAGCAGCAAGATCAAAGTCATGCAAGATGGCCAAAAAAGGTCACATCTGCAAAGCATGACGGTGTACAGTCCTTGAGCCAGCTATAGTATCACGTGACAATGTTTGGTGCTACGGGTATCAAATTATTCAACCACTCAGTTCCAGAGAGTCCTACACTGAGGTGTAGGTGGGACTGTGTGTCCAGCTGTGTTGCATCTGTGATATCAGCATTGGAATTATTGTTCCTTGTGGGTCAAAGGTGGCCATTAGTAAACATTGACAACTGTATGATGGAGACCATTGATATGCACAGAGTACAATGTAGAAGAAAAACTCACCCTCCATGACCAAACAGGAAACAGCCTTTGCGCCATTGCCAACAGTTTTGTCAAATAGCAGAGGGACCCTGAGTTAATACCATGGAGATACACAACTGTTGACCAGTCATGTGTCCCAGTAGTGGCACAGACCATGGGTGTCAGAGGCAGGAGAACTGTTTATGCATTGCCAAAAAGAGGAAAGGCATCACAAAAATGGGACAAAACAGGGAACAGACATACACAAATGCACATCTAAGCAGAGTGAGGAAGACTGTGACCAGGTGACTTGTGTGTGTCTCCTGGTCTGCTGCCCATCAATTGCCTTGATGGGCAATTTCAGGGTTCATACTCTCCCTTCTTACTGTACTTTATCTTTAAACCAGACTCAGAGTAGGTGCCTTCCGTGTACAAGACATCAGTGAGAATCCTTCTGGGACATTATGCTGATGCAACTTCTGGCTAGGCTGATGGCTGTAGTACTGTAGCACCCCCGCATCTGCTGATTCTCCAACCACTGATTCAATTATCAGCGGTTGGCGATGGTGGAGGAGAAGTGAGGGGGAGGAGGGATCTTCTTCCCCCTCCCCTCTCCCAGGAGAGCTCTGGTCGTGGGGAGGTGATGGCAATGGCAGGGGCGAAGGGGGGAGGGATCTCCTGCCCCCTCCCTTCCCCCAGGAAAGCTCCAATTGTGGTGTAGATGAAGGACGAAGGGAGGGGGAAAGAGGGATCTAGCCTGCCTTCCCCCGAGAGAGCTCTGGTCATGGGGGGGGGGGCAATGTCAATGGTGGGGGGAGGGAGGGGGAGGATTAATCTCCAGTCCCCTCCCTTCTCCAAGAGAGCTCTCAGTGGTGGTAATCATGATGGGGGCGAAGGGAGAGGAGGAGGAGTTCTCCCTCCCTTCTCCTTTTGCCACAAGGTTGGCTCTCAGTGGCAGGAATGGCGACAGGTGCGTTTGCTATTATCCATGGATTTCACCATCTGCAGTGGGGCCTGGAACCAATCCGCCATGGATATGGGGGTCCTACTGTATTCAGGTGCTTACATAAAGACATATCCAATACCCCCTTATGCAAGGAGTTCCCCATTTTGCCTGCAGTGCAGTGGCATGCAGGCACAGCTCCACCTTCCCAACTGAATATCCAGAGAACATCCATCTGAGCAGTTAGGAACCTGCCAGCCACACTGCCCCCCTCCAACAGCTGTCACCACCATACACATAAATACACCAATGGTGTTTTATTCTCTGCTGGTACTGAACAGGATCTCAGTCATCTTCAGGTATAGTACACCTTCAAACAGAGGACTACTTGCTGTTGACAATTAAGCAGAGCAGATGACCCACCCTAGTCAGAGGTCCTACTGGAAGGCCTGGTTAGCCTTCTGCTATGTGTGGTGCCGATTAGGACACTGTACCTACACTTCTATCTCAAAATGCTCACCAGTGATGGAATGGAGATGTTCAGTGACATGCTATACCTTGTTGCAAACTGCCACTACTGGAAACCATCAGAACTCATCAAGCCTGAGCCCAGAAGCAGGTGAAAGGCCCTCCCTCCAGCCCAACTGCCACTGCCCTGCCCTTGGAGGGAGAGAAGAAGAGGCAGGCAGAACACCATCAGGCCTGGGCCCAGAAGCAGGTGAATGGCCCTCCATCCAGCCCAACTGCCACTGCCCTGCCCTTGGAGGGAGAGAAGAAGAGGCAGACAGAACTCCATCAGGCCTGTGCCCAGAAGCAGGTGAAAGGCCCTCCCTCCAGCCCAACTGCCACCGCCCTGCCCTTGAAGGGAGAGAAGAACCAGCAGTATCTGTAGGATTTAATCCCTACCCCCACTGCCATCCCCTTTTCCTTATGTGTCATGTCTTATTTAGATGTAAACCTGAGGGCAGGGAACTGTTAAATTGACCATTTGTAACCTGCTCTGATAGCCTTTGTGGCTGAAGAGCGGGGTATAAATAAATAAATAAATAAATAATAAAAACCATAGCTGCATTCTGTAGCTTACAGAGCCAGTCCTACCATTGTGCAGTGTGAAGCAACCACATCAGGTAGAAAATGCTGGGGTCAGGACAGTAATGGTGGCAGCATCACTTCCCTCCCACAGATATTTCCCTCTGCCTGCTGGCTTTAGGAATGCTAGTCATTATACAGTTGTCCCTCCATATCCACGGATTTGGCATTCACGGTTTTAAGTATTCACGGCTTGAAAATATTCTTTAAAAAATAATAATCCAAAAAGCAAACCTTGATTTAGCCATCTTATATAAGGGACGCCATTTTGCTATGCCATTGCATATAATGGGACTTGAGTATTCACAGATTTGGGTATTCACGGGGATTCTGGAACCAAACCCCAGCGAATGTGAAGGGACAACTGTAATGGTGGGGGGAACTATCCACTTAGCACTTTTAAAGAAAGATTCAGCTGGCTTGTGTATGTAGAATGATGCTGATGCTATTTGCTCTTTTGTTTCAGGCAGCAAAATATAGTGGGCCAGCCATGATAGTATATCAGATTCAAACCAAGAGTTTTAAGACACCCCAAACACTCTGCTAAATATATAAACCACTTTGCTAAATATTGTCCATACCATTGTATTTCCAGTTTCTGTGTATGACAATGAAAGCTGTAGAGAGTGTGTGTGTGTGTGTGTGTCGGGGGGGGGGACCTTAAGAGAATTGTTTATTTATAATGTGGTGCTGGAGGAGAATTCTGCAGATACTATGGACTCCCAGACAAATAAGTGGGTCCTAGAGCATATCAAGTCTAAACTTTCTTTCTCTCTCCTTGACAGCAGTTAACAACTGCTAAATATCGGACATCTTCCCAGCAGACACAGGACTGTCCTATTGATCTAGAGATCATGTGGGAAATACAGAAATCTCGTCTGGCATCCTGTCAGTGACATCTGCAGCTATATAAGTCTAACTTACACCTATGGTACATTTTTGTTGTTCTTGTAACAAGGAGAAGAATTCTCTACCTCCCTCGTGCAACAACCAAATGCCCCTTAAACCCAGACTCCCCATCCACCCACTTTTGGTCCCTGGACTCAGCCATTTTCTGGCCTGTGGAGAAGTAGGAGGTGGAGAAGGAACAACTAGTCATGTGCCTATAGCTCTGGGATGGGCAAAGAATGGCCACCAAGCTGCATGCAGTCCCCCAGGGTGCTTCTGTGGCTCTCAGCACCTCCAGAATCCCCAGACCAATGTTTTTCTGGCTACAGAAGAGGGTGAGTTGTTACTCCTGGAAGCCTCCCAGTGCAGCATTTTATTTTTTAAAATGCTGTAGTGCTCTATAACATTAAAAAAATCCAATTGTTGAGAACCAGACATGGGCCACTTGGGTGGTGGTGGTGGTAGTGGTGGTTTACAGCCATCCATTCAGCTCTTTGAGGGCCCAGAGTGATAAAAGTAGTCCCCAGACCTGCCACTCCTGCTATTGCATGATGCACAATGATGAGGCTATCTTCTGAGATCTCCCAGGGGTGCTCCAGATCTTCTAGAGGATTACCTTGATCTTCTAGCTATAGGGACATACCTGGTGCACCTGTGCCGCCACCACCCCACTCTCCACTGGCCAGCTGAAATTAATGGGGGATACACATGAAAAAGATGGATTTTAAAGGAAGGGAGATGAGAGATGAGGCAGATGTAGGAACTCAGCCCTTGATTGACAAAAAAAAAAGTATGATAGAGTCTGTGTTGATTTGTAAACCTTTATTTAGAAATATCCTCAATATAGTCATTATATATATATTTATTTATATATACATACACATTACAACAAATGTGTTTTCTAAATAGCACATCACCTTGTGGGCTTTACAAAGGTAATAAGAATAAAAAGGTACCAGTTCTGGTTACTTAAGTTCTGCTATAAAATGCAGAAAAACAAAGAAGGCAAAGAAAAAAATCCATCACACAGTACAACACTGACCAAAAGTGCTGCTTCTTCAGAACTTAACATTTTGAAGGTGTTATATACAACAAGACACAGATCAGGCAAGAGAGAAGGTGTGGGGAAGTAGAAATGTACCATCCAAACCACAATTTAAAGTACACATCAACAGATCCCAGATATATGGGGGCTGGGAGACTACAAAGAGACTGCATTTCTGGAAAAGGATGTGGGTTGTACCATTCTCTGACATGGATTAGAAGTGTGTGTGAGAGAGAGGGGGGAGGGGAATATCTGGTTGTCTAAATGGTGAAAATACCCCTCATGGAATTCGCTGGGAATATGGCCTGTCCAAATGGGATCCCATATCAGTCCACTGTATTCAGAAGGACAGGGGGCCAAAATGGCAAAAACACCACAGAAAAAGCCTTTGTGGCTTGGGAAATGCACATTCCTACTTATTAGGTCAAGCGATTTGCTTTAAATTGCTTTCCATAGGAGAGGAAACACAAAGCTGATTGGTCAGGTGAGCATGGGGGGCAGGCCTTGGTACCAAGGCAAATGCCTGCTGCTGCCATGTTAGATTTTTGCCTTAGCAGATTATCACTAAGGCAATAAAACAAGGTGTGTGCATTTTTTTTGTTTTGCTGTACTTTTTAATTGAAAAATCACTCTATTGCTCTAGCACGCCTTGGACATCATTTTTTTAAAAAAAGTTTGGCAGTGGCAAAGTACAAACATGAGTAAATCACTCGCAGCCACCATCTAGCATACAAAGCTTATGGGGGCTTAAGGGGGCAAAACCACCATTAAGACAAGTCACTGCTGCTGCGAATTGCCATTCAGATTCTACCCACCACCCAGAGATGACTGTGGTAACATCATACATGGATCCATATAAATCCTACCTCTTAAACCAAACACTACAGAGAGCAAGTGGAAAGCAGGGAAGGGAAAGAACAGCAGAGGGAGACCAAAGGAGATTCACTGTGTTTCACACTATGACCTCTACACATCTTGAAATGTGCCGAACCAAGTGGACAGTGCTACTTATTTTAGTTACTAGTACATTGCTGTTGAGCAACATCCTAGTGGGCCATGCACATTTCAACTCACTAGTGTTTTTTTCCTCTGCTCTCCCAGTTCTCCCTACTCCCCACTGCACTCCACGTTTAGAGTTATTATCTGTGATTTCGGCTACAGGTGTAATTATTTCTTGTCATTGTCTTATTTTAATCCCCACAACATTTAATTTATAATTGAAAAGTGGGTTTGGGGTCTTTTCACAATTATAGTGCTGTGATTCCACTTTAACTGCCATGGTTCATTCCTATGGAATCCTGGGATTTGCCGTTTAGGAAAGGGTATTTAATATTCTCAGCCAGAGATCTCTAGTGCCTCTCCAGACTACAAATCCCAGGATTGCATAGGATGCAGCCATGGCAATTAAAGTGGAATTATAATGCTATAACTGCATACTGTAAAAGGCCCCTTTATCAGAGGACTTATCTACACAGGCAATATACCCCATCTTGCCCCCATCTTAGAGCCCTGCAGTCCTGATGATGCAGGGCTTTCCTTCCATTCTGCCCCCAGGCAGTCCTCATAACCCCTGGGGCAAAGACAGGATTTAGACAGGGGAAAGACAGGCTAAGGCCCACTGCAGGGTTCTAAAAAAAAATATCTCTTTTAATCTGTTCCCACCAAAAAGAAATGGTTTGGGCCCTAAGTGACTGCAGAAACCCGTTCCAGCACACTGGCCCATTGCTACAGCTGCCAGTCTGCCATCGCTCTTCTGCAGCATGAAGGAAGCTGGTCACATGCAGGGAGTCTTGGTCACATGTGGGCCACCTTTCTAGCTTCCGGGAGAGCCAGGGAGACTGTGGTAGCCACCGCAGAAGCAGTGGGCTAGTGTACCCATGAACTTCCTCCCATTTTGTGGAGGTAACAGGGGTGGAACAGGCCTGATCCACAGGCAGGATCCCTGCCAGCATATCCTAGCCTGTGTAGATAAGTCCAGAGATGTAGCTGTTATCAGAAAGGCTGAGGCAAACAAAGTCCAGGGTCTTATTCTGGGGAAGGGGCAGCAAAGCCCTCCAAATCACATTCTAGCCAAGATCCTACATCAGATCTGTGGTGAACAATTGTTCACATTTGGACTAACATGTACAGAATTATACAACCCTTGTGCTGAGTGGCAAAATTGCACAACTAGATGCACAATGGAATACGCAACCAAATGCACAACCAAATGTGCAACAAAATGCACACGCACCATGGTTCCACATACACAGCTCTGCTTCCATGATCTTGAAATGAATATAGATGCTAGGCATTGGGCAAAAATATCTGACCACTTCTATAGGGGAACTTATACATGTGTAAGACACCAATGGGGGTCCAGCCTCTGATTTAAGTTAAGTAACACATTACTATCTAAGCTTTAGAAGGAGAAGCCACCCCATTACTACCACCATAAGATGACTGAATCTAAAATCTTAAAATGACCTAGCTGCACAACTGAGACTCTTTAATATAAACTCTTTGCACAGCTTTGCAGAATGGTTTCACATTTTTCCAGAGTAAATGCCTTAAACCAGTACCAAAAACACACACATGGAAGAATTCTGGGTTGTGCTTTGTGTTTTTACTTTGGAGGGGGTTATGACCTAGCCTGGTGCAGTGGAATGTAAACCAGGATAAAGAAGGGTTAAGACATCCATCAAAAAAGCATTGCTTTTTTGTTGTTTCTCTTGTTTTTGGTTTGCCGCCCTAGAGGTTTGTGAAAAAATGTTTTCCCTGTGCATACACATACCACTGACATTTTCAGATGTTAAGTATGACTGCAATCCTGTCCATACTTTTCTAGAAGTAAACCCCATTGAATTCAATTCACTCACTTCTAAATAAACATGTATAGAATTGTCTATCCAGCTGAAGTCCTAAACACACCTGTTTGGAGACACACTGGAACTTACTTTTGAGTGAATGTACCTGAGATTGTGCTGTTAAAATTGCTGTTATCTTTCAGAAACATTAGTATTTCAGTTATGTCTTTAGGGCAGCCATTTCAACCATACATTTTGCTTTTCTGTGTCATATTTAAAAGGTAAACTGGTTCATATATTGGGGTCCACCCGATGTATTTTAGAAGTGGGGAGCCATTCCCTTCTTATGAGAAAAAAATTTATGGAGTGACGATATTAACCAGCATGGTTAACATGTACAATAACTATGGAAAGACAACGAGAAAATGGGAATTATTCCTCTTTGAACATGGGACAGCCTTCTCCAATCTGGTTTCCCTCAAAGGTTTTAGAATGCAAATCCCATTACTCCATTGTCCATGCTGCCTATGGATTATGGCATATGTATTTCAACACATCTGGAGAGCACCATGTTAAAGTAGATTGAGCTGGGATATAAAGTGGAAACTTAAGTAGAGCCTGAACTAAGATATCCACACTTTGTTGCACCACCAGACTGATAATAAATGTGAAACGAACAAATCAGATAACTGATCCTCCACCCACCCTTGATGTGAATGTGCATCAAACAAGAGAAGTTTAGTTTCTGTATTAGTACAAATAAAATAGTTTCTACAAAAGTAGAACATTTTCATGAGAGAATTTGCCAGAAACAATTGCATTAATTACCATATCAATGAAGAAGACTTTTCTTTTTTTCTCCTTTTTTTGCTTTCATGTAGGAGAGCTAGATTAGGAGGGAAAAATAGGGAACAGACCATTAAAAATCAAGGCTTTTTGATGTCTTCAGGCTTGTGGGAGATACTTTACTTCTCCCCAGATGTTCACTGACCACAGTTGGGTACAAAATTGTGGCTAGTGCCATACCCATGAGCCATAATGTGAGATTACCTGCATATACAGTAAATTTAGGATGAGGCACATGTGGTTCTCCAGATATCAGTTGTCCCTGGCCAGCATAGACAAGTTTTAAGGCCTGATGTAAGTTCCAGTGTAACAACACCTGGAAGGGCACATATTTTCCTTCTGTGTTATAAAAGTACATATCTACATTTAGTATGGGCCAGTGATTTTAGCAGCTTGACTGGGGTGGGGGGCATTTTGTTATAGCCACTGTTAAACCATTGGGAAACAAAAATTCTTGTTAATCATCCACAAAAATCCTTACTGATCTTCCTGCCCTTGGTCTAGCCAATCTGAAACTATTATAAATCTTAGGGTTGCTAAGTTAAAGCATCACTCACTTCATGGGGAAGAGCATTTGAACTACTGTTACCTCTACAGGCTGATCAAGTCTGCATTTGTCATAGTATTCTCAAGGAACTGCAGTTTACGTTAGGAAGGTTTCGACTTTCTTGATGGCATGAGGCAAACATACGCACATGCACTATCATTCTCAAACCACTGCAAGCCTTTTAAAGTGATCCATTTCTCCTGCTCCCCTACATATTGGTAGGTAGCACAGCAGTTTGATAAATTCCAATTCTCTCTTTACTGAGAGATGGGCAAACCCAGGCCACAGCTTTTATTGGTTAAATAGCCAGATGAAGCTGCATCCAACTTCCCATTTAGATGCTTATCTAGAAAAAGAGTCTGTGTAAACAGTGAAAAAGCACAAATAGGTCTGGAAGAAAATACCCCAAACCTGACCTAATGATGATGGCTGCACAAGTCAGTGACTGAGTGAAACACACAAACTGCACAGTCTTGTGGGTATTTACTCTGAAGTGAATCTCACTGCTCAATGGGGCTTATTCCCTAATTGGTATTTTATATTTATGCTTGCAGCCTAAGAATTAGAATTGAGTGCTTTACAAGTCATTTAATCTGACTTGCACGTTCTTTTTCCAGTCTATATATTTCTTTCTCTTGTTACTTCCAGTTAATAAAAATATATTCTAAGGGAGACATTTAAAAGTAGCAGCAATAAGGCTTTTATTCCACAGCAATCTCTTCAGTTAATGTTGGGTATTTATGGGGCTGCTGTCCAAAATGGTAAACGATCTCTCTTTCTTTTGCCTTCTATTTCTCTTTCTTTGTCTCTCTCTCTCTCTCTCCCCCCACTCCTCACACACAACCAAACACAATCCTTTCCCTCCCCCTAAAATTATTTGCCCAAGGCGAGAATATTTTACAAAACCCAACCCACACATACACCCCAAGTTCAAAACTATTCATCATTTCACTAAAAATTCTTCTATGAAGCTGTTTGGATGCCCAAGCATTTTTTTTCTTTCTGAAAAACAAAATGGCTTACCAATGGCAACCTTATGGTGGCCAATCAGTTGGGTCAAGTGTTTGAGCTGAATCAGCTATACTGGCATATGCAAAGTGGCCAGGCACTCACTGCAGAAAACATACAACCATAGGGCCAAATTGCACAACAGAAAGCAAAGGAGGTCTCAGCCCACAAAGCTTCTGAAAACAGCATCCCATAAGCAGTTGTTCAGGGGCTTCTCCTATAAAGATCCATAATGAGTCCATGGCACAACACAGTTGGCCATTTGCCTCTAGAGCCAAGTGTGTGAATATGGATTATTCTTTTGCATCTCCCATTCTTTCCTGGTGGATTGTGCTTGATGACTTTTATGTAAGTAAACTCAAACAAGTCAAAAGTGCATTTCTGAAAACTGTTTTCTCTCTATATATGGGTGTATGTACACACACACACACACACACACACACTTTCTCATTACTACTATTTCAGAAAAAATAAAACAGTGGAAACCCCCCCCCAAAAAAAAAACATCCAAGTAAATACTATTGCTCACTCATGTCAGAAGAAAACACTGTGATGAATTGTCAGAAGCTGGAAAGCAAGACCCTACACTGGTGTACCTTTTTTAAAAAAAAATCAGCAGATACTGCATTAAACAAAAAGAATTCCACATGATAAATACAAGACCTCATAAAATCCAGAATTGGGCTATATTAAACAAAACAAAAAGAAAACAAATTAAAAAAAACAAGCAAAACCACAACACAAAGACAACTGTTCTTCACAATGGGTATTTCCTTTCTTCCTTACAAAGGCAAAGCTCTTGTCTGAAGGCCAAAGACAGATTGCATAAATTTCCACCAACTAAGCTGGGGGAGAAATACCACCACACAGCATGAATTTTTTAAAAAAGTTTCCATGGCCAAGGATGTACCCACAGGAAGGAAGATGCTTGATCTGACCAGCTGAAAGAGAGTCAGGGCAACACAAGGCAGAAGCAGAGGTAATCTAAACAAGGACCAAGGGTCAGTCAGATCTTTTGTAAACCTGGCACAAATACATGGTGAGCCACCTGCATGTTTCAACCCTGCAGTATTATATCTTTCAAAAACACACCAGTAACAAGACAACTTTTGCAGGCTGATGCTTCATCAGGGACTGAAGCAACAAAGAGGGTCTTGATTTAATCCAGATATTCTCTTTCATCCTGTCACTCTTTCCTTTCTCAGATGACTGAGGCTGAATGGAAAAGTTGAGAAGTACCCATTTCATTCTTTAGATGAAGAGGAAGGGGAGGACATGCATAAATTCCAAATACCGGGTATCCAAGGGCTTGCCTGTGCCTTTTGTAGGTTTATCATCGCTGTGTGTTGCTCTCAATGGGAAGAATAGAATGGTGGAGAGCTCTTGTGTGCTTAGGATCTAATGTCTCATGCTCCTCAGTGAAACTGTCTGGACTTCCAGCTCCATCTAATGAGCTTCCACAGCTTGAATTTGGGGACAACATGTCCTGAAGAAGATCTTCTTGCACTATGCCAGTGTCTTTGTTTACTTTGCCCTTTTGGTTCCCTTCCTCCTCCTGGTCATTGAGCAGCTTGGCCAAGAAATTGATGTACTTCATAGCCAGACGTAAGATTTCATTTTTGCTGAGCTTTTTGTCAGGTGGATGAGTCGGAATCAGCTTGCGGAGCTCAGCAAAAGCCCCATTGACATTCTGCTGCCTCCACCTCTCACGGCTATTTGTAAATATTCGACGGACCACCTTTGTATGAGGACCTAAAAATGACAAGAAATAGAAAATTAGCCCATGAATCTATATAATACATTGTATTAAATGGCTCTGTTCTAAAAATTGTGTGACCCACAAGCAGTAAATATTTAGCAGACTCAAGACTTTATCAGATGCTCTAAAACGTAACCCTGTGGAGGTCGGGAGGAGGATGCCGCTGTCCCGCTTCCAGCTGTAGATACCGCATGTCCCATCCTCCTCCCGTCTTTTTTCCATGCTGGAGCGATGGAAAAGGCACCACTTTTTATTAACGGAAACTTCCGTTATTGAAAAGTGTCAACTTTTTCATCCCTCCAGCACAGAGGGAGAATGAACAAAGGACAGGAGGACGGGGCATGCGGTATCAGATGCCAGGACAGCGGCATCCTCCCCACAACCTCTGCAGGGTTTTGTTTAGAGTGTTTGATAAAGTCCTTAGCATGGCATTCAAAGATGGCGTGCATAAATCTTCCAACATAGACATAGTAGATTAAGATTAGATGCCCATTTCATTCCTCCCATAAAATGCATATCAAATTACAATCTGGCCTTCAGGCAGAGCATGGGAAAGTTGCTTTTTTTAACTGCAGCTCCAAGAATTTGAGAGCTGCTGGGAGTTTCTGGGAAATGTCATGCAAAAGGTGGTTTTTCTAAGCACTGCCTTAAGGACTTGGTCTATTCCTATCCATTGTTTCTGGTGGAACACCAGAATTTTCTACAATGCATGGGACTGGCTGTAATCAAAGCATCTGCAAGAAAATAAATGTCCATGTAGTATTTTAAAAAGTAATTGTCCCCAATTAAAACATGCCCCTTCATTATCATCATGTTGCAAAAGGAAGACCTATTTTTTAAAAAAATGTTTTGCCTACACATAGTTTAAACTAGAGGTGAAAAGAACAATGGTGAATATTTGAATCCCAGATGAGAAAGGGGTTTCTCTGTTAAGGAGAATCTTCATAGTTCAGAACTTATTCTGTATGGAAAATGCCATTTTCAGTAAAGAAATGTTAAAAAACTTGTTTCTTTATTTTCTAGGCAGGAAACAACATTTTTCCACAGTCTATGCAATTTGCTACATTAAAAAAATATGTGTAGATTTTCCTCAGAATAAATCTCAGGCTGTAAATGGTCCTTGAAAACTGCACAATTTTTGAGGACATTCTCACAGTGGGAAGAAAATTTATGAAGACTGACTGACAGTTCTGTTTTAAACCAGCTATTCTTATAGTTCATATCCAAAGCAATTCACACTGTGGTGTGTATAGTTCACCTGTTTCTCTTTAAAACAATGCCAAGCATTTGATAGTGTGGGGTGCACGACATTATCAGAAAAGAGATTCATTGCCCATACTTCAACAATAGCCAGCTTCAAAGCAAGGATCTCAATCTGTAAAACACTGGTTTGAATCTGAAGGTGGCTAGCACAATCAAAAAGGAACTTCCACTTATGAAAGATGGCCTCCCTCAAAATCTGCTAACTCTCTCCTCCAAGTGCAGCCCATTCTATGCCATTTTGGAAGCTCCCCTGAACCCCAAACACAGATGTACAGGAGATACAGAAGACTACAGTATAGACAAGGTACCAAGAAAGCCCTCTGCTGTGTAAAATAGACTCTACTTATGCATGCCTGTATCTTTTTTTTTCTTTTTTAGGTATTTATACCCCACTCTTCAGCCACAAAGGCTCTCAGAGCAATTTACAAATTGTTAAGCAACAGCATTTTACACATCTACACTGCTTTATACCATGCTAGGCACTAAGCGGTTTCCAATTTGTGTTAGCTAATTGCCCCCACAAGCCGAGTACTCATTTTACCAACCTATGAAAGGATGGAAAGCTGAGTGAACCTTGGAGGCCTTGGGATCGAATTTGCAACACTGTGGCTGCAGTACTGGCAATTAACCACTGTGCCACCAGGGCTCCCTTGTGGATCTAAACAATGGTATGTCTTCTGGGTCCAAATCATGGGTGAAAATCATGCAGTCCTCCACGTGTGAACTGCATCTCCCAGCATTCCTCACCATTGGTTCTGCTAGGTAGAGCAGATGTGAGTTGCAGTTCAGTAACATCTGGAGGGCTACACAATTTACACCCCCAGTTTAAGCCATTATATTCTATTCCAGCTAAAGAGATCCCCACCTCTCTAAATTAAGTTTAATATTCCCAATAGTTGTCATTATAGAGAGATTATCAATAAAGTCTTTACAGCAGATGTCCCTTGAAACCAATTACCTTATCATTTGTTTGTTTAGGATAGTATTATTGAACACTAACTGGAAAACCTTCACAGAGTTAGGATGCAATGTATGTCCATGTTCATTCACTATATAAAAATCACGCTGTTCAAATATGGATTGTTTGTCCATCTTGGACAAACTTGTCCATGCTTTTTTCCTGCATAGTATGCATGGTACAGATGTCCCAAGATTTATTCCTACTATACCAGTAGATAAGAGGGATGCTTGTGACTGATATCTGTATGTAAAAAAGTACAGCCCCCCCCCCATATCTGTGAAACCAATTTCCACAGTTTCAGTTATCTGCGGGACACATACCATAGAGCCGTGCTGGACAATGCCTAGAGAAGCATCCTCTCTAGATATTTTTAAGTCCTCCAACACAACTCTATGGTATGTTTTTTATTTTAATTCTTTATTTTAATAGGGTTTGTTGTTATTCACAGTTTCTGGTACCTGTAGTAAGTCCAGGAACTGAAACCCATGGATATAGGTATCCAACTGTATATAAATTTATATTTTCTACAGACACAAACCACGATTATATCATAAAAGGTTAAATCCAATTGTTAATCCCAACTAAAGCAGAACCACTGAATCAAAATTACTTACATAAGTGTTGACATAACAAATGACTCTACTCTTGTTGGAACTAACAACAGTATTCCATTATTGTTGTTTCACTTCAGTTTTAATTTTAGACTTTAACCAGAGGACTTATAGCAAGAGCAACTATACAGCACGGATGTTGTATTTAAGCAAGCTTTTAGAAGAGGTGAACAATGAGAATAAGACAACAAAGGCAGATTATATACTGAGTTAATATGTTGTTACTGCACCTCATCAGCTTTCTTGATGTCTCTTTAAGGGTCAAGAATTACAATTCTTAAGGCCATATTTTGGGAGCTTCCAACTAAAATTGCAGTTCAGGCTTGAAATTCACTAGGGTATGTAAGCCACTATTTTCTCAGCCTTAGTCTCACATTTATAATATGGAAATAATCATCCTGACCTATCATAAGAGCTTCTAAGGATGTTAAAAATGAATACGCCAAATGTTCAGAGTGTTTAGCAAAAACATAACGTAAAATACTAAGTGTGGTCATTTTTATGTATGTTAAATGCTTTTCAGTTGTTAAATTAAAGTACTGAGAATAAAAATGTATGGCTTATTATTTGGACTGTCTCTGATATAAATGCCATCCAACTGGACAATCTAACATTCATGATGTGATACATATATTGAGAACATTTGAGTCCTTGAGAGCAAAATACTCTTGTGGTTGAGGCCCAGGGCTGGGAAATGAATGGGGATGGAGTTGCTCACAGCCTGTGGGATGTATCCAATGGGTGCTTCTGTTCTACTGGAAAACACTTTACATGTAATGTGGGGCACCCAGTTTTTGCCTCATCTATCACATCCCTCTGCATCATATTCTATACTGTCACTCAGAAGTGAGTTTTCAAGATAATAGGAAGGTGAGCCCAATGAAACTTGGGTACCCTACTTTGTGCAAAGAGAAGTGCTTCCAACTAGAGCAACGACACCCTTGAACACAACCCTGTGCTTGTAACTCACAAAACTGTTGCCAGGAACTTGCATACAGACTCATCAATTCTAAGATGCAAATATGCTGGTTTCCTGGATGCCCATGTTTGGCTGGCCTCACAAGGGCCAGGATCCTCCACTGTGTTCCACTGGCTAGCCCACTCTAAAATCAAAGCAGGAAGTTGATCGTGTGGGATACGCCCACCTGATCCTAACAGATGATCCTGCTCAATGCTCCAGAGGAAGGCGAAAAAGCCCCGGAGTCTGCCAATGTGCCGCGGGGGAAATTTCCTTCCCGATGCCAACTCAGGTGACCAGTTCCACCCTGTGCACAAGAGCAAGAATCACCATACGTTAAATCAGAAGGCAGCAGCAAATGTCATTCTCCTTTCTTTTATGTAACTAACATTTACCCCTATTCAGCATGAATGATGCATTATGCAAATTGAGAGACCACACACCATTGACTTAAGTGGCATCATTTGCCTGGGCATGAAATTGGTATGTTTTATCTGCATCTATAGTGAAGGCCTACTGGGGTGAGTGAATGGATCATGCATCTAGGATCTCTCTGAGACAGAAAGACTGGGAAAGCAATAAGGAAGAAGGGGTCAGCTATTTCAAAAAGTAGATCCAAAGCTACGGAGGACTTTTTAAAGAACAAACACTTTCCCCTTAAACTCCTTAAACTTAAATGAGAAATACTCAAAGTGTACTCTTCAAAACTTGTTGTTAGATACCCTGTTGTATAATCACCAATACAAGAGAATCGTCAATGGTAGGACCACCTCTAACCTTGAAAAGGGTCCCTGGCAGTAGCCTTCTTATGTTAGTGGACCACTGGCTATATAGCCTTATCTGGGATCAGTGATGGATGGCTAGAAGCCATCATTTTAAATTTCACTGTAATTCTATTTAAGTAGGCATTCTAGAAGTGAGTAAAATAAACATGGGCTTCCTAGCCTACCCCCTTTTATCTCCATTTTCATTACTATGTAGACAACAATTTCCTGAAGAGGACACTCTCCTGTATTGTACATACTAAACTGCATGAAGAACCCCCAAGCATTGAAGAGACCTTTCCAGATGTGAATTAAGGCTCAAGGAAAACATCTCCTATTGTGTTCACTAAAGGCCAGATCCCTTGTGAGCTTGGAGAAGTTATGTTTTGGGACAACAATTCCCTAAATTCACCAGTCTGTATGGAGGATTCTGGGAAATGTAATCCAAAGAAGTTACTTTTCCAAGTTCTACACCTATTCACATTAGTAAGAGGTATTCTGAAATCTGACAATGGATTTATTCTTCAAAATCATCATATGTTATGAAGTTTCTGCCAGGATTGACTTACTGGTGTGTACATATGAAGAACCTTCAGATTCTGCAGATGAGGCTTTTATTCTACAATCACATTCCATCAAACAGAGACTTTTACCACTCGAAAGCCCCTTTATTTCCCCACCACTACTTCTACCTTTTTTTTCCCTTGCCATAGGGAAGAAACAATGGAAAGAGTGCAGACCTTTTGATTGGTAGTGGTAGGAGACCTTCATCTAGAAGCACCCTAAAGATGTATCAAGGAATTTTTATGACTGGAATGATGGGATGGCTGTTTAAGACCATGGCATAGCAGTATATTTTGAACTGCAAGCAGTGGCAGCTGTGGGGTGTTAAATCTCTTCTGGATTTTAGTTGAAATGTTAAAGGAGCTATCCAAAGTTCTGAATCCAATCACCAAAATGGGTTAAGCACCTTGGATAATTCCTTTACATTCAGATTAAAACAATTTAAATCTACCTCACTGGCATGGAAACTAGCAACCACCACTGAGTGAAGGCACTCATTATTGCATTAAGCATAGCCATACATGCACCCAAGAAGAAAGCAGGTAGCTATGCATCTTGGATAAAACAAATTAATCTTAACTGTCCATTCAAGACTGAACCACCACAAATACTTTGCACTATAGCAGAGCTAATTCACCACCATATATCATTACTAGGAAAACCCATCCTTCTTCTCCATCTGTAATCTTCCTTCCCCACCTTCCCCATCCTTCTTCCCCACACTGTAATCCTCCAGCTAGTGTGAGGATTACAATGAATATCAAAGGGAGCAGGGAAGCCTGAATGAGATGTCTCATGGTGTTTCATCCCTGCTAAACAAACAGCCCTAGTGCTTAGACCTTATGAGCCCTGGCTCCATTACAATGTTGGTTAGGACTAGGAATCTCAGAGATCATTGTTTGTGATGCTGTATCCTTGTGTACATAGAAATAACAGATACTTCACTTCTGGGGGTTCAACAGAAGGAGATTAGTCTGCCTAACCCTGTTCATGGCTGATGATGATAGAGGCAGTAAAATTTGAAGATGGTGTTGTCCTTCTGGGAACACTTATATGCAACTCAGACAATGAAAGTTTCTCTTAAGACTATGTCACAACTGAGGAAATAGGTATTACATTTCCCTTTATTAAAGAACAGGAACTGAAAGGATAGTTTCACTATACATATACATGGAAATTAAAATTACATCATTCAGTACAGTATAAATCACCCTTGAAGGCACATTATTAATAGAAGAGCAAACCTTGTACTAGAAATAAATCAAATGTTATCCAAATTGATTTGCCCATCTAAATTTTCTACTTTGACATTTAATAGATAATCTGAGCCTTAAGCCAAAAAGCCCTTTGACTGCAGATATATTTTTCTTATGTTAAGGGCCCGTAGGCAAAAGCAAGTGATAGTGCTGACTTCTTTTCATCACAAAGTTGGGAGAGTCAAAAAAGCATTCTCTTTAACCTCTTGTAAAAAGGCCAGACCATTTATTCTTAAGGCTGGCCCTACCATTAGGCAGAGTTAGGCAGCTGCCTGAGACACCCAAGCATGGGGGTGAGGATGTAGAGATTGGCTGCAAGGTGTTGGACAAATAAGCTTTGTGGTACACATATCCTGTCCTTCATCCTCTAAGCTTCTCTGCTGCTCTTACCTATAATGAAGGACACTGTCCCAGTGCCAATACTGAAGGAAGATTTTACTGAAATTCAAGACCCCTTTCACACTACACAATTATACCCTTATTTTCCACTTTAACTGCCATGGCTGGATCCTATGGAATCCTTCAGTTTGTAATTTGGTAAGAACCTAGTACTCTCAGGTTGAAAATCTAAAGGCCTCTCCCTAAACTGCAAATATCAGGATTCCATAGGATGGAATCATGGCAGTTAACATGAAGTTATAGTGCTATAGTTGTGTAGTATGAAAGGGCCACTAAATCAGCTAGGAGATAAAGATGTTTCAATACGTCCCAGCACCTGGTACAATAATTGGCATGAGAAAATTTCTCCCTCTTAATTGGCATGGGAAAAGTTCTCCCTCTTCCCCCGTGCCAGTCCATCGTCTTCTCGAAGGTTCAATAGGAGAAACGCATATAAGGTGATGTCAGACGAAGGCTTGCACTTCACAGCAGCGTGCAACTCTGCGTAGCTGGTTCATGTATGTATCTTCTTGCTTTCTTGCTATGTATGTTTGATTGATGAGAGTATGCCTATTCTGCTTTTCTATCTGCTGTTATTAATAAAATTGCCTTTGTCAAGCCCAGAACTGTTGCATGGTCATTTTGCTTGCTTCACATCCTGAACCAGCAGGGCACCCAAGCCAGGGTTATGCTGCCAGGGTAACAAAGTAAAATCTAGATTAGGGGATTGTCTATGGGCCAGGATATGCCAGCTTCCCACTGATATGTCCTGCCTGCAGATCAGGCCCATTCCTGCCCCATTCTGCATGGAATGGGAAGAAGTCCAAATGGGCATGCCAGTTTGTCACTGCAGCTGCCACTGCCACCATCTCCCTCACTCTCTCTGCCACCAGGAAGCCAACCCACAACACGTGACCAAGGTCTCCTGCATGTGACCAGCCTTTGTCACAAGCTGTGGGCCTGCTTCTTGCTGTGGAAGAGCAGTGGCAGAGGGCAGCTGGAGTGACAGGCTGGAGTGCCGGAATGGGCTCCTGAGGTCAATTTATTGTTGGCAGGAGCAGTTTTTCCTGGGTATTTAAAAAAAAATGTTTTATCTGGCCACACCCCATCTTTGCCCCAGGGGTTGAGAGGACTGCCCAGGGGCCAAATGGGGCAAATGCCCTGTGTCATCTGGACTGCAGGGCTCCAAGATGGGGCAAGATGGGATAAACTGCCCATGCAGATAACACTTGGGTATGTTTCCTTTCCCAGTGTGCTGATAGGCTACTTAAGAAAGATACCCAACCAATTCCCTCCTTCCTCTTACTCCCTCAGCCAATCACCATCCACATGCAAATTCCCTCTCCACCTCACAATCCACTTCTGCCACTCAATCTGCATCTACACCCACAGTCCTACAAGGGCCCCTCCCTCCTCTCACTCCCTCAGCCACTCACCACCCACATGTAAAACAATGCAATATTTTTGTTAGCTGAAGTGTGTGAGCCTTTCAAAGCTACTATAACAGCATATGTTACACAGGGTACAGCTAGAAGATAGATATAAATAGCCAGTGATGACCTTAACCTCCATGAATTTATCTAACCCCCTTTTAAAGTTGTTCAAGCTGGCAGCCCATCATTTTCTCTTGTGGTAGTGAGTTTCACAGTCCTGAATCTATCTGTCCTGAATCACCCACCATTCAGCATTAGTGGATGACTGTGTTCAAACATTAATGACAAAGGGAGAAAAGTTTTTCCCTATCTATTTTCTCCACATCGTGTACAATTAAAACCCAGTTATCACGTGCAATCAAAATCCAGTTATTGCCTTCTGGCAATGAAATTTAAGGACACATTCAAAAGCATGCCAATGGAGGACCCACCCAGTTCAAATCCCATTCTGCAGCGCAGGGGATCAGTTTGGCCAAAGCCCACCTAATAAAAAAGACATTTTGCCTGCTGGCAGGATGACAGGGAGGGACCCAGACTAGATTACCTTAGTAGGAACTTGCATCATGTGGGAGCAGCCTTTTTTATTTAAAAAAAAAAAAGCCCTCTCTTGCATCCTTGCCAGACATATCTCTGGGGGAACAAGAGCAGGGTGCTGTCTTTTGCCTCAGTCAGCAAAATGTCATAGGCCCAATGGGCTCACTGTTCTGCCTTCAACACCCTCTATTCTAAACCAACTCATCACAAAATGCCATGTGCACAGAGGAGGCACACTGCCTAAAAGCACTTGCTAGGTTGTTTATCTGTTTATTGCTGCTGTCAAATTCCGTTTTATTTCCTTACAATGCAGAATCCACAAGCATCTGTTACTCTAAGGACTCCTGCAGATGACCAATAGTCCTGATAAAGTTGGGCAATTCTGGTCCTCTGTTGGCACACCTTATAGCTATTGTTCCTTCTCCAGCATCCAGGCATGCCATAAATATACTGAATTGCATTGTCCAATGAGAGGTGTGCTTACCTTTCCTTTCCTTCCCTCCCCATCCTTTCCCATACAGCATGTCATCAGGAACTGCCCAGAGGTACTGCAGGAACTGTTAGTGCCCCTAGCATGTCCCACCTCCAGAAACCCCACAAATTAGCTTAATAATAATTTGGCTTATTAATTTGGTCTTCCATGGGGAAGAGCAATAAAATATCAGGGACTTGCTGTAAGGATCCCAGAAGGCATGTGTTAAGCCATGCATTGCCCAAAAGAAGAACTACTGACAAATTCCAAACTATGAGGAAACATAAGGAGGTCAAAAGGACATTGTTTGCACACACCCAAGTGTCAGGCAATGATTCCATTACTGATAGATGGAGTAATCCTTTCTCTGAAAGGTATCGAGCTCCCCTTCACCCCACACCCAGCCATTAAGGAGGCAACTTAAGCATTTGTAAATCTAATCAGTAGAATATTTAAGGCAGCTGCAACATATTAGCATCTTCGGACACCTATTGTCAAACCTAGGAGGATTTTCCTGAAACTCATTATCTAGTCTTTCAACACACCTGGAATCCATTGTTTCAACACACGAAACTTCCTCGCCTGAGGGCACATTTTTAGTATAAATACCAGCCAAAATATGCCCCATTGTGCACAGAACTTCTTCCTGGGGACACTATGTCTCTCTGTGTTAGCCACTCCAGATTCATCCATCCATGCTGCCAGTCTGCCCAGCAACTCCAGACTGCAAGACAGGTGGCGTACATCCCCAGAAACCTCCTTATCTATCCTCTGGCAACCTCTCTTCTTCCATTCCTAGTGGTCTTGTGTGAATGCTTTGTCGTGTGAATGTGTGTGATTGGTGTTATTATTTTTAAGTCTTTAATAAATATCATTAACTCCTATCTTGTGTGTGTGTGTGTGTATGTCGGTTCAGAGCTACTAGCGGTATACAATTGGTGTAAAGATCTCTCTCTGTTGCCCCCTTTTGCATTGCTAAGGTCGAGTTGCTGCTAATTTCCCCAACATATTAGAAATTCAGTATCTCCATGGAATTTCCACAAGCACTTAGGATAACAGAACTGGGACGAATGATCTTCATAAAGGCTAGCCCAGTCTGTATCACAATCTCATGAGATTTTTTTTTTAAAGAAGCATTTCTTGCCCTGAATTTCAAGTCACAGCTGTTCTTTGGACTTCATCAGAAATTGACTGTGACCCAATCCCTACAGGAAGAACTCTGGCCAAATCCTGAGGCTTTTTGCTAGTCCAAATGATCCCTAAGAGAAAGTATAAGCTTATAGCTAGGGGCCAGAGACACTGTAGTGGTACTTCTTGAATGCATCATTGGCTAAATTCAAATAACCCTTCTGTTCAGAAATGAGAGGGCAGCTGAACTCAGAGCCCACAAATACAACTTCTGCATTTCAGTCATTGTGTTATATTTACTGCCTCACAGCAGATGTGTTGAGCTTCAATTCCCTTCTTTCCCAGCCTCTGATGAACAACTGTGCTGGCTAAAAATGATGGGAGTTATAGTCAGCACATCTGGAGGGTGCCAGGATGGGTGCCAGGAAAGCTGCTCTACCTGAATGACTTTCAGTTGCTAGATGATAAGCTTCTTTTAATAAAACTTATCATGCCTTGCCATTGAGGCCATAAAGGAGAACTGATTAAATCAAGATTGTTGTTAAGATTGTTGTGGGTTTGGATTTGGGGAAGCTGTTCTTTAATTTTCTTTTTTTATTGTCCTTCTTGTTTGACTTGCTTGATATTGAATAAGCTAAGAACGGAAATAACAAACAGGAGTGATCCAAAACAAAATTCATCCTGCATATTCAAAATGATTGCAAAAATACATTTTATGACCTTCCTTTGTGAATGTGGTATGTTGCTTTTATAGCAACAGAATTCTATATAAGAAGCAGAATGGCAGAAAAATCAAATTTTAATTGAAAAATGGTTGTCTGTCCATCCATCCTTCCTTCCTTCCTCATTTTAAAATGTCATTATATCACCAGATAAATTCTGGAATCTCATCCTGCTCAGGTATGCAAGTAGAAACTGCATCTACCTGCTATTGTGGCCTGATGACTGTGATACTTAGAATGGTACTATCTGGTTCTCTATTCTCTTCAGGCCACAGAGCTTAACTGTGGTCACAGTAGGAATTTCAATTCAAACAGCAGCCTGAATAAAGCACTGTTCACCAAGTAACATTTTGCTGAGCATCGCAGTACTTTAATGTCACTCTTTGCCATGTCTGTATGTTTAACAAGGCTGTCAGGTGGCAGAACTGAAGACACTTAATTGGTCATCTTGTCCTGCCCTAAGATGAAAATTTCCTTAAGCAATTCCAACAGAGTTTTGACATGGCTCCATCATGTTCCAGTATCAAGGATAATCAAATTATCATGCTTGGTTTCAGAACATGACAGGGCCATTTTAGAACTTCCATGCCCGTCTTCTTTTGAGGAAGGGACATTTGGGATCTTACAGACCTCATGGACAACATTTACTCTGGAATAAGCCCACTGGATGCAGTAATAATGTTAGAGTGCATGCTATCTCCTTGCCGTGCCCCCAAGAAGAATCCAAAAATGCTGACAGTTGTGTCAGTCCCTCTGAACAAACCAGTTCTAGCCATTCTGGTCAGCTCTTTGGTAAAATCAATAGGTCTTGTTTGCCAATTCAAGACCCAAAATACTGCAAATACAACAGCATTACAATGGGATGGCTCACAACAATATATTATTGCTGCAGAAATCCATTGCTGGACTATTTTGCAGAGCTTGGGAAAGTTACTGTACTTACCTGGAGTTCTGGCAGACTACTGGAAGGTCTGGGAGTTAGTTCTCAAACTAACTTTTCTAAACTCTGTTATGAAAATGTGACTTCAGGTTGCCTTTCTACTTATAGTGACCCTATGAATTTCACAGGGTTTTCGTAAGTTAGGAATATTCAGAAGTGGTTTTGCTAGTTCCTTTCTCTGAAATATAGCTTACAGCACCTGGTATTTGTTGATGGTCTCCCATGCAAGAGATCTGGTGCCTTTACTTTGTGATATTTGACTTGGCAGAGATGGTACCTATGTGGACCTCCAGGTGTTGTTGAACAAGTCCTAGAAGACCTGGTCAATTTAGCCAACAGAGAAGAATGCTGGAAGCTGTGGTCTAACAAACTGGGAAAGCCACATGATTCCCACCTGTTATAATATACATACAGTATACCCAGCTATGGATTTTGGAATCTTTTTCTTATGGAACAATGCTGCTTCCTTTGCCTTTTGTGGCTGAATTGACATCTGAACCATGAGTATTCCAGCTCATACTTATAGAATCATAGAATCATAGAATTGCAGAGTTGGAAGAGACCACGAGGGCCATCCAGTTTTTGCCTCTCTACTTCAGATCAAGGGAAGTAGTTGTGCCACTCTATGATGCTTTGGTCACCTGGAATACTGTGTCCAGTTCTGGGCACCACAAATCAAGAATATAGACAAGCTGGAATGTGTTCAGAGGAAAGTACCCATGATAGTAAAAGGTCTGGAAACCATGCCCTATGATGCATGGCTTAGGAAGCTGGGTACAGGTAGAAGAGAAGACTGAGAGAGAAGACCATCTTTAAATATCTGAAGGGATGTCAAATAGAAGATGAAATGAACTTGTTTACTAATGCTCTAGAGATAAGAATATGCACCAATAGATTCAAATTACAAGAAAAAAGATTCCACCTAAATATTAAGAAGAATTTCTTTACTGTAAGAGTTACTGTAAGAGTTGTTTGATAGTGGACTAGCTGCCTCAGAGGGTGATAGACTTTCCTTCTTTGGAGGTTTTCAAAAAGAGGCTGGATGGCCATCTCTCAGAAATGTTTTAGTTGTGCGTTGCAGGGGGTAGGACTAGATGACTCTGGTGGTCACTTCCAACTCTATGATTCTGTGATTCATCAGCACTTCTAATATCATTGACTTGCAAAGTATGACACCTATCCTGTTTCTGTATTCCAGGCTGATAATTCATGGTTGTATTCCCATTCAATTCACCCTGTTCCACAAAGCCATTTTGTGAATTTAATGCAGTTTTCTATCCATGCCAAGTGTTTTCTATGGAACTCCTTGCATGGGCATAAATACTGCAATTTATATTGCTTGTATCAGTTACATTACAGATAATCTTTTCTTTTCGCTAGTACTTCTAACCCACTGCTAAGACTTATTCATCTTTTGTAAACTGTTTACTTCAGCAAATCTTCTGTCTGGGAGAATATTTTGCCTTTTTTAACATAATTTGCAGAAAGCAGATGTCCTACTGACTTCTGTGTTCTGTCATAAACCCTCATAACTACAAAGCTTAGCACTAGTTGTGTTAACTTGGTTATCAGTCATGCCCATAAGTGGCATTAGAATGGGGATCAGCCCCCAATGTAGGACTGACCCAATCTGCCATGCTAATCCACAACCATCATGCTGAAGAATATAATCACTGACTGCCTGGCAGATTAGTAGAAATCAGAAGTAATATAATAGTAAACTATGCCAATCAATTTAGGGTACTTTATGGCTGTGAACTACAGAACTATTGATTATGTAGATTTTCCTTGTTTTTTCCCAAGGGTTTTTTTTTATTATGTGTTTATTTAAGATTATGTTCTATACACCTTTTGTATAGATACATATATATCTAGATCTGGAATAGGCAGAAAGCAGACTGGAATCTACTGTTAAGTTTCTCAGTGATTTGTAGCAGTTCAGCAAATACTTCTGACTCCTGATGGTGTAGCCATAGCAACAACAAAATGACCCCTCAACCTAAATGATACTGTGAAAATGAAGATGGTGGGGTGGAATTGGGAATATATTTTTGTTTGGAAGGACTGTGAGCTTTATTCAGTCCTGCTACTCAAAACAAACTCCTTACTCTGGCATCTGGCTCCAGTTGATGGATCTGGGGCTTCTGATGATGAAGAAAATAGGGAATCTTCAGGGAATCTGTTTCCCTGAAACTCTCCATTTGGTACTTTCTCTCCAAATCAAAAACATAGGGACTATATGTAAAAAAGGGTTTCTTAAAATCACTATAAACCAGAATTTGGAAGATCCCCCAAAAATCCAGCTCCATAGGTAATAGCCATTCTTAGATCAACTCACAGGTACAGAGACTAGGACATGGAGCAGTGGATTCAAACTCCAGGAAAAGAGATTCCACCTAAATATGAGGAAGACCTTCCTGATGGTAAGAACCGTTAGATAGTGGAATGCACTGCCTCAGAGTGTGGCGGAGTTTTCTTCTTTGGAGGTTTTTAAACAGAGGCTGGATGGCCATCTGTCAGGAGTGCTTTGATTGTGTACTCCTGCATGGCAGGGGGTTGGACTGGGTGGCCTTTGTGGTCTCTATGATTCTCTGTCTCTACCTACTGCAGCTTCTGTCATTTACAAGTGCATGGCCTTTCTTGCTACATTCTAATTACCGGTACACTTATTTTCATATTCTTGCTCTAATCCACCCATTGAGCTCTGCTTTCTATTAGCCTTACCATTCTGCAGAGTAAGAGAAGTACCTCAGGCAGGCTGAGATGCTGAGGCACATGAAGCAGTGGCAACAGCTGTTTGAAGACAAAGCTATGTCTGTATGTAGCCGGCCCTGCATCCCTGGGTTAGTCTGTTGCCCTTCAGTGTAGTAGAGATTGGACTCATACATGGAATGGAAAGAGGTCCCATCTTGTCCATCTTCTCAGGCAATTCCTATTAAATTTAATGACAGAGAAAGCTCTTCATGTGACAAGAGATGGACACATAGTGTTTCCTCCTTTGCTTAAGTGAATGGTAAAATGCACTTCCACAGGAGGATACACTTGCAAGAAGTTGCATGGGGTTTTGGTTTGAGAGGCAGTGTCTTTAGGTACATGACCTTAATTTGTCACCTTAAATCTATTTATAGCATTACTTGCTACCAAGA
Source organism: Gambelia wislizenii (assembly GCA_030847615.1). Taxonomy (NCBI): domain Eukaryota; kingdom Metazoa; phylum Chordata; class Lepidosauria; order Squamata; family Crotaphytidae; genus Gambelia; species Gambelia wislizenii. The sequence goes on from JAUMIR010000004.1 coordinate 93,058,510, forward strand.
TAATCTCACATTCATATGTTTTCACTGCTGTAACATGTGAGGAGGAAAAACAAAGACAAACATAGCCACAGCCAACTGGAAAAAAACTCAGGAGCTTGGAGAGATACATCTCTCACATACACTCAGTATGTTTAATTCAACAAATGCTGGTCAAGTGCCACAATTACTACAGTACTATGAAATCTATGAATTTGCCTTCCATGAACCATGTTACAGTAGGATGCCTGCCACTGCCACAGGCATAACACCCACTGAACAGACATAGACCCAAGCCTAAACTGTTAGAGATGTTGATACAGGTCTTGTCTTATATTGAAAATTTCCTCTATTGAAGAGCAGACCTGCTGCTTTGTCTTATTAAACAGCTTAGCAATGATCCTTTGCTTTTAAAATGAGCTGTCCCAATGACATCCAACCTGTGCATAAACTGCAGTAATTTCAGGCTTTCAATAAATGAATCCCCATCCCAAAAGTCACACTTGATAAAAGATGTGCTTATTAATAGAGCCTATGGTATAACCACAGAGCTAGTTAGAGGTGACCATTAACATACATATCAACCATTAATAAAAGAATATAAAGCAAAATAGCTGCAGAGAAATAGGGGTGAGGGAAAGAAAACTTTGCCGCTATATGTGAACAGGGTGATTGAGGAAATAATAATAATAATAATAATAATAAAATTTATTTATACCCCACCCCTCTGCTTTTTAAAATTCAAAATCTGATGTAGTTTTGTGGTAAATGCCTGTCATTTAGTTTGTCTTATTAAGTATACTGAATAAAAATTATTTTAAGCAAAATCTGAAAAAGCCTTATATTTGGAACAGTACTGTGGCTGGGGTTTTGTTTTGATTTTTAGTTTAACCAGATGTCTTAAAACAAAAAACAAATGAGTACATGCAGAAAAGTAGGAAGATCATGAACAAATAGCTTGGCATATCTATTGCTTTAAAATACTCTATCCTAAAATCCTAACCATCTCCTTAGGTGGCAGTCTCACACTGGGAATTGGTCTGGACCTCTGTAAAGCATTTACTGAGTTAATTATCCTAAGATAATTAAGTTACCATGGTCACAATAACCCAATTTTTCCACAGTAATTCATAATCAAATGAAGTATGAATGATCATATGTGTCACAATATCTGTTGGTTCCCAGGATTGTTAATTGCAGTTCCCATTTCAAGTTACTACTCCACATCAGTAAAACCTCATCACCATCCTCATTTACATTTTGTTTAGTCCACACCTGAACAACCTATGACTCACCAAATGTTGTCTAGCTGCAACACATAAGCCCTGATAAGACAGTAAACCCCCAGTTTTGCTGCTTGGTTGAGGTCACAACAGAAGGGTTGTCAAGAATCTGTGTTCAATGTGGTGGGTCACACTTGTACAGGTCTGGATTATATAGAGCCCAGAGAGCTGTTACTCTGGGTTGGATGTTAACATCTCCAAACAGATGTAAACCAAGCTGAACACAGCTCACCAATCAAGTACACATCTGATGCCCAAACAAGACTACCGCAGTTCAATTCAGAGCAACCCAGAGGTAGGAGGAAGTGATGGCTGAGGGCCACATGCCATCCCACCCCCTATTTGGTACCCTCCAAGCCCCCCAAATAGACCCCTGCCTCCAGCCAACCTGCCAAATATATATCTGTATATCTATATCTATATCTCTGTTAAATATTGCCCAGAATCTGCCAGAAAATGTCCAAACTACCTCAGAAACATGACCTCTGCTATTCTCACACTGTCCCCCCATAGTGAGTGGCACATCCCCCCCCACACACACACATAAAATAAATGACCGATTTTCAGTTGAAACTGGAAGTGACATCACATCACTTCCAGGCTGGTAGTGACATGTCCCTGTGGCTGAAGAGGCAAAAGCAAAAACTGGCCCTTAGCACAGTTGCTCACCCTTGCTTTGAATTATTCCATGGTGCCAGTGTATGTATATGGGTGGCTTGGGTATATAGTTATATGTATTTCAGGTTTTCCATCCTAATGGTTTGGAGGGTAACAAAAGTGACAGAAAAAGCAGCAGAATCCTATTAAGACAGACTGGACTGTCTTGAAATTAAAACTTAATTGTCACTTCAACTGTCCCCCACCCCCAGTTCCATGCAAGAGATATACTTTTTTTGTACTAACTCAGTCCTAACCTACAAATACCAGCCTCTACATCACTTCCAATATCTATACTTATTTCCTTATACATATATATAATTACACTAATTCTAAAACCTGCCTTTGGTTCCCCAAGACACCTCTGGCAACTTACACAATTGGAATAACAGTATAATCAAAACAATAAAAACAATTTATGCTTGTGATGAATTCCATAATGGGGATCATTGTCAAAGGAGCACTGTTTATAAGTTGCTGCTATAGTTCCCAGAGTACAACCTGGAAGCTGCGCTCAGCCCCTTTTATAGTTAAATCCACTATGGAATTCAGAGATGAGCTGGTCACGGTTTCTCCTTCCTATTTTCTTCCCCTCCACAACTAATAAACCATTTTCTTGCCTAGAATATAATACTATAGGGCAGCCACCCAGTTGCAGAAGTTAAACACTAATAGCATCCTTTGTTCTTTTTGGCAATCCTCCTCCTCCTCCATCTGTGGAGGGCCCTTTCACACTACACAATTATAGCACTATGATTCTGCTTTAACTCTTATGGCTCAATCCAATGGAATCCTGGGATTTGTAGTTTGGTTGAGGCCCTAGAACTCTGGCAGAGAATTCAAAATACCCTCCCTAAACTGCAAATCCTAGGATTCTATAGGATGTTGGCAGGGCAGTTAAAGTGGAATCCTAGGATTATGATTGGAGAGCATGTGGAGAACTGCCCCATTACAACAGGGAAGGGAAAGGAGTGAATTACAGGAGTCTGGAAAAATGTGTAGGAGAAACTAAAGCTGCTTTGGCTTAGTTCAGCACAAAATTTCATTGTAAGTGGGGGAATCTCTAGGTCACAACCTGGCAGCCCCAGTTAAAGATCTAACTCTCCCCCACTCCAAAAAAAGCAATAACACCCAGCCAACATAGTCATGTTCTTATTATCTGTTTGAAGTGCTTCAGCTGCAACTCCATGAAAGGAAATTGTATGACTAGCACTGGAAGAGTCACAAAGCACTAGATGAATATTGTCTTCTCTCTGCTTTCACATTCTTCATACTTTATCCTGAACATATGCATAATCTTCTTTGTCATTGTCACCAGCACTGCTTTTCGTCTTAGCCAGCCTATATACTAATAGCTAATTAGTACATACTAATGGCCAATCATTCTCTGAATACTGAAAAAATGGCAACAGCCACCCACATAACAGGAGGGCTTGGGATAACCCCTAAGTTTGCTCAGTTATTTTTTTATTATTCCTAAAGGTTATTTTAAAATAACCACAGTTTCCAAAATAGTCTTTTTGGGGGGTGGGGACTGAGTATAGCTGGAGGAAGGATGGGATGGAGTATTCTGGCATGGTTGGAACAGAAGGCTTCATGCTGCAACCAAAGAGGAAGAAAGAAGGGAATTTCTCACCATCAGAGAGCTCCACTTCATAGGGGGACGGTCTTCTTTTCACTCGGTTGTTGTACATTGAAAAGTTGTCTGGCTCTCCAAAAAAACCACTGTGAAGCAAGAAACAGAAAAACAACAAAATGAGGGGGGGGGACACAGGTGGTCTAACCCAGCGGACCACCACCAAAGCCCATGAGACATTATTAATACAGCCCGTTCAACAGACAATATTTATATGAAAAGTGCCTTTCCCTGTAATGTGTGTATGCCTGTGTGTACTGCATGTGGTAAGAACTTGCAACGTGTGTACACACAATATAACTCACACAAACCAACAGAAAGAACCAAATCTGCAATTCTAAAGCAAATTTACTTGGATGCAAATTCCTTTGAAATCCTTCTGTTAAAGGGTTGTATGATTTAGATGTCTGATATATCTGCCATCAGCACTATTAAGGTGTTCCTAAAAGAAGAATTAAGTTGCAACATATTTCTTTTCTTTTTAAATTATAGGGATGTTCAAGATTTTTTAATTCCATAGTATCATTGTTGAAGCATGGGCTAACCTGGACAAAGTCAGCAAGGTTGTGGCTTTACAAAGCTTTCGTGCACAACATAGATGTGAATTGTCAAATAAATTGCATGACATTTCTACTGGCATCATAAATAAATAAAAAAAATTAAAAGATCCTCAACAATAACTTAAATAATTGTGGCAACACATAAGAAACCACCTATTCAACAGTCTCTATAGTCTCTGGGATCAAATATTTTCTCCCTAATTCTGATCTATTCCGCCATCAGCACCTTCACATAGATTATATACACACACACACACATCCATAGAGGGGAGATAAGCAGGAAAGAGGAGAAAGTCCAGAAAACAAGCAATTCCTTTGTTGCTTTGATGCAATATGTTATTACTACACCAGCACTTGCAACAGACAGCTCCATAGTGACTGAAGGAATGAAATGCTTTACAATGAATTCTTCTATGAAATAAATTTCCAAAGTGGACAACATTTTTAAAGACCCTCCTGGAAAGAATGTTACAAAGGATGTCTACACAAGAACAGCGGTGAGCTGCTGATTTTTGGCACTTCCCCTTCGTTTTGCCCTATTTGATGCAGAAAAAGAACAATGATCTATTGGCAGTTAGCTACAAGGGAAGAAATCCTTTTGCTGGGAAGGCCTGCTCATTTCTTGTGGATGAGTCTGTGTGGCTCGTCCAAACTCTGCTTGTACACCAGTGTATAGCAGCAGCAGCAACAACAACAAAATCACAGTTCCAAGCAGAACTCAAGCTAAAAATGAGATGGAAAGGAGAAGAAGGAACTGAGTTTGGGGTCTGGTACTGAAAAAGGACACACAAAAGGAGGAGGGATGCAAAGGAAAAGGGAGAGAACAGGAGGAGGAAGGGAAGGGAAGAAGGAAGGAAGGAAGGAAGGGAAAGGAAGGGACGACAAAGGAGACAAGGTGGAACAGCTAAGCGAAATTGGAAAGGGAAGGGAAGGGAACAGAAGTGGTGGAGGCAACTAAACGAAATTGGGGAAAGGAATGGGGAACAACTAAACGCAAAGGGATGGAGGGAAGAGACAAATTGTAAAATGGATTGTTTAAGGGTGGGACAACCTTCTGTCTTCTCCCCCCACCACCACCTCCACCCCCCCCCCCAGGCTGGAGAGGCTGCCGGGCAGAAGGCAGAGGGGCTCCCGGGCGGGCGGACGGACCTGCTGGCGGGGCCGAGCGGGGGGCCGAGGCCGTAGAGCATGGCTCGGGCGGGCGGCGGGAGCGGGAGGGCGGGCGCGGCCGGGGGGCTGAGCTGCACCATGCGGCCCTCGCTGCTGCCGGTGCTGCTGCCGGTGCCGCCGCCGCCTCCTCCTGCTGCTGCTGCTCCGGCGGGGGGCGTGCCGGGTCCGGCGCCGGGTCCGGGGGCGAGGGCGAGGGCGAGGGCTAAGGCGGCCACCGGCTCGGGGCGCTGCGCGGTGCTCCTGCTGCTGCTGCTGCTGCCGCCGGCTGGCTCCGGCTGGGCTTTTATGGGGCGCCCGCCCCGCACCAGCTCGATCACGGGCACCGGCGCGGCGGGGGGCCCCGGGCCGGGGGAGGGGGGCGGCCGGCCCGTCTCCTTGGCAACCCCATTGAGCAAGGCCGGCTCCCCCGGGAGGAGGAGGGCCATCCCCCCCCGACGACGCTCCCCCCCGACGCCGCCGACGCCGCTGCTGCTGCTGCTGCTGCCGGAGCCCAGCCCCACGTCCGGCTCGCCGAGGCCCTGGGCTCCGGCTCCGGCTCCGAGGTGCGCTGCATCCCGCGGCGGGTCACTGGGGGGCCGCTCCGTCAGCATCCTGGCCAGGGAGGGAGGGGGGAGGGAGGAGGCGAGGGCGGCGGCGGAGGGACGGGGGAGGAGGAGGAGGAGGAGAGGCAAGAAAGCCTCGGCGGAAAGGGACGCCAGGAAAGAGGAGGAAGGAGGGGAGGGGGAGGGGGAGAGAGAGTTAAACCCCAAAAGGACGCGGGGGGAGGAGGGGGAGGAGGGGAAGCGCCGCCCCCCGACGTGGCCCCGGGCCCTTGGCCTTCAGGCGGGGTGGGGGGCTTCGGAGCGGGGACCCCCAGGAGGAGCCCGAGGGTTGGGTGACGGGGCTGGGCAGGGCCCTCCCCTCGGGGGCCCAGAGAGCTCCCAGCCCTCCAGCAAGAGGGAGGCCTGGGGCTGCCTTTCGGGTGGGGGGGATTTCTCCTCCCCGCCCCCTCGCCCCAGCCTTTCACACCACCACCCGGCTCCCTTCCAACCCGGGAGCTGGACCCGCATTCCCCGCCGCCTGGGTTGGTTTCCTTTCGCGCGTGGGGTGGGGGGCGCCTCCCAACGCCCGCGGCGGCGTGACCGGCCCTCGATGCGGGGCGAGGCGAGCGGGGGGACTTCCCTTCCGGGCGGGCAGGCGGGCGATGCCAGCGGGCGCTTGGTGGCTTTGGGTGGCGCAGGGAGAGAAAGAAACCCAACAGTCCCCCTTTGGGAGGGAAGGGGAAGACGGGGTGCCGGAGAAGACTGGCCACTGCCGCTCAACCGGCTCGTCCCCGGAGAAAGGCTTTACAACCAACACGGGTGCCGGGGAGAACCAGGGACTGTCTTCAAAGTGGTGGTGGGGGGCTCAAGATTGGCAACCAGGTCGTTATTCTTTTTTCCCGTGTGCATGTATGTTTTTACAAAACAATGAAAACACAAACACGTTGTATAAAACGACCGCCGTTGTCGTCACCCAACCGAGACTGTTAACAACTGGAGCACAATACCCTGAAAGCAATGCCCAAATCATGATCACTTAGTACGCATCTGATTCCTGAAGGGGCTCGACTGCATTGGAGTCTCGGTGGTCCAATTTTGCCTGATCTTAGCCTTGGGGGTGGGGGTTGAGCCCCCTCCCTACTCCAGGCGAGGGAAGGAGCAACCAGAAATCCTATCATCAAGGGAAAAAAAGAAAGGGGGACGATTTCACCCAGCTCTCTGTAACCAGTCTGTAAAAATGGGGCTGTAACTAAATTCACATGGTTAATATGTTCAACTGGCGCCGGGCAATAGATAAGGCATCGATAGCATGATATGTCGAAGAGACCTGTGTTTGTTGTTGTGTGTTTTCAAGTCGTTTCCGACTTATGGCAATCTTAGGGCTAGCCTTTTACAGGGCTTTCTGAGGGCTGAGAGTGTGTAGCTTGCCCAAGATCATCCAGTGGGTTTTCATGGCCGAGCGTTGATTCGAACCCTGGTCTCCAGAGTCGTGGTCCAACACTCCAACCAGCACGCCACACTGGCTGTGTTACTCCTTTTTAAAGTAGCTATAGGGATTAGGAGGACTTGGAATATAACATTGGACAGAAGTCGACGCTCTTCCTCCCCCCCTGCGCAAAAACAACAAGAACAAACCGGGACCAAAACTTGATTTGCCTTTCGCCCTACACCACTTACATGAAATGCTCTTTGCCAGTGGGCCAGGATTGTCCTAAGCCAGCAGGCGTTTCAAAGGTCCTTTTCCTCGCCTCCTTTTTTCCGGGGGGGGGGGAGTGTCCTGCTTTAAAGGAAGGCAACCGAGTCAATGAATGCCCAGTAATCAATCCACAAAATTCCTTTTACTTGAGTTCTTCTTCCATGGACCTAAGCGATGTTTTCCTCCCTCTGGAGAAATAACGTTGAAATCAAAGCAACTAAATGCGTTTAAACGCAAACGCGTCCTGCCTCTTCCAGCCACTCATCCTTAGGCCAACCGCGCCTTCGGTTTTAAAAATGCGTCAGACTCCTGCGTACATACATCAACTGCTTTAAAATGTTAAGCCATCATTTTCTGGGAGATCGGGCTGAACGTTAGAAGTCTACATTACAGGAGACTAAATGGTAAGGATGATTCCCAGACGACTCGGGAATCAACGTTTTCCATGTTGCCCAACAAGGTCATCCCAAAGCCACTTTTTCGAATCTCTGTCAAACAACCAGGTAACCCTTTCAGGCTGCAAGCCTAAAACACGCTTTCTTAGAAGTCGGAAATCGGTGGGACGGATTTTTTTCCGAGTTAACCAGTTTAGCACAAGGTTAACCTAGGTTTTGCTCCAGGGATGCATCACCCGATCGGTTTACCAATGCCATTGCATGTCAGGAGCATACGATGAGATTTATTCTGTAATTTAAAATGTATTTAGAATTGCAACTTTAGCCGGCTGTGTCGATAAATGCTCCCATTAAAACACACACACACCCAATATAAAGCATCCAGAAACAAGGGCGTTCGGAACGAATTTATGCTGAGGCTGATTGCAGGGGAGGCCGAAAGAAACTCGTATTTCAAATCGCTTAAGTGCAACGTAATTATTTCCGTTGGGTTTTCTCCGCTGAGCTGCGGGTTGTTAATTTCACGCCTCAGGTCTAAATCCAGGCAGCGCTTCCCTCCACCGTGGAGGGGAGAAAAAAACCGACTCCGAAAAAATTGAACTCAGAAATCCCTTTCTGTCGGCGCACAACCGCCTTGAGGCTTTTTTTTTTTTTTAAGAAGCTACCTGCTACAAGGCAATCTGCTGCGCGCCTACTCAGGAGTAAGTCCCACTGAACTGAATGGGTCTGACTTTTGAGTACATAGATTCCTACAGTACAGTAAAATCTGCTATCTTGGGCTTTTTAAAAAGACACTGAAGAGGTCAGTGGCGAGCTAGAATCTGAGGTCCCTTTCACACTATACAATTACAACAATTAAGGTGGAACTTTACAGAGAATAAACACCTTCTTCCCATAAGAAGGAAAAGCAGGAGTCTTGAAGATGGCCACCAAGAGCAGGAAGAAATGCATAGGTCACCTGGGCTCTGTTCCACTACACTACAAAAGAGATCTATTATAGCACTATGTTTCCACTTTAACTGCTATGGTTCCATACTATGGAATTCTGGGATTTGCAGTTTAGGGAGACTACAGGAAAAGCCATTCCATCTAAACATTAGGAAGAACTTCCTGACTGTAAGAGCAGGAGTGTGGTGAAGTCTCATTCTCTGGAGGTTTTTAAAAGGAGGCTGGTTGGCCATCGGTCAGACATGCTTTGATTGGGTATTTGTGCATGGCAAGAGGCGGGACTGGGTGGCCCTTGTAGTCTTTTCCAAAGCTATGATTCTGTGAGAGGTCTTTACAACTCTTACCCAGATAGCAATTCTAGTGTCTCACCAAACTACAAGCTCCAGGATTCCTTGATGCAGTCATGACAGTTAAAGTGGAATCATAATGCTACAAATGTGTAGTGTGAAAGGGCCCTGGGAGACAGAAAACACAAGTTAAAAATCCTTTTTCTTTGGGCAAGCCAACTCTTCTCCCAGGTGTTTTTGTTGAATCAATGGGATTTAACCATATGTTGACTCACCATTTTATCAATGGATTCAATGGATGTGCTCTAATTGGGATCAGCCAGGTCTTAGAATGCTAAAAAACAGTCCTCCAAACTTCATGTACTGCATAAAAGCTGCCACTCTATACACACTTATCTGGAAGAAAGCCTCACTGATTCTTAATACTTGCATAAAGAGTTGCCCTGAAAGATGCTAACTGCTTTTGAAGGACAGTTAGGCCCTTTAATTTCAACAGGGAGATTCCTATCTGTTGCAGGTAGTATTTTAAAAAATGGATTTGTCTGCCCACAGCCTGGATGTGGGTGTGATTTTTATCCATGAAATATGTGGTTCAGGCACAGAACTCACTCTGAAATAATGAGCTCACCAACTACTCCATGTCTTGTCTAAACCCTTCCTTGTTACCGCAGCTCCACTGGCTGCCTATGGTTTCTGGCACAATCCAAAGTGCTGGTTGTAATCTATAAAGCCCTATATGGTTTAGGTGCAGGCTATCAGACAGACCATTTCTCCTCATACGAGCCTGCCCTTGTTTTGAGGTTTTCTGGGGGGAGCTCTCCACCCTTCCCCCCTACAGGTACACCTGGTGAGAATGGGCAAGAGGGCCTTATCGGTGTCTGCTCCCAGGCTCTAGAACTCTCAGGTGCAGCAATGGCAGATAAAGAGGGATCATAGCATTATAACCTTGTAATGTGAAAGGGCCCTGGATTTCTTCTCTGGCCCAAGAGCATGGTTGAGGTAGTTCATTTGGTGGCATCTGGGGGTGTTCAGGTGTGGGAGGGGGAGCAGCAGGGAATATAAGAAGTCCGGTTTTTTAAAATCCCTATCTGTCTGCCTCCCTACCAATTTAATTGGACTCTCTGGCTTTGCTCCCAAGGAAGATTGCTCCCATTCCCCTTTGTCAAGTTTAAGTAGCAGCAGCAGGAGCAGCAACAACCCCCTTCTAGTTGCACAAAGCCTCTGTCCTGTCTTCAACCGGGCTGCTTCTTTTCCACCCATCTCTGTAAGGGATCAAAGGAGACACCTAGGGAAGCAAAATGGCTCCAATTCGGTTTGATGGTGGAATCTGACAACAATTGCTTTGCAGCACTGGAAATCACAGAGGCAAGAGACAAGGGGGAGCGGTGGGGAAGGGCCAGCATTTGTTCTGGGCCCTGGGGAACGGGTGGGAGAAGCCATCATAGAAACGAAAAACAAAAACCCTGTGTTCAGGTTCCTGTGGGAGGAGCGACACATAAGGGAAAGAAAACCTGCAGGGAGGCGGGGAGGGGGATTTATCTCCCTTTCTAGATTTCTGGGGTCTGTTTCACACGCCATGGATCCTTTGTAATCGCCGAGGCAACGTCCTATGGAATCCTGGGCTTTGTAGTTTGAGGAGGGACTAGAGCTGTCAGCCTGAGAATACTAAATACACCTCCCTAAATTCCAAATCCTATTATTCAATAGGATGCAACCGTGGCAGTCGAAGTGGCATCAAAGTGCAATAATTATGTAGGGCAAAAGAGACCTGAATCTATTGCACATTTGGCCTGCTTAGGATTGCAGGCTTCTTGCAATTTCCAGTTGATAGAATTTGCTTTTGTTTAGTTACCGTTTCTATATGGAAACCGTCACCTGTGAGATTAACCACAGCAGTCTAGTTTTATAGAAGACAGATACAGTACTTTGGGGGATGCTTCCACACACACACCCATACTGGGAAATCATCTTCCCCATGTGGATGCCAATTAGAGAGCGACCACAAAGCAATGAATTCAGTTTCTCCTTCTGTACCCCCATATATCCCCCCCTTCCTATCGCTGGGTTGAGGCCGGAAAGGTCTTCAGCGTGGGGAAGCGTTACTGCCTCCTCCGTTCTTTTTAGGGTGGGTTTCCACAAATCCCCTTTGTCCACTTTTGACAACGTTGCCTATATGATGGAGAAGCTCGCTTTAGCGCCCTGCTTTTCAAAAGCTTTGCTCGCCTTCCAGGACGTTCGCTGGTCGTTCCTTTCCCACAAAGCGGGTGTTTCCTTAGCTCGTTGCGCCTTTCCCTCTGTTGAGCGCACCTTTGTGTGTGGAGGTTGTATTAAATTCCCAACAGGGTGGGTGTCGGGTCCTTAATTTAGCACGGAAGCCCAGATCTCCGAAACTCTCCGTGAAAGCACAAGCGCCTCCTTCCCCCGCCCCACCACCCCCTTCTCGCCTATCCGCATCCACCGAGGTGGCTGGAAGCCGGGCTTCTGGCATCTCCAGGGAAGGTTCTTAGGGATGGTTTCCTTATCAGGGTGGAGGAAACACCGCTACAAAATGGGGCGATAGTGGAATAAACAAATTCCCGGCCGGGGGTGGGGGGGGGAGAGGAGGATGCAGTCCGTCTATCTGAGGCTCCTTACTGGCTGTGGAACCTCCATATCCAGATGCAGTGTGATAACGCCATGCTGTAATTATATCCGTCGTGAGAAGATAATCTCTCTCTCGCTTGATTTCTTATCTTTGCATTTGTCTGTCTTTTTTTAAAAAAAGAAGGGGCGTTAAGGAGTCTTAAAATCGGTATCCTGGAGAGATAATCAAATCATCTTGCGCTAAAGTGCCATTTAAAATTTAAATTTCAGGGCATCCATAAACTAGAAAATTAATTTTAAAAGCCACACACACACACACACCCTTCTTGGCCACAATCAGTAACTACAGGTTGGGGTGACTCTCGTATTCTTCCACAGAGTTTACCGTGAATTTACGTGAATATTCAATTCTCTAATCCTCCCGTAAAATCGCATATTCCAGGTTATTTCCCTATCAATCCATAAACACGCGCTCGTCTAGAAAGACTGGAATCCTTTTACGCTTTAAGGAAACAAGGGCGGCTCTGATTCCTAGGTGCCAACTAGAGAAGACCCATATGTGTTGACTCACCAGGTAGCCAATTGTATAATGCATTTACTCTAGTCGGGACCAATCAGTCGGATTTAGTCCCTGATGCCTGTAGTTGATACCAAACTCAAGTTATCTATCTAATTCTATTATTATCGCCGTCGTCATCGCATCATCATCTTTTATTTCTGTAGTGCCATCAATGTACATCTGTAACAAAGACACGGCACTTTATCTCAGAAGATATTATGTGTCTGTTTTATTTTTTTTCCCCATAACTAAAAACCAGAACACTGCTAAACCCAAACATGTCGACTAGAGGAAACTGTCTTTTAATAAATTAATAATAATAATAATAATAATAATACATTAATTATGTTGATTCTTCAACGAACTAAGTAGACACTTCCTCGGCTATTCCTGGCTCTTCGATCTCTCCGCGGAAATAAGGTTTGAAGTGGGAAGAGGTGGGTGGGGGGCAGAGGGAGACACTACCCTGAAAAAGAAATGGAAAGCCATTTTATCGGAAACGTTCAAAAGCAGACTTCTTAAAAGACCAGAGAGGAGTGGTAGAAAAGGGGAGACATTTTTATTCCAAATAGTATAACCAGTATTTTGATGCTGATGCAGCGTTTCTCCGGCCCACCTTTGTGCTTTGCAGAAGTTACATTTAGAAGGAAGAATGTCCTGTTTTATAGGACTTCGCCACGCGGATCAACATTGCTTTAAAAGTAGGGAGCTAAAGCAAATATCTGCATCTTTAAAACACCACTCAACTGCAAATGTGTGCTATATTGGATCGGGGTTGTTGTTGTTGTTGTTTTTAAATAAATAAAACAGCGCTCTCTCAGCATATATGCCTACATACGTGTATGCTTGTCCTGACTCGCATTAGCCACCCACCTTTCGTTTTTCTTCGCACATGCATGCAATAGCGCACAAACGCAAAGCGGTTCGGCTGGGCTTTCCTTTCCAGTGTGGTTTCTTTCGGCCTCGTCTCTTTGGGGGGTTTCCTTTCCCTCTAGCACTTCATCCCTGAAACCCCGATTAATTCCCCATCCCTGCAAATCGAATTATCTTGGCGGAGGGGGGCGAGGCGCAGAGAAACAGGGAGGGATGCCTTGAAACCCAGAGCTCTGACTGCCTCCTCCGCACCCCCTTCGCCCTGCGGCTGCTGCTGCCTTTACGCTCTCGGCCTGGAGGGCCTGATCCTGGTTTTCTTGTCTTTTACCGTTGCAAAGATATTGGCCTTGTTGCGGCCGACCCTCAAACCCACCGCCACTAACCATATGCTGATGCCATGGCATGGTACATTGCTGGTGGGATCCTAGACACAACTCCTAAGAAATCATTCCCACTGAACTCAACGGGAATTACTCCCAGACCGGTATGCCTAGGCTTGGAATCTAATATACCCAAAGCGTATCCTCGGTCGCCTCGACTTTGTTCTGCAGTTGCTCCTTGTCGGCTAACGTCGAGGCCAAGGGCCCGAAAAAAAATAGTAGTTATTCCTTCCTCCTAAAAAGCACAGATCCGGATTCAAAGCGGTGTAGGAAACAGCCGCCTCGCTTGGGGATCGCGGCCTCCTCTCTTGAGCTATTGTTCACCTCGCGGTGTTGGTCATCGCCTGGTGTTTTGCAAAGGCAAACCAGCTGTCTTGCCACCAAATAAGTAAATTATTATTATTATTTTAACTGCGGATACTTTGGGTATTTCTCCCTCCCTATTTAATACTTCCGCGAGAGACAATACGTAGTGGCTGGGCGTGTAAAAAGACACACACACACATACATACATACATGGGTGTGGGGAGGCATATAGACAGAGAACACTCATATTTTAGGAACGATGCGGTGACCTTTTTTTAAACAGCGTACGTGTCTTAATGCAAACCTCCCCCCCCCCAATCCAAATATTCGATGCATTATTTCTCCTATCAGGGACCAGTCCCTGCAAAGTAAAATGCAGAAGAATCGGGGTGGGCAGGATAGGAGGGAGAAACCCGTGAGAAAAATAATATCGAAGATTTTGGTTTGTTTGTTTTTTTAATCTCCCCTCTCTCTATCTTTACTCACCATTTGCTTTTCATTGGTGAAAATGGCTGGAGCCATTTTGTAGCCTATTCATGGCGGCTAGATGTGTGTTTTGCTTTTCTTTAAAAAAAAAAATCCTCCTCCCTTTCCTTACTGCAAAAAGAGCGAGCGAGCGAGAGAGAGAGAGAGCTGGGTGGCTTCGCAGCAGCGCGGAGCTCTCTCATTCCCCCACCACGTCCAGTTTCCTATTTAGTATGGAGAGCGGAACACTGGAGCAATGTGGCCAAGAGAGATAAGGCGCTCGCCCTGGCTCGCCTGCCCTGATAAGCCCCTAAGCCCATTATTTATGGAATGATTCATTATTATTTGGCAATTTTATCGAAGGAAAGCGGAAAATTATTGCAGGGATATGCAGAGAGGGGGGGGGACTTTGGAATGCATGCCTTATAGCTTTTTTTAGACGTGTGTGTTTGCTGCACTCCGAGGCGCTTTTTTTGAAAGAGAGGAGAGGGGTGGGAGGAATTAAATATGCACCCGGTCTGTCCACATTTATAATAACGAGCCTTTTTCTTTTCACGTTCTTTGGAGGTCATTATCCGTCCCCGCCGCGTGGCTCTCCCTCCACACACACACACACACAGACACTGCACCCCACCCGTCCATTAAAGATGGAATACCGCCCTGGCTCTTAATTTAATTTAATGAGCCCAAATAAAACGGGTCGAGATACCAGGAGGTGGAGAAGTAAATGGGCGTGTGGTGTAAAAACGTCGGCGACTGAGGGGAGTTGCCTGCTTGGTACAATTTAGAAACAAAGGAGGTGGATATTTAAAAGCTTCCCTTCTTCGTAGGCAGAAGCCAGTAAGATCCGGCTGGTTGAATTTGCTCTCTGATGAGGCGAGAAAGGAAAGGAGGGCATGGAGAGGGCTAGTTTAAGGACAAAAACTCGTTAGTATGCAAAGCATCATCGTCATCATTTGATACATCATATCTGAATCATTGATGGTCCAAAACTCCAGTTGATAGCATAGGTAGACTGTAAAACTAATAAATTATCATTATCATTGTTGTTGTTGGTGAATAGTTTAAACCTTTTCATGGGATGAGCCGATGTCTTTCGGAAAGGGCAAGCTGAGCAATTAATAAGCTGCCAGGAGACAGATACTGAGCTAACTTTCCTGATCTGAGATGGCGGCGGCGGGGGGGGGGACATGGACACATAGTCCTTTGTTAGATCAAGACGGAGGGGAACATTTACAAACAAATCTTGGGTCTATCCCCTCAGATAGGAATATCAAGGTACTTTCCCTGCAACGAATTCAGCTCAGTGAAACAGAGTACCTGTATTTGGAAACATAGGTTCCACCTAAACATTAGGAGGAACTTCCTGAGATTAATAGCTGTTCGGCAGTGGAATGCACTGCCTGGGCATGTGGTGGAGTCTCCTTCTTTGGAGGTTTTTAAGCAGAGGCTGGATGGCTATCTGTTGGGAATGATTTGATTGTGTATTCCCGCGAGGCAGTGGGTTGGACTGGATGGTCCTTGTGGTCTCTTCCAACTCTATGATTCCATGATTCTAAGTGCACTCAGGATCGGGTCTCATCTTCATCCCAATTCTAAACACATACTTGGAAGAATGTCCCATTGCTGTTTGCTTATCATGGTCATTTTCAGGATCAAAACAACAGAGAGGCTATAGTCCCGTGCTTAAGGGATCACACAAGTGTAACTGTGACGTTCTGGAGCAAATTTAGAGGAAATTGTTATATTTGAGTCTTCAGAAGGCCCGTCAGAGGTTATAATTTAGAACTCCTTCTTCGACCTAGTACCCTCCGGGAATATTTTACTACAACTTTCAGAGTTCTCCAGCTGACGGGGATTCTGGGAGATGCCGTCCAAGGTAGCTAGAGGGGATCAAACTGGGGAAGGAAAAGATCCATCTCGAGGATGCCTGTATAGGAATCTTAGTTTTAGGATCCTGATCTATGCTAACATGAGCAGTGGGAGACTGAGGCGCCCTGAAGGTTTCTGGATTGCAATCCTCACCACTGGTGATCCTGTCAAAGGCTGCTGGGAATCGTAGGCCCTTAGGATTGCATCTGGAGGATTGCAGGTGCCCACTGGTGACCAAGATGAGGAGTCCAGCACTGCCCTCCAAAGGATGTTGGACTGTAAGTTCCAGCAGCCCTAGCAAACATAGCCAATGTGGTCCTGGATAGTGGAAGCTGCAGTCTGGAGGGTCACACTTTGCTCAGCTGAGAAAAGATCCTGAGAAAAGTGTGTGTGTGCACACGGGTGTGCCTTCAAGTCTCCTGTCAACTTACTGCGATCCCATGAATTTCATAGAGTTTTCTTAAACAAGGAATACTCAGGGGTGGTTTTGCCAGTTTCTTCTTCTGAAATATAGCCTACTGGCACTTGGTATTTGTTGGTGGTCTCCCATAGAAGTACTAACCAGGGCTGACCCTGCTTAGCTTCCAAGATCAGATAGGATCCGGGTTATTTTACAACAGCTTTATTTAAGCGAAACAAACACCTTGGGGCCAGTGTGTAACGGGGTGGGGGTGAGAAGAGCCAAAATGAGGTCATTTCCTCCCAAATAAGAATTCTGTCCTCCAAATGATTTTTTTTTCAGTCTCCAGATTTCTAGCATTGCAGTAACTTAAAACTTGAGTTAAGCGTTTAGAAATAGTATGTAGGCATGGAAAGAAAATTAAAAAGCAAAGTTCCCAAGCGAATGTGAACACAGCAAGATATAAGAGGAAAACGTCTGGGAAGGGGACACACACCCCATTCTTATTTGGGAGAGTAATTCCCTTATTTCTTCCTCCATTTGTACATCCCGTGACTATTCCCAAGACATGGAGTGACTGGATCCTAGCCTGGTGAGACTGCGATTTTAATTTAGACTGATTATTATTTGTCAATTTATTTATTTAATTATAGGATGTATTCCCTGCTCAGCCAGGCAAATACAGTAGAAATGGACAGAGCCTGTAAATATGGCATGTTGTTGTGTGTCTTCAAGTCATTTCTCGCTTATGGCGACCCTAAAGCGAACCTACCACAGAGTTTTCTTGGCAAGATTTGTTCTTGGAAAGATTTGTTGGGGGGTGGGGTCCCGTTGCCTTCCTCAGAGGCTGAGAGTGTGTGATTTGCCTACGGTCACCCAATAAGTCGACATGGACAAGCGGGGATTTGAATCCTGGGCCCTAGTCCAACACCCAAACCACTACAACCCTGTGGCTCAGTGCAGTAATAGTATGGCATACAAGCTTCTTAAAAATGTCCCTGACTCAATGAACTACCCTGATTCCTACTGCTTTTACAGTGGGCAAAAACTGCTGTGTAAAATTTAACAGATTTCTGAATACTGTCAAGGTATAATAATTACTACAGAGGATGCTACAAGGTCCCTTGGGAGAATGAAATTTTTGTAATTTTTTTGTGGTGGGATCTCCCCTCTTTAAACACATCTCCTTTGCATTTGGAGGAGAGCTCTCCACTGTGTCTGTAGAGAACCAGCAGGGAAAGAGTTACTCCACAGAAATTAACGGAAGAATACTGAAGAATGAGTGCTACTGTGGAGTAGCTCCCTCCCCATGTGGATTAGACTCCAACCCTCTCCTTCCATGTTGAAGGCTATATGTAAAGAACAAAACCTTTGGCTGCATCTGCACTGCAGAAATAATCCAGTTTGACACTGCTTTAACTGCCATGGGACCATCCTATGGAATCCTGGGATTTGTAGCTTGAGCTCTCTGACATAGAAGGCTAAATATTTCACAAAACCACAGGGCCCAGGATTCCATAGCACTGAGCCATGGTAGCGAAAGCAGTGTCATACTGGATTCTTTCTGCAGTGCAGATGCAGCCCTTGTAACTGGATGTGTAATCTCTTTTCCTGTAGTTTGAACCATTGCTACGTGTCCTAGTCTCTGGAGCAGCAGAAAACAAGCTTGCCCCATCCTCAGTATGATCCCTTCACATATTTAAACATGGCTATCATGTCATACCCAGCTTCCTAGGGCACTCCTCATAGGGCATGGCTTCCTGACCTCCCACCATCCCGGTCTTGCTGTGGTATGATTGGCCAAATCCACACTACACAAACAATCCTGTTCAAACTTGATTGTTTGCTATGGCTCCTTCTTATAGAATCCTGAGATTTGTAGTTTTACAAGGTCTTTAACCGTCTCTGCAAAAGAGTGCTGGCGCCTCAGCCAACTACAAACCCCAAGATTACAAAGGAAGGAGCCGTGGCAAAAAATCCAGTTTCAAACTGGATTATTTGTGTAAAATTGACACCAAGAGGGAATTCATGGCCAGGGCATGGAAAGAGGCTTATAGATAAGCCCCCCAACCTGGAGATGTTCTGGATCTGTCGTGGGGCACGCCCTCCCTTTAGACCTCTGCTTGGGCTAGGAGACGTGTAGACGGCTCTTCAGACCGGTCTGCAACTGGCCGGCCGGGAGGGATCGATGGAAGTGGAAAAGGGCCACCTTTGACCGCGGGGCCTTGGTGGAGCAGACGGACATCCGTGGAAGATTTGGGCTTCGTGATCAGTCCCAACGCAGATGGTTTCCCTCTGAAGAGGTTTTCCGAATCGTTTCTCTTTACAGCCAGGGCTCCTCCACGTGTCTTCCTCTGCTGATGTAATAACCACGATCTAAGCCCAGAGGCGTGTGCCTCGCTTTGCCCAAGAAGAGCATCTCGTGACGCTGGTGGGAAGCTGGAAATATATCACTTCCAGAATAGTCACGACTGTCCGCCAGGCCCGTGCCTCCAGATATACACACACAAACACACACACAGAGAGAGGAAACACGAGCACCACTTCCCTTGGCCTGAACTGACGGGAAATCGGAAAGTCAGAGCCAGTCTGGCTTGGGGGGGGCGGTGAGGAAAGGAATGGGGTCCTTAGATTAGGAACCACTTTCCTGCTCCTTAATTTGATGCTGATTTAAACACAACAGACCAGGGGCTAAACTCTCATTTGACACTGGAACATAGGAAGGAGTGATTACTCAGAGCATGTGCGGAGTGCTCAAAACTTCACATTGGCAAGCCACAGTCCAGTCAAACCCGGTATATATGACGTTAAAGCTGCCAGCATTTGGGTGTGATCAGACATATTTGAGTCCTGGTACATGAAAGAAATAAACCGCTGATCCCAGCACCTCCAGGTCATCAAATTTCTAACCTGCAGGGTATGCAGTAATGATGAGTGTTATTCTAAGGTTAACTTGCAGATCAGCCTACCTAAATACACTAAAAGAACCAGATCCTGCCTGATCTTGGAAGCTAAGCAGAGACAGCCCTGGTCTGTACTTAGATGAGATACCACCAGCAAATACTAGGTATTTTAAGGCTATATTTCAGAAGAAGGAACTGGCCAACTACCTCTAACTATTCTTTGCCTAAGAAAACCCTATAAAATTCAAGGGGTCGCCAGAAGTCAACATAGTTAAACAGGGCTTTTTATAATTCAATGAAAACTATTCTCTGGGCAGGCTTTTCATGCAATGACACAGTGGAAAAACATTATCTCCTAGGTGGAAATTGCTTGGCTCTCCATATGTCGGAGGGCAAGTCTCAGCAGCCCTAGCCAGCATAGTCACTAGTAAGAGCTGCAGTCTGACAACATTTGGAAGGCTATGTGGTTCTCACCCTTGCATTAACTGATCCATGTAAGTCTGGAATGGAACAGAAGTCGAGAGATGACAATACAGTATTGTGTCATAATAGACCCCATGAATGCAGTAGGGAAATAGAAACTAATGTGATGTATGTTTACATCCTAATCTAAAGGCAAGTGTTCTTAACTCCATCAACATCAAAAGCTTTAAACAAGCTTAACCTTTTGTTGGACTACTGATCATCAACAGACCTTATCTTATTTATGTGTATTTGCATATATTATTCTGTACATCTGCTTCTTTAATAAAAAGATTTAGAAGTGAATTCAGCATCACTTCTCATAAAATATTACTCCTTGTTACCTAAATGGAGGAAACCTATACTTATCTATGCAACGGTAAGTCCTATTGAATTCAACTGCACTTACTTGCAGATAAGTGTAGGTGTGTGATGAAGGTATTTCATCTGTGAAATAATCCTTCAAATGTAACTAATGCATGTGTCACCATTACCAGATCTGATGTCTCAAGGAATGGGTATAGCTGGTGAACAAGTCTTAAATGTGTGGATGCACTCCTGGCTACCACCTAAAAATGGGCTTCTAGACTCAGGATTGAATCCAGTACACCAAAGCTGAAATGTGTAACCCCAGCCAGTATAGGTTGTATCCTTATTCTCTAATCTGCTTTTGACTGACCAAGAACCTCTCTATCTTGCCTGGTTAAGCTTGTTTGCTATGCCCTCCTCTAGCCCATTACTGATGGCAGATACTGGTTTAGAACCAGAACAGATTCTTTGGATTTAGGTGGAAAGGAAAAATGGAACTGGTTGTCACAACATACTACATACAACAGAAGGAACTCTCAAGGGATTCCACAGGTCAACAGACAAGGCATTGAATAAGAAATCCCAGCACTGCTTTCTGGGCTTATTCATCAAGGAAGGAATGGGGCAACTGCAAAACAGAGTAGTTGTTCAAATAGGCTCTAGCTGTAGTTGATTTAATCCAGTTTTCTGCTATTCCCCTACTCACCATTTACAAAACCTATCCCTGTGAGGTAGTCCAGGATACCATGGTTGATGGTATTGAAAGCTGCTGAGAGTTCCTGCAGAACGAAGGACACACTTCCCCTGTCGTTGCTGGCATGACTCATCAACCAAGGTGACCAAACTCATCTCCATCCCATAATGAGACCTGAAACTAGATTGAAATGAATCTAGATAATTTATCACATCCAGGAACCCAGAGTTGGGATGTCACCAGATGTTCCCTTGCAAAACATGGAATATCAGAGGATAGTCATTAATTATCCAATACAATGGCTTTAAGGGAAGGTTATTTCAGCAGAGATCTCTACAAGCAAATGGGAAGAGCAACCCAATTCAGGATTTTCCCCAGCCACTGCTGGAAGAGACATTGACCACTCCTTTTACTTAAGATCCATAGGGAGAGGCAGGTGAGAAATCATAACAATGTGGCAAGTCTCCCACTGGCTTTTTTAATGAACAAGAAAAGGAAAAGGCACAGAACATGTGGTGGCTGCCATCTTTCCAAGGATCCTATTGACATCCTTGGGCTGTGCAAACAGATATATCCGTTGCCATTGGACAAGAGGTCAAAGTTACATCTATTGGGCTTGTATCAATAATAGTGTGATAGTGCAAATATTTGACAAATTGTTCACAGGATGCTATTGAGTGGTCTGCACTCTCTTCTCATGAGTCAGGCTGTAATAGGTCTCTGCATTTAGAATACTGTATGAATGAAGAGTTTTGTCCTTCCTTCCTATTGCTTAGAGAAGAAGGAAACTAAGTGTACCTAGCCCAAGAACTGACCCAGTGTTGACATGGATTTTGCCACGTTAAAATGGAATAAGAGGGGTTTAGAACTAGCAGACCCAGCCATCTGACATTCCCAGCTCTTCCTTTCTCCAACCCACCCCAAGTATTCCAACAGTGCAGCTGAAGAACCTCAATGGATACAAGTGTTGTGTTGCCACTAAAGATATTGTTTATGGCCCTTTGGCGAGACTCCTGGTACACACAGAAGGCTCTCAAAGGAGTCCTCTTTGTGGAACATGATTCCAAGCTATTTTGGTAACTGATCCAACAGGCCAGTTCAGACACAGATAAAGAAGAGGATTTTTTTAAACAAGTTCATCTTTTAAGTGCTTTTAACAAGTTCATCTACTAAACGAAAATAGTACATTTTATTTGGACACTTGAACAGATCAGCAATTTACGAAACAGTTGTTACTTTTATTTATAATACAACTTCAAAATGCAAGATACGGGTGATATTTGCTGAGTTGGTTTTGCTTCATGATCCCATTTGATAAATGTCCACTTTCATATTTTATTTCTAATTCTAAAGAATCGGGGCTATAAAATGCATTATTCTAATGCTTAGGTGAACCAAAGATCAACTAACAAACACTCATTGTCTGCTTCAACACTAATTGTTGCACCCTGTTCCCTGTTAGTAAATTCACAAGCCAAATTCTGTCAAAAAGCCATACAGCACATCACACAACAAGCCACGTTCACATTAGGTAAAAACACTTGAAGTATGCCACAAAGGTGTAAACACGTATGTCACATAATAGCTAAGCAATCATACAAGGCAATTAGATTGACCAAGATGAAATGGAAAGCATCTCAAAATTCTTAGCCAACAGATTCTCTTGATTCTGCGGAACCATGACAAAACTGGTACTGAAAAGTCCTGCAAGGAGACAGCGATAAAACAAAGGTCACAATAATTTTGGCAACTGTCTGAGCTGCTGTACATCAAGAAAAGTACCCACTGAATTCATGTTGCCTGCTTGGTTTAAGTTATCAAAAATGGGAGTCTGTGGTGTCTCAGGTACAATCTGAATATCCAGATTCTCTTTGTCAGGATGCTGTGTAAACTCTGCTTTTCCAGGTAGAAGTTTCATTTTTGGCTTTAAGTCTTTTAAAACTGGGTCTGAACTTCCATTTGACTGATGCAGGATTCTGATTGGAAGGACTGCATTTGTAACATTTCTTAATATGGAGTCTTCTGAGTTCAACATATGACCACTAGATTGTTCAGTGTCACAGTGTATGAGATTAAGAGGAACTTCTCTCCTGCCAGTTCTTTCAGAAGGGTCTCTCCAGCATGCTAAACCATCTATAGCAGGGCTGAAATCCAGCTGTAGGACAGGTTTTAAGTTTTCTTCTCTTCTGTGATCATCAGTCATCTGTTTATCATCATCATCACTACCACTACTATCACAGTTTTGTAAGAGTCCATACTTCCTCATATACTTCCTGGTTGCAAAAGACATATTGCTTGGGGAAATTAAGCCAAAACCCACCAATGTCTTATCTGTATTAGTGTGCAGGAGAGTCTGTAAATATGAAGCCATAGAATCCTTTTGACTTGAACGATTCAAAGAAAGTTGGGACAGTTGACTTTCACTTAAATATTTGAGAGCAATAGCATTTGCCTCCATACTCAGATCTACACCATTGGAAGTTAAGCCACTCATCCCAACATTAGCAAATGAGATGTAGTTTAGCCCTGGGATTACAGCTTCAGGATGAATACAGGCCATTACACTACAAGAGAAAGAAAATACAACAGTTTAAATCAATGAAAAAATCAAACGAACATGAAACTTACTCCATCTGCCTATAATTATCAGATCACAAAATACAATAATTAAGACTAAGTCGACTGTAACACATTGTCAAAATACTACAAAAGACATGGTGCTGCCAGCTGCTCTGGTGCTCCTGCAGTGCCTTCCAATCTTTCCTGTGCCACATCTCACAGAAAATATGACCCATACGCACACTGTGACATCCATACAACCGCTCACTTCTATAAGCAACAGACTGTAGTGCCATTTGCTATAACCTCACACATTTCTTTTAACTGGGGCAGGCAGCTGTGGGAGGCAAGGGAACTGTATTAGCACCACCAGGAGACCTTGAGAAATTGCACCCTCCCACGGGGGGGGGGGAGGAGGAATACTCTAAATGCTCTCCAAAGACCTTCTGGGGATAAGAGGCATTTTTGCTAGGTAAGGTTTTTTTGCCCCCAAAGGCCATCTTAGTCCCAGAATAGAAAGTTATTTCCTATTCACTTCCTTTTTTTTTTTTTTTAAAAAAAAGGACTCTCTTGGCCCAAAAATGGCCTGAGGAACCAAAACGTGGTAAAAAGCCCCCACATCCTCCTAGAGGCCATTTGTGGCCATATTTTTGGAAAATGTTGAACCCTGGGGCTAAAAAAATTGTCCTGGGGGAGCATGCAGCCCATGGGCCACATAGGCAATAATCTGAAAGGCTTCAGTACTCAAGAAATTAGCTCCTATGCATTGTATAACTGCTTATATACATTTTGATCCTTTGTTAATAATATTTTCATTTTCTAGGCACAAGAACATGGCTAGCTGATCTATCATTTGTGGGATTATTGATTCTTATAAAATGCCATTTCATCCTCTACAAGTGGCCATATAATTAAGTATCTTCATACACATAGGTGCAGTTTTTGCAAACACAGACCAGGTGAGCAGCTTAATGTTCTTTCCATTTTGTGATTAACCACAGTTTAACGTTATGTTTACACCTAAGTACATGATTAGTTCTAACTATGGTTAATGAAAACAGTGTTACATGGTTTGAGGCTGAGTTATTTCCACAGTTAAGATCAACTACAGTTCATTCAGATTCTAACAACATAATATCCTGCAGTTACAAATATAAATCAAAGCTTCTAAAATCTTCACATGTATGGAGAGGAGACTAGCATGAAAGTATGAAGCTCATCCTCCTAACACTAAATGTGAATTCATTTGTAGGTTTACAAAGTAGCTAATAGTTTACATTCTAGAAATGCCACCTGCAGAAACTTGTGAGATTTGATAAGAATTATTTTTGAAACCCGGGAAGAAAAAAGTAGTGATTCATATTCTCTAAAATGACTTGATCACAAGTAAGGAACAGACAGCTCATCAACATCTGGGCTGGAACATCATTATTCCTGATGACTGTTGACCATGCTGGCCTAGACTATACTTGTAAACAAACAAAAGTGGCAAGATTTCCTAAGTCTGGCTTTATTATTAGATGACAATGTTTTTCTCATCAGGACATGAAATATAAACACATATTATTTACATGTTACTGTTCTTCAACATATTAAGGTGTAAGATGATAGTGGTCTCACAAGGATGAACTACTGGCTAGATATTCAGCTTTAGAGAAGCTTGACTTCTAGTATCAAGAGACAAACTGCTCTGTTATTGCAAGCTATAAAATCTGATTGGGCTTTGTGAAGAATAAGGAGATTTGGCAAAAGGAACAGATGGTTTGATCTTAAGCTACGCTTTCTGCAACAGCACACCTTTCAATAGAGCTTGATGGAGAAGTGAATTGTATGTCAGGATTAAAAGGAAGTCCATCTGAATATAAAGGATAATATTGCATGAAAGAAAACAACAAAAGGCCGCAAGAGGTAACATTATATTTGTGACATTTGTATTTTTACTGTCCAAGAAGCTCAGGATAATATTTAGGATTTACAAATCAGATTAAGTCTTCGGAGGCTTC
Organism: Gambelia wislizenii; assembly: GCA_030847615.1. Classification (NCBI taxonomy): domain Eukaryota; kingdom Metazoa; phylum Chordata; class Lepidosauria; order Squamata; family Crotaphytidae; genus Gambelia; species Gambelia wislizenii. The sequence goes on from JAUMIR010000004.1 coordinate 93,084,007, forward strand.
AAGTTCTGTCCTTCAGATACAGCAGCTACCACCATGCAAGTCCCACTATTCAGGCAACATTGATATATATGTCTTTGAGAACTGGGCTAATTGGAATTAGTCTGCAATTTTGTTTGAATTGCTAACCTAAGAATCTTATTTAGCACCCACGTGGAATACAGGCTGGGAGAGTAGTGATCTTTTTCTATTTGCCCTACAACACATGTTATTTTGTTTTATCAACCTTTATGTTTATTCCTCCCCATTCCCCTCTCTATCCCCCCCACGCACCCTAAACACTAGCTGCTTCATTTAGTTACACTTTTAAAGCCTTCATCTCCAAGATGGATGTTAGAAGAACCAGAAATGCATATATCCCACAACGAAGGAAAACCTAGCTATCTACAAACCTCTGTCCAGATATTTTTCGTTCTTTAGATCATGGGTGCAGAACATGTGCCCCTCCAGATACCATTAGACTGCAGAGTTGATTTCTTTCTTTTTTTAAAATTCAGATTAGAAAATTCTCTTGAAACCATTAGTAAAAAAGAGCCCAGGTCAAAGATATAAAAGTCTAATTATGCAACTTATTATATTCTATGGAAAATGATTAAGTGGTGTACGTGAAGTGTACACACACTCTTCCTTGGCAAGGTCAGTGAAAAGAGAATATGTGAGATGGAGTAGGTCTGAACAAAGAGGTGGTATCTGGATACAAATGCAAAAGATCCCTATTTTTATGAACTGAAAATTAATCTGAATGCAATTTACAAAAAGTCCCTAGCATATACCTTCCTTCTAATGAAACCAGTATCCCACAATATGTATTATGGTTATTATGAGAAATGGATTGAAATCCATAAAATTTCATGCTAAAATAAGTCAGTTTTAAATTATTAAATCTTCCTTACTAGTGATATAAAGTTTGATTTAAATCATTACAATTGAATCCTTCAGCAAAGCAATTTTGGACTGGACTGGAACTCATGTCATCCATCATCATTGGCTATAGAAAACAGGACTGCTGGGACTTGCAATATTAGGAAAGCAGCACTTGCTCCTCCCCCTTTAAAATACTGGAGCAACATCTTTCCCCTTCAGTTACCTGGCATTCTCAACTTTGTGAGCACTTGTCATCTTATTCGGAGAGTCAAAATTCACTCCAAGTTTTTTTAACTGCTTCAAGGTTGCGTTCAAAACACTATCTTGCTCTTTCAGGACAGGGTCAGGTACTGAATCTCTTTTAGCTTTACTCAATTTTGAAGAAGTGCTACATTCATTGCTGATTACATCCTCTTTTCCAGAGGAATTGCTTGCTTCAGATGATGCCTTCAAGAAATGGTTTACTTGGCCCTACAGAAAAATATAATAGTGAGGTTAAAAGCTTATTGAAGTAACAGCATACAATAGAGTAGCCGATAGTATTCTGTCAATAACTTCAAGGTCACAGTTATTTTTGATAAGGATGAAAATCACAGAATTTTGATAACCAAGTGCTCAGGACACAATGCTTGTGTAACATAAACAACTCTTCATCACAACAACTACAGGTCTGGTTGTAAATACACTTAAACAACAGAATTAACTAGATTATAGATCAACATTTCTTACCCTGGAATAGCATTTGTACTACTTTCAAATGTTCCTTCTACCATTTCATTTAAAGAAACCCCTATAAACACTGCTTTCCTTGAACAGTTTTGAAATGTATAGCATTTACAAAGAGGATCAAATCCTACCAACATTCCACAAAGTTATGTATCCACATTTATTTTTATATATACTGATCATAAGGGGCAATCATCTGCTCATATCTGAAATTCTTAATACAGTTGGCCCTCTGGATCCATGGGCTCCAGATCAACAAATTCAGCTGACCGTGGATTGTCATGCCCCATATTAAAAAATGGCAGTGACATGAACACAGACAAGCTGAAGTGACTGTGTTCATGTCACTGCCATTTAATAATATGGGACGTGATCATCTGCATTTTTTGATATCTGTGTGGGGTCCTGGAACCAAACTACCATGGATCCAAAGTGCCCACTGTAATCCAATTTCATTTTTGATAATAAATGCAGGCCTAAGTTACTTACTATTGTGCAACATACTATCTTAATTAGAAGAATGCATCACATAAAATGTAGAGGACTATCTATTATGGAATATTAAGAACAAATGAGCAATATTTTCTATTCAGTATTTTAGAGGAAAATGAGGAGAAACAAGTTGTAATGCACACTTGTTGCTGAGCAAGCCCACTGTCATTTTAAAAAATGGGAAGTAACAGCCAATGCTGTTAGCAAACTTGGGTTAAATAAGAATGTTAAATTAAGACTAGCTATGAAAACTTACTAATATATCCTGGTAAAATTTCTGATCATCTGCTGGGCTATTTGGCAAGGTAGTGATGACTTTTTCAAAGTTTTGTTCATTAGTTGCTGTCAAATGATTGTCAGTTCCTTCTGATGGTCTGGGTTGTAAGCACATGCTAACACTTTCATTCAGTAGAGAGGTTTGAGTCATCCCTGTAGCAGCTGGCCCACTGCAAGAAGCAGACAACAGCAAGTTAGTAGACAATTCAAATGAGTAAATGAAATTGTCAATGTCTGTCTTTAGGACAGAAGAGAAATTACGTATCTCAAGCTAGACTTTTTGTAACTCCCAGTTCTGAAAGACGTACCATCCTGTTCCAGGTTTTCAAGTTTTGCAGATTAGAAATATTTTTGCTCAGTCTTTTAGCTTCGTTCAATACAAGTATCACATGTATTGTGTTAATACTAATAGGAAAGACAGGCATTCATAGAATCATAGAATTGTAGAGTTGGAAGAGACCACGAGGGCCATCTAGTCCAACCCCCTGCCACGCAGGAAATCATAATCAAAGCATCCCCAACTATACTTCTATTGATGCAGCCCAAAAGTGCATTGGCCTTTTTAGCTGCCACATCACACTGTTGACTCATGTTCAACTTGTGGTCTACTAGGACTCCTAGATCCCTTTCGCACATAGTCTCATTCAGCCAGGTCTCCCCCATCCTATATCTATGCATTTCATTTTTTCCACCCTAAGTGCAATACCTTACATTTCTCTTTGATTTAATTTATTTCTTTTGCAAGCCACCTTGTGTCCCACTCCTGGAAAAAGGCAACATGGAAGATAGATAGATAGATAGATAGATAGATTTGGGGACTTTTTTTCTTTTTTGTGCAGTGGGGTGGATCACGGGAGGGTGGCCTGTTAAGCAAAAAGAATCTGGTTTCTTGTGATCTAAAATGTCTTCTATCCATTGTTCAATCTACACAGAATTATTTCACTTCCAACATTAATCAGGGTAGGATTCTTATTTTTTTCCCCCTCCAGAATCAGCTCAGCCATTCTTGCTTAAAAAGGATGTTTCTGCAGCAGAGGTTGGCAAAACACTGAGCAGGATCTACTAGTAAATCTCCAGGTGATTTGCAGTAGATAAGAAAGCATCTCTGTCTTCTGTCTAAAAATCTCCAAGTTTTTAAAAGCTTCTCCCAAATAAAGCTACTAACAAGGAACAATTGGGGTGAAACGAGTAGATTTTTGGGTGGAAGGACTTGGGAGGTTGCTGTGATAATGGGTACACATGCCTACCTTACTCAGAGAGAAAGGCAGTATATAAGTGAAATAAACAAAATAAATACATTGCTGGGCTGACCTGTGCACATAAGCACTCTGTTCTAAAATTGTTAATGTACATCTACCTACCTGACTCATTGTTCTGTATCTGGATCCAAGGGGATCTGTATCTGAATCTTCAGCATTCTAATAAAACCCAAAGCAGAGCCTGCAAGTGAAAGCCTACCCACTCCTGCTCTAAAGTGCATTACACATGACTTATGTTTAATATATTGACCGAGGTCTATATTTCATTTTAAATTGGGGAAATTTCCCTCTCATGGAAAACAAAGATGGCTTCATGAACTGGTATACATGCAAAATATTTTAACAGGTGGAGATGCGTCTTTTAATGCAACCAGTAAAGAACTGTTTGAATGAGAGCTGTTACTGACATCAAGACAAAAGATTTTGGAAAACTTTAGTTCAGTTACCTACCAGCAGCAAGTCCAGTTGGTGCTGCAGGGCAATGTTTAACAATTGCCAGAGATGAAACGACAATGTCTGAACAATACACCCTCTTACCAATTTTAGCTGTCCTATGAGCCCTCCCCACAAAGGTTGATGCTGGTATTAATTTTAGAAATGGAACAGTCATACTGGACACAACAAAACTGGCAATATGCAAAAGGAATCTTGATGGCCCACCACATCCTACAAAGCAAGTTATAGTGACTTGAACAGCTGAGAAAAATTATGCTGTATTATTTAGCATGCCAAAAAGAAAAAAAACAAAACAAAACCAAACCAAACCAAGTACAGTACTTCTTTGAGGGAAGGAATCTGGACCAATGCAAAAACAACAACAACAACAACAACAACAAACAACTGGACATTTTACTGTGCACTAAACTGACTGTGTATATCAGGGGTGCACTACAAGGAGCGGACAACTTAAGATAGTTCACTGTGGGTCATACCAGGCCTACAAATATTTTTTGGGTGTGTGTGTGTGTGTCAAAATCAGAAGCTGACAAAAGGCCATTTCCAGTTTCACTTTTCAAAGTTTTGGGGAGTTGAAACGGCACCCTGTTATAACACACAAAACAGCTGTTCCTGCACCTTGAGGACCACATTTTGCCAGCCCTGGTACAGATCATTCCTTAATTAGATGAAAATTAGGACACGTTTGCAGGCAATCCCCAAAACATATGCTTAAACAGCAGGACTGAAACAAGGATATTAAATGCCAAATTGCCACCTAGGTCATGAAGTGGCCCCTAGAACAATGTAGGTACTAAAGGAAATACTAGAGCTCAAAGCAATCAATTGTATATGTTGAAAGAGATAAGATTTAGATCATCTACTGTGCCAGTTAATCAATACAGGTTATCAATTGTTGCTGGAGGTGATATTTTTTATCCTCCTCAGCAAGATTATGTAAGCTAAGTATTTTAGAAGTCACCTTGACAACTGTAACTTTGTATTATGAAGTAACTGACTGTCAGAATAGCTAAGTTATGTAAGCCAATGAATTGTTTCTAGCATATGAGCTCCCAAACACCAGAGAAAATACATGCTGACTAGTATAGTAAGGCATAAACCACTTTGATAATTAAAGAGGCTCATAGAATAAGTAACTACCTTACAGCTTGAAGAAGTAAAAACAGCTATGCCAAAAAAAAAAAAAAAGACATTTAGTGGTCTGCTTGTACTTAAAATTTGTACTTCCATAGCCACTTTACTTCCTTTTTTACATGCACTTTTGATCCATTTTAACTTGATTGGATGCTACAAGCGACCATCTTTCCATGTAACTTTAGTTGCTATGCAATTTAAGAAGGGATAGGTAACCATCAAGGTTTGGGAAGGCCAAACGTGAAGCACCTCCCACCACATCCCCAATCCCCTAATTTTTTAAAAATTCTCTTTATTAAAGATATTCTCACCACCATCACATACACAATCCTAGTTTTTGAGTTTACTTCCTGGTTGGAAAAAAAAAAGTCTGTTTTATTTGCTGTTCCCTGGTGAACCTCCTGCTCAATTTCATTTTCTTCCCATTCAATTTCCAGTTTGCTTCTTCGTGGAAAAGGCCTCTGCTGGGCTTAAAATAGCCTAGCGAGGGGACAAAAACAAAAGTGGGCAAAACAAAAAGTGGATTTTAAAAAATCAGTTTTGGAAGGGAGTGGGGAACCCCTGAGGGCCTACAAACTGTCATGGTGGGCCGCAAACTGCCCCCGCCTTCATTTTAAGCAGTTGTTATAATGGAAACAGTAAACTGGACTCATCACTTTCATACCTTTTCAGGAAAAAAATCAACACACTTTTTCCCCCCGAGATCATGTCCTTCCTATTCCTAGAATTAAATGTGTAGATTTCAATATAGGCAGCCCCTCCCACTTACATAGGGGATATGTTCCCAGACTTATCACAGATACGCAAAACTGCATATAATAGCAAACTGCCATATTAGACCATAGAACGGCACCGAGGACCTAGAAAATGCCTAGAGAGGACAACTCTCTAGGCATCTGGAGCAACTCTGTAGTCAATTTCCAGCAGACGTTGATCACAGAGTCGTGCTGGAGGACCTCCCGGTGCCTAGAGATCACTTCCAGCACAACTCTATGGTCCTCCAGATGTCTAGAGAGTCTTCCTGCCCCAACTGCAGGTAAGCAAAACCACAAGTACTGAACCTGCATAAATGGAGGGTGCCCCGTAGATGAGAAATATTGTCTTCAACAATTGTTTATTTATTCTGAAGTTGGTGGCAGAAATACAGCTGTACAGTTTTTAAAAACCAGGCATGAGAGGTCTCTGCACCCAAGCTAATGCTTATTAAGAAAGTAACAAACAATTCAGCCCAGCCCAATCAAGTGATCACATTCCTTTTTCTAATACTATATTGCTGACAGAGAAAAAGCTGAAGCTAGCAAATCTGGAACCATTTCGAGACGTGTACAAATATATTTGCAGCAACTGTATACCAGTAAAATAATATACAAGCTTAGATTCTATAAAACCAGAGAGCTTCTGCATGACAGAAGTATGCAAAGATTATTAAAGGAAGTCAGAAAGACATTTAAAAGAGAGACTTTACCCAAGTCCAGCAGAGTGCTGAGCAGGTCCTTCTTCAACAACGTGGACACTTTCTACAAAGCTAGGTATATCAACAACTTTTAATGAAGAGGCAATACTTGTTTGACTCATGTCTTTTTCTGTGTTCATGGATATATTAATATCTTCATTGGTAATTTCAACATCATCCTGTGTCACAGAATCTTTGTTTCTTTCCAGAGGGGCATTCAAGTACAAGCTAGCACCTAAACAAGGCCAAACAGGAAGGACATTTGGTTGATTTTAGCAAGGTAAGAGGTACAACACCTGTATGCATGGTCCTCTTCAGTAATAAATGTACATCATTTTCAAACCCAACAGGCAATCATTGGTATCAGTTGCCGCAACTACCAACTCGTCAACGCTGTACATGCAACATTTGTTAAGAAGGTGAAAAGTGAAAATAACATGCTACTAACGCGTGCATCTGGCAGACTGATATTCTTTGCAACACTAAATTTCAAGTCCTTGCAGGAGCCATAAAACCAAAAGGCTGAAGCCATTACTTACTACAATGTGATTTGAGATTCTTGTAAACATGGGTCACCTATCGCCACCACTTACGACTCCTCGAACGCTTTCTTCGGTGCTGTATACGCACAATCCTAAATATACACTGGACTGACTATGTGACGAATGTTGCTGTCCTTGAGCAAGCAGGGATCACCAGCATTGAGGCCATGATATTGAGAACACAGCTGTGCTGGGCAGGGCACGTTTCTAGGATGGTGGACCATCGCCTCCCCAAAATAGTACTCTACGGTGAACTCGCCATGGGTCAGCGTAAGAGGGGCGCTCCAAAAAATACAAGGACTCCATGAAACAACATCTGAGGCTTGGCCAAATTGATCACCAACAATGGTCCGCCCTGGCCTCACATTGGGAGGCATGGAGACACACTATCCACAATGCTGGAGCCTTATTTGAGAATTCACGCCAAACATGTCTTGAAGAGAAACGACAAAGCAGAAAGAATCACAACCCGGAAACATCACCCAGGGAGACCTTCTGCTGTGCTTTCTGCAACCGGACTTGTTTATCTTGGACTGGCCTTTTTAGTCATCAACGCGCTTGCAGAAAGCGCGGGATGAGTCCTTCCTGAATCTTCGTTTGCGAAGAAAAGCCAGAGAGAGAAATCTTATTAGACATTTCTTCTTAGTAAGATGGGAGCTATTGCACTAAGGTGAGAAGTCAAAATCATGTGGCTCCAAAAAGAAAGTTGTTCTAATAATTGATATTGTTAATATTTGATAATGTTTACTATACAGTCCTTCCTCAACATTCGCGGCCTCCACACTTGTGGTTCCGCATATTCGCGGTTTGCTGTGAGGGGAGGCCAAGGAAAGTGGCGATGGGGCCTCTGAGGCCCCATTGCCACTTTCAGGAGAGAGGGGGAAGCGGGGGAAGTGACTACAGGGCCTCCGGAGGGCCTCCAGAGGCCCCATGGTCGCCTGGGAAGGGTGGGGGGGAGGCAGGGGAAGCGACTACGGGGTCTCCGGAGGGCCTCCACAGGCCCAGTGGATCCCTGGGGAGGAAATGGGGAGGTGGGGGAAGCAACTACGGGGCCTCCAGAGTCCTCGTGGTCACCTGGGGATGGCACGGGGAAGCGACTACAGGGTCTCTGGAGGCCCCTTGGTCACCTGGGGAGGGCGGGGGGATGCGGGGGAAGTGACTGCAGAGCCTCCGGAGGCCCCGTGGTCGCTTCGGGAGGGAGGGGGAGGGCTGTCTTTATTCATGGAATTTTCACATTTACGGTGGAACCTAACCCCTGCAAATGTGAAGGGACGACTGTATACATCATGTTCACCATGAACAAACCAATTCATATACAATAAACTTTACCGAACTGCAAACAGTGCAATTGCACTGTATAGAAAACATCCTTGACACAGTGTTCAGTCTGGTTAGAGGACCCCCATTTGGTTGCACAGTGTTTTACTGGGACAAATGGGACATATCGTAACAGGCTCTAAAAAACTACATCAAAATGGCTCCTGTGTCTGGCATTTCCCCACTGCTGACTTATTAGTGTCACTCCAAGAAAATGTACAAGCCATTACCTGTGCTCACTGCAATGCTGACACTTTTTTTCATGTGTAACACTGGGGAAGATTGGGTTTCCACGGTAACAAATTCTAGCTGCTTCTCAGACTGTAAACTACTGCTTGATATGGTGTTAGCAGAACAGGAGTGAAGAGTCTGTGCTTCTAAAAGCCGCTGGATCTGTAACCATGTAAGATCAGTTATTTGAACTGCCAAGGTAACAATTAAAAATAGGGAAAGCAATTAGTGCAGTAAATATCACTTTCAATAATTTGTATCTTATAGAGAAAAGACTATTATTTCCTCGAGCTATGCAAGGTAACAAAGGTAAGTATGTGTATACAGGATTTGGTACATCAGCGGTTACTTCTACTAAAATTGGACATCTCATTATTATAATCTGGCTGGAGTCAGCGCTGCATTATTCCTAAATCTAAGCAAGTTAATGGCTCATTAAACTGATTGTAAACTTAGCAATATCAATAATTCTGAAATCAATATTTTACACACAATAGTTTAAAAGCATGCACTACTAATCCATTATATTAAGTTTTCTACTTGCCTTAAGAGAACAAAAAAAAGGTAGGAGGATACATAACCAGCATGTTTTGGTTTGATAATATCATACCTACTGGGAGGATGTTGTGTTTCAGTAATTAATCTAAATTATAAACATATTAAGAAACCACAGAAAGAACCAAACAAACCTGAGCTTGTAGGAGCTTGATCTGCCTGTCTTGTTCAGTAAGAATTCTGTAAACATCTGAAGGTAATCCCATCATTTCATTATCTGATCTCATTTTTGGTGCAGGAGTGTGCATACAGAGTGAACATACTGCATGAGAATGTGCACTACAAGGGTCCTCAGGAGAAGAAATATTCCGTGTTACTGTCAAATTATCACTATGAGAACAGTTTCCCATTACTCCACAGTGGCCTAACTTCATAGGGCTGCTAGTGGAACATACTAGATTGCAGCCAGAATCTGTGCATTCCACATTTTGATGGATTAACTGTGTAGTCTCTTGGGTACTACCTGACTGAATTTCAGGTGCATGACTGGAACTCATTCTATACATTCCTTGCCAAGCATTTGTGGAAGTGTACTGCATACGGCTGTGTAGCTGACAGCTGCAGACACAGGGAGGAAGACAATGTGGATATTGAAGTGGAACCTGAAGCTCCACTGGGCTTCTCACATGTGGAGGTGACAGTCCACAACTATGACGGAGAGGCTGGGAAAGTTCAGGAGACTGCTTAGATTTAGATTCGGTGGATCCGCTAATAGGAAGTTCTCCTTTCCTTTGTGCAGCATTATCACCTCCCAAGTATGTTTCAGAAGGCTTTCCAAATTGATGAGATGATGTGTTGGGAGAGGGTCCACCACAAAGTGCTGAAGGAGAGGAGGATGAAGTAGACTCAAAATTCTTCTTTGCTTGAGACCCAACTGATTCAGGCTGTTGTAATGCAGGTTGCATTCTTTTGCAAGGCTTTAATATTGGATTTCTCTGTTTTAATTGTCTTGGTAACTGCCTTGGAAAAGATTCTCTGGCACAGCCAACAAGTATTTGTTTCCCATTATCAGAATTCTGGAGTTGGCAGGGAGGATGCTTTGCAGGGCATATAGTCTTAGCAGGTTGATATCCAAATTGAGGTTTATTTTTTTTATCTGTGATCATGACATGTTTTGGTGTAGGAACAGATTCTTCAGAAGTACCATCAAATACAATCGAGAGTTCAGGAACTGAAGGCTGGATCTCTGTTATCTGGAAATCAGATGATTTAAGTGTAAAACGTAATCTGATAACTGTCTGATCTATGTATTTCTTATGTTATTAATTTAATCTGAGTATTTTTCTTTTCATCTCAACAACTGATGCGTACCAGCTTTTCCTACACTATAGAAAATCAATACAAAGAGAACGCACGAGACAACATGCAAGCCACAATTCATTCTTAAAGAAACAGGAGGCCTTGAGTATGACATCTTTCCAAGCCCTTCAATAACAAATCCATGTAATGGGTCAGAATAAACTCAAATAACTGTCATACATGTGCAGCAGTAAGATGCACAAGTGCAATAATTTGAGATGGTGAGATGGGAAGCAGGTGCTACTTTAGAATATACTTGTATCTGGTGTGTCTCATCCAAAATACAACCAACACAGCTAATATCTACATAAGGAACAAGCAGTAACTCTTTAGTTTTGTATTCAGCTTTTTTACTTCCTAAGCTAATCAATACCATCTCAATTAGCAGTCATTTAAGTTCTTAATAAGCATATCTGTATAACTGAACCACTATTTCTGCTCTTTTTCTCTTTTGTTAATATGCTGCTAGAACATCCCCACTAAATTAAATCAAATAATTAGGCTATGGTTGAGCAGGCTTAGTGCCTTGCATGTTCATACAGCAGAATGTCTCCTTCTGAAAAGCTTTTTCTTAAATTAATCTGAAAGATATATTGTAGTAATAAAGGGTTAATGGCACTGTAGTACAACCTAGTGGCAAGATGATGGCATAACAGCAGCCTGTTATTGGATGCTGATCCTGGGCCCCACCAGCTACCCAAAAGTGCAATACAGCTGATCATTTATTCCCCCAAACTCCTGAAATGAATGCTCTAAAACTTACCTGTTGACTCACTGGATGAGGACGGGGAAACAGTCTTGGGGATGTATCGTCTTCCACACCAGAGTCGTGATCACTGACAGACAGCTTATTGGGAGAGGAACTTTGAGACAGGCTAAAAAGAGTTTAAAGATTTTTGCTGTTGTAATATATAATTTACTATGAAGATTTCAGATATCAGTTTGATATTCCTGCTATATTCAAAGAGAATAATTTTGCAAATAATCACAAGAGTAACACATAAATAGTTCTTTGTTTAATATTCCACTTTCCAACACTTCCAGTTTTCAACAGTGTTAGAAAACATGCCCCAATTTATGTCTTAAAATATTATGCATGTTTTTATGGTCAATATTATGCTGGAAACTGCCTTGAGAACTACTGAAAGGTGGCCTACATACAACAGGGTTCTAAAGTGCAGCTGCTGGCAGATAAGCTAGCTATACATGGCACATTAAGCCCCTTTGCATATTTCTAACAGAATGAACTTTGAGGTGGCAGTATTATCTGTGGATTTTCTTAGACTACTGTTGCAGATTCAACTAGTCAAAAGGGAAAAGCATTTTTCTTACTGAATCTTTGACTTACATTAGTAAGTTAACTAAGTTGAAAAATTAAGAATACAAATGCATTGAGAAACAAGATTTACAGAATGTCAACATTTACATATTTTTTGAAATCGAGCAACGTACACTCCAGATGACAAAAACTTAGTAGATTCTATTTGCTTACCTCTGGCTATCTTGTAGAACTACATGAAAGATGCTGCATATGCAACTAAAAACATGCTGAATGTGGCATACTAACTATTAACTATTCTTGCTGAAAATGTGTTATTGCACGGGAGTGAAATCTTCAAGTACAGAACTGCATACTGGTAGAAAAAAGTATTTATACAGTACAGAATGCATAAATAACTGAAAAATGACTCACCTGTTAATGGAAACATTTTTCAAAATTCTGCTGAAGAACTCCATTTCTGCATTTTTATTTTCTGAACTCAGTTCAAACTGAATAGGACATTTACCTGAAGGCTCCACATCCTAAAATGAAATACATGCAATAACTAAGTGCAGTATTCAGTAACTACCACAAAACTGCCTCCACATTCACACAGAGTAAGAAACCTCAACAAACAAAAATGTTAGGGTTACCTTTTACTTCCTAGGAATGCTTTCACAGAAAGACTCATGATGTACCCACTACTGCATTAGCAAATACGTAGCCAAGGTAAGGGTTGGAGAATCAAAAGGCACTGCTAATCTCTAGCACTAACATATATAAGAAGAGTAAGAGGGGAGCACGTTGCTCACTGAGTCATAATTAGAGGGGCACTTGAAAACCTGTTTTCATTCCATTTTTGTCCTATTCGAGTAAGTAAAGATCAGTCATTCTGCAAGCAGCATAAATATAAAGAGCTTGTATTTAATCCTTTCACTAACAGCAAGCATTCCACAAACCAAATTTGTTTTCTGCTCAGGAACAATAATATCAAGCCATGGAGAGTACTACTGTTGTGTGCCTTCACATCATTTCTGACATTTGGTGACCCTAAAGTCATTTCACATAGTTTTCTTGGCAAGATTTGTTCAAAGGGGGTTTTGCCATTGGCTTCCTCTGAGGCTGAGAGTGTGTGAATTGCCTAAGGTCACCCAGTAAGTTTCCATGGCCAGGGTTTCACGCCCAGGTGAGGATTCGAACCCTGGTGTCAGGAGTCATAGTCAAACACCCAAACCACTACATCATGCTGAGTCACTATGCAGAGTATATACAGAGTGTATTTACTTGCCCTGATGACGATGATGTTTAGGGTCAAATTTAAAATAAAGCTTATTTTTCATGTTATCCAACTCTTCCTCCATTTCTGAACCTTAGGGTGGCAGTCAAGTTACCAGGGTTTTTAAATGAAATTAAAAATAGACTTTTAAAATGAAAACCAAGATTTTTTTTAATCTGCATATAGATGTACAGGAACCTTTTTTTTAACGAACTGGAAATTAATCTGAAAACAATCCTGACTATATTAGTGTATGCACCTTCTAGTGAACCTAAATAACTTAATACACACTATAACATATTATAACAATAATGTATTTCTGCTAAAAATTATGATTAAATAGAACCTCTCAGTTGTGATTTAAATCCTTAAAACCGAGTCCTTCAGAGAAGCCATTATATCATGATTAAATCAAAGCCATTAAATCAAAGCCAACTCTGCAAGCCCCCCCCCACCCCCAAGTTTTATTCTCACAAAATTATGCAAGACTGTGTTTGGACCAAGATCATCCAGTGACATTCAAGCAGAGGTCCTGAATTTGGATCTTAGCCCAAGACTCTAACTAGTACACCACCAACCTCATGAAGCAGTTCAGTGGCCCTTGATATCTCCTGGGGTTTGGTTCCAGGGCCCTGTGGATACCAAAATCCATGGCTGCTTAAGTCCCATTATATACAACCAGCTAATAAAATGGTGTCCCTTATAAAAATGGCAAAATCAAGGTTTGCCTTTTGGAACCCCTGCCCAAGTATTTTCAAATGTGGATGATTATATCCATGGGTGCAGAATCTGTGGATACAGAAGACCAACTCTGTTTGTGATTTTTAAAAAACCCTGCTAGCTTTGGAAGAAAATTCAATACAAAGTTCTTGCACATAGTGCAAACACAGGAGTTTTCAATATACAGAGCTATAAAAGCTATAAAATCATTTCAAAATGCTGTATTCTTATAAATGCCCATTCTTTAAACATTTTCAAGAGCTGACCATCGCAACTTTACAATTGCATTTCCAACATGCAAGTAGCTTACTTTGAACAAATGTAATGTTTCTGTGCTTGTAAGTAGCTGGAAACCTAATTCAGTATGTCCACCACAAGGAAAGCATTCATAGAATTCTGGACCATTATGCTTCAGAGAATAAAGCACAATAAGAAAGCTGCCTGATTCAGAAGGTACCCTAAAGAGAACAACACTCATTAGACAATAGCAACAAAAGAGATCGCTCATAATCAGTGCATAATGTTGCCAGATTGTCATACTCACTAGATAATTAGGCCAAATCCATACCACACAAATAATTCAGTTTGAAACAAGATTATTTGCCATGGCTTCTTGCTACTGAATCCTGGGATTTGTAGTTTTACAAGGTATTTAGCCTTCTTGGCCAAAGAGTGTTGGTGCCTCACCAAACTATGAATCCCAGGATTTAAGAGGAAGGAGCCATGGCAAATAATCCAGTTTCAAACTGGATTATTTGTGTAGTCTGAATGCACCCTTAAAGACCATTTAACGTCCTTTGACAGAATAGAAATCAAATAATCACAGTGTTGAATAAGATTCAGCAATAATTAAAAAAACAACCTATGGCCCCTTAATATTGTTTCAGCTAGTTAATCCAACCCATTGATTAAGTGTACGTATAAGCTCAATTGTTCTAGACCCTTTTGCATAGGTCAGTGGTTCTAAGTCTTTGGTCCTTGAGATATTTTGGATTCAACTGGAGGAACAAAGGTTAAGAACCTCTGGCCTAAGTGATTAATAATACTGTACCCTTTCTGCTCTGTCTGAAGGTCTTTGTCTCCCATGTTTCACTGTACGTATCTGTTGTAATTGTTTGTTGTATTTTTGATGATACGGTACCTTGATTGTTTTAAATCTAAACATAATTTTACTTAACTATGTTTTAGAATTTAGTTTTTCTAAATAGAATTAGAATTTAGTTAATTAATTCTAAACATAATTCTAAACACTGTTTAATGCAGTGTAGATGTGTAAATAGCTATTGCTTAAAACAATTTGTTAGCCGCTCTGATAGCCTTGTGGCTGAAGAGCGGGGTATAAATAACTAAATAAATAAAAATAAAAACATAAATGTACGACATATCCTGATAAAAAATGCTAACAACCGAAAAGAAAGGTTTCTCTCACATGCACACTTAATATTGAGAAAATATATTTTAACTATAGTTACCTTTCTTGAATTGAAGAACTAAATAAGTAGCGCAAACAGAAGGCCCAAACCTGTGGACTATAGATATGAGATATTCCACTAAGCCAACTAAAAAGGAAGGAAAATTAAAATTCTTGAGTACTCATACTAGACAATGATGTCACAGCAGGTATAGACTCATGTAGCTTTGATATTTTATTCCAATATGTCTTCATTCATCTGAATATGTTCTGAAAATACATTAACCTTAACCTCTCATACTCACTTGCAATACCAAACTCATACTCAAAAATGGGAAAAGGGTTCACATGTCTAAACACTTACATGCCTACCAGCGGCAAAGCATATGCTTTGGGGTCAGATTCCAAAATTAGAAGTAGTTTCCTTGTCTGGTCCATTGTAAGATAACTACAAGAAAGAAAGAAAGAAAGAAAGTGTTTTTCTCAAGTGTTTTTCTCAATGTATTTTAAACCTATCTGTGGTGTGTGTGTGTTTTAAAAAAAAAAGTCAACTGAAAGCTAAACTAAATATCCTAAAATCTTAATGGCAACATTTCCACTACTCACAATCTGAAAGATACTAGAACAGGAAACGTGTGAAGTATTTTAATACATGTTTATATAGATTTTCTATCACACACAAGACTGTGACAATTCTCAGACCTGCGATGAAAATACCAATTCTCAATACCAGACTGGGAACACAAATGCAAGCTGGCATCCTATTGGGAATTTACAATGCTGTAAACCAATATACAATTGCAGTTTAAAACTGAGGTCTTGAGCAACAGTTATATTCCTAGAAGAGGAGCATTATTGCTGCTGTACCACTGGGACCACTGCACAAAGAGAGCAAGCAACAGGGCTGCTGTACAAGAGTTGTGATGCACTATACAACACTTCGTGGGAGAGGCTGCTGTTGCCCAAAGACAGCCCAAGCAAGGGGTGCAACAGCCTCCAATAAAGCACATGGCTCTGGTAATCCAGAATGGAGAGCACAAGGAAGTGTGGACACCCAGCTAGAAAAATGTCGCCACCTTTTGCAGTGTCCTGCTGCATGATGGAAGATCCTGTTATGCAGTGGGAGTACCTGTTTCACAATCTGACATCTTATGTGGTGCCATACTTACATGCCTACCAGCCGCAAAGCATATGCTTTGGGATCAGATTCCAAAACTAGAAGTAGTTTCCTTGTCATGGAATTCTCATTCATAGCAATTCTCTATCATGGTTGTGTATCATGTAAGTAATACAGTGCCATCATCGTAAAGTTATACACTGCAGCCTGTGATACAGGACTTCAGTTTTTAGTTTACACATTTGCCTAGCGTTAATGAATTGGCCATGTATACCAGCTTTATTTCAAAAGGCAACGGGATCAAAAGTTAATAAGTCAATTATAATATTAGAGCTGTTCAGAATGGCTCTGTGTTATGGTGACTGTGGAACATTTCCACAACAACCACTTCCAACAAAATATAATATTGATAAGGAAATTCTTCAAAGGATAGGGGCAACTCAAACTGATTTTGGGCAGCTTTTATACACTACAACTCCTTCCCCAGGCTATTATGCTGAACAACTTCCAACAGCTTTCATGTGGCCCTAAATGTTACCCCTGCAAAGCTAGCAGTTTTGTTAAAAACAAATACCGGGATATACATAATTTTTAAAAAGCCAGGAGACTGAGTTCCTGAGGCCGGGATCTAATCAGGAAAGGCCTGCCGAATGAGATCCGTCAGCTGACGAGCTTGAGTAGCTTTAAAAAAGCACTAAATGTCAGGGATGATGGGAGTTGTAGCTCTTCACCCTTGGCCCTAACTCACCACCTTGTTATGCAGCAGAGCTGACCAGCTTTGATCAGTGGTTAACGCCTTTCTCCAAAGCAGCAGAGTTTCAGAGAATAGGCTGAAGATCCTGACAAACTCTCCAAGCCTTCTCTCTTTTCTTCCTCAGATGTCTCCAAAACTTCCCCAGGATTCTGCTGGCTCTTGTATCTTCACTCAGGACACCAGGCAACTCAGTAGTCTTATATAAGACCTACCTTATTCTTCTATATACAAATACTACGTGCTCAACAAATCACAATCTCTACAAATCTCCTCAACTACCCACAATATCTCCAAACTACTCCACACACATACATTGGCAAACATTGCTATTATTATAGCCATTGTTAATCACCACCCACTAGTTAGTTTCCACCCAGTGGGTGTGTACATCCATTTTGATTGGTTCACATAGTTTAACCCATGCTTAAGACCAACCCAGTATTTCATCATTTTACCTTGTACACTTAATGGATCTCAGGTGTTTCCAATATGCATTCTGTAACTCTGTCCTTGGCTTTCAAGACTTCTAAATTACATTAGCTTTTGCACCTGTGTAGCTTCATAATTGCTCTTGCTTAGTCATTGTGGCTTTCACATACATATTTTATTTCTATCACTGTATGTCCCATGTTGCATTTTCCTTAACACTAAAGACGGATCTCTTTCGGCAGGCCTTTCCTGATTAGATCCCAGCCTCAGGAACTCAGTCTTCTGGCTTTTTAAAAATTATGTATATATTTGTTTTTAATGTGTTTTTTAGTTAGAAGGTTTTAATCTTATTGTGTTTAATGTCTTTTTATGGGGGTGGGTGGTGTTTTTAGTCATTATTATAACGTTTTAATTGTTGGATGCCACCACGATTGTTTTTTTAGCAGAGGGGCGGGGTATAAATAAATATTATTATTATTATTATTATTATTAGCAGTTTTAAGTGACCTGTAAATAGTTGTGAAAGTAGAACAACCTAAGGGGACAGGCACTGTAAACAAAAACAATTAAGATGAAGCTGATGAGAACTAACATAACCATTTACTGATTTGTTTTTACGTATCACTATATCATTCTATGAAAAGCTAAGAACTGCTTGTGAGTAGCTAGTCATGGAACACTCAGGAAAGATAAAACTCCCCTATGTATAATTTTAACAGGTTACACACTAGTCTCCAAGTCTTCTTAAAAAGAATGAATTGATATATTTGATTCCTAAACCAAAAGAGCAAAAGTTCCACATGAATAATTTAAGGTATAACTCACCCACATTTGCAAGTCCCCTGAAGTTGTGCAATATTCATGTGGCTGCTTAGGTTTCTAGCAAGAGCTGTTGGAATTATTGGAACAGACTTCACAGGAGTGCATTTCAGGGCATTGGCCATCGTTACAGCAGCCCAGTGAAACTCAAACGTTAGGTTGTCCATATTCTCTATCGAAGAGATGTGAACTCTCAAGGTCAGCAGTTTGGAAGGATCAAAACCATCTTGGCTATTTAGATTTTGCTGAAGTACCTAGAAGAGAAAATGCGTCATTACCAGGGTATGAAATTGGAGGAGACAGTTATGATGCTTTACAGGCACTACTGTTCTGGGAAAACTTAGAAATAGCAGCCAGATGTTAACAAGGCAAGACAACAAAACTGCAATACAGAAACCTGCAGAAAAGAGATGCATGGTTTGAAGCATCATACCTTAAAAGCCAAGTTGAAATCTTGAGAGTTGTGCACTGTAACATCACCTGAAGAAGATCCTAAACCAATTGTACATGGTATCAAAAAATCTCCAGGAAGAGGGGCTGTGGGTATTTTCTCCAAGCCACCAGCTACTTGACGACCCGGATCAAAACGGTCTATTGTTAGCAATATGCCTTCACCATCTGTGCCAGAAAAAATATCAATTAAAATCAAAATTCTACCAAACCATGACATACAGTTCAACAAACTATCATACCATCACTGCATTTATGACGTGGCCAGCAATCTGTGTTTTATGCTACTGCTGTAAGTGAGTAGTACAGTTCTGTCTGCTGAGTCATAGAAGCAGATGACCCATATTAAACACTTAGTTCATTCTGAAGATCCTTTACACCTGGATGCGCAATTATTTACTTGAGCAATGCTTTACTCAAGAGGGTAAGGTCCTTTCAATCAATGCCATGCCCTTTTTATGCAACACTGCTTAAATTGGCCTCCACTTCAGTATCTGCTCCCAGAAGATGTTCTCCTATACCATTTCAGCAACATGGGTGAGAGAGACTTTAGAGACGGCTGATATGCTGGGATTCATATCTGTGAGAAATTGTCCAGTCAGCCTTTTCATCAAAGGAACTAAAAATGTGGCAGCTCCAAAGTAAAACAAAGTTTCCCAGGCATAAATTTCCCTTATTCACGAGCCCCACCTACAAACTCTAGGTTTCTATAAGAAATCATATAGGTACAGTTGTCCCTTCATATTCACTGAGGTTTGGTTCCAGGATCCCTCGTGGATACCAAAACCTGTGAATACTCAAGTCCCATTATATGCAACGGCATAGCAAAATGATGTACCTTGTATAAGATGGCAAAGGTTTGCTTTTTGGATTATTATTTTTGAAATAATATTTTCAAGCTGTGAATACTTAAATCCGTGGCTACAGAGGAACAACTGTATATTCATTATTTATCAGTCCACTTATCAGTAAAGCACATTATTTGAACACATTCGGTTTTGGATTCAAATGCTACAATCTAGCTGAAAGGGAACATAGGCAGGAAAACTGGGAAAATCCCCCAAATCCCTGAAAACTGCTAGCAGTCAGAAGAGACAGTATGTTGACAAATCAGAAGTTGGCAGCATGGCCCTCCAGATGTTACTGGATTGCAAACTCTATAAGCATTAGCTAGCATAGCCTATGGTAAATGTTCTTGGGAGCTACAATCCCAAATCATCTGGAAGGTCACAGCTGCCCACTCCACTTTTTGTAGAAGGGAAAACATAAAAATAACAAAAATCATATAAGAAGGGTATACTTTTATATGGTTTACTGATTTAATCAGAAATAGAATGGCTGGTAAGTGGTCTTTGGCAATTGATTACCTTCATCTACCTCAAGAGTTCCAACCAGAAAACAGGTGAGGGGGTTCCTTCGACTTTGCTTAGCATGACGATGGGCAAGTCGTAGTGTCTTCTCAGTCATATTTAACTTAGGGTTTCTGAAGAGACAAATAATACCAGTACCAAAATTAGCTATGACTTAAATAATTACATTAGGACTTTCAGCTATCTTCTAGAACAATCCATTTTTGAACAAAACACACAATAGAAAGCAACATGTGAACTGAAAAAACCCATTAAAAAGGAAAAACAATGAAGCCATGAAAGGGGGAAAAATGAGCAAGCAATTGAGGAAAGCTTGTTGGGATTTGAAGTTATTCTTTCATATGCATTTTATTCCAATCATAATAAATTGCAATCATTTCTAGCATTCTCTCTTACCCCAAACTCTAGGCCTAACAGAAAAAGGTGAATTAGTTCAAGTCAGCCTTCCATCCTTTCGTAGGTCGGTAAAATGAGTACCCGGCTTGTGGGGGCAATTAGCTAACACACATTGGAAACTGCTTAATGCAGTGTAGATGTGTAAATTGCTATTGCTTAAAACAATGTGTAAGTCGCTCTGATAGCCTTGTGGCTGAAGAGCGGGGTATAAATAAATAAATACATAAAAAAGGCCTACAAGAATGTATCTTGCCCAATGTGAAGCAGAAAATCTGGTACTTATAATTATGTCACACTACAGAAGCAAAAGCTACCATCTTAGACACACCTTTTTAAAGGACATATTTTCTTCATTCTAGTTATCATTAATACCATTCATACTATGGTAACTGTTTGAGGATAATGTATGATTTCATTGCTAAATTAGTGTCTGGAAGACAAGAAGAAAAGCTTCTGTGCAAGTGAAGGAAGACGCTCTACAGAAGCCAATGTAGTGCTTTTAAACTGGAAGTCATACTTATTGTAAGTCATATAATAAACTAAGTCATACCTATAGTAAGTCAGGTGAGAGACAGAACTTTCTCCAATAGGAGATGGATTCCAAAGTGCATATTTTGATGGAGGAAAGCTGAAGGACACCATCTTTGTCAGAATACCTCTGAAAAAAAGCAACAATTAGAAGTTTACTACATTTTATATGGGCATACTTGGAGGCTAGCAGACAAAATTTATTTACATATACCAAACCCTCTCAATATGGCAAGACAGAAATGTTCTTTTAAAGTATAAAAGGAATGAGCCATATTCACTCTCTTATTTCACCAGAAACTCATAGTCTCTTCCCATCCCATTACCTATGAATATATAACTACTACAGAATTAGTTGCTTTGACATTTTGGAACTGAAGGTGTTTTGAACATAACACTTTCTGCTCAATTTTTAAACAAAATAAATGGACAAAATACGCAGCACTGCATGTTCTGTGTACACATATATAACAAAATATCCCATATATGCAATACACAGTCTTGTTTAAATAAACTTTGCATACAATGTCTGAATGAACTACTTTATAAAATTACTAGGCATTGTTTGAAAGCCATTGCTTCAGCATCATGTACTGTGTATTTATTGGCATTGCCACTGGAGCTGGGTTTTATTTCACTAGCTCAGTCTTAAAGGAGAGTCATAATTTGCCATCATCGCTGACTTTTCCTCCTCCAAATTTGTTTGTGTATATCAAGGTTATACAAGAGCAACATTCTCCCCGCTCTATAACTGGGGAAGGGGAATGAGTTTCTCCTGTCATGATAAGCAGAGGCCCTTGCGGGGAAAAAGGTCTAAGCGCACTGGCATGCCAATTTATGGAACCTTGGAAACATGCTCTTTCCTTCTATGTTATCTCAAAAACATAGTAGAGAGGGATACAGCAAATGAGTTTGTGAACTTCAGAGAAGTACACCATAAGCAAACATACCAAGTTTCATTATAATAATGCTCAAAGAAGAGGCCACATCACAATAAATTTTACTTTTTTCTGACTTTTAAAAGGGGCGTGGAGTTAACTAGTACTTAAAAATCTACAATTATGCCCTGAACATACACACCAACTTCTCATTCAGACATTTCAGTATCATGTTCTATGGTTATATACACACACTAGGAAGTTCCAGTAATCAATGAAATATTGTTTCAGTAATCTAGGACTGTATTGTGTTAAGAGTTCAAACTCCTCATGGCTACTGACCCCCCACTAACTGCATCAACATTTTAAAAGGATTATCAACTTTTTAAAATCCTCAGTGCAAACATTCTGCTCTGCTCTGTTCAAGTGCTGTAATGGTTTGCCAAAGGTCTCAAAATAATAGAAGTTAACATACTTTAACAAAAAGGCAAACCTAGTAAGATATGATATGCAACCACATCCCAAAGCAAATACAGGCACGGTTAAACCTATTGATTTCAGTAGACTATAAATACTTTCAGCTCTACATATAACAGGACTGTTAACTTTATTTATATTGATATTGAACAAGTCTACTGTATTATAATACCACCTTTGATTTTGAGATACAGGGGAAATTAGATCCATAAGGCTGAAGATATCAAATCTGAACACTTCACCCTGTGAGAAAATTTAAAATAAGAATAGGATTAACACAAAATGTGCAAATCTGATACTTTAGCACACTAGATATTTTAGCACACTAATATATGAAAGGAAAATACTAACGGTTAACTTTGTC
Source organism: Gambelia wislizenii (assembly GCA_030847615.1). Classification (NCBI taxonomy): domain Eukaryota; kingdom Metazoa; phylum Chordata; class Lepidosauria; order Squamata; family Crotaphytidae; genus Gambelia; species Gambelia wislizenii. The sequence continues at coordinate 93,106,858 of JAUMIR010000004.1, forward strand.
TAGAAAACTAGCTTAGGTATTATTTACTTGGTAAATTAAAACCTCAAGTGTTAACAATCAAGATATACATCTGGACTCATAAGTTAGTTTAACAGACACCACTGCTAATCCTGAGAAGATATTAGAACAGTGGTTCTTAATCCACAGTGTGGGGACTCCTGGAGATCTGCAATGTCCTCACAAGGGGGACCATGAAGGCCTGAAGTCTGCTTGGCTCACCTCCTCCCTGCAGTGCAGTAGCCACATGACAGGAGCCAAGGCAAAGGCTAGCTGGCTGGCCTGGCTTGTGCATTGCCATTCAATCCGCTCTAGCCATAAAGTTGCAGGAAGAAGGAGAAAAGCCTTCCCTCTCCCTCTAGAGCCTCTGAGGAAAGGTTTAATGGATGGTGTAACTACATTATTATTTTTATTATTAAGGATTATGATTATTAGGGTTTCAATTTTGAGTTAAGTCTTGGGGTTCCACAGGAACAAATATATATTTAAAGAGAGTCCCTGGTAAAGAAAAGGTTAAGAGCCACTGCATTAAAACAATCTATCCTTAAATATGGAGTACAGTATTGCTATTCTCTGATAGGGGTGTTCTGTTCCCCATAAATGGTACAAATGGAAGATCTCAGTACAATTCAGCACTAAATTAATGCAACTGTGTTCTACCCTTTTACACAAATACTCAGGACAGTATTTTATTTTCATATCTGCAGTGGAAACGATTCGTGTGAGAGTCAGTGATATCCTAGCTTGCAGCCAAGTTTAAATTGTGGAAAGACAACTTAATTAAGCAACTACCAAGATCTGACCAGTTTCTGGCAAAATCATCCCTGGCCAAGCTTTTTAATGGGACATGGCTGCTGCCCATTTCTCCCCTTCCTAGTGTACAGTTGAGCAAGCAGGGATCACCAGTATTGAGGCCATGATATTGAGAACACAGCTGTGCTGGGCAGGGCACGTTTCTAGGATGGAGGACCATCGCCTCCCAAAAATAGTACTCTACGGTGAACTCGCCACAGGTCAGCATAAGAGGGGCGCTCCAAAAAAGCGATACAAGGACTCCCTGAAACAACATCTCAGGCTCGGCCAAATTGATCACCAACAATGGTCCGCCCTGGCCTCACATCAGGAGGCATGGAGACGCTCTATCCACAATGCTGCAGCCTTATTTGAGAACTCATGCCGAACAAGTCTTGAAGAGAACCGACAACGCAGAAAGAATCACAACCCGGAAACATCACCCAAGGAGATCTTCAGCTGTGCTTTCTGCAACCGGACTTGTTTATCACGGACTGGCCTTTTTAGTCATCATCGCGCTTGCAGAAAGCGCAGGATGAGTCCTTCCTGAATCTTCGTTTGCAAAGAAAAGCCAGAGGAGTGTACAGTGGCCAGATCCTATAGAACCACAAACCCCGAATCAGAACGATCCCAGAGCAAAGAGTGGCAAGGCAGTTGGAAGGCAGCCAATGTGGTTCTCCTGTCTTTGTTGCTCATAGCTTTCCTGCCAGTGCTTCTTACTGCTACAGTAGGACCCCTGTATCCACTGATTAAGTTATTCACGGTTTCAGTTTCTGCACAGCTACCATACAGTCTTCCTAGAAAATGTGTCCTCTCTAGCCATCTTCTAGGTCCCCCCGAGGCAACTCTATGATATTTTAAATTCGAAGCCCCATTATTTTCAATGGTGTTCATGGTTATCCGTGGTTTTCGGTATCCATGCCCCTTGCCGGAACCAATCCCCCAAGGATACAGGGTCCTACTGTACTTTGTTCAGGCTTCCTTCCAAGCACTGGATCATGTCAGGGCACCCCCCCCCCCGTGCCCTGGTCTTCATGTAGTGGGTGGGAAGGTCTGCCCCATGTGCTCCAAAGACACTGTGAGAAATACCATTTCTGACCAAATAAAAAACCTACATGAATGTATCTGTCCTTTTTCTCTGAAGCCTTTTGCAAGGGAGTATGAACTTCAGCAGCACAGTCCACCACACTTTTAGCATTCTAACTTAATAGCTTCAGTTTTCGTAATGAAACTAAACATGAAGTCATACCACTCAATGACTTCAAGCCATTTCTGGTTCACCTTCCATTTGATGTGGTGTTCAGAAATGTATGATTTTTACAAACAAGTAGTTTATTTAAGGAAGGCGCCCACTCTAGATAAAAACTTGACTTTTAAATCGAGATTCTCATTCAACAAACACATCTGTTGCTAACACCTCGTGGATATTACTGTGTTACCTGGGCAACTTAGCTATAACTGTTTCTATCAATCAACAGGTAATCAATTTAATTTTCCCCAAGGTCTCACCTATATAGTGAGCACTGCTGGTTATAGCCCTGGATCTCCCCAAAACCACCAGTCCACAGTCAGTGTCTGAGCAAGAGCCAGACTCACCCAACTCTCTCAGACCTGGCGTTTTCATCAACTACAAGCGATGTAGGAAAGGGCTTTTTAATCTTTTTCCACTTGCGACCCCTTTTCACCAGAGAAATTTTTATGTGTCTCCAGGTATATAGGTATATAAAACAGGTATACAAATCAAATTTACTGTTGCCAGATTTTTCATGACCCCCACATTCAGTTATGTGGCCCCATATGGGATTGTGACCCACAGTTTAAGAAGCTCTGATGCAGAAGACAGAAACTGTGATAACGAAAACATTACCTGTTGAGCATCAGCCTGTCATGCAATCATCAAATAAGCCATTATTATTATTATTATTATTATTAACTATTTTATTTATTTATCTCTCACCTTTCTCCCTATGGCAGTACCCAAGGTGGCTCGAGACATTTAAAAACAAAAACAGCTAAAAAAAAATAGTACAATAAATAAGAACTAAAAAGAGATTAAAACACTTACATAATTAAAATTCCACATAAAGGATAACACATTTGTAAAATGCCACAAAAATTTAAAATAAATCTTTAAAACAGGAGGACCAGCAGCCCATAACCTTCATTCATCAGGAAACACAAATGCCTGGTGGCATAAAAATGTTTTTTAACCTGTCGCCTGAAGGAAAGTAAAGATGAGAAAGAGATGGGGATCCCATCTGGGGGGGATTAAGATTTTTTTTTTATTGAAATAAAACCATTCTACTGAAAAATACACCCGACCGCAAAAGGCCGTAACAATAACGGGAAAAAAATTGCTTTCCTCTTACTAATACAAAAATAAAACTATTTACCCCAACACTAACACATTTTCCCTCTTAATTTAAGGGAGAGGAAACTCCCAAAACAAGAAAAACAGAACTGCACCGTAACCAAAGAGAAGAAGAAGAAGAAGAGAGGGTAGGAAACAGTTTTCTATGAAGAGGAGGAACCGACGTGCTGGGGAGAAAAAGGCCTGGCGGTGTCATGAGAATGACTTCTGAGTAAAAACCCTTCAGGCCGAAGACAACAAAGCCTGGCTTACCTCCGCCTTCCCATCCACCACAGAAACAGCGTCCCCCTCGCTCGACCGCCCAGCCGGAATACCACCAGCCCCTCCAACCGCCTTTCGAACCCCGCCCTGTTGTGGCGCCTTCAACGGCGGCACGGTCAGCCAACCCCTCGCCGCTCAGCCACTCAGGTCCACCCAGCCAATCAAGGCTCGCAGCAAACCTTTCACCCCGCCTGCTGCCCTCTTTAAATCGTTGACGCCGCGTCAATCAATGGTGTTGGGTTTCTCTCTAACCAATCACAGAGCTTCTGGTGAATCAATAAGCTCAAGTTTTTCCCTCACTCTTAACCAATCATGTCGGCTCCTGGTAAAAACCTGCTCGCGGACAGCTTGAGGGAGGGATATTTAAAATGGTGGCCTTCGTTTCAAACGGTTCTGGTGCTACTGCGCAAGCGCGGAGGAAAGCTGGAGAAAGAGCTCCGAAGAGGCGTGGCTTGTTTTGTTGCCATAGTGATATATGCAGGGGGCCCTCGGTCCGCCTGCAGCCTTGAATGTATTGCAATAAATATACTTGGGATGGGCCTGTTAATATTTACTCGGAAGCAAATCCGACTAAAGGCCAGGAGATACTCTCCACGGGCTTGGCAGCGTAACAGTGCAATGGTATATAAGCCTACTCCTCAAAAAGCGCCATTGCATTGAACTGGGTTTACGCCCAGGTAAGTGTGCAGCTTTACAATGAGGTGGGTTGCCTTAAAAGCGACCTCAGAGGCGAAGTGTCAGCGCTAGCAGATAAATATTTCCTCATTCTTCCATTTGGTAAATGAGGGCAACCGAGACAGGCTTGTGGCTTGCACTGGGACACCCCTCCCCACATACACACTCACACTATTGCCAGTATTAAGGCTACAATTTAACCTGTGTAAATTTACTCTGAAGAAGTCCCGTTGAGTTTAGTGGGTCTTTCCCCAGAAGTACAGTAGGACCCCCTTATCCACTGGGGATTGCTTCGGTGTGTGTGTGGGATACCAAAAACAGTGGATAATAGTAAACACCATTGAAAATAATGGGACTTCCGGTTTAAAATACCTTAGAGTTGCCTTGGAGGAACTAGAAAATGGCTAAAGACACATTTTCTAGGAAGACTCTATGGTAGGCATGCTGTTTTGTGTCCCATGGATAACTGAATCAGTGGATAATTTACCCGTGGATACGGGGGTCCGACTGTATACAACTGCAAGAACAGCAATCTCACTGGATTTAGAAGGGCTTTTATTCTAACAACCATGCTTAGGGCTGCCCTGTTTCCTGATCTATCTTCAAGCAATGCCAACAACTTGCTTATCTGGACAATCAGCTGTCAAATACTTTTTTCCAGGCAGGGAGGCAAAGGGACAGAGATCAAAAAGCTGACTAGAATAGATGTTCCTTTAAACTGTGTTGGTATAATTCATGTATGTGTAGACACACAAACACCTCTCCATTGACGCCCCCTTGCCGTGGGAGAGAGGCTTGCGTACCCTAATGATGTTTTGAGCTATGCTGGCGGTGGCATAATAGCCACTGGTAGGGTCTCCCGTGCCAGACAGGTCAAAACCGAAGGGTCTGACAAAGAGCGTCAAAGGGCAGGATGGGCTCTCTAGCCTTATGGCAACCGTCCTAGGAGAAGGAAACTCTAATCCCAAACCTGTGCAGATGGTGCTCATCGAACCCTGTAAGGTCAACCATCTAAGAGAAGGAAACTCTAATCAAACCTATGGCCCGAGGACCTCGCTGCTACTGTCCATGCTTGCAAGGCCACTGCAGATGAACCTCTGGTTTAAAGGGTGAGGCCAGTTCTGTGCATGCTGAGCCCCACCAGATAAATCCATTGCACAGGCTCGAAGAACAAATCCAATTTCAAAAAAAAAAAAAAAAAAAAAAGCCCTGTAGCGATAGGCGAGGGACGAAACCGGCAGGTGTAAAGATGCACTGGAAGCTGCAGACCCAACCCTGCATGCAGGCGGTTCAGGACTTTGGTCGCTCAAGGCTGACCTGGGAGATGACAGTCTTGTTCGGCAGCATCCTGAATGACCAAGCAGCCTTTTCTAAGGAGAGCACTGCTTGCTCCATATGGAGAGGGGCCTAGAAAAGGTGGCCTAACGAAAGCTCATCCCCAACTACCTGGTTGGCTAGCCGCGGCCAACAGGAATCTTCTGACGTGGTCAAACCAAGGCAAAGAAACAAAGGCACACACCGGCCTCCAAAGGTGTAAATAAACTGACACTTGCATGCTGGAACATCAGAACCATGCGAGACTCTGAAAATAGTAGACGGCCTGAGCGTCGTTCTGCTCTAATAGCCCATGAACTATCACGGCTTAATATTGACATTGCTGCTCTTAGTGAAGTTCGTCTCCATGAGGAAGGCAGCCTTAAAGAACACGGCGCCGGCTACACACTTTACTGGTCTGGCAAACCCAAAACCGAAAAACATCTTTCAGGGGTAGGCTTCATGATTAAGAACTCCATTGCCTCCAAACTAGAAACCTTGCCAACAGGACACTCTGATTGCATTATTTCCTTACGCCTCCCACATGTTGTTCTCTTTAGTATATATGCCCCAACTATGCAAGCCGACCCTGTAGAGAAAGAAAAATTCTACACAGACCTACGCCACCTCATACAAAAAGTCCCTGTAGAAGATAAAATTATTATCCTTGGTGACTTCAATGCCAGAGTAGATACAAGAACTCAGAAGCCTGGAAAGGTGTCTTAGGTGAGCATGGTGTTGGAAATTGCAATGATAACGGACGCCTCCTGCTAGAGTTCTGTGCAGAACATCAGCTGACTATTACAAACACTATCTTTCAGGAGAAAGACAGCTTGAAGATAACCTGGATGCATCCCTGATCCAAACATTGGCACCTCATTGACTATGTTCTAGTCCGCCAGAGAAACATTCGTGATGTCCATCATACTCTAGTGGTGTCCAGTGCAGAATGCCAGACAGATCATCGCCTCGTCAGATGTAAACTAAATCTTCATCTTAAGTTCAAACCTAAGAGGGGTGGCATCTTAAAGAGGAGACTCCAAGTCAACAATCTTCAACAAGCTACCATGAGAGTCAACTTCCAGGCAAACCTGCAAACAAAACTTGAAGACCATCCTACAGATCCTTCTCCTACAGTGCTTTGGCAACATATCAAAAACAGTATCCTCCAGTCTGCGGAAGAATCCCTCACGTTCTCCCACAAGAAAAGCCAAGACTGGTTTGATGAAAACAACCAAGAGATCCAGGAGCTGTTGGCAAAGAAGAGAACTGCTCACCAGGCATACCTTGCCCAGCCAACTTGCCACGTAAGAAAAGCAGCTTTCCATCTCACATGTAGTAAACTTCAACAAAAACTCTGAGACATGCAGAACAAGTGGTGGATCAATATAGCAGAAAAGACACAATGCTGTGCAGATCTGAGTGATTCTAGAGGATTCTATGAAACTCTTAAGGCAGTGTTTGGACCTACTTATCAGGTCCAAAGCTCCTTATACGGTACAGATGGTCAAACATTAATTACTGATAAAGCCTCCATCCTGAATCGATGGGCTGAACACTTTCAAAGTCTCTTTAGTGCCAACCGAGTAGTCCAAGGCTCAGCTATCCAACATATGATACAAAAACCGATGAAAAATGAATTAGACATAGCTCCCACTTTGGAAGAGACCGTTAAGGCCATACAGCAGTTGAAAAACGGCAAGGCAGCTAGGATTGATGGAATCCCACCTGAAGTTTGGAAACACGGAGGTCATGTACTCCATGCTAAATTCCACGAACTCCTTGTGAATTGCTGGGAAAAAAGGGAAACTGCCATCAGATCTCCGAGATGCAGTCATCATCACCATGTACAAGAAAAAAGGAGCAAAATCCGATTGCTCAAACTATCAAGGCATAACACTGCTCTCTATTGCTGGAAAAATCCTTGTAAGGATACTCCTGAACAGATTAGTCCTGCTATTGAAGAAGAACTTCTCCCTGAAGAAGAACTTCTCCCTGAAAGCCAATGTGGCTTTAGAGCCAATAGGAGTACTACAGACATGGTATTTGCCCTTAGACAACTGCAAGAGAAATGTAGAGAGCAGGACAAGGGTCTCTATGTAACATTTGTTGACCTCACCAAAGCCTTCGACACTGTGAGTAGGAAAGGTCTGTGGCAGATCCTGGAAAGACTAGGATGTCCCCCCAAATTCCTTAAAACGATTATCTTGCTACACGAGGGCCAGCGTGGCCAAGTCAGATATAGTGATGCTCTTTCAAAGCCCTTTCTAATAACTAATGGAGTGAAGCAAGGTTGTGTTCTTACGCCAACTTTATTTACAATCTTCTTCAGCATGACGCTCCAAAAGGGCTACGGCAGAGATCGAAGAGGATGACGGCATCTATATACGTTACCGTACTGATGGTAGCTTGTTTAACTTAAGCCGTCTGAGGGCTCGCACTAAGACTCTAAACTATCTAGTCCGTGAGCTGCTCTTTGCTGACGATGCTGCCCTTGTTGCCCACACAGAAGCAGCTCTGCAGCGCCTAACATCCTGCTTCACAACAGCTGCAGAGCTCTTTGGGCTGGAAGTCAACCTGAAGAAAACAGAAGTTCTTTACCAGCCTGCACCACAGGACAAACACCACCATCCCCGCATTGCCGTCGGCAATTCTGTGCTTAAGTCCATTCAGCAGTTCACCTACCGGGGAAGCATCATCTCCTCAGATGCCAAGATTGACAAAGAGTTCAATCACAGATTAGCAAAGGCACATAGCGCATTTGGAAGACTTTACAAAAGAGTCTGGAGTAATAAACACCTGAGGCGAAACACAAAAATCAGTGTGTATACAGCCATTGTACTGTCTATTCTCCTTTATTGGTCTGAACCATGGGTCACCTATCGCCACCACTTACGACTCCTCAAACGCTTCCACCACCGCTGTTTACGCACAATCCTAAATATACACTGGATTGACTATGTGACGAATGTTGCTGTCCTTGAGCAAGCAGGGATCACCAGCATTGAGGCCATGATATTGAGAACACAGCTGCGCTGGGCAGGGCATGTGTCTAGGATGGAGGACCATCGCCTCCCCAAAATGGTACTCTACGGTGAACTCGCCACGGGTCAGCGTAAGAGGGGCGCTCCAAAAAAGCGATACAAGGACTCCCTGAAACAACATCTCAGGCTTGGCCAAATTGATCACCAACAATGGTCCGCCCTGGCCTCACATCGGGAAGCATGGGGACACACTATCTACAATGCTGCAGCCTTATTTGAGAACTCACGCCGAACAAGTCTTGAAGAGAAACGGCAACGCAGAAAGAATCATAAGCCGGAAACATCACCCAAAGAGACCTTCTGCTGTGCTTTCTGCAACCGTACTTGTCTATCTCGGATTGGCCTTTTTAGTCATCAGCATGCTTGCAGAAAGTGTGGGATGAGTCCTTCCTGAATCTTTGTTTGCGAAGAAAAGCCAGAGAGAGAGAGAGAGAGAGAGAGACAGAGACAGAGAGACAGAGAGGAGCGGGGTCTGAATTTAAACTCAAATAATAACCTTTTGTTGTTGGTTATAATTATGTTTTTAATCCAATGTACTAATGGAAAGCCAGGGTGGCATCGTGGTTTGACTAGAACAGTGTTTCTTAACCTGGGGTCTGGTGACCCCCTAGGGGTCCGCAATGTTCTCACAGGAGGTCTGCGAATTCTTGAAGACTGCTTGGCCCACCTCTTCCCCCCAGTGGAGTAGCCACCGGACAGGAGCCGAGGCAAAGGCTGGCTGGCTTGGCCTGTGCATTGCCATTCAATCCACTCTAGCTACAAACTTGCAGGAAGAAGCAGGAGAAGAGTCTCTGCTCCCTGTCTGGTGCCTCTAAGGGAAGGTTTAATGGATGGTGTATTTTTATTATTATTAATCATCATTATCATCATCTTAAGTTGAGTTTTGGGTGGCCATGGCAACAAAAGATATTTAAAGGGGGTCCCCTATAAAGAAAAGGTGAAGAGCCACTGAAGTAGGACTCCAGAGACCACGTTTCGAATCCCCACTCAGCCATGGAAACTCACTGGCTGACCTGGGGGAACTTACACTCAGCTTTAGAGAAATGCAATGGCAACCCCTCTCTGAACAAATCTTGTCAGGAAAGTCCCGTGGTTGAGTCACCATAATCGGAAACTACTTGAAGGCACACAGCAGCAAATATATTAACAAATAAAAGGCATTCCTATGATTGGGAAATGATTTGACGTTACTCATGAAGCACCTGTTGTTATACCCATAGGCCCACCCTCGCCCCAAAGAAACCCAGATTTTACCACAATATGGGGATTATCACACTACACTGTTACAGTGCTATTATTCCACTTTAACTGCTCTGGCTGCCTTCTGTGGAATCCCAGGATTTGCAGTTTAGGGAGGAACATTTAGAATTCTCAGCTAGAGAGTTCTTAGGCCTCACTCAGCTACAAACCCCAGAATCCCACAGGAGGCAGCCAGAGCAGTTACAGTGGAATCATAGCACTGTAACAGTGCAGTGTAATAAAGCCCTATAGTGCTATGATTCCACTTTAACTGCTCTGGCTGCCTCCTGTGGGATTCTGGGGTTTGTAGTCTAGGGAGGCCTAAGCGCTCTCTGGCTGAGAGTTCTAAATGCCCCTCTCTAAACTCCATATCAGGATTCCACAGGAGGCAGCCAGAGCAGCTTAAATGGAATACTGTACTGTAATCGCACTATAGCCATGTAGCCCTGGCAGGAAAGGCCCCGCCCCCTTGCCTCTGGCCCCGCCCCTCCGGTGCCTCTCCTTCCCGGCCATCTCTCTTTTGCTTCCCTCCCCTCTCGGGGGGGGGGGGGAGAGAGAGAGAGAGAGAGAGAGCGGGCGGCGCGCACCCGGACACCCGGAAGCTCTTTCCCTTTCTGGTGACCCTTCAGCCGCCAGCTCAACCGGAGCAGTCAGGCGGCCTCCGTGGCGGACTGCGGGCCGGCCGTCTTCTTCCTCCTTTCCCTCCGGCGCATGTCCTGTCGCTGCTTCCTCTTGGCTGCTGCGGCTGGTGCGGCTCGTCTCCGTCCCCCGGCTCTTCGGCTCGGCGCTCTGGTCACGGCTTCTCCTCTTTCTCCGCGCCTGCTGCTCCTCATGAAGCCGGTGGTGGTGTTCGTGCTCGGCGGACCTGGGGCCGGGAAGGGGACCCAGTGCGCCCGCATTGTAGCGGTAAGGAACAGAAAGAGTCTTTCCCCTCTCCTCTGCCTTCCCCCCCTTTCTCCCTCCCCTCTTGGCCGCCGGGCAAAGGGACTACAATGTCTAGCGAACAGTGCGCCTTCGGGAGCACTGCAAACCTGTTCAGCCAGCTCGCAAAGAATGATGGGGGTCGTAGTTCTTCTTCCCCCCCCATTTGGGTTTGATCTGGGTCAGTGGCTCTTAGCCTTTTCTTTACCAGGGACCCACTTTAAATATCTTTTGTTGCCGCGGACCCCCAAGACTATACTCAAGATTTAAAACTCTAATAATAGTAATAATAGCCACAATAACAATAATAGCTGATGATAATAGTAATACTATTATACCACCCGTTAAACACTGGAGTGACTATGTGAGGAATGTTGCTGTCCTTGAGCAAGCAGGGATCACCAGCATTGAGGCCATGATATTGAGAACACAGCTGTGCTGGGCAGGGCACGTTTCTAGGATGGAGGACCATCGCCTCCCCAAAATAGTACTTTACGGTGAACTCGCCACGGGTCAGCGTAAGAGGGGCACTCCAAAAAAGCGATACAAGGACTCCCTGAAACAACATCTCAGGGTCGGCCAAATTGATCACCAACAGTGGTCCACCCTGGCCTCACATCGGGAGGTATGGAGATGCACTATCCACAATGTTGCAGCCTTATTTGAGAACTCACGCCAAACAAGTCTTGAAGAGAAACGACAACGCAGAAAGAATCACAACCCAGAAACATCACCCAAGGAGACCTTCTGCTGTGCTTTCTGCAACCGGACTTGTTTATCTCGGATTGGCCTTTTTAGTCATCAGCGCGCTTGCAGAAAGTGTGGGATGAGTCCTTCCTGAATCTTTGTTTGCAAAGAAAAGCCAGAGAGAGAAAGAGAGAGAGAGAGAAACCTTCCCTTAGAGGCACTGGAGGGGGAGGGAAGACTTTTCTCATCCTTTTTCCTGCAAGTTTGTGGCTGGAGCAGATTGAATGGCAATGTGCAGGCCAAGCCAGCCAGCCAGACTTTGACTTGGCTCCTGTCATGTGGCCACTCCGTTGCAGGGAGGAGATGGGCCAAGTAGCCTTCAAGCCTTCATGGTCCCCCTGTGAGGACATTGTGGTCCCCTGGGGATCCAAGGATCCCAGGTTAAGAACCACAGATCTAGGTGGTTCTCAAGCCTGATGTGGTATTATTGGGATGGAAGGGGCTTCAAGTTTCAAACACTAGGAGGTCTATCTACCAAAGCTATTAGCAGCTCCTCACTCAGCAAGTACTGTACCTCTTAATAGTCACCAAAGGCCTGTGAGAATGAAAAATCTTAAGTTTTTCAATCAAAAGGGAAGTGCAGATGTTTCAGGGGAAAATATTTCCTAGGTAGGCATCGCCACACATAAAGTGTCGGTTCACCTCAGAAGGTAAGGGCACCTGCAGCAGAGTCTTGGATGAATCTATTGGTATCTGAGGAGGGTTTTATGGGAGGAAGCAGTGCTGTGGATACTTTGGTCTGGAAGATTACAAAATGCATCAATTTCTGGTTGAGCGATGGACTGCAACTCTACAGCTCAGCATGAAAACCCATTGGGTGACCTTGGGCAAGTCACACTTTTCTCTCACCCTCAGAGGAAGGAAAAGGTAAATGCTCACTGAACAAATCTTGTGAAGAAAACCCCATGATAGGTTTGCCTTAGGGTTGCCACAAGTTGAAAACAATTTGAAGGCATATAACAACAACAACAACAGCTGTGTTGTTCTGTTGCAACAAAAACAACAAAGTGATACCTTAAAGGTGTCACTTTTTTGTCTTCTTAAAGATTAACAAGTTTTATCTGATAATAGTTGTCATAGACTGTAGTCCACATCATTAGGTGAAGTGGGCTAAATCACACAAAAGCATATGCCAAATAAAACTTGGTATTCAAAATGCATTCAGTGATGTCACTAGCTTCCCCCAGCCCCATTTCGTGTTCCATAGTTGACCAACTATGTTTCTTTCAAGTTAGAGTGGCATTTCAATTTCAGCTATGTTTCCTTCAGTTAGATTTAAGAGCTTGCTTCTTTACATTATGGATTTTGATTGGAGATACAATATGGGATGGAAAAAGTTTGGTAGGACTGATGTTCTTCTGAATCTCTGATATGAATACTGTACTTCTAATAGTTGTGTAGGTTAAAGCTAGAGAATGAAGGGAAAAAGTCTTAGAGAGGTGATGTAATGTTTCATGCAGTTATTAAGTAATGATTATATTGAGCATGGTACACATGATCAATTTCAGGGCTGTTCAGTGTTATAGCTTCTAGCTAACAATCCCCAGGATCTGTAGTTCTGTGAAAGGGGTGACAACTATTTTAAAAAAAGTAATTTTCAGTGCTTGTATAAAACTATATATCTCAGTTCTTTAGTAGCTGCTGTGGTTATCAGCCTTAAACTTACTTCAGTATGTACAGTTGGCCCTCCATATGTGCAACTTCTGCATCCATGGATTTCATCATCCATGGCTTGAAAATATTTTTTAAAAATTCAAAAAGCAAACCTTGATTTTGCCCTTTTGCATAAGGGACACCATTTTATTATGGCACTGTATGATTAGCAAAGGCATATAGCGCATTTGGAAGACTTTACAAAAGAGTCTGGAGTAACAAACAACTGAGGCGAAGCACAAAAATCAGTCTGTATAGAGCCATTGTATTGTCTATTCTCCTTTACGGGTCTGAAACATGGGTCACCTATCGTCAACACTTACAACTCCTCGAACGTTTTCATCAGCGCTGTATACATACAATCCTAAATATATGCTGGACTGACTATGTGACAAATGTTGCTGTCCTTGAGCAAGCATGGATCACCAGTATTGAGGCCATGACATTGAGAACATAGCTGTACTGGGCTGGGCACGTTTCTAGGATGGAGGACCATCGCCTCCCAAAAATAGTACTCTACGGTGAACTCGCCACGGGTCAGTGTAAGAGGGACACTCCAAAAAAGCGATACAAGGATTCCCTGAAACAACATCTCAGGCTTGGCCAAATTGATCACCAACAGTGGTCCACCCTGGCCTCACATCAGGAGGCATGGAGATGCACAATCCACAATGCTGCAGCTTTATTTGAGAACTCACGCCGAATAAGTCTTGAAGAGAAATGACAACGCAGAAAGAATCACAACCTGCAAACATCACCCAAGGAGACCTTCTGCTGTGCTTTCTGCAACTGGACTTGTTTATCTCGGATTGGCCTTTTCAGTCATCAGTGCGCTTGCAGAAAGCGCAGGATAAGTCCTTCCTGAATCTTTGTTTGCGAAGAAAAGCCAGAGAGAAGATTTATAATAGGACTTGAGCATCTACAGATTTTGGTATTTGGGGGAGGGGGTGGGTCCTGGAGCCAAACCCCAGCAGATACCAAGGGCCCACTGTAGTAATATTTTTCTGTTCTCGCTAAACCATGGAATCCTGTGGCCCTTCAGATACTGGGGATATCTGATGCTTGGGGATAGCTGCCCCTCGAGGAAGGAGCTTACATGCGGCCTCCCACAAGGCGCTGTGCTGTCCCCAATACTGTTTAATATTTGCATGAAACCACTGGAACAGATCATCCAGAGACATGGGGCAGGGTGTTATCAGCATGCTGATGACACCCAAATATATTTCTCTATGCTTCCGGCAACAGCTGCAACTAAGGATGGTTTATATCTGCTGGAGGCATGCCTTGGAGCAGTAATAGGCTGGATGAGGAAAAACGAACTGAAGGTGAATCCAGACAAGATGGAGGTACTTACTATTAAGTCTCCCAAACTGGGTCTGGAGGTGTGTCAACCACTTCTTGATGGGGTTACACTCCTCCTGAAAAACTGCGTTCACAGCTTGGGGGTGCTCCTGGATCCATCGCTCCAGATGACAGCACAGGTAGATGTGACGGCCAGGGGTGCTTATTATCAGCTTTGGCTGATAACGCCAGCTGTGCCCCTTCCTGGAGTTGGTAGTACATGCGCTGGTAACTACAAGGCTTGACTTCTGTAATGCCATTTACGTGGGGCTACCTTTATGCCTGCTCTGGAATCTCCATCTGGTTCAAAATATGTCAGCCAGGCTGGTCACAGGAACAACAAGGGTGACCATATCACACCAATATTAAAATCTGTTCACTGGCTGCCAATTAGTTTCTGGGCAAGGTATAAAGTGTTGGTTATTACCTTTAAAGCCCTTCATGGCTTAGGGCCAGGCTTCCTACGGGATTTCCTTCTCCTGTAATAATAATAATAATAATAATAATATTTATTTATACCGCGCCCCTCTGTTAAAACAATCGGGGCGGCTTACAAAATTTAAAATACAATACAAATAAAATCCCTAAACACCCCCACTCCCACCCTCCCCCATAAAAAAACATTAAACAAATATAAATTAAAAACAACTAATCTAAAATCACATTTAAAACTATAAATACAATAAAATATAATAAATGGCCAGCAGGCTAGAAGAGGCCAGGATCCCCCGAGGCTGGGATCTAATTAGGAAAGGCCTGCCGAAAGAGATCCGTCTTTAGTGCTTTTTTAAAGCCACTCAGGCTTGTTATCTGACGGATCTCATTCGGCATAATCCGCCCCATACGCTTAGGTCCTCTGTATAATCCGCCCCATACGCTTAGGTCCTCTGGGAAAAACTTACTCCAGGTGACTAAAACTAGGCTGGCCACAGTCACCCAGAAGACCTTTTCTGCTACCGCTCCCAGACTAGAATGGCCTGCCGGAGGAGATTCGACACATTGACAGTCTGGGGATGTTTAAGAGGGCTATTAAGACGGATCTCTTCCAGCAGGCCTTTCCAGATTAGATTAGATGCCCGGTGTCACTTTCCGGTTTACTATTCTGTCATTTTTTAAAAATTGTTTTACGTCTTTTCTTATTTTAAGTTATTTTAATGGTGCCTTTATAGGTAAAATTTTAATTAATTACCATTGTATATTGGTTTTAATGATATTATTTTAATGTTTGTAGATTATGGATAATGTTTTAAATGATGTTTGCCGCCCCGATCCTTATGGGAGAGGCGGGATATAAATAAACATTATTATTATTGTTGTTATTATTGTCGGACTGGAAGTCCCACCAGCAGTAGCCAGTGTAGTCAGTGGTGAGGAATGCTGGAATTGCTGTTTGGCAAAGTCTGGAGGGTAGCATGATTGCCAATCCTGCTCTAGATTTTTATATAAAGGTGTATCAGGATGTCTAACTTCCAGGGTACAAATGCATGTTGAGTGGTTTGAGGGAAGCATAGCTAGTGCTTTATCATAGGAACCTTAACTCAAGAGTGATCTAGTCACGTCTATCCCTTCAGACAGGCACGGTTGGCTGGCTTAACTTGTTAAAATAGGGATTGACGTAAGACACATTTAAAAAAAAACACTTTATTTACTTGGAAATTCTCTTGGTGGGGAATAAAGGATGAGTTAGATGACCTTAGTTATTTACTGCACAGTATGGGTGTGGCCTTCAGCTTTATAACAAAGCACATATTCACTGGGATGCATTATTTGTACTGACAAAATGCTCTATGTTATGATAAGTGAGGTGTGTCTGTATGGAGCTCAAGTCCTGTCTTACAAGGATGGAGGAGAGGATTCCTTGCATGTTCCCAAGCAGTGAGTTTTTGCTATCCAATACCAAAGGAGGAGCATAAATTTATCTTCACTCCGGAATATTGAAGCTAAATTTGTCCCCTGCTTTGACAGGGAAATTCATTGATTTTCATATGGTATTTTGAAATAAATGAGGCAAGAGTAGTAAACTATTGAACAAGTCACTTTGTTGTGTTTCACATCACAGTCCTAGCTACATTTATACCCCTCTCCTGATCATTGTCCAGAAATCTGTCCCATGTAATCTCATGGAGCAGCTCCATTTGATGGAAGAATATATGGGAATGTTGCCTTATATTAAAATTCTCTAGTTGTTTTTCATAAGGTACTCTTAACACCTTTTTCAGGAAACTACAAACAAACTGCAAAATCATTTTGTACAGATTTAGTGGAATGGATATTGTTTTTCTTGTTAACTGCCATCAAATCAACTTCGACTTACGGCAGCCCTATGAATGAAAGAGTTCTACATCACCCTGCCATCAACAGGTCTTGCAGGCTCAGGGCTGTGGCTTCCTTGATTGAATCTATCCACCTGTAATGCAGTCTTCCTCTTTTCTTACTCCCTTCTACCTTACCAAGCATTATTGCCTTTCAATGAGTCATGTCTTCTCAGGATATTTCCAAAGTATGTGAGTCTCAGCTTAGTCATGTTGGCTTCTATAGAGAGTTCAGGCTTGATTTGCTCTAGGGCCCATTTACGGTATTTGTCTTTTTAGCCATCCGCGGTATATGTAGAACTGTTCTCCAGTACCACATTTCAAATGAGTTGATTTTCTTCCTGTCAGCTTTCTTTATTGTCCAGCTTTCACAACCATACATAGAAATGGGAAATACAATGGCATGGACAATTCTAACTTTAGTACTCAGTGATATATCTTGACACTTCAGGATTTTGTCTAGTTTCTATATAGCTGCTCTTCCAATTCTAGTCTTCTGATTTTTTGACTGGAGTTTCATTCTGATTAATGACTGAGCCAAGGTGTAGAAAACCTTGAATTATTTCAGTGTTTTCATTACCTACTTTAAAGTTATATAAATAATCTGTGGTCATTAACTGTTAACCTGCCTTTGCACTTTCTTCCTTGATTTCTTTCAGTAATTGTTCCAAGTCTTTGCTATTTTCTGCTAGGAGTCGGTGTCACCTTCATATCTTAAATTGTTGATATCCCTTCCTCCAGTTTTCACGCCTGCTACCTCTTCGTTTAATCCTGCTTTACCTATGATATGTTCAGTACACAAGTTAAACAGATAGGGTAATAAAATGCAGCCTTGCCAGATACCCTTGCCAGCTGGAAATCATTCTGTTTCTCTGTATTCTGTCCTGATGGTAGCCTCTTGTCCTGAGTACAGGTTATGTGTGCATCAAGACAATCACATGTTGTGGCACATCCATTTCTTTAAGAGTGATCCATATAGTTTTCATTATCAACAGAATCAAAGGCTTTGCTATAATCTATAAAACACAGGCTGATTTTCTTCTGAAATTCTTTGGCGTGCTCTATTATCCAACATATGTTTACAATATGATACCTAGTGGCTCTTCCTTTCCTGAACCCAGCTTGGACATCTGAGATTTCTCACCCCATATATGATAGAAGTCTTTGTTGTAGAGTTTTGAGCATCACTTTGCTTGCATGGGAACTTAATGCAATGGTACTGTAGTTACTGCACTCTCTGGTATTCCCCCTTTTGGGTATTAGAATGTATATGGAGCATTTCCAATCTGTGAGCCATTGCTTTGTTTTCCATTCTTGTTGGCAGATTTTCATTAGAACTAGAATAGATTCTGCCTGTAGTTTGACCCATTTGTATTGGTATGTCATCTGTTCCTGGTGATCTTTTTCTTCCAAGTGTTCTGAGTGGTGCTTCCACTTCACTTTCTAAAATTGTAGGTTCATCTTCAGATGGTTCCTTGAATGAATCTGTCATCCTTTCATCACTTTTATATAGTTCTTGATTGTATAGTGGGCCTTCAAAATCCATGGGGGGTTGGTTCCAGAACTCTATGCAGATAGCAAAAAACATGAATTATCAAGTCCCTAATAAGATGATGTAGGGCAGCAGCTGAAGTGACAGCAAGCCCTAGACATCAGGGACACACTCTTTGGGCTCCCACACCTCGGGGGAACCTAACAGTTGCCTGCTTCAGCCTTTGGAATGAATGAACACAAACATCTTTGAGGTGGCAGCTGCAATACTTCTGCTCTTTGCCAGTTCTGTGGGACTGAAAATGCAAAAATATTCGAAACTGATACTTGTTGAGATCTAGTGCAACCAGGCTGAGAAGCAGTCCCAGGGAAGCTGTGGAGGCAGTGGTAAGGCCTGGGCTCCAGGCGTGCATTCTTCATGCTCCCCCCACCTCCAGGGAGCTCGCCAGCTGCCCACTTCCACCTTTGGAATGAAAGAGCCGAAGTGATGCTGTTATTCTAAGAGGTGGGGAGTATGTTAGAGTCTCACCCACGATGCCAAAATCTCCTTTAATATTTGGGGGAATTATTAACTCAAATAGGAGGCCTGCAAGAGGAGGTAACTTCAGGGAACTTTTCGCCTATGCATACCAGTACTAACTGTAGAGAAGGTTCCAGTTAAAGTGAAACAAAGTATTTTATTGGAATAGTACAGAAAGTAAACTAACATACAACAGCACCCCGCCATCCACAGGGGTTTGGTTCCGGGCCCCACCGTGGATGGTGAAAATCGTGGATAATAGTGAACGCTGCCACCTCCACTCCAGAACCCTTCTCCCTCCTGCTGGACCCCCCCTCACTTCTTTCCCCACCTGCCCGTGGCCTCCTAGGTCTCCACTGCCCTCCGTGCTCACTCACCATCGCCACCAGGCCACTCCATGTGCTCACCACCAGGCTGCCCCACGCACTCGCTTCCTCCCCTGTTTCCCTTGCCCAACCGGCTGGCCAGCTGCCACTGCAACCCCTGCACTAGGTGCCTCCTTCCCATGGTGGTAGCCAGTGCATGTTGGAGGCACCCGCAGGGAAGAAGGGAAGCTGGAGACAGAGGCAGACGGAGAGAGCCAGCCAGCCAGCAAGGGAGGCAACCCGGCTGAAGCCCCTGGCGTCCAATCACAGTGGCAGGTAAGGACGATGTGGGTAGGGTGCCACTTCCTCCTCCTCCTCCTCTTCCCTACCCCTGTCGTCCTTACCTGCCACTGTGATCAGGTGCTGGAGGCTTCAGCTTGACTTCACCACATGGCTGCGACTGCCTCCCTCGCTGGCTGGCTGGCTCCGTCCCTCCCTTCGCGTCATGCACTTAGCCTCTGTCTCCTCCTCCCCTTCTTCCCCACAGCTGCCTCCGGCGCACGCTGGCTACCACCATCATGCTGCAGAGGCCTTCCAGGCCTCCACCACTGCCTCCACAAGCCCCACCAGAGCCATCTCCCCCTGCCATTGTCGCCATTCACATAATTGAACCAGCGGATGGCGAATCAGCAGATGGCGAACCAGCGGGTGACACTACTGTACATAACATCCAATTCTTATGAACCATACAAGAATATAGCAAAGTAAGGCAGAAAAGTTGGATAGAGAGAGAGGTCCAGGAAGATAGGGTGATAGTTATCAGTCTCGAAGTGCAGAGAGTTCTGTGCAGTGAAGGTACTCAGAAAGGTGTCTGAGGGTGGCACAGTAAAGAAGAGAATGATGAGGTCTGGCCATATCATACCTTGGCTGTGACGCACCTTGCTATTGTTGGGGCTCTAATATTTATACTCTATTCCATGCCTTGGAGGGGCGAGTTAGTAATAACAATGCTTGGATGACTGTCTCATGGAATAGGCAAAAGAGACCAAAACTCAACTGGCTGTTTTAATTGCTGAGAAACAGAACATTGATAGGTTTGCAACAGCCTCATAAGGTTGAACAGGAGGGGGTAGGAGGGGATATTTCCATAGGGTTTAGGATGAGGAATGGTAGCTTGATTGAATTGTTGCTTGAAACGCCTAGGGCTGGAAGAAAGATTAGCACGTACCCTGTAATGACTGGGCTGTTAGCATAAACCCATTATGGGAGCCTTCCACTCAATCCTAACTTGGTACCATTATATTTCTAGACATGTCTCAGGTCATCGTGACCTTTGACTGGCCTCCAGTCTGCCTAAGCCAGTGTGACCCTGAAAAGTGTCTTAATATGTCCATTTATGGACTCTGGTGAGGAGTAGGAGCAGGACATGCTACCAAAATGGAACCCATGTGGTGAAGACATATGATTTCATTTTTGCCATTAGAATGTATGATTAAACACAGGGTTACAAGGAGCAACACATTGGGTGGGAGGAACAGGGGTGAGATTGCCACAATTCCATGAATGTAGAAAACGAATGCTGACTTCTAATAGAAAGGTAAACAAAAATGCGGGCAAAGAGATTTTCTGGAACAGAAGTAGAACTAAACACAGGTCGACCCCATATCCATGGATTCATTATCCATGGTTTCAGGTATCCACGGGGTGGTGGTGTCTTGGAACGTATCCCCCGCAGATACTGGGATCAAGCTGTAGTTCACATTTTTGTATCTGTTGATGTAATAGCTACTTGTGTCTGTTGGGGCGTAGAAAGACGCACTGTGTCCACCACGACCACCTGCAGAGTTGTTCCACGTCAACAGGACGCTAAGGAGAAGGTTTTCTGGAGAGACTTCTGCAAAAGACTTCAGGCTGAGAAGGAAAAATTCCTTCACCCCAGCACACTGGCTTGAGCTCTGGCTTGCCAAATAAAGACAGCAACAAGGCCAGCCTTCACTCAACTTGAGGGCTTTAATCTTTGTTTGCAGTATATTTACAATGTATATACATAAATCTCTCTTAAACCAACAAACTGCTTCACCAACCACCATCCACAACAAACCCACAATGGAGA
Organism: Gambelia wislizenii; assembly: GCA_030847615.1. Classification (NCBI taxonomy): domain Eukaryota; kingdom Metazoa; phylum Chordata; class Lepidosauria; order Squamata; family Crotaphytidae; genus Gambelia; species Gambelia wislizenii. The sequence continues at coordinate 93,127,954 of JAUMIR010000004.1, forward strand.
TAATTCCCATTTCCTTTTTATAGGCAGTTAAACAATGCCTGTTACATCAGGCATCTCAGATGTGCATACTCTCAAGTGCTAACTCACACACACACCTGCCCCTGGAGCTTAACTACTTTCATTACTAAGCTTACAGCTCCATCTTGTGGTCACATCCATGTGATTTCCTGACAGTGTCATCCAAATACTAGAATACTAACTTTAGAGCAGAAATGTAATTCGCCAAACAACCAGGAGCATTTTGATATATGTGCATCAAAATGCTGTCTGAAAACATTTTTTCTTATTTTATTGATACTGCTGCATCCTGGAAAGTAACACTAGGCTAGATATTTTTTTAAAAAAAATGGTTTATTTCTTCTAAAGTTTAGGGAAGTGATGTGGTATTCTATGTTGTGTCCTTTATATAACAGCTTTAGTATGTTGCCTATGTGATTTATGGATTTTGAGCTGTATGCAAATGTACAGTTGTCCCTTCACATTCACTGGGGTTTGGTTCCAGGACCCCCCGTGAATACCCAAATCCATGAATACTCAAGTCCCATTATATGCAATGGCATAGCAAAATGGTGTCCCTTATAGAAGATGGCAAAATCAAGGTTTGCTTTTTGGATTATTATTTTTTAAAGAATATTTTCAAGCCATGAACACTTAAATCCGTGAATGCCAAATCCGTGAATGTGGAGGGACGACTGTATCTTTATACTCCTAGTGTAATTCATGACAGTTATTCCTGTTCCCACAAAACATTTTAACAGAAGTAATATGCTAGAAATAAAATTTTACATCTGTAAATCTGTCTTGATATCCAAGTAAGACTTTTTTTTTTCCTTTCAAGTGTTCTTGCTATGATGGAAATCCTTTATGCATTACAAGGTTTTTGGTTGTGTGAAAGTATTGAGGGCATAATAAGGTTTTTGTTAAGTTCCATGGGGGACAATGTGAAATATTTAGACATAACCCCAAGCACAAGTCCTTACAATGAGAGCACTTAGTACACAAACTGTAAATAAGATGATGGAACCTAAAAGAAAATACTCTCTGAACTCTATATTCTTTGCAATCTGACTTTTGCTGCTAGCACACCAAATTCATAAACATGGTTGACTAAACTTAATTAAATATACAAATATGTCTGTTTTCCTCTAGAAATATGGTTACACCCACCTCTCTGCAGGTGACCTTCTTCGAGATGAGAGAAAGAGACCAGGCTCACAATATGGAGAACTTATTGAAAATTATATTAAAGATGGGAAGATTGTTCCTGTTGAGATAACAATCAGCTTGTTGAGAAGGGTAAGATTCACTTTTTCTTTTAAAGCTAAAGCAAAAGATTAGTACAGATTGATTAAACTTTGTTTCCCTTTTATTAGTTACTACAAAATGGACGGATTACATTTTTCATGAAATAATGCTTTCTCTTTATGATTGTCACAATCCAGGGCAATCAGCTCAACGTGAGGATCATTTTTTTTAAAGGGTGTGTATGCTTTCTGGATAAAGCCTGAATTATAAGACCTACTTCAGAGATACTTGTATCTCCTGAACAAAAGCAATTCTGGTCCAAATGAAAGTAGCCTTATCTTAAAACTTTAGGCTCGCTGCCCTTTCGAGCCCAATTGGTTCATTTTTGCACCTTCCTCAAGCTCTCCATTCAAAGAAAATGCTAGCGAAAGAAAGTGGGTGAAATACAAACAAATCTGTTTCCGACTTAGGGAAAATCTTTCAGTTAACTGTTTGGAGGAGGGACATGGAAGCAATATTTGTAAAGTATTCAGGCATCTTTATGGTTTCTGTGACTTTGGGCACAGAATTAAGTGGAAACCCACACACAAAAAATTCAACTCTTTATTTGATCCATTATAACTTTCTAACATCTGTACCTGTCATTAAAATGTTTGGAAATTAAATGGGGACCCTCTAGACTGTAAAATGTTCATGTAAAACACTAATTTCACATACCTGTCTGAAATTTAACAGGATTCATATGAGAAAGTTGCGCTATTACTCAAGTATCACCCAAATCTGCCCAAATTAAACAGCTGTTAATTGATGTACACATTAAAGTCATTTAGAAGACATCCAAAACTTTCTAAAAGAAAATGAGCAGGGGTCTTTCTTGCATTAAAACCATGATGTCTTTCTAGAGCTCTGAAATGAAGTGACCTGCTATTTCAAGCACTAAAGTAGAATATGAATCAACTATTTTCCTGTGTGTAACCTTGTTTTATATTAATGCATGCTGCTTTTAATTGTTAAAATTGTTAAAATTCATTACTACACATGAGTTACAGATTGTTTCATTTCCTCCTTGGAGTGGTTAACTGTGCAGATCCATTGATTCATCTTTCTTATAAAAGTCTATCCAGTTTAATTTTTTTTCAATAGGCCAGTAAGTATATTCCTGTTAAGGCTATGCAAAATTATCTATAAGGTTATAAGAATACTATGTTTTGTATTGCTGTATTACTGGTGGATTGATTGTTTTGTTTCATTGTGTTCACACCGAGTATGTACTATACTTGTAATTACAGACACTTGAGTTTTAATCTGCGCTGTATATTACCCACCAGGCTATGGATGAAACTATGGCTGCCAATGCACGGAAGAATAAATTCTTAATTGATGGATTTCCCAGAAATGAAGACAATCTTCAAGGCTGGAACAAAACAATGGATGGAAAAGCAGATGTATCTTTTGTTCTGTTTTTTGATTGTGATAATGAGGTAATCTCAATATCAATACACTTGTAACTTCCTTGTGTACTATGAAAAGTGACAATGAATAATGCTTCATTGCTGACTTTTTCTTTTTTCTGCTGCATATTGGATATCACTTAACTGACAGGTGAGTTGGATATTGCCCTCTAGCAAGATAGGTTGTTTTGTAACTGAGTCATCTGCTATTGACAGTTGTCTTACAAATTAGAAAATAGTCCTCTGAATTTGTCCCTTTATGTGCTGGTTGTCGAAGCTGGGAGATTATTTTCTGTTCTTTTGTTGTTGTTGCATCAAGCAATAGCTAAAATGTCTAGACAAGATTTCTCATTCTGTTATGTCCAAACATTAACAAATTTAGCAATCTATTATTCCACCTTCCATTCTAATTCTATCATTTAAGAAAGTATTTTGTCCTTTGTTTTTTATAATTTTATTTAAGATTTTCCAAATACCGTATATACTTCCAATCTTCTCTTCAGCAGTTATTAAACTAAAGCAAACTATAATAACCATCAATACCTCTCTCATACAATAAATAATTGCCTCCCTTCTATAAAGAACAATTATTAATAATTAAAATAAAATCTTATGCCCTTATAAGTATATTCCCTACAAAAAGTCCATCAAGTTGTTAATATGTATGTGATAATAAACATTTATAACCATTATCCTCCATTTCTGTCCCCCCCCCCAACTTACATTAAACAAAACTATAACATCTTGCCTCTTAAATATACATACTTCTACTAAAGTAATCTTACTTTCCCATTTAACATCAATCTGTTATAACATCAGCTGTATCTCCCAGCCATCCATAACAAAAAATTTACATTATTTTTTTCATTTTTTTGGAAATAGTTGTCAATTCCACCATTAATAGTTTAATACAAATCTCTAACTCCTTTTAAGTTAATTTTTCTATATGATCAAGCCACTAAAACTCAAATAAATCAATCTTAATAACTATTTTGAGTCATCTCTTTTATAACCACTTCCTTTCCCGTAAATCGTAACCTTAAATCAACATTAAACAGTGTACACTATATTACTATCTTAAATCCAGAAAAGCCAATCCTCATTTCTTTACATTTCATACTTAAATTTAATCTTGTACTTTTTAACCAGATCTTTGCAGTTCCACAAATTGGGCATTAATCCTCAAATTGCATAAAACCTTGGAGTGGGTGGGGGTGGAACAGCCATAACAAACATTCCTGTTTTTCCTCCAAAATCCCCTACCCATGTAACCTTTCCCTCCATGCTCGTTGTTGCTCTTCCACTTTGTGTTGAATCCAGTGCCCTCAACATTCTCCCCAGCTCCTCCAGGACCAGGACTCTAAAATCTTCCCAGTCTGGATGCACACCTCTTGTCTGTAAGAGTGTCCCCAACATTTCCCTTGGCATCTCTAGGATCACCTGCAGGTCTCTAAAATCTTCCCAGTCCAGGCCAATACCTTCATCTATAATTCTCTCTTTACAGTCTTCCATGTTCAAACTGGCTTCTCTATCTTGATTTTCTATACCAGGTCCCATAGCTTCCTCCAGTTCTCTATCTTCCAGTTTTTCCATCAAGCCAAAGTTCAATCTAAAATTCTATCTAAATTTCATAAAGTCATTTTTCATCCAAGTATATTCCTCCAGTATCTCTTGCCATATCCCTGCAATTTCATCTTGCAAAGGTTGCATCTTTAACATTCTTCTATTAACCAAGGTCTTGACATACAAAGAGTTAATACATCTTTTTCCTCACTGCTTCCTCCAAAAACAGCTAGCCTTTCTTGGTGTTCACATTGGTTTCAATGAGATATCTCCCCCAGTCAAAACAATTCCTCTTTCTCAAAACAACATTTTTACTTGCAAGGTGCTACAAAGACAACTGATCTTCCAATTTTAAAAAGTACTTCCATCATTTCACATTTCTATGTCCTTTGTCCATTAATTTTTTTTTTGTTCTTCACACAATATGTTAGACTTTCTGACTTCAGTGTATGATGTTAAAACTTTTTGAAAATAATCCTCAAGGTCTTTCACATTAATACAAAAGGCAAGAGGCTCACCTAGGCCTTGATGAACCCACTTATTCAAAGATTTCTTTTTATCCAATAAGTCCAGTTATTGTTTAAGTAATAGAAAAATAAAGTGCAGTTTACTGGCTTAATGTGCATAAACGCTACATGCAATGGGGTGTGCTGATCAGATTTGTACTGCATCCCCCTCCCCACTTTGCTTGTAATTGACTGCCACAGTCCTTACAGGTTTGGTGGGGTTCTTGGACCCTCATGAGCAATCTCTTCAATCTCCCCTCACCCAGGGAGATAAATCACTGGTCAGAACTTGTCTCCAAACTGGTGTTTGTGCCGCTGTCACTCTTTCACAGAGCACCTCAAAAGAAGATGTCAGTCATTCCTACACCCAGAAGTATTTTGTCCTTTGAATTAGAATGTGCTGTTTAAGGAATTGTAAAGCATACACTCTTAGTCTGTGCTCATGTTCTTTTATTTGATATACATTTTTGAGCTTGTTCAGTATAGGAGTTACTTTTGGCTAGTACAACGATAATTTATTATATCTCACCATACTGAATTAGAATGAATCTTAAGAATTCAGGGGTGCTTACAGTATGTTGGAGACAGATTAGACTAATTATTACAAGTTCAAAAATAAACATTATTATGAGTTAATAAAATAACAATTATTCAATAATTCACAGCAGAAGTATCCCCCATGCCGGCAACAGCAGCAGTAACGCAATCCTGTGGTCTTTGGAAGAGTCTGTGTTCCAAGACTGTAGAGAACTGGAGGGCACTAGCAAGGGAGCTGCTGAGGAAGCTAATGCATTAGATTGCAGGAAGAAAATCCCTGGAAAAGTTTGCAGTAATAAAACATTTCCTAGCTCTGTAAATATGTGCTGATAAAATGTTTCCACAAACAAAGTCAATAAAGGGCTCCCTTGTTAATAGAAGGATTGCATTTAGCACTTTGCTGCCAAATTTGGCAGGGTTTTCTTTGTATTTTTTATGCATTGAGGGATGCAAAACCCCCAGAGGGGGCCTACATACAGGCTATGTGCTAGGATTGCTCCTGCCATATAGTAAGATAAAATATGTGCTATTGCTTGTGATTTCATGTTCTGATAACTCTTTTAACCTTTGATTGAAGATCTGTATTAACCGCTGCCTTGAAAGAGGAAAGAGCAGTGGCAGAAGTGATGACAACAGAGAGAGTTTGGAGAAGAGGTACTATGTGTATGTAAGCTTTCACTATTTGGCTTTCTGATGCTTTTGGATTATGTGTCATTTTCTTATTTTTCCTTCCTCTAGAATTCACACATATCTCGAGTCTACCAAGCCCATAATAGACCTCTATGAGAAAATGGGCAAAGTTAGGAAAGTGGATGCTTCCAAATCCGTTGACGAAGTAAGTTGGAAATAAGCAAGGCTTGGTTTTAAGTTTTCTTGCAAGGCCCATTAAACACACATGAACTTCAGAAACTCTGAAGGTTTTTCAGATTGAAACTGGCTATATTTCCTGAGCATAAGATGGGAAACACACTTTATTTTTTGTACATTGTTAAACAGAAAGAACTTGACAGTTGAGCACTTCATGTGTGTTTGTAAACCATTGGTTTTAAGCTGTTTAACTTACTGACAGCCCAGTCATAGGGTCTGCTACATAATAGAAAGCTTGGTAATTGAGGATTCTAATGCCAACCTCAGGTGACCCATTACCTCCTTACTAGGAGATTGTTCTGTCTTCTCCACCAAAGCAGAATGTAGATGTAGAATATTGCATACAGGTGCTGTACAGGAAACCTCTTCATGGCAGGGTGTACAGAAAGAAGACAGGTATCCTGGTCTTGTCTATCAAAGGATGACATAGAAGGTGATGCGGCAGAAACTTATATTTGCAATATATTCTGCAGTACAGGATAATGGTCATGCTACAAACCTGACTGGCAAGATTGGGAGCTGTTTTCAATTTTCATTACAGGTTCAGAGTGAGCAAGGAGGGGGGGTGATACGTATTGCAGTTTTGTAGGGCTCTCTGGTTCAGCAGAATGCTCTAGCAACTTGTGCATCAAAGAGAGCCACCAGAGTTGCTGTCAGATTTTAGTAATACAGTTGGCCCACTGTATCCATGGGTTCTGCATCCATGGATCCAACCAACCATAGTTCAAAAATATATATATATTTTTAATTCCCAAAAGCAAACCTTTGAGTTGTTCACCATTTTATATAAGGGATGCCATTTGACTACACCATTATATATACTGGGACTTGAGCATCCACAGATTTTGGTATTCACAGGGAATCCTGGAAGCAAACCCCAGAAGATATAGAGGGCCCACTGTAATGACAACAGCAGCAAATTTGGCAGCAGGGCATCTAGAAATGTTTCAGTCTAAAAGTTTTCAAGGGAGTTGAGTTCTGTTGCAGCAAAATTGCCCACCCTGTTACAAATTCTGTACTGCAAATGACAGTCAGATTCTCAAATCAGTGTAACAAGTAAGTTATTACCAAGTAAGTTATTATAAGGAGCCCTGGTGGTGCAGTGGTTAAATGCCAGTATTGCAAGTCACCACGTTGCAAGTTTGATTCCAGAGGGCTCCAAGGTTCACTCAGCCTTCCATCCTTTCGTAGGTCGGTAAAATGAGTACCCAGCTTGTGGGGGCAATTAGCTAACACACGTTGGAAACTGCTTAACGCAGTGTAGATGTGTAAATTGCTATTGCTTAAAACAATTTGTAAGCCACTCTGATAGCCTTGTGGCTGAAGAGCTGGGTATAAATCAATAAATAAAAGATGGTTAGTGGGATGAAGATATACAGCAATGAGGTTATAGAAACAAACAGTAAAATAATAAGATGCAGCTTTTATTTCCGATAGAATGACAGGCTTATTTGTATGTGTACATACACCAGTGAATACAAACACATTCAGCAGTCAGTCTTGCTCCTCCCATCTCTCTGTCATTACATACCTGCCTTCTTAAAAAAGCATTTTAAAGCACACATTCATATTTATCCCTATCCATATATATGTCTAATCACATTATTAAAAAATCCCTGAAACATTTTCAAAAGTACAAAACTGCTCCAGAGAATGGATGGCAGTGCCTTTGTGACATCACAGGTTCCAGCAAGTACTCCCTCCATAGCCAGCATATTTTCCTGGTTTGACAGTGGTAGGAAAGTTTCCAAGTTATCCCAATCACAGCTGTCGCTTTGGTTTTCACCCCTAGTTGCCTTAGGTTGGGTGATGTGCTAGTATGCCTCTACACTGTAGAAGACCTGTGCCCAGAATAGGCCTCATGGACATAGCAGGTAAAAGGAAGGAGTAGTTGCATCCCTAATTTATCTTAAGTCTCTCAATACTTTTCATTTTTCAGAACGCATGTAGAAAAGCTGGTCTATAATGTCTCTTCTCTTTCAGGTTTTTGACAAAGTTGTGAACATCTTTGATAAAGAAGGCTAGTTCGCTTCTTGAACACTGTTTCCAAACATGCTTGAATCTTGCTTTAAGAGCTGCTACTATAGTCCATTTTATAATGGTGACAAAATATGCCTTTTTAAATACTTGTGTTAAAAACAGTTTTTAAATGGTTAATTATTTGAAGACATGATTTGACATTGCAACTGACTTGAAATTAGTGAAAACTTGTAACTGCAAAACACAACTAGTAATCAAGTGCTTAACATAGCTTTTTACAGGGAGGATCTGGCTCTCTTCTTCCCCCTCCCATTGACTATCAAAAGCTGTAGTTTTGTTTTTCTTTTGGAATCCTACTCATTGATACTGTAAATATGAGTGAAAGGGCCCACTGATTTTTCCCCCCTTTCTTTTCTTTTTCAATTTTGGACCAAATATAGAAAATTGTGTGGAGTTTTTGACTTTAAAAAAGTCTGGTATTTACTGTTTTGAATGACAATAGTTTTCAGGTGAAGACAGAGCACACCTTTTTGATTCTTCATTTATTACTTATCTGGTTGCTAACAAAGCAATGACTTATGAGGCATGACGGTATTAGTCATGCTGCTTGGAAAGTGACCCATTTATTTCACATTTTGCTACCATCCCTATTCTGTGCACATTTGAGTTCTCAGAGCAGGAAACCATTCAGCATACAAAATGGAAAACCCCAGTTTGGGGTGGGGTGGCTCCTTTTTCAAAGATAATAGAGAGCTATGGTTTACGACTGGGGGATTAGGTCCAATTTGAGACCCAGTGGACTTGGATCTCATTGAAATCAATGTAAAAATGTAACTAATTTAACTCCCATTAATTTCAGTGGGATCTAAGTACCATAGGTTGAAGACATCATTTACAAGTAATCTGGGCATTGAATATTTGTGGTGCTCAAATGGTTCAGATAGTTTGAGAAATCACATGTTTGAGAGCAGCTATTACATCAACTTTCCTCTGTCGTGTACCTCTAGCTGCATGATAAAATTCTTTTATGAAAAGGTTTGTAACAAAATTGCTTATTTATTCATTGACTTGAAATGTATTTGTTTGGGATATGTGGAAGAGAATATTTTTATGATCATTTCCCCCAGTAAAATTGTGTAACTTGATCAACATTTTCACTCAGTTATACTTTTGATATAATTTGATGAATGTAAAATCATTCCTCTTTATTTTTAAAGTAAATATATATTATTTACATTTACTACAGTGCTGGTGACAGAATAGGCTTAGAGGAATTTATAACTAGATTGCAGAACCATGCCAACGTGTTTGCACACTTGTTCTAATGGCATCTTTCCTAAGTTTAAAAACTATGCAGGGAGAAAACTCACATGGGTTGGTTACTTAGATCTGTTTGCTTTTCTGCTTAAAAATTATTCTGGATGGAACCTGGAAAATCTAAAGCCTAAATCAAATTCTTAGTCTTATCTAGAGTAGGTCTATAGAATCAACTGAATTTATAGAAGTGTTTACTTAACCAAGTTACTGCAGATTCAGTATCTTCTCTACCTGGGACTAACAATTTGGTTTAGGCCTAAAAATCCATGTTTTTTAACCCCCTAAGATTGTAATCCCCTAAGATTGTTCAATAAGATTTTTCTTTGTATATATCAAACTGCCATTTGAACTGGCTGTGTTAACAATTATGAATTATTCTTCCTGTTTATTTATGTATCTCACAGACAATAATAGCATATAGTGATATTATTTTGTTTTCTGATTAAAATATAATTGAGGAACTGCAATTGGCTTTGAACAACTGGATCTTTGTATTTCATGTTTTGGCTTCTTTAGAAGTTCAAAGTCTTTGTGAAAGTATATAATAAGCTGCAATTGGATCTTTGTGCATAAAGATACCCAGTATTATTTTGTGAGCCCCCATAAAATTTGAAAAGAGACAAGAAAAAACGGCCAACTTTTCTTGGGGCATATACGGATCATCACAATGACTTGTTCTAGAGAAGGGGGTATCATTTTTTTATCCTCATGATTTGTTTGTGAAGGGAGCCCAGTTTGTCTTTCTTAGACTCCATGCACTGAGCAGAGGATTCTGGCAGGCATTTTTCAGTGTGCACTCAAGTCATGTGAGGTATTGAGAAGATCTATTTTGGCCTAGCTGTTGCTCCATTCAAACTCACTGTGCCACAGAACTGCAGCTTCCTCAGTTCCCATGGGAACATATAATAGTGCAGCCCAGCATTAGAAATGCTGGATGAGTTTTTCTTGTCCCTCGTTTCTTGATTCCTTATTGAACATTATCTGAACTTTTAGGAACATAGTGTGAAAACCCATTTTTAAAATTAATGATAAATCACTGCTTCTATATGTGCAGTCCCTGATAGTAGTTGAAATCAGCATTCTACATTCCACGTTGGCAAAGCTTGAACAAAGCCAAAGCTTGAAAAACAAATCTTTATTGTGTGAGCAGCCATTTACAATTTGGTGACACCCTAGGAAACTTCATTATGGCTTGAAACAGTACATTTGGGTGACACTGAAAGCTAGTGTGTCTGGTGAGCATTCTAGAAATGAGTGAACCTGGTTCCTGGTAGATACACTGGGCAGTTTCCAGTGCTGGGCATTCACTGGCCTCATTTACTAGCCCCCCACCTGTTTACCTAAAACCTGCTTTGGAAGAAATACTTCCAATGCTGGTATTTGGGCATCTCTTAGGGCTACTGACCAGAAGGGAAGAGAAGGAAGTTCTATTGCATTTGGCATAGTTTCAGTACCATGTTGGATTTAGGCCACTATGTTTTTCTAATATTTCTCCTCCCCAGTAGCTATGACCTAATATCCTTTGATCTGCCCCTCCTCCCTACACACACACACCTTCAGGAAAGACCCAACTGTTTTGGGTGGAGAAGCCATCACTATACATTGTTATAGAAGTCTCTTAGTTTATTTGTTTGTTCCTTTCATTACAGGAAATGGAATATGACCTTTAATAAGTTTTGGATCATGAACCCTGGCTTTTTATTCTACCATCTCCCTACCTTCTAATTACTGAAATATCTACAGTCACTGCCATCCCATATCTAAACATGTGCTTAATCTCCTTTTTTGTTTCTCCTCTTTCTTCCTTATTCAGATTATGATAAATTTAGAATAGGAACATCTGCTTTTTACTTGTTCAGAAGAGGGGCACATGTATAAAATAATACGGTATTACAAATCAGTTATTCTCTATCTCACCCACAGGAAGAGGAAATTAACTAGTTCTCTTATCAGAGATTATAATAAGTCTTAAATGTGGTAGGAAAACAGTACTATAAACCAATAGTGCTATTACACAAATTGAGGTCAGAGGATGTTGCAGTGAGAAAACATTACTTCCTGTGTCTGAACTGTGGAAAGCAAACACTTGCTTCTTCACCTGAAACAGGCATGCAAGCTTCACATGTTTATATACGTAATAAAATCCCAATGGCTTATTTTATTTAAGAGAAAAGCAACTCCAGCAGGTAGGAAAGATTATATAACTTTTCCCCTACTTCCTGCTTCCCTGCTCCAAGTTGTCACTTCCTGGGTTGCTTTTCCCTTTGGTGTGCTTCCAAAATGCATTTACCCTTTCAAGGGTAAACATCTTTGGTGCAATGCAGGGAGCAAACTGAATGGGTGTGAGTGAGAGAGGGTACGAACTGGAAAACACCAAGCTTCTTTCTCTCTGTGGATCCAGTAGGCTGATTCCATGACAGAACTTCAGCTGTCATCAGAACCAAGAAGGGGACAGTGCCCTCTTTGTATCCTCATAAACTTTTCCACTGGACTGGGAACCCATCAGAGCAGGGTTTGGGGTAGTGCAGAGGGCTGTATGGGGGAAGAAAAGAAGCTCCTGTCATGCTAGCAGTCAGACACTAGCAATGCTGGATTTAGGCCTATGGCTCTTCCACTTCAAATTTTTCCCTACAAAGTAGGTTTTTTCTCTTATTTTAAAGACCACCTGTAAGACTTTAATTGCATACTGTTGTGTATAACATTTATTTCGGCCTAGTGGAGCCCAAATCAAATGTTTGTCTTCCAAGAAGGAGGTATAATCCAGTTGAAGCAGACGTCCATCACAGCAAGAAAAAGAAAAGGAATTGTGGAAACAGATTCAGGCCTGAATCCAAAAGACTTGAAGACTTGTACAAAAAAGTATTTTTGCAAATACATGGTGAGGAAGCCTGAAAACTCCCTGGTTTATGTGCAGAATACCACACATGATCCCTCTTTGGATTCTGGCTTTTACTGCTCATCAGCCTGCTTCCCTGTGCAGGAAACCTTAATTAGAACATGCTGTAGGTTCCACTGAGCCCCTCTCTCTTTGCTAAATATAGCAGTATAGTACTAACTGACAGTCCTTAGCAACAAAATCTTTGAGAAGATTCTTTCATAAAGATATCCATTAGCAAATTCCTGTGTGTATTGGCATAGCATAGCATAGCAAAGTTTGGATTTTAGGGATATTAACAGCAATAAATGTATGCCTTCTTGCTATGTAGTTGACTGTTTTAGAACTAGAACTAGAAGTAAGGAACCATTCAATTAAAAAAATAAGTTGCCAATATTGAATTTTAGGTTAGCATTACTGTCTGAACAATTGGAATAGATTTTTATCAGTCTCTCTTCTTTCCCCCCTCATTTTCAATAATTAATATACCATTGTATAATTCCACAGAGCAGAGCACTGTTTTGGTATTTTTATTTTTGCTTCTGAGATGTTTGCAAATATGTTTTGTTCCAAAGTAACTTACTGGTAAATTATTGCCATGTAATATCTACCAAGCATAATTTATTAAGGAGGACAGTGCCTGTGAACATACGAGTCTAGTAATCCCAATTGGTATATTACTTTTGCCAGCATGCAGTTATAGAGAGAAGTGGCAAGTGGTGGGTGTCATGGTGCTCTAAAAATTGGGCAAATGTGAAGGGACTGGTAAAGAGACCCCGATTTGGCGCAAACCATCCTGTCCTCTCCCATCCATGAATTAGTCTGTCAGGAGAAGATTGTCCTTCCTTGAATACTTACTATCTTCCCAAGGTAAAGGCTGGCACTGATTGTTTTCTTTCTTGGGCATCTCCTGCTACATGACATGGTACTCTTTCACCAGTTTTTGTTGCTACTCAAGTATAAAGCCTTGTAAATATCTTTTTTGATTTGTCCCTCTTAGCCTAGGTGAGATGGTCTGTGGAATGCCAGCAAGGGGCTTAAATGTTCTCATAGATTACTTAGTGTAGAGATTAAGCAGACTGGTGTTGCTGGTACAGGATTTTTCATGTTTTATTGTGCATACTTGTTTTCTTTGCCTACCTGTTTTTTATCTCCACTTTAATAAACTTACTTAATTGTGGCCTGGATTCAGTTCCTGTCTGTATCTGCAAGGGTTAATTTGTTCCCATACATAGCTTAGTTGTGGATGGAAGGATGGGTGTAGTACTAGAAGCAGAGATAGGGAGCTTGGCTTTGCCTACTTAATCCCAAGAAGAGTATGTGTGTGACGTTCATTTAAAGACCTACCCTGGACATGGGGAGGCACACAGGGGGCTCCACAATCATGACAGTAGAATATTAGCCATCTAGCAGCAAGGGCTCACCAAGCCAGCCTTGGGTGCAATCCATCTTGTGTGGCCATCACCAATTATAGCCTTTGCTCCTGAAGTTTTCCCAGCTATATGCAGTAGATTTCATCCTTAGTCTTTAGTGTGAAGAGAAGAACAACCTAACTGCACAGAGAAGCTATTGAAATCCACAAACACCTGGACAACTTCAACAGGAAAAAACCCTAAAAGTAAACAAAATCTGGCTTCCAGTTTTGAAAAACAATAGAATCAAAACTCAACACTTCCAAAGGAATTCCACCCAGGGACGGGGATTTCGAGCAGATAATGGGCCATTAACCAACCATTAGCCAAACAGACCCTAATCATCCTTGCATTTCTATACCCAGAAACTAACCATTCAATTACACAAATTTACATATACTCCCCAACAGGGGTTCACAATATATAACTGCACACACACTCCTACCCAACCATTCTCTTAAGATGCGAGCCACAGATGCAGGTGAAACATCAGAAAGAAACTACCAGAACATGGCCTCACAGCCCAGAAAAAAACCAAGGAAAATCTATGGATGCCGGCCATGAAAGCCTTCAACTTCACAACAACATAACATTTTTAAAATTCAGTATATAATATGGTTGTGTAGGCCCCCTTACCAGTTCAGTCTGGATTGATCTGGATCCAATATGACCCAATCCAGATCCCAAATCCAAATACTTGTGCCTTCTATTGACTTCTACTGGGGAGTTAAAACAGCTATAACAGTTCAGTCTATAAAAAGCTATAAACAGTTCAGTCTGGATTGATCTGGATCCAATATGACCCAATCCAGATCCCAAATCCAAATACTTGTGCCTTCTATTGACTTCTACTGGGGAGTTAAAACAGCTATAACCTTTCTATCAGAATACACATGTGCAAGGATTTGACAGTCAGAATGGATAAACCCTGCCAAATTGCAGACAAGTAATACCAGGGTTTAAAGCTTCAAAGCTTCTTTTAGTAAAAAATGATTTTAAAGAAAACGTGTGTGTGTATGTGTATATATATATATATATATATATACACACACACACACACACACACGTACAGTGAGTCAAGTGTTCACTTCTGCCATTTTATGCTGCTTTTATAAGTGTTGGCACAATCCCACAAGTATTTGGGACATCATGCCCCTAAGCAAATCCCCAAGGTCTAGCCATGAAGTACTATTGCACTGAAGGGTTTGGCAAAGGAGAAATATGTGTTGCTTTTCTGAACTTCTGTTGTCATCTTGTGTGGGTATTGTCTCTTATTCATGTACCTTACAATTTCAAGAGAAAAAGGAAAACAAAGCAACACAGACTGAAATCAAAAGAAAAAAGGCTAAATGAAGAAGGGATTAAGAGATAAGGAAGTGCACTGTCCAACACTAAACTACAAATACTGAACAAGAGCACAGACAGACACGAAAACTCATTCAAATAAAGGTAAGGAAAAACAGCTGGATTCGGAGATTATTAAAAAGGGTAGATTGAACATTGGATGCTAGTAGAATGAAGAAAGAAAAGGCTGAAGAAGGAAAAGATGAGGGCCTTTTCACACTATACAGTTATAACATTGTGATTCCAGTTTAACTGCCATGTTTCCATTCTATGGAATCTTCAGGTTTCCATTTTAGGAAGCAGTACTTAGTATTCTCAGCCAGAGACCTCTAGTGTCTCATCAAACTACAATCTCCAAGATTCCATAGGCTGTAGCAGTGGCAATTAAAGTGGAATCAGTGCTATAACCATGTAGTGTGAAAGGGCTCTATATCTTCCTTCCTTCCCTTCCTAAGAAGAACTTAAAGGAGGTTTTCAGTATAGACAATTCCCCATTCTTCCCTGCAACACAATTACTGGAGAAGGCTGGTGAGAATCTTGCCTTGCAATGGAAGCTAGAGCTATTTTAATGCAGTTAGACTTCTGGATTTCCCAATTGCTTCAGAGCAACTTGACCTGATCTTGACTTATTTTGGGATTCAGCCAACAGCAGTTGCACAGCACAAGTTTAAAACTGCAAACTGGCCTTTTTACTGTAGTGAAATTGCCATGGAACATTAATTTTAGCTTGTTAGACCTGAGAAGAGAATATCTTAAAAAAAAAATCTGGAGATCTTTGTTCTTGACTACAGACATAAGAAGAATGCTTAGCCTCTGGCTGTATTTTCAAAGAAAGTTCTACTGTATGTATGGTGATGCTCTTCACTTTGCCACAAGGAGGAGTGCTTGCTTTGTATAGGACAGGAGTTTTACACTCAGCTTTACTGTTCGGAAGATTTTAGTCTTTTTGAAATAATGCATTTAAAATCAGTGCCTTTTGAAAAATTCTGTGGTTATTTTCAGCTGCATATATAGAAGCTTCAAGATGGCATTAATATTAATAGCAAACGTAAAATCGACAAAGCTCTTATTGCAATTCAGTGTAATTCCTAGAGCAACATTGGAGACCATCAGGTGTTCCACTGCCATTCCCATCATTGTTTACCATTGGCAATGCTGGTTAGAGCTGATGGGAATTGTAGTCAAATAAGATATGGAGGGCCACAAGTTGCCCACCCCATCCTAAAGATGTCCTGTCCTTGAGGCTCAAGACAGTAACTTGAGGAGGTTTATTATGCTATTTGCCTAGCATAAACTGGTAAGAGCAAACCTAATGCTGAAGTCAGTGCTCTTGTTCAGTATTTGTAGTTTAGTGTTGGACAGTGCACTTTCTTATCTCTTAATCCCTTCGTTTAGATGCTTCTGGTTCTGAACATGTCATTATTTGAAACCCCAAAGTTTCATGCCTCCCATTGGATATCACTGGAAGTCCTAAAATGGCTGCAATTGCTCTTTCTTTTTGTCAGAACTGGATGAAACTTGCAGGCATTAGCAAGGATATTACACTTGTCAGATTCTAGACAAGTAGGTATTTTGTGCTACATATTTTTAAAGTTATATATGGAAGTTTAATTTTTTTTAAATGGAGCTGCCAATAACTTTCTTTTAAAATTTCTGGGCAGGGTTGGAAGAAATTTGTAAGATCATACTTTTCCATTATAATGGAATTAAGATTAAAATATTTCAGTTAAGTAGGTGGAAGGATTGTGTGTATGTTTATATGTGTGTAAGGGCAGTCTCCATTTAGAGGCTATCCAAAACGGGGCATGCTTAACCCCCTACATTACTTTTAGTTCCCTGCTGAGACAGCATAGAGATGGCCCTAAGGAAGAAACCTGCAAACATGAGGTGGAACTAGGATCCTACATTGTGGTGTGGGAAATTCTAGCCCCCTTCCTTCCCCTTGTCCCCCCCCCCGGAGTGGGAAGCAATTGGTATAGTGGCGCACCTGAATTCATCCAATGAGGCCAGATTCAGCTTTATCCAAATCTGATATACTGTACATATCTATTGCTAACCTGAACATGTATTGATAGAGTTGCATTAGCTGCCACTTCATGAAATATCAACCTCCCATTCAAGATTATTACCAAGCAGCTTAACAAAGGAAGTCACTAGCCATATTAACTGTAATAAATTTGCAGGAAGGCTTATTTTGTCTCGACAGCAATGATCCAATAAACTTTTAGCACAGCATAAAGTGTAGCTACACTGAATCTTACATCTATGGCATCAATCATGCAATGACCTTGCCTTCCTCTGTTAGGCAATGGTCAGTTAGTTACCCATGAAAGAGAGGTTTGTTTTTGTGTCTGTGGAGAGATTGCCTGCACTAGACACCAACTTATGCAACCTCTGAGAAAGCACAACTGCTTGCACAACTATTTTTACTCTATCATAGTGGCTCAACAAGATTCTGGTAAATTGGTTTTTGGAACATTAGAATAGGTTCCTTTTTAAGAGAATAGATTCCTCCTTTTTTTTGTATCTGAAATGTCAGCATTGCTGTAAAGACAATAACACTTTTGTTGCTGGCTGTGTTTCCTATGTCTGTATGGAGAAAGACATTGCACTGGGAGGTGCTGGTGGAAGAGACCTTTTCTAACACAGAACTTTACTGAGCTTTGCATGACAGTAAATGATTTGATGATTTAAAGTTTGGATGACATGCTTGTTAAAAGTTAGTGAAAGGGCATCCTTAATTAAAGTGGTACAGCACAGGTGACCTTAATAAAATGTGCCTTCAATATGTGGCTGAAATGACTCATTTCAGAGGAGTATCTGACCTTCTGTCAGACATCTTTAAAGGCAATATTTAGTATGCGTGAATTTCAGACCTTTAGTTTTGCCTGCTAGGCTAAATTATGTTCTGTGGTAACTGGTATGGTTTTGAACAACAGACAGTTAAAAGGGGCAATTTTCATATTAAGAATATTTATCCTTTAATACTGTATTGGCTACTACTTCTTCTGTAGTGATAAGGGAATTTAAAGGTTTCACAAGGTTGATTTTATAACCTTTGCAAAGAAAAAAATTCCACTTCTAAGATACACCCACTACAACTGTTGCAAGATGGCACTTTCTGGAAGTTACATTTCATGGTTTTAAATGCCAGCTGTTGAACATATGTTGAGATACCATTTATGTAGGAAATCCAGCCATTGTATGGGTATGTAATATAGTCTGTATGCATGAGATTACATCTAAACTATGTGCACAGTAACACAATGTCCAGCTGGTTTGAGGTAGTGACCAACAAGTGCATTTTCTGGAATTTAATGCTACATAAAGTCTTTCCATATAGTAGCTGTAAACAACAAATGGATACTTTACATAAGGAGTGGAGACATCTTAAAATTTCACCTCCTGTTAAACTTACTGGTAGAACTTACAGTATGTCATGACATTTACAAAAACTGATGGGTTTGCTGTAGTCATATCTAGTAGAGCTACAGGTCCTCCAGTACTAGAGCTTTATCCCCTTGTTCATTCAAGAAAATGTATTAAAGTCAATAAATACCATTGCTCCTTATAAATCATAACTGTTAACCGTTAGCAACCTCTGCATGCTTATACTCACTAATTGCTAGATCTTCTTCGTGGTCTCTGTGAATACACACAGTGGGTTACTCCTGCACCTGCGCAGAGCGTTCGGAACTATCTAGAATCGCTAGGCAGAACTAACTTTGCAACATTTTGGCGGTAACTTCGCCCACCCTAACAGTCCCTATATAGGCGCTCTCGCCTAAATCCCCTCAGTTCCTTTCGTCCGCCGCGTGAGCAGCTAGTAAGGAACTGTCTTCGCTAGTGCTAGTCTTTTTCCTCACTCGTGCTTGACTCGGACTGTTTCTTTGGACTTGGATTTGGATTTTGGATTTGTCTTGACGTATCCCTGCTTTTCTGACAACGATTTGGCTTCTGACAATGATTTGGCTCCTCGATTTGGCTTGATGCTTGACTTCGCGACTGTCTCAGGTCTGATTGCGATGGCTTCTAAATTGGCGGGCTTCAAACGGTGCTCCGTTTGCCAAGCAAAGTTGCCGGCCTCTGATGGCCACTCTACGTGCCTCATCTGCCTGGGTGAGGCCCACAACGTTGACGCTTGTTTCCACTGCCACAACTTCACGCCGCAGGCTCGTAAACAATGTCTATCGAGGCTAAAATCTTTCCTCTATGAGAAGGCATTGAGCCTGCCCGCTACACCGCTTCCACCGGCGGCCACTCCCCCGAGAAGGGCCAGGTCACCATCTCCTGGGCCCTCGGCCAGGAGGCCGAGTCCACAATGGGGCTGATCTCCTGAGGCTGGCCCATCAAAGAAACGTCACTGGGCCTCTAGCCCTAAGTATAGAGAAGCGGTGGCTTCTGATCCCGAAGCGGTCAGAAAATCCCATAAACATTCAATGCCATCAGGTTCGAAGAAGGCCGACAGACCTTCGGGCTCGGGTTGGGATCGACCCTCGGTACCGGCCGCGGGACATGACTGCTCTGGACTCTCCTCCAAGGGGAAACCCAAGAAGAAGAAGGCCAAACGTACCTCCCCCAGGCCAGAATCTGCCACCTCAGCCACGGTCCCCACGGAGCTGCCTCACCCTTTGGACCCGACCTCTTCAGCCTCGGTACCCGAATGCTCTCCGCGTCCTGCACCGCAAGTGACAGAGGGCTCCGCTCCTGCCGTCGAGACCCCTGAACAACATCAACCCTTGGGTCTGACACCCATCCAGGTGGTCCAATTGGAGGAGGGAGAAATTTCTGATGAGGATCAAGCCCAACCTCATGCCAGGGCTGACTCGCCGGCATTGATCGTGTCCTGTGAGGAACTCCTCTGTACGGACACGATAGTTATCGATGTGGAATCCTCCTCCCAGCCAGAAGAGGGAACAAGCCGTACCCCTATGCCTTCTCCAGTCCATCACGGGATGGAGGTGGAACACGAATACAGCACCCACTATGCTTATGGTGCCTTCGGTGCAGCCCGAGCCGCACTTGGCTCCAAATATTGGCCTCCTCCGACACAGTTCCACGGCCTCCCTGGGTACCGCCGACCTTCTTCCGGTACCGGAGACCTCATCCAGGCGAGTTCCTTCCGTTCCCCTCCACGCCTTTCTTTTCATGTGCCGGATCGGTCCAGTGCTGACTGGAACCTACCCCGCAGACCTCTCCTTGTGGATACGGGAAGCCAAGCGGATCCAGCCATCGGACTGCGGGCTTTCACCAGGGTCGACACCGCGAGTCAAGTCTCCCCACTTCAACAGGAGCACAGGCCGTTACCCCCACTTCCTGCACCAGCCCCTATTGATGTGACACAAGCCTCCCATCCTCCACGGACAGTGTCACCGGCCAGCCGGAGCCCATCCCCATCTGCGGACTCATCTTCTGACTCGTCCAGCTCTTCTTCCCACTATGTCCCGAGACATCCGTCTCCACCTCTGGAACTGCTTGACGAAGATCCCTCGTCTCCTACGGATGACATACGGGTGTTCTCGGAGCAGATGGTGCGGATGGCCCATGCCTTAGACCTGAAGCTGAAGGAGAGGGACTGACCCCTTGGACCCAATTCAATGCCGGCTCAAGTCCAAGACACCTCCTATGGCCGAGTTGCCGATTCTCCCATCTCTACTGAAGCTAACCCAAGGCAGCTGGGAGAATCCATCCTCCATACCACCCACCTCAAAGAGAATAGATTGTCTCTATAGAGTATCAGGAGACGATATTGGATGGCTCCGTGAACACCCGCAGCCCAACTCCGTAGTGGTGGAAGCTTCTCAACACCGTCGCCAGCGTTGACCTCAGGTGAGCCCGGCTGACTCTGAAGGCCGCAAAATCAACATCATTGGGAAGAAACTCTATTCTGCAGCTGGACTGAGCTTTCGCATTGCGAATTACGCAGCATGCATGGGGGCCTACCAGCAGGTCCTTTGGGAACGGCTGGGACCCTTGATCCAGGACCTCCCCGATGAGCGTCGACGCATGGCTGAGGCCATCCAGCAAGAAGCGCAAGCCTTAGCGGGCCAGCAGATGAACTCGGCCCGACACGCGGCAGATTGCGCCGCAAAAACAATTGCCGGTTCCGTGGCGCTCCGCAGACATGCATGGCTCCACTCCTTGGGCTTAGCCCCTCAAGCTGCTTCTACCATCGAAGGTATGGCCTTCGACCACTTGGGTCTTTTCAACTCCGCTACAGATGAGAAGCTCGAGTTTACCCAGAAAATGCGCTCGACAGCCAGGAAGTATGGTATGCCCTCCACCACTTACAGATCCAAGGCACGCCCCTCCTGGCACCAATACTACCCTTCCTCCTCCCAGAGAAACTATAGTCAACAAGCTTCGAGGCGGCCTCGGTACCAGCAACAGCCCCCCGCCACTCCTTCGGTGTGAGGAGTCAGTCCTCCACCTCTCGCTTCTGCCCATCCACAAAGCAGAGGTCCAAGGACTTGGGAAAGAGAAAGTTCTGAGCCCTGATCCTTATGACTCTCTCTATCTTTCCTTTTAGACTCCACTCTTCGGTTGTCACCTGTCTCGGTTCCTACCCAACTGGCTGTCAATAACATCAGACCGCTGGGTGCTACGCATCGTCCAGGAGGGTTATCGGATAGAGTTCGACCATCTCCCACCGACAGGCTACATCCGGACAACCTCGCCATCCCTTCCCCTCCTTGAGGAGGTCCAAACACTACTTCAAAAGGGTGCGGTCGAGATGGTCCCCCCGTCCCAACGTCATCTATGCTTCTTTTCCCGATACTTTCTGGTGAAGAAGCGAGGGGGTGGACTGCAGCCGATTTTGGACCTACAGGGAGTGAACTTCTTCATAACTCCAAAGAAGTTCAGAATGGTGACTTTGGGGACAATCCTGCCTCTTCTCCAAGAGGGCGACTGGTTCGCCTCGGTCGACCTCAAGGACGCTTACTTCCATGTCGGAATACACCCCGACCACAGGCAGTTCCTGTCCTTCCATATCGGGACGGAGTCCCTCCAGTTCAGAGTGCTTCCCTTCGGCCTCTCCACAGCACCGAGAGTCTTTACCAAGTGTATGGCACCGGTGGCAGCCTTCCTACGGCAGCAGGGCATCGTTGTGTTTCCGTACATCGACGACTGGTTGATAACAGCCTGGACTCGACAGCAACTGATCTTTGATGTCAAATTCGTCCTGGAACTGCTAGACTCACTTGGACTCATAGTGAACATGGAGAAGTCCCACCTCCAGCCCACCCGCTCAATACAGTTTATTGGAGCCTGCCTCGACTCAACGTCGGCGATTGCCCGTCTGCCCACAGACCGCTTCGCCTCTCTTTGCGCTGCTGTCCATCTTTGCCGTCGATCCCGGACAGTATCAGTGTTAGCGGTATAGACACTTCTGGGACACATATCAGCCACGACATCTGTTACCCAGTTTGCTCGACTCAGGATGCGACCGCTCCAGTCTTGGTTTCTGGGAGTCTTCGATCCCCTCGTAGACCCTCCTGGAACCCTCCTCACGATGCCCCGGGCTGTCCAACGCTCCCTGGACTGGTGGCTCGACCTGGGGATGGTACTTTCCGGCATGCCCTTCGAGCCCCCTCAACCTCATGTCACCCTAACCACCGATGCTTCAATGATGGGCTGGGGACCCATCTCGACAACTGCTCGGTACAGGGGACGTGGTCCCTCGACGAGAAACAGCTTCATATCAACATGTTGGAGCTTCTAGCAGTACAGAAAGCCCTGAGAGCATTCGAGATCCTGGTATTGGGTTCAGTGGTCCTAGTTGCAACCGACAATACCATGGTAATGTACTACCTCAACAAGCAAGGGGGTACTCATTCTCTGCCTCTTCTCTCTCTAACCATGGAAATTTGGGACTGGTGCATCGAGAGGAACATCCTCCTCCAATCCATATACCTGCCAGGGGAGGAGAATACTCTTGCAGACAAACTGAGCTGTTCCTCTTCCTCCGTACACGAATGGAGCCTACACCCCTCTGTCGCTCGGACCTTGTTCCAGAAGTGGGGAACGCCGGACATCGACCTGTTTGCCACAGCTTCCAACAGGCAATGCCGCATGTACTGTTCCCGAGACTGGAGCAGGGACTCGAAAGGCGACGTGTTCCTGTTTCGGTGGTCCGGGCCCCTCCTGTATCTGTTCCCACCATTTCCACTCCTCACCCGAGTTATAGCCAAGATGCGCAGGGATCGATCAAACACGATCCTCATCACACCATGGTGGCCTCGATAGGCGTGGTTTGCTCCCCTTCTGCGCCTGGCCAACCGTCACTTTCTGCATCTTCCACACCACCCGGACCTCCTGACTCTGCAGGAAGGGAAGGTCAGGCACCCAGACCTGGACACACTTCGACTGACGGCGTGGAGGATCCTACCGTAGGGACGGCACCGGCTCCAGGCGGCCTCCCGAATTTTCCGCTGCATCCAGACGTTGAGGCGGTAGTGGATGCTGCGCTTCGACCGTCGACACGACGATCCTATTCCTATAAGTGGAAACGCTTTGAATCCTACCTTGCTGAAATTAATGTTTCAATGAGTTCTGTTTCAATACCGGTAATTCTCCATTTTCTCCTACACCTCTAACTCCGCTCTTTCAGCATCCTCCATTTGTACCTACCTGGCAGCAATATCCGTGGAACTTCAGGCAAGTGGAAAACCTTCACCCTTCAGAGATCCAACAGTGAAGAAGTTCCTTCGGGGGTACATTAACTTACACCCCCCGGTAGTAGAACCTACCCCTGCGTGGAGCCTCGAACTGGTGTTGTCGCAACTCACAAAGAAACCCTTCGAACCTATGGCCACCGCCGACCTCAGGCTTATGTCTTGGAAGACAGCGTTTCTAGTGGTGATCACGTCAGCGCATCGAGCTGGAGAGATCTGTGCCCTCCGATCCGACGCTCCTTTTCTTGTGTTCCATAAGCACAAAGTAGTGCTCAAGCCCAACCTCTCTTTCCTCCCCAAAGTTGTTTCCAGCTTTCACTTGAACCAATCCATCGTGCTTCCTGCCCTGATGCAGGGCCCCAAAGATGACTTTGAAAGAGCTCTGCACACCCTGGACGCCAGGAGAGCATTGGCCTTTTATGTTCAACAGACTGCTCAGCACCGGAAATCTCCTAAGCTTTTCGTCTCTTACTCTGCCTCTAGACTGGGGACACCTATCTCCTCACAGAGACTATCCAAATGGGTTGTCTCTCTGATTTCACTCTGCTATGACCTCGCTCGGAAGACTCCCCCTACTCGAGTTCACGGACACTCCACCAGGTCGGTCTCCACCTCAACCGCCCTCCTTTCCGGGATCCCGTTGGAGGATGTATGCAGGGCGGCGACCTGGTCCACGCCGATGACTTTCATTTCACATTATAGACTTGACACTCGATCCCGTGCTGAGGCAGCCTTTGGGAGGGCTGTGCTCCTCTCTTCAATTCAATGACTATTTTCTGTTATGGTATGACTTCCTCATGTGCACCTGTAACTGCTTATGATTTTCTCTTCTGCAAGTGTAAATGCTTTATTCATGTGTTCTGCAGTAACTCCTTGAAATATATCCGATTTCATGTTTTGGGTTTCATGTTCATGGATTGCATTCATTGTTATTGATGACTAGTGTCTTTTTGCTGGTCCTCGTCAAAACTCTTGGCATGACACCCCTCCTCCTGTAGGAGAAGCTTGCTAGTCTACCCACTGTGTGTATTCACAGAGACCACGAAGAAGATGGACAGGTTGCTTACCTGTAACCATAGATCTTCGAGTGGTCTTCTGTGAATTCACACAGACCCACCCATCCTCCCCTCTGTGTCCTGCTATGGCTTATATGCTTAATGTTCCTGATGCTGCTCTTTGCGGCGTCCTTTACGGAACTGAGGGGATTTAGGTGGGAGTGCCTATATAGGGACCGTTAGGGTGGGTGGAGTTACCGCCAAAATGTTGCAAAGTTAGTTCTGCCTAGCGATTCTAGATAGTTCCGAATGCTCTGCACAGGCGCAGGAGTAACCCACTGTGTGAATTCACAGAAGACCACTCGAAGATCTATGGTTACAGGTAAGCAACCTGTCCTTTCCATGTTTGCTAACTTCCTGTGTTTGTTTTTCCACACCCATTCTCTTCCTGCATCAGTCAAATATGTGGTAATTTTTCTCTCCCTCCCTTCTCATCCAAACAACCCTGTATTTGGTTATGAACAAATATTGCAAATAAACCTACTTCTATACGTTTTATAAAGAAGACTAAGCTTATTGCTTTTATCTGCTAGATAAAACTTTTAAAACTTTAAAACTGCCAAACTTAAAAAAAAAAAAACCACAGATGTCCAAGGTGCGATTGATTTAACAGAAAAAAAAAAAATCCCACCCAATTTTCTTGCTTTAGCAGTCACTCACTAAGGCGAAAATCCAACATGATGGCAGCAGGCACTTGCCTTGTTAGCAAGCCCTGCCTCTACGCTGGCCTGGCCAATCAGCTTTGCGCTTCTGCTTATATGGCAAAGTGAATCAAAGTGAATTGTTTGTCCCAACGAGCAGGAATGTGCATTCCTCTAGCTTTAAAAAAAAAAAAAAAAAAAACCTCCAGGAAAAGCCACGAAGGCTTTTCCTTTGGAGCTTTTGATGTTTTCGGCTCCTCTCCTTCACAATACTGTATGGTGAAACAATGAGGAATGCCATTAAGACAGGTAGGATTCTCCTCAGATTCTGTGAGGAGTATTTTTGCTATTTAGACTACCCCATAAGTAAATTGTAATCTTTTAAATGTGTAAGCTGATTTGAGTCCCAGGAGATTTTTCAGATGACACTGTTATAGTGTTACTATTCTACTTTAACCGCTCTGGCTTTCTCCTGTGGAATTCTGGGGTTTGTAGTTTAGTGAGGCATAAGATCTCTCTGGCTGAGAGTTGTAAATGCCCCTCCCTAAACTGCAAATCCCAGGATTCCATAGGAGG
This sequence comes from Gambelia wislizenii, assembly GCA_030847615.1. Taxonomy (NCBI): domain Eukaryota; kingdom Metazoa; phylum Chordata; class Lepidosauria; order Squamata; family Crotaphytidae; genus Gambelia; species Gambelia wislizenii. The sequence continues at coordinate 93,153,998 of JAUMIR010000004.1, forward strand.
CAGCCATAGCAAATAAAGTGGAATAGTGACACTATAACAGTGTTGTCTGAAAATCTCCCCAGTCTTGGAAAAACTGGATAAAGCGGAAGCAGAGGAGGAGGAGGAGAGGGAGAGGGAGAAGGAGAAGAGGAAGCTGGCTTGAAACAGTATGTTATTGGAAGAAAAGCATTACAGTACACCTCATCCCGGATCTACATGAGCTGCTGTTGACCACTTTGGATGTGAGTTTGGGAGGCTTGGCTTTGCCTCCTATGTTGCTGCTAGCTTGAGACAAGAAATACAGTTTCATGTGGCATGCATCTGAGGTGGGGTGAGGGATCACCAGGTACATGATTAATTTCCTTCTACATATCTGCTAGAGAGGCAGTGTGGTATAGTGGTTTTGAATGTTGGACTAGGACACTGGGAGACTAGGTTTCAAGTTCCCACTCAGCCATGGAAACCCACTGGGTGACCTTGGGCAATTCACACTCTCACCCTCAGAGGCAGGCTATGGTGGCAAACTCCCTCTGAAAAATTTATGCCAAGAAAACCTTAGGGTTGCCATAAGTCAGAAATGACTTGAAGGCACACAACAACAAGAAGAAAACAACAATATATCTGTTGTTTTGTGGGGTCTCCCAGAGTCCTAGTCCAATACTCAAACCACTATGCTATTCTGGTGTTCAGCTTGTATGGCCTGTGGCATTCATGAAATGGGATGCCAGTGGTTTCCTCTTATTCCCTCATGCTGTTTAACATTTACAGGCTGTTATTGTTTGAGGGGGAAAGTATTCAGATGTTCCTAACAGCCAGCTCTGTTTCTCCTTTTCATTTAATCCAGATATAGTTGTTGGTATTTTGAAAAGGTATCTGTAGTCAGGAATGGGTTGGATGGGGACTGGGGACTGTTAGTAAGAGATATAGCTAGCCATAGTGATGCTGTTCAGCATATTCTGGATGGGTTGCCCCTTGTTATAGATCAGATTTGCTTGTTGAAGATGTATCTACCGGTATATTTAACCTTGTTTGTGGCAGCAGCTGCAGCCATTCCTGGAGAGCCATAAACTTGCCACAGTTCCATACTTCGGTAACATCCAGGTAACTGTAATGCATTACACATAAAGTGACGTATGAAAACTATTTAGGAATTTTCAATAGAAATAGAGGATTCATAGAAGCATAGAGTTGGAAGAGACCACAAGGGCCATCTAGTCCAACCCCCTGCCATGCAGGAATACACAATCAAAGCATTCACGACAGATGGCCATCCAGCCTCTGGTTAATGGATTCAATGGCTAGAGGACTTAATGGGATTTGAACATATTTGCTTTATTTTATTTTATTGAACATATTTTATGTGGACTACTGTTTCTTCTATTTTAGCTGGAGTTAATAATTTATACTATATATTAGGGTCAAATGGAATGATGTTCCATGGTGAGATCCTCACTCCCGTTTTGTTTTTAAGAATGAATAACAGCATATACCAGCGTATACCATACAGGGCAAACTGGCAGTCCTGAAAGGAGAGTTCAGATTGGGGAAATATATACAAGCACGCAGTAGAAAATGGTAACATCTTCCTTCCTAAGAATAATGTCCCTGATCCAAATTGTGTCCCCTGCAGCTCCAGCTGGTTTATTTTAAAACTGCAGAAGATCATAGAATCATAGAATCATAGAATTGCAGAGTTGGAAGAGACCACGAGGGCCATCCAGTCCAACCCCCCTGCCACGCAGGAAATCACAATCAAAGCATCCCCGACAGATGGCCATCCAGCCTCTGTTTAAAGACCTCCAAGGAAGGAGACCCCACCACGCTCCGAGGGAGTGTGTTCCACTGCCGAACAGCTCTGACTGTCAAAAAGTTCCTCCTCATGTTGAGGTGGAATCTCTGTTCCTGGAGCTTGCACCCATTGCTCCGTGTTCCAGTCTCTGGAGCAGCAGAAAACAAGCCTGCTCCATCCTCAGCGTGACATCCCTTCAAATACTTAAACAGGGCTATCATGATGCTTTACATGTAGTTTGGCCCTTACTTTTTTTTTTTTTGTTATGGAAACCTGCTTGGAAACATTTTATGGAAATACACAGTATAAATCCTGCATAAAATACTTATCTATACGAAAGTTGCTTTTGTACAAAAGTCCCAACAGCACCTCTGAGTCTACTGCATAGCTGTTTTGTACAGATCTCCATCTTTTAAAATGTGTGTATGCATTTTGGGTGAGGCCAAGTATCTACTACAGAAGTGAAAATGTGGCCCTAGTGCTAAATTGGTTCATCTCAAATATGGAACCACATGTTTCTGCAAGCCAAATTCCATTAAAAAATAGAAAAGAAAGAAATCAAAGCCCTCTAGTTGTGTCTCTGGAAAGAAGAAAGAGGCCGTAAAAGCCTAATAAAGTTGAAAGCTTTTTATTATTCTAAAATGAACTGCTCTGTGTTTCTGACCTTTACATATTGAAGACTTACCTGCCATAAAGATTGAGTCTGGGACCAAATCCCATCACCTCACTCTTTTCTTCTCCAGAATAAGACCTGTCATCACATCCTAGAATCTTTTAAGTCTGCCTCAATACTTGTCGTCTCTCTTGCTTAATAAAAAGGGAGGGAGAGGGGGAAAGATGCTGTGTATTAGGTCAGCCTTCTCTTTTATGGTGGGCTCCTTTTACCCTCTTCCCTGAACTTGTGCTTGTAGTGATTCTGTCAAACAAAGTTTCTGATGAGACGCTTATTTGAACAGAAACAGAACAAAACAGAAAAGTGAGTCCCGCATGTTGCAAAGTACAGTTGCTGGATAAGGCACTGAAGTATCATTTTCTCTGTGAAGTCGAAGGCTTTCACAGCCGGCATCCATAGATTTTCCTTGGTTTTTTTTCTGGGCTGTGAGGCCGTGTTCTGGAGGAGTTTATTTCTGATGTTTCGCCTGCATCTGTGACTGGCATCTTCAGAGAATGGTTGGGTAGGAGTGTGTGTGTGTGTGGGGTTATATACTGAGAACCCCTGTTGGGGAGGATATGTAAATTTGTGTATTTGAATGGCTAGTTTCTGGGTGGAGATATGCAAGGAGGATTAGTGTCTGTTTGGCTAATGGCTGGTTAAAGGCCCATTATCTGCTAGGATTGGCAGCCAGATTTCATTTACTTTTAGGGTTTCTTCTTTCCTATTGAAGTTGTCCAGGTGTTTGTGGATTTCAATAGCTTCTCTGTGCATTCTGATATGATGACAAAATCTGGCTGCCAGTACTGAAAAACACTAAAATCAAAACTCAACACTTGCAAATGAACTCCACCCAGGGACAGGGGGATTTCCAGCAGATAATGGGCCATTAACCAACCATTAGCCAAACAGACACTAATCCTCCTTGCATATCTCCACCCAGAAACTAACCATTCAAATACACAAACTTACATATTCTCCCCAACAGGGGTTCTCAGTATACAGTTGTCCCTCCACATTCACGGATTTGGCATTCACGGTTTTAAGTATTCACGGCTTGAAAATATTCTTTCAAAATTAATAATCCAAAAAGCAAACCTTGATTTTGCCATCTTATATAAGGGACACCATTTTGCTATGCCATTGCATATAATGGGACTTGAGTATTCACGGATTTGGGTATTCACGGGGGGTCCTGGAACCAAACCCCAGTAGATGTGAAGGGACAACTGTATAACTCCCCCACCATACACACACACTCCTACCCAACCATTCTCTGAAGATGCGGGCCATAGATGCAGGTGAAACGTCAGAAATAAACTCCTCCAGAACACAGCCTCACAGCCCAGAAAAAAACCAAGGAAAATCTATCATTTTCTCTCTTTCTCTAATAGGGATGCTGTCTTTAGATTTTTTTTTTTTTTTGCTGCTGTGCTCTTTTATTTGTTTATTTGTTTTGCTTTCTCGTTATTTCCTTTTAAAAAAAAACTGGCTTTGATACTGTAGATTTTTTTTAATACTGCATCATTTTGGAAATAAGTTTGCAGAGGTGGTGCCCAAATACCATTTGTTGTTGTTATGTGTCTTCAGATCAATGCTGAATTATGATGACCACACCGAATGGTTTTCTTCGCAGGATTTATTCTCTGAGGCTCAGAATGTGTGACTTGCCCACTCTGGTCACCCTGGCCAAATCCACACTACACAAATAATCCAGTTTGAAACTGGATTTTTGCCATTGCTCCTTCCTATGGAATCCTGGGACACCACGCTGGCTTCCAAATACCATACACCAATAATGCTGTATGTTATAGAAAACAGGAGCAGGTAGAGTTACAAAGTAGTGTTATCCCTATCTCTACCTTCATTTGTAAACAGTTTTTCTTTCCTCCTCTGTGAGTAGGCCAAACCTTGAGCAATATCAGCTTAGCTGTGGTTGCTTGTTAGGTGGGTGAAGAGGAGAGAAGGGAAATGAAAGGGAAGAATAAGGCATGTTATGCAGGGTGGTCACTTACAGATCATCAAAAAGAAGAGGAAATGATTGTACAGATTTGAATAAAATTTGCCTATACTTATTTACAGATGCAAATTTGGAATTACGGTACTGTAATTTAAACAGAAGTACATTGGCCAGAGTCTTCTTGGAACTTCGCACTGGCATAACCTGGGTCTAGGCTAGTGGATTTACTTTTTACAACATTGTGTCAGGAGGTATCCAGTAGCTCCTTGCATGTGATATTTCATGGGCAGTGCAGCGGCAAGCAGATGTTTGAGTTAATCTCTGCCCTCCACACCACTTTCAAATGGCTGCTGACTGACCATGGAGGTGCGTAGGGAAAACTTCCTGCTGTGGCTGGGTTGGTTGCTTCAGTCTTCTCTCTCTGACACCTAGAATGATGATGTTTTGCATGTAAGTATGCTGGCAGAACTGCATAACCTATATAGCACAGGGGTGAGCAAAGTGCAGTCCTGGGGCCACATGTGACATTCCACCCCAGCTATTTTGGAAGCCCTCAACCCCTTAGACTCCCCAGATTGCTCTTTTATGGCCAGGAGGAGCAGGAGGAAGAATTGTCTACCCTGGAAGTTTCCATGAACAGCAATTCCCCTTGTAAATACGTTGTAGCCACCAGGTTATATAATAAGTAGGACCCCCGTATCTGTGGGGATTTGGTTCCTGGACTTACCATGGATATTGGAAACCATGAATAACAGTGAACACAATTGAAAATAATGGGACTTCTAGTTTAAAATACCATAGGCCTTGGAGGACCTAGAAAATGTCGAGAGAGGATGCCTCTCTAGGTGTTTTCTAGAAAGACTTTATGCTATGTGTTCTGTTTTGTGTCCTGTGGATAACTGAAACTGGTTCTGTGGATACAGGGGTCCTACTGTATATATCATGTTATATACACATACACACACACATACACACACTGTTTTGCAAAACCAGAAGTGGATTTCTGACTACTTTTTCTTTTGTTTTTACATTTTGGCATTTTTGGCAGTCTGTGTGACCCCTGTGGGATAGCAAAGGCCAAAAACTGGACGCTGGACTTTCCACAGTTTTCCACACCTCTATAAGATCTTGGCCAATGGGTCTTACCATGTGACTTGGGGCCCATGTACACGAGGGGGAAAATCTAAAATACCTCGTAGTATTGGCATCTCATAGCAGCAGCGACATGTCTAAGTGATTTTTCTGACCTCTGAAGCCCCATAAGCCTCATATTCCTGATGGCAGCTGTGAGTGATTTACTTGTGTTAGTTCTTCACTGCTGTGTTGTTGTTTTTTAAGTCATCCCATGGCGCGCTGGTGCAATAGAGTGCTTCTCCAATTTTACAAGAAAGCAAAACAGAAAATATTAATTCTTTTTATCTCCTTAGCAAGCAGTTGCTAAGGCAAAAATCCAACATGGTGGCAGTGGGCACTTGCCCTCCTAGCAAGCCCAACTCCCGCTCTCACCCAGCCAATCAGCTTTGTGTTTCCCTTTGAGTTTTTTATTGTTCTATAGACCAAATGAGGAAAAATGCGCACCTGCCTCACAGTTTCTGAAAAAGTATGGGGAAATCTGCGAAGGCTTTTACCTCATTGTTTTTGCCATTTTGGGCCCCTCTCCTTCTAAATAGTGTGGATTGGTGCTGGATCCTGTTCAGACAGGTAGGATTCCCAGCAAATTCCATGAGGGGTATTTTCACTGTTTAGATGGGCCTTACATAATCTACAGTATGTGTCTGCTGTCCAGGTGCTATTAATGGTAGACTTGAAGACATAAAGCTTTTTTCTCGTTTTAGTTATTTTTAATGTGTTGGACTGCACAGCCCTTCAATTAGAAGGCTCGCTTCTGTGAAAGAGAAAATATGGCCACCCTAAGAATATGAGGAGATTAGATGAAGTTATTGATATCACGTGGAAGGGGCTCTCTGTCCCTTCCGTCAATATGGAGATGTTTAGTGTAGTTCAACATGACACAGAAGGCTGCATGATCCAATACCCTGATTCCTGAAAAAAAAAAAATCTAAAAATTGGATATTTGCATAGCAAAATGAAGCATTTCAGCATTTATCCCCAAATGCCTATATTACTTACATTGATTATATGCTCTCCAACTGTCCTGATTTAGCAGGAACAGAGCTGATTAATCAACTGTCATCCCATTTTTCAGCTGCTTTTAAAATGTCTCAGTTTCTCCTCCTATTTTCCACCTTTGTCCTTAGCTTACTTCAGATGCTGCAAACTGACTTCAAAAGTGCAAAAGCACTTTGCATTCAATTAACTTAGCATGGAGGAGAGAAGAGGAGGGGAGGAATCTTGCCTTACCCCATGGGCCTAAGCAAAAGTAAACTACTGTAGCCTCTCCTAGTTTGTGTGTTCTTCCTCATTAATAATTTTTGCCATCTTGACCACACTCTGATGTTGCTTGATCACACGTGTCCCACTTTTCATCTGTGAAATGTTGGAGGGTATGCATTCAGAATGCTTAATTTGGTATTTGCACCACCCAAAACACCTCTTTCACCAGATGTGTAGATCTCTTCATCAAATAAGAGGCTTAAATTGTGCAACAAAAATGTTGAAGATGTTTCAACATTAGTTAGAAATCTGAAATCTTGTGTGTGTGTGTGTGTGTGTGTGTGTGTGTGTGTGGTTGGCCCAGGATACACAGATTACTAGAAAAACAATTGGACCATCTTTTATGTCCAGCGCTCAAAGCTCAACATATGAATTTGAACTCATAATAAAACCTGAGCACACAAATGCAGATTAAACTAGCTGTGCCCTGGGTATAACACGGCCTTTCATTTATGTCTTTCCATTTCAGATACATATTTATTTACTGTCCTCTTGGTTCTGCCTTGAAGCTGAATGAAGGAAGAGGCCTATCTTTTGTATAGACACAAATTGCCTTCCTGAGCCTTTGAGCTATCCTTTAATCTGTTGATCTAATAATTTAATCTAATCTTATATTCTATAGGGTGAGCTTTAAATAAATAATAGTTTGTGTATGCATTGCTCCTTTCACTTTTCATATTTAATTTTGAAAGGGCTGTTTGATGTGAATCCATAGAGAAAGATGTTAAACCATGGTTGCTCTTTGTAGCAGTTGTCATAGGAATGCACGCTCTACAGACAATTGTGAATGTCTATGTTTTGCAAGTTCAGATGGATGTAGAGTATTACTGTCATTCTAAAAAAAATTCTAGGTTTGAATTCTGACAGTGAAAACACACCATGGTGGTCAAACCTAGATCACCCTAAACCTTGTATAGTATAATGTACCCCTCAGCATTTCACAGATGAAAAGAAGGGGTGCCACAGGGTTCTGTCCTGGGCCCTGTGCTATTCAACATCTTTATCAATGACTTGGATGAGGGAATAGAGGGCATGCTTATCGAGTTTGCAGAAGATAGCAAATTAGGAGGGGTAGCTAATACCCCAAACAACAGGATCAGAATCCAAAATGACCTCAACAGATTAGAAAGCTGGCGCAATACTAACAAAATTAATTTCAACAAGGAGAAATGTAGGATACCACACTTGGCCAGTAAAAATGAAATGCACAGATATAGGATGGGTGACACATGGCTTGAGGGCAGTACATGCGAAAAGGATCTAAAAGTCTTAGTGGATCACAAGCTGAACATGAGTCAGCAGTGTGATGCAGCAGCTAAAAAAGCCAATGTGATTCTAGGCTGCATTAATATAGTGTCTAGATCAAAGGAAGTAATAAGGCCACTGTATTCTGCTTTGGTCAGACTTTACCTGGAATACTATGTCCAATTCTGGGCACCACAATTCAGGAAGGATATTGAGATGCTGGAATGTGTCCAGAGGAAGGTGACCAGGATGGTGGGAGGTCTGGAAGCCATGCCCTATGAGGAGTGGCTTAGGAAGCTCGGCATGTTAGTCTGGAGAAGGGAAGGTTAAGAGGGGACATGATAGTCATGTTTAAATATTTGAAGGGATGTCATACTGAGGATGGAGCAAGCTTGTTTTCTGTTCCTCCAGAGACTAGGACAAAGAGCAATGGGTTCAAACTACAAGAAAAGAGATTCCACCTAACTGTTAGGAAGAACTTCCTGACAGTAAGGGCTGTTCGGCAGTGGAATACACTGCCTTGTAGTGTGGTGGAGTCTCCTTCTTTGGAGGTTTTTAAGCAGAGGCTGGATGGCTATCTGTTAGGAATGATTTGATTGTGTATTCCTGCATGGCAGGGGGTTGGACTGGATGGCCCTTGTTGTCTCTTCCAACTCTATGATTCTATGATTCTATAAGGACACATGTAACCAAGCAACATCAGAATGTGGTCAAACTGGCAAAGTTTATTAATGAAGAACAAACAAGCTAGGAGAGGCTGCAGGGCATGATTCTGCCCCTCCTCTATTCCCCCACCACCAATGAATTAATAGAATGCAAACTGCTCTTGCATTTTGAAGTCAGTTTGCAGCAATTGAAGTCAGCTGAGGACAAAGAGAAAGGAAAGATAGATGACTGCAGGAATTATAGGAAGAAAGGTTGGACCATATGTGATTTCTGATTTATAAGGAGGGAATGAAATGCAGTACTCTGTCTTGACTAGCTTTAGAGAGAACTACTGGTCAGGCTGTCTGGAGAATTCTGGGAGTTATAGTCCATAAAAGTAATGCTTTCAAGCTCTGAATAGATGGAATACCTATATCAAGAAGGAACACAGAAGGAGATGCCTGCTGGAGGGCTACTGTTTGTAATCCAAGCAATTAACAGACCTAGTGATTGACTAGTCGTTGAGCATGAAAGGAAGTAGGTTTGGTTATTTGTTGTTGTTATGTGCCTTCAAGTTGACTCAGACTTATGGAAACCCTATCATTGGGTTTTCTTGGCAAGGTTTATTTGGAGGAGGTTTGCTATTGCTTGCCTTTCTTTGAGGCTGAGAGAGTGTGACTTGTCCTAGGTCACCCAAGGGCTTTCTGTGCCTGAGAAGAGATTTGAATCCTGGTCTCCTGGAGATCTAGTCCAACATTCAAACTATTACACCATACTGGCTCTCGTAGGTATGGTTATAGGTCATATTCTTTTCCTGTAGATTTTCATTAAGTCTTCTGGCATACCAGTTGTAATTTAATAAGAATATAGTTCAAACCTAATTATGGACAATGACAACTGAACTCAGAAGATACTCAAGAAGAGTACTGTATTAGCTTACTAATGGAAGCACCAACAAGATTTTAAGAATAATGGCTGATAAATAGTACAATTGCTGCAGTTAAACCTGTAGACACAGATCTCTTTGTTAGCGAGAGGGAGGAAAGAGTCATGTATTTAGGCATGCAGTCCTTTACCACTTAAATGGAAGTATCATTTAACTCACTATGACATAGTTTGGGATCATGCAGCCTTCCAAATGTTGGCTTGTAGCCTCCAGTATTCCTCTCCTTTGGCTATGTTGACTGGGGCTGATGGGAACTGCAGTTCAATTTATGAAGGGCCCTTTGATTCTCACCCCTCCAATAGAACTTACATCTAAGTACCATAGGTTATCAACAGATTGTACTGTAAGTACTTGTTCCTGGAACTACACAATTTACTTCATTTTATTTGTACAATATTCCTTCTTTCGCCCAACACAACACATTCTTAACACATGATTAGAACAGGATATATAATCAGCATTTTCTTTTCTGTGTAGTGACTGACATGATCTCAATTTATTTGTTTGCTTTATTGTATATCTTTTAAAAAAAAACATATTATGAGGCCTGACAACTAATCCCAAATGTTAGATATCTGACATTGACATGAGAAAACAATCCTTTGTTGCATGTCAGGAGACTGACATGTCAAACTCAGCCTGGAAAGCCTTTAGAACACAGTTGACCCTGGAACAAGACCTCCTGGGTTGACTGACAGCTTTTAACTTCAGCATGTGAGATTAGCTGACCTTGTTTATCCAAGATCCACCTGAGAGACAGCAGACATGCCTATGTCTATTAAGCCTCATGGGGTAAATGTTTGCTCAGGTATCAGAGATCAAGTTGAGTTGAAGGATAATAATATCCATTTGGTCTCAGTTGTGGCTCCTTGAGAATAATGGTTGGATGGGTTCACATCAGTCATAGACTAATGGAACAATTAATGGCAGAGTGATGTATTGAAACAACAAGGTTAATTCCAATTAAGCTTCCATTCAAAATATCAGCAGAGATTTTTGAGACACATTTCTCTGTCTCAGATTTTGTGCCAAGACAAAATCAGTGCCCCAAGATGTTAGTCTTTGGGGCCCTTCATATACATTTCAAGACTGCTTGGACAGGAGTGACTCAAAACTTCATGGCTGCCATGACAGTTATTGGGATTTTCCATCATGTCATTGGTTCATCCAATGTAGCAGCAAACAGTCTTGACTTAGAAGATTTTCACACAGGCTATATATCCCGTGGCAGGAATAGAACAGGGTCAGGAAAGGTTTTCCCTTTCGGACAATGTTGACACTGTTCTGTCCTGCATCCATCCTGCTCCCGTGACTGTTCTGGAACAATGTAATCATGATTTTTCATCGTGAATAGGCCTCCTGTTCTGTCGCTATCACGCAATCAGGTGCCTGAAGTGGTTGCTTCCTCTGCCTAATGGCAAGGCTGGCCTCAAATTGGCTGGCCCTGTCCTTTCCGGTTGCATCATATTCATGATCTGCCATTTCTGCACCTAAATCAGTTCTACTTATTGAAAATGCAAGCATGATATGTGTTCCTTCTCTTTTTCACTTCACTGGAGGTACAGTAATAGGAGCTTGGCTCTGAACAATTGAAACTGGGAAACTCTATAGGTGTAGGAAAGGCTAAAATAGCCACGTAGTATAGTCACCCCTATCTGTTACCCGAATTGTGTGGGGTCTGTAAGGATCCCACTAGTGTCCAAAATTAATGTGGGGAATATTTAATTAGTGGCAGCAAGTGGGTGGATAACAGCAGGATCTTTTGACCCATGTATACCAGTAATAACAGAGGAGACTCTAAGCAAAACATATAATTAAATGATCTTTATTAGAAATTAACAGTAACAGCATTTACGCACACACTCGGGCGTCAGACACTCACGCAAGGCTATTGAAGATAGTAGGAAATATTTGGATAGAGGAATATAGAAAGGGGATGGTGGGTTATACTATACCAATCCTGTAGAGCTGAGATTGCAAAGTAAACCAACAGCAAGGAGGTCCAGAAGGCAGAATGGTGACACAGATTGACATGGAGCTGGAAGGAAGAGGGTCTGTGCACACTTAGGTGGTGTTTTAGGGTGATACTTATATGAGATAATTCCCCTGAAGGGATGGGGTTTTGAGTGGAATACAATGTTTCTCGGAGGTTCCTAGAACTAGACAAAGGGTCTCCAGAAGGGTTAATGGTCATTAATGGTGATGTATTTAGAACTGAATAGGAGCAGGCAAGGTCTATTGTTGGAGGGAATCAAGCATCAAGGCCTTTGCTATCATTGAGTGGAGTAGTGAATGACTCACCTCCAGGTGTTAACTCTGACCTGATTATTTGTTTAGGAAATTTCCAAAGGCACTTCACTTAGTTATATGACTGCAGCCTTGGTGTTTGGGGGGTCCCTGGTATACAATAAGCCAAATTATTAAATATTGCCAATTATTTGATATTGCAAGACAAGGGCTTACAAATACATTAATTAATGTTGATAGTTTTTAGTGGGGAAATTAATTTGTTGTAGGTAATGTTAATTTGTTGGGCCGGTGTTAAATAATTTGTCAATAAATTAAATTGTAAGTTTTTAAAAGAAATCATAGAATTTACAGAGAATGGCAGTTATGCTTGTTAACAATTACCCCCACTGTCACCTTTTTATTATGCTCTCCTGAACATATACTGTTTTATAAATTTTAAAGTACCTTTTCCTCGTGGCTGCTTCTAGATGCAAACCCCTCAGTTTGAGTGATCACTCAGGATGATGAGGTTTCTCCTGCAATGCATCTGGGAACCACCAGGTTTGAGAACTCTGACCTAAAGCATGGGTTCTATCAACATGCTTATTTAAATTTTGTCATTGTCTGTACAAAGGTAATGTTTCTTTCCCCAACATGTATACTATTCATAGACTCCTTAAACATGGGTTACCAATTTCAATTGGAAAAGGTGAATAAGGAGTGATGTGTTCACTCCAGTTAGATTACTACTCAAGTCAGTGGACTAGTGTGGGTCTGTGAGCCATCAGCTGTTGACCCATAGTGAATTTCCAGGAAAGAAGTAAACAGTTGTAGTTGGTAAGAACACATATGATACTAGTCCCTGTCACATTAGTGGGGGGGGGGATGTCAATCGCCCACCTCGGATAGCCTGAGAGACACTTAGTTAGAGGATCCCATCCCAATGAAATATAGGTCAGCCTCCATATCAGTTTCAGTTATATGCAGTTGAAAAAATAGGGACACATACCATAGAGTCACATTGGGAAATGCCTAGAGGGGTGTCTTCTCTAGGAATTGCTCAGTCTTCTAACACAACTCTATGGTATGTTTGGTCTGGAAGTCCTTTATTTCAATAGGGTTCACTGTTTCCAGTACTGGTGCTAAGTCTGGGGAGTGAACCCCCCCATAGATATGGGGTATATGTGTGACCTGTACTGAAGTGCAGCAAGAAGTTGCAAAAGAGATCAGCTGATGAATCAAGGGTGGAGAATTTATTATCAGAAATATTTTGAGTACTTGTGAGCATATGCAGAACATTTCTGCACTGCTGAATAACTGCATTTCTTAATTCCCCACTCACTTAGGAATAAGAAGCATTGTCTATAAAATTCAGTGCCAGAGCACAAGTTTTGTATGAAAGAGCCAAGTGTCCCAAGTTCAATCTGTTAGTATGCCCGACTACCTCCTCCCCACAGTATCTCATAACTGGAAATGCTGGACACTTTTTGGAGTCAGGTTGGCTGGGACAAACCAAAGGTCACTGGTGATCACAATGACCTGGGTTGTGTCTTAGAAATATGATGGCAGGAAAGCCTAAATTAGGATTGTGTGGAAACCCTTAGATTGAATTATTGAATTATTGCCGAGATAACCAAGGCTGGAAGAAAGAATTTCGGCAATAAGCATCTCTGCAATAATTCAATCATGCAAATAAGTGACCATTTCCCTTGGCATATCTCTCGTCGTATACCCTCTCCTATCCAACCCCATGAGATTGTCACAAAACTGTCAATACTTTAGCATTCCATAAGTAAAGCAATCAGTTGAATTTCATTTTCCTTTGTCTCTTCCTTGGAAGAGTCATCTAGCCATTGTTAAAGCCAGAACATACCTTCAAGGCATGAAATAGATTGTAAATATTACAGCCCCCACCATAGGAGGGTATGTGTTGAGAGAGACCTGGCAGCCACTCTCTTTCTCAGCATATCAAGGATTGGAGCTCTGCTGTGCCACCATCGATGCTAGTCTGAGTTCCTTCACTACATGGTACTGTCTTCTCTGGTGGCACAGTGGTTAAATGCAGGTACTTCAGCCACAAAGGTTATGAGTTCAATCCCAGAGGGCTCCAAGGTTGACTCAGGCTTCCATTCGTCCATAGCCCGGTAAAATGAGTACCCAGCTTGTTTGAGGCAATTAGCTAATACACATTGTAAACGCTTAGGGAGTGCTTTGGCACTGATAAGCAGTATAGAAATATAAGTGCTATTCTCCCAAGACCAGTAATTATTTCCCTCTTTCCTGACCTCTATCTTCAACCCTTCCTGCTTCCTTTTCTGATAGCCTTGGATGGTTTGTAAGAGTATAGATTCTTGTGTGTTAGTCTATGTATTTCTAATAAAATTACAGTACTTTGTTTTACTTTAACTGGAGTGTCCTCTACAATTAGTACTGGTATACATAGGTGAAAAGGTCCCCAAAATTACCCTTCTCTTGCAGACTTACATTTGAGCTAATAATACCCCCAAATATTGAAGAAGATTTTGGCATCACGGGTGGGGCTCCAAAGCATCCCCCACCTCTTAGGGTAACAAATCCTTGCTGTTTCCAGTTTTCAACCCCAATAGATCTACAACCCTCTTCCTCTTGACACCCCCCTCCCAATGAATAACAAGAAGAAACATGTTACCAAGTGCTTTTAACTAGCTATGCCTCATTGGAGTAGAAAGAAACAAGTTTTTTCAATGCTTCATGCATGGAGGATTACTAATTAGGACACTGTTAACTTTAATAATTTCCTAGTTCTGAGTTTGTTGGTGGTAGTAAAAATGCAAAACTCCTTACATATATTTTTCCTTCACAGGATGTGTTTGTTATTCAGGGTTTCAGCTGGCAACTCCAAGACACAAATCAATTTGCCCCTCATCAAAGGGAAAATTGGTTTTGCAGAGGTTCAACCATTAATTTGTCAACCTCTTTCCAATATTTTTTTGTCCACAGATACTTTTTAACACCTCAGCTCTTTTCAGATACTAGCTGAAAAGTATCTCAGCTAGTCTGTCCCTAAGCCAATTTGAGGCACAAGAACTCTTGGCTCTTGCTATGTTCAGGATGGAGTCAGGTTTCATCAGAACTTGGCAACATTATTTCTTTGGATTAAGCTCCCAGGATCTCCCAGCCAGCTAGTAGTATAAAAGGGTAATATTTTCAAACTCTGCAGGATTCTGAGAGTTGTAGTCCAAAAAAAGTAATTTCCCACAAGCTCTGAATCTTTGTGTGTTTGGTCACATGGTATCTGTCCACAATATACTCCAATCTGCTGAAGGACCTTGAGTGCTAACTATTTTTCCCTACTTGTCCTTAATATCTTAACTGCCTTTTAATTCAAAGGAGGCTCAGCAACTACATGCTTGCTTGTTAACAGCCTGAGGGGTTGTCTACACTGGTGAAAAAATTCTGCTTCAAATTTCATTTTCCTGGTTTGCAGTGACCCCATTAACACCACACACATCCTTTTTAATGTGAAGGAGAACAGCATTACCAGCCACACATTTTCCCAAGGCAAACTCACTTTGGTGTAAAATGGCAGTCCTGCTATGATCATGTGTCCTATTCTTCATATTACCGTATTTTTGGCCACAGAGTTGTGGTTGCTCTGATCCCCCACCCCGTCATGTATGCAAAAGGGCATTGGCCATCTTATTAAGCACAGTGGCATGTCAAGTTTAAATGTTGCTAGACAGCTGTGTTAATACTGATATGCAAGTGTCTGCACAAATGCACCTTCAAAAATAATGGCACCTGCACACCAGGAAAGCATAAATACAAACAGGGGAAGTACTCTTTCTTGGCAGGAATGATTAGGTGACCACCTGGCCCAAATAACCTCCCACCAAGCTGTACTACCCACCAAAAACTCCACACACACCCCCAACTCCACTACGAAGCTCAGACTGAGGGGCACACATACAATAAACCCAATTTTTCCAGGAAAGTGTGAGATAAACAATTGTTTTTTAAAAATCCCTCAGACATGAAAAATCCCTCAGACATGAAAAAGAACTATATTAAATTCAAATCCTCAGGAATATCATGTGTTCTATCAGCACCAGATATGAGGTGAGTATGACTTTTTCCACCAGTGTAGATGTAGATGGGGTTTCTGTTTCCATTTCCTTTTTAAAAATGGCTTCAGCATACCTGTCACTTAATCTATTCCCATTTAACTGTTGCTTTTACTGATTTTTAAAGAAATGGCTACATGCCAGGGTGACCCCACTATGTGTGTTCATTCTGTAGAGCTTAGAAAAGTTACTTCCTGAACCACAGAATCCCCCAGCCAGCATGGCTATTCTGGCTGTAAGGCCAACTTATCTTTTACAGCCACAACCGTTTCACGTTCCAGGCTAGGAAGTAAGCCTTCCGCTTCTAGTTCTGGTTTACCTTTGTGGAAGATAGAAGCCCACCATTTGGATATTTATCTAAGAAAATAAATATTATCATTTCAAGCGTCGGTAGCCTTAGGGAGAGGAGGTAGGATACACCATTGTGTAAAAAGTGTGTGTTTAATGCAACTCCCTCCACTTGGATGTTATTTTCCTTCACAGTCGGACAATTGGATTTAAGAAAACTCCACTTCCCTTGAGCAAACAACAATGGTTGCTAATGCTACTAATGGCTCTACAGGGAGAGCTGCAACTTTAGTGCACTGTACTGACTGACTGGATGGTTTGCTTATCCTCATGAGCCTCTCTATCCTATCTGTCTCAAAGCTGTGGGAGCCAAGAGTCCTGTGGAGTTTCCAAAGTTTCTTTCAGGCCTAGTGATGGGAAGCAGAATTTTGAGCAAACTTTTCTCAGAGACATTAGAGGCCTCTAAAGATGGGGGGTGGCCTCCTTCTAGAACAGGACATAAAGTCTGAAGTGCCAGTTGAGCTCTCCAAAGCATTTTAAAGTAATGGTTGTACTCCAAACGTGCACCCAGTCCTCGCTTTTGGGCTCCAAGTTTAATCAGTGAGCTGTGTTGATTTACTGTCCCTGTTTCAAGGCTTTCTGCACATTACAGCAAACCAAAAATAAAAATGATTCCCAGTTATTTCTCTCTCACAATCCTAAATCCATTGTGCTTTTAAGCAAATTTTCTAAGCTGTGATAAGAGATTAGGGATTTTTCTTCTTTTTAATTCAACCATTTTCTGATGATGGGTGGGATAATAAAATTTGTAGGATATTGATGTAGCTCCGTAATGACTTTTTTTTTTAAAAAAAGAAAAAAATAACTTTCAAAACAATATGTGTCAGAATTATATGTAGTAAAACAGCTTCCTCTCATGAAGCTTTCAAATGGGAGAATGAACACCCAGTAACACTTTCTTTACAAATGCCCTGAGCCTCTCAACTGCTATGATTTGTTATGACTTAAGGTGGTTGGCTTATTTCTGGCAGTCTAGCCTGCCCTTCTCTGCAATATTCAAGACAGTTCGCAACAAGAAAATGCAACCACCAGAGCAGTTCAATCATACAATAATACGCTCACAGCAGAATTTGGGGGGAAATGGCTTTTGTTGTCTTTACATTCCAGAATTCTCCTCCCAGCAGTGTCCTGCTGGATTTTGAAAGCTGTAGTCAAGCAGGTATCACCAGCATTGAGGCCATGATATTGAGAATGCAGCTGTGCTGGGCAGGGCACTTTTCTAGGATGGAGGATCATTGCCTCCCAAAAATAGTACTCTACGGTGAACTCGCCATGGGTCAGCATAAGGGGGGCATTCCAAAAAAGCGATACAAGGACTCCCTGAAACAACATCGCAGGCTCAGCCAAATTGATCACCAACAATGGTCTGCCCTGGCCTCACATCGGGAGGTGTGGAGACGCACTATCCACAGTGTTGCAGCCTTATTTGAGAACTCACACCAAACAAGTCTTGCAGAGAAATGACAAAGCAGAAAGAATCACAACCCGGAAACATCACCCAAGGAGACCTTTTGCTGTGCTTTCTGCAACCGGACTTTTTTCTCTCAGATTGGCCTTTTTAGTCATCAGCGCGCTTGCAGAAAGCATGGGATGAGTCCTTCCTGAATCTTCATTTGCGAAGAAAGGCCAGAGAGCAAGTCCAAAACTTAACTTTTCCAAGCTCTGATTTCCAGCACAATCCTATATGTGTCTATTAAGGAGTAATCCCTTGTCTATGTGTGATATTAGAGTACTGGTGTTGTGTGCCTTTGAATAATTTCCAACTTATGGTGACCCTAAGGTGTTTTCTGAGGCTGAGAGTATGTGGCTTGCCCAAAGTCACCCAGGGGTGTCTCATGGCCAAGTGGGGATTTGAACTCAGGTCTCCAGAGTTGTAATCCAACACTCAAACCACTATGCCACACTGGCTTCTAGAGTCGGCTTGTTGTTAACAGCCATCAAACCGATTTATGGTTACCCCATGAATGAGAGATGTCCAAGTCACTCTATCATGAACAGTTCTGCTCAGTGTGAATTCGAAGGCTTTCAAAGCTGGCATCCATTGGCTTTCTGTGGTTTTTTTCCAGGCTGTGAGACTGTGTTCTGGGTTTATTCCTGATGTTTCACCTGCATCTGTG
Source organism: Gambelia wislizenii (assembly GCA_030847615.1). NCBI lineage: Eukaryota > Metazoa > Chordata > Lepidosauria > Squamata > Crotaphytidae > Gambelia > Gambelia wislizenii. Next base: position 93,172,405 of record JAUMIR010000004.1, read on the forward strand.
TCAGGTATCTTCAGAGAATGGTTGGGTAGGGGTGGGGGAGTGTTATATACTGTGTGTCCCTGTTGGAGAGGATATGTAAAAAAAAAAAAACCTTGTTGGAGAGGATATGTAAAAATCTCCCCCAGGAGATAGCCATTCAGGAACTAGTCATTCAAATACATGAATTTACATATCCTCTCCAACAGGGACTCACAGTATATAAACCCCACACACCCCTACCCAACCATTCTCTGAAGATGTCAGCCACAGATGCAGGCAAAACATCAGGAATAAACTCTTCCAGAACATGGTCTCACAGCCCAGGGGAAAAAAAAAACCCACAGAAAACCAAAGTCCTGCTCAGGTCTTGCAGACTCTGTGCCATGGTTTCCTGATTGAGTCTATCCATCTGTAATGCAGACTTCCTCTTTTCCTATTGCCTTTTACCTTACCTAGCATTATTGTCTTTTCTAGTGAGTCATGTCTTCGCATACTATGGCCAAAGTACAACAGTCTAAATTTAGTCATCTTGGCTTCTAGGGAGAGTTCAGGCTTAATTTGCTCTAGGGCCCATTTATTTGTCTTTTTAGCAGTTCATGATATCCGTAGAACTCTTCTCCTACTCTAAAACCAGCAACACAATAGAACTTAAATGATACAACAATACATCAACAATCCAATTAAAACAGACTGAAAACTGACTAAAAAAGGAAACAGCAACAACTCCATCTCTTTTAGTAGAGTTTGGAAAAAGGAAGTCCACTGACTGCTCAACTTAGAGTAAATCACAAAGAGCTGTTACCCCTACTTAGCATTTTACTCTAGATATCTGAGTACCGAAACAACAAATGTGTTCCCTCTAGCACACAGAAGGACTCTAAACTTTGAGCAGGATTTTCTCTATACCATTTGAAAATGCTTAAAAATGAGCTGCATGTCTTTTCAATAAATAAACAGTTACATGCATAAATTTGCAAATGTTGTTAATCAGGGTTAGTCTGAAGACCAATGCTGGTTTTTTACATTCATATCACAATGCAATTCAAGGCTGCAACCTTGTTACCATATATGGGGAAATAAGTCCCTTTCAATGCAATTATAGGAGCCCTGTGGAGCCCTGGTGGCGCAGTGGTTAAATGTCAGTACTGCAAGCCACAACTTCGCAAGTTCACTCCCAAGGGCTCCAAGGTTCACTCAGCCTTCCATCCTTTCATAGGTCAGTAAAATGATTACCCAACTTGTAGGGGCAATTAGCTAACACACATTGGAAACTGCTTGGAGAGTGCCTAGCACACTATAAAAAATGGTGTAGATATGTAGGTGCTATTGCTTAACAATTTCTAAGCCACTCTGAGAGCCTTCATGGCTGAAGAACAGGGTATAAATACCATAAATAAATAAATCTTACTTACTTATGAGAAGGCCTGTGTAGCATTGTGCTGTAAGTTTTGTTCATAAAGATGCTTTTTCAGCTAGGATGGGAAACCTTTCGCTCTCCAGATGTTGTTGGACTTCACTTCCCATCAGTCCTAAGCAGCCTTACTAATGGTTCTGAATTTGGAATTCAGCAGCTCCAGCTTTGGGCCGGAAACTGGCCTCTGTGGCCATGCAAGGCCTGATCCACTTTTTGCCAGCAGGAGTGGATTTAAACAGGTATTATTTTAAAACGGTGTAACGGACCCTACTCTGTCTCGGCCCCATCTTTACCCCAGTGGTTGCAAGGACTGGAGGCAAAACAGGTCAAATGCCCTGACTTGTCTGGACTGCATGGTTCAAAGATGGGGTCAAGACAGGGTAAAGAGCCCATGTAGACAAGCACTAAATTGCTGTCTTTAGTATGTTTTTCCTAAGAACAGCCGAATGAATTCATGCCAAATAGGGATTTGAGCTTGTTTTGCTGAATGCTCCAGATAAACTACTTTTGAAATTATGGGAATTTAAGAAACAGCTGTGCTGTGAAAGAGAGCAAATGCTCACTGCAAATAGTCAAGCAACAGGACATGAGGACAATCTATCTTTTAGGCCTAGTCATATGGTTTAAATTGACGATACAAGGAAATAAGTGCCTGTGGAATACAAGTGTGGTGGTGCAATGCTGCTTTTTTAAAGAAAAAGCAAGTACTCAGCTTGTGGGGACAATTCGCTAACATACATTGGAAACAGCTTAGTACCTCGTGGGCTATAAAGCACTGTGGATGTTTAAACAATTTGTAAGCCACTCTTGAGAGCCTTTGTGGCTGAAGAGTGGGGTATAAATACCTAAATAAATAAACTTCAGGAAAGGGTGTTTAGTCCTATTGCTACCATTTTCTTGCAATAAATTTTTCTCTCCTTCAACTATTTTCCTTAACACACACACACACACACACACACACACACGTACAATTTCAGGGCTCTATGGCATGCATAGTAGGTTGTTAGCTCCTAAGGCAGGCGTGGGGAAAGTTTGGCCCTCTAGGTGTGTTGTATTTCAACTCCCAACTTTCCTCACTATTGCCCATGGTGGCTAGGGTTGATGGGAGCTGCAGTCCAACAACAAAAGAAGGGCCATACTATTCTCACTTAAGACTAGGAGCAAAAGTATTGTAAAACAGAAGAATTTTCTGAATGAAGCAGAAATTAGGAGATTTAATTAGTAGAGGCTGTTTTTAAAAAATTGTAATAACAACTCCCAGAATTCCCCAGTGAAGGCAGAATGGGCGTTAGGACATTCTGGAAGTTCCAAGGAAGCAGCTTCCCTAAATCCCTAAACTTTCCAACTTCCCTAAATTGACTAGAGTTCTGAACCTGTACCCTGAGCCTTGGCAGGGCACATATATGTAGAAAAATATTAGGAGAATTTGGCTGGGATTAAAGTGACCCAAATTTAAATTTTACCTCTGCCAGGGATTTCCCTCCATGACCTTGGCAACTTGACCTATCTTTTTCAGTTTCCCCTTTATGAAATGGGAAAATGGTAAGCCTTAAAATACAGTTGTGAAGGCAAAATACAACTAAGACTGCATAAACATTTATAAAGCACCCTTCAAGTTATGTGGTTAGGAAGCCATTCTAACATTTGGACAATGCTTCCCAAAATTCCCACCAGGACAAACTATGGACAGCTTCATACTGGCAAAAGGAGGATATTGCCTGCTGGGTAAGGGGGAGCTATGGAACTGTAAGCACCATTATGACATTTTCCTAAATGTCTCCCCTACTCCTGTTAGGACACGGAAATGTTCCTTTTGAGGACTACATGCCCCAGAATCCCCCAGCCAGCTCAGCCAGAATTCTGGAAGTTGTAGTCCCCAAAAGGAACATTTCCAAGCTCTGTCTGCTACCTCCATCAGCAATGCCACCCACCCCTCCTTTTTGTAATTGCGTGTCAGACCAAGTGCACTCCAAATGTAAGCACTGTTGGCTACAAGGAGAGTGCAACGAGATAATCCATGTTTTCATCATTCGTAGGCCACTCTTTTCACAGGCCGTGGGCCGTACTTTATTAGGTTGAGCAGCTCTGGGTCTGCAAGAAAGACCCGGGCCTTTCTCATCAGTATGAGAATGGCCCAATGAATGGTTTCCAAGTGTTTACTCAGCATTTGTCTCGTGGCTCATCAGAGGAATGGGGAGGGGGGGAGTGCCGACAGATCTTTTGTCCGACTGAACTGCCTGATGTGTTATGACAATGTTCCATGAATATGCAGAATGGCAGAAGGGATTAGGACCGGTACAATTCCCCCCAGGGCCCTTTCTTTTTTTCCATTTTCTTTCTTTCTTTTTTTTGCCTAGGATGTTCAGAGCTTTAAGGATGACCTGTTCACAGTTAGGGCACTAAACATCAGATTTTCCTGCAGATAGGGTGTAAAAATCCCACACTTGTCCAAAGCTGTTAACATCTGACTTGAAGGTCAGCCAGTCTTATTCATTGCCCTTTCTTTATAATTTTCCAACTGGCAGAGGCAGCCTAAGCAAAATACATTGTTTTGCAGGACACATGGAGATGTCTGTGTCTAGCATGAATAGCTGATCCAGTCAATGACACATGTAGCCTGAGACAAAGATGGTAGAGCTGGTGCACACTCTGCACAGACAATATTCTTCTTGACTTCTGTTGTTACACTCCATGTGTTGCTCTGTGATGCCTGATTTATCCATCCCAGAGTCTGGAATTATTACATGAGGCTGGATGGAGGATTCTGGGGATTATAGTCCAGAAAAATATTTTTTTCAAGCCCTGACAACAGAAGGACTTCCTTTGCCTTTTACAAGTTCTGACAAATGCAGTACTCAACCATCCTCCAGCCTCCAGCCATGGTGTCTGGGAGAATAAAAAGTAAAGTCTGTAGTTTCAAAAGTAACTTCTTCCAAATGCTGATCTCTTCTTTCCATTTTCAGGTCAGAACTGAAATGGCCATGAAAGATTCTGCAAATAGGAACATCCCCATTAACATACGCAATGAGCCATAACAAACAAACAAACAAAAAAAGATCCAGTGGTTTAGGATCATAAGAACTTATGGTTTCTTTCATTTAACATTGGATTATGCTTGTAGTCCTTCAGGGTTTTTTTAGAAGAAAGCTGAAGCTGAAGGTCACACAGAGTAGTTGAAAGTATTTCATCTTCTTAGATGAAATCGTCAAAGGCTTTGAATCAATGATGACTCTACTATCTGGAATCTCCTTAATCTGTCAGCTCCATCACATATCACCAGCCTTCTGAACAAAGCTTGAGAAAAAATGGTTTTTAGACTACAACTCCCAGTAGCCATGTTTGTTTGGTTGATTCTGGGGGTTGTAGTTCAACAAGTAACTTTCCCAAGCTTTGATTGCTAGGCACTAGGTACCAGAACCTCCATCCTCCCATTCTATCTCCAACACCAACGTGGAGCCTCGAGTTGGTACTGACTACTTTGTCAAAGTCTTCCTTTGAGCTGCTTTGAGACTCTTATCGTACAAAACAGCATTCCTTGTGGCAATTACTGTGGCCAGGAGGGCCAATGAACTGGGTGCTTTATGAACAGACCCTCCTTAGTTTCCACACTGACAGGGTTGTACTTAGGCCTGATATCTTGTTTTTGCCCAAGATGATTTCTTCATTCCATTTGAACCAAGGCATCATCTTCAAAGTTATAATTTCTTGATTTTAATTTCTGTGGATATAAAATTTGTTATATACACTTTTTCTGTAAAGTGTTCGCAGAATCCATTTATTTATTCATTGGCTATTATAAGTATTAATGGGAGTTTAGTAAATTCAACAATGTTATCCCACTGTGCTTTACTGGAAGTACCTTACAATACAGGCACTATAAAACTGATAGCTTTAAACTCCTTAGAAAACATAGAAATAATCAACAGAGTTTCTCTATTTAAAAATACATATGCAGTAGATACATGTTGATTCCAGCATGCAGGTTTAAGATAACCATCCACACAATTCCCCAAATTATATTTCTAGCATAAAGGAGACTCAACACACTTAAAAGTAGTTTAAAAGTATAAAAACATATTTACTCACAGGAGATTTTCACACGCCTAAAATACCCCTCCGAAGAAATCGGGACAGAAATATTTCTGTCCCGGAAGCAGCGCCGCGGTTCGCATGCCCAGTCCCCTCTCCCGATATGCCGTCGTCGTCACGCTGCGTTATTTCTTCCCTCTTCCAGAATATTTTATTAACGGCAAACTCCCATTAGTGAAATATTCCGGAAGAGGGAAGAAATAACCCAGCGTGACGATGACGGCATATCGGAACAGGGGACTGGGCATGCGAACCGCGGCTCTGCTTCCGGGACAGAAATATTTCTGTCCCAATTTCTTCGGGGGGTATTTTAGGCGTGTGAAAATCTCCACAGTCTCTGTGCATTTCTCATTGAATATCAGCAGCATAACAACAGGTGAAGGCTAAAACTAGTACGTAAAAATACAACTAAAACTACATGTTACAAACAAAAATATGCAAGAGCCAGGTCCTGCCCCTAGGAAAACATCACGGTGACTGGTAAACCTCATGGTAGCTTTTCAGACAAAGAGAAGGACTTGAACACACCTCTTCCTCTGGAAAACCAATTACATTTCAGTAGGAAGTTACATCAAGCAATCTGTTTGCTTCTATCTATTAACCCTTTCAGCAGTCAAACATCTCAACTTATTGAATTGCAAACTACATATCCCAACAGATATATCACTCAGCTTGGTTTTGATTTCTCTCACCTTTGTTAGTAGGCTTTAGCTTGTTTTGTGTTTTTCTTTGGGAGCGGCCTTTTTAAATTACAGTGCCTCAACAGTGACTCTACACTGGGAGCACTGTATGACATTTAAACTCCTGGAATCAGCTGGCTAGTACTGCTACAAGGTAAGCCTGAAGACACCAAATGAAATCTACTTGGGCCCCATCAGACCATGACTCAGCTTTTCATAGGGTCCCATATCTTCAACCACAGCCTGATTCAACATTTTAGAACAGTGTTTCTTAATCTATTGTCCGTGGATGCCCAAGGGGCCACAATGTGCTCACAGGGGGTCCACGAAGGCTTGAAGGCTGCTTGGCCCACCTCCTCCCCACAGTGGCGTAGCACATGACAGGAGCCAAAGCAACGGCTGGCTGGTTGGCTGGCTTGGCCTGTGCATTGCCATTCAATTTGCTCCAGCCACAAACTTGCAGGATGAATCAGGTATATTATTACCAGGTGTGATGATGATGGTGGTGGTGGTGATGGTTTTAAATCTTGAGTTAAGTCTTGGGGGTCCACGACAACAAGCGATATTTAAAGAGGCTTCCTGGTAAAGAAAAGGTTAAGAGCCACTGTTTTAGAGAACTCCACTATCTCCCATAGGAAGAGAAACATTGGATGCCCAGGTATTTTGAAGTTCAGCTCCCCAAAATTCCAGCCAGTCATTATGGGAGTTCCATTTGGAGGTCTAACGGTTTCCCACCCCTGCTCTAGACAATTCAGAGCTTTGAGGAACTCAGTTTATGGAGTTTGTCTAGATTTGGTTAACAGAATCATTTTGTCTTTGGTTTTTATCTTTTCAACCTGATGAATTTCTATGGTGTATTCTCATTGGCATTCCATCAAATCTAAACTTCTTGTCTGTTTTAGAATCTTAACATCTGAAAAGACAAATGCATGCCTTCCAGCAGACAGCAGTGTTAGTGGCAGGAGGTATAGTTGACGGCCCCCATTTGTTCAGTAAATGCAAGTCAGAGATCATTCCTCCACCATTTCACATGTAGCAGTGAATGAACAGGTGACAAATTTGATAACTAGCTTGCACAGCAATCAGAACAGTTATACATCAGTTAACAAAGTAGATATGTTCCTGGTCATTACTTCTTTAACAAACTTTCATACCAGGTGCACAAATAATGTGGAAAGAATAGGGAAATGTTCTAGCAGTACAAGGAGGAGGAGGAGGAGAGTTTGATATGCTTCAGCAACAATTTTATTCAAAACTAAAAACATTCATATGTGAAAAGTCAGGTAAGCGTTGCAGAAGTAAAGAAAAGCATTCTGAACCTTCTAGAGACCACTTGTAGTGGAAATATGAGGGAAGGTTTCATCCACTTCTGTACAGGGATAACACAGATTGAAACACTCTTCAAATAAAAAAAACCTGATGACTTCATATGGAATCCCCACCTAGGCTACCTCTTGACTTGCCCCTCCAACCTTGGCACAGGTCTCCGTGGAGGTATGCATATTAAACTGCCCATCTTTGGCAAGCATAAGAAATTTGGTGAAGTCCTCAAGAGGCTGAGGCTGCAGAAATGTGGCACAGGCGGTGTGGATACAGCTGCTGTAGGAGGAGTGTTTGATGTCTCCAATGCTGACCGTCTTGGATTCTCCAAGGTGGAGCTGTACAAATGGTGGTTGATGGGGTGAAACTGCTGATCGAAATAGAGAAATACCAGGTACCTTGAGAAGGGGCTGTCCATTGACAACCTCATCCCTACTCAGAGACAAAAAGCACTTTTAACACCCCAACACCCCCATGCTTCTTCCTAACTTATTGTTATGAATAATACCCCCAAAAAAAGTGGGGAGAGGGGGAAAAATAAATGTTCCAATCAAAACCTGGAGTCAACAGAGAAATCCCCACCTAGTAACACTTGCAGAAAGTCTTCCATCAATATGTGTTAGAGTTTATGTCTACATGGGTCCAATTCTGGGAGAAAGGTGGCATATAAATTAAAGAAAGAAAAAAAGAAAGCTTATTTCAAAATGCATCCAGGATTTTTCTTTCTATCACCTGTCTCCAATTTCCTTATGATTTCCATTTTGGTGGGCAAACGTATAGACCTATGCTTTTTTTAACATGGTGGATGTAACTGGTAAGACAGGCTTATCTGCCCACTCCTTTTCTCTCCATTTTGCTGTTCACGCATGATCAGTAAAGGATTCTGGAGGCATCTGCTGTTTATTTTGGCTGTTATAGGGAGGCATACATAGCTAAGGTAGGATTGGCTAGAGTAGAATCCCATTCTTTATTGCCTTGTTTGCTACAGACAAGCTGCTGCAACCTGATACTGAAAGTCTGTCTTTCTCCAACCATTATTCACTATCCTCCCAGTCCTGGTGTTGCTAAAAAAAAAAAAAAAAAAACCTTCCACTATACAGAGGATAAGATGGCAGGGGGTTGGAATGGATGGCCCTTGAGGTCTCTTCCAACTCTATGATTCTACGATATGATTCTATGAAGGAAAGGTGGGTTGGGCAGGTGTAAAAAGCCTTTGTGAAAAGGAGAATCTTTGTCAAAGGCTTTGTTAACAGCGGTATGCCTGTATTTGCTGTCAAATACTGTATCCTTCTGGACTATAATCAGCATGGACTAGCAGTTCTGGATATTGTAGTCCCCAAAGTCACTTTTCAAAGCTCCACCAACATGTGGCATCCAATATTTGACAGTATCTTAAAGCAGACAAATAGCTGTTGAAGATCAGATTTGACAGCAATAGCAGCCAATATCTTAGACTTATCAAAGAGCAGACATCCATTAGCAATCAACAACTGGCCATGTTTGAAAGACAACTTGCACTGTCATTAAGTACATTTTATATTGACTTCATTTAGCTAGTCAGAAAGGCAAACTTCACACTCCATCATCAAACTTTAATTGAAAAATTGGAATGTCAAAATTCAGAAACAAATTTTGCCATTTAGATCTGAATGGTGACGTTTTGAATTTTTGTGAACTCATCTCTAAAGGGCTGGTTGTCAAAAAGTATTTAGTATCAATGAGCTGGACAGATTAATAGATTTGCTCCTATTATATAAGCAATTTTTCATATTTTAATTTTACTTCCAAGGAGTGGCCACTGTAATTATTTTCCTTTTTACAGGGAGTGTGAGCTTCCAAAAAAGATGAAACCTCTGTATTTGGAAATATGCAATGTTCTGTAGCCAATCCTTTTTTATGAAAGAGTCATTGAATTTGGAAGCAGTCCACCTTACTTTCGGTCTCATTTGAACAGATCCATCAATCTTCCATGAAGTAAAACAAGTCCAAGTCTTCTCTCAGGAAATTTGTTTAATGCAAAGGAACTTCTCTGTGCAATTCATGTTTGTTCACAATTGGAGACAGATCAATAGAGACACCTAGCCAGATAGGTGGGCTTTGGGACCTTGGTTTCTAAAGCATTGAACAATTTCAGCAAGTGCTTCAGAATACTAGCTGCAGGCTTGACTGCATTTAAAATTTGAGACAGGGAAGGAAATGTTCCCTGACACACAGATTTTCAAAGCCTTGGGGGCAGGAAAAGCCCATCTTGTTACAAATGAACTATATTGCTACTGTCAAGAAAATTTGGTGGAGAAATGAGACATGCAGGTAAGAGTACAAATGGAGGATATCTTACTTAATGGCTTATGTGCCTAGTGGCTTTACCACTTGTATCAGTGGGCTAGGCTAACACATAAGGGCACTAACATATCCAGTACAAATGAAAGTTGCCCAGGTTTAGAGACCCGAGTTCCATTTCTTGGTATTGAAAGGAAGCTACCTTAGACCACTTTGGTCCATCCAGTTACATTAACCTCTTCAGAGTTTCAAACCAGTCTTTCAGACTGCTCCTTGGAGACACAGAGGTCAAGCCTGGGAATATTATGGATGCAAAGGATGGTCTCTGCTGGGCAGTTATGGCTCTTCCTGATAAATAATAGTAACCACTCAGCTTCAGTTTGCCATCTCAGAAACAATGACAAGCAATTGACTTCTTAAGGCCCTTGTTCAGATGTGCAAAAAACTAGATTTCTTCACGTGTATGTTCCCCCTTCTGTTGCTCCATATGTCTTTAGAAAAATACTTTTCCCCACTCAGGACAATTTGGTGCATGTATTGTTGGAGTCTGGATATGGACATCTGTAAGCATAGCAACAGTCAGGGGTGTAGTTATGGGGGTAGGGAGGCAAAATGAAGCTATTGCTCCTCCAATAAGAACTCTGCCCCCCCAATAAAATTTTCCTTCAGCCCTCAAATTTCTAGTATTGCAGTAACCTGAAACTTCAGTTGAGAATTTAGAAATACTGTTTAGGCATCCAAAGAAAAGGGGCAAACTGATTAAGAGAATGCAAATACAGACAATATAAGAATTCTAGGTGTGGGATGCTTTTCAATTTCTCACTTACTGCCGTGCTAGAAATGTGGAGAACTGAAGGGAATTGGAAGGTCTTACCTGGTGTCACAGTGCCCTCATTTTGTCCCTCCCTGTGTAGCTACACTCCTGACAACAGTTGTTGTTGTTGTGTGTCTTCAAGTTGTTTCTGACTTGTGGCAACCCTAAGTTGAACCTATCACAGGGTTTTCTTCGCAGGATTTCTTCAAAGGAGGTTTGCCCTTGCCTTCCTCTGAGGCTGAGAGAGTGTGACTTGCCCAAGGTCACTCAGTAGGTTTTGATGGTTAAGCGGGGCATTTGCACCCTGGTCTCCAGAGCTGTAGTACAATGCTGAAACCACTATACCACCCTGGCTTTCCCCTGACAAAAGTACATGGGTGGGGTGGGGGGGACCAACTCCATTCCCTCTGAACCCAGAGCTTTGAAAGTTACTTTTAAAAAATAATTTGTTCCTTTTGGTCATTACAGTATTTTAAAAGCAACCTGGTGCTGTTACTTCTGACGATGATAGAAAGGTTATCTTGTTAACATTACTTGTTGCATGCACTATTGTTCTTTAGTTTTCTATTACTTTCTGTTGCTTTTTTGAGTGTGTGTTGCAGATCCTTAGGACTGATCAGAGAATGGCATAACATTTGAAAACCTCTTCTCAAAATGTTTTCAAACTGCCCTTAAAAATAACTTCTGAAAACAAGTAGAAGCTGGTACTTATTCCTCCAACCAAGTAATATTGCTTTCACTTATTATATTGCTTTTAAAATGTAGCCTTTTCTCACCCTTGTTACCCAAAATGTAACTGGTTATAGTTAACAACATTGCTGTAGTTGTTAGGTTTCCAACTTTCTTGAACTGAATTGAACTGTTGTTAGTGAAAGTACAGGCACGGCAATTAACAGTAGGAAGAGGGGATGGTTTTATTGGACTTTAAAATGCAGAGGCAGTAGGGGTATAGCTGTGGGGATTGCCTGCCCAAATAAGAATTCTGGATTCCCGATGAAATTTTCCTTCAGTCCCCAAATTTCTAGCATCGCAAATAGTGAAACATTCAAAATTGTTCACACTTGGAATGCTTCTATTTGCTGGGTTCACATTCCCTTGGAAAAGTTTCCTGCCCCCTTTCTTTGGATATCCAAACAACATTTTTAGATACTCCACTGAAATGTTAAGCGCTGTCTACGCACAATCCTAAATATACACTGGACTGACTATGTGACGAATGTTGCTGTCCTTGAGCAAGAAGGGATCACCAGTATTGAGGCCATGATATTGAGAACACAGGATGGAGGACCATCGCCTCCCAAAAATACTATTCTACGGTGAACTCGCCATGGGTCAGCGTAAGAGGGGCGCTCCAAAAAAGCGATACAAAGACTCCCTGAAACAACATCTCAGGCTCGGCCAAATTGATCACCAACAGTGGTCTGCCCTGGCCTCACATCGGGAGGCATGGAGACACACTATCCACAATGCTGCAGCCTTATTTGAGAACTCACGCCGAACAAGTCTTGAAGAGAAACGACAACGCAGAAAGAATCACAACCCAAAAACATCACCCAAGGAGACCTTCTGCTGCGCTTTTTGCAACCAGACTTGTTTATCTCGGATTGGCCTTTTTAGTCATCAGTGCGCTTGCAGAAAGCGCGGGATGTGTCCTTCCTGAATCTTCGTTTGCGAAGAAAAGCCAGAGAGAGAGAGAGAGAGAGAGAGAGAGAATGCTGAAATTTAGGGACTGAAGGAAAATTTCATTTGGGGGAAGAATTCTTATTTGGGGGGCAATGCCCATGTTTTTCAGCCCCCCCCCTTAATATTCCAAGGTGGATTGTTTTTCATTTCAAAATAATCTTGAGAAATTGTGATGGGTACATATGCCTGCAGATCTCCAAAAATAATCCCTGAACATTTCCAGGACAAGGCTACTGGCATACACTTTGAGTTGCATGCTTCAGTTCTGCACTGGCTTCAGCCTATGTATGAATCTAGAGCACCATCTAGTCCTGTTCTGCTGGACATGTTTCAGTTTCTGGGACATGAAACAGACTCCCTCACTCTGATGGATGGCTTATCCAGGGAGAAGAACAAATGTCAAGCAACATTGCAAACTGTTCTCAAATGTGTTTTACTTGCAAGCCACAGAGGAAGATTATTAGCTATAAAGTACCAGTGTAGGTGCATGGAAATTAATATGCAAGCAGAATATGCAGAAATGGCAAAGGAAGTCAATCTATAGGGAGCACAGAGAATGGTAGCATCTCTACTCCCCTCCCTAAGATATCTCATAATTAGAAATATTGGACACTTTTCAGGGTCATTGTTGGGAATTTTGGTATATCAGTAAAGTAACAGAGCAAAAAACCCACACATTCAGCAGAAGGTTTTCTATTGAGATCAGCAACTAAGCCAGTCTCCTGCACACACCCTTCACACAGTCTAGCAGATAATAAAACAAGCTTCAGTCTTCTTTAAAGTATATAAAACGTACTTTACTTACAGTAATATCTTGCACATGGAGATACACAGGTACATTGATCTTAGGATATGCAAGCAGTGAAGTAAAATATAGTTCTACATGCTGTAAGCTGTAAGAGCTCTAGTAAACTCCATCTTAAACGATAAAAGAAAAGAGGAGAGGAGAGGAGCATCCTCACAGCTTCTCTATGTGTCTCAGACAAAGAGATCAAAAGAACTTGCCGATGTGATCAGGAAGATGGGTCACAAAACTCTAGCAAACAGGAAGCTTAGTCATAAATATTCTTTATATGCACTTTAATTTTTTAAGTACCATGCATGCTAGGTTGCCATATCCCAACAGTCATGTTAGCTGGGGTGAACTAAAAAGAGGTCTAGTGGAAGTCACATTGACCTGGGGTGTGTCTTAGGAGATTTTCAGACCTGCCAAAATGCCTGTTTGCCGCGCGAGCAGCCTCCCGACACTGCTGCGCGGCAAGGGTCTACTTCAGACGACGCTGTGCCTCTCGCGAAACCGTCCGTGTCACTTCCGTGAAGCTTCGGATGACTCAGCGCCATATTTCAATCTCGGGCAACCTCCGTGATTGAAATATGGCGCTGAGCCGTCCGAAGCTTCACGGAAGTGACACGGACGGTTTCGCGAGAGGCATAGCGTCGTCCGAAGTAGACCCTTGCCGCGCAGCAGTGTCGGGAGGCTGCTTGCGTGGCAAACAGGCATTTTGGCAGGTCTGAAAATCTCCTTAGAAATATTTTGGGCAAACAAGCCGATATTAGAATTGTGTGGAAGTCTCTTGGTAAACAAAGTCATTAAGGAGGTTCATGGGCACCTCAGCAATGAGTCATCCAACTAAACAAACAAGTGACCTTCCCCAACCCCACTCCTAAGGAAATCTCACCTCAGATGTGTCATTTGATATGCAGAGTGCGGCCATTCACTGTGCATCCGAACAGTGATATATGCAGCAAAATAGCGTGAGCTTTTTGAGCAAAACAAGTACTCCTCTGGTGCAAAGAAAAATGCCATCTGAAAATCCTTTATGGCTTTTATTAATAATAAACAAGTGAGAACAAAATAAACATTAGAAGACATTCACCCATGCTTCTATATGTCCAAGATTCTTCTGGAGCTAAGGCAAGGAGCTCCTCAAAAGCAAGAGAAAACACACAGGCTTGAAACTTAAAACTAGCTCCAATAACCCCTCCCAGTTATATAGCCCCTGAACACCCAGTCTTTGCGAGAAATGAAAAAAGAACCCATTAAAAAGTTCCGATTTCTTATTTCCAACCCCCAAAGAACAGAATAACAAGAATAGACAGATTTATGAGCTTCTGATAAGCCGGCTGGCGCCTTGGTGAAAAAACTTATTCACAATATCTATTTTCCCTGACACCCCTCTAATTTTTTCACCCAGGCAAATATACTTTACATTTCACTTATCATACCCAGCTTGTCACACAGAAGGTCATGCTTAATGTGACCCAATGCTTTAGTAAACAAATCTGCTACATTTTCTTCACTGGGACAATATACCAAATCAATCAAACCATTTTGAACAGCTTCTCTAACATTCTGAAATTTTACAGCCACATGTTTCGTTCTGTTCTTTACGCCTTGCACTGTTGCCATTGTTATACATGCTTGGGAATCTTCACAAACTTTAATAGCTCCTGAAATTGGCATACCCAAATCACTGAAAATTTGTTTCAAATAAATCAGTTCATTCACCACGCTTGACAAGGCCGCAAATTCCAACTCTGCCAAACTTAAAGCAATGGTGGATTGTTTTTTTGACCCCCAGTGTATAGCAGTGCCAGCATAAAAAATTATTATTCCTGAATCAGATTTTCTATTTGAGATTTCATTTGCGAAATTGGCATCGGCAAATGCTTCCAACTCATGGCAACCTTGTGCCATGGATCTTTACGCCACAATTTAAGGTTCCACGTAAATATTGTAACACTCTTTTCAAACCTTGCCAATCATGTTGAGTTGGTTTTGACACTTTTCTGGACAAAACATTTACAGCATATTGTATATCTGGGTGTGACCATCTTGCAATATACAATAAACTTCCAATTAAAGAATGAAAAAGTTCAGGACATTCGAATGGCCTAGAATCTGTAACATTTATGAAATCACAACACATGGGAGTTCGTGCAGGTTTACATTGAGACATGTTACAAAGATCTAAAACCTTTTCAATTTTCTGAACTTGACTCATTTTAAAATCACCATTTTCAAACCTTTGGAAATCTACTCCCAAATAGTTTTTAATTTGACCAAGGTCCTTCAATTTGACCTTTAAACCCAATTCCTGTTTAAACTTTTGTACCTGAACATCAGTTTGTGTAATTAAACATAAATCATCTACAAAAGCAAGAAGAATTTCATAATTCTGATTGACACCCCTTGTGTACAAACATGGATCAGCAATGCTGTTCTGAAAACCAACATTTTTCAGCTGTTCATCCAAACAAAGGTACCAACACCGGCCACTTTGTTTGATACCATATAAGGCTTTGTCAAGCCTATAAACCTGGTCTGTTCCCCTACTGTGAAACCCAGGGGCCTGCTCCATATAGATGCACTCATCCAATGGAGCATTTAAATAAGCAGTCTCTACATCAAAGTGATTAACTGTGAATTGGTGTAAACTTGCAATAGACAAAGCAATTTTGACACTTTGTACTTTAGCAGTGGGAGCAAAAACTTGGTCATAATTCTGATATTTGATCTGTGAATACCCCTTCGCAACCAAGCGTGCTTTATACTTAACACTTCCATCCTGCAATTGTTTCTTTTTGTACACCCAACAACAACCCACAGCCTTTTCTCCCTGTGGCAATGCCACAATACAGAAAACATCATGGCTTTTGATGGATTCCATTTCATTTTCAATTGCCTCCTGCCACTTCAGTTGTTCTTCTTCAGGCAGTTTCAAAACATCAGTAAAACTGTCAGGTTCAAAAGTCACCTGGCAGACTTTTACATTTTGTGCTGTGAATCTTAGAGGAGGCACCCCCCTTGTTTCTCTGTTAGAGCGACGGGGAATGACAGGCTGGGCCTGATCATTATCAGAATCTGCATTTGAATCACTCTCCACATCAAAAGACTTATGCTTGGAACCCTCCCCTCCCAAATCTGGGGAAGTATCAGTGCCTGACTCAGCAGCCTGTTGCTGCTGTTGTTCAGACTGATTTTCACCTACAAATGAAGGCAAAATCGCATCTGAATTTGAGTGAATAAGATTCCAACCTGATTGCTCCTCAAATTCAGCATTTCTGGAAATCAAAACTCTTCCATCTTTTAAAGTAAAACGCCAGGCCTTTGATGATTGTTCGTACCCGACAAACCTGAGCCTCCTAGCTTTGGGGTCTCCCTTCTTTCTGATTGCCTTAGGAATGTTTACCCATGCATAGGACCCAAAGGTCCTAATATGCTTCACAGATGGCTTCTTGCCATAAAACATAAAGAAGGGTGTATTTGAGACCACAGAACTTGGCACACGGTTACTCAAATAAGCAGATGTCAATATGGCCTCTCCCCAATACTTCTGTTCAATGTTTGCATCAAACATCAGGCTATCTTTAACTGTGTGCAAAACACCAATTTTTCTCTCAGATATTCCATTTTGACTGGGAGAAAAAGGGGCTGTCAATCTATGGGAAATTCCTTTCTGCTTTAGCCAGTTTTGGAACTCATTTGACATGAATTCCCCTCCCCTATCTGACTGGAGAGATGACAGCTTCTGAGAGAAATGTCTCTCTACATAAGCCACCCAATTTTTGAAAGTCTGAAAAGTCTCATCCTTACTCTTGAGTAAGAATACAAAGCATTAACGACTGAAATCATCGACCAGGACCAAAGTGTACTTGGCTCCTCCCAGGGATGGTGGATAGGGGCCAGACAGGTCCATATGAATCAGCTCAAGAATTCTTTTTGACTTTCTATCACTCTATGCTTGGGAAAAGGATGGACCTTCAATTTGGACCTCTTACAAATCTGACAATCCGGGTACTTCTGACAAGCCCTTAAACTCAGCCCATCCACCATCTCAGGCATCTGCCTGAGAACTTTAAAGCTAGCATGGCCAAATCTCCGATGCAACAGATGCACACAATTATCATGTATGGGAGAATTTGCCATCACAGTACTAGTTTGAGGCTCCTGTATACAATCATACATATAATACAGTTGGTCATGAAAAACCCCTTCAGCCACAATAGTACCATCCTTTAAAATAAAACATTTGTTCCCTTTAAATTGTACTTCACAGCCCTCCTGTGTCAACTTGGCAACAGAGAGCAAACACATTTTTAAATCAGGAACATACTGAACATTTTTTACATCCATGTTCAAACATTGTACAAAACATGTACCTTTACCCAAACATTTTGACTTGGATCCATCAGCCAAACTCACACTTGAGGGTCCAGTCTCTTTAAAGTCCTTAAAAAGTTCTTTATTATTGGAAATATTTTCATTACAGCCGCTATCCAGACACCACTGAGATAAATCTCTCTTTTGTTCCTTTGCAGTTTGCAAAACAACTGCAGAAACAGTCATGCTGCTAGAAGCAGGCTTCTTGGACTTCTTGTTTTTCTTTGCTTTACATTCCTTTGAAAGGTGCCCCTCCTTTCCACAGTTCCAGCAGGCCTTGGACTTTACAACAAAGGCAGGAACTTCACCCTTAATGGAGTCCTTAGAGCCATCTGCTGGACCATTTGTAGAATTGCTGGCCTTTGGCTGTACTGCCTTTTGAGCAGGAAAAGTCTTTCTCTCCAGCCACTTCACCTCTTCTTCCAACAAACGACCAGTAATGAAATTAATGGTCAAATTTGCTGGAGGTAAATTTTTGAAGGAAAATATTAGAGGATCGAATTTTTCTGATAGGCTGGATAGGAGAATATGACATTTTTCTTGTTCTGTAAAATTCACATTGATCTCCTGCAACTGGTCAAAATACTGGCACAGAGTTGAAATATGTGTGGCCACATCGCCATCTGGTGGCAGTTTTAGTCTATACAGCTTTCTTGTTAACATTAGCTGTGAGCCTGTTCCTGCATGAACATAAACCTGTTGCAGCGCCTGCCAAATGTCCCTGGCCGTGGCACAACCTCACACATACATCAACTGACTGTCCTCAATTGCCAAAATGAGGCTTGCCCTTGCTCGTTCCTCAGCTTGCAGCTGTAATAAATTTGCCCCCTGTCCAGGGGGAGCTAAAATGGGGGCATGTATCAATTGTTGATGCAAATAAGCTTCCATTTTCACAGCCCACAAATGATAGTTCTTATCACTTATCTTTTGGAAGGGAAACACTGCTGCGCTCTGAGCCATTGTCCATAAACTCTCTAGCCCCTCTTCAGCTGAATATCTGCTTTCCTAGCAGGAGTAGCTTACCAGCCGGGCGTTGTAAATGGTTCAGTCTCAGCAGCTTTTCACAGGCGTTCTCTCCTTCCAGAGTCCCCTCTGTGCTGGGCTTGTCAGCTCTTGCCAGGTGTAGAGAAAAGCAAGCTCCAACAGCTTCAAAGGGAAAAAACTTCACACCAAAGGGACAAGTTGCCCAGCTTGCCGCTTGTTAAAGCCTCTCTCAACTTAGGCTTAAACAATCTGCAGCCATAAAAGCTTTCACGGCTCATAAAATCCTGAGCCAGTTACTCTGGGCATCCCATAACCTGTCATTTGATATGCAGAGCACGGTCATTCACTGTGCATCCGAACAGTGATACATGCAGCAAAATAGCGTGAGCTTTTTGAGCAAAACAAGTACTCCTCTGGTGCAAAGAAAAATGCCATCTGAAAATCCTTTATGGCTTTTATTAATAATAAACAAGTGAGAACAAAATAAACATTAGAAGACATTCACCCATGCTTCTATATGTCCAAGATTCTTCTGGAGCTAAGGCAAGGAGCTCCTCAAAAGCAAGAGAAAACACACAGGCTTGAAACTTAAAACTAGCTCCAATAACCCCTCCCAGTTATATAGCCCCTGAACACCCAGTCTTTGCGAGAAACAAAAAAAGAACCCATTCCAAGTTCGATTTCTTATTTCCAACCCGCCTTGGTGAAAAAACTTATTCACAATATCTATTTTCCCTGACAAGATGTCCTCCTGTCCTGCATTGCGAGGTTGTCATAAACCCATCAATTCTTATCTCCCAGCCATTAATGCAATCAGTCAAGTTTTGGTTTCCTTTGTTTACCTTGTGGGAAAACCATCAGACTTTGTCCGAGCCAGAGTACCCCTTCAGGATATGAAGCAGGGTATAAATATTAGTCCCCCAACAATAGAAAGGTATGTCATGGTGGATGAACCCAGTCACTCTCTTTCTCGGCACATTGGAACCTCCTCTGCCACCCTCAGACTCCTGTCTGAGTACTTCACTACCCAAACCTCTGCTCTTCAACACTGGTAACTATCACCCTATTTTCCCAAATCTCTCCCTCTGTCTTTCTGCCTTACTCCTCTATAGCCTTGTGTGGTTCTTAGGAATGTGTGTTGTGTGTGTGAATGAATTTTGTGTTATTTCCAATAGAAATACTTTGTTTCACTTTAAACTGGAGTTCTCTGCAGTTAGTACTGGTATACATAAGTGAAAAGATCCCCACAGGTACCCTCCTCTCACAGGCATACTGTGTGAGCTAATAACTCCCCCAAATAAGAATATAGATTTTGATATCATGGGTGGGTCTTTAAGTACCCCTACCTGTTAGGGTAATAAGGGAGGGAAGGGCAGTAGGGAAAGGGTGTGTGATGGGATGAAAAGAAGAGAAATTCTTGGACATCTGGCAATGAGGGAAATATTTGGAGAAAAGGTGGAAGAAAGAGTGGAAAAACCATCTCCATGGGCCCTTTCACACTACACTTATTCCACTTTAGCTGCCATGGCAACATCCTACACAAACCTGGGATTTGCAGTTTTGTTGTTGGGTGCCTTCAAGTCATTTCTGACCTATGACAACCCTAAGGTGAAACTTTCACAGGATTTTTTGAGACTGACAGTGTGTGGCTTGCCCAAGATCACCCAGTGGGTTTTCATGGCCACGTGGGGATTCGAACCCTGGTTTTCAGATTCATAGTCCAACACTCAAACCACTGCACTGCCCTGGCTCTTATTTGCAGTTTAGGGAGGCCTGTTTAGAATCCTCAGCCAGAGAGATCCTCTAGTGCTTCACCAATACCTAAGGTTATTATGCATACCGAAGAGTTTTATATGTATAGATAGATAGTTCCACATTAACTACCATGGTAGCATCCTATGAAATCCTGGGGCTTGTAGCCTGGCGTTCTCTGGCTGAGAATTCTAAATGCCCCTCTCACAACTGCAAACCCCAATATTCTATAGGATGTAGCCATGGCAGTTAAAGTGGAACCGTAGTGCTATAACTGCATAGTGTGGAAAGCCCCTCTTACTCTTACAGGGGAGGGAGTGACTGAAAGGAGAGGAAAGAAAAAGGATGGCTGTGGCTGTGTGAGAGATAAAAGAGGGTGCCCAAAAGAGAGAGCAGGTGGCTTCACCCACTTCTGCCTGGATCCCATTCACTTGGGGCTCTAACCCCGCCCACTACTAGTATGGGATTGGACAGAATGTACCCAGTGAATACCCCTAGATGGGTTGTGGTGGGGCTCTCATACCACTGTTCAAGAATATTTTTGCTTCAGAAGAGAAAACTGGTGCCTTAAGTTACTATTTTTGTGCTTTTATTGCACTAATGAATTTGTAAGAACCTTAACTCTTTTAATAACCCTCTACCTCCCACCCCCTTTGAATTAATCCAGTAAACATCAATGTCCCTTGGCTCTTTTCAGGTCTGCCTGTTTCTGTTTCTTAACTCTTTTAGGAAATGGAATGTTATTTGGTGTTGAAATTAATTTATATTCAAGGGCTAGGTTAGAGGTACTTCCTCACCAATCTCTTAGAATTAATGAAGGTGTGGGAATTGATGTAAAGTTGGGTGTGGTGGGTAGAGAAGGTGAAAATCTAGATTGGAAGTGTAGTCCAGCACATCTAGCAGGCACGAGGTTGGAGGAGGTTGCTATACTGGTCTACTCAAAACTAAGCCCCCTTGATGTCCATGAGGCTTACTCTCTAGGTTATAGGACTGCAGTCTAAACTGATGTCATTTCCACCCTTTTGTTCTATTTCTTCCTTTCTTCCTTCCTTTCTTTTATTCACAAGCCCATCTATACATAGGAATATCTACAACTACCAACCACTGAGAGAAGAAACTCTGATTGCCAGAATCAGTCCTTCTGTAATCAGGAAAGGAAGGAGCCAGGAAAAGAAGAAGGAATAAAGTGCAAAGGCAGGTTTACAGTTGAACATTAAGAAAACAAAAATAATGACCACAGGTGATTGGCATAACTTTAAAGCAGGTGATGAACGCATTGAAATAGGGAAATATTTTCAATACCTCAGCTCATTCATTAATCAGAATGGAGAATGCAGTCAAGAAATCAGAAGATTGGGGAGATTTTCAGACTGCGTTTTAGAGTTCCTAGGGGGGGAGGAGCTTTCGGGAGAGGGACGGCGATCTTGCGCAGCAGGGGGGGCGTTTTCAGACGCCGTTGTCCCTCTCCCGAAACCATCCGTGTCACTTCTGTGAAGCTTTGGAAGCCTCAGCGCCATATTTTAATCACGGGCAACCTCCGTGATTAAAATATGGCTCTGTGGCTTCCGAAGCTTCACGGAAGTGACACGGATGGTTTTGGGAGAGGAACAACGGCATCCGAAAACGCCCCCCTGCTGCGCAAGATCTCCGTCCCTCTCCCGAAAGCTCCTCCTGCCCTAGGAACTCTAAAATGCAGTCCAAAAATCTCCTGGGACTTGAAAGGGCAGCTATGAGGGAAATAAACAAGACTTTCAAGTCTAAAGATATTATCATTGAACACCAAAGTCAGGATTGCCTACGTATAGTTGTGAAATCTGGACAATGAAGAAATCTGGTAGGAAGAGAATCAACTCATTTGAACTGTGGTGCTGGAAAAGAGTTCTGCAAATACCTTGGACTGACAAAAAGACAAATAAATGGATCCAAGAGCAAATCAAGCCTGAACTCTCCCTAGAAGCCAAGATGACTAAACTGAGACTGTCCTACTTTGGACATATCCTGAGGAGACATGACTCACTAGAACAGATAATAATGCTTAGTATAGTAGAAGGCAGCTGGAAAAGAGGAAGATCCACATTATTGGTGGATAGACTGGATCAAGGAAGCCACAGACGGGCATCCATAGATTTTCCTTGGTTTTTTTCCCGGGCTGTGAGGCCGTGTTCTGGAAGAGTTTATTTCTGACATTTCACCTGCATCTGTGACTGGCATCTTCAGAGCAGGGCTGTTGATTATAGGCTGACTTGGAGGTCTCTCCTGGGGTCACCATGAATGACATATAGACATCTTTATGTATACCCTGCTTTTCATCCAAAACTGGGGCTCAAGGCAGTTCATGTCAGTTGAAGCACCTGGCATTTACTTCTGAAAGTAGCAAGATATTTAGCATGTAATACCAGATTTTGTTAGGATTTACAACCTTTTTGCATGCATGAACTCCATGGTAGTTAAATGGTTAAAGTGCATGTTCTTTGTAGGAGTTTATGCAAAGGATGCTTTATGGCTAATTTCCTGTTTGCTTGTTTATGACCCCTCTCCTCTTTCCAGCACTACAGTTTCTTTGTTCTCAGGGGACATGCTCAAGACAACACACTTCTTTCTACCTTTTCTACCATTAAGCATGTGTTTTTAAGTAGCTCCATAGTGAAGATGATTCTTTAAGTTCTGACCAGCATGTAGACCTTCATATTTTTTTCATTCCTGCATATCTGAAGATGACTGAACCTGTGTATTGAACCTGAAGATGACTGAACCTGTGTATTATGCTCATGATATTTTGTAAGTAAACTATTTTTATATTTTTTTAAGGAAGACCAAGTTTGTTTTATTTCTCAGCTAGATATACTGTGTGTGGGAGGCAGTTGGCTGACTTAACTCTGTTCCCAATATAACACTTCTACTAAGTGTAATTTTTAATTCTGCTATTGAGATCACCAAATCTCAAATATTTTTAAAATTGTAATAGGTTTAAGCACTTCTGAAGGAGGGATCCACCTTTCAAAAGTTGACTAAGAGCCCTCTATATCCTCCCCTGAACCCCAATTTATTAAACATCAAACATCCACAACCATTTCATTTTTATTGAGTAAATGTCAACGACTTTCATCTGGGCACTGAACATAACATGTTTTTAACTTTTTCATAGAATCATAGAGTTGGAAGAGACCATAAGGGCCATCTAGTCCAACCCCCCTGCCATGCAGGAATATACAATCAAATCATTCCCGACAGATGGCCATCCAGCCTCTGTTTTAAAACCTCCAAAGAAGGAGACTCCACCACACTCCGAGGCAGTGTATTCCACTTCTGAACAGCTCTTATTGTCAGAAAGTTCTTCCTAATGTTTAGGTGGAATTTCTTTGCCTGTAGTTTGAACCCATTGCTCTGTGTCCTAGTCTCTGAAAACAAGCTTGCTCCATCCTCAGTATGACATCCCTTCAAATATTTAAACATGGCTATCATGTCACCTCTCAACCTTCTCTTCTTCAGAGTAAACATGCCCACTCCCTAAGTCACTCCTCATAGGGCATGGCTTCCAGAGCTCCCACCATCCTGGTCACCCTCCTCTGGACACATTGCAGCTTCTCAATATCCTTTCTGAAGTGTGGTGCCCAGAACTGGACACAGTATTCCAAATGAGGTCTGGCCAAATCAGAATAGAGTGGCACTATTACTTCCCTTGATCTAGACACTATACTTCTATTAATGCAGCCTAGAATTGCATTGGCTTTTTTAGCTGCTGCATCACACTGTTGAGTCATGTTCAGCTTGTGGTCCACTAAGACTCCTAGATCCCTTTTGCATGTACTGCCATCAAGCCAGGTATCACCCATCCTATATCTGTGTATTTCATTTTTACTGCCCAAGTATAGTATCCTACATTTCTCCCTGTTGAAATTCATTTTGTTAGTACAGGCCCAGCTTTCTGATCTGTTGAAGTCATCCTAATTTGGTGCCATCTGCAAACTTGACAAGCATACCCTCTATTCCCTCATCCAAGTCATTGATAAAGATGTTGAATAGCACTGGGCCCAGGACAGAACCCTGTGGCACCCCACTGGTCACTTCTCTCCAGGATGAAGAGGAGCCATTGGTGACTACCCTTTGGATTTGGTCAGTCAACCAATTACAAATCCACCTAACAGTTGCATTGTCTAGCCCACAGGTTAATAACTTTTTTGCAAGAATATCATGGGGGATTTTGTCAAAAGCCTTACTGAAATCAAGATACACTATACCCACAGCATTCCCTTCATCTATCAAGTTGTTAACTCTATCAAAAAAAGAGATAAGATTAGTCTGGCATGACGTGTTTTTCAAAAATCCATGTTGATCTTTAGTGTTCATGGCATTCCTTTCTAAATGCTTACAGACTGTCTCTTTAATCATAGAATCATAGAATTGTAGAGTTGGAAGATACCACAAGGGCCATCCAGTCCAACCCCCTCCCACACAGGAATCACGATCAAAGCATCCCTGACAGATGGCCATCCAGCCTCTGTTTAAAGACCTCCAAGGAAGGAGACTCCACCAGGAGTGTGTTCCACTGCTGAACAGCTCTTACTGTCAGAAAGTTCCTCCTAATGTTGAGGTGGAATCTGTTCCTGGAACTTGCATCCATTGTTCCGTGTTCTAGTCTCTGGAGCAGCAGAAAACAAGCTTGCTCCATCCTCAATGTGACACCCCTTCAAATACTTAAACAGGACTATCATATCGCCCACATCAGATAATGCATCATGTTTAGTTATGTGTGTGAATTTGTATAGCATAATATCTAAACAGGCTGAAAAACACTTTAAATTAGGATATAAATGTAATATGGCATACTATAGTAGGGATGGAGAAATTGCACCCGAGAGGAAACAGCCCTACAGGGCTGTTTTTGCAAACCCTAAGACTCTACTCCTCCCAATTTTGGAGATAACAATGAAAATCTATAACAATGTTTGTTTTGTCCCCTAAATGACCAACAGCACCACCAAAGCCATAGCAGAAAAGACGACAGAATGTTGTATCAAGCTCCATGGAGGTCATTTTACAACCAGGATCTGCATCTTGATTGTGAAGGTCCTGTCCCTGGTAGCTCTCAAATCTCATCCCATTTGGTAGGGGAACCTATGGAAGGGCTTCTCAGTTTTTTAAATTCTACAACTCACCCCAAGTTGTCAACACTACTTTTGGGACAGTTGTGAAGCACATTTTTCTGGAATCACCCTGTGGTTTCTTCTGAGGCACAATCTCATCAAGCTCTAAAATCTTTCCTACTATTGATGTTAGGCTGACTGGGTGATAATTATTTGGTTCTTCTCTCCCCCCCCCCCACTTTTAAAGATGGGGACAATGCTTTCCACCAGTCCAATGGGACCTCTCCTGTTCTCCAGGATTTCTCAAAGATTATCGACAGTGGTTCTGAGATTACTTCTGCCAGTTCTTTTATTACCCTTGGATGTAGTTCATCTGCCCCTGGAGACTTATTTATACTGGCCAGGTATTCCTGAATAACCTCTTTACCTATTCTATGCTGCATTTCCCTTACTGCATCATCTGCTCCATTTTCTCTAGGTTGAGCACTGTTCTCCTTTTGGGAGAAGACCAAGGCAAAAAAGGTGTTGAGTAGCTCTGCCTTTTCTCTGTTAGCATTTCGCCACCTTCTCCCCACAGTGGTCCTACCGTTTTCTTGTTCTTTCTTTTGCTATGGACACAATTTTTCTTTAAAAAAACACCTTTTAATTGTTTTTAACCTCTCTAACAAGCCTGAGCTCCACCTGTGCTTTGGCTTTTCTGACTTTCCCCCTACACACGCTGGCTATTTGTTTGAATTCTTCTTTGGTAATTTCCCTGTTTTTCATTTCTTGTACATGTCCTTTTTAATTTTTAGCTCCGTTGACAGTTCTTTTTGACATCCATACTGGTTTCTTTAGACACCTGCCATTTTCCCTCCTCATTGGAACTGTCTGAAGTTGTGCCTTCAATATTTCACTTTTAAGAAACTCCCATCCATCATGAACTCCTTTATCTTTTAGTATTTCTGACCATGGGATCATCCCCAGTAATTCCCTAAGTTTTCTGAAGTCAGCTTTCTTAATGTCTAGAATGCATGCCTGACTACTCTTGGATTCCCCTTTCCTCTGTATAACAAACTCCAGGAGAATATGGTCACTCCCCCTTAAGGATTCTGCCACTTCCACACCATTAACCAGGTCATCCCCATTGGTTGGGATCAGATGTAAAACAGCTGATCTCCTTGTTGCCTCTTCCAATGAAATTGTCTGCAAGGCAAGTGAGGAATTTGTTGGACCTTAAATTCTTGCTAGAATTGGACTTCCAACAAATATCAGGATAGTTAAAATCCCCCATTACTACTACATATCTCCTTTCTGAATGTGCGTTCATCTGTTCCATGAAGGCATCATCCAAGTTTTTGGTTTGGCTTGGATGTCTGTAGTAAACCCCCACAATGACATCATTGCTGTTTCTCTCCCCCTTAATTTTTACCCAGATGCCCTCAACTTGTCTTCCAGGATTTAAGTCATGGATCTGTTCACAGGTGTACACATCCTTAACATATAATGCTACTCCACCACCCTTCCTGTTTGGTCTATTTTTCTGAAATAGGTTAAACTCCTCTGTTAGTACATTCCAATCATGAGACTCATCCCACCAGGTTTCAGTGATGCCTATTATATCATATTTGTTTTGTTGTGCTAAGAGTTCAAGTTCATCCAGTTTATTTCCCATGTGCTGTACACTAGTATAGAGACATCTAAGACCATGGGCCATTTTCCCTACCTGCCTTTTAAAGGGTTTATTCCTCCCATTGTTGTGTTGTTGTGCTATTTGCCTTGTTCTCTGTATAACATTTGGGCTATTATCTCTAGCACTCAATGAATTCCTGCCTTCAAGAGTACTGTTTCCCTCCCCCATACAACTCAGTTTAAAGCCCTCCTGATAAGATCTTTCAGACTCTTACTAAAAACATTCCTGTCAACTGTTGTGAGGTGCAACCCATCCCTTGCCAGAAGCCCACCTCCCTGAAACTGCATCCCATGGTCCAGGAAGCCAAATTGATACTGGTGGCACCATCTGCGTAGCCAGTTGTTCACCTCCACTATTCTTCTCTCCCTTCCTGGGCCGTACCCTTCCACTGGAAGGACAGACAAAATGACTACCTGTGCATCCAGGTTCTTCAGCTTTCTATCCTTTTGGTGGCTGCCCTAATAAAACATTGCCCTAATTTCCAAAATTTAAGCCAACAACATTAAAATAGAACAAGAAGATGCTTTGTCATCATCCAGTTTTAAATGTACACTTTTGAACAGTTAGTCATAGATAGATGACAGACAAACAGACAGGGAAATGATCTTCAGTGTGTCGTTCTTCTGCTCTAGGTTCTAGTATCTGATGGGGTTTAACTCCAGTTACATGTTTGTAGTAATGCTCATGGAGGTGGCATCTATATTTCTCATTCTCAGCTGGTGAGAGCATCAGGGCTGCCAAGAAATAGGAGCGGGGTATCCCTGTGCCCCAGGAAAAGGTGTGTATGTGTGGGCCCATCTACATGAGGGGGGAGAAATCCCAAATACCTCATAGTATTGGCATCTTGCAGCAGCAGAAACATATCCAAATGATGTTTCTGGCCTCAGCCTCGAGTGATTTACTCACATTGGTTCTTCACAGCCGCTGGTTGTTGTTGTTGTTTTTTTTTTAAGGCATCCCAAGTTGCACTGGTGTGATAGAGTGACTTTCCAACTTTACAAGAAAGTAAAACAGAAAATATTGATCTTTTTTATTGTCTAAGGTGAAAATTGTTGGGATATTGCAACCTTTCCATGCCTGGGGCATGGCAGTTAAATAGTTAAAAGTGCATGTAAGGACTGTTTATGACTAAACATCCTGTTTGCTAATTTTATTACTCTTTCCTCTTCCTGCTGCACATACTAAAACCATTTGATCTCTTTGTTTGAGTACCAGTTCAGATTGGAGTTTTTTCAGTCTCCTCCTTTCCCTGGGAGAAGCCCTCATGGGCAGACTTAGTGGATTAGTATGTAGAATTCTTTTTACTTCCCTGCTTGCATATCTAAGATGAAATACCTGTGTATTCCATACACAAGATATTCTGTAAGTAAACCTCTTTTTATATACAGTTGCCCCTCCACATTCGCGAACTCAGCATTCGCGGTTTTAATTATTCGCGGTTTTGGGAGGGCCCCCCGGGCCCCCCCAAAACCATGAAAAGGGGGCTCCGGAGGCCCCTTGAAAGCCCTGGGAAGGAGCGGGGAGGCATTCACGGGGCCTTTGGAGACCCTCCAGAGGCCCCGTGAAGGCCTGGGGCAGGTGGGGGGAGGCCCCAGAGAGGGAGGTTGGAGGTTGGGGGGAGGCCTTTACGGAGCCTTGGAAGGCTCCGTGAAGGCCTGGGGAGGGTGGGGGGAGGCCCCGGGGAGGGAGGGGGGAGGATGGGGGGAGGCCTTCATGGAGCCTTGGAAGGCTCCGTGAAGCCTGGGGAGGATGGGGGGAGTCCGCGGGTGTCTTCACGGAGCCTTCGAAGGCTCCGTGAAGGCCCTGGGGAGGGAGGGGGAGGATGGGGGGAGGCCTCCACGGAGCCTTGGAAGGCTCCGTGAAGGCCCTGGGGAGGGTGGGGGGAGGCCGCGGGTGTCTTCACGGAGCCTTGGAAGGCTCCGTGAAGGCCCCGGGGAGGGAGGGGGGAGGATGGGGGGAGGCCTTCACGGAGCCTTCAAAGGCTCCGTGAAGGCCTGGGAGGGTGGGGGGAGGCCGCGGAGGCCTTCACGGAGCCTTCGAAGGCTCCGTGAAGGCCCTGGGGAGGGAGGGTGGAGGGTGGGGGGAGTCCGCGGGGGCCTTCACTGAGCCTTCGAAGGCTCCGTGAAGGCCCCGGGGAGGGAGGGGGGAGGATGGGGGAGGCCGCGGGGGGCTTCACGGAGCCTTGAAAGCCTCCGTGAAGGCCCCGGGGAGGGAGGGGGGAGGATGGGGGGAGGCCTTCACAGAGCCTTGGAAGGCTCCGTGAAGGCCTGGGGAGGGTGGGGGGAGTCCGCGGGGGCCTTCACGGAGCCTTTGAAGGCTCCGTGAAGGCCCCGGGGAGGGAGGGGGGAGGGTTGCAGAGGCCTTCACGGAGCCTTGGAAGGCTCTGTGAAGGCCTGGGGAGGGTGGGGGGAGGGCAATCAATATTCGCGGTTTTTTGACATTCGCGGGGGTCCGTGGAACCTAACCCCCGCGAATGTCAAGGGACAACTGTACTTTAAAGAAGACTACACTTGTTTTATTTTGTTACCTAGACTATGTGGGGAGGAGCAATCTGGTGGCTGGCTTAGCAGTTGTTCTCAATATAAACCCCTTCTGCTAAAGCGTGTTTTTGCTCTGCTTAGTAAGATAACCAATCTCAAATTTTTTAAATACTAAACAAAAATCCAACATGGAGGCAGTGGGTGCTTACCTCTTAGCAAGCCCCGCCCTTGCTCTCTTCCGGCCAATCA
This sequence comes from Gambelia wislizenii, assembly GCA_030847615.1. Taxonomy (NCBI): domain Eukaryota; kingdom Metazoa; phylum Chordata; class Lepidosauria; order Squamata; family Crotaphytidae; genus Gambelia; species Gambelia wislizenii. Next base: position 93,202,049 of record JAUMIR010000004.1, read on the forward strand.
TCTTTATGCTTCCCTTCACATTTTGTATTGTTCAATAGTCCAAAAGAGCAAAAAGGTGCACTAACCTCTCAGTTTGTGAAAAAAGTACAGGGAAATCTGCAAAGGCTTTTACCCCATTGTTTTTGCCATTTACCCCCCTCCTTCTGAATAGTGTGGATTGGCACTGGATCCTGTTTAGACTGGTAGGATTCCCTGTGAATTCCATGAGGGGTATTTTCACCATTTAGTGGCCTGTTGCATTTCATAGGGTTTTCTTAAGCAAGGAAGGCACAGACATTGTTTTGCCAGTTCCTTCCTATGAAATACAGAAATATAAAAACATGTGCATGGGTGGGGCACATAAGGAGGCTTCTCTTCACAAACTAGACCACTAGGATGTAGGAAGGGGGAGGGGAACCTGAATGGAGTATCCTGGAAGCTGGCATGGTGGACTGCCAGTAGGATTTGACTTCAGAGTGCACACGCACTGGATTGGAAAGGGTCACATCTCAGTTGTAGAAGCAAAGCATGCAAAAGGTCTCATGGGGGCCCTTTCACATTACACAGTTATAGTGCAATGATTCCACTTTAACTGTTCCAATGACATCCTACAGAATCTTAGGACTCGCAGTTTAGGGATGGCTATTTAGAATTTTCAGTCAAAGAGCTCTAGTGCCTCCCTAAACTAAAGCACCCATGATCCCAGTTCAGATTTTTGCCAAGAACTAGCTCTCCCTTTCACACTACACCATTATAACACTATAATTTCACTCTAACTTCTATGGCTGCATCCTGTGGAATCCTGGGGTTTGTATTTTCATGAGGAATGAGAGCTCCCTGGTTGAGAATTCAAAACACCACTCCCTAAACTACATCTCCCAAGATTCTGTTTTTCAAACTGTTCTTTTATTGAGATATCACAGAATCATACTGAAATAGGTGGGCAATGTGAAAGGGCCCTGTTGTAAAATTTAAGGTCCCAGGGTGTTAGCCCTTTTTAGGAAACTTCTTAAAAGTTAAAACTCCCAGAAATTAACTTCATTGTATAGCAGAATTAGAGCAGGAGTGGGACTTAGAGGTACAGTGCTTTGACCCAGCCATGAGAACAAAGAGTCAGGCAAGCTTCTTGTTAAAGAAACAACTTAAGCTTTACTAATAGCTTTTAAATCTACATATGAATTGGAGCCTACATCCTAACTAATGAATAGATTTAGGGTAAGAAAGAAGTTCATCATCACTCACCATCCCAGTGAGATGAGGAGGAAGATGGAGAGAGCAGCATGTAGCTTCAAGGCAAGAAACAAAGAGTAATAAAAGATCAAAGACCAGAAGGCAAATTAACCTAGGTCATGTAATCTTGTAGTTTGGTTGTGTACTGTTTACAACCATGCTCATTAAAGATAGTATGAGAAAAAGGCATACAGGAGACCCTAGCCTATCTGTCACTTACTTGCTCTGATAGCAAGCAAGGGGGGGGGGGAGATAAAAAATGCTGGATTTTTCTCAACAGGCCCAATCTGTGGCATCTCCAGAAGGATCTAAAAAGGGAGTGTACCAAACCAACAACACACCCACCACCCTCTCTGAAAACCCTGCCAAGGTGCTATGAGACAGAACTGTGGCAGACTGACAGCATCACCTGACTCGGTATAGACCAGCCTCTCATAAAGAGTTCCATTTCTCTTTCCTACCTACTTAATCCACCGCTATTTCATCGTGTACACGGTTTGGGATATTTACTAAAGATCCTAAACAAAACAAACTATCAATCAAACCCATTGCGATTTTCTAAACCTAGGACACCTTAAATTCAGTGTGAACCAAACTTTGCAGAGTTGTTGGATTCCTTATGGGTCCTAACGGCTCCCGGCCATAGTTGTGTGACAGAGCACGTGTTTTGTATGCCAGAAGTCCCAGGTTTCGTCTCGGTATCTCCAGTTAGGTTTGAGATCGTCTTGCGAGAAACCCTCCTGGAGAGCCACGGCTTCGGGTCTCGGAGCTACATAGAACCAACAAAAGTCCGATCCTTTGCCGGTGTATTAGGAAATAAGACTTACTTATTAAATAAGAACTTTATTTATTTATTTATTTAAATAAATAAATTTATTAAATTTATTTATTAAATAAGAAATAAGAGTGTGTCTCCACTAGACGGTTATGACAGTTGGGTCCCACTTTAACTGCAGGGCTCCATCCTACCGAACTCAATGATTGTCCAAAATTAGGTGCAATATTTAAGATTCTCTACTAGAGAGCTGTGGTGTAATAATTCTGTCGTTTCGAGAGTGGATAAGAGTACTCTAGCACATCATTCTAACCACTTCCTTGAACTACAAATCCCACGATTCTTTAGAATGGAGCCATGACGCTTAGAGTGGTAGCATAACTGGTTAGCAGGGATACACTCCGAATCTATTATTCTTCCTTAAATGAGTAGGATTTTAGGTGCCAGTAACTTTTTAAATATTCTAAATATACTTTCAGGTAAGTGTGGTAAATGCCCGCCTTCAAGTGCAATCCACTGGGAAGTTTCCCTCAGAACCCCCCCCCTCGCGATGAATGGGAGCCACGCGTGAGTGGACTGCTCCCATTCACTTCCGTGCTCCTGAGTCTAGAATCCACCCATATTTTCGTACACTCAATGGGACTGACGTCGCGAACTAAGTCATGTAGGTGCAGAAGTCCTACTGAGTTCAACAGAGTTTATTCCTTGGTAAAGGGATACATGACTCCCACCCTATCCTATAATAGTTTTAGGACTGAAGTCTCAACAATGCTTACCTGCAAGAAAAATCCAAAAATAGGGAGGGCACGAGGTCGTTACAGTTAAACACCGTAAAACAGTTCGTCTTAAGCGATTAGGTTGGTACTAATTAGACCTGAGCTTTACTCGCGTTATTAAACAACTGTTATGTGCTTTTGTCAAGTCGACTTGCACCTATGGTGATATTTTCTTGTTGTCTGTTTTCAAGACCTTTCCGACTTAGGACGACCTTGACATCTTGGCAAGATGTTTTCAGAGGACGTTTGTCATTGCCTTTCTCTGAGGCTGAGAGTGTGCGACTTGCTCAAGGTCACCCACTGGGTTTCCATGGTCAAGCAGGGATTTGAACCCCGGTCTCTTGAAGGCCAACATTCAAACAACTACACCTCACTAGCTCCCATTATTAAGCGCAGACTAGCATTTCCATGGCTTGAAGGGGGAGGCGGCGAGAGCGGCTCTCGTGATCCAAGAAATCGTTTTGTGCAATTCGGTTTAGAACCAGACCCCATTCCGCTCCAGATGAATAAAGGAAAATAGTCGAGGTGGAGAACAAAGCATTCGAAGACAGGAGTATCAGTATGCAAAGGATTATTGTAGCACCTTGAAGACTAACGGAGATAAAGAAATTTGTAGCATAAACTTTCGTAGACTAGGTCTACTTCATCATCCGATGAAACAGAATGAGTCTACAAAAGCTGATGGTACATATTTCTTTCTCGGTCTACAAAATCCCTTTGCAGAGTTCTAGATGTTACTATAGAAAAAAAGGCAACCCCTTTGGTCCTCTCTATCTTCTGTTTCACAAGGATGGAAGGAGGGCGTCTTTGGTCCTCGGATGTTGACACGCTGCATGTAGCTCCATCCTCTCTGACAACCGGCTATGCTGGCTATCGGGCTGATGGAAGTTGTAATCGAACAGCATCTCCAGGGCATCGGGTTCCTGGCATCAGTTAGGTCGACTAAGCTCACAAGATAGTGAAAGGGCTTTAGAGCCCTGCAGAACTCGTCGCTAGCTGCGTGGTTAAGGGGCGGAGGGTTTCTGCTCCTCAAGCCTACACTTTATAACAATGTAGAAATGGAAAGACGGCCCTGTTCGGATGAGGTGAAAACACAAATATTGGTTGGCATTTACAGCTTTCCTCCTGCCCGCCTTTGAAAGCAAAGCGAAGGTGTGCTTAACCGAAGAATGCGAACGAACTTGGATTTTCTCCACTCCGTTAAAAACATATCCTGCCAACTGTGGATAATACTTCCAGCACCGGATGAAGGCTTATTTGGCAATAAAGGCGCAATCTTGTGCCTGCTTACTCAAAGTAAGCCTCACTGTGATCAATAGTGCGTCTTAACAATGGGAAGGATTTTAGAAAAAGCTACCACCTACACTGTGTGTGTACCCTGAAGTCGTTTGTCCGCTTATGACGATCCCATGAAATTCATAGGGGTTTCTTAGGCAAAGTGGTTTTGCCAGTTCCTTCCTCCGAAACATAGCCTACAGCTCCTGGTATTCGTTTGCGGTTTCCCATCCAAATACTAACTAGGGCTAATCCTGCTTAACTTTCACGATCAGACGGGATCTGGTGCCTAGGAGTAATTCTCATTGAACGCTGAGTAGTTACTTCTGAGTAGACACTATAGACGTCCCTGAAAAGGCGTTGCTTTTGAAGGAGCCACAAGACAGCTTTTTTTTGCCTCCGCCAAGGGAAACGGATAAACCTGCCCTTTGGCGGCTAAGAGAGGCTCACAAACGGGACTCTACAGCCGTCGAACATACAGGAACCGAGAAAGGCTATTTGCATCCCGAAACAATGTGGAAATGAACAATTGCAGTCTTTTCTTGCATTTCATGTGTGCAGGTGTGTGTGTGTGTGTTTAAAAAACCTTTGGATTATCAAAGCCCTGGACAGGTCTTCCTCTGTAAACCGTTCGTCTTGCTTAGAGTTGCTTAAAATCATCCAATCACCCCCCTTCTTCCCATCTTTTCTGTCATCGTTTCGTTATGTGTGTTTGAGAGACAGAAACGCACACAAGCGGATTCCGTCTGTTTAAACAGCAGAGCAACAGACCTCTGGATTTCAGCCACTTTTACTCCGCAACCACCTGCCCTGATGCAAAGCTAAATATTCCGTGAGCACAAGGAAATGCTCTTGCGCAAACCCCACTATTGTTTTTGCGCCACGCTCATTCCTTTCTCTAAGGCTCTCGCAGAAGCAGTTCCCACCGGCTTTTGCAAGTTTGCTTTCTCCAAATCCCATCCCTCTTTGGCGCACGATCCTCAAGCACCCTTCCCCTTGCAAACTTCCCGGAATGGGGATGGGGAAGGAGGCTGTCTCACCCCCTCCCCAGACTAAGTTAGAGGCCTGAGCCCCACCTGAAATGATCAGGCAACATTGTCACACCAAGACGCCGTCCCCCCTCCCGCGGGATGATCAATCATTAGTGTACTAAATGATCCTTAATTTGCTGTTGGTTGCACGGTGTTCCGATTGTTACCAGCTTCAGTCGGAAGACGATGTTCGTTTTAATATACGGTATTATGTTTTGAAAGAGATAACGCCCTGCCTGCCAGCGTCGATTTCCCCCGCACTTTAAAAAGAGTTCTAGGGTCCCTGCTTGCAAATTAAATGTTCTTATGGTCCGGTTACCGTTCTAGGGGAGTCTCAGCGATGCTTGAATCCGAGCGCATGGCGGGTCCAAGTAACTTGAAGATGAAAAAACCAGCCGGCTGCAAATTCCTTGCTGGTGAAACGTCCTCTTGGTCATGCTAGGCTAAGGGGCAGCCATCCTCCCAGTGCTTACTCGGGGTAAGAACCCATGAAGATAGAGGGGGGGGGGCTTCTTCCGATTAAGCGTATTTCGAACTAGGTGGGCGCCTTTGGGGTGGTAAAGGAAATCCTGCCCCACCTCCGCTGTGCCTGGCACAGGCGGTGAGAGGAACTCTGTTCGGGGTCAGCCTCCCATCCTTCCGCGGGTGGGTCGGATGAGTAGCCAGCTTGTTGGGGGCAATTAGCTAAGGGATTGTAAACCGCTTCGGGAGTGCTTTGGCCCGGATCAGGGGCACAGAAAGAGAAGGGCTAGTGCTATATGGCTCTTGGGGTGTTCACACGCTGGGCACAAAAATGTCAGCGTCGGGTTGTGGACCGCTGTATACACACACAGAGACGCGCACACCCAGAGGGTGGGATGGGGTGGGGTGGGGTGGGCAGGCAGGCAGGCGGCGCGGCTGGGCCGTGGAGGGGGTTGCACCCGGGTGGCGCCAGCCCTGCTGTATATAAAGCGCGCGCCCGCCCGCCGCTGCCCCCGACCTGGTCCCCCGAGGGAGCGGCCCCGCTTCCCCGCCCCGCCTGCCTATGAACCTGGCCGGCTTCCCCTTCTTGCCGGGGCTGTGCACCATGACCGCCGAGGCCCTCCACTCGCCCAGCCAGGGGGCCAGCCCGGCCTCGCCCAACCTGCCCCGCGCCTCTCCGTCGGGCTGCAAGGGGGAGCCGCCGCTGCTCCTGGTCAAGGCCGAGCCCCGGGGCAGCCCGGCCGAGAGAGGCGGCGGCGAGCAGCCGGAGGAGGAGCAGCCGGGCCCCTGTCCGGGCGGATCGGCCGCCTCGGGCTCGGGCTCGGGGGGCGGCCGTCGGAGGAAGCGTCCGGTGCAGCGCGGGAAGCCGCCCTACTCCTACATCGCCCTGATCGCCATGGCCATCGCCAACGCGGCCGAGCGGCGGCTGACGCTGGGCGGCATCTACAAGTTCATCACCGAGCGCTTCCCCTTCTACCGGGAGAACCCCAAGAAGTGGCAGAACTCCATCCGCCACAACCTGACGCTCAACGACTGCTTCGTCAAGATCCCCCGCGAGCCGGGCCACCCGGGCAAGGGCAACTACTGGACCCTCGACCCGGCCGCCGAGGACATGTTCGACAACGGCTCCTTCCTCCGCCGCAGGAAGCGCTTCAAGCGCACCGACCTCACCACCTACCCGGGCTACGTCCACAGCGCCAGCGCCTTCACCCCCAACCCGGGGCCCGGCGGGCGGCTCGGGCCCTGCAACGGCGCCGGGGGCGGCTACCCGGGGGGCGGCGGGGGCGGCGGCGGGGGCCCCGTCTACTCGCCCGGCGGCCTCTACGGCGCCCCGCTGCCCGGCCTCCCGCACTACCCGGGGGCGCCCCCTGCCCTGCCGCCCCGCATGTTCAGCATCGACAGCCTCATCAGCTCCCAGCAGCAGCAGCAGCAGCAGCAGCAGGCGGCGTCGGCGGCGTCCGGGGGGCTGCCGGTGGGGCCGGAGGCGCTGGGCCCGTTGGGCCTGAACGGCGGCGAGCTGGGCGGCTGCCCCGGGGCCAACCCGGAGACCTGCTTCCCGGCGCAGCAGGGCAGCCCCGGCTTGCTGGCCCGGCAGCCCCCGGCCATGAGTTACCCGTACTCGGCTTCCCCGCCGGGAGCCCTCGGGGTGCCTCCGGGCGCCTACTCCCCGCCCCACGCCCAGCTCTACGGCGCCCCCAACCGGCTGGCGGCCCTGCAACCCGGCCGGGGCCCCCCGCCGCCCCCCGCTGCCGCCTCGGCTTCCTCCTCTTGCGCCGAGCACGCAGAGCAACTGCTGGGCTTAGCAGCCTCCCAGCTCAACGGGCTCGGGCAGTTCGGAGCAGCCGCCAACAACGCCTACATGCGGCAGCCCAGTTTCCCCTCCGGCCTCGAAAGGTACTTGTGAAGGGCAGGAGGACGCCCGCCCGCCCGCCCGCCTCGAGGGGAGCGGCGGAAACCAAACCTACCATGGGACTGGAACATTTTTTTTAAATAGTTAATGGAAGGGAGAAGCCTACGCCTAGTTCTGGAATGGAGGTCCTTTGAGAACACAGTATTGTCCATCTATAACTCCCCCACCCATCGTAGGCACAGGGATGTGTGATCTAGGCTTTCCATTTTTTCTATAGGCAAATGCTCTGCTCCTTTAACTGTGGGGTTAGAGACACATGCTCTTCAAAAAAGAAACATGGTGGAAATTTCTACCTGTGGCGCCTTTCCTCATGCTACTGGAGAATATGCCACAGCTTGAAAGTTTGGCCATGGTTCCTTGAAGAGCAGGGATTTGTAATCAGGCCTGGTTAAACAGAGGGAGAGATTGTTGTTGTTGTTGTGTGCCTTCAAGTCGTTTCTGACTTATGGCAGCCCTACGGCAAAACTATCACAAGGTTTTCTTGGCACAATTTGTTCAGAGAAGGTTTGTCTTTGTCTTCCTCTGAGGCTGAGAGAGCATGGCTTCTCAAAGATGGGTTTCCCTGGCTGAGCAGGGATTTAAACCCTGGTCTCTAGAGTCATAGTCTAGAGCACCATTTTTGAAAAAGGATGTGTTGAATTGGCCTAACAAGTTCTTTAAAAAATATGCAAACTTTTCTGTAAGGGTTGGAGCCTTACTGTTTCCAGGATGCAGAACAGAACCAGCTTTGCAATGGCAGCCAAATCAGGAGTGTGGTAGCTATTAATGCATGGCCACAAAGGAGGCCATATACTTGTCTAAAACTTGTATATGTACATTTATATGTAGGGATGCAAATTTAGAATGGTGCACTGTCATTTAAATAGTAGTATAGTATATCTTAGCATGGGGAGGAAGACAGTGAATAGGTGGCCTCTGCCCCTGCTTGCTCAGTCTGCTCTTCAGCTTACCACTCTTGGTGGGTAACCTCAGGGCCCTGCCCTCCCTTCTTTGGGATTTTTGTCTTCAATTGGAGTTGGACTGGTCAGCTATTCAAGTAGAGGACTGTCCTCTTATACCCTTTCTGACAAGAAGGTTCACCAGTCTAACCATAGGGTATCTCACACACAAAAGTTAAGATGCAGTTTAGGGATGGCAACATTTGGAGAAATCAAGGATGGAGAAGATGTGGGAAAGAAGGAAGGTATCCAGGGTAGCATCAGTTTACCCTTAAGGTCCCATTCACACTGCACAATGGTAGCAGTTTGGTACAACTTCTACTGCCATGGCTTCATCCTATAGAAATGTGAGATTTGTAGTTTGATGAGGCACTAGTGCTCAGTGGCAGAGAATTTTAAATATCTTGCAAAACTACAAATTTTAGGATTCCATAGGACAGGGCCATGGCGGCTAAAGTGGCATCAAAATGCAGTAACAGTAGAGTGTGAAAAGATATGTAATAATTTAAGATTGGCTGTAACTCCTTACTATGATTTTTGCCATAGAAGTGCAGAGCTGGAGAACAGCAGTCTTGCTTGTGGGCTTCCCCAAAGGCAGATTTTACTAGTTGTTGTGGGAACAGAATGCTGGACTGCTTAAGGATATTATCTGATATAGAAATGTTCCTATTATTTTCAAGTCCACTGCTTTATCTTCTTCTTTATAATACACCGAAGACACCCAGAGGGCTGGTAATAATCCCTTGGAGTCTTTACTTCCTTTTATTTTATTTTATTTGGGCTCTGGAACCTTAAGAAAGAAAGAGTTGCCTCACTCTTTAAAGCTTGCAGGTTTACATATTTTCTTGGACCAACAATACATCATTTTTACTTGGAACCCATCTCCCCAGAATTCATCATGCATAGTCAGTGTGTAATTATATTGCAAATGTGACATATTCATTTTGGGCATTTTTTTTGTATGAAAGTGGTCTGCATTACACATGGTAATGTTTTAATAATGCATAAGTGATGCATGTATTATGCAGTGTTGCTTACTGTATAATATAAGAACACATTATCATGTTGCATATGAAATGTACAGTGTATATAGTGCATATTGCATATATAGTATTAGTATAGTTTGTAGTGCATATTGCATAATGAATAATAGTGCCTTCTCAATAGTGCACAATAGTACTTTGCATGTATAATGCATGTAAATATCCCAGGTTGTGGGATTCCTTTTTGGACTGATAATCTGTAACCAAACATCTCAGTCCACAGTTTAGTTTAACCAAAGTAGTTTGATTTAAGCCTACTTGGGCTCAGTAAACGTGTGCTTGAAAGTTGATTTTATTTAGATCAACAGGATTCAACTGATTGAAATTAAGTAGTACAAAGTCTTGGAATCATAGGCCATGTTGTCTTAAATTCAAGTGCTTCATCTTAATTGGACTATGGAATAGTCTATGATGCTTACAAAATTAATGTCAAGATTTTCAGTATTAATATTTAATACTTTTAAAGTCTAGTTGCTACTGGGTTTTTAAACCTGTCGCCTGAACTATACCACCTCAGACTTCAAGTGAATGACTGCTGCTCCGTAATAAAATAATGATGAATAACTCCCTACATGTTCGAAGGTAGTGGATTAGTGACAAAGGGCAGGTTAGAATTTTTCTTTCCTGACCCCTTGTTTTCTTTTTATATGGAGGAGCATCCAACCATGTGAGTCTCTACCTGCTAACTTAAGTGGTACAGTCCAGACACAGGTTTTCTGCATCAGTGAGAACCAGCTGTACTTATTAAATTAAGCAATACTTTTTTGCTAGTATGAGGAATTCTTCATTTTTTAACTTAGAAAAACTAAATATTTCATTTTGCTTAAATGTACTATTTTTCTTTTGAGTAATGATTGTACTGTATAAATATGTACTTTATTATTAAAAAAATGCTAAGCAGAGCAAGAAAAAAAATTGGGATATGTGTTAGCATGATCCAGTAACTTGAGTCTTGTTCATTTTAATGAAAAGATAAACATGTGCTTTGCTTTTTCGCACTGACATCGGTGGGACTTAAAAGTACTTACAGTGCATAAAAATACAGTTTAGTAGCTTCCAGTTTCAAAAAAAGGGGATGATTTCTAGTAACTGGGAAAATTTGCAAAGTAACTCAGTGTTTTATTTGTGGCTTCTAAATTAAGATGTATATAGTGCCTTCATAGCTGAGTGTAAATAGCCATGCCTGTTATTTGAATGGTCAATTTCTTTCTCTGTCTTAAGCCAGTTACATTTGTTACAATTTACTATTTTTTATTTTCAGTGCAATCGAGGAAAATTATTTCAGTGTCATCACCAAAAGAGGTGAATGGATTGAGGAGTGCAGAGATTATGCAACAGTTTGGATCTTGACTTCTCAATACACTTCACAGTGGTTTCTTATTCTTGACTACCCCAAATCCAGAAAGTGTATTGAAGAACAGTGGTTTGAGATATGACAGATCTTTTGTGATTTAGCTGTAAGCTGCTTTGAGCATGATTTTATCATGGGTAGGCAGCATAAATAGACATGTTGTTGTTGTTGATGATGATGATGATAGAGATAATCTAAATACAGTTCTGTGCAGCAACCATGTTTCTGAGTGATAGTGCTTGGCAGATCCTGTAATAGTTTATCAAGAATAGCAATTTGTTCTGTTTATATCCAGTCTTGTTTCTATTTTTGACAGTGCTGCAATGTGGAAAAGGCTCTGAGGTTGATTATGTATTTCCTTGGATATAAATCTTGCTGGGTGCAATGGGAGTCCCAATAAATGTTCAGTGGCACACTGAGAATAAGTCTGGATTCAACAGAATGTACTTCTAAGGTTACATGCACAGAATAGGACTGTGAAGTCTTATTCTCTTTGTCCAGCTGAGAAAACAGATCACCTGTTTGTGTTTCACCTGTCTTTATTCCTTAACACACACATCCATAATTGGGTGATTTTTTTTTGTTGTTGTCAAAACAACTATATAAACAACAATGCAAATTTCTACCTTTCTACTTAGACTTAAGCTCTCTTGAGTTCAGTGGGGTTTACTGTTGGGTACATGGATATAGGATTGCAGCCTCAGTAGCTGGATACAGCTGGATACATCAATGTCAGTGTAACAAAATAGTGTCATTGACCATTATCTCCTCTAGATAGACTGTGGATTGGGCAACTTGATGGCAGGGTATGATGTGATTGGAACATAGGAATGTTTCTTTCCAATAGAGGCTGAGTCTTCCTTATCTGAAATTCTTGGGACCAGAAGTGTTCTGTATTTCAGGGTGTGTTTTTTTTGTTTTGTTTTTTTTTTGGATTTTGGAATACTTGCAAATACTTAATGAGATATATTGGAGATGGGACCCAAGTCTAAACACAAGATTCATTTATATTTCATATACACCTTATACATATAGCCTGAAAGTAATTTTATACACAATATTTTAAATAGTTTTGTGCATGCAATGAAGTTTGTGTGCATTGAATGATCAGAAAGCAAAAGTGACACTATCTCAGCCACCCATGTGGACAGTTTTGAATTTTGGAGGATTTTGGCATTTTGGATAAGGGCTATTCAACCTGTACTTGGAAAAATATTAAAGGGAATAACCAAATGTACTGCCTGTTTAAAACCCTTTTCAAGAACTGAGCACCATTTTTGAAATCTAGCAAAAGTTCAAAATTTTCTTGAACTTTTGATACTCTGGAATGTGTTGCTTTTAAAAAGAGTACCAATCCTTGAGTAATGGATCCTCTTTATTCATGCCAGGATATACATCTTGATCCCTTAGTCTTTCTTTTCTTTTTTGCAGGCATTGGCTCTAATGCTGTTGATTAGTCCCAACTAAAGTAGACCCATTGAATCCTTAATAAAGGTGAGTCAACACATAGGTATACCCAGTTGATTCAATGACTCTAATCAGGACTAACAATAGAATTTAGGTTGTAGTTTACTTCTCAAGTCAATGGGAAAGTCTAAGAAGGAAGCAGGCACCTAGTTCTCTTTTAAGACTCCTGAACTCTAGCAAAATGGGCTCTTACTGTGTTCATTTAAGGATATAGGTTGAAGACAGGGCAGGGCAGTATCTAACATATATTTAATTTTAAAAAAACTGTAGTTAGATAGGATCCCTCTATTGACACCCCCTTGTCATGGGGGAGAGGCTTGCGTACCCTAATGATGTTTTGAGCTATGCTGGCGGTGGCATAATAGCCACTGGTAGGGCCTTCCATGCCAGACAGATCAAAACCGAAGGGTCTGACAAAGAGCGTCAAAGGGCAGGATGGGCTCTCTAGCCTTATGGCAACCATCCTAGGAGAAGGAAGACTCTAATTCCAAATCTGGACAGATGGTGCCCATTCAACCCTGTAAGGTCAACCATCTAAGAGACAAAAACTCTAATCAAACCTACGACCCGACGACCTCATTGCTACCGTCCATGCTTGCAAGGCCACAGCAGATGAACCTTTGATTTAAAGGGTGAGGCCAGTTCTGTGCACGCTGCGCTCCACCAGAAAAATCCATTGCACAGGCTCAAAGGATAAATCCAATTCCGAATTTCAGTCATCAGCGCGAAAGCATTGCAGAAAGCGTGGGATGAGTCCTTCCTGAATCTTCGTTTGTGAAGAAAAGCCAGAGAGGGTAGATAGAATGAGCTTCCCAACTGAGGAAAATGTGCAGAACGTTATTGCATCTAGCAGCAAAGATGGAGACTGATGTTATTGACACGGTTCTTGCTGGGGAATTCTATTCAGGCCAAGACATTCTGTTGCCTGAGATAACACCCCCCACCCACCTTCCCTGCCCCTGCACATACAGAAGATGACTGGATTCATAGTTGAATCTCAGTTCTACACCAGCAAGGGGACAGCATCCTCTACCTTATTTCAGGGCAGAAGGCAAGCCATATGGCTGATGTGGCTTTATCCTGCAACACCTTACCACCTCTCTCTGCTTCCCAGCCTCTGCTGCTTGAGACAGCAGCCTTTCCTGGATATTTTTCTCCTTGGAAAATGGAAGTTGGAGTGTTGAAGCTCTTTTCAGTTCCCTGTAAGCCAGAAAGAATCTAGAAAGTTGACTGTCTGGAAAACTTCTCAGAAAACTGTTGGAGTCCCCCCCCCCCCCTGTCTTTGGTTTCTGCTGAAGTAGAGCTGGAGCCAGAAGGGCTCAGATTGTCTGAAGAGCTGCATTATGGCTCTCAGGTTTCTTTGGCTGGTTTCTCCTTTGTGCACTTGAAGTTGTCTTTGTCAGCTCTTAACTTTTCTATCTTAGTCCTTTGTGGAATGCTGCAGCATTTCTTTTCTAACATAGGGTATAGCCCATCTGGTATGGTATGTTGTTTTTTTCTTGGTAAGATTAATGTTTTTATCAAACAATCAGTAACCTTCATTATTTCTATTGGTTTTTTTTCCACATGAGATAAATTGGCTATGACTAATGTCTGTAAACACTGAAACTATTGTATTTGTACTTAATTAACACAGTTCTTCTGGTTTAAGAGTAAATCTTTTTGTTTAAATAATTTGGAGATTGTCAACTTTTACATTCTACCTGATAAGCATCAGAGCCTGGGATCTGGACCCTGGATGTTTCAACAACAGCTTAATGGTTAGTGCCAAATACAGTAAGACCACTGAATCAGTGAGAATGTGATAAATCAACACTTGTGTAAGCTCTGTTGATACAGTGGGTCTACTCTAGTTGGGACTAACGGTTGGATTTAAGCCATTCAGTATACTGGATGCTTAATACTTGGTTTTGTTCACCAGCTGAGAACATTTGAAAAACACTTCTAGCATATGCAGCTGAAGCAGGGCTGATCCAAATTCATGGAAATGAATAGAGAGATGCCTTGCTGACTTTTTCAGTTGGAAAAGGTCCAGGAAGAAAGCCATAGTGGGTAAAGCTGTCATTTTTCCCTACCCAGAAGATGAGCAAGATAGTAATACATGTTTTGGGTGGCTTTTGGGCTAATGTGGGGCATGCCTTCTTGATTATCTTAATGTATCGCAAGGAGCCCTTAAGCTTTCATTTCAAAAGCTTGTTTATAGCTGGGATGAATCAAGCAAATGAGTTGGATTAAAGTGTCATGAGGGGCATAAGCCTAGGAGGCCAGGGTGGATTTAGACTATAAGAGAGAGTTTGTGTGCACCTTGCTACCTGCACAAGGTTCAGCTGCTTTGGGTAGGTGAAACGTCAACACAAGTAATTATTTGCAAAGGCAAAGCAAATTAGAAATATTTAGCCTGCCCTTGCTTAGCCACAGGTAGGCAAGGCAGTTTCCTTTGTATGCTGTTGGAGCACAGAGTTGTGGGCATTAGTTGTAAATTCTCTGAAAGCTTTCAGTTCCTGATGGACAATGAAAAATACATATATATTAGACGTGGGGCTTGGGGTGATAGCAGGTTAGAACAAAACAGAAGTGGTTTGTTACTTAGCTGTAATGTCACTGGAAATTTTTTTCTACCCGAAGAGGTTCAGTTGGAGACTGTCATGGAGGGAAGTGATCCTCAGAGTGAAATGCGTAGAAAATACACTTATTGAATGGAAGATCGTTACTCTGTACATCCCAGCTTTTCAGTACAGATACTTTCTTTCCTTGGGTTACGCTGGATGTTTTGTCCCTTTACATTTTAGAAATGAGAATAGAAACCAATATAGTTTTCGGTCAGTGAGGGTTTTCATGCTTGAATAATGTGGTTCTCTCGTTCAGGCAATACTTCTGTGCTGTATTTTTGTCTATGCAAGGACAGTTTAAGATTCCCAAAAAGGAGAATGTTTGAGTAGACGAGAACTCTTCATCAGGCTTCATTATAGTATATCTAGACCTGAAGAAGAGTTCTCGTCTACTCAAACATTCTCCTTTTTGGGAATCTTAAACTGTTCTTGCATAGACAAAAATACAGCACAGAAGTATTGCCTGAACGAGAGAACCACATTATTCAAGCATGAAAACCCTCACTGACCTCTAGATTAGAGATTTGTACCAATTTATATCATGTTGCTTCTTGATACTTCTTATCATTTTCTCATCCAAACACTGTCCTGACCTTTAAAAAAACCTTCAACAGAAGGTGACACATTTTGGTTAATTTCTGGTGTCTTGCTTGTGACATTGGCTGTGAGAGTGGATGTGTGTCCAGCCGTCTCACCTCTTTGGGATGTGTTTTAGTCCTCGAGTAGTGTCCTGTTTCTCCCCCAGTGCTTCTTTAATTTTTTTTAATTCTCTATATGTATAGTGGTCATCTGTAATGGTGCTGTGAGTTGGTTCAGAAACCGCTGCCATCCATGTGAAGCTTGAGCGCCTCCTTCTCTGTGCATTCACACCTTCACAAAGAGGGAAAGAAGGGCTTGAGCTATTTGTACAACCTGAGACACACTCTCAGGGCTCCTATAGCCTAGAAATCCTGGGAACGGTACCTCACTTCAGTAGCTGCCACCACCCACTGCTTGTCACATAGAACCCAGTTCACTGGGAAACTAGAACAGTTCTCTGGCTAACCAGTGAACAATTCACTCTGTTGGGGATTCTCAACTCCCTTTCTCTATTCCCCAGAGAAGAGACAGGATAGCTATGACTGTGGAAGGCACGTGGATGCAGGCTTGTAGAAAAAGAGAGAAAACTTTATTTTTAGTTCAAGCAATTAACAGCATGGAGAGAAATTTCCCCTCCAGGTTCCCAACTTAACACAATTACATAGGATGCATTCAGTCATAGGGTTAAAAATAAATCACAAAAACTAGCACACTTCTAGCTATACACATTTTCCCAACACTAAAAGAAAATACTAACTTACATTTATGAAGGTCCATAGTATCAGTCTGTGTCCCACTTGGGATGGGCTAGTCTCAGGCTTATCCTAAGCCGACCTAGCTAAGTCTCTGGTGATGGAATTCAGAGTCATCGAGAAGTCTACTCCCTTAGACTTCATGGTATCGTTGTGCCTCTTTGATGTTCTTAAGCCATGTGGGAGATCTGCTCCTCTGATCTCCTCCAGACCATGTGTGTCTTTGCTGGTCTCAGGCCATGTGTCTCCAAACAAAGGAATGAAGAAACTCAAAACTCCATTAGGCAACACTGATTGGTTCTGCATTGTTAGATCTGATTGGCTCTCCAGTCAGGGGATGTGATGTCATGTTTAGGAAATGAGGGGCCACCCTCTACCTTACCTGTTGCTGTGAAAAGCAGGGAATGGAAATTTACAGATGACAGGAATTGTAGTTCTTGCAGATGAGATGCTCCATGATGGAGTGGGTCACCCCATCATGACAGGTGCTATTGTTGTTTTTCTTTCCTTGGAGTGAGATCACCACATGTATAGATACATATAATTCCTCCATGCCTCAGGGAGCGAGTACATGAGTGTGATGCACATGAGATCTTGTTGTAAGGAAGCTGACATAAGAATAACGTGATTACTATTATTTACCAACTGAGCACTATACTTCTGGATACTAATTAAGAAACTAAAACCTGTTGTGCCTTAGTGGGAAAAAAAATTAAGCTCCTACACTCAGAAAGTCCAGTCCCAACATACATTCAGTAGTCAACCTGACCAGTGGACTGTAAGGAGTTTGAATAGTGTGCTGTTTTATGATGTGCTGTTCTGCTGATTTTTAAAAACTTTTGTCTTTTAATTGATTTGTCTTAAGGGGTTTTAATTCTCTGTATTCTTTAATGGTATTTTAATATTTTTAATGTTTTCATCTCTCTTTTTGTAACTTGTTTTAATTGTATTTGTTATACTTTCTGCAAGATGTCTTGTTTAATTGTGTTTTAATAATAACTGTATGTTTTTACCTCTCTTTTTGTAACTGTTTTTAACTGTATCTGTTTTACTTTTTGTAAGCTGCCTTCGGTCCCAGTATTGCAAAAAAACAAAAAAGGCAGGATATAAATGAATAATAATAATAATAATAATAATAATAGCAGCAGCAGCAACAACAACAGCTACTTAAGTGGAAGAAAGCTTCCCATGACATTCCTTCCCCTTCTTCCCCAAGCTTGCAGCTTCAATTGAAGTAAAATTGACTAGTGTATGTGTCTTTCTAGTATAGGAGGCTGCCACTTTATAGCTAAAGTTCTACTGAGAGAGGCTGAAAAAAATTATAATGGAAATGTTAAAGGAAGACAATGGGGAGAGAAAATAGGGAAGAGAGTTTGTTAGAGCCTGAAAATAGTGAAGAGCATGATGGCTTGGACCCTCCTACTTTGACTGTCACAATTCATATCTGTTTAGTATTTTCTTTTTAAAAAAAAACCCCTCATCTTTCAGGTAGATATAAAACACTTTAGAATAGTACAAGAAAGGAGGGGAAATGATCGTATAAAGCATTGTGTGATTGGCAAAACATCATGTGATGTCTTCTTCTTCATTTAAAAAAATGGGATGAACAGCAACAAATACTGCCACCACCTGACCCTTTTGCCCTGTCTGGGAGAGCCCTCTTGCATTCAAAAGTTGCCCTTCTTTGTGATATTTAGTGATCCAATGAAGGTATTTTTCAACCCTGGATTTTGTTTCTACTCATGGGTCACAGGGCTAATTTGGGTTTTTAATATGATAGCTTAGTCTCTGGATAAACTTTGCCGCTATGGGTTGAATGGGATCTGGGATCAGGATCCAGTGGCATTGTCCCACTGATGGAATCGCTTCTGTCAGAGGAATCAGGGGAGGGGTGAGTCTTCCTTCTCTCCCCATGGCATGGTCTCAAAATCTGTTCCAGAGGGCTAGGACACCCTCAAGCAAGTTTTTAAAACAGCATGGGCTCCAGGAGAGGGAGAGACTCCTGTTGCAGAAGTTGAGAAGCACTAGCATGGGGTGGGAATCTTATGGCCTTCCAGAAGCTATTGGATTGCATCTCCTACCATCCCACATTATTGACTGTGCTGGCTAGAACTGATGGAAGTTTCAGTTCAGCAACATCTGGAGTATCACATGATTCCCACTCCTGCAACAGCATATGATTTAAAATCTCCTCAACAGGAGTTAAAATCTCCATAACAGTAATTGACAGCAGATGGCCATAAGAATCTGGTGGAAGAACAGTGGGAGAAGAGCATTTGCAGACTTTAACAGGGTGTTCTACAGAGGGAAAACTGAAAGCTAAAGCCAGTTGTTAGTCCCAGCTGGAGTACATCCATTGAGTAAATTGAAATTATGCACATCTTGGCTCACCAAATTTCCTTTGATTCAGTTGGGTCTACTGTGGTTGGGAGTAACAAATTGATTTAGACCTGAAAGAGCTAGGCATCTATTATGGGGAGAGCATGGGTACATCTACACTACAGAAACAATGAAGCTTGACACCACTTTAAGTGTTGTAGCTCCATCCTATGGAATCCTGGGATTTGTAGTTTTACATGCTCTTTAGTACCCGGCTTGTGGGGTCAATTAGCTAACACACATTGGAAACTGCTTAATGCAATGTAGATGTGTAAATTGCTATTGCTTAAAACAATTTGTAAGCCGCTCTGATAGCCTTGTAGCTGAAGAGCAGGGTATAAATAAATAAATAAATAAATAAAATAAAGAGCCTTCTCTGCCAAAGAGTGCTCACAAAACTGCAAATCCCAGGATTCTGTAGGATGGAGCCATGGCAGATAAGTGGAGTCAAACTGCATTATTTCTACATGGGGATGCACTCCATGGTGTATGAGGAAGCGAGACAGATGAAAGTTTAGGGAATGATGGCTTGGGGTGGAAAAAGGAGAACTTTTTCTGCTTGAATGAAAAATAGGAATAATGATTATTAGACTAAACTGATTAACAGCTTGGGTGCCTGGAGTACTGAGGACTCTGTTATTGCTCTAATGATATTGCGAAAACATACATCTTCTGTAATGTCTGGTTATTATTGTGAAGTTCTTCCTGTAACTGACTTGTGTGTTTGAACTCTATTTGTCTGGTTTGTGAATATTAATAAACACAGAGTAAACTGTTATTTCTATTTTTATTCTTCATATTTTACAATAACATCTTTGCCTGGTGCTGCTGTTGTACACTTGGCAATGGGATACATCTAGATCTAGTCATACATAGACTAAATTCCCACTGATATTAGTTGGTCTTATTTAAGTGACCAAATATGGATCCAACTTGGAGTATAGAGATGAAAATTCATATCTTGCAGGGTGACTTGTAGATGAGGTAGAAGTCTTGTTCTTTTAAAGCACAAGATAGCAATTAAATTACAAGACTTCTCTAGCTTGTCCTTGCCCAATTTTTCCATCCTTCACATTCTTAAATGTGAAAATAGGAAGAACAGGCTTCTACTAAAGTAGTGCTTCTACTACTTTAAAAACTAATCCAGACAGTTTAGCTCAAGTGTAGCCCCTGCTGTTGTATAGCAGAATAGCAACTTAGGATGCAGCTTTGCTTTAATTCTGCCTGTATGTAGGTATTTTGGAAGAGAAATCTTTGTTACTTAGAATCATAGAATCATAGAACTGTAGAGTTGGAAGAGACCACAAGGGCCCTCCAGTCCAACCTCCTGCCATGCAGGAAATCACTATCAAAGCTTCACATGTTCGTATTTGTTAGTTTTGAATAAAACATTTCCTGAAAATATGTTACACTACTCTTTTTTTTGAGGTGCAGGAACCTATCCTTGTCCTTTCCATGTTATATCCACCTCTGTGCCTAAACTTTCTGTTAAAAAAGTAATGCCCAGGCACCCATCTACTTTGTTAATTGAGGCATACCTCTTTGTCATTAAGGAAGTTGGTTGTCCCTATATGACTGCTCATTTTGTCTGCTGTCCTACAGCTTGTGGAATTCTTTCAAAAACTCTCTTAAGGTCTATTCACTTGGTTTATAATGGGAGTGTGTGTGTGTGTGCCCTGTACTCTGCATGCCCTGTGCCCCTCATTATCTAAACAAATATCATCTTTCTTGCAAAAGGTGGAGGCTTTGGGTAAGTAAAACTTGAGTGGGATGAAAGAAACTGAGGGGGCACAGTGAAAATCGGTATGTGGCCCTTCCAGAGGGGGCTGATAGCCTACAGAACTTACCCATCTTTGATTTATAACCTGGCTGAACATAATTTGACTTCCTACCTTAAAAGCAGAAAATTTCATGCCTGGATCAGATTATAGTTCTTTGGCTTTCATCTCCAACTGCAGAACACTGCAGAAGCTGGATCAAATCTTTGCTCAGCCATGAGACATTGGGTAAAGTGGGGCCTCTTGAATCTTAATGTATCTCACAGGGATATTGCAAGGATAAAAGTATGAGAGATACTAGTCTATCTCACCCTAAGCTCCTTAGAAGAAGAGTATGCTAAAAATGTAGTTAATAAATATATTAATACAAGAATATGAAAATCCAAAAGAGCCAACATGGTATAGTTGTCCCTTCAACATTCGCTGGGGTTTGGTTCCAGGACCCCCCTATGAATACCCAAATCCTTGAATACTCAAGTCCCATTATATGCAATGGCATAGTAAAATGGTGTCCCTTACATAAGATGGCAAAATCAAGGTTTGCTTTTTGGATTATTATTTTTTAAAGAATATTTTCAAGCTGTAATTTTGGGAGGCATGGATGTCTAGACAGATGCCAGTGTGGTGATTAACACGCAGTGTCAAGAGTTCATAAAGGTTAATTCTAAAGGTCTCCTCCACAAAATAATTTAATCATACCCTGCCTTTGCTCATAATGATTTTATTCTTTATTTGTTGTTTTTATTTGTTACATGAATATCTTTTCTTCCTATGAGATTAAGTCAGCATACCTAACTTGCATCCTCCTCAACTACCTTGTGAAGTATGTCAGGCTAAGAGGAAGTGTTGGGACCAAAATAACTCAGTGAGTTCTCTTGGACCTCTAGTGGTGACTTGAACCTCAGTTTCCTAGTCCAGAATTCTAACCCTACAGTAGCTTTCACTGTTATGGCAGTAAGCCACAGCAAGTCTCAGACTCACATGCTTTCCCTTCCTTCTTTTTCCTATTAACTGCCCTGATACCTCCCCCCTTCCAATAATTCATAAATTTGCTATATTTCATAAATTGGCTTACTCATTGGCCTTCCACTTGGTTGATAGTAGACCAAGGCCTCCCAAATACAAGGACTCAAGGTGTGTTCAGAAACCCTAAGAAAGAAGCCACCCCAAATTCCTAAAAGACATGCCCAGGTAGTAATTATGTGAAACCCTCTTGGACTGGTGAGTTAGGGTGGAAATGGGCTAATTCTCCTGGACATACATGAAAGTGAGTCATTCACTAATTCAATCGACGTGGCCAGATACTCTTTGCCTTGCAAAACTGGTTTTCCCTCACACCTCTCCTAGAATAATAGAAGGTTGGCTGACACACATCAATCATAATGGCTCAGTCATTAGCAATTGTTAACACAACTGGAGCCCCCATTGTCCAACTCTATCAAAACACCCCTTCAGGGGAAATAGCAAGTATAAATATCACCCCCAAATATCACCAAAGTATTTGCAATTTCTCCCACCACATTACTCTGCCCATTTGCTGTGTGACCCTCAGAACAGCATTCTGAGTACCTTCTGCTACATGAATCTCTGCTCGTCGGATAGGTATAGTATAGCCCATCACCCCAAACTATATTCCTCTACCCCAATACTTTTATGCTATTTGCTAGTCTTATGTGACTGCTTGAAGCCTGAGTGTGGGTGGGTGTGTATTCTTGAGACTATTTTCCAGTAAAAACCATTTTTATTTACTTTCTGGCTGTGAAAGATCCCGCACTTAACTGGCCTCTCACTGCCGTATTGAGCTAATTAAATATTCCCATATTAATATCTGGACACGAGTGGATTCTTCACAGATCCATGCAATTTGGGGTAACATCCACACTACAGTTTTCACTTTCTTTTTAAATTAATTTCTTTTTAGTGTTACAATCAAATCCAAGACTTTGGTTAACTTTAACTGGCTTATTGAAACAAGCTAACTTTATAACCTGAGATTTGAAGTTCTTTTGTTTAAACAAACCACATTTGAGATTAACTTTAGCTTCTCATTGTTGATTGTGACAGCCAGTTGCAGTCAATAAAAAATCAGAATGAAAGCTTTAAGTTTATTTTGACCATGCCAGGGGAAAGGGAGAAGAGGGAAAACACATGAATTCAAGGCTTATTTCCTTGAATATAAACTGCCGTTTACCATTGTGACTGCCCAGAATGCACATTACAATTCCCAGATTCCCTTAGCTGGTGCTGGGGATTGTAGTGCAATAAAGTAATTTTTCCAAGATCTTTGTGAAAGCAGCCATGGTTAATTAATTTCTGTTTTCACTCATATGTGTGTATCTTTAATGGACTGGTGACTAAGAATTAACCATAATCCTTGAGAGTATGTCTATATAGAATCATAGAGTTGGAAGAGACCACAAGGACCATCTAGTCCAACCCCCTGCCATGCAGGAATACACAATCAAATCATTCCCAACAGATGACCATCCAGCCTCTGCTTAAAAACCTCCAAAGAAGGAGAGTCCACCACACTCTGAGGCAGTGTATTCCACTTCCGAACAGCTCTTACTGTCAGGAAGTTCTTCCTAATGTTTAGGGGGAATCTCTTTTCCTGTAGTTTGAACCCATTGCTCCATGTCCTAGTCTCTGAAAACAAGCTTGCTCCATCCTCAGTATGACATCCCTTCAAATATTTAAAAATGGCTATCATGTCACCTCTCTACCTTCTCTTCTCCAGACTAAACATACCCAGCTCCCTAAGCCGCTTCACATAGGACATGGCTTCCAGACCTCCCATTGTTACAGCAGTTTGAAACCTCTTTAAATATCATGGGTAAATCCTGTAGAGTCCTGGGATTTGTAGTTTTGTTATGTAGTTAGATTTCTCTGCTAGAGATCTCTAGTTTACCCTCTGAGCTACAGCACTAGACTACAGCTCTCTGGGAGAGAATTGTAAGTACCTCAACAAACTACAGTACCCAGGATTCTGTAGGATGGAGCTATGGCGATTAATATGACATCAATAGGGGTAATTGTGTGATCAAGCTACTGCTTGGTTGGCCTTTAAACAAGTGATGGGTACTTAGCACTTACTGCAAATAGAAATACTATTTTGGCTTTTTTCTTTTTCTTTTTTTACCAGATTTGCCCAATGTCCATTATCTTATTGGATGCTCTTGAGTTCAGAAGGTTAGTTTTGATTTTAAAAAGTGTCACAGTGCAATAGAATATAATAATTACTGATGAGTGCTTCCCACATTCCTTCATCTCCAAGTTGTCCCTTCATTTTTTAAAAAAATGTTTGCTATTTATTTATTTATTTTAAAAAATATTTATCTACTTTTTCTTCTACCAGCGCAACTCACAGTTACTAACACAATTGACACAAATAAGTAAAATAAGATCAAAACAGTAAAATATTATAATTAGATAGATTATAGAATTGGTGTTCAGCTTCACCCAGAGGTTTCATTAAAGAATCAATTTTTCACTAGGACTTGGAAAGTATATAGCTATAACGCTGTGTTTTCTTATCTGGAGAGGGCATTGCTCTGTTACTTCCACAATCTAAAAGGCCCTATTCTTTGTGTCTACCCCAAACTTCAGTTAGCAGAAAGGCTCAGATGTCAGATTATCCAAGAGGACACATTTTGGAGAATATGGATTATCCAGGTTGCCACAACATGCTCAAAGATCTTGCCTAGGAATTGGATGCTTTGTTAAAATCTGGACAGAAATTATTTATATCCGGGAGATCCCAAAGTGGCCTTTTCAGTAATTGGCGAATGACACCTTCCTTTAGTGTGGTTGGAACAAGACCCTCTTTTTAATTAATAAACTGAGTTGTCATCATTGATAACCATGACCTGGTCTTAAGTGGCCAAGGGGGAAAGTGGTCAAATATGTATGTGGTTGGCTGCACTGGTCTAAGAATCTTGTCCACATGATACTTGAACAAATGATGGCTGAAAGATCGCTATACAAGTGTGATAAGTGGAAACTGTGGATATCTTCCAGATGACTACAGAAGAACTGGAGTTCTCTCAGCTGAAGAATAGATTGGAAAAGATGTGTGCATGTGATTTTAACAGTAAATTGTTTCACAAATTGGTTATAATGGGCACCGTAGGGCTCGATCTTCCCTTTCTCTGGAGGTCTAGTTGTAAAAGGATACTCTGTGCTCAGAATCATTCCACTGGATACAATGGTGGTGGACCAAAACTGGAAAAATAGCATTGCTGTGCTGCTGTCACCACCATGGAATAAGTAGTTCTAAAAAGAGTTTTAACCATTGTTTAGTCTGATTAATACTCTTCCTTCTTGTTTTAACAACCGTTCTGTGCATTTTACTATCTCTGATTCTGTGGTATCCTATGCAGCTTTATGGGCTCTGCTAGATGGGAGAGGATATTGGAAGTGATCATGTCCATCACCCAGTTATTCACCTCCAATTTCCAGGGATCAGTCAGAGCATCAACATCAGTGTCAGATAGGTCGGCAGGAAATTACTCCAGTCAGTGTCCTTTGTGGGCAGATATCCCCCCTTATCAGATGTCGATGTTCTGCCTGGTTCTGCAGCTCTGGAGGCTGGCTAGAAGTAGCAGGATAGTGTAGACACTGAAGTGATTTCTTTTGGCCTTTGCAAATAGTGCTTTAGAAAGACAACCAAATGCAATGAGTTGAGAAAAGTTGTGCACAAATAGGAAAATGTTACCTTACGGTAATCTTTTGTTAAGCCTGTGTCTGAAAAAAAGGAGCCAGACTTGCCCTTAGAAATAGCATTTGTGGCAGTGGCACAGAACAGCCTGACGGTCATTATTAGAATCGGGAGAGTGCCAGCTTGCTCTTAAAAGAAAATCCTATTCACTGGTGAAGAGAGTTGTCCTTAGCAAGCTGGGTTGACTACAGGACCTCTTGCCTGCCCATGGTAGTTCCATCAAGGGTGAGCATCAAAACCTAATTGCTGAATTTCTGTGAGAAAAGACTGTTGATCCCCAGCACATTTATTTTAATATATGAATTTGTGTTTTAACTGTACTTTTGTTTAATCTGGTGAGCTGTATTTTGGGGAGAAGGCGGTGGGATATAAATCCAATAAATGAATACCACAGGCAGGGTCAGATACATCAAGGGAAGTCAAGTTGCCCTAAGACAGTCAAGAGACTGTGAGTTTCTGGCCCAGGCCAGTCAATATAATCTTCCTGTGGCCCCTAGTATAGTGCTTGCAGGTAACACAACAGTTACAGGTACCTATATCTTTTTTGATGACTGCCAAGGCCTGATTAAATTATTTTTTAAAATTTCCCTGGGGAAATGAAAATGAGCTCACTTCAAAATAAGGTTCTAGGCTCCAGTCACCACTTTTCATTTTCCCAGAATGCCTCTGGTGCCAGTGTGGGTGATATGCTGAGCAGTGCTCTCAGCTGCTCAGGAGAAAGGACAGAAAGTAAAATGGACCACCCCACTGCTTGGTTTCTTTTGAAAGGGGAGGGTGTTGGATAAGTAGTGGGGCACAATGAGGAGAAGGGAAGTTGCTTGCTAGGATGTATGGTTCTTTGAGTATGTAGTGGGGCTGTCTTCTTATTATTTGGGTGCAATTAAATTTATGGGTGATGGGGTTGGGGAAATTTTACTAGGGTTGGCTTGTCATGAAATGGTTGTTCAGTTTGCAGAAGAAATCTGCGAGTTCAATTAAGTGCATTTGTACTGATAAGCTCAGACACACTTCTGCCTTATATATAAATTCCTGGCCAGTTTTTTTTTTTTTTTAATTTCTCAAGTCTTCAAGTCTGCTTTTTTTGTAAAACGAGTATCTTGTGACAGGTTGTGTCCATTACAGCAGCCATTTTGTGAATGGATACTGTCTCATAGCAGCCATTGTGTGACAACACAAAAGTTTCACAAAATTCCCAGTGGGTCCACTACCTCAAAAGTATGGTAAACTTTATTGTGTATACTCATGTTTAAGTCCATCATGCTTGAAGCGAGAAATGTAAATATGGGGTGACAAAGTTTTTGAGCTGTGGTTTAATTGTTTGTTGCTGAGAGGTCTGTTCTGAAATGATGTTTGAAGTCAATAGAAGAAAAAGTATGTAGGTTTCCTTTCCTTCTATCAAAAAGGAGAACAGTTTTAGAAAGTGGGTGGAAATTGTGCAGCCCTCCACATTTTGCTGGTCTCCAACTCCCAGGAGTACTAGCCAGCATAGCCCATGGCAAGAAATGCTAGGAACTGCAATTCAGCAATATCAGAAGGACCACACAATTCATACCACTGGTTTAGAACAATCTGGACACCCAAATATTGTTCTGAAATTGCCTCTATTAGGTTGCCATTCCTTCCTACATTAATCTCTGTAAAGCAGGGTTGGGGAATGTTCAGGCTTAAAGATGTCCCTCTCTATTGCCTAACTGGTTAGTGCTGATGGGAGTTGTAGTCCAATAACATATCGGAAGCCACATGGCTGTAGGGACTACATACAGCCTTGTATTTAAGTTAGATGAACCACCTGGAATTTGAGGACCTACGTTTTCTGCCCCTAAGTTGATAGTTTAATTGTGGGAGAAGGAATAAACACAACTGCATACTAAAGACTTTTTCATACAAATGAAAACTATGACATATGTGCAAATACTGTAAGTTCTTTGGAAGTCAATGTGATTAACTTACAAAGAGGGCTTATGAAAGGTACCTTTTCTGAACAGCAACTGCAAAGTGGTTGTGTGGGCCAGGTGATTCTGGGAAATTAAAAATATACAGTATGTGTATTTCCAAGCTCTGCTTACACATGGAGGTAGAATTTAGACAAGTGGGCATGCCATTTCCTCCCACAGTGGCCAAGTCACAAAGGGTTACACAGAAGTTGGCTCTGACTCTGCACTCAATGAAGTGTGTAGCACTGGAGCCAGCTACATGTTCCGCACCATTACCCCCATTATTCCCCTCGTTTCACACACTGATCCATTGTTTGCGACAAAACTATACCAGAGACATGGAAAATTACACCTTTGTCTGCTCCACATTTTGAGCATGGAGTCAACTTCAGTGGACACTGGAGGAAGACACGAGCTAATTTATTCTGATCTCAAGAGCTAGTGCAAGGCAGTCTCTTAAGCCTGAGGAAGCAGAAGGAAGTCTACTATGTGAACATCTTCTGAGCAGGACATGTACTGGATTTTGAGAAGCTGAGAAGTGGAGAAGTAAGAACAGAAGAATTACAATAACACTCTTATTAAATTTTATTACTCTGTTTATTGGAACCAGTTAGAAATTTTCTCCCAGTGTGCATAAAACTTTTAAATGAATGATTATTATCAGGACTGTAGCAGGGTAGAAAAGGTCCTTCCCCCAACCATCCATTGTTTTCTTAATTATCAGCCCATCCCAAAAGATGCAGTTATTCTTAATCCTCATGGATCAAGATGGGACAATTTACTGCTTCAGAGTTGGGCTTTGTTTCAGAATCCACACATAACTTGTCCTGCAGTATAGGCATTCTTTGGCATTGTCACCTGAAAATGTGTAAGCAACCACATTTCAGCCACTTGTCATAGATGGACTTTAAAAAACAAAAACAAAAATACAGCCAGGACAAAAAAAAAAATGTCCCATACAATTATAGTTGTCCCTTCATATTCGCTGGGGTTTGGTTCCAGGACCCCTGTAGATACCAAAATCCATGACTACTCAAGTCCCATTATATGTAATGGCATCGCTAAATGGTGTCCCTTGTATAAGATGGCAAAATCAAGGTTTGCTTTTTGGATTGTTATTTTTTAAAGAATATTTTCAAGCTGTGAATACTTAAATCCATGCATACCAAATCCGTGGATACGGAGAGACAACTGTATTGCTTTTTTGCTATTGGGTAATTTTTGTCCCAGGAAATGTAATGTATTAGGGCAACTTTCCTGTTCCCTATCCTGATAGCCCCCATCTTGGAATATCTAATAATTGGATATATTTAATAATTTGGCTCAATGTGGCCATCCACATTGTTGCAGGAAAACCAGGAACCCACCATATACCAAGGCAGGATTCATGTAAGACCAAGGGAGGGGCCTTCTGCAAATTCCCCCAGACCAAATACTCAGGTCAGAGACTTAACACCTGGAAGTGAGTCATTCACTAATCCATTCAATGATAGCAGAGGCCTTAATGCTTGTAAAATGGGTCCTTCCTTCCCTTATCCCTTTCCAAGAAAAGACATTGCCTGCTCCTATTCAGTTCCAAATGCAGCACCCATTAATGATCATTAACTCTTCTGAGACACCCATTGCTCTGGGAACCTCCAAGAAACTTTGTATTCCACTCAAAATCCTGTCCTTTCAGGGGAATTATTTCATATAAACATCACCCCAAAACACCACCAAAGTGTGCACAGATCCTCTTCTTCTTGACTTCACATCAGTCTGTGTTACCAGGTGCACAGTTTCACCTTCTCTTGACTTTGTGTCAAACTGTGTAGCCATCCCGTCTTCCAGACCCCCTCATTGCCAGTGTACTTCGCGATCTCCACTCTGCAGGATCAGTACAGTATATCCCACCATCCCCTTACTCTACACCTCTATCCAAATACTTCCAACTGCTTTTGATAGCCTTCTGTGAGTGTCTGAAGCCTGAGTGTTTGTGTGACTGTTGTTGATATTAATTTCCAATAAAGATCATTTAATTGTACCCTTTGACTTAGAATCTCTTCCATTATTACTGGTATACATAGGTTGAAAGGTCCCACTGTTGCTCAACCTTTCGTATGTCAAGTTGAGTTAGCTAAATTCCCCAGTTGAATATTAGGATATCACAGGGTCCCCACGGACCCCAAGAAATTCAGGTAACAGTCCCATGCAATTTTGGGTGAGCCATGATGAAGCAAAGCAGAAATGCTGTGCTCTGGTTGCAAGAGTTGGCCTATTTGATGGGACATAGAAATTTTTATTGGGGTCATGAAGCATAAGATATATACCATTAAACTCTGACCATAACTCTAATCCTAACCCTAATGTGAAGTCTCAGTACTTTGGAATTCACATTGGTGTCAGAAAAGTCACTCACGGTAAGTTCTGTTTGTCCTGTTGCATGAGAATTAAAGAGGATATTAAATGCAAAGATACCTCTACCGTCAGATTTCTAAAACAATACACATTAGTTGCACTTCAGCTGGTTAGGTGGGCTTGCAAAAGGAGGATCTGAAGACTGTTAAATGTTGGGAATTAGAGTTTCCCAGGGTGTTAGCCCTTTAGGGGAAAATATGAAAGCTAAAGCAGTCAGGAATCAGCCTTCTTTTTAGCAGAGTAACAGACAAAGTGTATCCCAAAGAACTGAAACTGACTCAAAAATAACAAGGCAGGCAGTTTCAGGTTACAAAATTAGAAAAAAAGTTTACTGATGGCTTAGTTTACACATCCATGGAGAGCCCATATCCTGACTATCTAATGAAAAGATTGAGTAAAAGATATTTCTTCATCTTAACTCACCATCTTGGTGATGAGAAGGGAAGCATGGTTGGAGAGCAGGAGAGGAGTGGGTATCAGAGAAAGTGAGAATGAAGAAGGTGTAATTCTTTATATGACCAATGCCCCGAGGTAGTGCCCTGGGTCTAGGGTTGCCATAATTCTCTGCCACAAAACCAGGACAAAAGTATACAGGACTGGATTGGGTGGACTGTCGACAAAAAACAAGACCCCCCCCCCATTTTGACATTTAACATTGTTTTATTACATATTTCAGAAGTTTAAGGTGTTTTGTACCAATTGTACATTTCAGAACTCTGCACTTGGTCAAGGCATTTTGATCCCCCCCCCCTCCACAACTACACATCAATTTGTAAAATTCAGTGCAACTTACATCGGCCCTATTGTACTGAATGTCAAAATTGGCCCTAATGAATGACAGAGTTAATCTATTTCTCTCATCAGTCCACTGGGCATTCATCAATGAAAACATCCTCTCTACCTTGACATTATGCCCTAGAAAAGAGAAGCAAAACTGTGCTATCTTCAGAAGCTCAGAATATTGCACTCCAGAAGCACAGCTTTTAAAAAAGAGTACCCACTTTTTGTGTGCATTTTGTGTGCCAGCAAAAAATCAGAATTAGCTTCTGTTCGATTATCATCTACAAATGATTTTAGTTTTACAGTCTGATCAAACAAACTGCTCTCATTGAGTTCACAAATCCTGTTTTCTTGTAGCTGCTTAAAAGTACATTCTACCTCATCCCATGAAATTGATGTCTGCAGAAGTACCCAATCAAAATGTTGGAGTTCAGAGAGAGACTCACTCCATTTTGTCAAATAACGAATGGTTTCTTCATAAAATGACACACATTAATCTTGAAATTTTACAGATCTTGTTCTGCTTTAGCCAGACCTCACTTGGAATACTGTGTCCAGTTCTGGGCACCACAATTCCAAAAGAATATGGACAATCTGGAATGCATCCAGAGGAGGGTGACCAAAATGGTGGAAGGTCTGGAAGCCATGCGTTATGAGGCGTAGCTTCGAGAGCTGAGTGTGTTTAGCCTGGGGAAGAGAAGGTTAAGAGGAGACTTGATAGCTATGTTTAAATATTTGAAGAGATGTTGTATTGAGGATGGAGCAAGCTTGTTTTCTGTGGCTCCAGAGACAAGGACATGAAGCAATGGACTCAAACTGCAGGATTCCTCCTAACTGCAGGATTCCTCCGAACTTGCAATGTGGTGACTTGCAGGACCTGCATTTAACCACTGTGCCATCAGGGTGGAGTCTCCTTCTTTGGAAGTCTTTAAACAGAGGCTGGATGGCTGTCTGTCAGGAATGATTTTATTGTTTATTCCTGCATGGCAGGTGGTTGAACTGGCTGCCCCTTGTGGTCTCTTCCAACTCTATGATTTTTGTGATTCTATTAAGCCTCTCTGATTCTATGATTCTACGAAGGCTTGGAAAAGGAAGGGAGATTCCCCCCTTCTGAAGCCTCTTTCCATTTGGCTTGTGGGGCTTGGAAAAGGAAGGGAAATCCCCTCCCCTCTGAAGCCTCTTACCATGCAGCTCATGGGGCTTGGAAAAGGAAGGGAGATCCTCCCCCTTCTGAAGCCTCTTTCCATTTAGCTTGTGGGGTTGGAAAAGGAAGGGACCCCCCCCCCTTCTGAAGCCTCTTACCATGCAGTTCGTGGGGCTTGGAAAAGGAAGGGGGATTTTCCCCTCCTCTACTGAAGCCTCTTTCCATTTGGCCACTGGCCCATTGTCCAAGAGGGTGGTGGTCTAGGAGGCCAGAGACTCGCCACACACACACAAGTAAAGTTATTCTGAGTCTGACTCTGCTGCTGGCCTTCTTTCCTCTAACTTTCCTTCACTCTATCTGCTGCTGACTGCTCTGCACTCTCCTGACTCTTGCCTTCTATACTCTCCCACCCCGTGACCCCAGAGCCTGCAGACAGAGAGCCTGGAGTTGGAATCTGGGATCTGCTGCTTCAAGCAGCCCAGCCAGATAGGACAACTTTTTGTCCCTTGGGATTTTTCCAGTTTTCTGGGACTTATGGCAAACCTACCTGGGTCACATGGTCTAGTTGCTGGGTTACAAAGGGTATTTATTGTTGGAAGTGAAGAAGCACCAACACTTGTTTACTGCTCTATGTGTGTGTTCCTCATCTGTGTTTACTTCCTGCTTGCATGCAGAGGTCACTTCCCCTCTCTTTGCTTCAAGTAGTTTTAGTGTTTTACAACCCTTTGTCTCAGAAGCTAGAAGCTAGCATGCATAGGGCAGCTCTGCCTCAAGATGCCTTACACGCACTCATGAGAGTCAGCTTTAGGAACTCTTCTATCCAAGTTAGATAACTAACTCTCTTCTATCTATCTATTCTTCCTATCTAAGATGTATTCTCTCCCATAATAAACATAAGTTCTGCTTTATAACTTTACTAGAGCATCCTGCATGTTTTATGTCCTGTTTTGTACCAGAAGCTCATTATGCACTGGGGCTCTGCTGCAGTCTACTCAATATAAATAATAAAAATATCCTACATTTATGACCATGCATCCCAAAGGATAGGACGAGCAAATTTTGAGGCTTTAGATGAGAGGGGAAAGAAACCAGAAGGGTTTAACATGCACAACATCTGGTTTTACCAAAACCTCCAATTGCTCTAACAGGAAGGGGGCGGGGGGAGGTAGAGAATGCTGGAATTCTCCAACATTTAAGATTGAAACCCAAGATCCTTATGCTAATGTGAACATAAAAGTTTATAAGAAGCCATACTGGTTCATTAGAAAAATATCAGCATCCACTGCTGTATAATACCAAAGTAGGATCAACCAAAATGACAAACACTGATGATCAGACTTTTATGTTCTATTGACCGCTGTTTTTCATCCATCCATGTATTCTGTGGCTAAGAGGAGGAGCTCTCTTTGCTGGCCACTAGAATAGAGAACAGAGACCCTTTCACACTACACAATTATAACATTACAATTCCATTTTAACTGCCATAGCAGTATCACATCCTGGAATGTGTAGTTTAATGAAATACTAGAGCTCACTGGCTGAAAAATCCCAGGATTTCTCTCTGCAAGACCCAGGATTCCATAGCATGTTGCTATGGTGGTTAAAGTGGAACCATAGCATTATGATTATATAATGTAAAATAGCCCCAGAATGAAAACATGTCAGGCACCATTGAACCTTGCTATTCGGGCACAAGGGGCTGAGCTTGGTGAATTTGTCACCAGCTCTATCCTTGCACCTCTGCCATTTTCTTCGGCCCACCTGCCCCAGCCAAAGGGGTTGTCACCAGACTTGTTCTGGAGGTTGCAGGGCCAAGGAGAAGGAGACTACTTCCGGAGCCAGCCCTGAGCATATCTCTCCCTTTGAGTCACAGGACTTAGGGGAAGTTCACCAGGGAAGGCCTCTGTTAATTATTTTAACTGCTAACTGGTTACAAGCTATTGGTTACGGCTAGGGAGCAGAGCTGGGTGGCTTGTCCTTATTGACTGAAGAGGAAATTGGGGGTGGGGGAGGTTGGTCCAGCCCTATATGGGGCAGTTCCCCCTGCAGAGCTCACCAATGATTAAATAAAAACAGTCCTGCCTGAACCCATGTCTTCAGCTAGTGTTATTTCCTAATGCACTGCTAGGCAAGTGTGCCAGGGACCAGTTTTCACCTCAGCAATCCTCTGCTATGCCACAGGAAAATATCTCAACCAGTTTAAGAGTGATGTGACATTACTTCCAGTTCTGGCTAAAAATCAGCTGTGGCTTAAATATTTTGAGGGTTTGGGGGACTTTGGAGTGTTGGGGAGCTACATGTGGACCATATGTGGACCATGGGCTCCACTTCCTTCATCACTGTCCTGCGTAGCAAGCAAGGCTTAACATCCAGTCTGAGGAACATATCTGCTGAGCTAAAGGGCTTCCTCCTTTGTGCAAATTTTGGTAGGCATGTCTTGTCCACTTCAACATGTGCATCCATGCCTGGATGTGCATTTGGAAGTAGAGAAAGCACACTGGAGTTTAATAGACAGACATACCTCAATTAACAAAGCCTCTGATAGTGAAGCTCTTTTTTTTTTTACAAAGCCTTGTTAATGCCACCCCCCTTTCCCCGCACTTGTCCTATGTTTAGTGTATTCCACTGTCGAACAGCTCTTATTGTCAGGAAGTTCTTCCTAATGTTTAGATGGAATCTCTTTTCCTGTAGTTTGAGTCCATTGTTCTGTGTCCTAGGAGATTTTAAGCAGCCTCCGGTGCAGTAATGAGGCTGCCGCACGGCAAGGGGTCCATTTTGGACAATGCCGTTTTTCTCTCGGCATCATCCGTGACTGTTGCGGCTAGCATTGGAGGCAGCCGCGGTGTTTTTTACTCATGGACAACTTTCGTGAGTAAAAAACAGCGTGGCCGCTTCCAATGCTAGCCGCAACAGTCACAGACGATGCTGAGAGAGAAACGGAATAGTCCAAAATGGACCCCTTGCTGTGCGGCAGCCTCGTACTGCACCGGAGGCTGCTTGCGCAGCAAGAGGCTGAAAGAGGCGTCTGAAAATCTCCCTAGTCTCTGGAGCAGCAGAAAACAAGCTTGCCCCATCCTCAGTATAACATCCCTTTCAAATATTTAAACATGGCTATTATGTCACCTCTTAGCCATCTCTTCTCCAGGCTAAACATACCCAGCTCCCTAAGCCGCTCCTCATAGGGCATGGCCCGCAGACCTCTCACCATCCTGGTTGCTCTCCTCTGGACACGTTCCAGCTTGTCAATATCCTTCCTGAATTGTGGTGCCCAGAACTGGACACAGTATTTCAGGTGAGTTCTGACCAAAACAGAATCGACTGGCACTATTACTTCCCTGATCTAGACATTATACTTCTATTAATGCAGCCTAGAATCACATTGGCTTTTTTAGCTGCTGTATCACACTGCTGACTCATGTTCAGCTTGTGGTCTACTAAGACTCCTAGATCCCTTTCTCATGTACTGCCATCAAGCCTGGTGTCACCCATCTTATTATATCTGTGCATTTCATTTTTACTGCCCAAGTGTAGTATCCTACATTTCTCCCTGCTGAAATTCATTTTGTTAGTTTTGGCCCAGCTTTCTAATCTGTTGAGGTCATTTTGGATTTTGATCGTGTCCTCTAGGGTATTAGCTACTCCTTCTGATTTGGTGTCATCTGCAAATTTGATAAGTATGCCCTCTATTCCCTCATCCAAGTCATTAATAATAATAATAATAATAATAATAATAATTTATTTATATTCTGCCTTTTCCCTAGGGAATCAAGGCAGAGCACAACATAAATAAAGATGTCGAATAGCACTGGGCCCAGGACAGAACCTTGTGGCACCTCACTAGTTGCTTCTCTCCATGATGAAGAGGAACCATTGGTGAATACTTTGGGTTCAGTCAGTCAACTGATTACTAATCCACCTAACAGTCGCATTGTCTAGCCCACATGTTACTAACTTTTTTGCAAGGATATCATGGGGGTCCTTGTCAAAGGCCTTACTGAAACCGAGATACACTATATCCACAGCCATGGAGTGTTTGGTTGCAACAAGCAATCCTTTGGGAAATGCTGTTCCCTAACAAAAAATGCTACAGCTCTTCATGTGCGAAGGGGCTCTTTATTCTCATTTCAAAGCTGGAAAGGTTCCCTTCTGCAGCTAAATGGCTCACTGCCCAAGGAGATTGGTTAGCCTGCTGCTACTTCAGATATCCAGCAGATGGCACTAGTATATCATAGACCTTCATTATAGTCAAAGAGAAAAATTATCCGGAAATACATTGTAGGGTAAATATGTACAGTATTATACAGTACTTGGTATTAATTTGGCAAGTCAGCTGCTCCAAGCCCCCAGCATTGATATATTGTGTATCATCTTTATATGGTTCTGTGGTATATTATATTTGGAGACGAAAATAATGTAAAAGATACCTAGGGTTGAACTTAATCATGTGTCCAGAAAAGCTGTTTCTTTCATGCTAAGGAAAGAAAGGTAGCTAATACTCATAGAAGATGTGCAATAAGTTCAATCATAGACAGCAATGTCCTGGCTAATATTTAAGAAAAATTAAGACTACAATTGCAATTCAGTTATCTGAAAGCAAGTCCCATTGAACTCAGTGAGACTTGCTTCAGAGTAGACTTGCATAGGTTTGCACGGTAAGGATGCATTCCTATACATGCCTACTCATTGGACTGGGTTTTGACTTAGCTGTAGCTAAGCTAGACCTATAGATCTATTGAAGTCAGTGATACTTCATAAGCAACTTACTCCCTTGAGTTCAAGGCTAACCAAGCATGACATGTTCTGGATCCCACCCAATGAGTTCAGTATGTCATATTCCCAGGTGAGCCTGTACAATATTCCCCTTGAAAGAAAGTTCTTAAGGAAATGCTTCTTTTAAAGCTCAGAGAAATAACACTAAAAGAAATGTTTAAAGGAAGTTGTAATGTAATAAAGCAAACAGGTTTCAAACTTATATTTTAGGATGTGGGGTAATAATGTAGCTCCTATAGCAGAATCCTCAAGAATCTAATGAGAGGCTATATTAATCAGGCTCTATTAATCAGTGCTTTTTAAGTCACTAGTAATGAGTCCTCTCCATGCTCACTATGATCTTATCATTGTTTTAATTATCAGCCAGTACCTTTACCTGAAAGTAATTATGCCTACCTTCTCCTGCTCCTCTCTATTTTCTGCTGTCTCTTAAATGAGTGAACAGACACACCCCCCGGAGTGCTGTCCTGCTGCTTTGTGGCTGTAGAATTAGGGGTAAATTCCTAGGGTGTTAGCACCCTTTCTGGCAAAGATGAAGACTGGTTCAAGTAAAGACATTTTCAGACACATCTTACTGCGCAAGAAGACTCCGGGAGAGGTACGCGGCTATCCTGCGGCAGGGGGTCCTTTTCGGATGCCGCCGTCCCTCTTGTGGCATCGTCCGTGACAGTTCCAGGTCCCATCTACAGCAACTGCACCATTTTTTAATAACGGACAACTTCCATGAGTAAAAAATGGCACAGTTGCTGTAGATGGGACCCGGAACTGTCACAGACGATGCCACGAGAGGGCCGGCGTCATCCGAAAAGGACCCCCTGCCATGGGATAGCCGCGTACCTCTCCTGGAGTCTTCTTGCGTGGTAAGACTTGTCTGAAAATGTCCTTAGACTCAATTTCCTTTAGCAGAGTTCAGAAGTGAAAGTGTGGAATTTCTTGTGTTTTGTGTTAGGAGATTTTCAGATGTGATTTTCGGGCCTATATATTCCAAAACAGCTCCGTTGCTGCCGCGCAGCAGGGGAGCAGTTTTGGACGACGCCATTCCTCTGCCGAACCCCTCCATGTCACTTCCGTGACAGAATGGAGGAAGCCGCATCATATTTCATTCACGATTGTTGCCTGTGAGTGAAATATGACGCGGCTTCCTCCATTCTGTCACGGAGGTCTGAAAATCTCCTTAGTTCCTTTTCTGGGAAAGATGAAGACTGGTTCATTTAAGACTCAGGGCTTGTCTATACGAACCCATAAAAAATGGAGTCCCTCATAGTAATGACATTTTGCAGCAGCTGTGACCTGTCCTAATGGTTCTTCTGCCTCCTTAAACTCCGCATGCCTACTAGGGAATATGGAGGCCATGAGTGATTTACTTGAGTTTGTACTTACCTGAATTTGCTGACAATGACCTTTTTAAAAAAATAATATCCAAGGTGTGATTGAGCAATTTTTCGCTTTTAACACAAAAGCAGAAAAAGCAAAAAAGAAAAGAAAAAAAAGAAAAAAAGCAACAAACAAACCCAACACCCCATTTTTTCGCCTTAGCACTTGCCCACTAAGGCGAAAATCCAACATGGTGGCAGCGGGTGCTTGCCTTGCTAGCAGGCCCCGCCCTCTGCACTCATCCAGCCAATTGGATTTGCACTTCCTCTCATTTAGGTAAGTGAATCAACTTGCTTGTCCTAATGAGCAGAAATGCACACCCTCTTGTTGTTGTTTTTTAAAAGTGGGGGAAAGCTGAAAAGGCATTTCTGGTGAGGTTTTTGCCAGTTCCCCCTCCCCCTTCACAACATGGTAAAATCATGCAGAATGCCATTAAGACAGGTAGGATTCTCCTCACATTCTGTGAGGAGTTTTTTTCACCATGTTGACAACCCCTTTGTCTCCTTTAATGGAGTTGCAAGTGAACACGTGGAATCTCTCTGAAACTAGCTTTGACAAAATGAAGCACACAGTCTTAACTAAGGAGTGTATCAGACGCATGAAAAAACACATCATAGGGACACAACACTAACACACACAGGCAAAATTATCAGACGATGACATCATTCAGACGTTCCGGGAGCATAGCACAGGTGTGAATGAGGCATCACTTTCTACTGACTGCTTAGCCCATAAGTAAAAAAGTAACACCTTGTCTGCACCAGCACTACAGCCCGGGAACCACTGAACAACAAGGCATCCGATAAGAGAGAGTAAGAGAGGGAGGGAGGGAGGGAGGAGTCTTTTATATGGTTATAGACACACCTGGAAGGTTCTCTGGTGACATAGTGTGGTTGCTTAGATACATGGATACATGGATCACCATGCATTACATTTTGGAAATTGAACAAATGAGGAAGGTTCTAGAGACAATGTGTAGAGGGTAAAGGCATGCAGGGAATCATTGCGTCTAAAGCCCTATTGCTCTAGTAGCAAATGGGAGAAGGGGGTGTAGAGACCATTCTTCATTGAGTAGGATTTTCCAACAGTAACATTTGACTGGACATCACTTGCTTGTTTCAGAATGATCACCCCAGACTTAAGGAGAGGTCATATCACAGTGTGGAGGGCTGCCACAAAGAAGGCCCTCTTGCAGGCCACTGTGTGATACATCTTACTTAAACCTGACACAGCTCCAAATGGTCCATGAATGGTCTGGTCTGTATGCTCTTTGAGATCTCCTGGTCCAAGTTGTTCAGATCCTTATAAATCAAAAACAGGCGCTCAGCTTGGTGGTGAATAGACAGCCAGTGTGATCCTTAATGTGTTCATGGCAGGATGATCCATGAAACATCCTTAGATACTGCATTTGTTATTACCTGCAGCTTCCAAATGAACCCAGAGGGCAACTTCACAAGCAGTGCATTGTAACAATCCAGTGTAAAAATCACTAATACATGAATCACTGTGACCTATTTTCTCTGTCTAGGAAATGGTATGGCTTATGCACCAGCCAAATTTCATAAAAGGTACTTCTAGCCTCAGATACCACCTGTCTTCCATGATCACCCTCCTTACCCATTCAATCAGTCCCTCTCTGGCTGTTTTTATAAGCCAGGAAGGGTGTGGGTCTAGTATGCATGTTATTATTATGTATTTATTTATTTATACCCTGCTCTTCAGCCACAAGGCTATCAGAGCAGCTTACAAATTGTTTTAAGCAATAGCAATTTACACATCTACACTGCATTAAGCAGTTTCCAATGTGTATTAGCTAATTGCCCCCACAAGCCGGGTACTCATTTTACCGACCTAACGAAAGGATGGAAGGCTGAGTGAACCTTGATGTGATGTGATGGCTCTCACTTCTCCAAAGACCCTGTCCACATCCTCAAGCTGCACAAACTGAAACATATACAATAGCACAGGAAAAGCAGGTACGAGGATTACATCCACTGGACCTGTATTAACCTCAGCATCCAAGCTGGAGTGGATCTGAATGATTTCATCTGTGAAGTGTCATGTAAATTTTTCATAGAGGGCTTCTGGGTGGTCTACCTGCTGCTCTTGTGGGGCCGAGCATAAAAGACCCCTAACTACTCGAGACAGCTCCACTAGATAGATGCAAGTTTGGCAGAAAAGAAAGCTCCCCCCCACCCGCTGCCACCACCATGGCATAAGTTTTTCAATGGCTCTAACCAATGTTTGGTTAGACTCACTCTGAATTTTCCACCATCAATGCTCTCAATTTCCATCCCACTCATTTCATCACTCATTTCATCATCACTAGTAAACCAGTATGGTGTTGGAGGGCTTGCTTGGTTCCATCCCGTGGCAGGGCATTCTTACAAGGGATTGTGTTCACTGCCTTGGCTGTTCCCCTATTCCAGAGATCAGCCAGGACTTCAACAGGATCACCTGCCAAGGCAACCGGAAAGACCCCAAGAGCCATCAGAAATCCATCCAGGTCCATGAGCTGCCTGGGGTGGACCATCTTTATTGTCCCCCACCCCTGCAGAGGCTCAGAGTCCCAGTGAGCCTAAATCCCACCAGGTAGTGATCTGTCCATGACAATGGAACTATGGACATTTTCTCTGCACTCAGATCACTATCATCCTGCCCAGCACAGAAAAACAGGTCCAGAGTGTGTCCTGTGACATGGATGGCACCAGATACTATTGGGACAGGCCCATGTTTGTCATGGAAGACAGAAGTCCTGAGCCACTCCTGAAAGAGTAGTCTGCCATGGTTGTTGCAGTCTGCCAGGACAACAAGTTGTGGGGGGTGGGGCTCCAACACCACCACTGAGACCAGCTCAGCCAGCTCAGGAAAGGATACTGTTGAACAGCAGGGTGGGCAATACACCAACAGAATCCCTGTTCTGTCCCAGCAACTCACCTTCAAAAACACACACTCAAACCCAGCAGACTGTGGGACTGGGTCCCTGACGTGAGAGAGGGAATCCCAATAGACCACTGCAACTCCACTCCCTGCCTCTCAGGCCTCAGAACCCAGGTGGACAGAGCTTGGAGAGATTCACCACCACCACCACCACCAGTTTCATCCAGCCAAGTTTCTGTAATGCAAGCCAGGTCAGCATTCTCATCCTGGATCATGTCCTGGATCAAGCGTGTTTTTCCATTTAACAACCTGACATTGAGCAGCAGCACTGTCAGCCCAAGGAGCCCATTGCCAAGGCTATCCACATTATTTAAAGTCGGGGACAATTTAGGGGCAACAAACACCCTGTGGCTTTCCATGGTTATAACACTATCTCCCTATTCCATATCTACCTCTGCCTGTTACCATGACAATGGCTGCTCCCTGGATCAAGTCTCCTCTTGTACTCCCCACATTACTGTTTTTCATCCAAAAAAAACCCCCTCTTCTACCCTCCAGTCAGAGGGACTAGCCCTCACCCTCACTCTACCCCCAAAGGGGCAACCTTCCTCTTCAGTGGCAACCTCACCAGTGGCAGACCTGCCACCTCAAGTAGCCAGTTTTATCCCCATGCAGGAAGGGGACAGGTGGAGCTGACTAACTGGCATAGTACTTGGGGGCTTGTCCTGTTGGGAGCAAATGTCAGGTGGTAGTGCACACACACACATACAGAGGGAGAGAGAGAGATCAGCAGCAGACAAACAGACAAGAGGAAAGTTTCTCTTCTCTGAGATGTGGTGGTGATGGTGGCTGCAGTGGTGGCACAGCTGGTGTCCTCCCCCCCCCCCATTACCAATGAACTGGAACAATAAGTTTGGAAAAAGTATACCAAATCTCTCTTGGTCCTATACTTGTATCTTTAACAGCACCCAGGCAAAGCTTTTCCCATCACCTGATTTCTGTACCGTGAAAGGTTTGTCTGCTTCATTTCAGCATGTCAGCCTTTTGTTACAGGAGCAAAATTGGCAAAACAGTTACCTAACCTTTTGCCCCAAAATGTGAATGTTGTCAGACCTTATATTTAAGGGGGTGTTCATCTGTCCAGGAAATGTGCTAGAGAACTGAGTTCAGCATTTCAGATTGGAGCTTTCCCACACAAGATGTATTATGCTTTTCAAGAGATTATTAAAACATATGTATAACAAAGGACCATTTGTTTCTTTCATTAGCAGTAATGGATCCAAGCAGGTCAGTCAGTCATCTTTAGTCAACATCTAATGCATATTACCACAAGATGGCAGCCTAACAATGCACACTTCCATGGCAAAGCACCATTTCTGCTTAATTCTCTTCCTAGATTTTTGAATGGATTATACATTGAATCCTCTTCTACTAGCAATTTTTTCTTTTGCTTTGATCAATGCTCCATTTTTGATGACAAGTAGCTGGCTTTAACCTCTGGTGTGTCTATATTGATTGCTTATGGAAATGGATCAGCTGGGATTTACTTTCTGGCCCTGCTCCATCTTGGCAACTTGTCTTCATAGTACCTTGTGGTGTCTTGATTTGTTTCATTCAAGGTAGCACTCTAGAGCAGTTGTGGGTAGACTTCAGGCCTGTGGATTTATTCTGATTTACTCTGGCTGTCCACGAAGCACCAAGTGAAGCCAATCAGATAGGTGCAGGACTAGAAGCAATATGATGTCTCAGGGGCAAAGTCAGTTGCCTGGTGCTTCTTATGAATGATACATTGAAAAGAGCTTGGAAGAGTAATTTTTAATACTTTACCTCCTAGAATTGCCCAACTGACTGTGCTTGCTGGCTAGGGTATTCTGCTAGCTATCATCCAAATTTAGTTTTGGCATTTTCCAAGCTTTGAGCTGAGAGCAGAGGTATTAACAACCTAATCAGGAGTGGGGGACATTTCTGTTGGTGTTCTTGTTGGGTGGTTAGTTTAGTATTTATTTATTAATTACATGCTAACTTTCCTCTTCTCCAATAAACTTAAGATGATATACATCACTCTCCTGCTTCCCATGTTATCCTCATAAGAAATCTATGAGGAAGGTCACACAAGCAGGTTTATGGCTCAGTGGAGAACAGAATTTCAATTTCCCAAGTTCCAGTCCAACAATCTAACCACTACACTACGGTATATATGTTTTCCAGCCTACTGCAAATCACCCAAATAATAAGCAGTAGACCCTGATCTACAGTCTGCTGTCTCATGAAACTGCCCATCCCAGATGTAGAGAGTATGGGGTTTGGACCATCATGCAACTACTGTATTCAGTATACCATATTGACTGGTGTTGAGAATACAGGATACAAATCAGAGATTATAACAGACAGATGAAGAGGATTCAGCCTATGCTATTTGGTTTATGAGAGTAGGTGAGTGTCTCACACAAAGAATTCACAGTTAGGTAGAAGTTGATAGAACTACTTCTACAGGTTGAGTCGCCCTTATCCAGAATTCCAAGATCCAGAATATTCCAAAATCTGCAACTTTTTTGGGTGCCAACTGGACGGGGCATTTTATGTGTTATGTGTTTTATGATGGTTCAATGTACACAAACTTTGTTTCACACACAAAATTATTAAAATATTATGTATAAAATTATCTTCAGGTTATGTGTATAAGGTGTATATAAAACATAAATGAATTTTGTGTTTAGAATTGGGTCCCATCTCCAAGATATCTCATTATGTATATGCAAGTATTTCAAAATCTGAAATATTCCAAAATCCATAATACCTCCGGTCCCAAGCATTTCAGATGACGGAGACTCAACCTGTACCATCACATCTACTCCATAGAGCTGCTGCTGAGAGACATAATAATGTCTCTCAAGCCGCCCCGATTGTTCGCAGAGGGGCGGGATATAAATAAATTATTATTATTATTACTATTATTACATGAGAAGCACAATATGTGCATAACACCATCCTGTTGCCACTACTTTGGGTATACTCTAAGATGTTGTAAATATCTTGGCCTCACATCCTTCTGTAGAATGTCATAATCACTGGTGGCCTTCTCTGCACACACAGCATGGACATTTGAACCACGCTTCCTATAAGCAGTCTTTCAGGCAAAAATGGAGAAGTCCGCCAATAGCCGCAGTAGCAGTTCTTCTCTCTTCTCACTGATACTAAGGGTGTGAGCAATCTTTTCTGGGCTATTATCCAGGACTTCTTGTTTGGCTGGAAAACTCTGGTTGCAAACCAGTTTGATTGCCATCAGGTTAAAGCATGTCTTGGACAAATGGATGATGTCAGTGGAACACTAGGGTGATAGCTTTGTGACTCCTTTGCAGTGAGTTGACATGTGTCTTGAGCCCACTTCTGTCTAGTGAGAGAGCAGTGATCCAAAATTTTTCCATTTTGAGGGGAAAAGTCAGAAGTGCTAACAATTTTTAGTCTCTAAAACAAGGCAATGAGCCCACCCATCTTCAAACAATGTTATAGCCTCTTTTAAATGTGTCATACACCATCATTTTGAAGACAGAAACTGAAAATGCAAGACTGAATGGCACCAAGGTAAGAAAAGGGTATCTTGGTTATATAATAACAGCAAAGCTTCTGAAATCCCCATTATTGTACATTTATGTCAACTGTAATGGCAGGTGGTGGTTTCCATGTCTAGTTTTTAGTCTGAACTTTAGAGGAGTTGTGCAAGGTGCGGGACATGTTTGGTGATAGGGTTTGGCACCTTTCATAGCTCCTTTAAAGTTTGGACTAAAACCCAGAGTGGATTTACTGCCTCATTGACCTGGAAGCTATTAGCTGCCACTGGTTAAATACATTGAACTCCTCCATTTCACACTGAATAGCTATTTTTCTAATTTTCACATAATTTTTTCATATAAAAAGAAATATTAAATGTTAATGGTGAAATTAATGCATCACTGGAGATGGAGTTGCTCATTATCAAAACTGCATGCTAGCAGAAGCCAATTTGTAGTTTATTTCCTCAGCCTAGGACCTAAACGCAACTATTAGTCTCAACTAAAACAAACCCAACTGAATCAATGGGAACTTTACAAGTCAACACTTATGTAAGTTCCATAGATTCAATGGTTCAACTCTAGTTGGCGTGAACAATTGAATTTTTGCCTAAGTAGCTCTAGTTTTGTGGCTATTTAGAGAGAAAGTAATGTAGCTTCTGTGAGTTCACAAAACAAATTATTTAATTATTTATTTTAGGTATTTATACCCTACTCTTCAGCCACAAAGGCTCTCAGAGCAGCTTACAAATTGTTAAGCAATAGCATCTACACATCTACACCGCTTTTATAGGCACTATCCAAGTGGTTTCCAATGTGTGGTAGCTAATTTCCCCCACAAGCCAGGTACTCATTTTACTGACCTACGAAAGGATGGAAAGCTGAATGAACCTTGGAGCCCTTGTGATTGAACTTTCAATG
Organism: Gambelia wislizenii; assembly: GCA_030847615.1. Lineage (NCBI taxonomy): Eukaryota > Metazoa > Chordata > Lepidosauria > Squamata > Crotaphytidae > Gambelia > Gambelia wislizenii. The sequence continues at coordinate 93,246,847 of JAUMIR010000004.1, forward strand.
TTGTGGCTTGCAGTGCTGGCATTTAACCACTGCACCACCAGGAACACCTCTCCTGGTTGGTCCCACTATTCCAACCCTTGGGCTGCTATCACTTGCCCTTTGACCTTAAAGATCTGTCCCTGGATCTGGTGCTCAGGCGTCAAGGTGACCCCTATACTGGACAAGTGGCTGTGTTGATTAGGGGGTTCAATGTGGTAAGCATGACCAGTCGCCTTATCAATTCTTAAATTGAACAGTTAGACACTGTTGTAGAAAATTGTGGATATTGTTTTAGGGTTTGTTTGGGTGGTCTATCCTTATCTTGCAAAAGGATGGGGAAAACCAGCCTTTACAACAACAATGACAACAGGAAGTATTAGTAGCCAGCCCTATTTATCCTTGCACATTTTTGTGTTTTGTTTTTGCAGCCATATACACATTTACCTAAAAATACTGTGTTTACTGGGAGATGATTCCAGGAGTAAGGGGTGGCAAGAGAAAAAGGATGAAGTCAAGCCAAGGAGGAAGAACCCTTGGCTGGGTAAGAAGCCCAGAATTCGCAGAGCGAAGATTTCTAACAGGCTGGTAAAAAGGGATCAGAGTTGCAAGATAAGGAGGAACTAGGTTATGCAGGGCCTTGAATGTCAGAACAAGCAGCTTATACTGAATCCTAGAGGGCACAGGTATCCAATGAAGGGATATCAAAAGTGGAGTAACATGATAAAAATGATGGGCCAAAAAGATAATCATAGAATAATAGAATTGTAGAGTTGGAAGAGACCACAAGGGCCATCCAGTCCAACCCCCCGCCATGCAGGAATCACGATCGATGGCCATCCAGCCTCCATTTAAAGACCTCCAAGGTGAAGAATGGATACTAAAGGACTAAGATGAGATAATGGAAGACCAGTCAAAAGAAGATTGCAGTAATCAAGATGGGAAATGACTGAAAAATGAACTAAAGTCTTGGCAGGGGAAGCAGAGAGGAAAGGTCTAATTTTTGTGATGTTATAAAGGAAAAATCGACATGACTTTGCTACAGCCTCAATATGAGGAACAAAGGACATTGAGGAGTCAAAGACAAAACCAAAACTCCATGCTTCATTCATAGAATGGATGAGAACGTTATCAACAGTAATGGAAAATGTATCATGTAAAGAAGGTTTCGGGGGAAAGATGAGTAGTTCTGTTTTTGCCATATTAAGTTTAAGGCAGTGATGAAGCATCCATGCTGAGATACCAGAAAGACATGCTATAGTGAGATATTCAAAATCAAAAGAAAGTTCGTTAGTAGAGAGGTACAGTTGAGTATCATCAGTATAAAGGTGATAGTGAAATCCATATGAGCTGATAAGATTGCCTAAAGATAGTATGTAAAGAGAGAACAATAAGGGGCCCAGAATGGAACCCTGAGGAACCCCAACCAAAAGGGGAAAGGAGGGGGATTCATGACCACCAGTGACCACGCTAAATGACTGGCCTGAGAGATATGATGAAAACCAGCTATGAATGGAGTCAGTGAACCCTAAATCACAAAGCGAGTCTAACAGAAGAGCATGATCGACTGTATCAAAGGCTGCAGAAAGATTGAGGAAAATAAGAATGGAGTATAGGCCTTTTGACTTGGCCCAGAGGAGATCATCTGTTATTTTTTGAGAGCTGTCTCTGTAGAATGTAAAGGGCAAAATCCAGACTGAAAAGGATCCAATGTGGAGGCCTGAGAAAGAAAGGTGCTGCACCATATGTAAACTGCATGTTCCGCAACTTTCGAGAGGAAAGGCAACACTGAAACAGAACGATAATTAGAGAGGGAGGATGGGTCAAGTGAAGACTTCTTGAGGATTGGAGAGACTGTGGCAAGTTTAAACTCAGAAGGAAATGAACCAGAGGAAGGGGACAGATTAATAATATGACAAAGAAAATCTTATCCCACCCCCAAATTCCCTGAACCACTATTTTTTTTTTGTTTTCTTTAAAGGTGTTCTGTCTCTCCTGGAAATGTGAATGACAATTCATCCTTTCAATAGGTAGCACACACACCCCTTCTCTGCACTGTATAATATGAAAGACCAGTTTCATCTGGTTACCCCTGTGTCCCTCTCTCCATTTCCCCCAGAATTTTTTGTTGGTTTGCACAATCCTTGGAGGATTCTACAGGCAGAAAATTGAGCCCTGCAATCACCAGAGTTGCACACTGCGGCATATGTGATAATGCTAGCAATCATAGAATCATAGAGTTGGAAGAGACCATAAGGGCCATCCAGTCCAACCCCCTGCCATACAGGAATAAACAATCAAAACATTCCCAACAGATGGCCATCCAGCCTCTGCTTAAAAACCTCCAAAGAAGGAGATTCCACCACACTCCGAGGCAATGCATCCCACTGCTGAACAGCTCTTACCATTAGGAAGTTCTTCCTAATGTTTAGATGGAATCTCTTTTCCTGGAGTTTGTCCATTGCTTCGTGTCCTAGTCTCTGGAGCTGCAGAAAATAAGCTTGCTCCATCCTCAGTATGACATCCCTTCAAATATTTACATATGGCTATCATGTCCCCTCTTAACCTTCTCTTTCCCAGGCTAAACATACCCAGCTCCCTAAGCCACTCCTCATAGGGCATGGCTTCCACACCTCCCACCATTTTGGTCGCCCTCCTCTGGGCACGTTTCAGCTTGTCCATATCCTTCTTGAATTGTGGTGCCCTCACATGAGGGAACTCTTATTTTATAAACTGAAAGAGATGTATGTGTGTTTGTCTGAGTATGCATAAAATTTCCAAGGAGAAGATCTAAACATTATAGTTGAATGTATCTCAGAAGGACCAGCACATCCTTGAAAACTCCACAGGATGTCCCTGAGATCTGCATTGCTTCCATATAAAAAATGGTGCGCACAGTATGTGATGAGCATATGTGTGTGTGTACATTCCTTCAATTCACCTGTTAATTTATGGTGATCCTACCATAGGGTTTTCTTAGGCAAGGAATACTCAGAGGTGGTTTTTCAGTTCCTTCCTCTGACATATAGCATAGAGTAACTGGTATTCATTAGTGGTGTCCCGTCCAACTACTAACCAGAGCTGTCCCTGCTTAGATTCCAAGATCAGGCAAGATCTGGTGCCTTTAGGGTATGGAACATATGCATGCCTGTTTTTCTACATGTACAAGACAGAGAGACCTATCTGGCCACTGTTCATGCAGCCATGCTCATTTGACAAATGAGGTGTCCTTAATGTTTGTAAGAAGATGATGTGTAGCACATATATCCCTTGCCACACAGAAGTACAGAAGAAACATTGTTATTCAAAATGGTTCTGAGTATCTTCATCACCACATAAAGGTATTGGACTGAACCAAGGATTAATTATGTGATGGAATAAAAAAAAAGGTAGCCACAGTGACCTAGTACAGTGGCTCTTAACCTGAGGTCCATGGACCCCCGGAAGGCTGCAATGTCCTTATGGGGATCCATGAAGGCTTGAAAGTTGCTTGGCCCATCTTCTTTCTGTAATGGAGTGGCCACATGAGAGAAGCCAAGGTAAAGGCTGGCTGGCTGGCTTGGTGTGCACATTGCCATTCAATCCGCTCCAGCCACAAAGCTGCAGGAAGAAGCAGAAGAAAAGGCTTCAGTCTTCCCTCCCCCTCCAGTGCCTCTGAGGGAAGGTTTAATGGATAGTGTAATTGTAGTATTATTAGCAGGTTGTTGTTTTAAATCTTGGGTTAAGTCTTGTGGGTCTGCAGCAACAAAAGATATTTAAAGGGAGTCTCTGGTAAAGAAAAAGTAAAAGACCACTGACCTAGTATGTAAGCATTTCTTTTTTTACCTGTCCCTTGGACATCCAGCCTGTTGAAGGTGAAAGCCTTCTTCCAGCATTTTAAATACTGCACATCACTCCCAGTTAACACACTATTCACTCCAGTTCTTTCTCCGTTTTTCAAATGCAGATGTAAATGTTTCAGCCTCAATTTTTGAAGCCTTTCATTAACAATCAACACAATATCCTCTAGATGGCATACTTATCACTGAGCTGACAGCAGAATGTATGTATGTGTGGGGGGGATGCAAATATCTGTACAACCAACTGTGTTGTAAGTTATTTTTGTGAATAGAATTGAACAGTGGAAGGATGAAAGCATTCCAAAGAAATGGAAGTGTTCTGAAGATTGGGCCAAAGAGTGTTGGCCAGAGAGGAAAACTCAATCTTATTCTGTCATGTAATGTTACTATCTTATTCACATTTGCTCATTAGATATGTCAAGGCTGGGTGTACATTTGCTTATTCTTGAGGGGTACACACCCTTGCAGTACAACTTCTATCATGCTTGCTGGTGATGATGGGAGTTACAATATAGGGCACCTGGAAGGCATTGGGTTGGAAGAGTCTTTGTCTAGATTATAAATCTGAATGAACTGGTGAGACTCTCAAATTTTAATAATGTAGTTATATTGTTAAATGGCAGGAAAACGCCTAATTTTCAATGTTGCATTTTACAGAAACTTGAATATCTAGCACAATTGATTCAATTTAACATATTTGTTTTTTAACCTAGAGAATATCTAATAAAAATAATGTCATTTCAGAATGGATTGCATTCTGACCTCTTCAGAACATTCAGCAGGGACACATTTTCATATAGCTCTGAGGACTAAAAGCTTCACATGCATTCTGGGATATTATGTTAGCAATCCTTTAAAAATTTCCTAGAAATAAGTAGCATTGTATTCAGTGGGACTTTCTTTTGAGTAAATATATGTGCACAGGATTGCCCTGGCAGTCTTCTAGGAGTTTCTGAAAATGTAAGTAATGTTTGAAACATATAAATGGAAAAATTGAATTTCCTGTTTACTGTCAGTGAACCAATTAATGGGATAGTGTCTAATCCCTTTTCTGTACCAATAATTGCCAACCTCTCCTATTTTTAATAAAATATTTTGTGTTTTCGTGCTATGGGGCAAAGCTATTCAAATGTATGTGTATATTTTTGTTAAGTCAGAATAGGACAAGGCTAGCTTTTATCCTCAGATGCTAGAGCTTCTTTCCCTCTGTACTGTTACCCATCTCTCCTTAGATCCTTCATTTGACATACTTGAATAAAATATGCAGATTAAATGTATGCTGAATTGCCAGTTTGCATAAAAGAATTCTAACTGCAGAATCAGGACCATCCCATCACAGAATTCTAGACCTCTTTTTTCATGAAAATTCTCTCCCATACAGTAATGTCTAAATTTACCAGGGGTTGGTTCCTTAGCTATGAAATTCATGTTATTCATGTGCAACTTGAATGAGCAAGATCTAATTTAGGGTTGTTGTTTTTTTAAAAAAGAATCATTTAATATTGTTTATTGCATTGGTTTTGTAGGTAATGTGAGCTCTAGAAGGGTGGAGTGAATATTACACTATACATTAAAACCCATGGGTAGATAGATAGATAGATAGATAGATAGACAGACAGACAGACAGACAGACAGATAGATAGATAGATATACACCCATGGGTTTTAATGCAAAGCTATTAAAAGCAATAGAGGTTTTGATATTGATTTGAATAGGGTAAGGAGTCATGATCCAGCAGTTGACTGTTTTGCTAAACACATGGACAAATAGCTGGAATATCTGCATATAATAGAAGTGGATAAATCTGATCTTAAACTGCTAGATAGCTTTGCCAAAACTTTGAGTGAATTACAGGGTGCCATACATTTGGGGCAAAAATAAAAATACATCCAGACTATTGACTTAACTGCCCAAATTTAATTGCCTACATTTGGAAAATATTGCCTGATTTTCTAATTTTATTTTGGAATATAGAATAATAACTTTAACTAATTTATGTTCACAAGACTGTTTTTCTTTTGTGGTAGGTGAAGTTCCCACACTACAGGCTTCAGTGTGCCTGGATGGAGATGTAGTTCCAAGTCATAATTGGCCTGGTGCAATTTGGCTAACATGTTTTTAGTGGCAAAGAGCAAGCCAGCTTGGTATATATATATATATATATATATATGAGTTGAGATCACCAAGTTCCACTGTACCACCTAGGTGAACAAACAGCTCTTCACATACATTTGAGGGACTGTGCAAAGAGATTGTAGAAAGAGCTTTCTAACATGAAAAGAAAAAAAAAAAGATAACTTCTAGTTTGTCCACCTGCAAAATTTGACACTGGGGGTTAATGGGTTATTTAAGATGGAGTACTTTTAATTTAAAGTGATGAAGTCAATGGACCTAAGCCAATTTAAGTACAAGTATACCCATTTAAGTGCCATGTGAATTGCAAGCTCTATTTTAATTGGTTGGTGGATTACAGCCAAAAAAATCTAGAAATTTTGCCAATAAATTTAGAATCGGACTTAATAACACCTTTTTGAAGCAGAGAAAAGCATAGATGGAAGAAAGAAACCAACAATATTCAGAGCAAGAACAGGATCATGAAGGATTTAATTCTCCTTGACCTTAGCAGGGCTGGCCCAAGACACAGAATCATAGAATCATGGAACTGGAAGAAACCACAAGGGCTGTCCAGTCCAACCCCCTGCCATGCAGGAATACCCAAACAAAACATTCCTGACAGATGGCCTGCCTGAGGCCATATTTTACTGCCTGAGCCAAGGACAAGATGGTGTCTCCCATCCCCACCCCATATATAGGGTAACCTACAGTATCACCCAATAATGGGAAATGTACCATTAAAAATAGGATAAAAGAGGGAACATATTTGCATAATATTTGCATATGCTGATTCATATGTATAGATGCAAATGTAGACAAATTTACTATAATTTCAAATAGAAATATCAAGTCTGTGATGGGGCCTTTCCACAGTCCATAATTATAACAAGTGAGGGGGTGGGGATGGATTGCTCCACAGTAGTAGCAATTCACAGCAGCTTGTGAACTGTCTTAATGGTTTTACAGCCCTCATAAACTTTGCACACCCCCTAGCCAAGATGGCAGCTGTGAGTGAATTATTCATGCTTTAAAATCTGCTGCTGCTGAACTTTTTTTAAAAAAAACATTCAACATGGTGCGCACAAGTGATATTTCACATTTACACACACACACACACACACAAAGAGAAGAGAAGATTGTCCTTTTATCACCTTACTGAATGCTCGCTAAGCTGAAAATCCAACATGGTAGCAGCAGGCGCTTGCCCTATTTGCAAGTCCCTCCCCCCATGCTCGTCTGGCCATCCACTTGCGGATTTTCCTATGAAAAAGCACAGGAATATGAGTGTGACTGTCTTAACAAGCGGACATGCACATTCCCTATGGAGCTTTTTAAAAACTCAGAGAAAAACAGTTTATGGGGTTTTCAGCTGCCCCCCTTCCGAATACAATGAATTGGTGCAGGTTTCAGTGAAGACAGTTTGATTTCCAAGTGAATTCTATGAGGATTATTTTGACTGTTTAGACAAACCCTCAGATTCCACCTCAGCTGTCATAGCTGCATTCTATGGAAGCCTGAGGATTGCATTTTGATGAGGCATTAAAGCTCTCTGACTGAGAAATCTCAGGATTTCTTTCCTCAAGTTGCAGGATTCCGTAGAATGTTTCCATGGCAATTAAAGTGCAATCATAATGCTATAGCAGTACAGTGTGAAAAGGCCCCAGGTCACCTGTGTGCCTTCTCTGTCAGCTCTCTTGATGGCTGTCTTCAAGACTTCTGCTTTCCCTTCTTGTAGAGTGTCTGTTTTGAACGCCTTTATCCTCTGTAGAGTTCTTGCTTGTTTCAGTCATGGGATTTCAGAGAAATTTTTCTTTCAAATGCTGAAATGATCCACCATTCAAAATGTAAAAACCAATCTCTTCCCTTCCTTGAATTAATAAATTCATCATATGGCTCATCATGTTATTTAATAATGAAGAACAGAATAACAATTGTGTATGTTACAATCCCTTCTACAGAAAATGGTGGTGTTACAGTGCTTTGTAAGTTGTATAGAAAGATGATTAGTGATGCAATCTGGGGTTCATTTGATATCTGTCTGCTCTCTAGCTCAGATCTATCTCTTGGTTCTGCTATGGACAGGACTGATGAAGGTAAGGCATGCTTGGGAAACAGGAGATCCTCAATTAAGCAAACACATATTCAGTCATATTCTCTGCTTTGGTGGCCCATTTCTGCTGCTGTACCTGCCAGGCTACTAAGACTTGACACTTGTCTGTGAAATTGCTGTCCCTGTTCAAAAAAGAGCATTAAAGCACCAATTTTAAATTTTATTAAAATGAAACTGTCCATCGGTGTATTCACACTGAAGAGGTATAGCAATTTGACTGCACTATAAGTGCCATAGTTGCATCCTATGGAATCCTGGGATTTCTAGTTTTATAGGGTCTTTGCCCTTCTCTGCCAAAGAGTGCTGGTGACTCACTAAACTACAAATCCCAGGATTATGTAGGAGGGAGCCATGGCAGGTAAAGTGGTGCCAAAGTGCAATAATTCGACAGTGTGGATACACTGCATGTTAATAAAAATGAAGTGAATCCTATGTTAATGGTAACAAACAGCAGGCTTATCCCATCACCCATGAAACCTCCTAGGGTTTGAACTCTCACACTGAAACTTCTGGCTTTGTCCTACCCTGCTTCAACATGTCCAATGAGATAGATAGATAGATAGATAGATAGACAGATCGATTAAGAATTGCATTAAACTAGACACTTCCATGCTATATTGCATATTCTGGGACTGCTGGGGGAAGCAATAGCCATATTTATAGCCAAGCAGATTTTTGAACAATATTTACTCTGAATTTTGTGTATTCTGAAATGCAAAGTTTGACTTTCACTAACCCCAGCAATTAACAATGGGGTTTTGCCCAGCATTCAAATTAGTGGCCATAATGGTAATTGTAAATGCTAATACAATACAGATTGTTTGTCCAAACCATATGAAATTGGGCACTAGGTATCTGGGCATTGTGCTGAATAATCATGCCAAATGTTACACACCTCTGTTGAGAAACATACAATGAAAGTCTTGTCTGTTTGCAACTTGTTGGTCCCATTGTACATATGCGCGCACATGCATACACACACACACACAAAATCTTTACATGCATCCAAACATTCAAGGAGTTAGTAATAGCAGAGGAATTGCCCTTTCCATTTTTGTGAAGACCAGCTGTGTATTTCATGTTACATGATTCTGAAATCTCAATATAAGTCAAGGCATTTCTGAGTAAAGAAGGTTTAGAACAGCTGGGGGGGTTTTCTAGGTAAACACCATCCACCAAAGAAGGTGGCTGCCATCAGACTGTAAGAGCCTCAGAGCTGATAAGAAATCAAGCTAGCAAGAAGGGAAACGGAGATCAATATTTTGTAGGGTGCCTGTGTTTTTGACTGTAGGGATTTGGGTGGGGGTGGTAGAATGGCCTTATCTGAGCTGTTGATCATAATAAAGAAATGAATGGTAGAATGGCCCTGTGCTGTCTTCAATAGCAAGATAAAGATATTACTTAGTGCAGCCACATCCCTTGACATAAGCTATAAATTTTATCTCTAAAACAACCACGTCAAGTTTCTAAGGAAGCCCTTGTGGGTCACGTGGAGAGTACAGACAAATGTGGCAGGTATTACATAATTACGACTTCTGTTTTATTGGATTTCAGAGCAAAAAAATAAAGCCAAAGTCAGTGACTGTAGTCTTACACAGAGAGACTATTGAACAGACTGCGTCACTCACTAAACCAACAAGAATAGATGTTCCTAGGAAACGGATATCAACAATATTAAAGTCAGAACTGGAAGAGATTAAATATTTTCCCTATTTGATCCAGAGTCTAAGTGCTAGGATGCTAGGGCAGTGGTTCTTAACCTGTGTTCCAGGGATCCCCAGTGTCCTCACAGGGGTCATGAAGGTTGAAGGATCCTTGGCCCATCTCATCTCTACAGTGGAGTGGCCATATGACAGGAGGCAAGGCAAAGGCTGGCTGGCTGGCTTGGCCTGCACATTGCGATTCAATCCACTCCAGCCACAAACTTCCAGAAGAAGCAAGAGAAAAGTTTTCCCTCCCCCTCCAGTGCCTCTGAGGGAAGGTTTCATGGCTGGTGTAATTGTATTAATATTATATATTACTATCAGGTATCATTATTATTATTTTATTATTTATCATTGTTGTTTTTATTATTTATTTGTTGTTGTTGTTGTTGTTGTTTTAAATCTTGAGTTACTGTTGGTCTTGAGGACCACGGCATCAAAAGATATTTAAAGGGGGTCCCTAGTAAAGAAAAGATTAAGAGCCACTGCGCTAGGGTATCTATCACCTGCACAAGACTTTTTTTAGAATAGGCCCATTGAATCCACTGGATTTCTCTAATTGTTGAGTTATATTGCAACAATTGGGTCAGTGGGTCTACTTGATTTGGGACTAATCTATAGGATTCCAACCATGGTATCCAAAGCCAGTCGAGTTAATTTTGGCTCCTGGGACAGAAAAAGCCACAAGTTCCTCCTAGCAGTAAACATATAGTCACAATCAGTAGAGTAATCGTTTGCTGCCCTTTCATATCTGCAGGCTGAGGTGGGCACTTCACTCTTCCTAATGGTAGGGCTAACCCTAACTCTCATTTGAGAGTCTGCATCACTGGCATTGCAGCTGCTGTGGTTATTGTTTTTCACCATTCTGCATTTCTTAGGCAGAAGAGGCATGGTACTTACCAATGTGCCATATACTTATGCCCCTACCCCTAACTTCATTGATAGTTCTTTTATTACTGGAAATCCTAGCACCTCCCCTTCTTTTCAGTAAGTAACAGGGTGATAGCAAGCAGCATTGTCCCCATACTATTGAGATCCATTGTAAAATGCTATAATGATGTGGTACTGTGTTGAAGTCAATTACTCTAGCAGGTGGTTGCTTCCATGTCTGTGGGGTAGTGAATTTGCTGTGGGTTTTAGTCTGAACTTTAAAAGAATTATCCAGGGTGCTGAGCCTTAGCCACAAAATTGGTTCAGTCCTTAAACAGCTCCTTTATAATTAGAATTGAAGCCCACGGCAAGCTCACTGCTCCACTAACATGAAGGCTACCAGTTGTCACTGGCCAACAGACATGGGAGCAAATGCTGCCTGCCCTCAACCTGCCTGTGACAGAACTTTTATTGGCATCTTTGCTACTGGTGATCATATGCTGATGCTTTCACCTCCTTTTGACAAAACCTCAGACTGCCTCCCATAACCTGGGACTATTTAAAAATATTGGCAAAATGTGGCAAAAATATTGGCAAAGCATTTCAGCTCTATATTGACCTAGAATAATCAAATCATAGAATTGTAGAGTTGGAAGAGACCACAAGGGTCATCCAGTCCAACCTCCTACCATGCAGGAAATCACAACCAAAGCATCCCTGACAGATGGCCATCCAGCCTCTGTTTAAAGACCTCCAAGGAAGGAGACCCTACCATGCTCCGAGGGAGTGTGTTCCACTGCCGAACAGCTCTTACTGTCATAAGGTTCCTCCTAATGTTGAGGTGGAATCTCTGTTCCTGGAGCTTGCATCCATTGTTCTGTGTTCTAGTCTCTGGAGCAGCAGAAAACAAGCTTGCTCCATCCTCAATGTGACACCCCTTCAAATACTTAAACAGGGCTATCATATCGCCCCTTAACCATCTTTTTTCCAGGCTAAACATACCCAGCTCCCTAAGTCTTTCCTCATAAGGCATAGTTTCCAGACCTTTCACCATTTTAGTCACCCTTCTCTGGAAACGCTCCAATTTGTCAATATCCTTTTTGAATTGTGGTGCCCAGAACTGGACACAGTATTCTAGGTGAGGCCTGACCAAGGCAGAATAGAGTGGCACTATTACTTCCCTTGATCTAGACACTATACTTCTATTGATGGAGCCCAAAATCGCATTGGCCTTTTGTAGCTGCTGCATCACACTGTTGACTCATGTTCAACTTGTGGTCTACTAGGACTCCTAGATCCCTTTTACATGTAGTCTTGTTCAGCCAAGTCTCCCCCATCCTATATCTATGCATTTTGTTTTTCTGCCCTAAATGCAGTACCTTACATTTGTCCGTATTGAATTTCATTTTGTTAGCTTTGGCCCAGCTTTCTAGTCTATTCAGGTCATTTTGAATTTTGATCCTGTCCTCTAGGGTATTAGCTACTCCTCCTAATTTGGTGTCATCTGCAAATTTGATAAGTATGCCCCTAATTCTATCATCCAAGTCATTGATAAAGATGTTGAATAGCACTGGGCCCAGGACAGAACCCTATGGCACCCCACTGGTCACATCTTTCCAAGGAGCCACTGCTGAGCACCCTTTGGGTTCAGCAGGTCAACCAATTGCAAATCCATTGAACAGTTAACTTGTCTAGCCCACATTTTACAAGCTTGTTTGCAAGAATGTCATGGGGAACTTTGTCAAAGGCCTTACTGAAATCAAGGTATGCGATGTCCACAGCATTCCCTTCATCTACCAAGCTGGTAATTTTATCAAAAAAAAAAAAAGAGAGAGAGAGAGAGAGAGAGAGAGAGAGAGAGAGATCAGATTAGTCTGGCATGACTTGTTTTTCTGAAACCCATGTTGACTTTTTGTGATTATGACATTGCCTCCTAAATGTTCACAGACTCTCTGTTTAATGATCTGCTCTAGAATCTTCCCTGGTATTGATGTCAGACTAACTGGACGATAATTGTTGGGATCCTCTTGCTTTCCCTTTTTGAAGATGGGGACAAAGTTTGCCCTCCTCCAGTCTGCTGGGATTTCTCCTGTTCTCCAAGAGTTCTCAAAGATTATTGCCAATGGCTCTGAGATTACATTTGCCAGCCTGGTCAGACTTCATTCTTAATGGTCCATGAGAAAAACTTGAGGCCTGCTAGTAGATTTTAATTTTATAGTTGAGAAAGGACAGAACTTAGAAAAGTTGCTTTTTTGGATTATAGCTGTCAGAATCAGGCACCCTGCCTGGACAATTCTGGGAGCTATAGTCCCCAAAAATCACATTTCTGACAGTCTGAGGCAGGAGCACATACTCAAGACTTTTTCATCTGTCTTCTAAAACTTTTATTATGTCCACCTTCAGAAGATCCCTGAGAGGAAGGCTAACATGTAAGAATTGCCCAAAGAAACCTTCAAAACTGCTTCTGAAGTATGTGACCTTGAAAAGTCGACTGAACAGAATTTTGTTCTTTAAAAAAGAAATATAATCTATTCAGCCTAAATGCTTTGTTTAAGAATATTTGATCAAAACTCCTTCAAACAAGCCCTCTTCCCTGACCTTTTACAGCCAAATCCATCAAAGCACCTACCACACACTTTTGTACTTCTTTGGCCATTGGTTATTATTCTTCTGAAGGCCAACACCCAAACTCCTCCCTGCTTTCAAAAATGTAAACAAGAAACATTAGTCACCTGGGCTATTGCGTTGCAATCTTTCTTGTAAAAAATAAGTTTGTGGTTGCAACAAGTAGGCAGGATGTTCAGTTCTCTGTGTAGACTTTGGAACCTTATACCCCAGGAAAATTATTTCTGCTTAGATTACCCTCAGCCTGATGGAAAAGGGGTCTGTCAGGACAGTTATTTTATTTCTCATTGCTGATGTTCCTTTGTTTAAAAAGGATGTTTTATTTTAGTACATAAACCCTGTAGGTGCTGTTTTCCAGGCGTTGATCCATTTTAGACAAGTGAGGCCAGCAACAAAGTGTTGCAGTGTAGAACCTCATTTCCTAGCTAAAACCCTTGCCCAGTGTACCCAGTCAGCTAGATGCTTTTCTACACTACAAGTCGCTTCAGATGGGCATGCCAGCTCTTTGCCAATCAGCCATCCTCCTTACATGCCTTATTTACTTTTTTGCAACTGATGCTTCAGGCCTTCTTACACTCATTCCTCAACGTGCACTTGTGTGTGTTCAAGTCTTGTTTTATACTTTTGGAAACAAAGGCGTTCCCTCAAGGATAATGCCTGATACCCCAAGTTTCTCAGCAGCTCCCAATCCTGTTTTTATTCAAGACTGGAGCCTGATATTATAGAGAGAATGTGTATCTACACCACACAATTATAGCAGTTTGATACTACTTTGACTGCCGTTCCGAACTACTGCGCTAGAAATCTGTGGCAGAGAATTCCAAGGACCTCAACAAGCTATAAATCCCAAGATCCGGTAGGATGGAGCCATGGCAATTAAACGGTCATGACGCTTTTAGTGTAGACCCACTGTATGATACCGCGGGCTATGCGCCAGTCCTACAGTACATGGGTGGGGATGGGGCATCATGCGCTTGTTGGAAAATATAGTTTGCAGTGGTATTTTAAACAATATTTCCAATAGCGCTGTCGCGCGAAATTGACTTGCTTGCCAGCTCCAGGGGAAGAGCATCGCTGTTGCATCCCGTGGCCCGTCGCCTCCAGCCGACTGGGGATTTCAGGGCTGCGGTTCATCTCCAAGCCCTGGCGCAGCATATTTTAAGGGCGAGGGAGATCGATCGAATTTCTCTCGCCTTTTTCGACGAGGGGAGGCAGCAGCTGTCTCTAGAGGAAGGCAGGCAGGTCGGTAAAGCCAAGCAGGGGCAGGGCAGTATTTGCCCAGCTGATGAGGATTTTCACAACATGACCCCACTCCCTTCCTCGCCGCCTCCCTCGTCCACGCACACGCACACACCCTGCACGCACACCGCGGATGGTAACCTTTAGTGCAGCTCCGCGTCCTTTTCGACAGGAAATTAAAGGGCCCAATCCTTCAGGGAGTTCAGGTTGCAAGCCCCCTTGGAATATAGGGAAGGCTTCTCCGACCTCTCCCATTCATTTCAGCTCAGATCACATCCTGGCGGACCGGTGCCTCCTGACAGCTTTCAGACACAAAGCGTGGGAGGAAGGGTGTGTGTCTAAAATCCAATTTTTAATCTCAACCACAGTAGACCCATGGAGTCAGTAGAAACTTGGTATGCCAACCCTTGTGTAAATTCCATGCATTTCATGAATCTTCTCTAGTCGAGACTCACCATTGGCTCTAGGTCGGTGTTTATTCTTTTTAAAAGCAAATATTAAATAAAAGGGGCGAAGAGAGCGCCTAGTTGGTTGCTCCACCATGAGTATAACCTATATAGCCCTCCCCAAATTTTCGGATGGGGTTAAAGAAATGGAGGCTCTCTATAAACAAAAGAGACGCTTTTTACCTTTGCACAATGGTTCCCCCATAAATCACTAGCCACCCACCCCGTTTTGCAAGGGTGTCAAAGGCCCTCCGGAGGAGCCCAACGGGCGGTTGAGCTCTGGAGTCCTGAATATACAAGGGGGAAATTCGATCTCGCCCCTTTCTGCGTGTGGTCGGGGGAATCGCAGGCTCGAGCAGCTGTTTTGGACATTTAAAAAAAATATGACACTTGCGTTGAATGCCGAGAAGCCAAACTATTATTTTACTTCATAAAACTGCAGAAAGGGAGAGGGGCTTTCTCCTCGACACCCGGCTTCTCTTCTCCAATATACTTTAATTTCCCTATCAGTTTTCCAAGCACCTGACTCGTTTTCAACGGCGAGTAATACCGATGAAAACTATCAGAAGTATTTCGTTTTGTTCCCGGTTAAGGGGATTTCTCTCCCCCCTCACCTTTCCTAAAAACCAGCATTAGATGCTGTTCAAAATCGAGGTGAGGCGAACTGAACACAAACGCGATGGTCAGTTGGCGAGGGCCCTCGTTTTCCATCTGGCGCATTCTCACGTCCACAGCCCCACCCGGGACTTATCACGGGGAGATTAAGTCCTCTTCACGCCGGTGGCATTTGGTACCAAGCAAGGAGAAGATGCATGGTGGCCGCTTGGGTCTTCTGGACCTGGGTTTGTGGTTCTTGTGTGCCTCCAAGTCGTTTCCAAGCTATGGCGACGACTCTGAGGAGAACCTATCCCTGGGATTTTTTCTTGGCAAGGTTTGTTCAGTGGGGATTTGCCACAGCTGAGGTTGAGAGAATGTGACTCACTGGCCCAAAGTCACCCAGAGAATTTCTCTGGATTCGAACTCCTAGCCCAACACTCAAACCACCCCACCACGCTGGTTCTCTTACCCAGAAGTAAAACCTGCAGGCTCCTTTTTCACAGATACTTTTGCTCGCCTGTGCAAGACGCACAGTGGCCCTCTATTTCACCCGGCAAGGTGTTTCTAATGACAGGTCAGAAACACGAGTTGGAAACAGTCACTTCCAACACCCCTTCTCAGCAATTCTTGTTTAAGTCCACAAGATTCATCTTCTCTCCCAGGAACTGGAACTGGTCTTTAGCAAGTGGCTTGGTGAAAATATCTGCTATCATTTCTCTAGATGGATAATACTTCATCTCAATAAACTCCTTCTCTTATAGATCTCTCAACAGGTGATGCTTCACATCATTGTGCTTCATGGTGAATTGACTCTCCCAGTTTGTGAGAGTTTTATGCAGCTTTGGTTGTCTTCATGAAGCTCTACAGACTTTGGTTCAATTATTCCAAGTTCTTCAAGCAATTGGCATAGCAACATAGGTTCCTGATGTTGGAAAATATAGTTTGCAGTCCAATAAGTGGAAATGGTTTTGCCATTGAAAGGTTAACTGAGAAGGCATATGAGATGAGCTGATGTAACTTCCTAACGTTTTACAATTGGGCAATCTGGGATGAAGGGGGAGTGTCTGAGGGTTCTTCTTTGTTCCAGACGCCATGTTATCTAACAATCCTCATGGACCTTTGAAGTGAGAGGACCCCGAAAGGGGCGTCCTGAATATAGTTTTCTAACAATGTAGTTTTAAAGTATTTTAAACTAGTTTTAGTCTGTTTTGATGGTGTTTTTTGTTACCTGCCAAGAATGAGCTCTCTAAACTGTGAGTAAAGAAGTTTTTGTACTTTTTGAACTAACTTTGAGTCTTGAGTGGTTATTTTGGTAGTTAAACAACTTGGGAAAAGACAAAGGGTGTTTGGTTATAAGCTAAGCAGTGTTTTTACATGCATGCTAACATTCTGATGCTAGATGCTGCGTGTGCATTAAGCTTGCTATACTCTGCTAAATTTGGCTGCATTATCCACTAACGTGTGAAGTGCAGTGTGGATGTTTAAACAGGGACAAAATACCCTGATGTTTTAAACAGTGTATTTTTACACAGTTTCCAACACCTGACATGCTTGAGCAGCTGATGTATTTTCTGCTTCAGTAGAGGACAGTGCTACAGCCTGTTGCTTCTTGTCCAGCTCACCACTCCACCTCCATAGAAGAACAGGTTTCCACTAGTGGATTTAGATCTGTAAAGTCTTCAGCCCAATCTGCATCTGTGTAAGCTACTAGTGACTAGTATTTACTTCCTGCTTGCAGAGATCACTTCCCCCCTTCTTTGCTCCAAGTAGTTTTAGTGTTTTACAACCCTTTAGCAACCAGCAACATGAGGCAGATGAGCTGCAAGATTTCTTACATGCATGCATGAGAGCCAGCTTTTAGGGACTCTTCCATCTAAGTTAGGTAACTTTTTTCTATCTACGTTTCTTATCCAAGATGTATTCTCTTTTCCATAATAAACGTAAGTTCTGCTTTATAATTTATTGGAGCATCCAGCATGTTTTCTGTTTTGTTTTGTACCAGAAGTTCATGAAGCACTGGGGGGTGGGAGGCTGCTGCAATCTGCTTATAATAAATACCAACAACATCTGACACCTTCAAGCAATGCCGAGCTGGTTGGCAAACCCAATAGGTGCTTGAAAGGGATGCTTTGATCAAGATTTCCTGCGTGGAAGGGGGTTGGACTGGATGGCCCTCGTGGTCTCTTCCAACTCTACAATTCTATGATTCTATGAAAGAACTGTTCTACGGGTCCATGACTATGAGCCTACATTGTCATAGCACTAATGATCTGGGATCCTCTGTATCCCAACAGCAATCCAAAGGCACCCATGTTTCCTTGAAATCAATGAAGCTGATGTGTTTAAGGGTGAGAGTGCTGAATGTATTCTATAACAGGATAAATAACACTGGGGTGCCGTTTACATGATGAAAATGTCCTGGGAAGAATTCGTGTTGATCCCTGGCAGTTTACATGTACATCGGGTCGGGTACGTGATTTTCGGAAGGGGGGCCACCTTTTATCACTCAATATGCGGGATTTCCAGTCCCGCGGTTTGTGCCGGTTTTTAAAAAAGTCACTGGAGGATTCGGAAAATCGGAAATGTAAACAGCCTGGGACAAAATGTCTCCGTACTGGGATGGCTGGAAATGGTGACTGGCTTATTGATCAGGGACCAGAAAAGGAGGGGTCAGTCACCTGTTCAACAGATCCAGCCTCACCAGCCGAAAACAAAGGCATCCCTTCCAGCTGCACGAATGCTGATGTGTGTGTGTGTGTGTGCGCACGCGCACGTTCTCAATCACCTTTTTAAATGGATTTCTACACTGCAAATCCTTCAGCTTTAATCTCATCCTCAACTGCATGTTACAGAGAGATCGCAGTGGGCCGAGGATCCCCTGCCTTGATCACCTCCCTGGTATTCCAGCCTTTGAGCGAATGAACACCCTTTAATTCCCCCTCTGTGTCTGTGCCTTTCAAAATGCCTTGAAATCTCTGCTGAATCTCTGAAATAATGGTTAACATTTTAAAGAGGCAAGGGGAAACTCTAACCCACCCACCCACCTCACTCGGCTTGATCTCCCTGCGTCTGAGCGAAAGATCTCAGTCTGGGTCTTTCAAAATGCCTCGCCTCTACTCGGCTTGCTTTCAAAAGAAAAGGAGAGGGTTTAATTGTTCCTCCATCTGAGGTCTTTGAAAAGTGCCTTCTGCCTCTGTTTAAAGGGTTAACATTTTAAAGAAGTGAGGGGAATACCAAACCTCTGCCCCCCTGTCTCCCCCCCAGCCAGCCAATAGCATCGCTCGTAGCACAGAACTTTAAAGGAAGTGCATCACCGAGGTTGTGAAAACACGAGTAATCGCATACTTGATTGACAGCCAAAAAAACCCAAAAAAACTACAACCTAAAAAAATCCCGGAACTTTGGACGTGTAAATATCAGTCACGGGACCACCTGGGATATCCAGATCAGTGACATAAATCGTATAAACAGCGAGGGACGGATTCGTGATCACAAAATCACAGTAAGCACCGCGACAATTTCTGTCGTGTAACTGGCACCCAGCAGTGGCTTTAATTGATGCTTAGGTGGGAGTGGGGGAGAAGGGAATGATCAGAATGGTTTCGAGCATATGGTGTCTACACTCTGTACAATTACAGTAGTTTCATACCACTTTAAACTAGCATGGATCAACCTCCTGTAGGCTTGGCGGTTTAGAATTCTAAGCTGGAGAGCTCTCGTGCTATAGGTCACAAGAGTGAGGAAAAGAAAGGGGAACAGAGAACCCCTTTAGCAAAAAGACACTTGGTTACCTCGGTCCCCCATGTGACCTGAGAACGCCAGAAGGATGCTGATGTCATGCAGGAAGGCAGTGCAGGAAGTTAAGAAGCATCTATGCTTGTTTACAACTCTGTGTGTGTGTGTTCCTGATCTGTATTTACTTCCTGGCTGCATGCAGAGGTAATTTCCTCCTTCTCTGCTTCAAGTAGCTTTAGTGTTTTACAACCCTTTGTCTAAGAAGCATGATTTGAGGCAGCTCTGTCTCAAGATGTCATACATGCACTCATGAGTGTCAGTTCTAGGGATTCTTTCATTCCAAGTTAGGTAACTTTCTTCTGTCTATGTACTCTTCTTATTCAAGATACATTCTCTGCCATAATAAACATAAGTTCTGTTTTATAAATTTACTGAGCATCCTGCATGTTTTATGTCCTGTTTTGTAATAGAAGCTCACAATGCACTGGGGGTCTGCTGCAATCTGCTCAATATATATACCAAAACCAACCCTACAGGTTATGGGCCCAGCCCCAATACTTTGCTAGTGCAATTTTTTTTAAATGAGCTTTTAACACAGGATATATTTTTAACTAAGCAGAGATGGCTCAAGCTAGCACAAATGGGCATGCTTTGATCCCCAAATTGAAAGGAGATGATTTCCATTCATGGATATCCAGAGTGGAGACTCAAATGACAGAGGAAGGAATTTTGGATGCCCTGGAAACACCAAGACCAACAGAGGGAGAAGTAAACATTGCCCGCTGGGACTACAAGAACAGTAAGGCAATAAGCTTAATAATTCAGTGTTTAGAAGACATTCATCTCACTCATAGAAAGAATGAGAGATTTGCTAATAATATGATTCAATTCTTAAAAAATTTATTTGGGCAAACTCATCTGCAGGATCAAATTGAATTGTGCAGATCACTATTTTCCTTAGAGCAAAAGGCTGAAGATGAGCCTCTGAAAGATATGGAAATGATCTTGTCCTTAATGGATAAATTGGCTATAGCAGGGGTGAACTTAATAATCAAGAAAAGATTTGAGTTTTGCTGGGATCTCTACCAAAGGAATGTTCACCCTTTATTTCTGGGATTAATGCGATGACAGACCCATTGTTTAAGGATGTTTTAGCTAAGTTTGGAAGAGGCTCAACAGATATCTCTGTATGACACCAAGTCTAGCTGCCAGAGTGCAATTGAGGCTTGTGGCTCAAATTACACTGTCATAAAGCAACAAAAGAAAGGGACATTTGCATCCCAAGTACCCAGAGCTCAGTGGACAGTGAGAGAAGCAGCCAGATGTTATGAATGTGGCCAGAGGGGGCATCTCCTGAGGGACTGTGTAGCCAATAGGAAACTCAAAAAATCAGCTAATGGTAGCTCTCACTTTAGACAAAGACAGTCTACAAAGCACCCAGGAAAGGAAGACAGAGGAGACGATTCATGGTACATTGGTTCACGTGGTCCTCACAATTATAAGGGTTCTATAGCAACCCAAAGTCAGTCTAATAATGGAATTATTATCATAGACTCAGGGGCAAGCAGCCATATGGTGTCACAATTACACTTCTTCAGTGATATGACTCCCTGTGAAGCTGGAAATATTAAAGTTGCTGATAGGTGGAGCTTGCCCTTGAAGGGACAGGGAGATTATGTCTTGCACTGTAACACAGAATATGGCAATAATCCTCTCAAAACAACAGGTGTGTTATATGTTCCAGCCCTGGATGGGAATGTTCCGAGTATTTCTGTTCTAACAGACAGTGGCTCTGAAGTGTATTTCAGTGGAAACTTATGCACAGTGACCCAAGGTGGGAAATTGTATGTCAGCACATTTAAGAAAGATGGTGTCTTTCAATTGGACAGTACCAGAGAGCAAGAGATTATGATAAGATGTTGCACAAGGGCAGATTGTGTGCAGTTATGGCATCGATGACTTGGCTACCATCATATGAATGGTATATTAGATCTAAAGAGAAATGATTTGACCAAAGGCATAAATATAAAGATATGCAGCAATGACAAGACAAAGTGTGTGAACTTCATAAAAGGGAAATGCACTAGGCCTTCAATTCCCAGGAAGAGTGAAAACAAATTGAGGCAACCACTAGAACTAGTCCACAGTGACTTATGTGGTCCAATTCAGATTTTGTCTAAAGCTGGGAATTGTTACTTACTAACCTTTGTAGATTATTATTCCAGGTACTGTGTGACTTATTTACTCAAAGAGAAAAGCCAGACCTTGCAGCTATTGAAGGAATATGCTGCAATGGTGGAGAACAAATTTGGCAGAAGACCTCAAGCTCTTTAGACTGACAATGGTGGTAAGTATATTTCACACCCCATCCAAACATACATGAAAGAGCAGGGCATTGTACACAGGCACACAACTCCCCTTACACCTGAGAAGAATGGGCCTGCACAGAGGAAGAAGAGATCACTAATGGAAATGGTGAGATGCATGCTGCTAGACTCTAAGCTTCCCAACCAGTGCTGGGGAGAGGCTGTGATGACAGCTACATATCTGCAGGATAGACTACCAACCAAAGCAACCAACAAAACCCCATTTGAATGTTGGCATAACAGAAAACCGAGCATGGATCATAACAGAGTAGTTGAATCCAGAGCCTATGCTCACGTGCCAAAGGAGAAGAGGTCCAAACTAGATGACAGAGCTGAAGAAGGTGTGATGGTGGGTTATGAACCTGGATGTATAGGCTACAGAATTCTTGATCCAAAAACAAGAAGAATCATAGTGAGAAGTGTTGTGTACATTAAAGACACTGAAAAAATATGTGAACCATACAGATACAGACAGCACAACAGAAGAATCTCACAACACAGAACAGGTAATAGCCTACTGGCCTGAATGTGGAGATGAAGCCTGCCTGCCTCAAACACCCATTGTAGATGAAGAAGTGGAAGTGAATACACAAGCAGAAGGGGATGCAGAGCAAACAGGAGTAAGTTCAGAGCTGGAAGTCACCACAGAAGCAGACGGGGCTCTAGAACCAGGACGTAGATGCTCATCCCAATCAAACAGAGGAGTGCCACCTCTACACCTGTCCTACCTTGCAAGGACAGTGGTGCCATATGAACCTTCTACTTGGGAAGAAATCAAAAGGCTGCCCACAGCAGAAGCAAGTAAGTGGGAAAAAGCAGCACAGGAGGAAATGGACTCCCTGCACAAGAATCAAACCTGGGCACTCACAGAACTGACAATTGGTAGGTAGCCTATGGGGTGCAAGTGGGTCTTTAAAATCAAACGAGATTCAGGAAGGGGAAACCAGAGATACAAAGCCAGATTAGTAGCCAAGGGCTACTCCCAGAGATATGGGGAGGACTATGATGAAATTTTTGCACCTGTGGTAAGAGATGCCACAATAAGAACACTTTTGAGTGTAGCACCATCCAGAAAAATGCATGTTGAACACTTGGATGTCTGGACAGCTTTCTTAAATGGACAACTCATGGAAGAGATGTACATGGAACAACCTCCTGGATTTGAAAAAGAAGGAAGCAAATCCCTTGTTTGCAAACTTCAGAAACGCCTTTATGGTCTAAAACAAGCTACAAGAGCTTGGAATGAAAAACTAAATGAGATGCAAATCAAGGAAGGCTTTACACAAGGCAAAGCTAATCCCTGTCTCTACACATGATACAAAGATGACAAATGGACCTACATTTTGACTTATGTTGACAATTTGATTTTAGCTTACCAAGATGAGACTGATTATGAAGAAATCTTAAACCATATAAATAATGAGATTGAATTGAAAAGACTAGGAGACATCACTTATTATTTGGGAATGCAAGTAGAGAGAGAGGAAGGTGGAAGCTATCACCTCAGTCAAGAGCAAAAGATTTGTGAACTCATGGAATACCTAGAACTCAAGGAAGCCAGTCCAGTGGCAACACCTATGGAAACAGATTACTTTAAGACAGATGAGCACAGTGAGCCTCTACCAAATAATAATAAATACAGAAGTGCTATAGGAAAGCTGCTGTACCTAGCCATCTCCAGGAGACCAGTTATTGCTTCAGCAGTGGGAATTCTTTCTAGAAGAACCAACTCATTGAGAAGAAAAGATTAAAATGCAGTAAAGAGAGTGGGCTGATACTTAAAAGGTATTTCACTCTTAAAGTTAAAACTAGAAGCCACTAGCAGTCCCACACTAGTAGCTTACACAGATGCAGATTGGGCTGTAGACTTTACAGATCGTAAATCCATCAGTGGAAACCTGTTCTTCTATGGAGGTGGAGCAGTGAGCTGGATGAGCAAGAAGCAACAAGCTGAAGCACTCTCTTCTACTGAAGCAGAATATACATTAGCTGCTCAAGCATGTCAGGAGCCTATGTGGCTATGCCAATTGCTAGGGGAACTTGGAATAATTGAACCAAAGCCTGTAGAGCTCCAAGAAGACAACCAACGCTGCATAAAACTCTTACAAACTGGGAGAGTCAATTCACACTTGAAGTACATTGATGTGAAGCATCACCGGTTGAGAGATCTACAAGATAGGGTGTTTATTGAGATGAAGTATTGTCCATCTAGAGAAATGATAGCAGACATTCTCAACAAGTCATTCTCTAAAGACCACTTCCAGTTCCTGAGAGAGATGAATCTTGTGGACTTAAAACAAGCATTGCTAAGAAGAGGTATTGGAAGTGAAGATGCATCAATGATTGTTTATGACTGTGTGTGTGTGTGTTTCTGACCTGTATTTACTTCCTGTTTATACTTCCCCTCTTCTTTCTCCCAAGTAGTTTTAGTGTTTCACAACCCTTTGTCTGAGAAGCTAGAAGCTAGCAACATGAGGCGGACCAGCCTCAAGATTTCTTACATGCAAGCATGAGAGTCAGCTTTTAGGGACTTTTGCATCTAAGTTAGGTTAGGTAACTCTTTTCTATCTATCTACTTTTCTTATCCAAGATGTATTCTCTGCCATAATAAATGAAAGTTCTGCTTTATAACTTTATTGGAGCATCCTGCATATTTTATGTCCTGTTTTGTACCAGAAGCTCATGAAGCACTGGGTGTGTGCGTGCTGCAATCTGCTTAATATAAATACCAAAACCAGCACAACAGAATCTCTCTCCTGAATTCATGTGGATGGTTTGGGTGCAAATTGGGAACTGGGAATAAGGAACCAGCTTCAGCCGAATTTGGTTTCGAGGAAATGTTCCCTGGGGATTTATTTTGCATGCCTACCTCCTATGGAAGCAACACTGTATTCCTCCCTCTCATCAATATTAATTATAAACCTGGATTATTTAAACACGACTGGGATTTTAAATTTGGTCGTCGTTCTCTTCCCCTTCCCCCAGCACCATGCCAGACGGAGATGATGGGTCTTGTAGTCCGAGACATCTGGCGAACTCCAGGTTAGGGAAAGGTTTCAAAAGCATTTGGAGAACTGCGTTTGGGGTGTAGCTTCTGCAATGGCCTTGGCCCAGTTTGTCAGTAAATAAGGGCTGGAGATCTGTTCACCAAATGTCAGAACCACCTGTTCTGCAGTTGCTGCTACGGCGGCAGCCAGGAGGAGATTCAATGTGCACACACACACACATTGCGCACACACCGCTGATGGCAGGTGAACAATCGAGTTGTATTTTTTTATTGTTAATTTTTGAAATCCAATCATGGAAATTTCGAGGGCGCACCTTTCTCTTTAACCCCCCCCAACCTGTTTTTAAAAACTTTTAGAGCTCTAACCCACCTTCTGTAGTATGTGGGGAAATAATCATTGTAATATAAAAGCAATCTTGTGTACCTCATTCACATCCTAAGATAAGTCTAGGTTTTTTTCCCCTGCATGCTTCTGTTCTCCCAAATTCCCTTTCTCTTATTTCACTGGGCACTTCCAGCCAACTGGAGTGCTGGGTCATTCAACACATGACCTAATTTAAATTTTATTGCTCTGTGTAAGTTCTCTTTTAAGTTAGAGCCTCCATGAGGCTGTAGCCATCTAAAGCCATATTATCTTTGTTTAGCCATCTTTCCTGAAACCATGCCATGATGTTCACCATGCAGCCTCTTACTGCTATAGGCTGGGTGAGTCTTTCTACCCTAAATCCTCTTAGTTAGTTAGGAACCTCTTTTTAAAGTTTGTTTTAGTATGTAGATTGAGATTGATATACTTTCAGTAAACTTTGATTTGCATTTTAAACTGACTCCTTTGTTTTTGTAATGAGTCTAATTTAACTGGGTGATCTCAGAGACCACAGACCTCTGAATACACTTTTAAATGTTAATTGAGCTTTGTCAGTCTGCATTCCTAAGTTGCACTCTGCATGAATTTAAAAGTAAATGGTTTTTTAAAACTCTTTTTAAAGAAGATAATTTTGTTGCTTTTTAAAAGGACTAGATCATGGAATTTTTAGATACAATTTTATTTTTAGACTCATTACCTCCTACACCTTCTGACACACATATCCAGAAAACTGCAAATATCTCCCCTCCCCCCCAGCGATTTGGAGAACCTCACCTGTCCCCGATAAATACCCCTCCAAAGGATTTTCTATTAAAATGAAAGGCGCGACGAATTAATTCTCGAAAGCAGAACGGTTTCGGGTACATAAATCGGCCGATCTCGAACGTTTCCGAGAAGAAGCTAAAACTGAGTGACTTGTTGGCAATGGAAGCCGGCCTTCACCCCTTGGCTTGAGAAGGTGTGAAGTAGATTGGGGCAGCTTGATGATCCAACTCGTTTCGACCTGCTGAAGGAGCGTTGGCAGACCAGGTTTTCTTGAAAACGTTTCTCCCCTTCCCACTTGGATGTGCATCAGATTTCTTACCTTTCCACGGGGGGAGGGGGCGGTTAACCTGGTTCTTGATCCTCTTGCCTTTGTCAAGCTCAAGCTGGAGGAAACGAGAAGGACATACTGTGGGGAGAGCTTTTTCCTTTTTATTTACCTGAAATCGCCCACGTTCTGGTTTGGTCATTCCCAAGGCGGAGGGGAATGGCTTCAAAGCCTCCGTATTTCGTAAAGGCATTCTCTACAATAGTGCCCTCCATACACACTGGTTTGAGGGTGAGGAGCAAAATATAGGGGCCAACAGCATAAAGACAAACCTTGTAGTCGACGAGTCACTGTTGTGTACCATTGGACCCTCTAACTGACTCCCTAGAAAACAGGATTTGGAATTGGGAGCACAGGGCCAATTGGGAAGCCCTCACTGTTCAACCTGAACACACACGGCTGGAAAGAAAACCAGCCTGTTTTTGGCACTGCACTATCAGTGATTATTGTCCCCATCTTGAAAACGTGACACCCTCCTTGCTGACCTTTTGTTTTATTTTAAGCCACCAGAGCAGTTCATCAAGGTGTTTCTGTAGTTAAATCTTATCCTCTGCCTTTCATGCAACTCCCGATTATTTTGCATATCGTCTGGATGTAAGGCAGACGTCAGTGGGGAAACTATTTTCCTAGGTAGAGCGTGCCCTATCGAGCACGTTGCGTCCTGTAACTATGACACGGGTTTATAGTCCCGTAATGAGAACACGTCTTTCCAATTCTGCGAAATAAACCACACACACAAAAAGAACTTCAAACCTCAGTATTTCCCCTTTATTCGGTTGAATGGGTATGATTCTTAGAAACGCTACAACAAATATAGGCAAAATGATCATTGGACTTTGCTCTGCGCAAGGATCAACGGATTGCATTGTGAGTGTGGCTGTGGTTTTGCCCTTCCCTTCGAGTGAACACCAGCTTATGCTCGGGAAGATTTGTTCCGAGAGGGTTTGCCTTTGCCTTCCTCTGAGGCTGAGAGAGTAGGATTTGCCCAAGGTCACTCAGGCGTTTTTCATGGCGAACAGGAATTTGAACCCCGGTCTCTCAGAATCCTAGTCCAACACTCAAGCCACTACACCACGCTGGCTCTAGTGTGAATACAGTAGTGAACTATTTTTAATATTTGGTTTGGGGGGAAAAAACAACAGCTGAGAAAGGGAAGAACAAATATTGTCCTTTTATTAGGTCCTAATGGACCCGCTTTCTTTCTAAGTACTCAGGGAGGAGAGAAGCGAAATGGGACAAAGCCGACACGAAGTGGTTTGGCCAGACTGTCCTCATCTACGACCTATTGCGTTATAATTAATGAGTGTATGGATCGCACCATGAAACAATCTCCGGGTTTTCCTAACAGGTGAGGACAACTATTGCCTCTGTCCATTCATAATCCAGCCTACCAGTCTAGACTTCTTCAAACTGGCGCCCACCGCAGATGTGTTGGACTACAACTCCCAGCATCCCCACTCTTTATAACCAATCTGGAAGGCATCGGATTAGGAAGAGCTGTATTTGAAAGGCCCAGCGAGTTACTGCTCATTTTATCCTCTGACTAATAAGCGCTCTTTCGTCGCTTGCACCACTTTTCCCGACCAGTGCCCAGGGAAACGCGCTTCTCGGCATGAAATCGTTTCGAAAGGAAACGAGTTCTGTTTACGATCCGAAAGGCATAAGGTCAAAATACCCCCCCCCCCCGCATTACACCAATGCGGTTTAGCGCTGCAAAGTCCGCATCCTTTGCGTTTTCTGTTCACTTCCATTCCGTTTTCCGTTGCACGTTAGCCGGGCGGATCGTCTCCTGCTCCCCTCTCCCAGGCCACCCGGTGTGCAGTGACAGTTGTCTCTGTTTTTAATCCAAAGTGTACCTAAAATCGCTTCAATCCTAAACACACTTGTTCGGGAATAAATTCCGTTGGATTTATTGGGTCGTAAATCTACTGGCTGGGGTCCGTGTTGTTTGCCTCTTCTTTTGGAACCTAGAGGAACGATTTTACCCAAGTGACCCATTGAATGAAGCCCATCGATTTCAAATGAACGTGGTTATTTCTCTTCGGCAGACACCATCGGAACCTGGGCGAATTAGCTGACCATGCCCACGCTGTCTGAAAGACTGGGGGTGACTTTAGCGGAAGGCGTTGGCGCTCTTGGCACTTAAACACTACAAGGACTGCTGTCCAATCTGGTGCTCGCCAGATCCTTTGGACTTTGTTGTTGTGTGCCTTCAAGCCATTTCGGACTTAGGGCGACCCTAAGGCTAACCTGTCACGGGGTTTTCCTGGCAGAATTTGTTCTCAGAGGGGTATGCTCTTGCCTTCCTAAGGCTGAGAGAGTGTGACTTGCCCGAGGTCACCCAGTGGCTTTCCAGTGCCGAGCGGGGATTCGAACCCTGGTCTACCAGACTCGTAGTCCAGCACTCAAACCACTACACCAGGCAGGTGCTCTCACACGTTGACTGCTTTGGACTACATAACCCATAAGCCTCGTCCAGCCAATGGTCAGGAATCCTGGCGGTTATGTTGTTGGTATTTTGATTAAGCAGATTGCAGCAGACCCCAGTGCTTCATGAGCTTCTGGTACAAAACGGGACATAAAATATGCAAGATGTTCCAGTAAAGTTATAAAGCAGAACTTTATTATGGCAGAGAATGCATCTTGGATAAGAAAAGTAGATAGAAAAAAGTTACCTAACTTAGATGAAAGAGTCCCTAAAAGCTGACTTTCATGCCTGCATGTAAGAAATCTTGAGGCTCGTCTGCCTCATGTTGCTGGTTGCTACCTTCTGTAACAAAGGGTTGTACAGTAAAATACTAAAACTACTTGGGGCAAAGAAGGGGGGAACTGATCTCTGCAAGTAGGAAATAAATACAGGTCAGAAACAGGCCCACAAAGTAGTAAACAAACATTGTTGCTTCTTCACTTCCAACAGGTTATGGGGCTCTGACGCTTGGAAAGCAGCACTGGGTTGCCTAATCCTCTGTTACCATCTCAGTAGCCCAGTTTCCCCGGCAGTATAGCCCACTGGCTTCCACGAAACGTGCTCCCAAGGCAGTATCCTTAAGACGCTGTTAGGCCCAAGCCTCAGGGGGCCGAAGAAGCGCTGTGGTTAGGTATGGGGAGGGGGCGGCCGAAATGGGTCTAAGATGATGCTTTGTGGCCACCCTTGGCGGGGACGGGATGGACGAACCCAATATCTTTCGGGTCACGAAGTTATCTCCCCCCCCCCCGGCTTTTCTTTTTGAGTTCTGGGTCAGTCGTCCCCTCCGCCCGTCCTTCATGGCCGCGCCCCCCTCCCTTCCAAGCTTCTCAGTGGGACAAAGGAGGCGGCTGGCCTGACTCGGGCGGCCATCCATCCCTCCATCCTCTGCAAGGGACCGCACCGCCGCCTCCAAGTAAAACCCGACAGCCAGTTGCATTGACTTCAGCAGGGTCGGCGTGGTTTCTTTTCTTTTCTTTTCTTTTTTTTTCCCTTGGCAGGAAATTCACCTGGATTTATTTAAGCCTAAACGCCGGCTTCTATTCCAGTATTCGCGATTTCCCTGCTTTTTGGAAAAGACGGCCCGGGAAACAAAGCAGACACGTGGCGATGTGTGTGGTCGGCGTTTCCTTGCTGCCACTGGCCCGGATCTGCAAAGCCAGGGGGGCGGCGGTTGCGGCTCCAGGCCTGAAGAGCCACACTCTGCCATCTGAGGGTCCTTCGCCCCCCGCCCGGCCCCGATCCCCCTCATAAAGACCATTTCGGAGGCAATTCGAAATCGTGCCAGTTCTTCTTACCAGACACAGCAATGTACACGTATATTGTGAATACTGTAACACCAAAAAAGGAACTGTCAAGGTTTACAAAAATAAACAGAAAAGAAACGAAGCAAAGTTCCAGAAAGACAGCGAGTGTGGTGTAGTGGTTTGAGCATCGGGCTAGGACTCGGGCAGACCCGGGTTCGAGTCGCCTCTCGGCCACCCATGGAAATTGAGCAAGTCACACACTCTCCCCTTCAAAAGGAAGGCAATGGCAGATCCCCTCTGAAAAAAATCTTGCTAAGAAAACCCCAGGGAAGAGTCTACAGTGGCCTTAAAGACCCGCAGCAACAGCAAAGCTTATAGAAAGATTGATATAATATTGAGAGAAGGGAGACAAATGACTGCTTATTGTTTTGAACATGGTTACCTCCAAAAGAATAATAATAATTATAATTCTCGTTCTAGGTCTTCGTTCTAGAACTCTATGTATGCAGCGTGTGTCTTGCTTGTGTCAGCAAGGTGACTAAAGAGACTCCCCCCAGTGTTTTCCAATTGTCGACGTGCTGCCTCTGGGAAATTTCAGGGGGCGACAGTCCACTCGTTGGGCTCCTGGGTAGGTGGGGGGGTGGGAAATGTCAGCGAGCCCAGGCCCCCCTCCGCTGTGAGGTAGACCCACGCAGCCTGTTCAGCAACTGGTTAAAAGCTCCTCGTTGGGGTTTCCAGTGTAGGGCTGAAGGGTAAAGGAGGCCCGGCCCACTCTGCCTCCCCACTTTGAAAGGCCCTCCTGGAGCAGGATTACAGTGCATGTGTGAGTGTTTAGGGGAGGAAAGTTTTAGCTAAGCTGTCTGCAAGGACTGGGGTGGGTAGGGATATTTTTAATGTTCTCAAGCGTTTCTCTCCATACCTGGACAAGCGTCTATTCCCCCCCCCCCACCCGCAAGCTACGAAAGTTCCCCAAGAGGTTAGGTTAGCCTAGTTCAAATCGACGACAAGGCTTTTTCTCTCAGTAAAAGGCCTTTGACAAGCAGCTTGATTCCCCCAAGGATTTCATTGCTCCTTGCAAAGACGTTTGGCCGAAAGCAGCCGTGGTTCTTTCTGTTGGAAAATGCTTTAAGATCCGGCCTCCCAGTGTGACGGGTGGAGAGACACGGGGGTGCGTCTTCTCTTAGCCCCTCGAGTCCTCGACCCTTTAAAGCACACGCGTGGAAGTAAAGCCGTGGCGCGCCTGTGGGTGTTTTCCCCTCCGCCGGCATCGCTGCCAAACCGGGCACCGCGTAGCCCCAATGAGGGGAAACCTGTTTCCAAGATCGGATTTTGAGACTGATTTGGAACATTAGAAGCAGCAGCGCAAGGGTGGGCGTAAGACCCCGGAGCAACAGGACTGGGGCCACCCTCTGCTTTTCAGTCCTGACCCCTGGCAAGACCTTCAAGTGGCCACGTGGGGTTTTCAGGGGCCGAGGGAATGGCCCCTCGCTCGCCTTCAAACGCCCGGCGCCCCATTTGCGGTTTCCGCTCTGAGTTGTTTGCTTGTTGGACAATTGTGGGAAGAGGATCTGTTGCCTGGGTCCTGCCTGCGGCTAACACGTTGTGGGCTTTATCGCGCTCTGAAGAAAAGCCGCAAAGCAGCAGGAACCTTCCCTCTTCGCAGGAAGTCAGCGCTCTCTCTTTTCGGGTCCAGATAAAACCGCATCTTTTTGCTCAACGCAAAAAAAAAGAAAGAAAAAAAAAGCAGGTTTTAGCTGGCTCCCCAGTCGACTGGAACGAGAAAATGTAGGAAGAACACATCAAAACGGAAAGTGCCTGCTATTTTGCTGCTTTTCTTCAGAGTGCGATATGATAAAACCTTCTGTAGAAAAAAATTGGTTTCTCTACAGTCTAGGCCAGAGATTCTTTTCTTTACCAGGGAATCCCCTTTAAATATCTTTTGTTGCCACGGTCCCCCCAAGATTTAACTCAAGATTTAAAACTACAATAATAATACCTGAATAATAATAATAATAATAATACAATTACACCATCCATGAAACCTTCTTTCAAAAGCTACTGGAGGGGGAGGGAAGATTTCTCTCCTGCAAATTTGTGGCTGGAGCGATTGAATGGCAATGCACAGGCCAAGCCAGCCAGACTTTGCCTTGGCTCCTGTCATGTGGCCACTCCACTGCAGGTGGGCCAAGCAACTTTCAAGCCTTCACGGACCCCTTGTGAAGACATCGCGGACCCCTAGGGGTCCCCGGACCCCAGGTTAAGAACCGCTGCTCTTGGCGAACTAATCCAGAATAATGGACCGACGAGGACGGGCGGCAGCGTAGCAGTGCAATCCAATGGCTCACTTTCGACTGGAGGGGCCGCGGGTCAATTCCCCTTCCATGGAGCTCTTTTCTCAGACTCACCGACCCTTGCAGAGTTGTTTGTGAAAACAAAGTGTGGGCAAGGGCGGGGATCACATAAGCCACATCGAACTCGGGGGCGAGGGAGACAAGGTTTAAAGAAATATGAGTATAATTAATAATTATAAGGAGACACTGACGGCCCGCTGGGGTGGCCGCATGCTACAAATAAATAAATATACAAATAAAAAAGTAAAGGCGACGTACATCCAAGTCAAGGGAACAACAGTGTTCTTAATTGTCCTTCCAGATTGCAGCCGTGGCCACCTGCCCTAGAAAAAGGTGGCTGAAGGTCGGATCTGCATCATAAACGAGTCCATTGTCTTGGTGTTTATTGGGCTGCTCTAAGGTTGCCTCTGGATCTGCTGTGGGGTCGCCTTCCACAGCCTGATCCACAACTCTTCCAAGAGTGTTTATTTATTTATTTAGAATACAGTACAGTGTAGTTATAAACAATGAACACATTCCGTATGGAGCCCAAACACATTTATCTGCATGTAAGTCCCATGACACATTTAGCCACGTGGAAATCCGGTGGTGGTGGGGCTTTGCTAGAAGTGTCCCTAGTTTAGGATCCTGTTGGATAAGGGCTGTGGCTCTTGCCTCTCGTTGGAAGCAACCGAACGGCGGCTGTAGTCCTGAGGCAGCCTTTGCTCGGGATCCCGGTGGAGGGAGGCCGCGCGGCTTGCTGCTGAGCAGAAACACACCGAGGCGAAGGCAGCGCGCTGTGAAACGGGTTTTCTCGCCACCTGCCATCTGGTCCCCTCAGTCACCCGTCCTCCCTTAGGCCTTCCCTGCATTGATTTATGCGATTGGGGAGACCTTGTAACGGGCGGGCTGCAGAAGGAAAACGCCTCGATTGCAAACGTCTGAATGATTTCTGCAGGCTGCGGTAGGAAGCACCTTAGAGGAGCTCAAACCTTAACAGGATTGTGGAAACGAATAGGAATGGCAGGAGCAATGTCACCCTTGGTGACAGGGAAGACCCTAGTAAGGTGCGGTTCAGCATTTCAAAAAACAGACTTCCAGAGCTGCAAATAATGATTTCTTAACTTTAAAAGAAACACTTTCTAAGATTGCTTTCACCCCGGAGGTTCCTTTCTTGGAAAGAAACGACCAGGCCCCTCATATATATATTTTTTTCTTTTCTTTTTTTTTTTTAAATCAAAATATTCTAGTTTCTCCAGGTCGTCGGCTTCGAAAACTGGGGGGAGGGAAGGGGAGGGAATGAGCCGGAGAAGGCAAGATGGCGGGCGCGGGCCAGGCGACAGGAGCTCTGGAAAGGGGGGGGGAAAGAAAAATAATAAATAAATATATAAACAAGAACAACAACAACAGCTCCCTACCCCATCCCCTGGCTTGGAGAAGTGATGGAAGGATGGATGGGCAGACTTGGTAAGGAGCAACTAATGGCCTAAAGGGGGGGGGGGAGTGGGTTTGAGGGAGAACTTGAGAGAGAAAGAAAGAGGGACAGAGGGAGAGGGACGCTTCAAGTTCCAGCCTGGCCCGAGTTAAACCTGCTAAAGGAGAGCGGAGGGGACCTCCGCTCTCCTTTAGCAGGTTTAACTCGGGCCAGGCTGGAACTTGAAGCGTCCCTCTCCCTCTGTCACTTTCTCTTGCTCTGTCATTCATATATATATATATATATATATATATATTCCTTTGCGCGCGCCCGCCAGCACGTGGCGCGCGCCGTCCAGCCCTATAAAGGTTCCTGGCGCTCTCCGAGGCGACTCAGTGCCTGCAAGACCTTGTGGAGGCCGTGAGCGCAGCGGGGAGGGAGGTGGCCTTCCCACCCCCACCCCCCTTTCTGTCCCCTCCCGTCCCCCACCCCACCCCACCTCCCCCCCTTTTCCTGGGGCTGTTCTCCCCTCCACCCCTCCTCCTCCTGCCCCATCCCGCGCCTGCGGGGAGGGCATTCCTTGCCCAGGGAGCGGCTCTCTTGCTCTCCCAAGTCCTTCCGAGAGGAGGAGGAGGACCGGAGGCGGCGGCGGCGCAGAGGGCGAGGGCGGCGCCTCCTCCGGGGACTCCTCCCTCGCTCCGCCACTAGGGGGTGGCCGAGCCGACGAGGCCGAGGCCGAGGCCAGCAAGAGCGGCCAACGCGAGAAGTGGCGGCGTCGGCGGAGGCAGTGGGAGCGGGCGGGCGGCAGCAACCTCCTCCTCCTCCACCACCACCACCATGACCCTGGGCTGCAGCAACGGGAGCCGTCGAGCCTGCGGCTTGCTGGCGGCTACCTCGCCGGTGGTGGTCACGAGGGCGGCGGACGACGATGAAGCGCTTTCGGACGACGTGGAGGACGCGGACATCGACGTGGTGGGGCCCCCGCATGAGCACGGCCAGGCCAAGTTCAGCGAGGAGGAGGAGGAGGAGGAGGAAGAAGGCGACGAGGAGGAAGATGAGGAGGAGCTGCTCCCCCTTCGCAAGCAGCCAGCCCGAGGCCGGCTCTCCCCCTCTCAGGCAGGCCCGGAGGCCACGGCGCTGGGGGGCAGCCACCCCACCCTGGCGAGCCCCCCTGCGGTGGCGCCCGCTGCCTCCGCGGCTGCTGCCCCCGCCGCTCCGGCCGCGCCCCCCTCGTCCTCGTCCTCGTCCTCCTCCCCGGGCGGCGCCTCGGGCGGCGGCGGCAACGGGGGCGGCAGCGGGGGCAAGAACCCGCTGGTGAAGCCGCCCTACTCGTACATCGCCCTGATCACCATGGCCATCCTGCAGAGCCCCAAGAAGCGGCTGACGCTGAGCGAGATCTGCGAGTTCATCAGCGGCCGCTTCCCCTACTACCGGGAGAAGTTCCCGGCCTGGCAGAACTCCATCCGCCACAACCTCTCGCTCAACGACTGCTTCGTCAAGATCCCCCGCGAGCCGGGCAACCCGGGCAAGGGCAACTACTGGACTCTGGACCCGGAGTCGGCCGATATGTTCGACAACGGGAGCTTCCTCCGCCGCAGGAAGCGCTTCAAGAGGCAGCAGCAGCAGCAGCTCCACCCGCAGCCCCCGGAGCTCCTCCTGCGCGCCGCCGCCGCCGCCGCCGACCCGGCCGCCTTCCTCCCCGGCTTCGCCTACGGACCTTACGGCTACAACTACGGGCTCCAGCTGCAGAGCTTCCACCACCACCACCACCATCACCACCACCCCGCGCCTGGCGGGGCGGCGGGGAGCGGCGGCGGCGTTGGCGGGGCGGCGGCGGCGGGGACCTTCCCTTTCCAGCCCGCGCCCTGCGCCCTGCCCGCACCGCCGGGCCCCGGGGCTTCGGTGGCCGCCCCGTCGGTCTTCTCCAGCGGCCTCTCCTCTTTCTTAGGGGGCGAGCTGAGTTGCCGGAAAGCCTTCTACCCCGCCGGGCAGCTCAGCCCCACCGCCTCCCTCCTGCAGAGCCTCAAGACGGACCAGGGCACCGGCAACAGGCCTTCCTCCTTTTCCATAGACAATATCATCGGGGGCGGCGGCGGCGGCGGCGCTGGTGGTGGGGCGGCCCCCCCGCCGTCCAGTAGCTCCACCACCAGCGCGCCCGCTTCGCCCTTCCCGGCCAGCCACGCTGGTGGCCAAGCGCAGGTCCTGGCCATGCTCTCCCCGGCTCTGGCTCCCTTACCGAACCATTTGAACCTGACCCACGAATCCCTCCTCCAGTCAGGACAGAACTTTGCCAGCAAACTCACAAACCTCAACAGCTGCCCTTTTTAAAACGTCTCCAGCCACAAAGCCCCCCTCCCCCGATCTCAGCCAACTGCCCCCCATCTGTCTTTATTCCTCCCCCGCCCCTCTCCACTCTCACAATTGCCTTCCTATTGTGTTTTAAAAGGTAGGAACTCTTCCCTTTTTTAAAAGGAAAAAAAAACTGTTATGACGTCTGGATTGATTTTTGCTTGTGTGTGTGTGTGTGTTTGTGTGTCTGCCTATTCAGGGTCGGTGTTTCTAGGAAGGGAAGGAGGCTGGGGAGAAATGTAAGCGGACAGATCTATTGCAAATCAGTCTCTCTTCTGCTGGCTTGAATGATTAAATAAATAACCGAGGGGCGGGGAGAGGGGTAGTTTAGTTTAAGGCTGCGGTCCCAAGCCACTTACGAGCAACAATTTCGGCTGATTCCCAGAAAAAAGTGATCAGAATGGTAACCTTTAGTTCTCTTAACTCTTTCTTGGAGTGCATGAGTGTAACCTCTCCAATCTACATATTCCAATATTCCCTAATACTCTACCAAACTGTAGGGGAGTGAAGTGGCTTGAGAGTGTTGCCTTTTCTGTCCAACCCGCCCAGGTTAGAGGTTTTCGAAACATCCCCTCGACTCACTTCAAGGAGATGCGCGGTAGCACTAACGAACGGATCCTCGTGCTTGTTTGTTGGACTCAAGTCCCGCTGCATTCAGGGAGACTTAACTCCCACGTCGGTGTGCCTCGGATTGCAGCCTTAAGCCCCGTGCTTTATGGGGGTGGCAGATCAGAAATATTGCACTAGTGGCGCTTCTCACTTGCATCCCTGGAGAGTTCCCAATAATCTGTATTTTCCCCCTTCTCTTAAAGTCTCCTTAGGGATTTGTTTTAAATCTTGAACATCTGTCATATTAGGAGCCACCATTTCCTAAAATGAGGAATTAAAAAAAAAAATCAAAGTGAGACTTCAAGTGCACTTCTCAAAAGGTCGTGCGATATCAGGAAGTCCTGTTATCCCATCACCCCTGCCTCCTCTCCGCCCCTTCTGCGTGTGTGTTTTCTTGTGTATCTGGACTTATTTGTGTGTATATATTGTCCACCAGAGCCTACTTGACTCTTTCCACTAACTGTTCATCCTTCCTATTTTATTGAAAGAATTGTGAATACTTTGATGTGGAAAAGGCAACGTAATTTTTTTGTCCACCTTTGGTGTAAATTAATAAATGTTTCTGAATTCTTTTAAAAGATACCCAGTCGGTTTTGCGATTCGCTTTCTTAAAACAATATAAAGTTACTAATGCTAAGAATACCACCAGGTCGGGGAAAGCGCCATCAAGGGAGGGGTGATTCCCCACCCACCCCAAAAAATCAGAGAAATGAAGCTGCTTTAAGTTTGCAATAGAGAGGTCAAGACACTCTTAAAGCTTCCTTTGAGAAGCTGTGTGTATCAATCCTGTTTGGATCAACAAAGAAATGTATTTACGAGCAATGTTTTAAGGGTCTAGTCCATAATCTGGTAAAAACCAGGACATTTTTAATTCTCTACAAAATATAAGGCAACTTAGTTTGTAGTCATATATCAAGTGTGTCTGTACACATAGACACGCGTCTATGTATGTATAAAATGTTAAGCCCGAACACTTCCTGTTTAACTATGTTCCTAACTGATCTCGATGATGGGAAGGAAGAATAGGTAAATTAGCAGATTAACTGGATTCAGCATTTCCTTTTTTACCGACTAATACAATTCACCATGGTCAGTATTTGATAAACTTAGGTTGTGTTCCCGTCGCCTCTTTAAAACCAGTAATTTCAAGTGTGAAAACATTGGACCAAAATTGTTTTTTTTTTTAAAAAATCTCCTCCTCCTCCATTATACTTTTAAAAACTCTGGTGTTACACTTGGCAACCAATTAAGTTCTTGTTTTCGGAAAATTCTTGGAAGTTGCCAGGCAGTTCCTAAAGAAGGAAAGCCACACTCCCACTACTCTTTTGTTTTGGTTGGAAATGTTGACACATGGAAGAAGGAGCAAGCAAAGGAGGGCGGCGGAGGTTGGGGGGGGGCGGTTAGAGGGGGGGATGTCAGGTTTCTCCTCCAGAGCCTGGAGGTTTGGATTGACCGTCTGAAACTGGAGACCTCTAACTACATTTCTGAGTGCTGGGGTAGGGGGAGGCTACATAAAGTAAACAGACATTCCTCCCCGTCGAATCTTTGCCCTCAAAATGTCTTTAGGGTTGTAGCCAAATCTGAAAACGCGCCGCTTTCCTTGAACCAAAAACCTTTCTCTAATCCCTCGGCCGGTGGCTGTCTTGTCAGCTTTCCCTTTTTAAAAAAGAACCCTGAATGCTTCTGAAAAGAGGAATCAGTAAATGAATCGACCTCGAGCCCTGTTCTAAAATAATTCATTTACTTTTCGCACGTCTCTAATAGACTCTCCCATAGAGAGCGGCCTAGGAAGAAAAGGAAGGAGGGGAAGAGGGGGTTCGGGTAGCCTTTTCCATCTGTCTTTTAACTCGAGCTTTGCGCCCCCTCCTCATCTCCCACCAGCTTTCAGCGGAGTTTGTTGATGTTGTTCCCTGCGTTAAAAGAGAGAAAGTGTGTGTGTGTGTGTGTGTGTCTTTGCCCTCCCTGACGACCCACCGAGCGGTCTCGCGTCCCCTCTGGTCCACATTTGCTTTTGAAAAGCGATCCCCTGTCAGATTCCCGCTTGTCCCCTTTCATGTCCAGTCCCCACAAAAGAGCCTACAAGGCGGGACATGGGAAGTGGGGGGACCGAGAGAGAGGGAGAACAAGGAGGCCCAAGGAATCTATTTTCCAGATTGCTGAGCACATGCTGGTAAATGGAAGGCGCTTTGGTCTCACTTTTCCCACTCCTCCTCTCGCCATCACCGCCACACGCTACTTTCCCCTCCCCTCCCCGGGACTGTTCCCCCCCCAGCATGGCCCCCATATCCTGAAGTGGGCCCCCAGGCCGGGATCTTTGGTGGGCCCCCTACCTACTGCTAAGGTTAAGGGCAGCCAGATGCTCTACAAGATTTAGGCTAAAAAATAAAATAAGTCCGTTTAAATGATGATACCAAAGTAATATTTATATTTATTTAAACAAACGTAAATGGATTTACATAATAAAAGCTTGCAATAATATCACGCCGGGCCCCCAGCCAAAGCCTTTTCAGCCCCCCAGCCAAGATTCCTCCGGAGAAGGGAAAAACGAAGAGGAAACGTGTTGGATGGATCCCTTTGCCAGCGGCCGCCTTTGATGACGTTGAAATCCCGGAGGTGAGGCGGCCTGCTCTCCCCCCCCCCGCCACACCGGCACCCCTTCCAGGCCGGGAAGCGAGAGTGCGGGAGAAGGCGGCGCCGGGGCAAGGAAAGGGACACACGCGGAGCCCCCACGCGTGGGCAGCAAACCGGCTGCCTCGAAAGATGTAGCTGGGATGAAGTCGGGTTGATACATTCAGCCTGGGAAGTTACGGATCCCCTCCTGTGGCTTAGGTCAGGAATGGAAAAGAGAGGAAACGGGTAGGAAAGGCCACCCCAATAAACTCGACGCCTTCGGCTGGTTGGTTAACACCACGATCTCCATTAAAGATGGAATAGGAAGGAAAACCCCATTGAAGCGAAGCGGTTGTGTGAGGGAGGCAGTCGTGGGAAAGGGGTCCCCCCCGTGTTCCGATTGGGAAATCCCACTATGTTGGGAATTTAAAACATTTGAGATTGGTATCTCACTACCAGAGTTAGAGTTCAGGCTTAAGCTGCGCCTGGAGAGTTATTTGGATGCTGCTCGCTGCCACCACCCCGTGGGGTTCAGGGATGCCGCTTCCCTGGAAAGCTCCTGTTCCTGGAGTAGAAGTGGCCCATTTCTTTACTCGCCCTCCCTGGGACGTTCGGCAGGGCTCCAAAGCAGCTCCGCCGACTTCATTGGGGATTTGAGTAAAGCTTGCACGCGCTGGTGGGGGGGTGGAGGTGGGGGCCAGTTCTTACGGAATGAAGCTGAAATGGGAGGCTGGCCCCAAATGGAAGACAGACGCAGAATTGAGGGGTGAAAGGTTCTCACGAGTAAGCAGCTTATTCCAGAGCCGCAGCTGGACAATGGCAAAGGGGCGCCCGAGGCCCTGCCAGGGTGGCCTACACACCGAGGAGAGCTGGGCCGCCCACCTCTCGCCTCCTCCACTCTTGGAAGCGACGGGAACCAGGCTCACCGGGGGAAAGGGGGGAGGCCAGGGGGGCTTGGCTAAATCTCGTTTTTCTTAGTGACCTTCCCGAAGACGGGGTTTCAAGGCGGGGAGGCATTCTTCTGCTTTCTCGGGTTTTTTCAAGGCCTGATTTCGTATTGGCTAGAAGTGAATGGTTTTTCTAGTTTTTCGGTTGACTAGATCATGCGGAGGGGGGGGGCGTGCGCGTGGTGGTCGCTACCATCCTATTCCTTCTTAAAAACACGCGCGAGAGTCCTTTAGTTGTCTTCCCGCAGAAGCGCGATGGCGGTGGGTGTTCGTCCCTCCCTCTCCCTGAATGGATTTCAGCGGGTCCTTAGCGCACCCCAAGAGCCCCTTTTCGCTTTTTGGGGTGCTGCCTCAGCCTCTAGAGAAAGGGGTCCTGTGGGCGATGCCTCAGGGGTGGTTTTTTTCGTTCCCGGATTTCTGATTTAAATCGGACGGACATCTGGAAGTGGCCTTTCCGGGGGGGGGCAGTTAGCCATTTTGACTGGGGGAGGGGCGGCATTTCTAACGGGAGGCGGAGGTTCTCTCGACACGCCGGCGGGGCTTTTTATTTTCTTCCCCTCCCCTTTAATTACTGCTATTGAAATGTCACTGAGGAGGGGAGAGCTTTGGCCACAGCAGCCCTCCCCCGTCCTCCCAGGGGATCAGCTTCCACTTGCCCCCAAATAGGAATTGTCCCCCTCCCAAAATTTCTAGCGTTGCAGTAACTCTGAAACTTCCATCTATCTAGAGATACAGTCGAGGCGAAGAAAAACCTCTCTTCGGTGACCCTGGTCCATCCACCAGAGCATCCTCCCCCCACCCGGGGCCCTCCAGGTGTTTTGTACTACAGTTCCCACTAGACCTCAGGATGTACTTTTGATGAAAGATGCTGGGGAGGGGGTGTATTCCAAAAATCCGGAGGATTGCAGGTTTGGCGAAGGGTGCTCTAGAGTTCTGACCATATAAACATGGTTGCTCCCCCGCCCCTCAATTGGGAAGTATTGACCTATAATCAAAATAGTTCGATTTCGGCTTCCCTAGCCATAAGGAAGCCAACTAGGAGTCGATCTGGATTCCGAGCGCTTTCTTTGAACAGCTGTCACTCAACGGATCCAGAAGAGCTCGGTGTAAACGTGTGCCTGTTTCCTGCGAAGCAAGCCCTACTGCGTTCAATGGAATTTCCTCCTAGGTAAGTATGTTGCAAGATTTGGGGTGTCGAAGTGGTAGAAAGGGACCGATCTCCTTAACCCTTTCTGCAAGGTAGGCGCTGGGAAACGGCTCCCGGGTGGGAACGGGTTGGGGCCATGTCCGAACTGGGGCCCGAGTTTGGGTGGACGTGCGCTCCTTCTGAGTCCCACACGATGCAACGCCTCGAGAAGGCGGTAGATCGCAGGAACCACTGAGGAACTCCTCCTGGTGGTGGTGATTGTTGCAGTTCGGTGATTTTTCGACAAACAGGCCGACATACCATTTTGTCTTGGACAGAAACATGCATTGGAAACGAGACGGTGAGGGGTGTTGCGCGCGCGCGCGTCTCTTCTCCTTTAATCCCTGTTTGGGAAGAGGAACATGAATTCGTGTGAACGAGATTAGTAAGGCCTTGGATGCGTCAAGGAGCCGGGCTCCGTGTGCGGCTGCCTCTCCGGCGCTGGGCTCGGCCCGGCCTTCCCTCTCCTTCACAATCGAGCCCTTCTCCTCCTTAAGTGGCTCATCTTCGGGCCTCTTCTGGTTCCCATTATTGCCAACGCCAGAAGCCCGCAGGGCGCGTTTGAAAGTGATTTGGGAATTAGGAAGGGTCAGGATCGCAGCCGCTTCTTCCTTTGACTGTGTAGCCTTGTTGTTTTCTAAGCAGAACCGCGAGAGAGGGAGGGGGGGATAGTCGGAGCGTGACTTTGGCGGTGTGTGTG
This sequence comes from Gambelia wislizenii, assembly GCA_030847615.1. NCBI lineage: Eukaryota > Metazoa > Chordata > Lepidosauria > Squamata > Crotaphytidae > Gambelia > Gambelia wislizenii. The sequence goes on from JAUMIR010000004.1 coordinate 93,288,785, forward strand.
TGTGTGTGTGTGTGTAGGGGTGTTAAATGCGGCGCGGCGCACGGATTTGCTTGAAGCCCCGTGGTGGCATCCCTTGTTCCGCCGCAATGCGCCGGCGTCTTCACGGTACATTTAAGGCCTTAATTATAGGAGCGATTTCAATTCGCCAGAAAAGTCGCTGTCTTGGGACTCCTTAACAATCGGGGCCGGAGAGAGATATTTTTCTTCGCCTCAATAACCCTATTCCCCTGAAGAGATGCTTGGACACAGTGGGCAATTTAAAAGGCGTGGGGGGGGGACCTCTTTATTAATGAACAAATGACTTCGGCGTTTTTAAAATATATGTATGTTATGTTAACAAATCTCTTCTTCAGACAGGAAACTTTGCAAAGACGGGCTATTACTTTTTACTTGTCTGAAAACATATTGTTGGGGACATGTGTGTGTGTGTGTGTGTGTGTGTAGTGTCTGCTACAGTGCATACGTGTGTAGATAGCATAGTCGTGTGTATACATACACACATACATACGCGTATATAGGGAAATTTGTGGAGGGATATTCCTGTATAAAAAATTCGTTATGCAAATGTTGTATGCGTAATTTATTATGCAATTTAAATTATGTAATTTATTTATTTAATATAGATATGCGCATACATACGTACGCTAAATATATACACATATTTGCCACAATTTTTTTTTGTCGCTAACACTGTCAACGTTTTTTTCAGTTCGACCCAGTTAAATGAGAACCTTTGGGATAATCTTCCCTTTAATGAGAAAAGAAAAAGAAAAACTGATTTTGTGGATAGGATCCAAGGAGTGTACAAGCGCGGAGTGGAAGCTTATAAGGTGTTGCAGGAAAGAGAAGTGAAGTCGGGTCAATAGGTTGTTGTGTGCTTTCAAGTCGTTTCCGACTTATGGCGACCCTAAGACGAACCTGTGACGGGTTTTCTGAGGCTGAGAGTGTGTGACTTGCCCAAGGTCACCCAGTGGGTTTTTATAGCCAAGCCTGGTCTCCAGAGTCCTAGTCCAACACTCAAACCATCAGTATTTTTTCCCGAAGTTGCTCAGGCGATAGCAAAAGTTGTTTTTGCGAATTCAATTGGCATTCCACCTCCAACAGCAGTTCTGTTAAGTGCAGGGAGGAATGATCCGGTTCAAAAGTTTCACTGGAGTCTGGATGGGCTGATAAGAAAGAACGCTAGTTCAGTAAGGTATTTATTTTTTATTTTTATTTATTAGATTTATACCCCGCCTTTCTCCCAAGACGGGACTCCTAAGAAGGTACCGAGAAGTGCTTTGCTTTTGAGGGAGGGAGCGACCACCCACTTTCTCTATCCCTATAGTAAAATCAGAGAGCCACTGTGGTCCACCGTTTTGAGCATTGGACGACGACTCTGGAGACCAGGGTGGGTTCGAATCCCACTGGGCCGTGGAAGCCCACTGGGCGACCTTGGGCAAGTCACACACTCTCAGCCTCAGAGGAGGGCTCTGAACAAATCTTGCCAAGAAAACCCCCTGAAACGACTTGGAGGCACACAACAGCAACATGGCGGATATCGTCAAAAGTAGTTTCTTTTAAAAAACAAAAATCGAACTATCAAAAGTCGAATTTCTCCCTTCCCATGCTTCTAGAGCAGTGTTTCTCAACCAGGGTTCCCTGGAACCCTAGGGTTCCCCAAGAAGCTGCTAGGGGTTCCTCAAGAGATTGTGATTGTGTGTGTGTGTGGGGGAAGCAATAGCAGTATATTGACTAATGTTTATGCAGGGGTTCCCTAGACTTCAAAATTATTTCAGAGGTTCCTCCAGGGTAAAAAGGTTGGGAAAGGCTGCTCTAGAGGTTCCTGAAGGCTCAGCAGAAGTGAGCCTGAGTGAGAGAGGGACGGACAGACAGACAGGGATTGTGGCCCAATTAGACACCTTTGAAACACACGGGCCGTTTTTCTCGAAAGAGGAAAAAAAAAATCCACGGAGTGAATGAATGGGTGGGCGAGGGGGGGGAGCTGCTCCCTACGGCGGAATAATAGAGGGGCAGTTTTTCCTCGATCTGGGAGGCAGGAGGCGGAGGGGAGGGGGAACTTGGCTGAATGCAAAGACTACAAAAGGCAAGCTTGGCAGGGCAGGGCGGCTGGGAAGTTTTCGAGCGCAACCTCTTTCCCAGGGCTCCTTTTCCTTCTTGAAGCCGAGTGCCACGGTGCCTCTGTTGGCCCCACGGGAAGCCGGAGGCATCGGGCCCTTCTTCTCCTTTTTGTTTTTGTTTTTCCAAAAAGAAGGAAGGTAAAATGACAGGGAGCCTGGGAATCGCCCCGGGTACCTCCATCGGTGATGGCCGAGGTCTCCTCATCCTCCCAAGGGAGTGGAATCCGAGCCCTTTCCGTCCTTCGAGGGCGGCGGGAGAGGACTCCTTGGGGGGCTGCCTTGCTCGGCTGGCTTGCTTTGATTTCACCAAACAGGGCCAAGAGAGGCGACGTATATATGCTACGAAGCCCCTCGTGTACACCCGCCTTCTGAAAGCAATACTGTACGTATTGTGTTTGTGCAGACAATGGTAAATACGGTGTTTGGTGATGCCAGTTGCTGCTGCCTCAGAAGATATCTCCAAGGTTTGGTTGCTTGTGCGTGTGTGTGTGTGTGTGTGTGTCGGGGTTTTACCTTCACGTATGTCCAATGGGGAATAAGCAACAACAGCCCTGCATAGTTAGAGGAGCAGGCCTGCGGTGGTGGTCTGTGTGCTACATTAGCACTCCGGGAGTCCCGGGTTCGAATCCCTTGCAGCCCTGAAGACCCCTGGGTTGTCCTCGGGCAAGTCACGCTCTCTCAGCCTCACAGGAAGGCAATAGCAAACCTAATTCTTGCTAAGAATATTAAAATCGGATAGGTCTGAGTCGACTTATAGGCACACAGCAACAACCCTTGGGTATGGTCAGTTTTTAATTTTATATCAGGACTTTGCCCCGGAACATGTTTTCAGTATATCACATGTCTGGTAACTCTGAACATGTGCACAGTGTCTCGGTCTTCTCCATTGGGCCCTCTAAAAGCAATGGTTTCCCCTAGACTGGGGGTCGGCTTTCTTCGCTCTGCCAATCAGGGACTTGTGGTTGGGACATTTTCGAAGGGAAGTACGACCTTCCTAAGGAGGCAGTAACAAGAGAGTGAAAGGGCGTAGCCAATGTAATATATTTGATAGTTATACCCTGTAGATCCTTTTCTAATCTAGCTTCTTCCGGGTATCTTCGAACTTTGTTTAGGCCAAAGGGTGTCCTTTCTCCCCTTTTGGGGCTAATTGACAGGCTTCTTATAGGCTCTATAGAGGTGTGAGTGACCTCGGTAGGGCCAGTGCTTAGAGGGTAGAAGCCTGCTGTAAGTCAAGCGGCGATCAAATAGCGAACCGCCCAGGACAAGTGGAGCCCAGTTGGATCGGAGGGAACGTGCTAATATTTATTTATCCCGGGACCTTCTCATCCCCCCCCCAATGCAGCTCCCAAGACAGACGGAAAATAGGTGGACTATAATATGTCTCTCTTTATGGAAAATTTAGCAACTCCTTTTACAATAACTCTACAAAGTGTAATGTTTTACTTCACATTAAAAAAATGCTATGGGTTTTTTTAAAATATAAAAATAGTACAGTATTTATAGGTCTTCCCCTACTAAGCAAGAGGCAGACAGTGATAGATGTGGGAGAGCAAGGAATGCCCCATGCGTGTTTCTGAGAAAGGAACCTTAGTCGATACATTGGTGCCGACTGTTTTTGCCTAATCCTGCTTGGAAGTAAGCACGCTTGAAATCGACCAGGCTTGCTTTCCACAAAGCCTCTATCAAGTTAGGTGTAAATCAAGGAATCCTCAGCCCTTTGGCTTGGAATCCCAGTAGCTATAGGAGACTTACTTCTACGTAAGGGTTGAGTCTAATTGCTAATCCATCGTTGAGAGTAGACCTGTTGAATCAAGGAGGTAGTGTTGATTTAGCAATGGAATGAGCGGGTCTACTCTAGTTGGGGCTGGAAACTATGATCGGGACGCAAATTCGTCGTTGCTGCCCTGTGTCCCGCGTCATCTTCAGGCATTAGGATATATTTAAACATTCTGTTTAATATTCTATTAAATAGGGAATATTCTGCCATTAAGGCAGAAACTTTTTAAAAAGGAAACATAAGGTGGGGTCACCCGGAAGGGGGGGATAATTTCTCTCACTCGATTTCTTGAGTCGCTGTTGTCTGATTCACCTTTCTTGACTTTCTCCCCTCCCTAGCCGGGCCGGAAGAATCGAAGTGGCTGAGAGGTCACCCTGTTCGGTCCCCTTTCCTCCTAGGTAGAACTTGAGTTGGGTGGCTGACGTGCGGATTTGATTCCAGACAGATTCGTTTCCAAAGCGAGGTCGCATTAAAATGGTGCGTACTTTCCCCTGCTCCTTCGGTCGGGTGGGGGGCAATTAGAATGCCGAAGGTCTCCGACTGGAAAGCCCCATCTCGAGAGTTTTTGAGAGCGACTTTTCGATTTTGCTGGGAACTAAGCCGCATCCAATTCAAGGGAGCTTGCTTTCGGCAGGCCCGAAATCGCAGGATCCCTTGATCCCTAGAGGTTGTCTGTCCTACGCCAAAGGACCGACTAGATCGAAGGATCTAGATCCTTTTTTTTTTTAAAAAAAAACAACCACAAAGGACAGGCCAATTTGCCTGCGCCGAATACTCTTTTGGGCTTGTATACACTCCACCAGCTCTTGAAAGCGGCGTGGAAACCGGCTTTTCTGTCTGTGGCAACCCAGAAAGCCTCGTTGGAAGAAAAGCAGGTCGGTGAAGGAGTGGGGTGAAGATGATCCTTGGCAGCTTATTCCCCGGACCACCCACAGAAAAAAAGGAAAAAAAAGGCCGGTCCCCAAACCTCGGTTCAAACCAGTTTAGCTGAGTGGTTAAGAGTAGGGTTTCAGTATGGTCTGAACGCTCAGGACCTCCTGAGATGGGAGAAGAGCCCCAAACGCGTCGATTTCACCACCATAGGAGAGGCAGTTGTCGTGCTTGGCTCCTTGAGGTTAAATCTAAGCAAAATCATCCTTCCGACAGGCTTTTCGCCTGTTCATTTGCCGAACTTTGACTAGGGGATCTTAAGCCTTTGCTCTAAATCGAGGTATGCTTTTCAAAAAGAAAAGCAAAGGATGCCTGGGTAATTCCATGCATCGAAAAGGTAGAAAACGGACGAGTCTACTGGAGAGCAGTCCCTTCAGAGTATCAAGATGAATAGCTTCAGCGTTTGTACACTCCAGCGCCTGTAGCAAAATTTTCTCCCAACGGTCTGGAAATTCCAGTCTAGAGGAGACTCATTGACTCAAATGTTGAATGGTCGACCACAGGTTGTGTCAATCCCACAGATCCTATGGGTCTACTCTAGTCGGAATTAGCGACTGGATTTAGGCCACCGTCACCAGCGGCTTAGACTCGTTGTGCACTTTTCCTGTTCATTTGTTTAAAAGGCTTTTGTGTAGCTGTAGCAACAGGTGCCAAGAAGAAGCCTGGTATGTAATGGGGCCTTTGATCTCCCGGCTTAATTCAAATGCAGAATCTAATGGCTCGTGATCGCCTTTGGTGACCTCAAGGGACCAAAATGTATCGATCAAATTATTTCGCCTGGGAGACGCCCCCCCTTCCTAAAGTCAAAACTTCTTCAGAACAGAATGGGGTTGGGAGTTAGTTGATGTGGGCCTCTCCATCTTATAATGCCCACCCCCGCGTCTCTCCAATAAATGTCACCATTTACCACTCCTTTGTTCCACTTTCTGATTGTGCCGGATTTATTTTGGCAAAGCATTCGTTTACCTATTAACGCTGAAGATACTAAATCTAGATGGTTGTACGGGAGAAAAAAGTAATCAGTTCCCATATATCACAGTTGTCTCTGTTAGAGGCCGTCTTGTTTATGTGTTTGTTAAAGGGCGTAGAAAACAAGGGCATGCCAGGAGAAATCTGAGATCCTTTCTTAACTAAAGTAACGAGTAGCGAAAGTGTGTTAAAGAGAGGGGCACCTCTATTTGCCCCTCTCCTTTCTCTCTCTCTCTTTTTAATGGCAAGCCTTTATAATTTTTTTCTATATCTTAACTATCCCCATTTTTTCTCCCTACCACTCCATTTAAGACAGCTCAAAGTTTTAAATCAAGACTAGGGAAAAGTATTCTGTTTCGTATCTTAATCAAAGGAACAGAGGACAAGTCTTGCTGGAGTACACGAAGGGACCCTCCCTCCTCTCCAGGACCAGGTTTCCAGCCGTGGGAAGCTCAGTTTTCTGGGAAACCAGAGAGTAGAGCAAATCGACAACACCCCTTTTTCTGTTATTCTCCCCAGCATCTGGTATTGACAGGTAGACTGTTCCTAAATACGGAGGACGTACTCAACTGGTTAATAGGTATTGACAGAAGCCTGCTTCTGCGTGGATTTGCTTAATCCATTTTTAAAAAAGAAAAGATGTTGTTACCTATGCTAGCTAGCTATAGGAATTAGGTCAAAATAATCTCATTTTTTAAAATGAAAAAAAAAATACCCCAAACTAGTATTACCGTATTCTGCCCCTCCAGTATTGATATTAATATACTTGAATCGGAGCTTGGAAATAGCTTCAAAATAGGGAGGCTGGAACCGACTTCAAAAGGAACAAGAGTCTGCATTAACTGTACCGGATAGGGACTAACATTCTCTTTCCCCACTCCTCCTGTTAGAACCGAGATGTCGCAAATCTCCTGTCAAATTCCCAGGAGATCCTTTTAAATCTCAATGGCCTAATGAGCCTGCCCTTGCCCACCCACCCCTAATAAAGAGGCAGACACAGTGAGCGACCACACGTTATTAACTGTTTCACCATTCCGCAAGACAATGCAGAGTAAGACAAGGCTGAGGTCCAGCTGAAACTACCCTCTCTTCTCCACTTATTGGGGGCAAACCTCCCACAGCCCGGGGTAAAGCCAAGCTTGCACCTCGCTGGCCTGAGTACAATAGGAGTCATCCTTAGTGGCTCCTTCTTCCAAGGTCCATGGGTTGAAAGGCATGGGCCCACTCTGGTCCAAATCCAAATTGCTCACCCAAGTAGGTTTTCATGGCCAAATGGGGATTCGTAGAACCCTGGCCTCCAGAGTCATAGTCCAACACTTAAACCACCACACCATGCTGGCTCCTTTGTAAACTGCGAATGGGAGCCAGTGTGTCACCCTAAATTGGAGCTGATTTGAAGGCACACAACAAACAACAACCGCCAGTAAATCCTGGGGTCCCATTGGATGGAACCATGGTAGGTAAAGTGGAATCAAAGAGCAGTAGCTGTGTAGTGTGACTCAGGGTGCATCTACACTGTTGAGATAATGCAGTTTGGCACCACTTTAAGTGCTGTAGCTCATCCCATGGAATCCTGGGATTTGTAGTTTTATTGGGTCTTTAGCATTCTCTGCCAAAGAGTGCTGGTATGCCTCACAAAACTACAAATCCCAGGATTCTATGGGATGGACCTATGGCAGTTGATGTGGTCTCAAACTGCATTATTTCTACAGTGTAGATGCACCCTCAGATTTATGATGACCTTATCCTAAATTTTTCTTGGCAACATTTCTTCCATTGGATGGAACCATGGCAGGTAAAGTAGAATCAAAGATCAGTAGCTGTGTAGTATGACTCAGGGTGCATCAGAAAGATTCTTCAGAAAGGGTTTGCCATTGCTACCCTCTGAGGCTGAGAGAGTGTGGGTTTCTGTGGTTGAGTAGAAATTTAAACCTGAGTTCTAGTCCACCACTCAAACCCCTACCCCACACTGGTCTCTCCATTCTTGTAGTGACTTTAGTCAGAGAGGCCTCCTCTGTTTCTGGGAACTGATTCTGTAACAGAAGCAGCTTATTCCACCATTTCACTCTATGAGCATTTAGCAAAGGTGGAGCTCAAATCCACATCTCATCTTGATTCTACAGGAGATTTAATCATCTTTAGCGTATAAATATACCTGTGATTCTATATCTGGTAGCCAAGACACTCTTTAGATACTATGGTGCTTTGATGGGTTTTTAACCCATTTCACCTTGCCATCAGCTGGACCCCACTTTTCCATTGAGCCTATGGGTGAACTCCAGGGACCTCTGTTTGGGGCTGTACATTGTTTTTGAGAGGCACCCACAGGGAAATTCTCTCCACTCAGATATGGAAAAAACCTACTATTATTGAGAAGTTTGTGGCCTAAATCCTGGTGCTAGTTTTGACTAGGGAATTTGACTGGAGATGTAAAATTTCCAGAAATTTTGAAGCCATGGGAAAAAACTGTTTTTCCCCCAGAAAAAATGGAAATATTTGGAAAAATTGAAAAAATGTGTTCAGGTCCTTTTTGTTGCTCTGTACTTCCTTCCAGTGCTTTGAGGCCTAGTGAAGACAACAGAACAGAACCAAATAGTCTTACCCACAAGCAAAAATAAAATTGAAACCTCTTTCTTATCTTGTGACAATAGCAATGCCCCCTAAAGGAAGAAATGCATCTTGCTCTTGCATTGGAGAGATCAATTTGTAACTTAGGACTTGCTTGTCCTCAGTGCACAGGAATGAGAATAATTTGATATTGTACATAGTTTTTAGAAATGATTTGGAGAATATATGAACACCTTGTCTTAAAGATTTTATCCATCATGCTAAAATAATAAGAAAAACATAATTGATTTTCTTCCTTTTTTCATTTTTTTGGTAATTTTTTTTTTGTAAAAACAAAACAAAACAAAACAAAACAAAACGTTCACTCCATTGGGCTATTCTTATGGTCCTTTCACACTAGACAGTTATAGTGTTATGATTCCACTTTAAAGGCCATGACAACATCCTATGGAATCCTGGGATTTGCAGTTCTAGGGAGGGGTGTTTACAATTCCCAGGCAAAGAGCTCTAGTGCCAGATTGCAAACCCCAGGATTCCATAGGATGTTGCCATGACAGTTAAAGTGGAATCATATAATGCTGTCAATGTGTAGAGTGAAAGGGCCCTTACAAGCCCGTTGGGCTCCGGTTAATTGCTCTGGCATAGGCCAGAGACTTGTGGGTGATATCATCCTTATCCTTTAACATCGACTGACTTTTGGTTTTTTACTTCTTATTTTGGGGACAACATCTTTTAAAACTTCAAGGGATTTCGCTCTCAGATCAGGCGATCGGCTGGCTTAAGGACCCGAACTCCTCTCTGCTAATATGAAAGTAAATCTCAGTCGCGTGACTCTTCCCCCCTCCCTTGGCCTGATCATATGATGTGGGACCCAAGTCAGAAGTAGCCATCCAAGTGGAAAACCTCTTTTCCAAAGATGATGGACCCAAAGAGAGGGGAGGCAACTCCCCTCCCTTGCCTGTTTAAATCCCTCATTCCTCTAGTATCTCCCAGGCAGGTCATAGTACAAATCCCTGGACATTTTTATTTCTGATACTATATAAAAGGTGGGGGATTTTCCAGTATGCTGGTACAGAATAGATTCAGACGTCTCAATAAACCCCGTGGTAAATGGAGGGAAAATCCCATGAGGTGTTATCTGATTTCTCTTTGTCAGTCGGCTACGACTCTTACACCAAAAGTTGTTTTTTTAAAGATGTTCTTCGGCCTTTTGTTGTTGCTGCTGTTATCTGCCTGCTAGTCAGTTCTCAGGCTGCTTTCACGCTGCATAATTGCAGGATACCACTTTAACTGCTTGGGTTGCATCCAGGGCCAGTTTAAGGGCCCTGCAGCACCTGCAACCGCAGGGTAACCCGTCATTGTGTGTGTGAGGGCATAGTAACCCTACTCCTACAAAAACATTATTAGTAATAATCTGAATATTCTGTACTGTGAATAGTTTAGGTTACATTGACCTGAGATAAACATATAGGCTCCCCAAAATAAAGCGTTGCAGCCCCCCCCCAATTCCTTAAACCTGGTCGCAGCCTATGTTATTCGGAGATTTGCAATTTGGTGAGCCAGCTAGTGAAGTGGTTTGAACGTTGGACTTTTACAGCCCTTTTAAACGGTGAAAATACCCCCTCATGGAATTCGCTGGGAATCATATCTGTCTAAACAGGAGCCAGCGCCAATCCACACTAACTGATCTTTCTTCATGGAGTGACTTTGCCCCTGGCGCGTCTTTCCCTTTACAACAGCCCTGATCCCTCATCTCTTGGGAAAATAAAGCCATACCACACAAATAAACCAGTTTGAAACTGGATTATTTGCATAGCTCTTTCCTATGGGAATCCTGGGAGTTGTAGTTTTACAAGGTCTTTAGCCTTCTCTGACAAAGAGTGCTGGTGCCTCACCAACTACTAATCCCAGGATTCCATAGGAAGGAGCCATGCAAATAATCCAGTTTCAAACTGAATTATTTCTCTAGTGTGGATGACCGCCTAGCTGGCTACGGAGAAAGCGACTCAGGAAGGGCTCTCTACTCCAGGAGCCAGAGAATGCGGTTGGGGCCAGGTACCCCCTTTTAACCTTGTCTGAAATCTCGGAGAGTCGGTACCGGTCCATGCAGAGGAAGCTGGGGGGTCCCATGACCCGACTCTCGGTGTAAGGTACTTCCCCATATAGTGATTTTTAAAAGAAACGTTACGTTTTGTAATCAGAACAAAGAAACAGTTATCAAAACACGGAACTGTAACATAATCAATCCTGGCAGACCAGACAGTAAGGGGATAGGAACACGGTAATGCACAAGCCATTCAGCGCAGGCCTGAATATGTCTACTCAAAAGAAGGTCTCTCCGCTTTCGACGGGATTAATGTACACGTCTGGACGCTCAGGGCTGCAGTTTTAAGGTACAGTCCTATTTATCTTAACCAGGAAGTAATTTTCACCGCATTCGAAGAGGCGCCATTCCCTAATATGCGGGTTCAAGAGTGTAGTTCTCCCTTACAGACTGATTTACTCGCCCCTTCCTCCAGAAATCCACTGAGGTTCATTAGCCAGTTTTCTATTGAACGCACTCTCTTTGCGGAATTGTTATTGGGCTGGGATAGACTCTGTTGTTGTTGTGTGCCTTGTGCCTTCAAGTCGTTTCTGATTTGTGACAACCCTAAAGCAAACCTATGACTGGGTTTTCTTGGCAAGATTTGTTCAGAGAGGGGTTGCCATTGCCTTCCTCTAGGGCAGGGGGAAGTAATTCTGAGTTCGGATTAAGAATGGAAGCAAATGAGACACGCCACCATCTCTATGGAGAAGTAGATGAGATATGGAGAAAGGGAAGAACCCTTTATCTCCTGAGTAGAATACAATGTAGTCGGACCTTCATAGGGGTAGGTGGCTGGACACATGAGTTTGAGTCCTATGGTAGTTTCCAGTAGAGTAGACCCACTAACTAAAAGGGATTTACATATTTGTCTTCTTACTGATTCAGGAGCCCTATTTACCTGGGACTACCCAAATAAATTCTGGCCAGAAACAGGTTATCATTCTATTCTCAGGAGTCCAAATAAGTTTTCAGATGAAAGACAGGGTAGTGGAGAGAACATTCAGCCCTATTCAGACAACTTTGTCAAACTGTACCACAGAATTGTGCTTGAGCTAGCTGGCTGGCTTCCTTCTCCCTTGGGTTTCCTTGGAAGAGACTATTACTCAAGGTGCATCTACACTGTAGAAATAATACAGTTTGACACCACTTTAAGTGCTGTAGCTCCATCCTATGGAATGCTGGAAGCTGTAGTTTTACAAGGTCTTTAGCCTTCTCTGCCTGAGGGCTGGTGCCTCACAAAACTATAAATCCCAGGATTCTGTAGGATGGAGCCATGGCAGTTAAAGTGATATCAAACTTGTTGGGGTGTATGAGCATAAAAAGTAAAAATTTATTAAGGATTCCAGGGAGCAAGCTCTTGGGAAATATCTTCTTGAGAAAAAAATAAAACTTTTACTTAGATTTTCCTTGGGTTTTTTTCTGGGCTGTGAGGCTGTGTTCTGGAATAGTTTATTTCTGATGTTTCGCCTGCATCTGTGGCTGGCATCTTTAGAGAAATGGCATCTTCCTCACAGCCCGGGAAAACCCAAGGAAAATCTTTGGATGCCTGCAGTGAGACACAAAGTGAACCAGACTCAATTATTTGAGTACAGTTGTTCCTTCATATTCTCTGGGGTTTGGTTCCAGGACTCCCCCCCCCATACCAGAATCTCTGAATTCTCAAGTCCCGTTATATGCAATGCATAGCAAAATGGTGTCCTTATATAAGATGGCAAAATTGAAATCTGCTTTTTGGATTATTAATTTTTAAAGAATATTTTCAAGCCCCGAATACTTAAATCAGTGGACACCAAATCGGTGGAGGAGGGACAACTGCTTAACAAAAGAAAGACAAAAACAACTTTTTCTTTAAAAAGAATGCTTAAATATTTACTAATAGTTTTGCAATCCACATATGCATGGGGAAGCTAATATCCTTAACTAACTAAAGGATTTAGGGTAGAACTCACTCATCCAGTGAATTCAGGTAAGACAAGGTAAACAAAGGCTGGATGTCCCTAAGTTTTTGTTTCTTTGTTCTTCAGAAAAGGTGAATGCATGTGAGTGAGAGCATGGCTCCCATCTCCATGCATGCTTAGTGAGGTGCCTGCGAAGGAAGGGAATGGAACTGTGTGGGGGAGAACAAAGGGCCATAAAGTTTTAAAATCATGAGGTCATGTGATGTGAATGACTCAACATCACCCCATATCGTTTGGCTTGGCAGAGCACAGCTACTAGCCACCCCCTCCCCGCAAATAACTAAGGTAGTGTGAGGAGAAGGGGAGGAACATTTAACATGTAAAAGGAGTTCCCTAAAGTTTACTAAGAACTTGCTTAGTTTTGTCAGTTAGCAAGTGGAGTGGGGTGCAGGAAGAATGCTGTATTTCCAACAATTCTGCCTTATTTCTGTAGTGTAGATGCACTCTCAGTGATAGAACAGATACTGCACCCCAGTTTAATCCCTGATATCTTCATCTTAAAGCACCAGAGGTGAAGACCCATGTACCAGTATGATTCTGGACAGCTATTGCCAGTCTCCTCTTAAGCAGTCCTGGACTATCTGGACTAATGACATGACTCCTTTATGCAAGCGTTGTGTGTTCAACTAATTTTAAAGAGCTGAGGAGAAGGAGAACACACGGAGTTGACTTCTCCATGAGGGCTGGCCTAAGATAGAGTTCTGGTTGAGGCATGCCTCACCTCCACCTCAGTGATTAGCAATGTATACAAAACTTGAGGTCCCCATGCAAGGATTATTGTATGTACAGACTACATGTGAGAATTCTGGGGCCCAGCTCCTCCTCTATTCATTCCATTACAGTGGAATGAAAGAGGTACTTCTTTTTATCTCTCACAAAGAGAAGCAGGAATAGGGACTGAGGTGGAGATCTTTTGAATTCCTTCTCAAAATCCCAGCTTCCTTCTGGCAAAGTTTCTTTCTGTTTACTAGGACTAAAGTTCAAAAGTTTTTTGGTTGAGAGTTGGTGCTTACCTTTTCCACTACTAACTCAAGAAAGAATCTCCCCTTTAGTGGCTGGTGTCACACCATTCTTATACCTTTTCAATCAACAATTAAGCCACTCTCCCAGACCCCTTTCACATAGTCTAGCAAACAATGAAACAAGTCTCAGCTTCATTAGAAGTACAGTTGTCCCTCCACATCCACGGATTTGGCATTCACGGATTTAAGTATTCACGGCTTGAAAATATTCTTTAAAAAATAATAATCCAAAAAGTAAACCTTGATTTTGCCATCTTATATAAGGGACATCATTTTGCTATGCCATTGCATATAATGGCACTTGAGTATTCACGGATTTGGGTATTCATGGGGATTCCTTGGAACCAAACCCCAGCAAATGTGAAGGGACAACTGTATATAAAAAGTAGTTTACTTACAGAATCTTGTGCAAGAAGTTACACAGGTACATCTTCTTAAGACATGCAAACACAGAAGTAAAAATATATGAAGTTCTACATACTTTGCACCCTCTAGAAAATGTGAGTGCTCCGTCCTAAAAAAGGTGTGTGTGCTCTCATGGCACTCAAAAGGATAATGGTGACTAACTCAGGAGTGCCAACAAAGGATCAAGGAATTTTGTTCGTGCAGGCAGGAAGAGGTGTGGTTAATTAAAATAGACAAACAGGAAATTAGTCTCTAAGGCATTCTTCAAGGAATTAACTCTTTAAGTACCATACCCCCATGCATGCTGGGTTGCATTTTCACAACACCCCTTCTCAACCTGGCATGCATCCCAGAAGCTCTTGAAGCCCCATCTTCACATGCAGGTTCTCGAAACCATCTCTAGGTAGTGGTTTAGTTAGGATATCAGCTGTCATCTCACTTGTAGGACAGTAGAGCAATTTTATCATGCCTTTTCTCACCAGTTGATGAACACTGTGATATCTAGTTCCAATGTACTTGTTGCGTGGTGTCATCTTCCCACTTTCAGATAGCTTAATGCAACTCTGACTGTCTTCAAACATTTGAGTTGGCTTCTCTTCAGTTATTTCAAAATCAATGAACAATTTATCAAGCCATTGTGCAATTGTCTGCATGCTTGCAATGCTGCAATGTACTCTGCTTCGGAGGAAGAATGTGCCACAACATCCTGCTTATGGCTGGCCCAAGAGATAGGTCCATTTCCATACAAAAACAAGTAACCACTGGTAGAACATGAATCACTGCTATCACTGGCCCAGTCAGCATCAGTGTAGCAAACAAGATTTGGATCTTTGCTAGCTGGTAGCTTCAACTGAAAGTCCATAGTGCCCTTTATGTATCTGGCAACTCTTTTCACAGCAGTCTAATCTTTTTTGGTTGGTTCAGCAACTTTTCTGCTTAGAATTCCTACAGCATAAGCTATACCAGGTCTAGTGTTTGTGGCTAAGTACAGAAGTTTTCCAATTGCTGTTCTGTACATTGTATTGTTTGGCAAAAGTTCACTTTTCTCATCATTTTTAATAAAGTCTGTCACCATGGATGTTGCCACATTATATGCAGCTTTCATTCTAAAAATTCAAGAAAGCTTGTGTATGATTTGAGAGGTACTCACCTCCATTGTCACTAAAGATGGCCTTTGGGAGTCTCTCAAACTTGTTTCTCACCATGACAATGTACTTCCAAAGCTTTTCATGGGTTTCACTCTTCTCCTTCAGTAGATAGATGATGCAGTGCCTTGAAAAATCATCCACAAAAATTAGAGCATATCTATTTACATTAAATGGACCGCACAATCAATGTGTATCAGATCCAGAACTCTGGCAGATCTCTTTTCAGTCCTTGTATGAGATGAAGGCCTGGTTGCCTTTTGTTCACCACATATTACGCACCTGTCATTGCTTTGTGCCTTTACTGTGATACCTGTGGCCAAATTCTGATCCTGTAGTTGAAGAATGGCCTTCTTGTCATGATGTCCAAAACTTTGTGCTATAGGTCAATGCTTGCTTCATCCATGCTGGCTTCATGCATCCTTCCTTGAGCCATGTATACTTGTTGACCTGAAAGACTTAACTTATAGATGCCATTATGTTCAGATGCTTGAGCATACATCATATTTTCATCATATATTTTGCACATTCCTTTTTCAAAAAGTACTGAAAATCCTTTCTTGTCTAGGGCTGATACACTCAGCATGTTACACTGAAGATCAGGAATTAATAACACAGTATTTGCCACATGCTGCATAGTTTGGTTTGGCAGTGCACAATTTAACACACATTTTCCAGCTCTTCTTATGGGCAAAGGCCTACCGTCAGCAGCTTCTATGAGGCCCTCTTTGTCTTTATTCATTTCAATAAAATTAGCATCATCAAATGCATTGTGGTTTGTGCAACCAGAATCCACTACCCAAATATCTGATTTCTGTGGTAATAATCTGCTGCATAAACTTTGTTGTTCAAAATAATTTTTTTTCCTTTCCTCTGATGCTTTTTGCTTGCCTCTAAAATCAGTCTGAGAATTCTACTGCCTCCTCTGGTCAGTAGCAGTCTGAACACTCTGATTAGAGCTCTGATTGGCTGGGAGTCTTTTGTAGAGTCTACAGTTGCAAGAAACATGCCCCTTTTTATTACAATTAAAGCAGCAAATTTCTGATTGGTTCTTGGGAGGAGCCTTCCCTCTGTGGCCTGCAGCCATGTAATTCAATCCACTTTGAGCTAGAGCAGCACTCTGGCTAAGATATCTATTGCTCTGTGCATTTGGCACACAATCTGCTTAGAGCCTCATCAAGTTTTAAATCTTGTTTGCCCTCCAGAACAGATATGAAGGAATCAAATTGTTTTCCAAAAGTTCCAGTAAAAAAGGCAATCTTTTGTTGTTCCATTACATTGAAACCATGCAAATTTAGCTTTTCAAGAATAGTTATCAACTTGTTTATGTGCTGTTCACAATTATGCTTTGGATTTAGTTTTAAATGCATCAATTGTCTAATATAGATTGATTGGGATTTAGCACAGGTAAATCCATAAATTTCCTTTAGTTTGTCCAACATTTTCTTTGCTGTATTATAATCATTTATGTAAACAATTTGCTCATCTCTTAAACAGTTAAAAATTAGATCTTGTTATTGCTATTGCATCCTTTTGTAGTTAAAGCTGTGATTGATCCCCCTCTGCTGGCCTTTGTTGTTCAATGCATTCAAAAATATTTTGAGCTGAGAACATTTCCATTCTTTTCTTCCATTGTGAAGAGTTATCATGATTCAACACTATTTGTCTCTTAGCTAAAAGTCCTTCATTTGGAAGCATCTTGACTTCTTTTGTAATGCAAAACAAGATAGCTTAAAAGGAAAAAAAATCTCTCTTTTAGTTAGCGTATGATTCACAAGGGGGGGAACATACACTTTAATAATACACTGAAAATAATAAACACCAAAAAATATGGCTAATTGTTCTCATATATTAGAATAACCCTTGGACACTGGGCCCATAACCAGTTGTGGATATTTGTATTCCAGTAGCAGAGTAAAAATAAACACACATTCAGTGGAAGGTTTCTATATAGATCAACAATTAAGCCATCCTCCTAGACCCCTTTTACACAGTCTAGCAAACAATGAAATGCATCTCAACTTCATTAGAAGTATACAGACAGTAGTTTATTTACAGAATCTTGTGCAAGATGTTACACAGGTACATCTTCTTAAGACACACAAAAACAGAAGTACAGTTGTCCCTCCACATTCACGGATTTGACATTCACGGATTTGAGTATTCACGGCTTGAAAATATTCTTAAAAAAATAATAATCCTAATAGCAAACCTTGATTTTGCCATCTTATATAAGGGACCCCATTTTGCTATGCCATTGCATATAATGGGACTTGAGTATTTGCGGATTTGGGTATTCACGAGGGGTCCTGGAACCAAACCCCAGCGAATGTGAAGGGACAACTGTAAAAATATATAAAGTTCTACATGCTATGCACCCTCTAGAAAACATGAATGCTCCATCCTAAAAAATGTATGTGCCCTCATGGCACTCAAAAGGATAATGGTGACTAACTCAGGAGCTCCAACAAAGGATCAAGAATTTTTGTTCATGCAGGCAGGAAGAGGTGTGGTTAATTAAAATAGAGAAACAGGAAATTAGTCTCTAAGGCATTAAATCCTCATGTAATCAACTCTTTAAGTATCATGCCCCCATGCATGCTGGGTTGCATTTTCCCAACATTTTCCTGTGGCAACTGCTCCACAGAAAATTACTCTTCATTGGTACATGCCTGGGAACCTTAGCTTGCCCTCACCTACTGACTCTCTGAACTCTTTTCCCAACAGAAGTTGAATTTTGTCAGAGACAGGCTCCATCCTTAAAGCCTTCCCCGCTTTTTTCTCCTTACAAAAACAGTATAATGAGGAATCCGGGTCTAGGCCACATAAACCAGCCTGACTCATCTCTATTGTTTGTTGTTATTGTGTGCTTTCTGTAAGGCAAACCTAACATGGGTCTTTTTGGCAAGATTTGATCAGAGGGGTTTTACCTTTGGCTTCCTTTGAGGCTGAGGAGTTGTCTAGACAGTGAAAAAAAACCTCCTTATAGAATTCAAAGAGAATGCCTTTTGTCACAATGAGATCCCATAGTGATTCACTGTATTCAGAAGGAGGGGTCCCCAAACTCCAAAAACTATGCAGGAAAAGCCTTTGCGGCACGTTTGTTTTTTTGTTTTTTAAAAAAGTGCAGGGGAAATGCACATTCCTGCTTGTTAGGACAACCAAATCACATCACTGCATATTCCTGGATAAGAGTGGAAGTGGACACCTGATTGGTCAGATGTGCACAGGGGGGGGGGCTTGCTGGCAACAAAGTGTTTGGAAGCACCATTTTGGAGTTTTTCGGTAGCAATTGTGGGGTTTTTTTTGGCTGCACTGAGGCACCAAACTCTTTTTAAATGGAAGGTTGGACTTGCACACCTTAGATTTACAATTAATAATAACAACAACAACAACAACAACAACATTGTGCTGCGATAGCAACTTGTTGAGAATAATAACACAAGTGATTCAATAGCAATAGCACTTCTATTTCTATACTGCTTATCAATGCAAAGCACTCCCTAAGTGGTTTACAATGTGTAAGCTAATTGCCCCCAACAAGCTGGGTACTAATTTTACTGAGCTACAGAAGGATGGAAGGCTAAGTCGACCTGGAGCTCTATAGAATCGAACTTGCAATGTTGTGGCTGCAGTACAGGCATTTAATCACTGCACCACCAGGGCTCCTGGCTCTGTGTGAACATCAAAAACAGATAGCTTCACATATCAGCAATTTTGCCAAAAAAACATGGAGACAAATGAATGCTGTTGCGAATGCACAACATTCAGCATTATATCTTCTCATCTAGGCTAGTCCAGGCCATGATAGAATGTGACTTGACCAAACATAAAGAAAGATTTCACCTCATCATGATTGGCGTAGACCTCTTTACAGTTGGGCTATAGGGCTAGCCTCTCAGGGATACTTTAACACCACCTTCAGTTTGACCAAAGGAACAAAAATAATTGATTTAAATCTGTTCTTTAACAGACTGAGTGTATACCAATGGTATAAACAATAATTCAAGCCTCAAATTAGCATCTATTCTGTTTGATGCCCATCTAATCAATAAAATATTCATTGCAGCTGAGGAAATGTCCCATTATATCAAAAGAACCTATTGAGATTCAGTATCATCTTACACTGTAAGACTACTTGTTTATGAACAAAATACCAAGAATTCTGGTACGCAATATGGAAAGACAGGGACAAGTGGTACACATGCTCTAATCCCTGCACATCTAAAGGTGACTATGCAACTTTGCAGTGTTATTAAGTAATAAAGCATGTTCAGGACTGCGGAACATAATAGGGTATCTGGTCCTCCTGGGTTTTTCTCCACCAATGTTTATGAAAAAGGCTCAGAGTGAGCTGTTATTTCTTCAGCTGTTTGTACTGCACTCTTGCTCTAGTTCTAGGATCACAATAAAATCTCTGTCATGGGGTATGGTTGGCTCTCAAAAGGATGACTTTCATAGAGTTGTAGGGCTATATTCTTCATTATGTTTAACACACACACAGTAGCTGCTGTTGCACGCTTTCCCCTTGAACTCTAACTCCACAGCAAGAAGAAGTAGGCGTAGTATAATTAGTCTTAAAGGGACTACATCACCAATACTACCAGGCTGCAGATTCTTCATTCTTCTTCCCTTGCTGCTTTTTAATTTAACTTTGAAAATTACTATAGAGCTCTAGTAACCACATGATCAAACCTAGCAATGGCCTTGGATGCCAACCAGTTCTGTAGCTGTGTGAGGCTGATACCACCTACCACAGTGATAGTATATAGGAGTATTTTTCTTGATTCTGGTGTTTGTAAAAATGTCTTCTAGAAAACTGCGGCTTAGAAGAGAAAGTGCTAAGTATGGCAACAGAATGAGTTGAAGAAAGATGCAGGTACAGTAGGCCCTTGGTATCTGCTGGGGTTTGGTTCCAGGACACCTCCCTCCCACCCCCATGGATACCAAAATCCATGGATGCTCAAGTCCCCTTAGATACAATGGCATAGTAAAATGGCATCCCTTATATAAAATGGCAAACAACAAGGTTTGCTTTTTGGAATTCCCCCCTGTCCTGAATATTTGTGAGCCATGGTTGGTTGAATCCATGGATACAGAACCCACATATATGGAGGGTAGTATGCAGAAGTTCCTTCAACCTTGTGGAGCAATGGGTTCTACCTGTCATCATGAGAAAGTGGTAGTTGGAATGTTCATCAAGGAGAGTGGAGATGGTTTCAATTCTACTGATGTAGAAGATGCCTCCAATGAGAAACCTGCTGAAATAATAAAAGAGAAAGCATCCCAATCTACCACATGTGTCAATAATTTGATCCTGCACTGTGGCCAAAAGTAATGCACCCTGCATTTGTAAACACAGTGATTTCCAGGACAGTACAGTAAAGAAACATAATCACTGAGCTCAGCGTCTCTGTCCACTTCAGCTTTGTTAGGTACCCCAACAGCTTTGCAATCTCACCTATCCAAAAGCACACCCAGCTTTGGGCCTTGGTAGAAAGATAAAGTGAGGGCAGTATTCTAGGGTGACACTGCCATGTCCCTTCCAACCCCACATTATTAGAGTGGCAACTGGTGGCTTCCTTATCAGTGAGGCAGTGAATTGATTCCAAGTTTTATATTGAACTTTAAGGAAAGTATCCAAGATGCTGAACCTATTTGGGGGATAGAGTTCAGAACTTTGGATAGCTTCTTTAATGATTGGTCAAAAACCCTCAGCAGATTCACCACCCCATAGACATGAAAGCCCTGGCCCCAGTGGTTATAGGGCATAGAACCATAAGGTCCTCTGCTACCTTTTTCTTCCTTTCTTTTTTGTATTTGTGTTACCAAGGGCCTCATTTGCAAACCAGTACATGCACTTCAGATTCTGCCCCAAAGAGAAAGCAGAGACACCTTCAGTTGAACGGGAAGCAAATGCCACCTAAGTTACATGAGAGCCTAGGGATGGTGATACTACACCATGCCTTCCCTTTAACTACTGTTCTGGATCATTTGTCTTTTTATGTTCTTAGATTTTAAGGGGTAATGCCCAGAAACTTGACTCACATTGCAGATTCAACTTCTATTCCCCAAAGGTTACACCAAGGCAGGGTAACTTGAAGGACAAAGGGTGTACCCAAGGAATTAACATCCTCTTAAAATAGCACCTGGGGGGGGAGGGTCTTGAGTTTCTTCAGCCACACTAATTAAATCATGGGTATTTCAAAGGAAGAACAAAAGAAGTGCCTATGTGACCAGGAAGATGAGAGGCATCTAAACATTCAAACAGGAAATTAGCCATAAACATCCTTTGCATAAACTCCTAGAGAGAACATGCAGTTTAACTACCATGGAGTTCATGCATGCAAAGGTTGTTAATCCCAACAGGGTCTACTTCAGAGATAAGGAACAAAAGTTTGAATATCTTTGAAGACAGTGTTTAATATCAATAGAAGTATAGTGTCTAGATCAAGGGAAGTAATAGTGCCACTTTATTCTACCTTGGTCAGGCCTCACCTAGAATACTGTGTCCAATTCTGGGCACCACAATTCAAAAAGGATATTGACAAATTGGAGTGTGTCCAGAGGAGGGCGACTAAAATGGTGAAAGGTCTGGAAATCATGCCTTATGAGGAAAGACTTAGGGAACTGGGTATGTTTAGCCTGGAAAAACGATGGTCAAGGGGCAATATGATAGCCCCGTTTAAGTATTTGAAGGGGTGTCACATTGAGGATGGAGCAAGGTTGTTTTCTGCTACTCCAGAGACTAGAACACAGAGCAATGGATGCAAGCTCCAGGAACAGAGATTCCACCTCAACATTAGGAGGAACTTTCTGACAGTAAGAGCTGTTTGGCAATGGAATACACTCCCTCAGAGTGTGGTGGGTTCTCCTTCCTTGGAGGTCTTTAAACAGAGGCTGGATGGCCATCTATCAGGGATGCTTTGATCATGATTCCTGTGTGGCAGGGGGTTGGACTGGATGGCCCTCATGGTCTCTTCCAACTCTACAATTTTATAATTCTATGTATATTTGAATGCTGTGTCTTTCAATATCAATTTCACTGATATTTTCCATCTGTTCCACCTATGCCACAGATTTTGTCTATGAGGAAGGAGACCCAATGTTTTACAGGGCTGACATCCAGATATTTAAACACTATCCTTGGAAATAAGATTGCCAGGTGAAAGAAGGGACAGGGCTCTTGTAACTATAATAGCTGTGTAGAAGGAATTTCAGCAGGTGTTTCTTGTTGTACAAGCAACACTTTCTAATTTTTTCCTCTTCTACATACCATCAATGGCACAGAAACCTTGTCCCTTATTTCACCTGGCAACTCTACTTGAAACCAGTCAAGAATTCCTAGGGAAACTATGCAATATAATTTACGTCTGAGTAAACCCACTGGGTGACCTTGGGCAAGTCACATATTCTCAGCCCTCAGAAAACCCTGTGATAGGTTTGCCTTAAGGCTCTCATAAGTCAGAAACAACAAGAAGGCACAGAACAACACACATGCAAATGTGATTAGAAAAGCAAGGTATTGAGACACACACCCCATGCACATGAATATGTCTATGTTGCAGTATCTGGTTGTGAGACTGTGTATGTGTCTCCAAGTTGCCTGTTGACTTATGGTGACCCCATGAATTCCATAGGATTTTCTTAGGAAAGGAAAATACTTAGAGGTGGTTTTGTCAAATCCTTCCTATGCGACTAAAGAAGCACGAAACAGAAAATCTGTATGAGGATCAGTTAGCAACCCCCCTCTGCACCTGGATTTCAGTCCTGAGATAGCAAAATAAAGTGTACCTCTGAGCATATGCAGAGTCTTTCTTCCCTCAACCCCAACCAAAGCACAATAGAGAGATTTTCGGATATCAGGGGCCCAGATCAGAAGAGAAGATTTTCTCACATGGAATTCTGACACTTCTTGCTGAAATCCAACATAATGGGGGTGGGGGGAAGAATCTCTCTCTCCTCAGTGCTACTTTGTTTCTTCCATCAAAGAGACCGCTACAAGATCCGAGGCAACTGCAACCTCTGTAAAATGAAGGAATCTGATTTTTCCTCCCCAGTCGTGAAGGTACTAGAAGCAGTGTCCGTTTAGAGCAGCCATATACTTCCTTTCGAGAAACAGCCCATTAAAATACAAATCCTTTCTCTTGTAGGACCTTCGATGACAAACATTTCAGAAAATTCATAATACATAGCACAAAGGCCACCTGTTTAAAAAGCCATTCTCTGTTTGAAATTACAATATGTTAAGCTTCTGTTCACTTATAGGCATCTTCAACTTTTTCATTACCCCCCCCCTTTTTTTCCCCCCAACTCAAGAAAGGAAACTAAAAAAAGATAACCAGGCTCATTTCATACCGGGAAAGGTGCTTTTTGTTTAAAGTACAACTGATTGCCATGGGATGTTGTACGTGTATTACTCCAAGAACTGGCTGAATACATGGACTACGTTGCACAAATCATTTAAAGAAATGCATTGTAATGGCGGAGCACTCTGAATTAAGTGGGACTGAGGATTGCGACCTTTCTAAGGCAGGGTAAACATTTTAAAAATCAATTTAATAGAATGTGACAGCCACACGTTAACGCCTGCCTTCAACAGATTCTATACCTAGGTTCAGTTCACCATATTTAGTTCCTCTCTTTTACCTGCTAGTGTTATCGTTCATATAGGTCTCTCCATTACAAAATGATCTTTAATGTCTGCTGTGCTTGTCAGCACAACGACCCTTCGAACAAGAACAAGCCTCGTGAGATCTTAACTACTTACAAACAGTTATTACAGCACGAAGGTTAGTAGTCGAAGCTGAAGTTGGTTTCTTATTTCAAGCAATTCTCACAAATAAGGAACAAGTTTAACATCGTGTTTAGTACTAGTCAATGGCATTTTCTTATTAACAGATCAATGAGAGTCAGTGATTTCACTGAATCAGATCATGGTGTACGTTTTACACACACACACACACACACACACACATATATATACAGTATATATATTAAGAAAAGATTGCCTATTTTTTCTAGCCAATTTAGCAAGAGGTGTTTGAAAATCTGATCAGTTTCCACCAAAAAAACGGGGGGGGGGGCAGTTTTCTATAACAACCTGTTCTTGATATGCAGCCTTAAACCCCTTCTTCGTGATTTCATCGTTAACAGTTTTGAGTAAGGGAGGATGTTTACAAAGGAGGGGGAACTGTAAAGGACGAGGGGTACACACACACACGGAACACATTACAAGATGTTAAACACTTAGAGGTAACGTTGGCACATCTTATATAATTCTACCTGTCATCCTAATGAATTATGTTTTCCTTTATTTCAACTTGAATCTCGTTCTCCATTTTAGTCTGTGGAAAGACAGTGTAGTCTAGTGAGTGGAAGGGCAAACGGAATGGAGACCTGATCGATCCCGTATCAGTACAGCGGTTCGTTGCTGTTTTTGTTTTGCTTTTTAGAAATTGGAGCATTTCTGAGATTGTAAGTAGAACAGAATCTGGGGTGGGTGTATGATGAACGGGTGTATGCGGTGTGTATGTATTAAACAATCTGCGTGCTCCCCAGTGCTTCATTATTTTAGTCAAGAAAGAGATTTATAATGCAAAAGGGACCAATCTCTGTGATAAGTATAGTATACTGTATTCTTAGAGGACCCTGTTTAGAAACAAGGCCCATCGAATGCAATGGGATTTACTCCCTGGTAAGCGTGACATTTACCAATGTGGTGTGGTGGTCTGAGTGTTGAACTAGGACTTGGAGGGGGGGACCTGTGTTCGAATCCCTGCTTGTCCATGGAAAACCAGTCGGTGGCGTTGGGCAAGTCACACTCTCTCAGCCTTAGAGGAAGCCAATGACACCCCCCTTCTGAAGAAATCAGAGCAAGAAAACCCCATGATAGGTTTGCTTTAGGGATCGCCATAAGCCGGGAATGACTTGAAGGCAACAACAACAACAAGGTCGACACTGTAGTCTTAAGTGTGTCCTCGCAGAGGTGGACCCCACGGAGTTCAATAGTGTTGCCTCGCTGGGAGATTGCGTAAACTGGCGCGTGCACAGCATGGGGCTTAGCTCTCCTTAACAGAAATATCATAAGGGGACCCTGTAGCTGCGACTGCTCCTTTCGGTTTAGTAACTGTCGAGGTCGGTGCGAGGTGCACACTACAATATTCCGATCCGATCGCCATAAACGGGTCTCAAAGTATGGCTCCACTGATTTTAATAGGGCGGATTTCCCTCTGATCACTCATGATTGGAGTTAACGGGGAGCAGGGGTAGGGCCCCGGAAAATGAGCCCATAAGAATTCTGCACCCCATGGAATTTTCCGTCAGTCTCCAGATTGCTAGCATTGCAGTAACTTAAAACTTCAGTTGAGTGTTTAGAAATGCTGAATAGTTTAAGCATCCACAGAAAAGAGGGCAAAATTACCCAGGGAATACGAACACACCAAATAGAAGAGATCTTGGTGTGACGGATCTTCAGTCTCTCTCTCTCTCTCCAAATTTAGGGACCCACGGAAAATATAATGGAAGGCAGAATTCTTATTGGGGAGACAAAGCCCGTAACTGGAGTTAAGTTCTTTACAGTTTGCAGTGCTGCCTTCCATTTCATTCCTAAGCAAATTCGCGTGGATTCAAGTTGTGGCTGTTTGCACAACTTTTTCTCTTGGTAATTTCTAGCCCTCGGCGGTCTGATTCTAAACTTCCTATATTGGCAAAAGAAGTGCTACACCCACCCTCCCCGAAATACTTTGCACGGAAAAAGGACGTTCATTTAAGTAGCCCTTCGCTGTCAGACTGCTCCCCTAAGTATTTTTTGAACATCTATGAAATTCATGGGGTCGCCATAAGTCGACAGGCGACTTGAAGGCACACGTTGTGTGCCTATGTGCTTTCAAGTCGCCTGTCACTTATAGCAACCCCAATATGTGTTTTGTAGGCAAGGAATACTCAGAGATGGCTTTGCCAGTGCCTTCCTCTGAAATACAGCCTACAGCACCTGGTATTGATTGGCGATCTCCCATCCAAGTTCTAGCCAGGGCTGACCCTGCTTAGCTTCCAAGATCAGACAGAATCTGGTGCCTTTAGACTATTTAGGTCGCTTGAAGGCACATATTGTACAGTACTTTAAATCACTGATTTCCACTGAAACGAATGGCTCTTACTGCTCTTACTTCATTTCCAAGTCGTTATCTTTTGGGATGGAGAGGGTGGCCTTTGAGAGAGGTCAAGGCCATGCATGACTATTCAGAAGTAACTCGTACCCGCTGAAACTAGAATTTGTTCCCGAGGGAAGTGCACTAAACGCTCTACCTAGCTTCTCTCTCTGTTCTTGCAAGGCCATGCGGGATGTTCAGTGAGACTTCCTCCCGAGTAAGCCTTGATTCGATCTCAGCTTGCTCGAGCATTTTTAGGATTTGCTTTTCTTTTCTCAGCGCAGGTAAGACTGCAATCTTACGCCCGGTCATATGGGAGTAGTCCTTTTGAAGGCAGAGCTGCGTCTTTTTGAGTAGACCTGCCTAGGGCTGCACTGTAAGGCGGTCATTCTCTCTTAAGGCGTAATACCACATTAACTGTCATGGGCCTTTCCCACAGAATGATGGGATTTGTAGTTTGGGACGGTACTTAGACTTCCCTAGTGCACTCACAGAAGTACAGAGTGAGAGCTCTCTGGCTGTCTCCTGATGCTACAAATCTCCAATGTTGTATGTTAGGGTTGCCAGCTGCAATAAGAGACGCTCTGGTACTACATGAAACTACAAATTCCACAATTCCATAATAGGAGAAACGGCAGTTAAAATGATGTCAAACCTGGTAGACGACACACATGGTAGGAACTGAATCTCACAGTCTTATATCCATGCACACAGGAACAAATGGAAGTAACTGGACTTTGTGGGACTCACGTCTGTGTAGACACGCATGTGCACGCTCCACACTCCACGACTTCTGTGTAACAGGATTGCCCTGTTAGAAAAGCAACCTGAAATTATTTCCCCGTAAAGAGGCAGATGACCTTCTAAAGGTTTCTTCTCAATTTCTCGCTGTGTGGAATGTTCCACGCATTATTTTGACAATCTGTGTGGCCTTTATGTGGCCAATAGATGAGTGTGTGTGTGTGTCAATGTCTTTATAGCAGTCTGGATTTTCCTTTCAGGATTTCAAGTTTATTGCTTGCTCCGAAAGTCTTTAGCCTAAGAAGAAAATCAACATAAGTTCCAGATTCGGGAGACAATCCGTATCAGGAAACCAGGAAAAAACCTCGCCACCACCCTTCCCACGCTAGTATATTTGACTTCAAAGGAGAGTGGCCGTGAAGTTAACAAACTACGTGGGTGGGGGACCGTTCAAAATATCGAAGGAGGGGAAACTGGTTTTGCGTTTGTGTCTACACAATAGAAACCTGTAGGCCTCTCTGTCCTTTATTGATTTGTTCAAATAGAACATAAATAAACCTTAGCACACGGAAATGACCAAGATGACGCAGACAATGGATTCATGTTAATATCACAATATGGCACCAGTTGCTGTTTTTGCAAGTTGTCTGCTGCTACCGGATCTGCTGCTCCTCCTTCTCCCACCTTGCTCAATGACACACACACACACACAAACGTAGCCTTTGGAACAAAAGTTACACAGTTGTTAGCACCTGGTTTTGGATGTATGAAAACAAAACAACACATGATACGAAGAAAAAACCAGTTGTCATCTAGGGAGCACCACTTCTTTACATAATTCAACATGCAATTAATTCCATCCCAAACATTTATCAAAATCTCCTCCAGCAGGGGCTGTACAGTAGACTGCAAGGCAACTTTCTTTTCGTTGCAGTTCTGTGTTTTCTCCAAATATAATGAATACTTTGATGGTCCCAGCCCTCCATCTCGTTCCTTAACTCAATTGCAATGTATTATTCTAATTGCTGGTAAAATTATCCAGATTTATAGTCCACGAAGCACAATCCTAGGCAAAGGAAGTCCGAATATTCAGTGGGACTTACTCCCTATCCAGTGTGGATGTAGAATGGCAGCCTTAATCTTGTCAAATAAACCCTGGGGACTTGGTTCATCTGAGACACAGCGTGGATGGGGCCGGGACCCACAAAGCCGTTATGTTGGGGTATTCTTCCCTGAACTTCCCGAACCTAGTAGCCATTCCTTGCTCATAGAAAGCATTACTTGGGATCAACACACCACACTTCAGATTAGGTGCTGTGAATTTGAGAGGACAAGGAAAAAATCAGTCTGTAAAGTTGCCCGGTGAAATAAAACGACCAGACTCTTCCCCCTTTCGTTTGTTGTGTGGCAGAGACTTCAGCAGGCTTTGTCGGTCACATGAACAACGCCTGCAGAAATTCCCTCTATCTGTTGTTGTTGCTGTGTGCCTTCAAGTCATTTCGGACTTATGGCGACCCTAAGAGTAAGTATCATGGGGTTTTCTGAGGCTGAGAGTGTGTGACTTGCCCAAAGTCACAGGGTGGGTGGGTTCATGGCCGAGCAGGGATTCGAACCCTGGTCTCCGCGTTGGCTCCCCCTCTTCTGTTCCACCATGAAAAGGATAGGAACCTTATCTTTCAGAATAATAGAAACATGGCGTTGGAAGAGACCACAAGTGGCCATCCAGTCCAACCCCCCGCCCTGCAGGAATACACAATCTTATTTCCTTTGGTAACCCTAGTCCTCTCCTTCCGCTTTAAGTGGCTTGCGGATCTGGCTGACCATTATCCTTCCTCAGTCCAAGTCGTTTGGAGAGAAAGCGCACAGCCCTGACTGATCAAGCCCCCCCCCGTCTTTCTCTGCCGCCGGTTCCCCTTCAGGGGGCGCGGTGAAACGGGGCGGGCCCCACCAGGATAAGGTAGAGCTGGGTTGGCTCTTGTTAGAGGTCATTGGCCTTGCCTCGACAACCCATTGGCTCATTGCACCCAGTGCCAACCTTGCAGCCAAGACTGGTTTAAGCAAGGGAACTCAGTCAAAGGATGGGCAGAGGAGGGAACCTGGGATGTTAGCAGGAGCAACAGCTGGGGGGGGGGTCGCACGTGGCCTGGCCAATCAGAGGGGGGCTCCCCGAGCGCAGCCTCCGCCGCCGGGCTGAGAGAATGGATGCGGCGCGTCTAAGGAGGCGGAAAAATATTACAGAGTCGAGAGTGGGAAGGAGTCGCCCACGGTGGAGCGCTAGCTAGGGCCAAAAGCCGTCAGAGAAGAATGGAAAGAATAAAAAGTCGCAGTAAAGCTCCGGAAGAAAGTAAGGGGAGAGAACCAAACCCTCCCCCGCCTTATTAAGTCTCCCGTCGAGGAAATCTATCTATCTATCTATCTATTTGGGGGGATTACAAATCCCAGAATCCCCCGCCAGCCTAGCGGTGGCGGATTCTGGAACTTGTAGTCCTCCCCAAAGCTACTTGTGGTTCCCCCAAAAGCTACTTTGAGGGGACTACAAGTCCCAGCATCTGCTTTGGGGGAAAACTACAAGTCCCAGAAAGCTACTTGGGGGACTGCAAGTCCCACCAAAAAGTAGCTTCCCCAGTTCTACTCTTCCCTGGCGGTATCCCTTTTTCCTAGAAAAGGATGACCCCGGAGGACGCAGGGGATCCCCGAGAAACTGAAAGGAAACCTTTTTGGAAGCGTCCCTCTTCATGGGCTCGGGAATGCTCCAAGGTTTCTGCCCGCCCCGATGAGGCGCTGCCTGGTTATGCGCGTGTTTCAGCGGCCACCCTAACCACCCCTAAATCAGGAGGGAATCTTCCCGAGCTTCCTCCGAATAACTACTCCCAGATCCTGGAGTAACGCCCCATTTCAAACAACAGAAATCAGGACTCCTGAGATGTGGGGGAATGTTTCTAGGACTGGTGCTCCTTCATACTCTAACCTTACACCTACACCGCCGGATTCAATCCTATTCTTTCCTCCAGATGTATTTAATCTGTGTAGTATGTGGGAAAATAATCATTGTAATATAAAAGCAATCTTGTGTACCTCATTCACATCCTATGATAAGTCTAGGTTTTTTCCCTGCATGCTTCTGTTCTCCCAAATTTCCTTTCTCTTATTTCACTGGGCACTTCCAGCCAACTGGAGTGCTGGGTCATCCCACACATGACCTAATTTAAATTTTATTGCTCTGTGTAAGTTCTCTTTTAAGTTAGAGTCTCCATGAGACTGGAGCCATCTTAAGCCATCTTTCCTGCAACCATGCCATGATGTTCACCATGCAGCCTCTTACCGCTATAGGCTGGGTGAGTTTTTCCTACCCTAAATACTCTTAGTCAGTTAGGAACCCCTTTTTAAAGTTTGTTTTAGTATGTAGATTGAGATTGATATACCTTCAGTAAACTTTGATTTGCATTTTAAACTGACTCCTTTGTTTTGTAATGAGTCTAATTTAACTGGGTGATCTCAGACCTCTGAACACACCTTTTTAAAATGTTAATTGAGCTTAGTCTGCATTCCTAAGTTGCACTCTGCATGAATTTAAAAGTAAATGATTTTTAACTCTCTATTTTAAAGAAGATAATTCTTGTTGCTTTTTAAAAGGACTAGATCCTGGAATTTTTAATACAATTTTATTTTTTAGATTCATTACTCCTACAATCTGCAACCTCTTAACCTTCTTTTCTCCATTCTAAACGTACCCAGCTCCCTAAAATGCCCTATGAGGAGCGGCTTAGGAAGCTGGATACGTTTAGCCTGGAGAACAGAAGGTTAAGAGGTGACATGACAGCCATGTTTAAATATTTGAAGGGATGTCATACTGAAGATGGAGCAAGCTTGTTTTCCTTTGCTCCAGAGACTAGGGCATGGAGTAATAGATTCAAACTACAGCAGTGCCTGACTACTATGGCCTTTCTGCTTCTTGTTTGTTTGTTTATAGATTTATTTTACTTGAAATATGATCACCTGAAAACTTTCAGATCAATCTAAGGCTTCTAGAAGATTCTTTAGGGGTATAAGTAATGAATGCCACTTTCCTAAACCAGCCTACTTTTTTTTTTTTTGCAGTTGATGCCCGTGCACAGAATATAACTTTCCTCTAATAATATTAGGATTTTTCTGCCCTTCCTTCAGAAGAGAACCTTTCAATATGTGACCTTTTGATACTTGTAATCTGGCATTATCAATGAGACTGTGGTTTGAAAAGATATTCCACCTAAACATTAGGAAGAACTTCTGGAAAAGATATCCCACCTAGATATTAGGAAAAACTTCCTGATAGTAAGAGCTGTTGGGCAGTTGAATGCATTGCCTCAGAGTGTGGTGGAGTCGCCTTTGGAGGTTTTTAAGCAGAGGCTGGATGGCCATCTGTCGAGAATGTTTTGCTTGTGTATTCATGCAGGGCAAGGGGTTGGACTAGATGGCCCTTGTGGTCTCTTCCAACTCTATGATTCTAATTCTCCAATATGGATTAGAATCTTCATTCATCGCAAACATTAACCACTCAATGCATGTTGATGGGGATTATTTGTTTCTGTGCAGTCCTATACATGTTTAGTGGGCAGTAAACGACACTGGAGAGACAACGTGGTGTAGTGGTTTCACTATGACTCTGGAGACCAGGGTTCGAATCCCTGCTCAGCCATGGAAACCCATTAGGTGATCTTGGGCAAGCCACATTCTCTCAGTTTTAGAGGAAGGCAAAGAAAGAATTTTTATGGAGGGAGGCAACACCCTCTTTTGCCCACCCCCTGTAGCCACCCCTCTATATTGTTGATTTCTTCTGTTTACTTATTTGTCCCCATGATCCTCCTTTCCTTCAGTGATGTCCATGAGGCCTTCATGACTTCGTTTCTCTTTACTTTATCCTGACAACAACCCGGCGAGGTAGGTCAGGGGTATTGGAAGTGTTTAAAAATGCAGGGTTCCAATGTTCCCTGTTAAACCCTCCTCACTGCACTTCACTCATGGGAGTACAGCCAATTAGCAGAGTACACACACACACAGCAGTGTTAGCATAATAATCTTAGCATACATGAAAATAGATTGCTTATAGACAACCAACACACTTCCTTGTCCCAAGTTACTTGTTTAGCCAAATAATCACTCAAGACTCATAAAAGTAAGCTTAAAAAGTACAAAAACTCATTTACTCACAGTTTCAGAGCATTTACACATGGCAGAACTTCAGCACAGCTTCCAAGTAGACTAAAACTACCTAAAAATGACTAAAAACTACATCATAACAAAAGAATATCCAGGGCTCCCTGAGAGGGAGGTCCTCTCTCTCTCAAAACATGGCAAAGGGTAGGGGAAGAGGTAAACACCTTGTGGCTGGCTTCTAGACAAAGGAGGAAGAATTAGACACTCCCCTTTCCCTAGAAGTCCAATAGCAAAACATTAGGAAGTTATATCAACACATACTGTTTGGCTTCCCAGTTAACCCTTCAATGGCAAAACATTTCCACTTTGCAAACTATATATTTCAACACCCCCTCTCAATCCAATAGGTGTGACAGAAGTCCAAACTTGACACACGTTCTCTGGAACGCATCTCTGGCCAGCGGCTTCATCAGGATGTCTGCTGTCATCTCATCTGTTAGACAGTATTTCATTTTAATCACACCATCAGTCACCAGCTTCTTAACATGAAACTCGATCTTTATATGTTTATTTAATGGGGTCTCTTTCTTCCCACTCTCTGATATCTTAATACAACTCTGATTGTCCTCAAACACTGTGATAGGCTTTTGTCCTGAAATGCAAAATCAACAAACAAATCATCAAGCAATTTTAACATATTACACGCATGTGCCACAGAAACATATTCTGCCTCTGTAGAAGAATGAGCTACCACATTCTGTTTAGCACTATCCCAGCAGATTGGTCCATTCCCATACATGAACAGGTAACCACTTGTTGATACTGAATCTCCTCTGGATCTAGCCCAATCTGCATCTGAAAAACAAACAAGATTTGGATTAGCATTAGCTGGCAACTTTAACTGTATATTTATGGTTCCCTTCAAATATCTCAAAAGTCTCTTAATAGCATTCAAAAACTTCTGGGTTGGAGCATTCACTTTCTCCTTAAAAACTCCGACAGCATAAGCTATATCCGGTCTAGTGTCCCTGGCTAAACACTGCAGCTCTCCAATAGCTGTCTTGTGCATGTTATTGTTTGGCAAACGTTCACTGTACTCATTGCTTTTGTTGAATTCTGTTATCATTGGTGTAGCAACATGATGTGCATTTTGCAATCCTAGAAGCTTTAACAAGTTAGCAATTTTCTGTTTTTCACTCAGTAGGAAAGATCCATTTTCTTCTCTTTGAATTTCAGTGTCCATAAATCCTGTTACATCTCCATGTTGCTTTAGTTCAGCAATTCTGTTCAAACTTTTCAGGATCTCTCTGTAGTCAGCATCTCTCTGGGTGGCAATAAGCAAATCATCATCATCAT
This sequence comes from Gambelia wislizenii, assembly GCA_030847615.1. Classification (NCBI taxonomy): domain Eukaryota; kingdom Metazoa; phylum Chordata; class Lepidosauria; order Squamata; family Crotaphytidae; genus Gambelia; species Gambelia wislizenii. Next base: position 93,322,145 of record JAUMIR010000004.1, read on the forward strand.
TAATCAGAACATATGTAAACAGTTCATCTTTGACTCTGGTATACAGACTTTATCTGTTTCTCCATGTTTGAAACCTAAATTCTCCAATGTTGTGTGCAAATTCTCACTTTTCACAGTAACATTTCTGACATCCATGTGCTTGGATGCAGCCAAGCTTAGAAACAGTCTCATAGAAATAACTTTCACATGTTGTGCTGCCTCATCTGTAGGCATTTGCTCACCATTTCTTTCTTCTGTTGACTTCTTGTGCAATGTTGCCCCTGCAAGGTAGCCAAGTCTCTGTGGGAGCACTCCTCTGTTAGGTCTCAGTTCATACCTGGGAGGTTCATGATTCAGATCCTGGTGATCTTTTTTTCCTGTTCAGCCTCTGCTTCACCACCGTCCAGATCGATCAGATCAGCTCCCACATGGTTCTCTGTAACATGAAACTGCATAGAAGATTCACTCTCTGCTTCTGAAATCACAGACATGTTATCCATTTGTTCATCCTGAACATAAAAATCAACATTATCCTCTTCTGGAAAACCAATCACAGTTCCTGTTAAATCAGCTTTTCTGCTTTCATCAAAGTACACATGTCTGCAAAATACTTTACCAGTCTTTAAATTCATCACTCTGTAATTCCTTGTGGCACTCTCATATCCCAACTAGTGTGGTCTCTTCAGTCGCTGGATCAAGCTTCCCACAAAGCTGCCTTGGTATGTAAGCATAAGCAATGCATCCAAATGTTCTGATGTGCTTGACTGATGGGGATCTCCCATGCCAAATCTCAAAAGGAGTTTTCTCTGAACTCTTTGTAGGTAGGCAGTTCTGTAGATAATTAGCTGTGACACTAGCATTGCTCCACATTCTGTTAGGTAGTCCAGCATCAGCCAAAAGACATCTTGTCATCTCAATTAAGGAATGAAATTTTCTCTCAGCAACAGAATTAAGTTGTGGGGTATAAGTAACAGTCTTAATGTGTTGTATCCCATTCTCCTCTAGAAACTGCTGTGTACTGTTCACCATGTACTCACCACCTTGATCACTATTCAAAGCTTTGGGGTTCCTTCCAAACATGTTTCTCACCATGGCAATATATGCACGCAGTGCATCACACATCTGGCTCTTCTCTTTGAGCAGGTACATCACAGTATATCTGGAAAAATCATCTATAAAAGTCAGAACATATCCATTTCCTCCAAGAGAGGACACTCTCATAGGTCCCATCATATTGCTATGAATGAGGTCCAGGACTCTGTTGGACCTTTTCTCAGTTCTCACAGGAAATGAAGGCCTTGTTGCTTTTTGCTGAACACACACTATGCACCTGTCTGCATTGTTACTGCTTTGTTTCTGTTTTACCTTGATTCTTGTGGCCAAACCTCCATTCTGAAGCTGCATAACTGCATTGCAGTCATGATGTCCAAAGCATCTATGCCAAAGTTCAATACTTTCTTCTTCCATTCTGGATTGGTCCTCAGTTGCTTTTGCTACATGGGCCTTTTTCTCTGGAACAGTAAAAATTTTAAAAAGATCATCAGCACATTTATATGCCTTTAAATATGTAATTCCACTTTTATCATCAAATACAGTACATTCACCTCTTTGAAACAATATGGAAAATCCTTTAGCGTCTAGAGCTGGGACACTCAGAAGGCTTGTTTGGAGCCTTGATACATAGTCAACATTCTCCAGTATCTGTGATTCAGTTCCATCACATGCTTCTCAATTTAATTTGCAAGTCACAACTGCCTGTATAGAAAATGTTGAACCATCAGCAATTTGCAAATCTCCATTATTATTATTATTATTATTATTATTATTAAAATCTATGAAATAGCTTTCAGTATTTGTGCAGGGTGCTGTGCACCCAGAATCGAAAATCAATACTCCATGATCACTCTCACTTTGTCTATTTTTGTTACTCATAGCTTGGAAACTTTTCTTAAAACAAACATGCTCTTTTTCTCTTTGTTAGAACTCTGAAACTGCTGCCCCCTTTGGACAGAATCTGATTCTGTAAACTCACTATGAGCAAACATGCTTCTCTGCTTTCCTTTGTTCCCAGTTTGGGGAAAGTGCTGCCCCCTCTGGGCAAAATCTCCCTGTGATCTGCACTTTCTTGCAATATGCCCAATGTTGTTACATTTAAAGCATCGAATTTCTGATTGCTTGGTGGGAGGAGTTTTCCTCTGTTGTTTGTTAGCCAAGTAATTTGAGCTATTAAGTCTGTTCAGCAGTTCACCTACCTGGGAAGCATCATCTCCTCAGATGCCAAGATTGATAAAGAGATCGATCACAGATTAGCAAAAACATATAGCACATTTGGAAGACTTTACAAAAGAGTCTGGAGTAATAAACACCTGAGGTGAAGCACAAAAATCAGTGTGTATAGAGCCATTGTACTGTCTATTCTCCTTTATGGGTCTGAAACATGGATCACCTATCGCCACCACTTATGATTCCTTGAATGCTTTCATCAGCGCTGTATATGCACAATCCTAAATATACACTGGACTGACTATGTGACGAATGTTGCTGTCCTTGAGCAAGCAGGGATCACCAACATTGAGGCCATGATTTTGAAAACACAGCTGTGCTGGGCAGGGCACGTTTCTAGGATGGAGGACCATGACCTCCCAAAAATAGTACTCTATGGTGAACTCGCCACGGGTCAGCGTAAGAGGAGTGCTCCAAAAAAGCGATACAAGGACTCCCTGAAACAACATCTCAGGCTCAGCCAAATTGATCACCAACAATGATCTGCCCTGGCCTCTCATGAGGAGGCATGGAGACACACTATCCACAATGCTGCAGCCTTATTTGAGAACTCACACCGAACAAGTCTTGAAGAGAAATGACAACACAGAAAGAATCACAACCCGGAAACTTCACCCAAGGAGACCTTCTGCTGTGCTGTCTGTGGCCGGACTTGTTTATCTCAGATTGGCCTTTTTGGTCATCAGCGCGCTTGCAGAAAGCACGGGATGAGTCCTTCCTGAATCTTCGTTTGTGAAGAAAAGGCAGAGAGAGAGAGAGAGAGAGAGAGAGAGAGAGAGAGAGAGAACCTGAGCTATTAGGCCATTCAAACCTTCTCCCTGATGGTTGGCTGTGATCCAGGCATTCCAGCCTAAAACATGCTAACACCTCATTTAGTGTAATTCCATTCATGTTATCAATCACACTTTGAAATGCATGAAAGTCACTTCCTAAAGTCCAAGTAAAATAGGCAATTTACTGCCCTTCACTTGTAATTAAATGCAAAAGGATAGAAACTCATCCTTTCTAATAGTTCTAAGAATTTCCTGATATGTGATTCACAGTCTCTTTTAGAAGTTATCCTTAGATTCCTCATGTCTCTGATAGCTAGATTTTGCACCTTCGGTGAATTAACATGATATATTTCTTTCAATGCTTCCAGCATACTTTTAGCTGCTGAACAATTTAAAATGTAAATCAACTGATCTGGCCTCAGGCTTTGGAAAATTATCTCTTGCGTTCCTGCATCTTTATTGTGCCATGCCCTTCTCTCTTCCTGATTTTGTGGCTCAGGTGTCTTTATTGCATCTAAAAACTTATTATCTTCAATTCTTGTTTCTACAAATTTTAACCACATCTGGTATGTACTTGGTTCCAGATGCACAACTCTCTTAAAGCTCTGTCCTTCTGCTGTAGCCATGTTTCACATACACATAGGCAACCTGCCTTTTGTTTCACTGTTATGTTAACAAGGCTGCAAATGGCTGTCTTTTACTCCTTTATTTCCCTGGGCTATAAATCAACTCTTTCTCTGCCTGCCTTGAACTGAAAAACCTTTTGTTCCCTCCAGAGGGAAAGAAAAAAAAACTGCCTTTAAATTCGGCTTGACTGACATGGGAAAGGGTGAAAAACAACACTTTTAACTTTGAAAATAATAAACACGAAAAATTTGGTTATCTTAAACAAAACACAAAATCCAAAAACTTCAATATTCAAAAATCAAAAACATGCACCATAAAATATTCATAACTGGGCCCAAAACCTATTGGAAGTGTTTAAAAATGCAGGGTTCCAATGTTCCCTCTTAAACCCTCCTCACTGCTCTTCACTCCTGGGAAGTACAGCCAATTAGCAGAGTACACACAGACAGCAATGTTAGCATAATAATCTTAGCATACATGAAAATAGATTGCTTATAGACACCAACACCCTTCCTTGTCCCAAGTTACTTGTTTAGCCAAATAATCACTTAATATTCATAAAAGTAGCTTTAAAAGTACAAAAACTCATTTACTCACAGTTTCAGAGCTTTTACGCGTGGTAGAACTTCAGTACAGCTTCCAAGTAGACTAAAACTACTTAAAAATGACTAAAAACTACATCATAACAAAAGAATATGCAGGACTCCCTGAGAGGGAGGTCCTCTCTCTCTTAAAACATGGTGAAGAGTGGGGGAAGAGGTAAAGAAAGGAGGACAACTTCTAGACAAAGGAGGAAGACTTAGACACTCCCCTTTCCCTAGAAGCCCAATAGCAAGACATTAGGAAGTTACATCAACACATACTGTTTGGCTTCTCAGTTAACCCTTCAATGGCAAAACATTTCCACTTATTGGATTGCAAACTATATATTCCAACAAGGGGCAGAACTTTCCCAAAGAATTTGAGAGGGGGAAAGCCTGGGCAAGGGATAAAGGCCTGACATAGTGTGGATCTGCTTTACACACTTGGGTGCGCTTTAATGGTCATGGCCTTGTCCTAAGTAATTCTGGGATTTGAAGCTCGGGTAGGGAGGCTGTTATGTCTGGTGGAGAGTGCTTGTCCTCCCTCTTGAACTACATTTCTCTAATTACCTCACTGGACTACATGTCCCAGGGTTTCTTAGGAGAGGAGCCATGATAATGAACATGATAGGAAACTGTCTTAACAGATAAGCCTGATATTCTCGATGAAACTGCAAAAGCATGTTGTTGTGGTGCATTTTTATGCCTCATAATAATATTTGTAAATATCTTTATTCTGGGAAATAATAATAAATATGAAATCTGGGAAATTTGAGTACAGACGATACAGAAGCGCACACACACTTGTCCCTTACCCCAAGGTACCTTCAATGCAAAGACAAACACATCTAGCCAAAGGGCTCATTTAAAGAAAGCATAGGCATACTGTAGTCACTAAATAAACTGATCTTGGTGGTCAAGTGTGGTCTGGGGGCGCTTTTTCTGTATCCACAGGACACAAATAATCCAGTTTGAAGCTGGATTATTTGCCATGGCTCCTTCCTAGATAATCCTGGGATTTGCAGTTTGGTGAGGCACCAGCACGCTTGACAGAGAAGGCTCTCTCTCTCTCTGGCTTTTCTTTGCAAACGAAGTTTCAGGAAGGACTCATCCCGTGCTTTCTGCAAGCACGCTGATGACTAAAAAGGCCAATCCAAGATAAACAAGTCTGGCTGCAGAAAGCACAGCAGAAGGTCTCCTTGGGTGATGTTTCTGGGTTGTGATTCTTTCTGCGTTGTTGTTTCTCTTCAAGACTTGTTCTGTGTGAGCTCTCAAATAAGGCTGCAGCATTGTGGATAGTGCGTCTCCATGCCTCCCAATGTGAGGCCAGGGCGGACCACTGTTGGTGATCAATTTAGCCCAGCCTGAGATGTTGTTTTAGAGAGTCCTTGTATTGCTCTTTTGGAGCACCCCTCTTACGCTGACCCATGGTGAGTTCACCATAAGTCCTTATAAAACTACAGATCCCAGGATTCAATAGTAAGGATTATTTCAAACTGGATTATTTATGTAGTGTGGATTTGGCCTCTAAAGGGGAGCCTTTGATGAAAGGGCTAGCAATGAAGAAAGACCACTGGAAGTGGAATCCATGGTGAGCTGAAATGTCATACAATCCACTAGAATTAGATCTTCCAACTGAAGGAACAGGGATTCACTGATTCAAATCAGCACAGAACAGGGCCTTATGAGTACCTTAACCTGAAGTTACATATAGATACATATATACCCCCCCCAAAAAAAACTTTCTAAAGTGGAGACACTGATGTAGGAGTCTTTAAATCAATTTAGTTCTCCCTGTTTTAAGGCCTTTTCAGAGGACACAAACGACAGAACTTGGATTCCACATCAATTGCCATCTTCTGTCCTATGGAATCCTGGGCTCTGTAGTTTTGTGAGGTATTTAGCTTTCTCTGCCAGAGAGTGCAAACGCCTCCTCAAACTACAAATCCCAGGATTCCATGGGATGCAAGCGTGGCAGTGAAACTATAATTAGGAAAGGGCCCCACAAAGAGATGCTCCACAAAGGATATGGGCGAGGCGGGGGTCACTTTCTTCTTTTTGTTAGATCCCCTCCCCGCCTTCTCTCCAGCCTGAGAGAGGGGCCGAGGAGGGGCAGCAGGGGAGGCCTCCGTCTTTAAATATGGTTCAGCGAATTACAAGTAATCAGATCTGCAGGGGGTCAACAGTGCAACCTTTTTAAGACTAATGTTTATTTAGAAAAGTGAGTGGTGTCTGCTTTGCCGGTGCCCCTGTGCCAGAGTCTCATAATGGCTTTTGCAGACCTGACCCATCAAAATCTGGCGCACCAAAAGGACCACCGGAGGGAGGGAGGGGGTAGGGAGAAAGCCCCCCTCCCTCCTTTTGCTTTGACGTTTTGTTTTCAAAGAGGGATCTTCGACGCCCCCCACCCCGCCAATATAAACGCGTGTGGCTGCTTTGCGCTTGTTTAGGCAGGACTGGGGCGGTAACCTGATCCAGGGAAGGAAAATCAGCACCGAAAGAAACCTGACTGCTAGACCGGGGTGGGTGGGTGGCTGGAGGGGGGAAGCGACGGAACCCCCCCCCCTTTCGTAACTTCACTGGTGGTATTTGAACCGGAGGCGACACGATTCAAGTTTCGTTTTAGTGGGTAAGGGGTAAAGGGCATAAAAACGGGAAGGAGGATTTGAACCCCGAATAAAATGTTCGAAGCGGAAAACTCAGCATTCGCATCATTGTATCGTGTGTGTGTGTGTGTGTGTGTAGTTGCGCACATGCGCCTCCCCTCCGATCTAGTAAGGAACGGCGTTTGACCTTCCTTCGGAAACCGATCTAGCTTGTCTCTAGAATCTATAGATTCGTTAGTTCGGTCTTAGAACGATGATCAAACATCGTTCTTCTTAACAGTCTTTATCTATGAGGCACTGAGGCTCAGCACTTCTTGGGATCATCCCAACTACGGATCATTATCAAAGCCCCACTGGGTGTACCCGGGGCTGATCCGAGGAAGCCCCTTCTGGCATCGATGTGGCTTTTCTTGAAGTACCCTTGCTTTCAGTGTCCAGGCAGAGTGAGTAGTTGTGCGCCTTATGGCAAGGTTTTCTTAGCTTTCTTCAGAGGAGGTTGTCCCTTGCCTTCCGCTGAGGCTGAGGAGAGGTGTATCCACACTGCAGAGGTAGGTAGTAGTTTGACACCCCTTTAAGTGGCATAGCTGAATCCTACGGAACCCTGGGATTTGTAGTTTTACAAGGTCTTTAGCCTTCTCAGCCAAAGAGTGCTGGTGCAGCACCAAACTACAAATCCCAGGATTCTGTAGGATGGTGCCGTGGTAGTTCAAGTGGTGTCAAACTGCAGTAATTCCACAGTGTGTATACACTGGGAGTGGGACTTACCCAAGGGCACTCAGTGGGTTTCCCATGGCTGAGTGGGGATTTGGACCCTCACCTCCCAGGTTCATAGTCCAACAGGATTTGGACCTTTATCTCCAGGGTTTCTAGTCCAATGGGATTTGGACCCTCATCTTGTTGGGATATTTGCAACCTTTGCATGCATTGGGCTGCATGGTAATTAAAGAGTTAAAGTGCATGGGAGGGATGCTTTATAGCCTAATTTCCTGTTTACTTGTTTTATGGTCCCCTCTCTTCCAGTAGCCTTTCTTTGTTCCCTGAAAGTAGCCCAGGAGGCTCACAACTTTTGTTTTGTTTTGTCAGAGAAGCCACAAGGGAGCTTCTCTCCTCCAACTTCTTTTTTACGTTTGGAGATGGAGCTCACCCTACCTAGAGTTCCAGTAGCTAACAGCATGTAGAACTCTTATTTTACTTCCTGCTTGCATGCATATTTCAAGATGATGTACCTATGTATAATGATGATGCACAAGAACTTCTGTAAGTAAATTAACTTTTGTACTTCTAAAGAAGACTAAGCTTGTTTATTGTCTCAGCTAGACTCTGTGTGTGTGTGAGACTAAAGGCCAGTGGCTGGCTTAGCTATTGCTCCCAATGTAACACTTCTGCTGAAGAGTGATTTTTAACTCTCTTAGTGAGATACCAATCTCAAATGTTTTAAATTCCCAACACATCTTCCAGGTTCCTAGTCCAACACTCAAACCACTACACAGGCTGGCCCTAAGTCCCATCCTCCTGCAAAGGTGGTGGAACTCCCATCATTCTGCCATAACTACATTTTCCAATCTCAAACAGTGATTGTCTGATCAACAGGACCAGGTAAACTAAGAGTAAAGGGTTAAGACCAAGGTGGGAGGTGAAGATCATCTCCTGATACAATGTCATCATGACATCACATCACCAGACTGGCCAATGAGAATTGGGGAATGATCACCAGACACTAGACTGGCCAATGAGAATTTGGGTATGGTAACTTGGAAAAGGTTATATACTTGCCTGGGCCATGTGGCCAGAGAGAGAGACACAGAAAGCTTTCTGAGGGAATGGAAGTACCTCAGAGAACCATGCCTTGAGTGAGCACATGGCTGGGGCATGGATTAGGAAAAGCATGTGGCCCAGCCAACTTGAACACCAGGTTTAACCCTCATAGACCCTGTAATGTAAATAGTTTTCTTTGTGCAGGGAACAGTTATGTTAGATTGCATCAGGGTTAGTTTTTATTTGTTTTTCTTGACTGAATGTATGCCTGCTTTCTGTCTCTGTAACTTTAAGCTTTAGCCTGGAGAAAAAGCCTTTTCTTCATGAAACTATTTCCCTCTTAAATTTGTTTGAATAAAAATAAACCTTTCTATTTTTCCTCACTAAGCCACACCTTACACATGCCTTATTTTGGTCCTGGCTGTCTTGGCTCTTCTCTGGGGATAGAGAAGGGGGGTTGGTAATATTTTAACAGAGCAAGTAGTTCCACTGGTTAACCATAGAACTCAAGCAGTCTCCTGGCAGGCTGAGAAAATACTGAGTCTGGGTGGTGGCAGCTTACCTGAGGAGAGATCTAGTTCTAAGGGATTTCCAGGTTAGGGAACCCTTAGAGTGTGTCTCAGAGAGATCAGGATAGGAGTTCTCAGCAGGAGCACTCGTAAATTGATTGTAAACACTGCAAGCCATTCCTCTCCACTCTGTGCTGGTGTGCATGCACAGAGAGAAAGAAGAGGCCCGCCTCACACCAATCTCAAATGTTTTAAATTCCCAACACATCTCCCAGGTTCCTAGTCCAACTTTCAAACCACTACACAAGGCTGGCTCTTGAAATGATCGTAGCCAGGCTGATGTGCCAGTCTTCCTCTCAGGGCTGTGTTTTTCCTTCTTGTACGTCCCATCCCAATCCCACCCCAGGCAAACCTCGTCATAGTACCATCAGGACAGGCCTTTCTCATGAAAGTAGAAAGTGCCGCTGAGCAGAATTATTACGAACAAGCAGGCCAATCGGGCCCTCATAAAATCCTAATATCCAGAGTTGAAGTTATTTAACTGAGTTATCTACAAAACTCTGTGGGTATGGGTGGCCAGACGGTGGGCTGAAATTACCATGCTGGCATGATTGATTGCTAATAAAAGTAATAGGAAAGTATTGGTGAATCTCTTTTTCAGAGAGGAGTGTTTTACTTAAACTACTGTGGTAACTAAACAACAGGCCTATAAGGTAGGTCCCTTATTTTGGAAGTAAGGGTTTTTGAAATCAATAGGACTTAATTTAAGCTTGTGTTTCCAGGGTGGGGTTGGTCGCTCAACTACTTTGGATGTGTTCATCGCTTATATCCTAACTGCATAGTCTGCTACAGATCCACTCAGAAGCAACTCCCATTGAGTCCAATGGGAGTTACAACCAGGCAAATGTGTATATGAATGTAAATCTTAAATTAAGTTAAATATTCAACTGACTAAATTCCACCACTGAACTGGGGAAAATTACTGTTTTTGGACTATAATGTCCCTACACTCTGTTCCCCATTTCCTAAACACCTAAAACCTCAACCCAACTAAAAGTAGTCTTAAGACCATCTGTCTCCATACACACACATTAGCGAGTGAGTCCCATTTAACTGTGTGGGACACACAGTACCTTTCAGTATAGAGTTATGGAGCCAGTGTATCCCTGCTCAGCCATGGAAACCCACTGGGTGACCTTGGACAGGTCACATTCTCTCAGCCTCAGAGGAAGGCAAAGGCACCCCCCCTTAACAAATCTTACCAAGGATTGTGGTAATTCAGAAACGACTTAAAGGCACACAAGAAACTAAATACGTACTTAGGATACCCCTTTTATGTACACTTCCTTGGTAAGTAACTCCCTTGGAATTCATCAGGCTTCAACATGGATTGGATCTAGGCCCCACATCACACTAACTTTAGGTGGATCAGGGGTAATGTGCATCTTGAGGGGGGTGATTTTAATGTGGCCCAACATAATCAGTTTAATTGCACTGTAGTCTGATTGTTTAAATTCAGCTAAATGGTGTTGGAAAAACCAGCATTTTTTCTGCACCCCCCACTTGCTTGTTAGTAGAGCAAAGCAAGTCTTAGGAAGTTTTTAGGGAATTCCTGCATGTGAAAGAGTTCCTCCCCTTCTCCTCACACTATCCTTAGTGGGCTTGGCTTGTAACTCAGTCTCAGCGAAGACTGGATAATCATTGTGTCATCATGTGACCCAGGTCTACTGACCTTGCAGTTGTCACTCTGCTATACTAGATGTTAATCCCTGACCATTTTAACTTTGAAGAAAACTTTCCCAAAGGGCTTGTACCCTGGGACCTTTAATGAATTTTTAATTTTTAAGCTCATAAACCCCAACAAATGGCGACCCAAGAAAAGGCTCCATTGCGAAGGAAACATGAAGTCTCTTTCCACAACTTTGGGTTTATGGCTAAAGATGGGAAGTCTCATTACGAAAAGAGAAAATAAGCTGTCTTGCATCCCATATTGAGAGAAAGGAGGTATATACATTAAACACACAAACAAACAAGTAAACAAACATGTATCCTGGTTCTGTCACCCTTGAAAAGACAATAAGCTGCTTGTGGCACCAGAGCTCTCTGACAGAGAAGACTAAATATTTCATAAAACTACACATCCAAGTTTTCCATAGCATTGAGCCATGGCAGTTAAAGTGGTGTCAAACTGCATTATTTCTGCAGTGTATCTGCAGCCTCAGTCTCTAGTTTTGAGAGGATATTTACAGTACTCAGATATTATTGGGAATTTAATAATGTTTTGAGATTTGTATCTCACTAGCAGAGTAAAAACTTAGCAGAAGGCTTTTATTGGAATACAGCCAAGTCAGTCCAACTGCCCCTCACACAGTCTAGCTAAGAGTAAACAAGCTTCAGTCTTCTTTAAAGTATATAAAAGGAGTTTACTTATAATATCTTGTGCATGGAGATACATAGGTACATCATCTTAAGATATGCAAGCAGGGAAGTAAAAATAGGAGTTCTACATGCTATGAACCCTCTAGAAAATGTGGGTGCCCGCATGGGCATTTCCCAGGGAATGGTGACTGAGTTAGTACTCAAACAAAGGCATAAAAGGATTTGACTACGTGCAGTAGGAAGAGGGGTCATAAACAGGCAATCAGGAAATAAAGTCATAAACCTTGCTTACATGCACTTTTAACTCTTTCAGTACCATGCACCCTTACATGCATGCAAAGGTTGCATTACCCCAACACCCCTTCTCAACCTGGCATGCACTCTTGAAGCTCTTGAAGCCCCATCTTGACAGGCAAGTTCTCAAAGTAATCTCTGGGTAGTGGCTTGGTCAAGATATCAGCTGTCATCTCACTTTAGGACAGTAGATAATCTTGATCATGCCTTCTCTCACCAGTTCATGAACACTGTGATGTTTGGTTCCAATGTGCTTGTTGCATGGTGTTATCTTCTTCTCCTGAGATAAACTAATGCAACTCTGATTGTCTTCAAACACTTGAATTGGCATCTGCTCAGTTATTCCAAAATCAATCAACAATTTATCAAGGTATAATAATTCTCTACATGTCTGCAATGCAGCAATGTACTCTGATTCAGTAGAAGAGAGTGCTACAACTTCTTGCTCATGGCTGGCCTGAGAGATAGGCCCATTTCCATACAAAAATAAGTAGCCACTGGTAGAAAGTGAACTTGAATGATCTCCCATCCAGTCAGCATCTATGTAGCAAACAAGGCTTGGATCATTGCTAGCTGGTAGCTTTATTTGAAAGTCTATAGTGCCCTTTAGATATCTGGCAACTCTTTTTACTGCAGTTAATCCTTCTTGGTTGGTTCAGCAACTTTTCTGCTTAGAATTCTTACAGCATAAGTTATATCAGGTCTAGTATTTGTGACTAAGTACAGAAGCTTTCCAATTGTTGTTGTATATATTGTATTGTTTGGTAAAAGTTCATTTTTCTCATCATTTTAAATGAAGTCTGTCACCATGGGTGTTGCCACACTATATGCATCTTGCATTCCAAGAGTTTCTAAAAGTTCAACAATTTTCTGTCTTTGACTCAGTAGGAAAGAGCTGTCTTCTTCTCTGCATCTGTACGCCTAGGTAATACGTAGCATTTCCTAATTCTTTCAATTCAACTTCTTTCTTCAAATTGTGTACAATTTATTTGTAATGTTCATCTCTCTGAGTAGCTATGATCAAGTCATCAACATAAGTCAAGATAAAAGTTGAATGTCCATTTTTGGTTCTGGTGTATAGGCATGGGTCTCCTTCTCCTTGTTTGAAGCCTAAACCCATCATCATTTTGTCTAATTTCTCATTCCAGGCTCTAGCAGTCACCTTTCTCTGTTCTAGAACATCTCAGAGAGATAATATATTGAATAGTTAGAGATGACCATCAGGAGATGGCCATTATTACTGCCTGGGAAGAGTGACCTCTCCTGCCCATGTATTCCCAGGAGTTAATTATTGGAGACAATTCTGTGCCAGATGGTAGAATTCCCCTGGGGGGCAAGTCACACTCTCTCAGCCTTAGATACAGGCAACAGCAACCCCACTCTGAACAAAACTTGCCAAGAAAACTCCAAAATAGGTTCACCCTGTGATGTCACTAAAGCTGGTGTTACCCCTTCTGAGTACTTGGTTGGGAGAACATTTTTCTCAGTCCTCTCTAAGAGTGAACAAGAGAGCTTATAGCTGGAAATCATGAGGCCCTCCAGATGTTGTTGGGCTGCAACTTATCTCCGTTCTACTCAGGACAGATAACAGGTGAGAAATACTGGGATCTGCAGTCTCTCTACTAAAACATGTAGAGAGCTACATGATCCCCATGATTCTTGCTTACAGACTACAGCAGATGGGGAAGATCATAAAGTTTTTAGATGTCACTGTACTAAAACTCCAGCAGCCCTTATCCCTGGCCATGCTGGCTGGGGTTGATGGAAGTTGCAACACCTGGAGGTCAGCACAGTTACCACTAATGGAAGTATTGGTCCAACACATCTGGAAGGTACCAGCTGAGAAGTTACTGTAATAGAAAGGGCACTGGACCTTTTAAGTCAACCATTTCTATTCAAGCCCTTCCTTGGAGAACTGACTCTGAAGGAACAGTCTCTCTAGACACCAGAATTATTTATTGTTTTCTTTAAATTACAAATTAGGGAATTAGGGGGGGTCCTTCCAAAATGAATTTGCAAACTAACCATATGATGTTTCCTGGAAACTAAGTAGCCAGCTGCACACTGTTCCCCCTTCCCCACATAACTGAGTAGCGGAAGGTATCTGTATGTGCAGGGCCTGAGGGAACAGAGGTCTGGGGAGAATCGCTCTGAAGATGTGTGGTCTACATTCTCCCCCTCCCCAAGGCACTGCCATTTCCACACTTCTAGCCTCCCTTCTGCGTTCCCACCGCGGCTCGGCTCCTGTCACAATCCACGTCCACCTGGTCCATCTAACCTTTCGAGCGGGGGGAGGCAGCCCCCTGGCAGGCACTGGAGTGGGGAGACAGGTTTAGGATACCCTGTTAGAAGCTTGGGAGAGGGCACGGAGCTCGGGGTCTATTTGAGCATCAGGACTGATCCAAGGCAAGTTGCTATCCGAGGATAAAAATGACACCCTCTCTCATTCCAGAAATCCGACTATACCAGAGGGGCCTGCCGCTTCCCCCACTAAAGAGGTTGGTGGACTGCAACACCCGTCATCCATCGCCATTGGCTGGGAGGGACATTTGTTTTTATGTGGGAAAGAGAGAGAGAAAGAAAGTCTGTTGAGTGTTTTTTATACAGGTATCCTTGAATGAGAGACCACCAACGAATCCCAGATGCTGTAGGCTCTATTTTAGAGGAAGGAACTGGCAAAACCACCTCTGAGTAATTCCTTGCCTAAGAAAACCCTATGAAATTTATGGGGTCGCCAGAAGTGACTTAAAGGCACACAGTCTCACAGCTTAAGGGTGGATTGTGCGCATGCGCTTTCCAAGGGAGGCCGGGGGAAAGAGATAAGGAGAAAGCGCTGAACTTTTTCAAGCGCCGCTATGGGACGCTGATTAAGAAGGTGCTTAGTGAAGTTGGGGCGAAGCAGAGGTTCTACTTCTCTCTCGCTCTCCTTCTCCCCTTTCCCTCCCCTCTCACCTTCTCTCTCCCTTTCCAGGGAAAGATCGAAGAGGCCGATTTGAAAGATCCCAGGTTCCCCCCTCCCCACTTTTCCTTTTTACTATAGGTCTTTTCCCACCCGGCTTTTCCTACACTGACCACTGGAGTCCTTAACATTCACTGCATTTGACCCCTTTCCTTGCGTTTAACCGAACATCCAAGTGCAGCATGAGAGAGGCAGAGGTTTTCTATGAGAGAGAAAAACACGTGGAAAACATGGGCGTGTGGAGTGGGAGGCACGTTGTTTATCATTTTCGATGTCTGCAGGTCCTGACGATGCCAAGAAGAGCGCCGATCCACGGGACGAGAACTGTACAACATTTCCCACCATGGAAGCCGGGCATTGTGTGAACGCCCAGGCCACGTTGGAACCGAGTTGCCGGTCAGATGAATTGGAAAAAAAATATATTGGTATATCAGTAGCGGAGTAAAAATAAACACGCGTTCAGCGGAAGGTTTTTCTATAGATTAGCAACTAAACCAGCCTCGCAGCCCCCCCTTTCACACAGTCTAGCAGACAATAAAACAAGCTTCAGTCTTCTTAAAGTATATAAAAAGAAATTTACTTACAGTATCTTGTGTATGCATACACAGGTACATCAACTTGAGATATGCAATCAGAGAAGTAAAAATAGGAGTTCTACATCCTAGGGACCCATATTAAAAGAAAAGTGTGTGTGTGTCCATGTGGCATCTCACAAGGAAGGGCGGCAGAGTGAGAGCCCAAACAAAAGATCAAAGCATTTGCTACGTGCAGCAGGAAGATAGGTCATAAAACTCTAACAAACAACTCTAACAAAGAGGAAATTTCCCATAAACACCCTTTATATGCAGTTTAACTCTTTAACTACCATGCCCCCCATGCATGCTAGGTTGCCATATCCCAACAAGATTGATGCAGGGGATGGCTTTTTTTCAACCAATCAGTCCAGTGCTTCTGCTGCCTAGGTATGCGAGTGAAGTTATTAGGGTTCACGTTCTCCATTAAAGAGGGGCCAATTGCTAACTGGGGGTGGGGGGCACTGGCCTGGACAAGGAGACACCCCCAAAAGGCTTTCTCAGACCTAATCCACACTACACAAATAATCTAGTTTGAAACAGTATTGTTTGCTATGGCTCCTTCATATGGAATCCTGGGATTTGTAGTTTTACAGGGTCTTTAGCCTTCTCTGCTAGAGTGCTGGTGCCTCACCAAACTACAAATCCCAGGATTCTATACGAAGGAGCCATGGCAAATAATTCAGTTTCAAACTGGATTATTTGTGCAGTGTGGATGCACCCATAGTGTCACTCTCAACAAAGCTGAAGCCGAATCAAGGCGATTTATCCCTTTTTTTGTAGCGGGATCAATTAGGAATAGGAAAGGGCTTCTATTGGGACTGGAAGAAAATTGAGATGCAGTTTGGCGTCTGCTTTCCCGAGCATAAAAGACTGTGAGGCTTTCTTCCGAGTCAACTACGGTCAAGGCACACGTTCCAGAAACGATAAAATGGGAGGGTTCCCCCCCACCCGCAATTCTATCTTTACATACAAAGTGGAGCATAGAAGTTTACAGTTTATTTTGCAAAGCTAACACTAAGGCCACGGACTTTAAACGCCTCGACGTGGGGTGGGGTGGGGGAGATAATGGGGCATTTTTTCTTCAAAGCGAAAGAGACTGAAGTCTCTTTTCGCAAAGTCTCAACAAATGGGATAGACATACACGCGCGCGTATTCTTCAGGCATCGATAATAGTATGGTAGGGTATAATCTAACTATGGCATAGAATCAAGCCAGATGCTTATAATATGTTTGTTTCTACTTGTAAGATCACATGAGGAGTTAGCATGGTATAGTGGTTTGAGTGTGGGATTAGGATTCTGGAAGATCAGGGTTCGGATCCCCGCTGGGGCACGGAAGCCCACTGGCCCCACTGGCCCCACTCGCATAGTCTTAGAAGAAGGACATGGCAAACCTCTGAATATGAAGTCGAAGGCTTTCATGGCCGGTATCCATAGTTTTTCCTTAGGTTTTTCCGGGCTGTGAGGCAG
The DNA here is from genome assembly GCA_030847615.1 of Gambelia wislizenii. NCBI lineage: Eukaryota > Metazoa > Chordata > Lepidosauria > Squamata > Crotaphytidae > Gambelia > Gambelia wislizenii. The sequence goes on from JAUMIR010000004.1 coordinate 93,338,934, forward strand.
TGTTCTGGAATAGTTTCTGACGTTTCACCTGCATTTGCACCCCACACAATATATAAACTCCACACACACTCTTACCCAACCATTCTCTGAGGATGCCAGCCACAGATGCAGGCGAAACATCAGAAAGAAATTCTTCCAGAACACGGCCTCACAGTCTGGAAAAACCCCAAAGGAAAAACTTCTCTGAATAAATCCCCGCCAAGAAAACCATTGGAGGGGGGCGCTGTAAGTCGGAGTCCCCTTGAAGGCACATAACAACAAGATCATATACTAATCATGCAGTTATACAAATATTCTGAATGACGATTGTTGCCGATGATCACCAAAAGTGTCTGTTGCAGGAGGCCTCTGCCCCATATTTCCTCTTAAAAGCAACCCAACCACACCACCGTACTGTAAATCCAACTTCTAGTCCCAACTGGAGTAGGCCTGCTGAAATCAATGGGACTTGTGTTAGTATTGACTAACAAATCCCGTTCGTTTCAATGGGTTTCCTCGAGTTATGACAAATGTTGGAGGTAGCTGCAACCTCATACAAAGTAAAAAGAAATTTGATATTAAACCTCGTTTGACTCAGTAGCACTTACATCAAAATAAACTTGCACAGAATACCGCTGCTCACCTTTTATTTTATTTTAAAATTTGCTCAAAGCCAGGAAACTTTACCCCACAAGTGGTTTTGAGGATGGAATCTTTGTTGCTATTTTAGTATTTTTTTTAAAGTGTGTGTCATTCAAAATTATTATTTTTACCAATTATTTTATTCTACCTGTTTTTGAAGGCAATCTTTTTCTGGAGAAGCAGCCTATCCATACATATTTGAAAAATTACATAAAAAGAGAAAAAAAAGGCAATACAATAGCACCTCTGAAATTAACTGGGAAGAATAATTTTTTAGCATAAGCATTCATGGACTCTAGTCCACATCACCAGATAACAAAAATGAAAATGAAAAACACAAAAAATTACTATAAGGATTCATGGAAATAAATGAAAGTTTTAAGAAGTGGATTTATGGGTTACCATGTGATTTGTGATTTATGCCTTCAAATTGGTATTTTGTCAGTTGGCTACTTAGGAGTAAATACGCCTAGGTTCTAATTATATGTGCTAGAGATCCACCCACGCACGCACCCATTCTGCAGACGCAGGTAATACTATGGTTTGGTGTAATCTAAGTATATTATATAACAGGTTTTCTAAAGGTCATAATCTAGTGCCATATCTTGGTTTTCTATATCCTCCCCTCAGGGACCATCATTAGACAAGATGGTCTAAGTTGCGCGGGCTTCCTGTATTGGTTATGCCGGCTTTAGTGTTACACAGAACGCTTCGCCATGGTCAAAGAGTGCCCCGAAGGAGAAGAGTGCTCGTTCCAACCATCAAGCCCCACCAGAAATGGAGACCCTCATCTGGAAGCGAGGTCTTAAAAACTGTCCCCCCTCCAGCACCCTTCTCAACTCCCCATACCGAATCCAGATTCAAGTTGGTGTCCAACCAGGCCCGCTTCTGTTTGCGGAACATGTAAAAGACAGGCCGAGCCAGGCCTTCAAGAAATTGTGTGTGTTTCTTGGGGGAAGAAGGTGTGCGTGCAACCTCCGAGTGGTCTGTGGTGGGTATTTTCTTTTATGAGGGGCATCTGCACACAAACAACCGAGAAGATTATTGGCTTGATATTTGCTCCCGCTATAAACACACACCTGCCATTTTACTAGACTCCCACCCACTCCAAGCTAGTGCGCTTGCTATTGCTCTGTAAGGTGATGGGCCTTCCCATCTAATTGTCCTTTTATGGCCCTTATGTTCGTTGTTTAGACAGGATCGGCCTCGGCTCCTCATCACACCCAAGGAAGCCTCCGTCCTTCCCAAGATCAAATGATTTGGAAAAAGTTACTTCTCCCCCTTTCTGGGAAGAGAACTCCTAGAGTTCTTCAGACAAGCCCGGCTGGCAGAGGGATTTGGAGAATAGATAAACGTGGTTTTTTTAAGTAACTTTTTCAAACTCTGGCCTCACCTGTGAAGAAGCTACCGCCTACTTTCCTTGAGTTTCCTGTGCAAGACCAGAGCTTAACTGGGGCATGCCTTTCATTATTTGTTCACCATAAAGGAGAACTGAGGAAGGCCTGTTGGATAGTACAGTACTATCGTTTGCAAGCTAAAAAAAACATTCTCCAGTTACATGCCAAGAGCAAGCCTGGTGTAGCGGGTGGCGTTTTGAACTAGGACTATGGAAGATCAGGGTTCGAATTCCTTGGGTGACTCTGGCCTCGGAGGAAGGCAATGGCAAACCCCCCCCCCCAGACTTCTGCCTAAGAAAGCCCTATGACAGGGTCGTCTTAAGCCAGAATCAAACAACAAAGTTACAACCCGCATTGAAGGCTTTGCATTCAGGAGGGAGCTGGACTAGATGACCTTTATCATCACCATCATCATCATCATCATCATCATCTAGTTCAATAGCACCATCAATGTACATGGCGCCTTACAAGAAAAAGAACAACAAAACAATTCTCTGACCTCAAGTTTACAATCTGATAAAAAGACATGAAAGCCTTCCATTCTTTCCTAGGTCGGTAAAACAAGTACCGGGCTTGTGGGGGCAATTAGCTAACACACACTGGAAGCTGCTTAATGTAGTGTAGACGTGTAAATTGCTATTGCTTAAAACAATTTGTAAGCTGCTCTGATAGCCTTGTGGCTGAAGAGCGGGCTATAAATAAATAAATAAATAAATAAAATGATACCAAAGAAAAGGGGATGGCTATAGGGGAAGAGATTAAGTCTAGCATTCTCTTCTCTCCCTCTTTGGCCAGGGCAATGGCAGTTGGGATGGAGGGAGGGGAGTTCTGCTTTTGGGCCCAGGCAAGATGGAGCTCTGCTTGCCTTTCCTTCTCTCCATAGAAATACAGTGACCCAATACAGCTGGAGCGTCTTTAGCAAGCACCAGAGTCACACTCTCACCCAGAGGGTGGAAAAGTTCCTGTTAATCCAAGAAAGGAACTTTTCCAAACTCTGTTTCTTGGACTGTAAGTTGTTTTTTTTTTTTTTAAACACCCCCTCTTGGACTCTAGCCTTTCCCCTTAATTCATTGAGCGGCTAAAACAAACAAACAAACAAACAGAAAACACCAGAGGTAGGCTGTGCTGTCCGGGAAGGGGACCCATCGCTTCGGCCCTGCCCCACTCGGTTCTCCTTACTGCTGCTGGCCATCTCTGCCTGTCGGAATCCAAAGCCCTCCCTCTGCTTGGGCTTCTCCTCGGGGTGCTGGACCGAAACCTCCGATTTTCCAAATACTGTAGGTATAATTGAAATGTGTAAATATAATGTGATTATAGTGCGTTTAGATTAAGAGGAAAACTGTATTAGTGTTAGGATCGATAGTTTTATTTTTGTATTAGTAAGAAAAGAGAAAAAACAATTATTACGATTTTTGCGTTATTGTTAGGGCCTTTTGCGGTCGGGTGTATTTTTCAGTAGAATGGTCTTATTCCAATAAAACATTTCCTAATCCCCGATCCTCCCGGCGGAGGGGAGGGACGCGCCTTCTCCCACCCTCCTGGTTCCCCGCGTGTTCGTGGGCACCCGGCTGCCTCCCTCGTGGCAGGCCAGCCTTTTCCTGGTGGAGTCTTCCCCCGCCCTTGGGGATCTAAGGGGAGTTCGAGGAAGTGCGGACAGGCGGGCGCTATCGCAGTTTTGGGCCTGGTCGCGAACGACAAGCCGAGTTCTTCACCTTCGTGTCTCCGAGCTGGGACTACAACTGCATCGAGTAGGTTTCAAACCCCACAGATCCGATGGATGGGGGAAATGCATCTCCTCCCCAGGCAAGAACTCTCCAGTTAGCCTTTATATTCCTCCCGCCCGGAGATGAGTTTTCCGTCTCCGTGTAACGTTTGTCCTGATTTACCTGCATGCAGGTCGTCACTCTGGCAACCTCTGCCCTGCCTGCAGAAGTGATCGATTTTTGATTTCCTTTTTTAAAAATGTACTTACGCAGCTCTCTTAACTTCGGGCTGAAAACAGCAATTAGTGTTTGCAATTAGCTCGATGCAGCCCATTAGTCAACACAGATCTTAAATGCGGAGCCTGACCTGGATGGAGCTTTACAAGCTATCCGGAATTATAGAGGTGAAATTGGGGGGGGGGGAGGTTAAGGAGGTTATTGAAACACAAATACTTCAAAATTGGATGGAAAAAGCAGCCGTGCCTGATGGCTGCTGTTAAGAACCCGGATAGAATAATTACCCCTTGCCCCCCACCCCTAGTAAAATGGTCTCATGATTATATATTAAACACTTCACTGTTTCAGAAAGGAAAATCTTTTTTCTTTTTTCTTTTTTCTTTTTAAGAAAGACACTCTCCCTAGTGCCATTAATACTGAATATGGAATTCAACTGATGCAGTTCACATCTCTTGCCAGAAAAGCTTCACCTGTTGAACTTCTGCAGGTGTTCAACAGTTGGTCACTGGGAAGCTCCAATGGAAGGGGTAAAAATGATGGTGACCCCAAGAATCAGTGCTCTGAAGTAAGGTAAAATGATGATTATAAAACATGAATGAATATATAAAAGGATGTTCCTATGTCAAAATTAATCTTTTATGTAGCCTTACAAGCAGGCTATTAATATACCCATAATAAAGATAGAAAACTGAGGCTGATAGATATCAGTATGTCCAATGCTGACAACCTGTGCAAAAGAAAGGGAACTGGTTTCCTTTTCTTCCTGACGTTAAGCAGACTCCTTCCAGCCTATATTCATGCTTTTGATGAATTTTTAACCATTTTGGATTTCCTGATCACATTTTTTTAAAAAGTCACCATCAACCAATTAAATTTGGTGGAATACCTCTGCATAAAAGTAAAACATATTTATTTTGTACCTCTTTATTTAAAGCATTTGTTTATTATCTTTCAGCCTTCAAGGGCTCCCAAGACAGTGCATTAACATTATTTAAAATAATATAAACAGATAAAACATAAAAACATTATTCTGTATATTTATATATTTTATATGTTTTATTTGCATTAACTTGTAAGCTGCTTTGAGTCCTGGTTTTGGGGGAAAGGGCAGGGTATAAATAAAGATGATGAAAATGACAGTAATAATCAATTTGAAACATACAACAGCAACAATTTTATTCATTTATATTCAAACTTTCTCCAAATAAGGAGACTCAAGGCAACTAACAACATATTTTAAAACAGTACAGATTAAAAACTATACAAAAACTTCAAATAAAAGTGTAAATATAAAAGTTGTTTAAAAACAACTTATAGAGTTTAAAAACATTGAAATTCATTAAAAGACTGCATACAAGCCATAACAACAGCACCAAACACCATGAAAAGCCCATCCTAGTCACTTTCTAAAAGCCTGATGACATTAAAAACATGCTTAACTTGCTGGTGGAAGGAGAGCAAAGACAGGGCCATCCTGGCCTCCCTAGGGAAAAAGTTCCAAAACTGGGGAGCAGCCACTGAGAAGGCCCTTTCCCTTATTCTCACCAAAAGAGCCTGAGAAGGTTGTGGGGCAGAGAGAAGGGTCTCTCTAGAAGATCTTAGAGTTCCAATGGGCTCAGAAAAACAAAGTCTTAACATAGTTTTTTAAAAAAGCATGTTCAGTTCAGGTGTTCTATCCCTGGTTTTCAGAACTGAAGGTCATATGCAGTAATACTGTGTTTACTGTGTATGAGAAGCTCAAGAGAGGTGCCTGACCTCCCTTGGGAAGGATTTCCATAGCCAGGATGTAACTACAGAGAAAAGCCCTGTCATGCATATCTACCAATCTTGGCTTTTGAGATGGTGGGACATCTATTGGAAATCCAGAACTGTTTTTAAGACTGGGGTCCCTCAACATTGGCAATTGTGTTTACTTGCAGGTACTTTCTACGGAAGGCAAAATTCTTTACCCATCCATTATCACTGGACTAGAGATAAATCCTTTGTTCTGGAAGCTACATTTGCACCCATACCATTGAGACGCCTCAGGATGGATATCTTCATATTTTGTTTTAGAGATGTAACAATCAGCATATATTTTTGTTATTCCTTCTTATCTTCAAGTCTTGTGTCTGTGTACTGAAGTATTAAACATGATGTTCGAGAGTAAAGTACATTTCATATGTTTTTAAAAAGGCTGTGAAGTACTTTCTTTGTTTTGCTAGATACAGTGATGAAAGATGGGTGGGCAAAAGGGTTGGATGGCTGTTAATTGTTTGTGTTTGGAACTGCTTCGCTTTGCTGTATACTTTTAAAGAGATACTCTGCTAATTTTGCTTATTTTTACCACTGAGGAGAATATAGCCGACCGTTTCTTTGGCACCATTTTTAACATTCTCCATTAACATCCTTAAATGTGAAGATTCTTACAAGCACAATGTGTATACTTAGATGTCCTCTCCATGTGTTACAATAAGTGTAGTTTACTCCCAAGTAAGAGAACATAGGATAGATTGTGGGCATCTTTATTACTCCTAGGGGGGCTCAGAGACGCTGTCTTAATATGTATTAGTGCTCAATAATTTAGTAAATCCTTTGATAATTCCTGAGAAGACTCAACTGTTTAGGAACCTTGGTGGTCCAATTTTGCCTGATCATATTTTTTTGGGGGTGGGTCTGTCTCAGCTCCCCTCCCCAGCATAGTCTTGGGAGGACTCAAGCTGCCTCTTCCCACCTGTTTTAGGGCCCATGGCCTCTGCCAAAGATCTTGTATTTTTCCAGGCCCATATGGGAGGAGAAGGTCTTTCAGATATCCTGGTCCCAAGCCATTTTGGGTTTTGTAGGTCTAAACCTACAAAATGTAAGTTTTTTAAAAAATATATATGAAGGAACTAGATAAAATCCTCAAGTGTAAAAATACCAAAGTCCGAATCATCTACATTAAAGAAATATTTCTGATTTCTTTGTATGGATGTGAAAGCTGGACAGTGAAGAAAGCTGACAGAAAGAAAATTCATTTGAAATGTGGTGCTGGAGGAAAACTCTGCAGGTAACACAGACTGCTAAAAAGACAAGTGAAGGGGTATTAGAGCAAATCACGCCTGAACTCTTGCCAGAAGCAAAGATGATTAAACTGGGGCTGTTGCACTTTGGACACATAATGAGATGACACAAACTTAGGGCTGTGGCTTCCTTGAGTCAATCCACCTGTAATGTGGACTCTCTTTTTTTGCTGCCTTCCACTTAGTGTTATTTTCCCGTGAAGCACAAGACTATAATGCTAAGTAAAGTGGAAGGCAGTAGAAAAAGAGGGAGACCACATTACAGGGGGATTGTCTCAGTCAAGGAAGTCACAGCCCGAGTTTGCAAGAACTGAGCAGGGCAGTTGATGACTGGCGTTCTTGGGTAGTCTTTCATTCATAGGGTCACCATAAATTGAACTTGACTTGACTGCAAGTAATACTAACAAGAGTCAAAATCAGTTCCTTGAGCTGAGCTCAGTAACAAACTGGAAGCAAGACTAGTGAGATATGGTCTCTAAAGCACATACCTGACAGGAGTCTGGCTACTGCATTTTGCACTCACAGTAGCTTCTGAACACTTTCCTCCTCAAGGACAACCCCACATAGAGTGCATTCCAGTAGTTTAATTGGGAGGCAATTATGGCATGAACGACTGTGGTCAGATCTGCCTTCCCCTGGAAATGATGAAGCTGGTACACCAACTTAAGGAAAAGCACACCTGCCCACGGCAGTCACCTCACCTTCCAGGAGCATGGTTGAGGCCACCAACACCCCCAAGCTACCGACACATTGAAACTTCCAAATTTGCATACTGAGACAGCCTAGACATAACTTTGTAAGTTCAATACAGAACCAAACAAAGCAGAATGAGTCACTACCTTAGGCAGATGATTTTGGGTGTCATGACAGAGTAAGCAAGTTATTTCTTTTATTATTATTTTATTCCTTTACTGCCAGGGAGTGGAAGAGGCCCTTGTAGGATTTTCTGCCAAAATAAACATGACTGACCTTGGGTACTGTGGACCTTGACTGGGGTGGAGGTAGGGAGAAGAGATTTGCTCAAGCAGACAGAGCTGTGCCATGTGGCTTGGTTAGCCTGCTGCCCTCTGGTGCAGTGGAGGTTGTCCTGTTAATAGAACTAATGCAAGTTTCAATTGACAGTCTTACAAGCTTATAAAGCCTGTGTGAAACACGGGAATATGTTAACTTGACTCTCACCTCTGGCAGAAACAGTGCCTTGTGACAGTCCCAGTTTTGCCTCAGTTTAAAAAGAACTAAAGCCTCCTGCCTCCATAATCAGGTTAGGAGCCTTTTTACACCACACAGTTATAGTGATATGATTCCAGTTTAACTGCCATGGCTGCATATTATAGAACCCTGGGATGTATTAATTTGGTGAGACATTAGAGGTCTCTGTCTGAGATTTCTAAATAAAGTTGGCTCTCCATATCTGTGGGTTCTGCATCCATAGATTCAACCAACCATTGAAAATGTTTTTGGGGGGAAATTCCAAAAAGCAAACCTTGCTGTTTGCCTTTGTATATAAGGGATGCCATTTTACTATGCCATTGTATATAATGGGACTTGAGCATCCATGGATTTTGGTATCAATGGGGTGTGAGTGTGTCCTGGAGCAAACCCCAGTGGACACTGAGTGCTTACTATACCCACCTCCTCCCTCCAAAACTGCAAATGCTAGGATTCCATAGTATGATGCCATAGCAGCTAAAGCGGAATCATAGTGCCATAATTGTGTAGCGTAAAAGCATGCAGATCATTGCGCTTCCAGAACTCTGTCAGCTCCTGAGAGCATGCAATGTATTTAGGCTTTGATGCTTCATAAGGCAATACAGTCTTTGCTACAACATGGGTGGGAATCATGTGGCCCTCCAGCTGTTGACAGATATCAACTGCAGCTCCCATCAGCCCTAGCCAGCATAGCTAATAGGGAGGAATACTTGGAGTTGTGGTCCAACAACATCTGGAGTCCTATGTAATTCTATGCACTACAGCAGTGGCTTTTAACCTTTTCTTTACCAGGGATTCCCTTTAGATATCTTTTGTTGCTGCGGACCCCTAAAACTTAACCCAAAGTTGAAAACCTAATAATACTAATACTAATAATACTAATAATACTACCTAATAATGATGATACAGTTACACCCTCCATTAAACTTTCCCTCAGATGCACTGGAGGAGGAGGGAAGAGTTTTCTTCTGCTTCTTCTTGCAAGTCTGTGGCTAGAGTGGATTGAATGGCAATGCGCAGGCCAAGTCAGCTAGCCAGCCTTTGCCTTAGCTCCTGTCATGTGGCCACTCCACTGCAGGGAGGAGGTGGGCCAAGCAGCTTTCAAGCCTTTGTAGACTCCCTGTGAGAACATTGCGGCCCCCTGGAGGTCCCTGGACCACAAGTTAAAAACCACTGCACTACAGCATAGTGACTGCATCCACCACATTTGGATTTTGACCTGACAAAGTTTGAATGCAGTGGAGGGTAAGTTGTAAGCAGCCACATGTCACACTGTAGATGACATTGCACAGCATCATTCTGGACCCTGGGACATGTCTGCTAAGGAATTAGCTGTAGCTTCTGATTTTTCTGTTCTTGCGACACTTGAGCCAACGTGAATTATGCCAGAAGGTTTTTAGATAATTGCACCCCCCCTTAAGAGAATGTATCATTACAATGGTCTGGAAAACATGCCTCCACACAAACAAACAAAAAGTCAAGACAGAAAGAGATATTCACATATAATGGAGTGTACATGTATTCACTCAGGGTGGGTTGAAATGATAGCTAAGCGTGTTTTGTTCCTCAAAGAGCATTCCTTCACCTGGAAGAACATGTGCTGGAATACTATAATCCTTACATTGCTACTGGATCTAAGTTTCTTGATTTACAAACAAAAGAAATAATTCTGGGATCTTTAGTAAATGTGTTACTTAAAAAACAAACATGCACAATTGCTTGTAAAAGTTTTTCTGCTACTCTGCACAGCAATAAATGTAGTTAGGGGGACAGGAATAGGATTGTGGAAACATTTCCAGTTGCCAGTTCTGCTTAAACTGTTGTAAATGTTAAGTGTGTAGTTTTTAATTAAAAAACCAAACCAAACCACAAAACACCTGCATGCAGTTTGCTGTTTTGTTTCATCGTCTTACTGTATGTGACCTTGCGCCCCTTCCAAATCATGGGAACCATGCAATCCACTGCATGTTTTGCTTCTCTCAGTCTGGCAGGTTACACATAAAGCCCTGGATCCTGTTGATTAGCCCAAAATGGAATAAACCCATTGAATCAAATACTGAATGGCGAGACAACCCTTTGGTAAGTCTCATTGATTGAATGGGTCTACTCTACTTGGAACTAGCAACAATTCAGGTGCTAGTGAGGTTTGTTGGGACAAAGGGAAAGGATGGTTGGGTGGGCTAGGATTTTGAGCTCATCTGTGTGCCCTACTGGAATGTCTGTAATTTATTTATTTTTGACTCAAAGCAAGACAGCTAAAGGGGAGAGAAGGAGTCAGTTTCCTCTAGAGAGCAGTGATGAGAATACATATTACAGCATAACGAAATGAAGTTCTTTCTGGGGGGCACCATTTTCTAAAAGGTTATGTTCTTTAAACACTTATTCTACCTCATTTTGAGTCTTTCAAGGTTCATCAAAGGCCTGACCAGTAGAGAAAGTATGACTTCATCTAAGTTCTAGAAGCACCCTGTGCCAAGATGTTAGAATATTCAGTTCTTTCATTGTTATTGTGTGCCTTCAAGTCATTTCCATCTTATGGTAGCCCTAATGTGAAGTTATCACAGTGTTTTCTTGGCAAGATTTGTTCAGAGTGGGGTGGACAATGCCTTCTTTGAGGCTGAGAGAGTATGACTTGCCAAAGATCACCCAGTCAGTTTCCATGGCTGAGCGGGGATTCAAACCCATGTATCCCAGAGTACTAATCCAACACTCAAATCACTACACCATACTGGCTCTTATTAAGATTTTTACAATCTATGTTTGGTTAATTAGGCCCATCTGAGTTCATATGGGGTTTTGCTATAGGAGTTAGTCTAGCACCTTTGCTATTGTCTGCACATTCTAACTCTGGACTTTTTCAGATTAGTCTTACCGCGCAAGAAGACTCCAGGAGAGGTACGCCGCTATCGCATGGCAGGGGGTCCATTTCAGACTACGCTGTCCCTCTCTTGGCAATCATTCATATCAGTTCTGTGTTCTATTGAAGGCAACTGCACCATTTTTTACTCACGGAACTTGTCCGTGAGTAAAAAATGGCATGGTTGCCTTCAATCGAACACAGAACTGATATGGACGATGCCAAGAGAGGGACAGCATAGTCCGAAATGGACCCCCTGCCGTGCGATAGCGGCGTACCTCTCCTGGAGTCTTCTTGTGCAGTAAGACTAGTCTGAAAAAGTCCTCTGATGCTTCATTCTTGTTGCTTTGGTCCTATATCTGTGAGAGCTATGCCTTTGGTATTTATATGGAACTGGGGTAGGAATCATGGGAACCAGCATGGTGTAGTACTCTGAGTTTTGTACTAGGACTTCAGGTAACCAGGGTCCAAATTCCCCACCCCCCATGTAATCTTACTGGGTAACCTTAACTATATCATACTCTCTCAGGATGGGAAGCATCTTCTGAATAAATCTTGCTAGAAGCTCTCTACAAAAGGTCTCCGTAAGTCAGAGTTGACTTGAAGACACATAACGACAATAGCAAGGAAACACGTGGGCCTCTCAGATGTTGTTAAATTGCAAGTCCCATCAGCCCTTCCCAGCATAGACAATGATGAGGAATGCAACAGCTAGCAGTCTGTATGATCCTCACCCATGAAAAAGAGTTAGACTGGAGAGTTTCTTTATTTTTGCCTGATGTGTATATTCCCAATCTGGTTCTTTGTATAGTCTATTCCTAATTTTCTATCTTTAGTAAATAAATGTACCTACTTATCATGCTCTGTGTGTGTGCATGTGCATATAAGTGCATGCATATTACTAGGGGAAGTTTGTGGTTCAAAACCCAGTATCTAACTGCCTGGTTATTGCTGCTGAATATTGCTTATTGATTCTGGTCTGGGGCATAACAAAAAGAGGGTGCCTAGTTTTGCCTCTTGTTGCCTTGAAGCCAGCAATTGTCCTTTAGAGTCTGGGTAGGACAGGCTGAAGTGGATACAAGAAGTGTCAATCTACCTTGCAGGATTGTTGTTTCACTCTGATTCTTTCAGTTCCATCCCTAGCTACAGCCCTTGATGCATACATATCACAATTGATAGGATGGGTTTGTTTTGAGGATGCTTTGAGGTGGGCCCATGTTATTGCCTTGGATTAAGACTAAAATAAAAATTTGACAAATATACATATGCAGATTCTGAGGTGTTTTACAACAGTAGCTAACTGCTGACATATATGAAAGTTTTTCTAATAACAGGGGCTAAAAGTGATATTTGCTCCTGATATCAGATTTTGTCCCTTATCCTAGCCCATTACAGTTTGTTCAGGTTTGTAGACCTGCTTCTCTTTCCTTCTCTGCATATAGGAGACAATTTTTGTGTGTGTGTGTGTGTATGAGGTATGTTCATAGTCATTATGTATTTTTTTTTAAAATACAGGGTGTCCACTTTAGCACAGAATGAACCTGAAAGGAAAATGAGTACTCTGATAGCCTTTCCCCCCACCTTCCACTGTTACACTTGGATCCGATTTGCACATTCTAATCTTGAATTGGCTGGCCTCTAGTAAAAGTTCACTGGATTCCAGAGCTATATCCAGCTGAGGAAAAACATTGCTGTTATTGAGGTTTTCATCCTATTGGGGAAATACATTTTTCTCCCTATTTTTAAGAAGCTAGCATAAGCATGTGCTAAATTATTCCCATATTTTAGGACTTAGGGTGTATGGAGGTTGGAGGAATGAAATCTTGCCTTAAAACCTCTGTTTGATTTTGGACTATGCCAGGAATGCTAAGGGAAGGGTTAGCATATTGTTCACTGATGGAATTGATTGTCAAATGGAGAACTAATCTAAATACATCAATATGGATTAAGAAATCTAAAGAAGGCCCACCTATCTGATTAAGTTTTATGAAAGCATAGCCACATTAAAGACATTCAAGCAACAATGAAATATATGTTTACTATGTGCCACCTAGAAGGTCCTACAGGAGCGTAAGTGGAATATAAGGTCTAAATCAGGGTTAGTGGGAATCAGGTGGACCTCCAGAAATTGTTGGACTACAGGCTCCCATCAACCTTGGATAGTAAAGCCAACAGTAAGGGATAATAGGGATTGCAATCTAATATAATAATCCTTGCCTAAACCAATTGCTAGTCCCAAAAAGAGAAGACCTAATGAGTCAATTGCTGAGTGGTATGTGGACACTTACATAAATCCTATTGGTTCAAAGGGCCTCCATTGGATTTAGGCCTAACTTTTAATAATAAATTGTGACTTAGCATTGCTCTGAGGCATATGTCATAACTAAACACAGTGGTTAGCAAGAGTAAGGAGCTTGTGCATTCGGACCACTTTCCCTCAAAATGTATACACACATGCCCAAACAAAAAGAGGAGGAAGCTCACACCCTCTGTGAAGTCGAAGGCTTTCACGGGTGGCATCTGTAATTTTTTGTGGGTTTTATTCTGGGCTGTGAGGCTATGTTTTAGAAGAGTTTATTCCTGACGTTTCACCTGCATCTGTGGCTAGCATCTTCAGAGAATGGTGGCGTGTGGGTATGTGGGGTTTATATACTGTGAGTCCCTGTTGAAGAGGATTAGCATGTAAATTTGTGTATTCAGTTGTAGAAGGTTCAGTTCTTAGGGTGGGAGGATATGTGAGGGGATTAAGAAAGAGAAAACCCTAAAAGTAAACAATGTTTGGCTTCCAGTCCTGAAAAACACCAAAATAAAAACTCAACACATGCAAATGAACTTCACCCAGGGACAGGGGGCTTCCCAGCAGATAATGGACAATGAGCTAAATAGACACTAATCCCCCTGGCATTAGAAAAAGAAAGGTTTAATAGTAAAACCAAGCACAAAAACACACTTTAAAAAATACAAAATACGGGGAGGGTTCAAAAAAGTGTGTCACTTACATCAATCTTGTTGGAGTATATGAGTATAAAAATTAAAAATTTATTGAAGATTCCAGGGAGCAAGCCCTTTAGGAAAATCTTCTTAAGAAAAGTTTATTTTAAAGTAAGCAGAGTTAACACAGGGAAGACTGACCAAGCTCAATTTGCATTTGTGTTCTAAATCACCCAGCATTAAAGTCAAGTATACAGATTAAGGACAATAAAGACAGTTGCTTAAAAATACATATCAAAAGCTTACTGAAGGTATAGCAGTCTTAATCTACATATTCAAAAAAAATCTAAGTCCTGAATTAACTGAGAGGATTACAGTTCAGGGTAGAAAACTCATCCAATCTTGGGAATTTCAGGTTAGGATAATTAAATCAGAAGTTTCTAAGTATTACAGCAGTAATACCCATATTTCCTCAGATAAAGAGGTGTTTATAAGTAAGCGAGAGCTCATCTCTCTTCTTTTTGTTTGGAAGTCAGATGCATGGTAGGAAGGGGAGAAAAAGGGAAGAGAAGCCTCGTGGAAAAGCTGCAAAACCCCTAGGCAGGGACACAAAGAATCATAAAGTATTTAAATTAGGAGGCCATGTGATGAATGACTCAATGGTCACCCCATAGCTCCAAATGGCTAAGATAGCCTGAGATGAGACGGGGTAGGAACTTAAGCATACAAAATATTTCCTAAACTTACTAAGCAGGGGTGTAAGAAGAATGCTACATTTTCCACAAATCTCCCAACCGCACCAGGAAGTGTTTGGCACAGAACCTCCCACTAACGCTGTGATTGCACCAGCATAACAGGACACAGTTTCAGATGCCTGTCACTCTGCTACAGAAATGGAACAGGTGATCTAGTCATGGCTTAGCCTGCGAATAAGAAAGAATGATGGCGGAATGGGACAAGCACAGGAGCATAACAGGATGTGAATGACGTTGTGTGATATTCAAGCCCTTTAGCAATCTCCTGGGATTGTTATAATGGCATATTTAGGTAGTCTGATAATCTCCTTTCTCTGTCTTGTTTCAGTTTATCAGCCATCATCCAGTCCATTAAATGCCCAAGCACTCCTTCAACTGTATTAGGTAGAAAAGTGAGGACAGAGCAATAAGCCCCTATCCACTACCTTCAGGAATCAGCTACCTTAATGGGAGCAAATCCTATCCAAGGCCTATCCAGAAGGATATCATGGCCGATGACACCAACAGAAACTGAAAAGTCCAAGAGAACCAGTGGCATTGTACTTTTCTTGTCCAGCTCTTAGCTATAGGTCATCCCTGTACCAGACTAACCAAGGCACCTCCTATTCCAAATCCAGGCTTGAAACTGGACTGAAACAATTGTAGAAAACCAGCTTCCTCCAAGAAAGCTGGGAGCTGATAAGGCAACTGCACCCTCCAGCACTGTGCCCAGAAAGGGAATATTAGCAACTGGCCTAGAGTCATTTTCATCTTCTGGATCCAGATGAATAGACTGTTCCCTCACTTGGAAGAGACTTGGTTGCCATGCTATTTGGCTCATGGCTGCAAGTTTCTAGGGACTTTATCAAACCATCCTCCCAAAACATTTTTTTACTGGCATAATTTGTACCATTTTTATGCTGACAAGAGAACACCTCATACCTCACTTACCTTGCATCCTGGCAAAAGGCTTTGAGGAGCAAACAGAGCTCCATTCACCTCCTCATCTGAAATCCTGCGGATTCTCGCTAGAATACCTAGTGTGGAAAATTAAAAAACAAAACAAAAATAACCCTGAAAAAATTACAGAAAGCACACAAACACACTTAAAAACTTACAAGTAAACCGGGGGGGGGGGGGTCATAAAAAGAGTGTCACCTACCTGGATATAGCAATTTCACCCAGAAGTGTTCTGGCTGGACTGACCCTTGATGCTGTATTCATGTGAGTACAATGGTGTGCAGATTCAAATGCTGGCAAAAAAAACAAACAAAAAAAAAACAAAAAAACACCATTGGGGAATCAATTGACAGTTTGGCCCATCAATAAAAAAGAGCAGGTTTTTAGCAGTACATGATCACGAAAGGATGACATCGTCTGGTATGAATGCCCTTTTGCGATCATTAGGCGTCCTTAGGATGCTGTATTTGCATGGTCTGATAAATTCCTTAAAGAACAGATAATGAGGTTAGTGAAAGAAATTAAAAACAGACAAGGTAATTCATTTATTAGCTGTTTGCAAAAGCTTTTCTTCTCCAAACAATAGTGCACTTCAGTTTGGGGTAAGAATATACAGGTGCCCTGTAGAGCCCAGCCAGTAGGCAGTAGGAATGGTCACACCAATTTAAGGTAGCCCCCACCCCCCACTCTCAGTCCATGGCTTCTAATGAATTGTCAACACAGTCACCTATCTGTTTTTTTTTAAAGGGGAGAACTAGATGGTCCACAATGGGAATGCAAATTGAAAAAGTGATTATATGCTGTGTGATCCCAATAATTATCAGTTACTTCTAGGAGCTGCTGGTTTTACTTTTAAAAAGTGTGTGGGGTTGTCTAGACAGTGAAAATATGCCTCACAGAATTTGACTAGAATACCTTTTGTCCCAACATGCTGCGAATGAGATTTGCAGTATTCAGAAGGGGGGGGGCACAAAAACTCCATATACTGCAGGGGAAAAGCCTTTGCAGGTTTCCCCAAGGTTTTTTTGAATAATGCATGGGCTTGCACATTATTGCACATCTGGACATCCAATTCGGGATGCTGTGCATTCTCGGCAAGGGCAGAAGAGGAAAGCAGATTGCTCTGCTGTGTGATTGATAGGCAGACTTGCCAGCTAGGCAGTGGCTGGAAGTGGCATTTCTGATTTTTGCGTTATTGAGTGTGCACTTTTTTCCCTATGCTGAGGAGACCAAAGAGCTTTTTATTAGTGGAAGCCCGCACTTGTGCACCCTTGATTTACATGTACAAAAAACAACAGTGCAGAGGCTACAACACATGTGAAGAATAATAGTGCGCTGTATTCTCAGCCACCATCTTGATTCACAGGTATGGCTGCATGCATACTTCAAATGCAGGTAGCTAAATGAGTGCTGCTGTGAATTTGCAATCGTGTATCAATCTGCATTATATCTTCTCCTCTAGACAAACTCTGTGTTAAGTGTGAACTGTCCTTCCAGATGAGGCTTTTACTGTACAATCATACTACCTTGTTCATGGAAGTTTACAGGAGATCAAGACATTGTTGCTTCCAGCAGGCAGCCAGCCCTCCTGCACTTCCCAATGGTTTGTTGCATCTCTCACCACCACCCTTTCAAATGACTCCACAGTTTTAATTCTAAGAGTATGTCATTGCTGAAATTTTGTTGCTTGATTTGGTTTTGCAGAACCCATTTGGAAATGACAGGAGGGAGACACATAAAAATCGTTTAAAGTAAATTAATATAAATAAATACATGGACCTCATGTGGTTGTTTGTTTATTTTTTCCCTGCATCCTGAGCTCCTGTTTAGCTGAAATGCAAGAAGAGACCACAGAAGGCTCATATTCCCATTGGCCTCAAAGAAACAGCGTCTTTTGTCAGAGTGTAGGTTTCATGGAACAAGGTGAGTTGTGATGTGATTCACAAATGAGAACAAGTCTTGAGAAAGAGACAAAAAGGTTTCCATTTGCCTCTGAATTTATATCCCTTTTTTGGTATCATAAGCTTCTTGGGAGTTCTAAGAGCTCATGTAAGTAAATTGGTCTGATGGATCTTTGCCCTGTCTGCCTTGGCACAGGATCCTCTTGTCCCAAATTAAGTGTCAAGTCTTCAAATGTACACTTCCTGCAGAGGAAAGGGATTTATTCATTAGAGAGGCAGAGTTCATTTCTTCACAGCAAGAGACTTCCTCATGAAAACTGTCTTCAAAGAGCCTTTAGGGAAAAGCAGGCACTATTCAGTTCCCATTCACATTTGTGACATCTCCAAATTCTTTGACAGAACTCAGAGGAATGCATTTTTAATGAGCTTTTTAAAAAAAGTATCAGGACAGATTTTATAACACTTGCTCGAGCTACATGTGTCCTCTGTTTTACAGGTGTTAGCGTGCTGGATTTCAACTGCTGACATTCTCACAGTCAAGAACTTGATATTCACACCATATTAACAAGCAAACATAATCACCTTTTAGGGGGTATGGGTGAGAAAGTGGGTTGGCTTTAATGGCACTGTCATGCATTAGTGAATGGCAGAGCTTGGGAAAGTTCCTTTTTGGACTACAATTCCCACAACTGGGGGTTCTGGGAGCTGTAATGCAAAAAAGGAACTTTTCCAAGCTCAGCAAAGAGGGATAGCTGTGAGACATGTCCACCTCTCCCACTGATCCTAAATGCTGAGCAAGAAAGTCCATTGTTCACAATCCCAGCTGTTTCCAGGCTGTTGACCTCCATGTAACAAGCTGTACTTTTGAAAGCAGAGTGAAACCAAATTATTGCTGCCCTCTTGTCTTGTGTGTTTTAGAAAGCGATGGTCAGGGTGGGTTAACATGGAGGCAGCACAACCCTAGGGAGGCAAGAACACACCACATCAAAGCTTTGTTTGGATCTCAAGCCAGCTTGCACAGTTAGAGTTTGTCAACCCTCAACAAGGCATTCTTAGCTTGAGAGTTCGGCCATGTGGTTCTGACTCTGCAGCCAACATTTTCCTCCAGAGTTGTTCAGCATAAATCAAGCTTTCAAAACACCCTTCAGATTGGAATGAAAGAGGAGATCTTTCTTGAAGTCCTGCTCAGAGAGAATGAGTGAATAGGCTTAACAAAAGAGGGAGTGGGGAATGGGGGTGGGGCGAGACTTTCTGTTAGAACAGCACTTCCACATTCCACATTTATTTCCCTATGAAAAGTGATCAAATGTACAGGAGAGTCCAAGAGGTTATGTCAAAGCAGCCTGGCGCTTCATGTAAGTTTGCACTGATAAATGATGGATGTCATTAGTACATTTGGCTTTTTGTGGTAACAATCAC
The DNA here is from genome assembly GCA_030847615.1 of Gambelia wislizenii. Taxonomy (NCBI): domain Eukaryota; kingdom Metazoa; phylum Chordata; class Lepidosauria; order Squamata; family Crotaphytidae; genus Gambelia; species Gambelia wislizenii. The sequence goes on from JAUMIR010000004.1 coordinate 93,357,944, forward strand.
ATACCTCAAGGTAGCAATCCCTGAACTCCCATCAGCCTCTGATTTGCTCACATATTTCAGGGGTAAATAGGGGTTGGAGTGAGTGGCAATACCATCAATAACCCTCTAGCAACATCAAGGACTCTTGAACCCACCTTTCTTTTCCTTTCTTTCTTAGATAGTGATCATGTGTTTAAACTTTAAAGGAGAGCAGGGTTGTTATCCCTGATTACAGGGAAATACACGTTTTTCATTGTTTTCTAGCTGCTTTCTCAGAGTAACTATCCAAATACACTAACCCAATTCCCTGTATATGAAGGGTCCTTCTCATATGAGAAAGAGAAACAAGTACCACCTTTTGGTATATTGTGGGAATTAAAAAGAGCTTGGAAGTAATTGGGTGTTATCACATCACTCCTTTATGTTGCATTATTCCATCTGAAATCTGCTCCTGCAATTCTCATGTGGGTAGCTGATTGTTGACACTCTCTATGGCATCCTTGCTGCATTTGTGCTTTAAGAGTGGCATCTGCATGCTTTTTTCATCTGCATTAATGACATCATTTCCAACTCCTGTACTCCACCCCTCACTTCATGATTGTTACTCTACTTTTTTAAATGTAACCACAATAGCTCAATAATGCTACAATGTCATAATGGTATGATATAATTGCAAAGCCCCCGACAACTGTTGATATATTTTTTTATTGGGGAGATGACACAGGAAAAGGAAATGGCCACCTCATCCCATTTTTATTCCTTTCTCCTGCAGAAAGAAAAGAGACTGCCACATTTCTGACTGTGCCAGTTTTGTCTTCCTTATAGTGTTATGGCGTTTTACGTTCCTTATAGTGTGATAGTGATATTGCATTGTTTTCCAATGGAACCAGTTATAATGGTACAATGCTACAATGATATGGCAGGATGGACATTATCAGAAACAGAAAATATGGTGTCATCACGACACCACATAACCGCAAAAGGGTGTGCGGATCAGACAACATCACCATTTCATGGTTAAAACAACCAAAATTGTATAGTTTTTAATTGATGGCTTAAGCCATCAATAGATCTCCCAACCAGTTTTTTGCTGGCATTGCCAGCATGCAATACCTCTGTCCCTTTAAATCTCAGACTTACCTCATCAGTGGCCGGACCGGCCAGAACACTTCCAGGTCAGATCGGGACATGCAGGTTAGTGACGAACTTTTTTAAAAAACCTTCCCCAGGCTACTTGGGGATTTTAAAGTATGTTTAGGTGCTTGGTGTGTCTTTTTGATGTTTATTTTCATTTTTATTTTTGAATTTCCTGTGCAATGAAATCATTCGGGGTTTCAAAAGAGGAAGTGAACTTCCTCTTTATTGCCAGAGGAGCCTTTGCTAGGAAAGAAGGTAAGTGCAGGGGGAAGGGACACTCTTTTGCCAGCATAAAAAATGTTTTTTTTTTTAATGCCGGCAAATGAACGTTTTTAGGGGGATGTCTGATAAAGTCCTATAACAGCAAACAAACAAATGGACAAAAACAAACAAACAAACAAACAAACAAAAACAACAGAAGAGGGGGTTAAGAGGGGTTCAAACATACTAGAATAGTAGAATCATAGAATTGGAAGAGACCATAAGGGCCATCTAGTCCAACCTCCTGTCATGCAGGAATACACAATCAAATCATTCCTGACAGAAGGCCACCCAGCCTCTGTTTAAAAACCTCCAAAGAAGGAGACTCCACCACACTACGAGCAGTGTATTCCACTTCTGAACAGCTCTTATTGTGAGGAAGGTCTTCCTAATGTTTAGGTGAAATCTCCTTTCCTGTAGTTTGAATCCATTGCTCCATGTCCTAGTTTCTGGAGCAGCAGAAAACAAGCTTGCTCCATCCTCAGTATGACATCCCTTCAAATATTTAAACATGGCTATCATATCACCTCTTAATCTTCTCTTCTTCAGACTAAACATACCCAGCTCCCTAAGCTGCTCCTAATATGGCATGACTTCCAGACCTCCCACCATCCTGGTCGCCCTCCTCTGGACACAGTCCAGCATCTCCTCTGGACACGTTCCAGAACTGGACACTTTATTCCAGGTGAGGTTTGACCAAAGCAGAATAGAGTGGCACTATTACTTCCCTTGATCTAGACACTATACTCCTATTGATGCAGCCTATAATTGCATTGGCCTTTTTAGCTGCTGCTAAAGTCATCTGCCCTGCCCAAGCACTGGAAGTGGTCTAGGGCTTCTTTGCCAGAGATTTCCTTGGGAATCCTTGAGGGAGGAATAACCTGGCTACACTCCCGCTGTACCCACTAATGGATCATTCATGGAAGAAAGCACATTGGAGATTGTCAGACTACACTGTTATAGGGTTACTATTCCACTTTAACTGCTCTGGCTTCCTGCTGTAGATTTCTGGGGTTTGTAGTTTAGTGAGGCCTAATTGCTCTCTGGCTGAGAGTTGCAAATGCCCCTCCCTAAACTGCAAATCCCAGGATTCAACAGGAGGCAGCCATAGCAAATAAAGTAGAATAGTAACACTATAACAGTGTTGTCTGAAAATCTAGTATGACACATCTGTACTCCATCTGGCTACTAAATTGTTGTGGGAAAGAGGATCATTAATGGATTGTTTCCAGTGTGGGAACCCCCTGCCATTTTCAATGGCTCCACAATGCAACAATGCCTGGAGAGCAACAGTGCCATGCAATAAAGCTGAGGCAATAGTGCAACTAGTCACTATGATGGTGTAACAGCATGGTGTAATGCCCTATGACAGTGAGGGCGAACCTATGACACGCGTGTCAGCAGTGACACGCGTAGCCATTTGTGCTGACACGCGGCAGTAGGCCTCCTCCTCCCCGCCCCCACCCACAACCTCAACACCCTCCCTAAAGTGGCAATCCAGGTTTCAAATCCTCACTTTAGGGAGGGGGGAAGGAAAGTGGCAGGTGGGGCTAAGAAGCCCCAATTCCCACTTTAGGAAAGGTGGAGGAAAGTGGTGGGCGGGGCTACGAAGCCCCAATCCCCACTTTAGGGAGGTGGGGAGTGGAGCCTTCCCCCCCACTTGGCCACCACCACCCCTGAGGCCTGCCATGCTTCCCCAGAGCCACCTTGGAAAGGCTGGGAAAGGTGGCCGGCGGGTGAGACTCTACCAGGGAAGGTGGCGGGCAAGCGGAAGAGTGGCTGCCCGGCCTCTCCCTGGCCTTTCCGAGGTGTCTCTGAGGCTTCGAAGCCTCGGAAAGGCTGGGGAAAATGGCGGGTGAGTGGGAAGGTGGCCGCCTGGCCTCTCCCCGGCCTTCCTGAGGTGGCTCCGAGGCTTCAAAGCCCTGGAGCCACCTCGGAAAGGCTGGGGAAGATGGCGAGTGAGTGGGAGGGTGGCCACCCGGCCTCTCCCTGGCCTTCCCGAGGGGGCTCCGTGGCTTCGAAGCCTCAGAGCCACCTCGAGAAGGCCAAGGAAGATGGCGGGCGAGCGGGAAGGTGACTGCCTGCCCTCTCGCCGGCCTTCCTGAGGGGGCTCCGTGGCTTTGAAGCCTCGGGGCTGCCTCGGAAAGGCCGGGGAAGGTGGCGGGCAGGTGGGCCTCTTGCTTGAGCCCAGGGCACTGCGCACAGCTTCTCCAATGGATCCCTCCTAAATAGCTCCGCACAGGGGAGCTGCGAAAAGAGGGAGGGGGAGAATGCGTGTGTGCATGTGTGTGTGTGCACATGGCATTGTGAGGAGGGAGAGTAAGTGCTGTGAAGGGAAGAAGCCAAGGATCTGGGAGCCGAGGAACTGCCGCGTAATCGCTCCTAGGCTAGCCAGCAACACATGCTCTGCTCCATGGCTAACTCAGGCTGCCTCCTCATCTCCAACTCTGTCTTGCTACCCACACTTGCCACCATGCCTCCTAGCCTTCCTCTACCTCCAGCAGGTAAGGCCACCTTTTTATATCTTTCCCCGCTTCACTCGCGGGTGAGATATTCCCCCCCAAAATAAACCCATGGGTCAGAGGGAGGCCGGGGGAGGTGGGGGGAAAGTAGTGACGGGGCCTCAGCCCCATCACCACTTTCGGTAGGCTGGGGTGGGTGTGGGTGGGGAAGTAGTGTCGGAGCCTCCGGAGGCCCCGTCGCCACTTTCGGGATGCCAGGGGGGCTGTTATTATTCACGGTTTTTACTCATTCACAGGGGTCTTCGGAACCTAACCCCCACGAATGTGAAGGGACGACTGTACATTTTGATTTCTCAGTTGTCACATGAGTTGTGACAACTCATTAATTATTAATAAACAATAATATTGTTGATTAAACAATAAATATCACAAAATAATGTTTTTTCATCAAAGTGACACACCACCCAAGTTATGCTCAGTTTTTTGGCTACATTTGACACACCAAGCTCAAAAGGTTGCCCATCACTGCCCTATGATCTGCTATACTTTGTTAAAGGGCCACACTGGCTGGGGGATTCTGTAAGCTGTAGTCAAAAAAGTAGCATTCCCAGATCTATGGTTTGATGTTCTGATGTTCCTTATGTTTTCATTGTTCCTAAATGTCTGTGAACATGCTGCATGGAGTATACAAGCCAGCAGCTTTCAAAGAGTTAAGCTGAACTAGGTTCAGTCTCCTGATTTTTTACTAAGATCTATATGGTACATTAAAGCTATGAATCTTATTAATGGCCACATAAAAATAAAAAGGAAATTAGAACCTTATGAGAAGTTCTTTTGTGTGCACATGGCAAGGGCATCTCTATCCAGGAAACTTTGCCAAAAACTCCTAGCTTCCTCCCGCCCCATGTAAAGACTCTGTTTTAAAGCTCTGTTTCTTCATAGCTTCCAAACATGGATTTCAATATTTCCATCCCTCACCTCCAGTAGACCAGGGATATTGTGGACTTTCAAGGGTAATGTATGGGGCAATTGGTTCATATGACAGAACTGAGAGACAGTTTGGCTTTGTGAATAAAACACAGATTTGAAGGATATGGTAGTTGGGATTTGGAAGGATATAGAAGGGTATTTATATGGTAGTTTAAGCTCCATTTCCTGAGGTAGACCTATGGGTTTGGTTGGAACTGGTTGCAATACAGGAGAAAGTCACTTGTGGCCCAGACAACTCCCACCAATGCCAGACACAGCATGGCTGGTGTTCAGTGATCAAGTGAGCTGTGCATTGCTCATTCTCAATTTATCCAATATGAGCAGTGTGCTGGGAATATTATCCAACTAGAATAAATGTAACTGCACTTTCTTCCTGCCTCTTTGTCTCAGTTCCACCGTAAAGTGTGTTGGTGACTGAGTGTTGCCCATAAGACTTCTGCCTCCCAATGAAATTTTCCTTCAGTCCCCAAATTTCTAGCATTGCAAGAGTAAGACACTGACAATGGGTCACACCTAGAACTCTTAGATTTTCTGTGTTCTCATTCCCCTGGTCATGATACTTGCCCACCCCCCTTTCTTGGATACCTGAATGCTCGCTTAAATCCTGTTTAGTCCTGATTAGAGTAGACCCATGAAATCAATGGGATTTACTTACGTGGTGACTCACCATTTGACAGTTGATTGAATGGGTTTACTTTAGCTGAGACTAACCAATAGAATGTGAGCTGCTATTAAAATGCTCAGCTAAAGTTTTGAATTACTGCAAGGATAGAAATTTGGGAACTGAAGGAAAACTGAAGGATTCTGTTGGAGGAGCAGAATTCTTATTGAGGGTGGGGGCAATGCTTTCATTTTACCCCCTCCCCATAGCTACACTTCTGTGGTTGACTGATTCTCAGCCTGCATCCAAGGAGACCTGGTTCTAATTCCTGCTCAGTATGTGCTTTGTCCCCACACTCTGAAATGAAGAAAACAATCAATATTTTGTGGTTTAAGGGGGGTGGCATTTTTAACTTGCTCTGAAATGAACATTAATTTCTCCAACATTCTTAACTTGTTTGCAGTTCCTGTCGCTGGATCAGGAGAGTATATACCGTAAAACCCTGGTCTCACAGTCACTACACATCACTGTCAGGTTTGATATTCCCAGTCAATAGATTGGAGAAATAGGAATATTGCAGGAAGCCCTCCCACCCCACTGCCAGAACAAATGATGATTGGTGCTGCCAAAATGGAAGCACCAACCAGATGTTTGAAAGGAGGTGGTGGAAGTAGCCAAGATCTGCATCTCCAATGCAGATTTCTGGGTTAGGGCATTAGTCAAACGTGTGTGGGTCCATGTTGTTGCGGGGCTTACCGTGACTTTGTGATCCTGAATCTGTCCCTCGCTGTTTATACGATTTTTGTCACTGATCTGGATATCCCGGGTGGTCCCGTGACTGATATTTACACGTCCAAAATTTCTGTTTTTTATTTTAGGTTCCGCGATGCTTTATCCCGTGCTTTTCTTGTTTACACACGGGTAGCATACCGGGATTTTTTTTTTTTGGCTGTCAATCAAGGATGCGGTTACTCGTTTTTTCACAACCTCAGTGACATTTTTTCACAACCTCAGTGACGTACTTCCTTTAGAGTTTCGTGCCACGAACGATGCTATTGGCTGGCTCAAATGTTTGTTAAAGCTTCTGCATTGGGGATGATGGAATGATTGAGTGTTGCATTGGGGATGAGGCAATAAGAGGATGAGTGGAGGAATGAGTGACCTAGCCGTTGCTGTCCTTCTGAATTGAAAGAACAGCATTTAAAGCCCATTGAAAGTGGGGAAGGGAGGGATCCTTCATGGCTACAGCCTTTCTGTCCTTCCGAATTGAAAGAACAACATTTAAAGCCCATTGAAAGTGGGGAAGGGAGGGATCCTTCTGGCTACAGCCTTTCTGTCCTTCCGAATTGAAAGAACAGCATTTAAATCCCATTGAAAGTGAGGATGCAGGAGGGTGTGTGTGTGTGTGTGTGTGTGAATGTTCGATCATCTACTCAGACAGTGGCATTTTTTACTGTACCTTTAAACAAATGGAGTGGATACAGGGGCGGGGGATAATGGGTGATCCTCTGTGATCTCTTTACAATTTACTCTCTCTTTAAAATTTAAGCCAAGCATGCAGGAGGGGGGGATTTAAAGTAGGTTTCCCAGTGTAGAAATCCATTGAACAGGGTGATTTAATGCAGACATACACAAACCTACTTGCAGCTGTAATGGAAGCCTTTGTTTTCATCTGGTGAGGCTGAATCTATTGAACGGGTGACTGACCCCTCCTCTCCTCCCTGAGCCCGCCCCTGGTCACATATATTTCCGGTCATTACCAAGTACTGAGATATATTGTCACGGGGTGTTTAGACATACGATTTTCCGAATTCTCCTGTGACTTTTTTAAAAACCGGCACAAACCGTGGGACTGGAAGTCCCGCAGGTTGAGGGATAAAAGGTGGCCCCCCGATGTACATGTAAACTGCCAGGGATTGACACGAATTCTTCCCGGGACATTTTCATCGTGTAAACGGCACCAATCTGATTTTTAAAAAATATATATATGAAAAGTGATATGTATCACTGGAGTGGGCAATTGCACCATAGTGGTGGCCAATTTTTCCCTCTGCAGCACTATAGCGGGCCATTTTGATGTTGACTTTGCTTTATTTTTGGCAGAATTTTTTGCCATCTTTCTGTTTTAGGGGTGGATTATGGAGGAAAATATAAGACATTATCTGATGAGCATCTAAAAACACTGTAATTCCACAAATGAGGATAGAAGAAACATCGTGGCATTAATATATTTACTATATGGATTTGTAATTGGTTGACCGGCCGAACCCAAAGGGTGTTCAGCAATGGCTCCTCTTCGTCTTGAAAAGATGTGACCCGTGGGGTGCCACAGGGTTCTGTCCTGGGCCCAATGCTATTCAACATCTTTATCAATGACTTAGATGATGGAATTAGGGGCATACTTGTCAAATTTGCAGATGACACCAAATTAGGAGGAATAGTTAATACCCTAGAGGACAGGATCAAAATTCAAAATGACCTGGATAGACTGGAGAGCTGGGCCAAAGCTAACAAAATGAAATTCAATACGGAGAAATGTAAGGTACTGTGCTTAGGATGGAAAAACGAAATGCATAGATATAGGATGGGGGAGTCCTGGCTGAATGAGACTTTGTGCGAAAGGGATCTAGGAGTCCTAGCAGACCACAAGTTGAACATGAGTCAACAGTGTGATGCGGCAGCTAAAAAGGCCAATGCAATTTTGGTCTCCATCAATAGAAGCATAGTGTCCAGATCAAGGGAAGTAATAGTGCCAATCTATTCTGCCTTGGTCAGGCCTCACCTGGAATACTGTGTCCAGTTCTGGGCACCACAATTCAAAAAGAATATTGACAAATTGGAGCGTGTCCAGAGAAGGGTGACTAAAATGGTGAAAGGTCTGGAAACCACGCCTTATGAGGAAAGACTTAGGGAGCGGGGTATGTTTAGCTTGGAAAAAAAGATGGTTAAGGGCAATATGATAGCCCTGTTTAAGTATTTGAAGGGGTGTCACGTTGAGAATGGAGCAAGCTTGTTTTCTGTTGCTCCAGAGACTAGAATATGGAACAATGGATGCAAGCTCCAGGAATAGAGATTCCACCTCAACATTAGGAGGAACTTTTTGACAGTAAGGACTTTTTCAGATGTCTAAAATGCAACGGAAGCAGCCTCGCCACGTTGTGAGGCTGCTGCGCTGCAGGGCGTCCCTTTCGCATGACGCCCGTCCCTGCCGGTACTGTTGCGGTACTGCATGGACATTTGAGTGTTATATTTTGGTGATTTTTACTCACAAAAGTAAGTAAAGTTTTGGCGAAAGGGACGCCCTGCAGCGCAGCAGCCTCGCAACGTGGTGAGGCTGCTTCCGTTACATTTCAGACATCCAAAAAAGTCCTAAGAGCTGTTCAGCAGTGGAACACTCTCCCTCGGAGCGTGGTGGGGTCTCCTTCCTTGGAGGTCTTTAAACAGAGAATGGATGGCCATCTGTCAGGGATGCTTTGATTGTGTATTCCTGCATGGCAGGGGGTTGGACTGGATGGCCCTCATGGTCTCTTTCAACTCTACAATTCTATGATTCTATGATTCTATGACTATCACATATCATTGTAATTGCATGAAAGAATCAGCATGGAATTATTGCACAACGACCACTAGTGCTTTAAGGATGGGACTTTACTTCCATGATTTAGCATGGGCAACATTTTGGTGGTTCTTGCAAGAAGACGCGAGCGCACTTAAAATTCCAAAAACACCTTAATTAACAAAGTAAATGAACACACAAGCACTGAAACAAACCTAAAAATGTGCAAACTAAACAGACAGTTCATAAAAAGAGCGTCCTGTGCTTTGTTTTCATGTTCTCACCCAGACGTTTTCTAACTGAGGACTGCCCCAGTTACTCTGTAACCTCATCATTACAAAAGGACGTGGTTTCGCATGCCGTCAATACTGTGAAAAAAGTGACATTGAAGATCTATTGACGGCTTGTTCTGTGCATTAGAAGCAACAGCTTTTTCGCATCTGGAGCATGCTGTAACCAAATGAAGATGACAATGTTGTGTGATAACAGGACCCATTCGCACTACTGTGATGTAATCCTGTGATTTTTGCCGTGTCTCATAATGTCCATAGTGAAAAATCTCACATTTCTTGCAGTGAGTTGGGTGATTTTCAGGGAATGTTTGGTTACCCCAATAAAAAGTAGGGTCCAGGGGCTATGTGGATGCAGTTGTAGAAATATTTACTATAATTTAAATAGAATTTTATCTCACCATAGTGGAGGGGTCTATGGCCAGTAGATTGGTGTGCCTGCTCTGTCTGCTGCACAGATTCTTATTTGACAAGCAGTATCAATGCTCCTGGGACCCTTTCACACTACACAGTTATAACATGATGCTTCCACTTTAACTGTCATGGCAATCTCCTATGGGTTTCAGGGGTTTGTCATTTGGTAAAGCACTGGAACTCTTTCGATGAGAAGTCAAAATAGCCCTCCCTAAATAGCAAACCCCAGGATTCCACAGAATACTGCCATGACAGTTAAAGTGGGATCACAGTGTTATAATTGTGTAGTCTGTAAGGTCCTCCTGGCTCCCCTTTCATGGTTCTTTGTCTTTAAACTAGACTTTGAATGGACAGATTCTTAAAGAGAGCAGAAACTTTTGAAAGTTAGATTGGAATTCTATTGTAAGTCTCTAGGTAATTTTTTTTTTCTAACTCACAGCTGTTCAACAATGACAAAACCTTTTTGCCTAAATTCATATGCCAAGATGTGGAAAGTCTGGGGTAATCAGAGGGGGAATTTTGAAAGCTCAGTTCAGTCCTGGTCCTGACACACTCAGAGGCACCATGTTCTTGAATTTGAAAAATATCTCTTTTGCATCTGGCTCTATCTGGTAGATCCTGGGGTTCTAGAAATGGGAAAAAAAGGTATAAATGAAAGTGGGAGAAGTAGATTTGAGAAGCTTGTGGGAAGAAAAGTCAGAGAGAGAGAGAGAGAGGGGGGGGTCTGCACACCCTGGAATATAAGACACCTTCAACTAAAGTCGTGTCCCCTGAAAGCTCTTGAATGAGAGGTCTGTCTCCTCTAACATAGGACACATGGCAAGCTTGTATGGTTATGCTTGGATCATAACAGAGATCTAAGCAGCTGCTGTAGGTGACTTGCAAAGTGACTGGCAAAGGCAACCTCTTTTGCCACTGGCCTGTGGGTTTGACCTGGCTGCACACATGTCTACAAACAGTGTGGGGCAGTGGAGTGAGAGTGGCAGGTGCCATACCAGCAGTGATTAGTCCAACAGATGGTAGACTGGCACTGGAATGTGGTTGCATGTCAAAGGTATTATTTACTGAGCTCTCACATTTGTCAGGTCCAGAGATGACATCTTATTAAAGCTTCATGACAGGATTGCATACTTTTAAAGTCCAGAGGCTAAGGGAGGGAATGATTAATGAATGTTTAAAGAACTGCAGTGGGAGGGCCCTATTTTAAAAAATAATAATCATCACCATCAAAATTGATTGGCTTTTCCATAACCATGAATTAAACTTATTAGCCGAACAGTGTGGTCTTATAAAAATTAAAAATTGTATCACCCTTAGTGATCAGTTCATAAGATGTAAAGGGTGAGTAACATGAAGATGGTTAATAGGAGCAAGTCTGGAGCTCCCTTAAGATGTATAGAGATGGAAAATGCTTCTTTTTGGACTGTCACTCCCAGAATCCTCTAGCCAACATAGTCACTGGGGGCTGTACTTCAAAAGATTAACTTTCCAAAGTCTGGATGTGCCAGCCTCATTCCTGTATCACCCATCCCACACTTTCTGTAGTATCTCTCATGATCTATTCTGTTTGGGCCAAGAAATTGCCTTAACTTGGAGATAAGCCAAAGTCTTACTTTGTCAGGAGCCAGAAAGCAGTAGGCTTTTTGCTCTTCATTCATTGGGAAGGATCATAGACTGGGCCTATGACAAAAACAAAGACCTTTTAGGACCAGTTTATCAAAGTAGCTGATAAAGAACATAATTTTTTTCTGGCTGAGCTTGCACAAGGCTCTGGGACCTTTCCAACACATTGTCCTGGATACCTCACTAGTTTTTCTTGATTCATGTTCTGGCCCTTCTAGTTTTGTTTTAGCTTGGCATTCACTGATCTGACTCTGAAGTACTGATTATAAAGCTGGGTGGAATGCTTTAAAAAAAGCTACCTTTAAAAACAAACCCAGCCTAGAAAGTCCACTAAATCCAGTTCCTTTCATTATAATAAACAATAAGACCATCCCTCTTGCTCCTTCTTGGCTTTCATAGGAGCAGACCTAATGCTCCTGCTGACCTTCTTCTCATCTACTTTCTTGACTAATGTCTTCAACACTTAAAAACACCACAGTTGGCACATTCCAGTCACTGACCCCTTACACATGTAAATATTTGGCTTTAAACTTGCATCTGAAAAAGTGCTGAACCATCCCATGTCACAATTTTGGCCATACCTCCATAAAACCAGCAGTTCCATCTTTGCCTTGGGCTGGTTCCCTTAACGCTAATCAACATGCCTCCACACACACAAATACCATTTATTCTCCTACCTTCATTTCCACATCCTCATCCTCCCGCAGCATGACCTGTGGGTGCAAGAATGGAGTAATGTAAAGGTCTCAGCTATCTGCCAGATGAAACAATGATCAATTCAGCAGCATGTCGTCCTCCCTCACATTCCTTTGTCCTAATGGCTTTCCTTTCTATTCCCCCTGTCTTCATTGTCATGCACAAATATTGACATAATCCATCTTGTGATTCTCTCTCTCTCTCTTTAAAAATCTGATACTTATTTGTTATTTAACCCTTTTGTTATTTGATGTTATTTGTTTTCAAAAGGTATGGAAGAACAAGGCCTGTTTAGACATGCATGCTGTAGCAAAACCACTTGCCAAGCGTATCTCCATTGTGTGCCGTGTCGCTGGAGATGGAGCTTTTGTCTGATCCTCTTCAGCTATTGCTAAAGGACAAATTGGACAGAGAAACCAAAACAGAAGTACAGTTGTCAGAAAAACAGGTTTTTGAATGTGGCTCCATACACAATAGATCACTTGTGAACTTGAAACCATTTTCACTGTCATACTCAGGTAAATGTTCCCCCTCCTGAAGGCAGGCTACTCACCTCTGTGGACCAGAGATGGAAAAGTTATTTTTTAAAAAATGCAACCATTTTCACACACCTGCTCATCCAGAACATCCCCTTCTTCTAGAATGGATACTGATCTATAGGCTGGGGAAATCTGGAAGTGGTAGTCTCCAAAAGTAACCTTTCTGAGCTATAATATACATTGTTATCCTCCCTTCTTTTGCCTTTTATACACCAGGCCACAATAACAAAGCTAACTGCCCCTATTTTGAGACAGATCCTTTCCTCTACATATTGGAGATTATCAGATGCTCCAATATGTAGAGGCCAGGAGATCACTAAAGGGGTTCCCTTTCATATGACATCATTCCCCTCTCGTAATGCTCCTGTTCGGCTCTCATTATGCCAGCACTGCTTTTTATTGATGGGCTAAGCCATCCATGGATCCCCCATTCTGTTTCTGTCACAGAGTGTCCTGTGAGTGAAATGGTGCCCGTTTCACTGACGTGATCCCAGTGTCAATGGGAAGTCTGTGCCAGAACACTTCCTGGTGAGATTGGGACATCCAGGTAAATGACACCATTTTCTGTACCATCCCCAGGTTAGTTGTAAAGTTTTAAGTATGTTTTTGTGCTTGCTGTCACTTTTTCTTTTTTACTAGGGTTTTTATTTTTTAATTTCCAACGCTCTTGTCTTCTCGTGAGAACTGGCAAGATTTAATTCCAGGAAGTGAATGGAGCTCCGTTAGAGCTCTGTTCACTCCTGGGCTGCCGTGGAAGCAGGAATAAGGTAGATCTGAAACTTTTTGTTTTCGTGCCGGGGCAGGGACAGGAGAGGGGCGGGAGAGGAGATTGCAGGATGGCAACACTTTTTTTGTTCCCATCTGATAATCTCCATTGGCTTATTTATCCCTACTTGGATATGTCATTGGCCAAGATCTGTTGGGCAGATTGAAATTAAAAGTTATTTCCACATTGCTTTCCTTGATAATAATAATAAAAGATATGGATGTTGGCAGTGGTGTTTGTGAGAGCAAGTGGTGTAAAGGCTGTTGCCTAGAGGATAAAGTTCCTATTTTAGGAAAAGAGAACATTCCTGCACTATGGATATCTTCCAGCAATGAGCTTGCTGTGTGGTCAGGCTAGCATGTGCTGCATCTGCTCAGCTATCTGAACTTGCAGGATCCAACCATGGGTAAGCATCCAATATACCAGGACTTCAGGGACTAGAAATGTGGAAACAGCCTTTAATGATTATTTAGAGATAACCTCAAGGAGTCTTGGGATATCCAGGTTGGAGTCTGCACTGAGCCATGAAACTCACAGGGTGATCATGGACCAGTTACACTCTCTTAGTCTGACCTACTTCACACAGTTATTGTGGGGATAAAGTTAGGAGGAAGAGAGCTACACATGTCTCCTTGTGCAGGACAGAAATGTATAAAGATGAGGTAATAAGAGAGGGGAATTAGGCATAATAAATGAAATGAAATGAATAAATATATTAAAAATAAATTGGTAGATAATAAATCATGGTGTTAAATGTCATACATTACTGCTTTAATTCTTTTGTCTGTGTGAATAAAACCTTTTTTTAAAAAAGAAAGAAAAATAAATTAAAACTAAAAAGGATGATTCAAATGCTTCCAGAGGTATCCATGTTCAGTGAGGATCTTTGAACATCCTATGATAATCTGGGTCATTGGGTATGCAGGAATCATCCTACAAGGAATGACTGCAGTTCAATAACAGAATACATACTATTGAATGATATGATTTTAAAAACTGATATAAAGTTACAAAGAAAGAGAAGACGAAAAACAAGTTAACAAGATTATCAGACACGGCAAAAAAATGTGTCAAAAGATTGCTAGAAGAACAGGCAGGGGCAACCCTACCAGACAACATTGTCCTCCAGCATTTTGGGGGTGTAGTACGGCTGTGAGTAAAGCATCCCTTTTTATTAGCGGCTTGTCCCCATCAATAGAAAAGTAAAGCCTCATCCACAGCCATGCTATGCCCCTGGAATGGCTGAAGGACATAGGCATCTGGTAAGGTCGCCTTTTCTGTTTTCATAGTGATCTTCTGGTGTGGTTGGAAACATGATTTTTTGGCATGTTCCCCTGCATCTGATAATTTCCATAGGCCATGATCTCAACATGATAGCTACTAATAGTAAATAATGGCCCAAATCCAAATCATGCCCATGTGTAAATCCCCTATATATTTTTTACTGTTGTTCAACTTATGTATTTAGTTCCTGGTTGTGTAATCAGAATTCTATAAGTGTATCCACTTCACATGGGCCTAAATTGGCCTAGTCCAAACTAGACCAGAGTCACAGAATCAACTGGATTTACTGGCAGGTTAACTCACCCTTCAGCCCCTGATTCAATGGCTTTTCTGTAGCTGGGGACTGATCAACAGGATTCTAACCATGTGGTCACACATTCTATTTGCCAGTGCACCACTTTATTCACTGGACTGCAGGAATAGCCACTGTGCATTCCCCATTGCACAATGAGATAATAAGCATGCAGATAGATAATTAGTTGCATAATGTATCACAACCATTGTAGTAACTATATGATTGTAGCTTGACACCATGTAAACATGATGTAGGATCTCAGCCATCATGCTAACATATTTTTAACCTCAGAAAGATAAAGCATAGGCTGGCATGAGTTAGTGACATGAGCAGGAATAATTTGCATGACCCATTGGAATGTGTGTTTTTTTTAACAACATGTAACAGTTGTATCCAGCTGTTGGTGGCTCAAGAAGAGTTGCCCATGTGGGACCATTGTGACTGGAGTAGCACATTAAAGTACACAGAGTCGGGTGTGAAGGCACATTGCCTCTGAGCATTGCTTTTGCACATTGCACACTGAAATTCCACAGTGGATTGTCAGCCATGTACACTGAGCCACATATATTGTGCTATGTTGGTATGCAGTACAGAGGTTGCCTAAATATAACTCTGCCAGTGGATACTTACACTACACTGAAGCAAAGTTGGATCTCAGTTACCATTAGTTATATTGTATTGAAAATGTTTGTTTAAAAAATGAACAAATATAGTTGCACTTTAAAATAAATCCACATATATTAATAACCTCACCCCTTTCTCCTCTAAATTTACAGGTGACACAGGATCTGAGCAAGGGCAGTTTATCCTGTTCCACCACTGTGGGATAAGGACATGAATCACTGGTGTATAAAGACAATTAAATACAAAAGTAGTGTTAGCATGGACTTTGCATATAGAAGGCCTGTCCTCAGAATCTCCAGTTAGGGCTAGGAAAAAGACTCCTGCCAGTAACCCTGGATTTCTGCTGCCTGTCAATATAGACTTGGTTCTAAATTGGTGCCTGTCATCAGTGATGGACTGGATGAGGGCAAATAAAGTGACACTTACTCCAGACAAGACAGAGGTGTTCCTGGTCAGTTGAAAGGCAGAACAGAGAACAATAAATTAGTCTGTACTGGATGAGGTTATGCTACCCTGAAAACACAGGTTTGCAGCTTGGGTGTACTCTTGGATTCAATCCTGAGCCTGGACTCCCAAGTTTTGGAAGTGGCCAGATTTGCATTCACATAGCTAAGGCTTTTGTGCCAGCTGTGCCTGTTCCTTGAGACATCAGATCTAGCCATGGTGACACATGCAGGTTAACATCTTGAGTGTATTCCTGGGTTCAGTCCTGAGCCAGGAAGCCCTGATTTGACAGTGGCCAGGACTGTGTTTGAACAGTTAAGACTTGTGCACCACTTGTGCCTGTTCCTTCAGAGATTAGATCTGGCCATGGTGACACATACCTTAGTTACATCCTATTTGGATTACAGTAATGTACTCTACATGGGGCTGTCTTTCAAGAATGATCCCAAGAGCTGCAGCTAGACTGTTAACCAGGAAGCATATAACTCCCTTGTTGAAACAGTTCTACTAGGTGCCAGACTGTTTCCAGGCAGAATTCAAAGCACTGGTTATGACTTTCAAAGCCCTATATATTTCAGATCTAGGTTATCTGAAGAACAGCATCTCCCTATATGAGTCTCCCCATGTTTTGAGAACTTCTGGGGAGGATCTTCTCTCTCTCTCTCTCACCTCATAGGTACATCTGGTGGCAGCATGGAAGAAGGCCTTCTTGGTGGCTGATCCCAGGCTCTGGAATTCCCCTCCAAGAGAGGAGATGCTGGTGCCCTCCTTGCTATCCTTTCATAGGTCTGTCTCTTTGTTTCATCAGACCTTTGAGGGCTGACTGCTCAGGGGGCAAGGAACTTTCATGTGCTGTGTTGTTTATATTGATTCTTCTTTTTAATGATTTGTTTTTAACTGCTTTTAATTTTATCGATACTGTAGTTTAATTATATTTTTAACTTTTATACAATGAAACGTTTTTAGCTGTATCTGTTTTAACTTTCGTTCAGTCACCATGAATTCCAGACTAGAAAAAAGGCGGGGTATAAACAACAACAGAAGGACAGAAAGACCATACCAAGCTGGATGGATCAATGGGCTGACTTGTTATGACACCAGAGCCCAGAAAGATTACTTTTTGGAGCACAGCTCCCAGAATCCCACAGTCAGGTAACCAAGGGTGATGAATGGGGGTTTCTGGGAGCTGTAGTCCCTCCCCCAAAAGAGAGAGAGATAATATCCCCAGGCTCTCTCTGTTTATATGTGCTTACTTTTCTTTAGTTAGGAATATGTTGGGAATACAGTGGGCTGTAGCACTGACCCTGATTAGAAAAAATAATGCAAACAGTGAGATGGTTCAGTGGATGGTGAATTGGGGCAGCTTTCAGGGCTATGGTATCTATAATTGGCTTTGCATAAGCAGAACACTTCTGTTTATTTGAATTTTATTTTTGAAACATTCCTGGAATTTGTGTCTGCAATGTTCCTCCTTATGAAACAAGTGCAAGATGATTTGATTTTTCATGTGTACTTTTATGTATGTATTCTTATTCCTTCTCAACAAACAATTGAATTAAATACACTAAGAGCTGAATTGTAAACCAATGCCAAAGGCACAGCCTCCTAACAGTTTAGCTTCATTTTACACAATAACTGCCTGGCCAGGGATACGGGGGAGGAGTTTTGGCAATCATTCTTAAAGATATTCTCCTTGGTTTTGGAAAGAATGCATCACAAAGGGGAGGGCCTAGTAGAAGAGTAAGGAACCTGTGCTTTCTTCATGTATGCCAATAACCATTAGCCCCAGCCAGGATAGTCAATAGTCAGGGATGATGGGATATATAGGCCAGTTCCCTCTAGAGTGCCACACATTCATCATCTAATGGAGAACATCTATCTAGTAGTTAAAGGAACAAAAAGGAGGAAAAGAATTCTTGTCTCCTTTGTTCTGAAAACTAGGTGTATAGCTGGATGGTGTCTTGGGAAGGATCACAAAGTGCATGAGAGCATAAGGCACAGGAGTGCATGATACTTTCAGAAGGTTAGCCCCAAAGCCATTTAAGTTCATTAAGGTTTATTTAATCAGTGATTATAGCACAAACACAGTCTTCCTACAACTTTCATGTAACCGGGAAGAGGACCGTTTGACAAACTGTCACATGAAAATTATTTTAACAACCCTCGTCTTTCAGAATGCACGAGATGCCAGAAAGGATCTTCAGCCATGATGGAAGACCAACACATTTGTGTTGCTTGTGGGTGGGGGGAGACAAAGGAGGGTTCCTTGAGAACAGTGTCTTATTCGCCTAACCTTTGCTCTCTGAATATTTGGGATCACACAGCATGCACCAGGAGACTTGTTCATTTTGACTGTAATGCCATTTGCCTCTCCTCTTCAGCTGTCCCTAGTAATTTATCTCCTGGCTTGTTGAGTCTTGAATTGAGGACAGTACTCCCACACAGCACCATAGCTCTAGACAGAAGTGGGGATGGTGCTGACATCCTGTCATGTCCCATCTGTTCAGGGAACTTAACTGATTTGCACCCTGGTTAGCTTGTCATTCTAAGAATACCTCCCAAACAATCTTAGTTGGGGTGAATATGGGAAGGAATGGCTTGATAGGGGGAAAAAAGAGTGAAAAAGAATAGCACACAAACCAAAAAGTCTTTGGGGAATGGAATGAAAAACAAATATTTTTATAGGATTATTCAGCTCCTGTTCCAGTACAACTTTCAGAATATTGTTGTGGTAGCCAAAGTGAAACTGATGGGCCAAGTTTTGTTCTGTTCGGCAGCCATCCATAGAGTGTGGGACAAAAGGAGCTTGGAAGGCTTTCAATTCACAATCTGATTTCCTATTCAAATCATAAAAGGAGCTATGTCCTTCAGTCTTAGCCCATTCATCCCTCTAGAAATACAAGGATATAGGAAAATACACTCTCTTGCTAAAATGAACGAGTACCCTCTAGAGTTTAACCCTATAATAATGTCTAGAAACTATCTACAATTATTTTATGGGTCAATATATAAACCATTCTCAGAAAAATCCATAGCACTTAAGTCAAATGGTTTTACACACACACACACACACACACACACACACAGAGTACTTTTTCACATAGTGCATAGTTAAATTGTGGAATTCACTTCCCCAAGATACAGTAATGGCAATCAACTTGGATGGCCTGAAAAGAGGATTAGGCAAATTAATGGGGATGAGAACCATTGAGGGCTA
The DNA here is from genome assembly GCA_030847615.1 of Gambelia wislizenii. NCBI lineage: Eukaryota > Metazoa > Chordata > Lepidosauria > Squamata > Crotaphytidae > Gambelia > Gambelia wislizenii. The sequence goes on from JAUMIR010000004.1 coordinate 93,377,122, forward strand.
CAAACCATGATGGTTATATTTCACCTCCAGTATCAGAGGCTGTAGGTCTCTGTAGGTTAGTTGCTTGGGAAAAGAAGATGGCAGGTTATACCCCTGTTCTGCTAGAGGACCTCCTGTACACAGCCAATTGGCCAATGTGTGGTCAGAACATTGAACTAGATACACCGTTGGCCTGATCATGCAGGACTCTTCTAATTGTTCTTAATGTCTTTTTGGTTAATAATAATTAACCCTTTTCATATGACTGGTAGCTGTGATGGCACCAACTATAGCCTGTACCATGAGAAGAAGGAGAGAGGAGAAACTTGCCCCTCTTGCGGTCCTCACCACCAGCAAGTGGAAATCTTTATCTCCTAACTACCTCTCCAAAAGAGTCCTTTAACTTCTATAATTTACTTACTGTCGCAGCCAATGCAATATAGCAAGTGGTGTGTTAAGGCAATTAGATATAATTGTTGTGAGCTGCCATGGGTCCCATTCTGGGAGAAAGGTGGCATATAAATCAAATCAAATCAATAGATATATATAGGGTGAAATTCAAGACCTCACATAAGAGTTAAAAAACATACCAAATTTAATTCCAATAAATGTTTGGAAAGACAGCAGTTTAATAGTTACTGTCATGGTGTTCATGAAACAAAAACAGATTCTGAAAAGATTTTGAAATTACCTATAAGATCAATTAGGTTATTTTCTTCTCCCATAATATCAGAATCAGGGACCATTCATGGAAACTGGTGGGAGATTCAGGACAGACAAAAAAACAAAACAAAAAACAAACAAACAAACAAACAAAAAACAAAAACCCCCACAAAATTGCTAAATGTGATCTGAAGAGAAACCAAAGACATTGTCAAATAGCATGCAGTTAAACTATGAATTTTGCTGCTATAAGAATTAGTGATGGTCAGCATATTTATTGTGGGCTGAGTGACATAAATCCTCCCCCTTTCCCTAGGTCCCACCTACCCCAGTAAAGATGATAAACATATATATATATGCACAGATTGAGTTTAATACAGATAAAGAAGAAAGATGACCAAATATTGGCGAAATGGGCCACAACTTCCTTTTTGGTGATAGTTGCTGTGGTTGGTCTGGGCATGGGTTAAACTGAGCAAGGTGAACAGCCCTTGCTCGGCTGACAACGGATCTGCCAGCCCGCCTGCTAGCAGATCACCCACCCAGGTCACATGACCCAATCACATGACCAGATCACGAGACTGATCATGTAGTCAGAACCTGTGACAGACCATGTGACCAGATCACGAGGCGGACCACATGACCCAATCACGTGACCAGTTCACATGACCCGTTCCTCCCAGAGTCAGGGTCTTCATGGTCATAAACTTAAACTTGACCCAGGCATGACCTGCCACTAGACCAGCCGGAGACCTCTGACCCCAAGATGGGAAATGAACCCATGCCCACCGAACTACTTAGAAAGTTGTGACAAAGAAAATTGATGCATAGCACATAACAAAAACAGCAAATTCTAACTAATACACAAACCTTCTAACTGAGGGAGGGTGGGCGGGTCTTCGGCTCGCACGAGCCAACTGGCTGGGTCTTTGAACCACGTTGGGGACTAGCCCTGCCCTTCAGCCAATCAGAGGCCTTCTTAAAGTGGCTACTCTGATTGGCTGAGGATGCTGCAAGCCGGCCAATCAGGGGAGAGCAGACCTTCCCTGGTTGGTTGGCCCCTGATCCTCTTCCCAGCCTGCCAAAGCAAGCTGGGAAGAAGACGCCGGCTGGCATGGTGCTGCCCATGCCGGCCATGTAGTGGGTCCGGGAGCCAGGGAGCCTCACTGGCTGCAAAGGGTGGCTGCCGGTAAGTCCAGACAGTCTGCTTATAACTATACTAAGTTGTGTATAGTGTTCCAAAATATAAAGTTCTCTGGGTAGCTTACAATAAATAAACATCATAAAAACCAAAAATATAATAGTTCAAAATACACACACACACACACACACACACAGAGCCCTCCACACGTGTGTGTTTGTGTGTGTGTATAAATATGATGATGGTCATAAACACAAATAAACATGAAAGCAAGATAGATAAAAATAGAACATAAGACCATAAAATCAAAAGCAATGTAAAACAGAAGAAATGAAACACAGAGCAACCTTAAAATTAGAAACAGATTCTAAACACTGGGACTTCAGAGATTTTAAAAGTATGGACTTTTGTTGGGACTGTGGCAGGAGAAGAGAGTTAAAATTTCCCTTAACCCATCAGGGTTCTCAGGTCACAATCGTGTTGACTGGCATAACTATGCCAGTATAGTTGGCAGTAGTGGCATCTCTCTCTCTCTCTGGCTTCTCTTCGCAAACGAAGATTCAGGAAGGACTCATCCCACGCTTTCTGCAAGCGCGCTGATGACTAAAAAGGCCAATCTGAGATAGACATGTCTGGTTGCAGAAAGCACAGCAGAAGGTTTCCTTGGGTGATGTTTCCGGGTTGTGATTTTTTCTGCGTTGTCGTTTCTCTTCAAGACTTATTCAGCGTGAGTTCTCAAATAAGGCTGCAGCATTGTGGATAGTGTGTCTCCATGCTTCCCGACGTGAGGCCAGGGCGGTGATCAATTTGGCCGAGCCTGAGATGTTGTTTCAGGGATTCCTTGTATCGCTTTTTTGAGTGCCCCTCTTACGCTGACCCGTGGTGAGTTCACCATAGAATACTATTTTGGGGAGGCGATGGTCCTCCATCCTAGAAACATGCCCTGCCCAGCGCAGCTGTGTTCTCAATATCATGGCCTCAATGCTGGTGTTCCCTGCTTGCTCAAAGACAGCAACATTCGTCACATAGTCAGTCCAGTGTATATTTAGGATTGTGCGTAAGCAGAGCTGATGGAAGCATTCAAGGAGTTGTAAGTGGTGGCGATAGGTGACCCATGTTTCAGACCCATAAAGGAGAATAGACAGTACAATGGCTCTACACACACTGATTTTTGTGCTTCGCCTCAGGTGTTTATTACTCCAGACTCTTTTGTAAAGTCTTCCAAATGCGCTATGTGCCTTTGCTAATCTGTGATCAATCTCTTTATCAATCTTGGCATCTGAGGAGATGATGCTTCCCAGATAGATGAACTTCTGAACGGACTTGAGCACAGAGTTGCTGACGGCAATGTGGGGATGGTGGTGTTCATCCTGTGGTGCTGGCTGGTAAAGAACTTCTGTTTTCTTCAGGTTGACTTCCAGCCCAAACAGCTCTGCAACTGTTGCGAAGCAGGATGTTAGGCACTGCAGAGCTGCTTCTGTGTGGGCAACAAGGGCAGCAGCATCAGCGAAGAGCTGCTCACGGACTAGATAGTTTAGAGTCTTAGTGCAAGCCCTCAGACGGCTTAAGTTAAACAACTGTAGGTACTACAGCAGAAGTAAAATGGCTGCAGACACTGTGGTGATGTTCCCACAGTGGGTGGCAGGGAATAACATAGGCAGTTGTCTCAGTAGCTGATAGAGCAACTTCCTCTTCCATCAGAATTAAGGAGTCCTGGTGGTGGAGTGGTTAAAGGCCAATACTGCAGCCACAACATTGTGAGTTAGATTCTACAGGGCTCCAAGGTTGACTCAGCCTTCCATCCTTCCATAGGTTGGTAAAATGAGTACCCAGCTTGTTGGGGGCAATTAGCTAACCCATTGTAAACCACTTAGGGAGTGCTTTGCATTGATATAAGCGGTATAGAAATATAAATGCTATTGCTATTGCTATAATTTCTCTTCCACCCCCTTGCTGCAGTTGTGCACCATTCCAAAAAGTGCCTCATGTGGGCATAATGCAGCCTCCTGGCATAAGTCACCAAAAAGACTGTGTCCACTCTCTGCTCAGGCTTCCACCATGGCATGATAGCTTATTTTTATGTAAAAAACACGTATATGCTAATTGTATTAGTGGAATAGTCATCATCTCTTGTTTCGCACTCAAGTTTTCTAGGAAGGAGGCAGTTTCTGAAAAATACAATAAAATCCAAAATCCACAAAAGAGTGATACCTTTATTGGCCAACTAAAATGCAGAAAATACATCATGCAAGCTTACAAAGCTTCACTAGCTTCTTCATCAGACAAAGATGTTAAAATGTCTGGAAAAGTTACCTTAAACTATTTCCAAAAGCTTAAATAACAAAACTGTTACACATCATATAACTGATAGGAACATTGTATCAAATTACTAGTTGTATTAAATTACTAGTGAAGGAAACAGGAAAAAAAGTACGTGGGGAATACAGAAAGGTCAAAACACATTTCTTGGATGGTGAGTTTAGCCCAGAAATATTGGCTTTTTAAACTTTTTAGATTAATGTTCCCATCCTAACTACACTTTATCTAAAGCAAGTCCTGTTGATTTTGTGAGAGTTGCACATTTCCCCCTTTCTCCAGTTCTCGGTGATGGAAAAGAGCCGATGGAGAATAACTCTTTGTCACTTGAAGAGAAAGATTTAAAAAAGGCACCTTGAGTATATGAAAAGTACATGAAAATTTCCTGTCCTTCAAATAACCACCAGAGATAGGAAAAGTTACAGTTGCCCCTGCATATTCCCGGCTTTCATAGTCACGGTTTTGATTATTCGCGGTTTAGCCCGAGGCCCTTTGGGAAGGCTGGCGAGAGGCGGGGCAACCTCCTGCCTGTGCCTTACCTGGCCTTCCAGAGGCGGCTCCAGGGCTTCAAAGCCCTGGAGTCTGCTCAGGAAGGCTGGGGGGTGGGGTGGGCAGCCTCCCTCCCACCCTCCCTCTGCCCTCCCCGGCCTTCCTAAGTGGGCTCCGGGGCTTCAAAGCCCTAGAGTCTGCTCAGGAAGGCTGGGAGAGGCAGGGTAGCCTCCCTTCCGCCCTCCTGCTGCCTTCCCTGGTGTTCCTAAGGGGGCTGTGGGGCTTCAAAGCCCTGGAGTCTGCTCATGGAGGCCGCGGGGAGGCAGGGCAGCTTCCTGCCCGCCCACTGCCTTCCCCGGTCTTCCTAAGGGGGCTCCAGACCTTCAAAACCCTGGAGTCTGCTCAGGAAGGCCGTGGGGAGGCAGGGCAGCCTCCCTCCCACCCACCCGCTGCCTTCCCCAGCCTTCCAAGGGTGCTCCAGGGCTTCTAAGGCCCAGAGTCCCCTCAGGAAGGCTGCCGGGAGGCAGGGCAGCTTCGCTCCCACCCGCTCGCTGCTCTCCCCGGCCTTCCTAAGTGGGCTCCGGGGCTTCAAAGCCCCGGAGTCCCCTCAGGAAGGTGGTGGAGAAGCAGGGCAGCCTCCCTCCCACCCGCCCGCTGCCTTCTCCGGCCTTCCTGAGTGGGCTCTGGGGCTTCAAAGCCCTGGAGTCCACTCAGGAAGTCTGCGGAGAGGCAGGGCAGCTTCCCGCCCGCCTGCCCGCCCGCCCGCTGCCTTCCCCGGCCTTCCTAAGGGGGCTCTGGGGCTTCTAAAGCCCAGAGTCCCCTCAGGAAGGCCACGGAGAGGCCATCCAGGCTGGCCAGACACCCTCCCACCCCCTCCCTCCCTCTGGGGCGATTGCAGGAGCAGCATTTTTTATTTGTGTTTTTTCCATATTCGGGGTGGTCCCAAAACCCTAACCCCCCCAAATGTGGAGGGACGACTACTTTTTGGATAGCAACTTTCAGAATCCCCCACCCAACATGTTCTGTGGGAGTCATAGCCCACAAATCAATTTTTTCTAAGCTCCAATATCTACCTCTATGAGTTCTTCCATGGATTCTAACATAGTTTCTTCTTTTTGTGAGATATCTCTTGTAGATTGTCTTGTTTCTCTGTGAAGTCTGGCACAGTTCTTCTTTCATTTGCTTTATTTCATATGTCAAAGTGAGCCACATGTCTGGTAGTAACTTCACCAGTCTTTACCTTCAATACTCTATATCTTTTGCTTCTGGCAGCATATCCAATTATAATAGTGTGTTCTGTTGTGACATCTAGCTTGTGTCACTTTGGTGTTGGTATGTATGCATATGCAGTGCTGCCAAAAAATGTAATGTGTTTCATGTTTGACACTCTACCATGCCACAACTGAAATTGTGTTTTGTGTGGGGTCTTCGGTTGGCAATCTATTCTGGAAATATGCTGCAGTTATGATAAAGTCACCCCTGAGTCTGTTCAGAAGAAAAGCATTTGCCAACATGTGCTTCTTCATCTATAGGAGATATCTGTTTCTTTTCAGCAACCCCTTTCTGCTCAGAACTGTAGCTCATATTTCTGTGCAAAATGCCATGCTTTTCCAGGAAAGCTTGTGTGGGATACTATTTGCATTTCTTTGGTGTCCTCTCTATCTCTCTACCATGACCATGGCAATGTACTTCTGTAGCATCCCTTGGGTTTGGCTTTTCTTTTTCACCAAGTGGGTGACACAATAACTTGAAAAAAATCCACAACATTTAAAGCATATCTATTTCTGCTGAGAAAGGGCACTTTGGTGCTTTTCATTTTAGTCCTTGGCTGAAATGAGGGTCTAACTGCCTTTTCTTTTACACAAGTTACACACCTGCTACCACCGTTATTATCTTGTGAATTTACCTTGATACTTGTGACCAAGTTCTGGTTCTGTAGATGAAGTGTAGTTTTGGGGTCACAATGTTCAAGATACTCGTGCCATAGATGAAGGCTATTCCCATTCTTCTGTGACTGAGTCACATTTCCTTGTTGAGCTAAAAGATTTAACTGAAATGCTTGAGCAAACACAACATCATTTTTGGTAACTGGGAACTTTCTTCCTTTAAAAAGCATTTCAAATCCTTTTTTATCTGGAATAGGCACACAAAGCACATTGCAATGTAACTCAGGAATAAACAGAACATTATCTGCTATATTTTACACAATTCTATCAGGTTGTTTGCAATTCAGATTATCATGTCCAGGCCATTGAATCTGCATAAATTATCCACTAACAACCTGAATTGGCCCTTCAGCATTGCCATCCATAGTATCAAAGAAAGTATCAGTGAATGTACTGTGACTGGTACAGCCAAAATCTATAATTGAGGAAGCAGATTTCTTATTGTATTCATCAATTGCTAATGCTCTTTCATTAGCATTAATTGCTAATTGAAAACAAAATACCCCCCTCAGTTTGTACTGTTAAGATGACGTGAGGCATGCTCCCTTTGTGTTTTAGGCTGAGTACTTACTTACAGAGCTACCATTGGTTGAAGTCTATTGGGGGAGAGGATGGTCTCTGGGAAAATGACTTTTCTGTTACAGTTATAGCAATGGAGTTCTGAGTAGCTCTTGCATGGAACTCTTTGCCTATTATCCACACCGACCAAGTAATTTGATACATTTGAATTGTCGGAAAGGAGAGAGGCTAAACCCCTTTGTTCAATGCATTCTATTTTGGGCTGTGACGTAGCATCAGTACATTTCAGCAAACTGATCCCATGCAGCACAGACACAAAAGAATCAAACTTCTAAAGTTCCAGTAAGAAATTCTCCATTCTGTTCATCATTAAGATTAAAAATGTCCAATCTCAATTTATTGTTTCCTTTGGGAACAAAGATTGTTCCTTTGGGAATCAAGTTTTAGCTTCACCAGCTATCTTATCCAGATTGTCTGGGATTTAAAACACAGTTAGCCAAATTATTTTTTGAAGATTATCCAACATTGCTTTGGCTGTGTTATGCATTATCACAAAGATTAATTGATCATCCTTCAAAGAACTATAGATTATATCATGCACTATACAATCCTTTCCCTCTCCATTGATGCCCCCTTGTCGTGGGACAGAGGCTTGCATACCCTAATGATGTTTTGAGCTATGCTGGCGGTGGTATAATAGCCACCAGTAGGGTCTCCCATGCCAGACAGGTCAAAGCCGAAGGGTCTGACAAAGAGCGTCAAAGGGCAGGATGGGCTCTCTAGCCTTATGGCAACCGTCCTAGGAGAAGGAAAACTCTAATCCCAAACCTGGGCAGATGGTGCTCGTCCAACCCTGTAGGGTCAACCATCTAAGAGAAGGAAACTCTAATCAAAGTTTAGAGGATCTCGCTGATACCGTCCATGCTTGCAAGGCCAGCAGATGAACCTTTGGTTTAAAGGGTGAGGCCAGTTCTGTGCACGCTGTGCTCCACCAGAAAAATCCATTGCACAGGCTCAAAGGACAAATCCAATCCCCCCCAAAAGCCCTGTAGCGATAGTCGAGGGATGAAACGGCAGGTGTAAAGATGCACTGGAAGCCGCAGACCCAACTCTGCATGCAGGCGGTTCAGGACTTTGCTCAAGACCCTATGGTTCAGGACTTTGCTCAAGGCTGACCCGGGAGATGACAGTCTTGTTCGACAGCATCCTGAATGACCAAGCAGCCTTTTTTAAGGAGAGCACTGCTTGCTCCATATGGAGGGGGCCTAGAAAAGGTGGCCTAACGAAAGCTCATCCCCATCTACCTGGTTGGCTAGCTGTGGCCAACGGGCATCTTCTGATGCAGTCAAACAAAGGCAAAGAAGCAAAGGCGCACACTGGCCTCAAAAGGTGTAAATAAACTGATACTTGCATGATGGGACATCGAACCATGCGAGACTCTGCAGATAATGGACGGCCTGAGTGTCGTTCTGCTCTAATAGCCCATGAACTATCACGACTTAATATTGACATCGCTGCTCTTAGTGAAGTTTGTCTCCATGAGGAAGGCAGCCTTAAAGAACATGGCACCAGCTACACACTTTATTGGTCTGGCAAACCCCAAACTGAAAAACATCTTTCAGGAGTAGGCTTCATGATTAAAAACTCCATTGCCTCCAAACTTGAAACCTTGCCAACAGGACACTCTGATCGCATTATTTCCTTACGTCTCCCATATGTTGTTCTCTTTAGTATATATGCCCCAACTATGCAAGCCGACCCTGTAGAGAAAGACAAATTCTACACAGACCTGCGCCACCTCATACAAAAAGTCACTGTAGAAGACAAAATTATTATCCTTGGTGACTTCAATGCCAGAGTAGGAAAGAACTCCGAAGCCTGGAAAGGTGTCTTAGGCAAACATGGTGTTGGAAACTGCAATGATAACGGATGCCTCCTGCTAGAGTTCAGTGCAGAACAACAGCTGACTATTACAAACAGAATCTTTCAGCAGAAAGACAGCTTGAAGACAACCTGGATGCATCCCCGATCCAAACATTGGCACCTCATTGACTATGTTCTAGTCTGCCAGAGAAACATTTGCGATGTCCGTCATACTCGAGTGATGCCCAGTGCAGAATGCCGGACAGATCATCACCTCATCAGATGTAAACTAAATCTTCATCTTAAGTTCAAACCTAAGAGGCGCGGCATCTTAAAGAAGAGACTCCAAGTCAACAATCTTCAACAAGCTACCATAAGAGACAACTTCCAGGCAAACCTGAAAAAAAAAAAAAACTTGAAGACCATCCTATCGACCCTTCTCCTACAGTGCTTTGGCAACATATCAAAAACAGTATCCTCCAGTCTGTGGAAGAATCCCTCGGGTTCTCCCACAAGAAAAATCAAGACTGGTTTGATGAAAACAACCAAGAGATCCAGGAGCTGTTGGCAAAGAAGAGAACTGCTCACCAGGCATACCTTGCCCAGCCAACTTGCCATGTAAGAAAAGCAGCTTTCCGTCTCACATGTAGTAAACGTCAACAAAAACTCTGAGACATGCAGAACCAGTGGTGGATCAATATAGCAGAAAAGAAACAATGCTGTGCAGATCTGGGGGATTCTAGAGGGTTTTATGAAGCTCTTAAGGCAGTGTTTGGACCTACATATCAGGTCCAAAGCTCCTTATATGGTACAGATGGTCAAACATTAATTACTGATAAAGCCTCCATCCTGAATCGATGGGCTGAACACTTTCAAAGTCTCTTTAGTGCCAACCGAGTAGTCCAAGGCTCAGCTATACAACATATGATACAAAAACCCATGAAAAATGAATTGGACATAGCTCCCACTTTGTAAGAGACCCTTAAGGCCAAACAGCAGATGAAAAACGGCAAGGCAGCTGGGATTGATGGAATATCACCTGAAGTTTGGAAACATGGAGGTCATGCACTCCACGATAAATTCCACGAACTCCTTGTGAATTGCTGAGAAAAAGGGGAACTGCCATCAGATCTCCGAGATGCAGTCATCATCACCCTGTATAAGACAAAAGGAGCAAAATGCGATTGCTCAAACTATCGAGGCATAACACTGCTCTGTATTGCTAGAAAAATCCTTGCAAGAATACTCCTGAACAGATTAGTTCCTGCCATTGCAGAAGAACTTTTTCATGAAAGCCAATGTGGCTTCAGAGCCAATAGGAGTACTACAGACATGGTATTTGCCCTTAGACAACTGCAGGAGAAATGTAGAGAGCAGAACAAGGGTCTCTATGTATCTTTTGTTGACCTCACCAAAGCCTTCGACACCGTGAGTAGAAAAGGTCTGTGGCAGATCCTGGAACGACTAGGATGTCCCCCCAAATTCCTTAAAATGATTATCTTGCTACACGAGGGCCAGCGCGGTCAAGTCAGATATGGCGATGCTCTTTCAGAGCCCTTTCTAATAACTAATGGAGTGAAGCAAGGTTTTGTTCTTGCGCCAACTTTATTTACAATCTTCTTCAGCATGATGTTCCAAAGGGCTACGGCAGAGCTCAAAGAAGACGACGGCATCTATATACATTACCGTACTGATGGTAGCTTGTTTAACTTAAGCCGTCTGAGGGCTCGCACCAAGACTCTAAACTATCTAGTCTGTGAGCTGCTCTTAGCTGATGCTGCTGCCCTTGTTGCCCACACAGAAGCAGCTCTGCAGCGCCTAACATCCTGCTTCGCAACAGCTGCAGAGCTGTTTGGGCTGGAAGTCAACCTGAAGAAAACGGAAGTTCTTTACCAACCTGCACCACAGGACAGACACCAACATCCACACATTGCCGTTGGCAACTCTGTGCTTAAGTCCATTCAGCAGTTCATCTACCTGGGAAGCATCATCTCCTCAGATGCCAAGATTGACAAAGAGATCGATCACAGATTAGCAAAGTCATATAGTGCATTTGGAAGACTTTACAAAAGATTCTGGAGTAACAAACACCTGAGGTGAAGCACAAAAATCAGTGTGTATAGAGTCATTGTACTGTCTATTCTCCTTTATGGGTCTGAAATATTGGTCACCTATCGCCAACACTTACGACTCCTCGAACGCTTCCATCAGCGCTGTTTACGCACAATCCTAAATATACACTGAACTGACTATGTGACGAATGTTGCTGTCCTTGAGCAAGTAGGGAACACCAGCATTGAGGCCATGATATTGAGAACACAGCTGCGCTGGGCAGGGCATGTTTCTAGGATGGAGGACCATCGCCTTCCCAAAATAGTACTCTACGGTGAACTCGCCACGGATCAGCGTAAGAGGGGCACTCCAAAAAAGCGATACAAGGACTCCCTGAAACAACATTTCAGGCTCGGCCAATTTGATCACCAACAATGGTCCGCCCTGGCCTCACACCGGGAAGCATGGAGATATATTATCCACAATGCTGCAGCCTTATTTGAGAACTCAGACCGAACAAGTCTGGAAGAGAAACGACAACGCAGAAAGAATCACAACACAGAAACATCACCGAAAGAGACCTTCTGCTGTGCTTTCTGCAACCGGACATGTCTATCTCGGATTGGCCCTTTTAGTCATCAGCACGCTTGCAGAAAACACAGGATCAGTCCTTCCTGAATCTTCGTTTGCGAAGAAAAGCCAGAGAGAGAGAAAGACAATCCTTTCTCTCCCAAGCAAGAACATCTTCTCTGCTTGGTTTGTTTGTTTCAAGGCATTCATAAACTTTTTGGGCCTTTAATGCATCTTGAATCTTACCTCATAATTGCTGGTAATTATAATTAGTAAGTCACATAGCTTTTCTAACAGTAATTCTGTTGTTTGATAGGGACATTTTGTTCGGTTAGCAGTTCTGGGGGAGAAAAAATCATCCCCAAAACAAAACTAAACAAAACAAATGAACAAATCTCTAACCATTGTGTATGTTTCAAAGGGGAAAGCTGCTATTAAAAAAGACAAAATGAAATGAAACCAAAACAATCTCATTAGCCTCTCATGCTAGGGCTTCAGTAACCTGTTGGGAAATGTGAGAGATATGCGGATCTCTCAAGCAATCTCTCAAGCAGTTTTAGTAATCAAAGTGGAAAGGGAGAATGTGAACAACAGCCTGTTCCAAACCCACCTGCCCACACACACAGTCTAGCAAAAACAAACAAAAGGGGGGGGGGAGAAAAAAGGGAAAAAAAGAAACTATTTAGCCTTCCCTGTGAAACATATGAGAGAGATTACCAATTACTTGTACATACATGGTCTAATAGTGGAGAAAGAGAAGAAGAAAATGGTTGCAGGTTATGATGCATGACATGATAAATAAAGAGAGAGGGTGTGGAAAAGCAAACAAACAGGAAGTGTGCAAATCTGCAAACTAGGAGTATAAGCCATGCAAAGGTTGCTAACTAATCTATTTCAAAGCAGACTTCTAATTTTTTGCATGTTTCAACTTTGTGTAAAATTTTTACACAACTGTTCCTAAATGTTAGACTGCAAAAGAAAAGATGTTTTGCTAAACATTTTAAGTGAGCAAAACCCACCATTGTCCATGCAGTGATTTGGGAAATGGCCAACTATTCTGTGAGCCTTCCCCTATCTCTTAATCACTGCCAGTCTTATCATCTACCTTCCCTCTCTCTCACTCTGCACCTGCCTTGAGTTCTTTTGTGGCACTAACCTCATCTTGTCTCCAAATGTATATTACTTTTTGGCCAGATTACCTTGGTGGTTGAGCTTGCTCCTTTTAAAGAATTGTTCCAGGCCACCATTCTCTCCTCCTGAGAAATGATGACTACACAGGAGGTACAGGAACAGCTGGAGTACTTGAAATATTTTGACCTGTTTGGGGTCTCTCTTTTGACAAAGCTGTGAATAAGCAACTACAGTCAATGACAGCAGAATACCAAATAAGGAGTGCGGAAGAGAGCCCTGGCCAAACAGTACAAAGATTTAGAAAGTGGGTCTAGAAATTGAGAAACCAGAGAACACTTTCCCTCATGCCATCTGCTATTCAGCACAAACACAGAGCTGTAAAAAATATGAAGTGTGATTTACAGCACTCAAAATTGTGTCAGAAAGAATGAAATTGTGGACTTAGTGTCTGCCGCAAGAAATAGATGTTAGGAATGAATGTGTGGAATTTGCTTCGGCGATGGAAATGGACACCTGCACTTTGCCAATCACCTTTCTCTCCACATAAACTTCTCCGTCCTCCCCTCCATGTTCTGCTTTTGAATGGCCTGTGCATCTCCTAAGGGATCAGTTTTAGCAAAAATAATCACAATTTGTTTTTTTTTAAACAAACAAAAAACCAAAGCTGACAACAATGACCATTTTCTAAAATGAAGTAGAAATCTGATAAAGCACTCTATCTAAATTTATTCAAATCTGGATGTTCTGGTGATGCAACTGGCTCCAGTGAATCTCTGAATTTACTCTGAATTCTGAAAAAATGAATTTCCCTTGCAAAATCTTCTGATAGGTGTATCACTGGATACTAGTTTCAGTAGACCTACACTGCCAACCCCACTTAGTGATCCTGTATGAAGAGACAGCTGAGAACATGGCCTCCATGTAAACAATTGCTATATAACTGCCCTTCAGTTTTGCTTATGGGATGAAGACGCCTTTTCTTTCCAAGGCATTTTTTGTTCAAAAGGCTCCCCCTGGATCTATCCAAATGATAGGTACAAGTTGCCTTAGAATGCCTCTCATCCAACAATGATGTTAATGGCATTTCAAGGCTGCAGGAAAGATGGTGGGAGTATTTTCTGCACCTGACACCTGCTTCTCTGTTCAGGCTGCACATTGCACCCTGGGACCTCTGGCAAAGAGACCACACAAGGAGCCCCAGGCAGTAGAGCTGGATAAGATCATTCCTAGTCTCAATGGAGGAAGAAACCCTACAGGCAAATGGTCTTTGAAGTAATCAGCAACACAAGTGCATATACTTGAGGCAGAAACACACACCCCCCCGAAGATTAGGCCATGAATGGCATTTGGAGAACGAAATTGTTTGATTTCTTGATAGTGGATCATCATAGCAATGATAATTTAATAACAGAACTGCTCAGTTCGCTATAAAGATGACTTAAAATGAATATGATAGCACACAAATCAAATGAATCTGTAATGTCAGATTTCCTGATAATCATGGCCCATCTTTTTCTTATTTCTAACTGGTATCAAATTGAAGGGAAAATTCAAAGAAGACAGCAAAAAGTGTGGCAGAAAATGAGTGAGGCTGGTGTGTACATGCTAAACTATAAAATCCTTTTGTAGAAAGAAGTTATTTTTCTTCCTGATTATTGTATGATCATTGCTGTCTTAGCAAGTGTTTATTATTTATTTAGGTTGATTTCTGATCCTTTCTTGGAGTTTCAGGGCAAGGGGAATGATCTTGATTTAAAACAGATAATAATCCATGACAACAAATCTTTTATAGACAGTACTATTTCACTTAATTCCAGTCTTCTAATGGTTGCCCTTATAGACACATTTTACATTTTCTCCAAAATGTAATTCTGGTGATTCTCCAGAGGAAGAAAGTTATGTTCTATAGATGTAAAGCAACTACCAAGAATGGAGTGAACCTGAACAAAATAATAGTCTAGTCAAAGAAAAGAGGAAGCACCTTCACATTTTATGCATGATAATAAATCTATTAAATGGTTTGCACGTTTGCCTTTAAAATGCATGAGTCAAATTAATGGAGAACAGGTTTGTCTTTAAATGGCTTTTAGAGAGAGTGCCCAAAAAATACAATTCAGTGATTAGAGATAATTTATATTTTTCTGACTACTGAATGCTGGGGACTAGCAATAGGCAGTGGCTTACACCCAAGTAATTCTCAAATAGAATATGCCAAACATGAAAAAATGGTTCAGCTTTCCAAATATCTTGCTATGATCTTAGCAGTAATAAGTATTGTCCAAAAGCAGGTTTGGATCCTCAGCTAAGCTACCTCAAGGAAGTACAGAGAAGAAAATTTTCTACCTCCTTCCTGCCCCAGAAGTCTCACTATATCCCACATGGGCCAGGAGCCCCTTGCCTGAAAAAGTCCTCTCTGGAGATGTTTTCAGGGGAACAGGGGATTGCCAAGGGATGGGGAGAGAGGAGACAGGAAGATCAGGGAACTGGGATGTCTGAGTAGGTATTTAATTTTCTTGGCTTCTGGAGCTGTAGACGCATCATGAAGCAGACCTGTGCTGTGCAAAAAAGCCACTTGAACCATCCAGGTTTCAACAAAAACACATTGGAAATTGCTTAATGCAGTGTAGATGTGTAAATTTGCACATATTGATGAGGCACCAGAATTCTCTGATAGAAAAAGTTAAATACTTCACAAACCTACAAATGCCAGGATCCCATGGGATAGATCTATGGTGGATAAAGTGGTGTCAAACTGCTGTATTTCTGCAGTGTAGACAGGCTCTTAGACCAATATCCTACACACTTTTAGCACAGTAAAAATATTCACCAGCATAGTTAAGCTGGATCCTACCTTTGGCTTCCCACCCACCGAGTCAATTGTGTGTGAGAGAGACGATCCTGGGCATGTTTTTAGACAATGATTGGCTGTGCTAGACAACACTAAAGCAATCTCCGAGAAAGCACAACCACTTGTGCAATTATTTTTACGCTGGCATAGTGTCCCAACAGGGTCCCAGTCTTGGATCTAATTGTAACAGTAACAAAGAACAAGCAAACAGAAGCAGGAACAATCAAATCATTGTGCATACAATACATTCAGATTTAAGTCATATTTCATTGATAAATTGTTTAAACCAGGTGTATCTTTCCATAGATTGACATGATAAAAATGGAAGAGCAATTGACTTCAAATTTTTATTGGCATATTTAAATAGTTTGTGTCGTGTCTTATTAAAAACTGGGTGGTTTTTTTCATTTCTTTTAGCATCTATTGCATGATGAAACTGGTGCTTGCTCATGACATCCACATGCCATAGCCAGGTTCACAATTTCATGATGGTTTTTAAAAGCCTGGCCACAGTAGGCAATCACTAGGCAATGTTAAACTTGTGTACATCTAATGGAATTAATATATCCCAATGAGGAACAGCTGTAGGAAGTTGTATTTCTTTAACCATTGCAGTTTAGACAGGACTTAATGACATGGAACATTAATAAGAGCTAGAAATGACAGAGACGATGACAATTTTAAAAAGTCAAGGAAATGAAAAATGGATCATGTAGTAGTTCTGTTCTGAATTGGTTCCATTCAGCTTTAGTAGAACTATATTGGTACCTCTGGGTTTTTTCTTGAAGCGATCAGCCATAACTGTGGCCCATAAAGACATAATGTAAAATGTCCAATGCAACAGTTGGCTAAGTAACAGCAGCTATGTGGGTTAAAGTTTTAACAGAGGAAGCTGAAAAAGAGTCAGATGGGGAGGAGCCTGCAAGCTATTTCCTGCCTCCAAGAAGAAAGCATACTTGTGGCTTGGTTATTGTAAGCTAAGAGTCAATCCCATCTCTGAACAAATGGCTTGGATTTTATATCCAACTTTATAGCCTTCTGCATGAGATTGTCTAGTTGTTTTCTTTCTTAGCACTCCTCTGGTTTTATTGCTCAGGACCATGGTTAGGTGCAAGAGATGTGTGACAGTGAGAAGTGAGAGCAGCCAGCAAATCCATTTTGAGCTTAAGTTATGAACTGTCCCAGGTGAGAATAAAATTTCAGTTGTGAAGTTGATCCCAGGTGTCAACTCTGACTAGTGCTCAAAATTCCCATCTGGTAAAGTACTTGAGATAAGAAGAGTTTGACTTGGACTCCACTGCCTATTGGAAATGAATGTTTGGCTATGGCTTGAAAGCCCACAGTGAAGGCATTCATAGCTATGGAGAGCATGAACTGCCTTGGTGGGATGAATCTCCGTGATGTCCCTTACACCTGGGCAGTATATTGCTCTTACTTCTCAACTGGAAAAGAAATATTGTTGGGACACCATCAGGTCAAGAAGAGCAGGCTGCCCAAGGCTAGTCATAAAATTTCGAAGATGTTAGTCCAGCCTTGATTGCCCAACAAATGAAAGAGAAGAGAGCCACATTTTCCTCCACTCATCCTTGAAGCTATGAAGGCCAACTGATAAGGCCAAACTTCATAGCTACTGCTCTGTGTTCTGTCTTGGTCACAGTGTTACCTTGTGGCCTCTTACATTCCATTTTGCTGAGCCACAGGGGAAACTCTGACTTAGAGGAGTTGTGACTGTGGCTTCCCTGACCCTGGCTGCTTCTGATTTAAGGGTTTAGCCGGTATGCCTCATCTTATATCGTGGCTGAGGAACATATGCGGCCCTCCTGACATTTTAGATTTGGATTGCAACTCTTTTATCTTTCACCATTAACTGTGCTGGCCCAGGCTAATTGGAATTATAAACTAACACATCAAGAATATGATAGTTGTCCAAAGAGCCAGTATGGTGTAGTGGTTTGAGCATTGGACTACAACTCTGGACACCTGGGTTTGAATCCCTGCTGGGCCATGGAAACCCACTGGGTGACTTTAGACAGGTCACATTCTGCCAGCCTCAAAGGATGAACAAATCTTGCCTGTGAAAACCCTGTGATAGGTTCACCTTAGGGTTGCCATAGGTAGGAAATGACTTGAAGTACAACAACAGTAACAACCAAAGTGGCACCTGAGTTGGGGAAAGACTGTTCTCCAGGTAACCTCTGGTAATGTTCTTGTTCACTTCAAAGAGGGTTGTGTAGGAGATCTTCTTTGGGTGAAATGTACCCTTCCTTAGTCATCAGACCCAATGTTACCTTTGCATCATTTTTCATCTAAGCAAGTATGGTGTCATTTGACAGGGTAAAGCAACCGCTGACTCTTATGCATATTTACTCAGAACAAAATACCATGTGGTGCAGTAGAACTTGTTCCCAAGTACATGCTATCAGTAAGATTTCCATCTAAGACTCCTCCTGGGGTTGCTGCATGTTCTCCCTTGAAATCTAGATGAAAACACCTTGTAAAAGAGGATTTCCTTGACCCCACTCCCTACTGCAGTTTCTGTTACATGTATCTGGCACGTATCTATATACTGTAGTACAGTTATTTTGAAACCAGACACTTTATAACATTTGATTGGTATGTTTGACCTTCTGTTAATTATACATGTCAGGGATACTTAAACAGGGTACAGTGGAGTCCTGTTGGGTCAGGGCGGGGAGGGAGAAGAAGCAGACTTTTCTTTGCAGGCCTGGGTTTTACAAGCTTAGCTAAATGTGATATTAATGCATGGAAAATAATCCTCTGGCTGCTGCAGCACTGGAGCGCTGAATGGGCAAACTTAACTGAAAAGCACCATGAGCTGCAAGGTTAACAAAAGAATCCTCTCATTACACTGTCCCGGCCCTTGAGGGAAATTAGAGAGCTAGCTGAGGGAGATAACAGTGAGTGTAATAACAGGTAATGCTAGATACATTAGTGGCATTGCAGAATAAGGGAGCAAAACATTAATCCATCCTAACTTGAAAGCAGAGCTTTAAAAGAAAAGCTTTATTTGGAGTGAAAGAGATTCGCAATATATATTGTGTGTGTGTGCACGTGAGTGAATGCACTCAATAAGAAGCCTGAGCTCTTCTGTTATCCTGTATGTATGCACAAAGTATTGAGGCCATCTGAGTCACAAGCCATTTATTGTTACTGAACTCTTACCCTCATTGAAGTCACTGGGACTATTCTTCTAGGGTTAGATTACTTCAGAAGGAGTAATTTTCGTTCTATGGGATGATGACTTCAATACCTACAGGGCATATCTTTTGTGAAAGTCTGTGTAAGGAAGGAGGAACTAAATATAAACCACCAC
Source organism: Gambelia wislizenii (assembly GCA_030847615.1). Classification (NCBI taxonomy): domain Eukaryota; kingdom Metazoa; phylum Chordata; class Lepidosauria; order Squamata; family Crotaphytidae; genus Gambelia; species Gambelia wislizenii. Next base: position 93,395,973 of record JAUMIR010000004.1, read on the forward strand.
ACTGGCCCAATCCTGAGTTGGCAGCTATATTTGGGACTGTTACAATGAAGGATGGAGATCCACACTAGCTTTAGTGTATACCTATCCATGGAACAGGTTCAGCACTTTGGATAGGTCCTTGACAATTCAAATTAAAACCTGGAACAGACTCTCTACCTCACTGACATTGCAACCACCATCCATCACTGAGAAAGTCCTTTCTTTTATCTTCACTGTGACAGGACAAAGAGAAGGGTTTCTTCTGCAGATCTCCAATCCTTGGCAGACTTGTATAGAACATGGTATTTCAGGGAGCTTGAACCCAAGTCATATAGGACTTTATAGGTTGTAACCCACACTTTGAATTGCACCCCCCAAATGGAAGATTGCCATACTGTTCTTTATTATGCTTTGTGATGAGAAAAAAGGGGATAAAAAACAGTTTGTGAGGGTTGTCTGGTAATATTCTAAGGGATTTCACAAACATTGAGGAGAAACCTCACTATATGAGAAGGAATTATGCATAGTCCTTGGCCTACAACCTATTGTTTGCCCCAACTAGAGTAGAGACATTGAATTGACTGGATTTACCTATGTATTGACTGAGCATTCAACAATTTACTCAGTAGGTTTCTACCCATTGGCCAGAGCATGGAAAAGTAACATTTTTGAATTACAGCTTGCAGAAGCCCTCTGTAAAAAGCACCAATTAGTGATGTATTAGTGTTTCTGGGTATTGTAATCCCCAAAAGTAACTTTTCCATGTATCAGGCTTTTGTATTGATTAACCTGCTGCTCATAAAAGAGGAGATCTGGTATAAATAATTCTATTCACTTGTGTTTTTTTCTCCTTCAAGATCTGAGTAGGGAGGAGGAGAACCTAAAACCCTCAATGGAAAAAGAAATCTCGCCTCCATCTACACAAACTTCCAAATGTTGCAGCTGGTTCTAATCATCGCTTTAGACAAACAATAAATGTTCATTAAGACTAAAGGTGATTTTAATTTCATTGGAATAATGTTGGCAGAAGAAGAGGCAGTTCATTCTGCAACACCTACATGGGAGGTCTGTGTTTTATATATATGGAAAAGTTAACAGCAAGCAAAAATATTCAGACAGAATCAGACATGTTGCTCTATGCTTTCATGCTGGGTGCTTTAATCTATTGGGCTTGAGGCCTGAACACATTGTCTTCTTCTTCATAGGGTGGTACTGTCTGGTTCCCTACTCTCCCCATCCTAAGTAGCCTTCCCATTTCTCAAATTCCTGGCAACAGAAAGAAATTGTTGTCTCTTTGTTTAAAGACTGGGAGAATACACCTCTTTCCCTCACTTGGCCACTGTCCATTTTTTAAAGGTTGTGGTGCCTTCTGGGCACCCTTCCTCCTTCAGCCTTCTTCTCTCTCCTGCTGTTCTTAGTGAAGCTCAGCCTTCACCACAGGGGGTAAAATGCATGGAGAAACATGGCAAGCTGGATGGAATGTGCCTTGAAATTGAAGATGGCACGCCACCTCCCCCCTCCACCCCACCCTGCACATTGGTTTCTTCATCTGTAGGAAAGCTAACTTGTGGAGTGCAACTGAGAGGAAAAAAAAGTTTAACAATCACTTGCTATGCTTCTGTTTTCCTTTTCTAGCTCCTATATATCTTTATTTGGAGTGACCCTTATTTTAACTGCATGTGTGGTATTGCTAACAGAAAATACTGGGCTTGTTAAGTACAGTTATTTATTTATTTATATGCATTTATTGGATTTCTATTCTGCCTTTCTCCCAAGATGGGATTTGAGTTATGACTAGAAGGAGCAGGAGAAGAGCTGGGAGCACCTTGCTCTGTTTTCTCTGTTTAGAAATAATTAATAATAATAATAATAATAATAATAATAATTTCTTACCCACCTCTCCCCATAGATCATAGATGTCATAGAAATGAAGTCTGGATAAAGCTGAGTCTGCTTGACTCCAGTAACTCCTCTTCCAAGATTCCCATTTTCTTTCTAATGCTCTTGCTATGTTTGAAAAGTTGCCTTTTGGGACTTGGCCTTACAGTCAGGATAGCCGTGCTAGTTGGGGGATTCTGGAGAACTATCATTCATAATGTAACTTTTCCAAGTGTTGTCTGTTGCATTCTGCCTTGTAAGGACATGCTTGCGTGTAACTTCCCTAGCTCAAGTCAACTCAATTAAAATGTCTATTTAAAATAAAGTAGCGTAAATGAATTGGGTACAAGAAAATCTCTTACAGCACAAGCCAATTCATCTCAATGCCATTCCATTCACTGAGGCTTACTACTAGAGAAGTGGGAATAGGATTCCAGCCAAGAGCCAGCTGGCCAGAGTTCCACACTGGCTTAGGAAGAAGCAGCAGCAATGGAGATGACAGAGAGGCAGCAGAAGTACCAGGCTGTAGATGCTACTATGATGAGGCAGGGGGGAATTGCAACAAAAGCTGTCTCTGTAGGAGAATAAAGTTGTCCTGCTGGCTTCTGAGCAATTTGGGGACTGGTCAGCTTTATCTTTTGACAGAGATGGTTTTCATTGCCATTCCCTTCACAGTCACTAGGCCCCAGTGGGGAGAAAAAAAGACTTATACCAAAATGTAGCAGACACTTATGCTGGCATAAATTATGAACAGGATAGAATTATGAACAGTTTCTCATGTCATAATGAGCACTTTCTTCAGTAGCTTGAGAAAGGTGCATATGGGGATTACAAAGGACTAATCAGTATGCAAACAGGTGGGCATGGTTCCAGAGGAGAGCAAAGGAGACCCTTTGTGCTGCAGTGAGATTCAGGTTCAAGGTCTCACACAGCCATGCAACCTTGGGCAGTTAGTCTCCACGTGACCTTGTAACAATTACTCTCTCTCAGCTTGACCTACTTCACAGGGATGATATGAAGATAAAGATGGGAGGAACAGTGACCACGATGTGAGGAAGAGGGGAACCAGATACATTAGTTTGAGTGCACTGAAGAAAAGATGTGATACAAATGGAATTGATAATAAAGTGTTCAGAAGAGTAGACTGTCTATCCATTTGATGACCAACCAGGAAATAATGAGTCAGACACACAGTGATGGGTTTAAATAGGGCCACTTTATTTGACCTACAACTTAATTAATGTATTGAACTTGGGAGAAAGCCTAGGAGGGAGGAGCAACTTGATGCAGGTCTGGATGAGGCCAGGTGTCAACCCATGACCACCTCCTCAGCCTTCTTTTGGGCAGCACACCTGACCCTGAGGGCCAGGATTATTGGGTTGCTCAACCCAGCTGGTCTTATCTGGAAGGCAAACCTGAGGCACTCCCTCCCAAGTCCCAGGACCCTATAAGAGAGAGCAAACTACTCAGATTAGCCCCAAGGCTAGGCTCTTTCACAACCCCTCAGGTCCCAGAGGCTGTTCCAGGGCCAAGGTATACACCAACTAATATTTACCCTCCCCATACCTGCCAAGAACAGTCTAAAAAGACACAACTCTACGCCAATTATCCCAGTCCCTGCAGATACAGTATGGGGTAGCAAAAACAAACAAACAAACAACCACAACCCCCCCCAAAAACCCAAACCAAAAACCAAACCTTTAGAAAACAAAAGGGGGAAAAATTCCTACCCAGCCCCAAAGTGATCAGTGAAACTCACAATGCAGTGAGGGTGGAAGGGTGGGCCGTGCGAAGATCAGTCAAATCAGTCAAAGAAGAGCTGGAGGTGGGGGGGGGACAGATAATTACTTAAATTCCCCTCCAGCCCCCTACCAGTTCAGGCTGGCACTGTGTGCCTAGCCTCCAATGTACACTCTGGCCTCAATTCTTTTAAGTCATCAAAACGCTCCCCCTCCTGCAATGTCGTACTAATGTGCCTACCTGAGAGCACAAAATATTTATTGTGACTTCACTAGATATCAATTACATTCTTTAGGATTGTTCTAGTTGCATCTGGACAGAACACTACCATTGCATTTAGTTCTGAACTAAATTGTTCATTGTTCCACATTGAATAATTAAACAGATTTTTCAGTTAATTTTTTTAGTGAGATGTCATTGGGCCCTTCATTTTCCAGTCTCCTGCTGTCCAGAATTTGCATTTGGCACCTGCAGGCACTCTGCTTATATTTTAAGTTTTGCTTCTGCCCGTGCCCATCTCAGCCTCGGTTTCTTCCCACTGAGCTAGACCACCAAGCTACAGCTCCCCCTCAATGCTACCAGCTGACTGCAGCCTTCAGCAGCACTGCTCATGTCATAGGCAAGCTGGTGTTAAACCTTTCCTTTTTGCTAATGAAGCTGAGTCAACATCTTGGCAAAAAGCTATATGTCCTCTTGGTTTATTTTTTAAAGAACAACCCAAAGAAGAAAAAGAAGGGGGGGGGGACACCCTGAACGTAAAAGGAACTGTGTAAGAGTGTAAGTGGTGCCCTGTACTAAGTAGGGTTTGACTATCATTAGCTCCTAAAGGAGATCATAGATAATAGCAGAAATTGCTACTAATCTGTTTCATTACTGAGATACTGTGAAAATACCTGAGTGCCACATTAGCGTTGTTTGGCTTCTTCATCCTTAAACCAAGCCTCCAAAGGGAAGCTGTGCTTCAAAGCTTCCGCTTCTCCTTCCAGGGCAATGATCTGAAAGATTATGTGTGTGATCTTTGTAATCACTCTCTTAGTTGACGAGCCGGCTGGGTGAGAATATTCAATATCTGTGTTAACCTGCGTTAGCTTTGTGATCTCTGAGATTTGCAGCCATCAGATGGGTCAAGAGATAAGATGATATCTAGACCCATTAGCTGCCAACATTAAGGTTCTGGCCTTTTAAAAACAAAATACACCTTACCTTCTTATATAAATTACACAAATGTTGATGAAATGCAATGCAAGCTTACATATGTACTGTATATGCAGAAGCAAGACACATTATATCCAGTGACACTTACTCTAGGCTAAGGAGATTATCAGGCAGGAACACAAAAATCTCCACTCTCATCCCTATCTCTCCACAATCACCCTCCCCATTGCACTTACCTTCTCTTCCGACAACAGGCCAGCCCAGGAGTCAACGAAGCTCTGATCTCTTCCTGGAGTGAAATCCTGCGGATTCTCGTGAGAAGATGCGAGCACGGGAAATTCAAAAATAAAAACCAAAATGCACAAAAAAAGTTACAAAAAGCATATACACACACTTTAAAACTTCCAAGTAAACCAGGGAAGTTTTAAAAATGTGCGTCACTTACCTGGATGTCCCGATCGCACCTGGAAGTGTTCTGTCAGGGATTGCCCATTGACGCTGGGATCTTGCCAGCAAAACGGGGCACCTTGTTGCACAGAGAAAAATCCATCACAGAAATGGAACAACAGATCTATTGACAGCTTCTCCCATCAATAAAAAGTAATGCTGGTGCAACTGAAGTAGAACGGGTGCATAAAGATGGGTGAACAATGTCATGTGGTAAGGGAGCCCTTTTGCGATCTTTCCTGGCATTCTTGTAACACCACTTTAAATTTATCTGATAATCTCCTAAGTGTGTACAGGATTGTGTCTTTTCTCACCATCCTAGTCCAGAGTTCTAGAACATTTGTGAACTTTGTCTGGAATTACTATTTCTCACATGTGCATGGTTGTTGACATTCAACAAATATTGGACATTCACTGGAACATATTTGTGTATGAAATCTAAAATAATTAAAACTATGAACTGACACAGCTGGGAAAAGGGAAACATAACTACCAGAGATCATGTAGCATCTGGATAGTGTGATTTGTCACTACATTTTCGTTTGTTTAACCTTCTGTTTACCAGGGAAACTAAACTGTCTGGGGATGCCGTGGAGCAAGTAATCTGGAAAACACATTGCTTCTAGTAGTCACAGAGTATCTCTTCTCAAGCTAAGTCACCAAGCGCCCTGGAGTTTCAATTCTGTTTCTCCTTATCTACCCTGAAGCTATCTTTGTATACTGGATAAGAGCAAGAAAAAACATTGCACTATCCAAGGAGGTCTTGGAAGCAGGTGTATGCAACAGGAAGGAAATCTCACTTGGAGCATGCATATTGCCCAGATGGAGATGAGTGTTGACTGCTGAGCAAGCATAAAAACACTGTAAAGCTCAAAAAAGCGTTTCTGAATGGATTTTAAAAATAAAAAGTGCACGGAAAGTCATGCATAATGGGCAATCACAGCTACACTGAAATCAGTGGGGGCAAAGGGTGAAAGGTTGTGTGGTAAACATAAGTAAGAGTTTTTTTTTCTGGGATAAAACATAACCCCTAAAGCTCCATGCAAAAAACATGAACTCTGGAAGTGACAGAGGTTTGATGATGGTGATACTAGTGGAAGTAGGACTGGACTTCCTAGCCCTATCTCCATGTGTTGATTGGATCTTTCTGCAGAGATTCTCTGCAAATAGCAGGGACAGAAAGAATATTCACAAATATTCAAATCACTGGAGAGAAAGAGTTTCCTGAGCACTGGGATTATTGATGAGGAGAATCCTGGATGAAAAGATTCATGGCCATCGGGGGTAGGGGTGAGGGATTCTGTACAAAATTCGCCATGTAATTTTTGTGTGTGCAAAAGTGGATTCTTTTACACAGGAAAGTTGTTTTATGCAGAAAAGATTATCTGTGCAAGAAGCTTGTTGCCTACACTGAAAATCCAATTGTTTTGCACATACACATCATTCCTGCACAGAAAATCCCATATATTTTTGTGAAAAAGAACTTCCTTTCACAGAATAAGTCCTGATGTGCAAATGCTCCTCAAAAACTGCACAGTGGAGAGAAAATGGCAGGAGTTGCACACTCTTGCTAGCAAGAAAGCAAGATTATGATGATCATATCTCTAGCACATAGAAACCATCAGTGCTCTTTTAGCAGCCTGTGCTGAGTGTACAGACTGTGCAGCAAAAGCCTTCTTTTTGCTAACCAGAAAAATCAGTTTGCGAAAAGACACGGTTTTACCTTGGTCCCCCATGAGACTGGAACAAAAGAACACTGGAAGAATGTTGATGGCATGCAGAAAGGCAGCAGGAAAGATGGATGTTCCTGCTTCTTTGCTGCTTTTCTTTGGACTGTGGCAAGACTCTACATCAGTGATAGGGAATCTTTCACCCCAAGATGTTGCTGGCCTGCAGCTTCCATCATCCTCAAACACTGGCCATACTACCTAGGCCTTAGAGAAGTTGAAGTCCTGCAACAGCCGGTGGACCATAGATTCCCTACTCCTGTTCTGCCTAGACCTACATTCTGTTCAAAAGACCTTATCAAGACTTGAAGGTCAGAAGCCAGGTTAATTGGAGGGAATCCCACTCCCCTCTTACACACATTGATTATCCCTAGATTTTATGTCACCTGTGCGGGGCTGATTTTACCCAGCTTCCAGTGGCATTCAGTGACCAACTGCCTCAGGTTGGGGGTGCTTTCACACTACACAATTATAATGCTATGATTCCACTTTAACCCCCATGCCAACAATCTATGGAATTCTGGGATTTGCAGTTTTGGGAAGAGTACTTAGAATTCTCAGCCAGAGAGATCTAGTGCTTCACCAAACTCCATATCCCAGGATTCCACAGGGTATAGCCATGGCAGTTAAAGCAGAATCATAGTGCTATAATTGTGAAATGTGTAAGGGCCCTGGGTCTCTTTGTGACTTTTACAAGGCATTCTGGTTTGTTAGTGGTTTTGCTCTGAATCTGCCCTCTGTGACTTATGCCAGCAAAGTGTGCATTCCCTTCCCTGACTCAGGTTTCCTGGTCATAGCTTGCCATAGTAACAGTGAATCCCTCTCAGTCTTGCTGCACTTGGCTGACTTTTTTTCTTCTTCATTGGAACAAGTGTCTGTTTACAGAGTTTTAAAGAGGCAGAAACACCTCCGCAATTTGATTTTGGCAAACAGCTGTGAGTCAAGTGTGGCGAAAAAAGAAATCCCTGTAAAAATCAGAGAAAATGCCTGCAAATTTCCACACATTTCACAGAGGCAGTGTGGTCTGATCAGCAGCTGGGTGGTCTTGAAGATAAATTAACTGTGGGGCAACAAAACAGAGAAGTCGAAAAACCTAACCTGAGCTCTGCCACTGAATGGCCACATGGGCTTGGCTAAATCATCCCCCTGCTTTGCTTCTTGGTTGTGTTCCCCACATTTACAATGAGAACACTGGCCCCAGTTCTGGGCTGTGTCCAAATTGAACTTGGCAAAATACAAGAAAGCAAGGCAGGACAGGGCAAAGGTGGCCGAGATCCCAGATTCTGAAGACAGCCTGGGACTGGCTAAGTTCCAGAGGCTCATTTCATTGCATGGTGCCAGTGGAGAGCCTCAGTTCTGCTTCATGAAGGACTAAAATGGTCCCTTGTGGAGTATCAGAAGGTCAGCAGGACAGAATCAGCTCAGTGGTACACCCTAGCTGTGTCCCAATGCAATGGAACCTAGAAGCAGCACTGGAAAAGACTCAAAAGAGTTTTTTTTTGTTTTGTTTTTGCAAAAAGCACTTGAGTTTCTACACCATCCTAGCTTTTCAAAACATTAATCTTAAGGCTCAACTTTTCCATGCCTGAGCTTGGTCCCCAAAGCAATTTACTTTTCAGCACGTTTTGAACAAAATCTCCTTCAGCTTTGTTCTTAGCTAACTGGGGGTGGAAGAAAGTATTGCGTATACATGCATGTATTCATTTGAGGAGGAAAGTCTTACTAGTCCACGCTTTATATAGTACTAAAATTTTATGTTAAAAAATGTTGTGGACCCCACAGAAACCTTCATAGATCCCACAGGTTTATTTAAGAAGGAATGTTTTTAATTTAATAAAATTGACTAGGGGAGGCACACACACAAAAAGTCTTGACGGAGACCAGTGCTGCCAACCTAAGCATCTTTGGGAACCTCAGTTCAAATTTGATGTTTGACTAATGATATCTATGTAGGCTGGGATAGGTTTGGGCAACAGAGAGCAAGGAGGGATGACCGTCTCCCCACCACCACCCTAAGATGGTTGAGTGTTATTGAAGAGTATTATGTCAGAAGAAAATGAGCTCAATCCCATCTTCAATTATGGAAATAATCAACTCAGTTTCCAACATGTGGTTGGAAACAGCCAACATTCAGTATATTTTTGTCTGAAGTTGTTTTGGTTTTAGTGGTGAACATCATAGTTAAAAGATAAACATTGAAGGAATGGTAGAATTATTTTTAATTCAAGAAGAATGAATCACCACATGTTTAAGAAATAAGATATATAATTGGTTGTTGCTGTTGTTGTAGCTGTTGTTGTGTGCGTTCAACTAGTTTCTGACTTATGACAACCTTAAGGTGATTCTATCGTGGGGTTTTCCTGGCAAAATTTGTTCAGAAAGTGTTTGCCATTGCCTTCCTCTGAGGTTGAGAGAGTGTGAATTGTCTAAGGAAACCCAGTGGGTTTCCATAGCTGAGCAGGGATTCAAACCCAGGGTTTTTTATAGACAGTGAAAAAAATCATCTCAGAATGTGAGGGGAATACTTTTTGTCCAGATGAGCTCCCATAGGGATTTGCCATATTCGAAAGGAGGCCCCCCCCCAAAACTCCAACTACTTCACGATAACTGCCTTCACTGTTTCTTGTGATTTTTTAAAAAAAAATATGTGGAAATGCACATTCCAGCCTGTTTGAACAACCAATTCGAATTGGGGCACATCCCGGAAGTCAAAATGTGATTGGTCAAACGTGTGCAGAGATAGGCTTGCCAGCGACAAAGTGGCCGGAGCCACCATGGTTGATTTTCACAGAATCAATTGTGCACTGTCTTTAAGCAAATCACTTTTCCACATCTCAGATTTAACAAGGAAAAAAAGGGAAATGGAGGGAGCTTTGGGGGAATAATAACACGTAATTCACTTGCAGACACCATCTTTACTTGCGGGTATGTTCCGCGTGAACTTCATACACAGATAGCTTCTCATACCAGCGATCTTGCAAATGTATTGTGGAGACAAATGAACACTGCTGCGAAGGTGAGTTAATGCACTATTTTCTGCAATTAATTCTCCTGTCTAGCTGAGCAGCTAGTCTCAAGGAACCTTAGTCCCAGTCAGTTCGCTACACCATGCTGGCCCTCTTGCAGTTGCACAAATAATTGGCAGCTTGAAGAAATTAACATAATCTGGGGTCAAAGGCCCCCAAAAGAGGTGACATTAGTATCACTGTATACGTTTTAAAGAAAATAATGAGTAGCTGGAGAAAGGTATTTGATTCAGGAGATTATCAGATGGGAACAAAAAAAGTGTTCCCGTCCCGCAATCTCCTTTTCTCCCCTCTCCCAACCCTGTCCCGGCAGAGTAACGAAAACTTTCACACCTACCTTGTTTGCATGCCCATGTCTGCCCAGGAGTGAACGGAGCTCTAAAGGAGCTCCTTTCACTTCCTGGATTGAAATCCTGGCTGCTCTCACGAGAAGACGAGAGCATGGGAAATTAAAAAATAAAAGCAAAATACACCCCCAAAAGTGACAGCAACCATAAAAACACACTTAAAACATAACAAGTAACCCAGGGAGTATACAAAAAAGTGTGTCACTTACCTGGATGTCCCGAGCTCACCAGGAAGTGTTCTGGCACGGACCTCCCATTGATGTGGGGATCACACCAGCGAAACGGGCACCTTTTCAGATGCTGTCAAATCAGTCACAGAAACAGAATGGGGGATCCATTGACAGCTTAGCCTGTCAATAAAAAGCAGTGCTGGCAGAACAGCAGCAGCATGGATGCATGACAAGATGGGAATGACGTCGTCGCCCTTTAGCAATCTCCTGGCGATGTGATAATGCCATATTTAGCGGATCTGATAATCTCCTCAGATAAGTTGTGGGGAAGAAAGGAGCTTTAGCATTTTGCTCCTGCCATGGTTCCAGTCTGGATCACTTCCTCCTGTAGCTGCTATTTGCACTGGAAGGCAAGGTCTCATTGGTGCAAGCCCCCTTGGCACAAGGCAAACCTGACTCTCTGTCCTTCCCTGTTGCCTTACACATCATTCTACCAGAACAATGCTTTTATTACCAGGATTGACTATCCGCAAAGAGCTCAAGTGGTACAGAAAAATATACCTTTATTCTCCCAATTATGATGTTGAGAAGGGTGGCCTTTTCAAATACAGAAGATGGCTATCGAGAATGGTGACATTAAGAGATAGATTTGTGTTTTGTCCAAAATCAATCCAGTTCAACCGAAATATGAACTGGACCTAGTTTACACTTGACAGACTTTTCCAATTAATATTCTATGACACTATTGTGACAGTGCACTGTAAACCTAAACATGAGGGAACCTATGAGCAAACACAGCCTGGAAAAAACCCACGGAAAATCTGTGGATGCTGGCCATGAAAGCCTTCGACTTCACACTGGAAAAGTTGTTTTTTTCCCTCCTGGCTACAACTTTATGAATCCTCAAGCCAGTATGATCAGCAACTACAGTGACTGGAAGATTCTAGAAGTAGAATCATAGAGTCATAGAGTTGGATGAGACCACAAGGGCCATCCAGTCCAACCCAATACAATGCAGGAACTTACAGTCAAAACACTGTAGGGTGCAGTCCTGCAACATGCAGGTGGAGTGTAACTCCACCTGTAAAGTTGTTTATGGCTCTTTGAGGGGCAGCCTCAAACATCTGGAATGCCCTCTACCAGCCATTTAGTGGCTGGGGAAGGTAGGACTTGACCAAGCAGAAAAAAGCTGGGCTCACCCTCCTGGATCTCTGCGAGAATGTTGTATGTTGTCTACCTCCTTCCACAACATCTCCCAAAGGGCATGAGCTCATATAACTCCAGCTTACACTGAGGAAACGTCACCAATAGGATTCTAGCCACAGTCCCCAAAATTTCTATTCTGTGCCTATATCTTTTTAATTTAATACTTAGAAACTAGTAGAGACCCTTCCCATCTTTCCTAATCCACTGAAAGGAGCAGGGGTTAAAACTGGCTTTCGACAAACCTTCTTGACTTTGGGTTATATGCAGAAGAGCTCTCCTTCCTTCTCCCCCTGATGTTTCCACCATATTGACTTGGACAAATTCCTGAAATGAAATCACAATTTTTCTGGACGTTAGGAGTGGAAAGCCAAATCTAGCTCTGCCAAATGGTCATATTACACTGTGGAGATTTATTTGTATTATTTGAGGCAGAGATTAGTGGGAAGGGAAGCAAATTTGGGAGGAAGAACAAAAGTAGCCTTGGCAAGCATCTAATGATGATTATTATTGTTATCATTGGCTGTAATTAGACCTCCCACAGTCTTACAAGTTGATAGTTGTAAAAACAGATATCTTTTATTATTATTAAGCTGAACTATCAAGCAAACCATTTTAAATATGTAATTCTGTTTCTTTCTCTTGGAAACTTCCAACTCATCCCCGTTCCTGACTGTTTTATCTTTCTTCTGTGTATTTGGAGACACTCCTCTTAAATTTAACAATAAGGCAGGAATCCAACTATTGTTGGATGAGAAGCACGGTATCTGGAATTTGGTATTTAAAGTATACCAGCAAACCCAAAAGGATGCTATCAGACAGAATGTTGGAGTGAGACAATGATAATTTATTTTGACCATTCTGAAGAACTCCTAGGGCACTTCACTGAATAGGCCAAATAAAGACAGCAGGGTAAGGTGAAAAATAAATGACACAGTATGCTGAAAAATCAACAGATCAAACATAAAATGCTAGTTGAAACCCTGTCAAAAAGAAGGAGCCTTGCAGATTTTTATTCTCTTTGGTACTGCAGCTCTCCACTAGGCAGTTTTTGGATCTCCACCAGATAGGCTTGCAAAAGTTACTTTTTTGGATGACAGCTCCCAGAACTCCCATAAGCTTTTCAAGCTTTGACTAGAAAGGCATTCCATTATTTAAGACTTGTGCCCATTACCTTCAAAAGTTTTGTTCCAGACCTGCCAGATTAGCCTTTCTCCTAGCTCTCCTGACTGGACATTGGTTACATCCTCATAAAAGCCTATAAGGCATTAGACTCAACATGTGTTTAAGCAACAGCCCATTTACTTTGCATCCAATCTCCCATCTTGACCATGGTCTCCTGAAGTTTGTTATACAGAGGAAAGGGGAAGCCAAGCATAGTCAGACATGCATTCTAGACTTTAAGAAAGCTGATTTCAGAAAACTTAGGGAATTACTAGGGGTGATCCCATGGTCAGAAATACTAAAAGATAAAGGAGTTCATGAGGGATGGGAGTTTCTTAAAAGTGAGATATTGAAGGCACAACTTCAAACAGTTCCAATGAGAAGGAAAAAGGGGAGGTATTTAAAGAGACCAGGATGGATGTTGAAAGAACTCTCAACTGAGCTAAAGCATACAAAAAGGATATGTACAAGAAATGGAAAAGGGGGAAATCACCAAAGAAGAATTCAAACAATGGCCAGCTCATGTAGGGGAAAAGTTAGAAAAGTCAAAGCTCAGCTGGAGCTCAGGCTTTCTAGAGAGGTTAAAAACAATAAAAAGGGCTTTTTTGGGTATGTCTGTAGCAAAAGGAAGAACAAAGAAATGGTAGAGCTGATCTCTGGAGAAGATGTCTAAAGGCTAACAGGGGACAGAGAAAAGGCAGAACTACATAACACCTTCTATGCTTCAGTCTTCACCCAAAGGGGGAACAGTGCTCAACCTGAGGAAGATGGAGCAGACGATGCAGTAGGGGAAATACAACACAGAATTGGTAAAGAGGTAGTTCAGGAACACCTGGACAGTATACTGTAAATGAGTTCAAGTCTCCAGGGCCAAATGAACTTCATCCAAGGGTATTAAAAGAATTGGCAGAAGTAATCTCAGAACCACTGTCAATAATATTTGAGAATTCCTGGAGAACAGGAGAGGTCCCAGCAGACTGGAGGAGGGCAAATGTTGTCCCCATCTTTAAAAGGGAAAAAAAAGAAGAAGACACAAATAATTACCACCCAGTCAGCCTGACATCAATACTAGGAAAGATTCTAGAGCAGATCATTAAACAGACAGTCTGTAAGCACTTAGAAAGGAATGCTGTGATCACAAAAAGTCAACATGGATTTCTCAAAAACAAGTCATGCTAGACAAACCTCATCTCTTTTTTTTGATAGAGTTACAAACTTGATAGATAAATGGAACGCAGTGGATGTACTGTATCTTGATTTCAGTAAGGCTTTTGACAAGGTCCCCCATGATATTCTTGCAAAAAAGTTATTAACCTGTGGGCTAGACAATGCAACTGTTAGGTGGATTTGTAATTGGTTGACTGACCGCACCCAAAGGGCAGTCACCAATGGCTCCTCTTCATCCCGGAGAGAAGTGACCAGTGGGGTGCCACAGGGTTCTGTCCTGGGCCTAGTGCTATTCAACATCTTTATCAGTGACTTAGATGAGGGAATAGTGGGTATGCTTATCAAGTTTGCAGATGACACCAAATTAGGATGGGTAGCTAATACCCCAGAGGACACGATCAGAATCCAAAATGACCTCAACAGATTAGAAAGCTGGGCCAATATTAACAAAATGAATTTGAACAGGGGAAAATGTAGGATACTACACTTGGGCAGTAAAAATAAAATGCACAGATATAGGATGGGTAACACATGGCTTGAGGTCAGTACATGTGAAAAGGTTCTAGGAGTCTTAGTGGACCACAAGCTGAACACGAGTCAGCTGTGTGATGCAGCAGCTAAAAAAGCCAATGCAATTCTAGGTTGATTAACAGGAGTATAGTGTCTAGATCAAGGGAAGTAATAGTGCCACTCTATTCTGCTTTAGTCAGACCTCACCTGGAACACTGTGTCCAGTTCTGGGCACCACAATTCAAGAAGGATATTGACAAGCTGGAATGTGTCCAGAGGAGGGCGACCAAGATGGTGGGAGGTATGGAAGCCATGCCCTATGACAAGCGATTTAGGGAGCTGGAGAAGAGAAGGTTGAGAGGTGACATGATAGCCATGTTTAAATATTTGAAGGGATGTCATACTGAGAATGGATCAAGCTTGTTTTCTGCTGCTCCAGAGAGTAGGACACAGAGCGATTGGTTCAAACTACAGGAAAAGAGATTCCACCTAAACATTAGGAAGAACTTCCTGACAGTAAGAGCTGTTCGGAAGGGGAATACATTGCCTCGTAGTGTGGTGGAGTCTCCTTCTTTGGAGGTTTTTAAGCAGAGGCTGGATGGCCATCTGTCGGGAATGATTTGATTGTGTATTCCTGCATGACAGGGGGTTGGACTGGATGGCCCTTGAGGTCTCTTCCAACTCTATGATTCTATGATTTTGTTTCTAGCCAGTTTTCTTCTAGACTTAATCTCTAGTTTTACTCTGAGCTCCCCTGATAGAATATGCAATTGTATTTTAGTTCTACCTTTTTTATATTAACTCCGAAGCCTGGAACGGTGTCTTAGGCAAGCATGGTGTTGGAAATTGCAATGATAACGGATGCCTCCTGCTAGAGTTCTGTTCAGAACAACAGCTAACTATTACAAACACTATCTTTCAGCAGAAAGATAGCTTGAAGACAACCTGGATGCATCCCCGATCCAAACATTGGCACCTGATTGACTATGTTCTACTCCACCAGAGAAACATTTACAATGTCTGTCATACCTGAGTGATGCCCAGTGCAGAATTCCAAACAGATCAATGCCTCGTCAGATGTAAACTAAATCTTCATCTTAAGTTCAAACCTAAAAGGGGTGGCATCTTAAAGAAGAGACTCCAAGTCAACAATCATCAACAAGCTACCATGAGAGACAACTTCCAGGCAAATCTGCAAACAAAACTTGAAGACCATCCTACAGATCCTTCTCCCACAGTGCTTCGGCAACATATCAAAAACAGTATCCTCCAGTCTGCGGAAGAATCCCTCGGGTTCTCCCACAAGAAAAATCAAGACTGGTTTGATGAAAACAACCAAGAGATCCAGGAGCTCTTGGCAAAGAAGAGAACTGCTCACCAGGCATACCTCGCCCTGCCAACTTGCCATGTAAGAAAAGCAACTTTCCCCCTCACATGTAGTAAACTTCAACAAAAACTCTGAGACATGCAGAACAAGTGGTGGATCAATATAGCAGAAAAGACACAACACTGTGCAGATCTGGGTGATCACAGAGGATTTTGTGAAGCTCTTAAAGCAGTGTTTGGACCTACTTATCAGGTCCAAAGTTACTTATACAGTACAGATGGTCAAACATTAATTACTGATAAAGCCTCCATCCTGAATCTATGGGCTCAACATTTTCAAAGTCTCTTTAGTGCCAACCGAGTAGTCCAAGGCTCAGCTATCCAACATATGATATAAAAACCAATGAAAAATGAATTGGACATAGCTCCCACTTTGGAAGAGACCCTTAAGGCCAGACAGCAGATGAAAAACATTAAGGCAGCTGGGAAAAAGGGGAACTGCCATCAGATCTCTGAGCTGCAGTCATCATCACCCTGTACAAGAAAAAAGGATCAAAATCTGATTGCTCAAACTATCAAGCCATAACACTGCTCTCTATTGCTGGAAAAATCCTTGCAAGGATACTCCTGAACGGATTAGTTCCTGCTATTGGAGAAGAACTTCTCCCTGAAAGCCAATGTGGCTTCAGAGCCAATAGGAGTACTACAGATATGGTATTTGCCCTTAGACAACTGCAAGAAAAATGTAGAGAGCAGAACAAGGGTCTCTATGTAACATTTGTCGACCTCACCAAACCTTTCTGGACCTCTCAGCGGCTTTCGATATGATAGATCATGGCATTCTCCTGGATCGCCTGAGAGGGTTAGGAATCGGAGGCACTGTGCTCCAGTGGTTCCGGTCCTTCCTCTCGGGCAGGTCCCAGAGGGTGCGGCTTGGGGACAGCTGCTCCAGCAGAAAGGAGCTTACTTGTAGTGTTCCACAGGGCGCCATCCTGTCCCCGATGCTGTTTAACATCTATATGAAGCCGCTGGGTGAGATTATTCGGGGTTATGGGGCTGGGTGTTATCAGTACGCTGATGACACCCAGATCTATTTCTCCTTGTCCCGATCATCGGCCTCGAATCCCAATGGCATCTCTCCTCTTAATGACTGTCTTAAAGCTGTAATGGGCTGGATGAGGAAAAACAGATTGAGATTAAATCCAGACAAAACGGAGGTGCTCAAGGTAGCGGCCCCGAAACCAGGAGTTGAGTTCCAACCTCCAGTCCTGGACGGGGTCACGCTCTCCGTTAAGGACTGTGTTCGCAGTCTGGGGGTGCTCCTTGATTCATCGCTTCAGATGACGAGTCAAGTGAATGCGACGGTCAGGAGCGCTTGTTATCAGCTTCGGCTGATACGCCAGCTGTGCCCTTTCCTGGAAGTAAGGGACCTTGAGACTGTGGTGCACGCGTTGGTAACCTCTCGTCTAGATTTCTGCAATGCGCTCTACATGGGGCTACCCTCGTGCTTGGTCCGGAAACTTCAGTTGGTACAAAATATGGCAGCCAGAGTGGTCTCAGGAACATCTCGGAGAGATCATATAACTCCAATACTAAAATCTCTCCACTGGCTGCCTATCAGTTTCCGGGCCCAGTATAAGGTGTTGGTTATTACCTTTAAAGCCCTAAATGGCTTGGGTCCAACTTATCTCCGGAACCGCCTCCTCCCATACAATCCTCCCCGCATACTCCGGTCCTCTGGGAGGAATCTGCTTCAGCCACAAAAATCTAGGCTGTCTGCAACCTCCCAGAGGGCCTTTTCAGTAATCGCCCCCAAATTGTGGAATGGCCTGCCGAATGAGATCCGTCAGCTGACGAGCTTGAGTAGCTTTTAAAAAGCACTAAAGACGGATCTCTTTCGGCAGGCCTTTCCTGATTAGATCTCAGCCTCAGGAACTCAGTCTCCTGGCTTTTTAAAAATTATGTATATATTTGTTTTTAATGTGTTTTTTAGCTAGAAGGTTTTAATCTTATTGTGTTTAATGTCTTTTTATGTGGGAGGGTGGAGGTGGGTGGTGTTTTTAGTCATTATTATAATGCTTTAATTGTTGGAAGCCGCCCCAATTGTTTTTAGCAGAGGGGCGGGGTATAAATAAATTTTATTATTATTATTATTCGACACTGTGAGTAGAAAAGGTCTGTGGCAGATCCTGGAAAGACTAGGATGTCCCCCTAAATTCCTTAAAATGATTATCTTGCTACACGAGGACCAGCATGATCAAGTCAGATATGGCGATGCTCTTTCAGAGCCCTTTCTAAAAACTAATGGAGTGAAGCAAGGTTGTGTTCTTGCTCCAATTTTATTTACAATCTTCTTCCACATGATGCTCCAAAGGGCTATGGCAGAGCTTGAAGAAGTTGGCGGTAGCTATACACATTACCGTACTGATGGTAGCTTGTTTAACTTAAGCCATCTGAGGGCTCACACTAAGACTTTAAACTATCTAGTCCGTGAGCTGCTCTTTGCAGATGATGCTGCCCTTGTTGCACACACAGAAGCAGCTCTGCAGCACCTAACATCCTGCTTCGCAACAGCTGCAGAGCTGTTTGGGCTGGAAGTCAACCTGAAGAAAACAGAAGTTCTTTACCAGCCTGCACCACAGGATGAACACCACCATCCACACATTGCCGTCAGGAAATCTGTGCTCAAGTCCGTTCAGCAGTTCACCTATGTGGGAAGCATCATCTCATCAGATGCCAAGATTGACAAAGAGATTGATCACAGATTAGCAAAGGCACATAGCGCATTTGGAAGACTTTACAAAGAGTCTGGAGTAATAAACACCTGAGGCGATACACAAAAATCAGCCATTGTACTGTCTATTCTCCTTTATGGGTCTGAAACATGGGTCATCTATCGCCACCACTTATGACTCCTCGAACGCTTCCATCAGCGCTATTTATGCACAATCCTAAATATACACTGGACTCACTATGTGACGAATGTTGCTGTCCTTGAGCAAGCAGGGATCACCAGCATTGAGGCCATGATATTAAGAACAGAGCTGCGCTGGGCAGGGCATGTTTCTAGGATGGAGGACCATTGCCTCCCCCAAATAGTATTCTACGGTGAACTCACCACGGGTCAGCGTAAGAGGGGCACTCCAAAAAAGTGATACAAGGACTCCCTGAAACAACATCTCAGGCTCGGCCAAATTGATCACCAACAATGGTCTGCCTGGCCTCACATCGGGAGGCATGGAGACACACTATCCATAATGCTGCAGCCTTATTTGAGAACTCATGCCGAACAAGTCTTGAAGAGAAATGACAATGCAGAAAGAATCACAACCCGGAAACATCACCCAAGGAGACCTTCTGCTGTGCTTTCTGCTTGTTTATCTCAGATTGGCCTTTTTAGTCATCAGCGCACTTGCAGAAAGCATGGGATGAGTCCTTCTTGAATCTTCGTTTGCGAAGAAAAGCCAGAGAGAGAAGGCCTAAATTCAATGCAGGGTTAGGCATGCTTAAGACCTTTGATTCCAATGGGCTTAAGAAGGCATGGTCAAAATATGACCCATGAGACACATGCCCTGTCCTCCCACCCCCAACACATACACTGCATTGGCAAATGATAGCGTCTTTGTCTCTCTGTCTCTCTGTGTATGGGAAGAGGCATCTTGCTTTGAAGGTGAATCACACTTTTTGGAATTGTGTGCAAATTGCTCATCATCTTTACAAGAAGAAAGCAGTGCTTTTCCTCTTAGTACAGCTGGATGCAGATGGATTTGGGATTTGGGAGAGCCCAGTGCATTCCTGTGCCTCCTGAAAGTTGTTGCTCTTGCTATTGTTGTTATTGTGTGCCTTCAAGTAGTTTCTGACTTATGATGAACTGAAAGCAGACCTATCGCGGGGCTTTATTTGAAAGATTTGTTTAGAAGGGACTTGTCTTTACCTTTCTCTGAGGCTGAGAAAGTGTGACTTGCCCAAGGTCACCCAGTGGGCTTCCATGGCTGAATGGGGATTTGAATCCTGGCCTTCAGAGTTGTAGTCGAATGTTCAAACCACTACACCAAACTGACTCTTTGAAAGTTTGTTGTTTTTGTGTTCCTTCCGACTTATTTCAGACTGATGATGACCCTAAGGCAAACCTATCATGAGGGTTTCTGAGGCTGAGAGTGTGTGATTTGCCCAGGGTCATCCAGTAGGTTTCCATGGCTGAGTGGAGATTCGAACCCTGGTCTCCAGAGTCATAGTCCAATGCACAAATCACTACACTCATTCTCCCCGCCCCCTATTTTTTCTTTCTTTTCTCTTTTCTTTTCTTAAGCATACCTAATTCTTCAATGGATACAGGTTTAAGGATTTTGAAAGTGCATTGGACATCCTGCTAACCTATTCTGTGTTCTCTCTTGATGTAGATCCTAAAGTGACCCCCTCTTGTCCATAGTTAATCCATTCCTACCCAGTGTTTTCAATATAACTTATTCATATTAATACAGGAACTTCTTGATCAGTTTTGCC
This sequence comes from Gambelia wislizenii, assembly GCA_030847615.1. NCBI lineage: Eukaryota > Metazoa > Chordata > Lepidosauria > Squamata > Crotaphytidae > Gambelia > Gambelia wislizenii. The sequence goes on from JAUMIR010000004.1 coordinate 93,416,315, forward strand.
TTCTGTTCTATTCTGCTTTACTCTTTATCAGTAATTATAAGCAAAGCTTATTGTTTCCCATTAACACCCTATTTACTCTCTTAAGCCACAAAAAATAATGGGGTTTATTGCTTGACATCATAGCCTGCAGCTCAATATCTATCCACAAGAAAAAGGTCTGTTCAGGACTCCATGTTCCATTGGAAACACTTTCTGATTGCCAGACGTGCTCAGCAAGCTATATCTTGTAATCCTGTTTATAGATGGCACCCCCTGCTGTGTTTATATGGCTTGCCAGAAATTTCTGAGCTGCCCCAGTTTACAGCTAAAGCGAGATAGATAAAAATATTCTTGATTTTAATTAAAGCAAACTCTATTGTGTCATTTCATTAGTCAGCCTTGTTATTTCAGTGTTGGACAATAAAGTTATACAATACCCGGTGGGTCTCTATATTTGCATTATAGGGTTACTTATTCACACATCTGCCCCTTTGTTCTTTAACTTAGACCCAGGCCAGTTCATGAAAAATCCTTTAATTATACCAGGATTCCCAAAGGATCCCGTTTAATGAGAAATTGTTCTATTAATGGTTTTCGTAGACAAATAAACTTGCTTCATCTCTTAGAGCCTTGTGTCAAACAAACTGTGGGAAACGAACTGACCATGACAAAAATAAGAGAGAAATACAACAAGTGGGACCTGCAACAAAATGTTGCAGTGTGGAGCACTTCTGTTGATGTTTCAGGAAATCCCATTGTGTTCCTCCTCCCCTAACAGACAGACCACATCCAATATTGTTCTCCAATAATCATGGAACATGCCCAGCCTTCATTGGGTGTCATTGCGTGGACTACTTCTTACTTGCAAAGTGTCTTGTGATGCTGGGGGACTTCAGCATTCACACAGAGACTTTTCTGTTGGGAGTTGCTCAAGACTTTGTATCTGCCATGATGACCATGGGTCTGTCCCAAGTGGTATTTGGCCCCACTGATGCTACTAGGCACACTCTGGACTTTGTTTTCTGTGTTAGGTGGGTGGTGGTGATCTGGGAGTGGAGAAACTATCTATAGTTCTGTTGTCATGTACAGACCACTATCTGGTGGAGTTTAGACTTGCTGGGACTCAGAACCTCTGTGGGGGGGGGGAGGACTGATTAAGATTGGTCTGCCCCAGAAGGTTTATGTATCAGGATGGTTTCCTGACAGCTCTTGGGGAGTTTCCTGCACCTTGGCAAGCCATTCTGTTGAAGTTCTGATCCACTCTGAAGTGGAAGAATAGCCAGAGTGGTGGACACAATTGCTCTTGACCGTTCCCTCTCATGAAGTGAAGCCAAACCATCCCCCTGCTTTCCCAGGGAGCCAGTGTTGAAGAAATAAGTGAGAAGGCAACTAGAACAATATTGGCCAAAAAACCTGGTGTGGGGCCTATTAAACAGAGGCTAGAGACTCGCTGAGGGTCTGTTTCTTCTCTGCCTCCATTACATCTGCAAGAAGCCAGCCATCAGAACTGTTTCGAGTGGTCAGGGGTCTTTCACACCCTGGCCCACAGGAGAAGAATTCAGACCAGTTGACAGCCTGCTGTGAACAACTTACCCAGAACTTTGCAGATAAAATTGCTTGGATCTGCTCTGGATTGGGTGCTATAATTAATTAATTCAGTAAGTTTGGCCCTTGCTTATCTAGTAATAATGGATATTTTTCAATTTGTACAGCACAAAGATGTGGACAGGATTCTTGGAGAGGTAAGGGCCACTACATTTGTACTAGAACATTGCCCTTCTTGGCTTATTAAAAAAGCCAGAGGGGGACTACCTTAGTGGGTAGAGGGAGTGGTCAATGCTTTACTAAAACAAGGTAGAAATCCATCATACCCAAAGGAAGCAGTTATAAGACCATTGTAGAAAAGCCCTTTGAATCCTACCATTTTGGACAACTACTAGCCAGTTTCCAATATTCCATTCTAGGGCAAGGTATTGGAGCGTGTGGTGGCCACCTGGCTCCTGGGTTTCTGGATGAGATGGATTATCTAGACCCTTTTCAGTCTGGTCCAGATTTTGTTTGAAAGGTGTCATCAAGTTCCTCTTGATCCTTGTTTGAAACTAGATTTTCTTCTCTTTTGTCCTACCACACATCCATCCATAATATTTCCTCTGCACTTCCAATCTTTGCTTTTTTCCTTGATTGGGAATTCTAAATATAATTGTTCAGTAATAGATTTGCTGATCAAATCACACACTTTTGAAATTTCATCATTTGGTACCACAGCATGCTCTCAAAACCTACATTTTCATCTTGTAGGATAGCAAAATTTCTGGTGGCAGAGTCTGGAATTTTTGATGCAGAACTCACAAGGTACCTGCTGTCTAGCAAGCTGTGTTACATGGAAAAGGAACAATTGAAAGAAATGGGTACTGAGCAAGAGAGAGACAAAGTACCATGTTCAATTTCAATTTCCCCCCGCATGGTAATAGTCTTTGTAAAGAGTTACTGGCTTATTTTTCACTCCTTCCCATTCTTCAGAATGTTTTTTTAACACTGGCATAAGTGAAAGAGAGAGACTGAAAGTAGCTCTCCTTGGGAAAAGAAATGATTGAGGGCTTTTCCCTTAATGAGTGAGAAAAAAGAAGGCAAAAATTACAGGATAAGACTACTATGGAGCAAGATAAAAGACTTGAGCATTGTTTTCTCCTGGGTCATTCTGCTGTTGTCTCAACCTCAGCTTTTTTGCTTTACTAACTTTCTGTCCAAGCTCTGCTGTTAAGTTAGCATCATTAACTTACATCACATATCAGTTATGTAAAAATATGAACTTGCTTTATTTCATTTTATCAGGGCTTGGCTTTCCACCAGGGCTGTACTGTATTTAACCTTTAATAAGTAACTATGTGACTACTTTGTCCAGTATGAATATCACAGCTCATAAGGATAACAATCTTTGGAGAACAAAGAAAAGTTCCACAACGGACACATAACGGTTCCAGGAAAATAAGGTTCATACAGTTCACTTCATTTTTTACTCAACCTACAGAAGTAGCCAGAGGGGCAGAAAATAAAAGGAAATTATATCAATGATATCTTGTCAGAGGAAAGAGATTTCATTACAGTACTTGTCAACATTAATAACTCATGCCTGCTGAACTGAACGGTCATTTGGAAATTAGTTTGAACCATGATAAAAATGATCTGTCAGAAAAAAGATTGTATCAGAAAGATACGGGTGTGAATTTAATTTATGGTGCAATACTTGGCAAACTAGGGTTGAAAACTGCTGCTAGACAGAGGTCCTTCAAATAAACTAAACTTCTGCAATGGTTGCAGAAGTTTGATTTCAAACATTATATTTTTAACTGGTGGTCATGGTGGAGTGGGAAATCATTACTCTTACTACTATTTCTTAATTATTTGTTTATATGCAAAATGCAGAGTACAACAGAATGGTTCGTTATCCCAAGAAGCTCACACCCTAAAATTGGATGCAGAGGGAACAACAGAGGAAGGGAAGAGAAATGAAGACCAGCGTAAACAATAGCACATGCCTAGGCTTATCACACTAACACCACCACCAGACAAGAAAGAAACTCAGCAAAATTGCCCACAGGTGGGGAGAAATGAGAACTTTTAAAAAACATCCTAAACTTTAAAGCTTTATCTTGCACTGTACAGTGTGTACAAGTCCAGTTATTTTCTCAACAAAATGTCTTCCATAAGATCAACCCTATCAAAGCGAAAGCACTTAAGAGTCTAAAACAATCTGCTACATTAAATGCATAGGATACAGTGAAAGGTCACCTGTTTTATTTTTAAACTCCACAGGAAACATATGTACTATAACCCCATTCTGGATTGGGGCCTTGGAGGCTTTATTTATTTATTTATTTAATTTATATGCCACGTTTACATGCTGCTTTCTGCTATGGGACTTAAGATTGAGAAATGTCTGGTATAAGATATAAATGTGGTCCCACCATTTAGGAAAAGCAAGAGCAGTGGCTTCAAAGTCAACACATACATAAGCACCAAGTCCACTGTGATCACACTGAATTTCATAAAATCATAGAGCTGGAAGAGACCACAAGGGCCATCTAGTCCAACTCCCTGCCATGCAGGAATAAACAATCAAAGCATTCATGACAGATGGCCATCCAGCCTCTGTTTAAAAACTTCCAAAGAGGGAGACACCACCACACTCCAAGGAAGTGCATTCCACTTCCGAACAGCTCTTACTGTCAGGAAGTTCTTCCTAATGTTTAGATGAAATCACTTTTCCTGTAGTTTGAGTCCATTGCTCCATGTCCTAGTCTCTGGAGCAGCAGAAAACAAGCTTGCTCCATCCTCAATACAACATCCTTTCAAAAATTTAAACATAGCTATCATGTCCCCTCTTAACCCTTACAGGCTAAACATACCCAGCTCCCTAAACCACTCCTCATAGGGCATGGCTTCCAGACCTCCCACCATTTTGGTCGTCCTCCTCTGGACACGTTCCAGCTTCTCAATATCCTTCTTGAATTGTGGTGCCCAGAACTGAACACTTTATTCCAGGTGAGGTCTGACCAAAGCAGTATACATTGGCACTATTACTTCCCTTGATCTAGACACTATACTCTATTGATTCAGCCTAGAATCGCATTGGCTTTTCAAGCTGCTGCATCACACTGCTGACTCATGTTCAGTTTATGGTCTACTAAGACTCCTAGATCCCTTTCGCATGTACTGCCCTCAAGCTGGGTATCACCCATCCTATATCTGTGCTTTTCATTTTTACTGCCCAAGTGTAGTATCCTACATTTCTCCCTGTTGAAATTCATTTTGTTAGTTTTGGTCCAGCTTTCTAATCTGTTGAGGTCATTTTGGGTTCTGATCCTGTCCTCTGGGGTATTAGCTATCCCTCCTAATTTGGTGTCATCTGCAAACTTGATAAGCATGCCTTCTATTCTCTCATCCAAGTCACTGATAAAGATGAGACTTGTTGAGAGTGAAAGATTAGTTCAAAGGAAGTTGCCAGGGGGTGTCAGAAGGGCAAATCTCTTAGATGGTTAGACAATGGTTTTGAACTCGAAATCCAGGTTTCCATCATTGTAGGTTTTGGGTGGGTGGGTGGATGGGGGTGGTTGTGGAGTGGGGAGAGCAGCTTTGGTTTTGAAATGATGATAGAAATGAATTCTTTACATGTGCAGAGATGCTCTATTTGTTACTTTGATTTTTTTCCCTCACAGCTCATACACAATGCCCCCTGGATCACAGAGTCAAATTTATTTGTGCCATTAATGTAATTACTCTAGTGTAAGCTATTTCAGAATGTCTGTAGTACAAGTTCCTTTCTAGAGATGGCAGGCACTGTATATGTACTCATCCCTGCAAAATGTAACTGAAGGCAGACAACAGGCCACTTCTCTAGCCCATCTGAGATGTTTAGATATGTTCATCCTCAAGGTAGAGATTACATCTGTGGATAAATCCAGACCTCCAGAATACTTCTAACCTTGATTTCCAGAAAAAATATTTTCTAGACTTTTTTTTTTCCTGTTTAAGAAATGATGGATCCTCTCCCCTCACCAGCTCCCAACACCAGATCTGATCTCCTGATAACTTTCCACACATTGTTGTACGTGTTTGGATGTTATCCATGTTCCACTGATGCTACATTTCTTTATACACAAACATTAATCCCATTTTCAATTGCCATTTTTTTAAATACATCCCATCAGCCTTAGTAGTATTCAATTTCTGTTTAAGTCTGACCATGGAAATGTAGCAATTCAAAGCCAGTTCCCCATAAAATTCAGATCAAAACAGTACCTCTGCATATTTACAATAAAAATAAATTTTCAACAGCCCCTCGAAGCAAAGATATTTTGTGGAGGTGATTTTCTGAGTCCTAATCAAACACAGCTGTCTATGTGTGACTGTTCCACTCATTTTAATGAGGTTATCAAGGACTTTAACTGGAGTAAAAAGTATAGGATCAGGGATGTATATCCCTATCTTTATTTGAACGTGTAAGCAAATGGGTGGTCTAATACAATCCCTGTACATAGAAGCACAGATTGGAACCAGACCGATAATAAGACAATGCTTCTTTATCGGGGAGACTGGACCAAGCACAAGAATCTTAGGAACATAAGAAGAGCCAGAGTGTATCAGACACTCTATCTAGTTTTATGCTAAGCAGACACTCTATCTAGTTTTATGCTAAGATGGACTGACCAATTTTCAAGTGCTCTCAGATGGTGAGGCAATGAGGCTGACTGGGTGGCAACTTCAACAATGGAATACACTGCCTCAGAGTGTGGTGGAGTATTCTTCTTCGGAGGTTTTTAAACCGTGGCTTGATGGCCACCTGTCAGGGTACTTTAACAGGGTGCTATTACTGTATGGCAGGGGGCTGGACTGGGTGGCCTTCATGGTCTCTTCCAGTGATAGAAGTGATTCTATGACTTACAGCCAGGTTGGCACCTGCAAGTTTCTTTAGTATTTTATTATTATTTTTATTATATTATTATAGTCACACATAGCTTCTTCACACGGCTAACAATATTCTGGGAAGTGCTTCTGTTGTAATTTCTGGAGTAAAATGCCCTAGAGCTATGGCCTAGATTTTTTAAAAAGAGCTCAGTTGAGGGAGGGTTTTTTTTTGGGAGGTTAGATGCCATAGGACAGACCTCCATAGTGAATAATGGGCAAAAGCCCACTCCTTGTTGCAAGACAGCAGAAACTTTCTTGGACCTCATTCTCTTGGGTAAAGAAAGGAGTGCCATTTGGCTAGGCATTACCACACACACAAAAACCCTTACTATGATAGTAATGATTTATGATATACAGTAATTCATTATTGCAAAGCTCTAGTGCAAAACCATTATTCTGGCCCCTCTGCAACTAGATTGGGAACTCTTGATTCCTGACAGCCTTCTAAGGTTGTGCCCTGGCTTATTCCACCAACAAAATGGATTCCTGAACCAAGGTGTAAGGATAACATCAACAAAAATACAAAGCCCAAACTATTAGGGGTTCCATATCTCAAGGCTTGCCCCCCTCATCTCTACACGAGTGGAGGAAATCACAGAGCAAGAACACTATTGTGATTTTTTTTAAAAAATGTGGACTATTGCACGTCGCTTTGGAGCAGCTGTTATAGACTTTCATGGGGTGTACCTAGTCACCTCTCATAGTTTCTCCAATCACAAGTGACACCAGGGGGTTGTCTAAATGGTGAAAATGCCCCTCATGGAATTCGCTGGGAATCCCACCTGTCTAAATGGGATCATGTACCAATCCACACTATTTGGAGGGGGGGGGGAAGATGGCAAAAACAATGCAGGAAAAGTGTTCGTGGCTTTTCCTGTAGTTTTTTTAAAACAGCGAGGGGTGTGCCCATTCCTGCTCATTGGAACAAGTGATTCGAAGGGAAGAGCAAAACTGATTGGCCGGGTGAGCGCAGGGGTGGGGCTTGCTAAAAGGACAAGCCCCTGCAGCCACCATGTTGGATTTTTGCCTTAGCAAGCAATCGCTAAGGTGATTAAGGGAGGTAGGTTTTTTGTTTTGCTTTCCCGTTAACTCGAAAAATTTCTATATCACTCCAGTATACCTTAGATGACTTAAAAAAAAAGTTCGGCAGCAGCAAAGAACTAATGTGAGTAAATCACTTACGGCCTCCATCTGGTATGTGAAGCTTATGGGGGCTTCTGAGGCCAAAAACACTATTAAGACATGTCACTGCTGCTGCAAAATGTCATTACTGTGAGGTACTCCATTTCTCCACCCTCATGTAGATGGGCCCCAGAATTCAGTTAGAAGGAATAGCCAGTGTAAGCAAATATTGAGTTGTCTCAGTACTTGCTGCCTGAGGGGTCATTGAACTTAGGGATACCTCAGTTGACAAAGTCCTCTGTCTAGACTTTTTTTTTTTTTTTTTAAGTAAAATTGGCATTAGTAGGAAAGTGAAGGAAGGCCAGAGAAACACAAAAGTTCAGTACTGGGTTGCAGCAATATGTTTACAGTAAACGACGCAATAAAGTTTTAGCTGGGAAAGAGTGAGATTCTATCTTAACAGATCCTGCTGTAGCCATGTGTGCCTTTCTAACAACAGGCAAGGTAAACAGTAGCTGTTTCCAAAATTTCTTACTGAGCATGCATGAACAGCAAAGCAGTGAAAAGGGGAAAACAGTTAAGCTTGTCTCACCAGCTCCTCACAGCATGTTGAAACCGCATAGATCTACCAAAACAGAAATCATGAGAAGAGTAGAGGCTGGTGAAAGAAAAAGTCAATCCTGAATGCATTTTGGAAGAAGCCTTCAAGTGGTCTCTAGAAGGTTCAAAATGTTTTTGTCTACTTACACAAGGCTTACCTGACCTGGTTGTTTCATTTCACCTAATGTGAAAATGTGAAATGCTCTTGCTTACATTTCTCTCTCTCTCTCTCTGGCTTTTCTTCCTTATTTCCTCATTCCTTAGTTCCTCATTCTCTCCTCAATGCATGGCCAAATATCTCCTCCTTCTCCTCCCTCACCTTCTCTTTTTTTCTCCCCTTCTTCATCCATAACTTCTGGATAAATGTCTTCTTCCCTTCTCTGTACCTTTCTCCTACTCCCACCATATCCTCTGACTTGTAGGAGATTATCACACAGTTAAAATATCCCAGAACAGGGATGACAGAAGATTGCTAAAAGGCTTATGTTTTACATGGTGTCATCCCTGTTCTGGGATGCTCCCGTTCTGCTCCTGTTCCTCCCCCATTTCCTCTTATTCATGGAAAAATCCATGAATAAGAGGCCCTTTCCGTTATTATAATGGAATGACGGGTGAGTGAATAGAGGACCTGTTGTGCTCCTGGGATGACAACAGATTGTGACATGACTGGAAGGTCCCTTCCGGACACTTCCTGGTGCGATCAGGATGACAAGGTAAGTAAAAAATAATTTTACCCCTCCCCGGGTAGCTGTTTCTTTTAAAAATGTGTTTTCGTGGTTGTTTTCTTTTTTGACAGCTGGGGGGGGGGTCTTTTTAAATTTCCCTCCTGGCCATTATCTTGTGAGAACAGCTGGGATTTGAGTTCCCGGTCCTAAAAGCAGCCTTGCAAAGGCTGCATTTACGACTGGGCAGGGAAGGGAGGGGGAGCCCGTTCCTGTTGCGGAATAAAGGTAAGTGTGTGAAACTTTTTCCTTTATTACATGCCAGGAATGGGAGAGGGGAGGGTGGGGGGTAGCGAGATGGAAACGGACCCAAAGGGTTTGTCTGATAATATCCGTACTCATGTTCTCCCTTCTTCCCTAGTCCTGTTCCCTCTCGGTTGTTCTCTGTCTCCCTCCTCTACAATTATCCCTTTGTTTCTCATGCTTTATCCTACCTCCAATTCTCTCAGCTGTGTTCCTCCTCCTCCTCCTTCCTGTGTCTCCAACTCTTTCTCCTTTGCCTTCCCCAAGAAACCCTTGGAACCATGACTTGGGAGATTATCAGATGCGTTAAAAGTGGTATTACAGTACATGAACGCCAGGAGATTGCAAAAGGGCTCCCTTTTCAGATGACATAATTCTCCCTTCATTATGCACCTATTCTGCTGTCGTTCCACCAGCACTGCTTTTTATTGAGAGGAGATCCCCCATTCCGCTCCTGTCACAGATGTTTCTGTGAGTGAAAAGGTGTCCTGTTATGCTGGTGAGATCCCAGCATCAATGGGAGGTTCCTGCCAGAACACTTCCAGGTAAGATCGGGACATTCAGGTAAGCTACCCTCTTTTTTCTACCCTCCCTGGGTTATGTGTAATGTTTTTAGTGTGTTTAGGTGCTTGGTGTCCCTTTTTTGTGTTTATTTTTATTTTTGAATTTCCTGCACTCACGTCTTCTCACGAGAATTCGATCTCCAGGAAGTGAAGGGAGCTCCGTTCACTCCTGGGCTGCTGAAACAACAGGAGAGGAGGTAAGTGTGATGGGGAGGGTGACTGTGGTGGGTCAGGGACAGGACAAGGTTGGGAGTGGAGATTGTGGGACAGGAATGCTTTTTGTTTTGTTTTGTTCCTTTTCTGATAATCTCCTTAGAGATGTTAGATTCACAGCATTTTAAAGCTGTTCAGCCCATTAAACTCTATAGGACTTGTTTGTGAATAGACATGATTAAGTAGGATTGCTCCACTGGATTATCATAACCATTGCTTGCAAAATATCTGATGATTGTTAATAACATTGTTATGGTGACTGTGGGAGTCAGAGAGTATTCTGCAACCTAACTATAAGAAAAGAAAAGAAAAAGAGAAGAAAAGGCAAACAAGTGGCACTAGTTAATGGGAGCAACCCACTGAAATCAACGTTTGGAAAACTTTTTATCTGCTTGAAGAAATTTCTTTGGTTGGATTAAAAATCCCATATGTTAAGACCATTGCTTGCAAAAAGGCAAATAAAATAAATAAATATTTTTTTTTTAAAAAAAATCTTAAATCTTAGAAGAGTTTGGATTTTTCTGTTCAAAGCAGAGGACTAAAAACATTCTTTGCTTGGATTATAACTCCCATGCGTTGTTAAAAGCAGTGCTTGCAAAATGGTTAGAGTCAGAGCAGGGAAAAATTTGTGTTTTTTTTTCTGTGCAGAGTTTAGAATGCTTTATTTCCAACCACAGAATTATATTCTTATTTGTATTTGAATGACAACCTCTGGCTGATGCTAATGTACCATGTATAATGACAAATCAGGGCCCATCCACCATGACATCACTAGGGGCCATCTCTCAGCCTCAGGTTTAAGTCCTGAAATCTCAGGGCCTTGGGTGCACCTGATCTGGCAAGCCTACAAACTATATGTAAGTATACAGCCAGCCAACCAGCATGTCTGAACTCTTATGTAACGACACTGAGGACAATGGATCATACGTGAATGTATAACAACTATGGGCAGGATTTGGATCAGAAAAAACTAAATGCTTTTTGCATGCGAATTTAATATGCTTTCACCTTTTGTTAACAAAAAGGCACACTTAATTCATTGTTAAAAGAGGCACTTAATAGGTATTACAGGTGTAAACCCAGCTGTTTTGAAGGCCAATAATTTGGATTAGGTATCCACTGTTTGACTCTTTAAGTTCCTGACCTTAAGGAAAGCTTTTTTTGAAACATACACACACCCCCTCATTGATATATTATATTACATCAAATTTAGCTGCTTTAGATGTTACCCCACCATGAGCCTCATGGAACCCATCTTGATGGGTCAAAAACATTTAGCTACTCAAATGTGTTGTATTTTTAGCTGACCACCCACAATCAAGTCCTCCCTCCCCTGAGAATGTGCTAAGTATGTGCAGCTATTATTGCTCAGAATCTGTTCCACCTTTCTCATGCTCCAATGTATTTTCCTATTCCTCACCCATGACATAAGAACATACCTTTGGAAAATCTGACAGTAAAAAATTAGATTAAAAACTTCAGCTCTGCTTCACCAATAAAACATTAAAAAAACAAAAAACAAAAAACCCCAAAACCTAACTTGTAAAAAAAAGTGCAATGATAATTTTAACTCAGTATTCTAAAATACTTCCAGATAAATGTTCCCTTGACATTTACAGGTGCCCCTAGAACAGGGCTGGGAATCAGAAGTTGTTGGATTGTGCTTCCAGCATTCACCATTGGCTATGCTGACTACATATGCTGGGAGATGTAGTTTACCAACATTTGGAGGACCTCATGATTTCCCACCCCTTCTCTAGAAGAAAATATATCTGCCACAGCAGATGTTCAGAATAACAGTGATTCATTGAGGGTGACCATTTTGAAAGGTCTTGCTAGTCCATCAAGACTAGTAGCAACTAGTATAGGATATCAATCCAGGTAGTTACCGGATGTCAGACTCAAACATGCTTATTTAGTGTGCTATCCAAAGCACATACTCCAACATTTCACAGATGAAAAGCAGGGGCCCATTTATGCGAGGGAAAAAAATCTAAAATACTTCATAGTATTGGCATCTTGCAGAAGCAGTGACATGTCTAAATGTTTTTTCTGTCCTCAGAAGCCCCCATAAGCCTCACATTCCTGATGGAGGCTACACGTGATTTACTTACTTAAGTTCTTCACTTACCATCATTTTTTTTTTAAGTCATCCCAAGGTGCGCTGGTGCAAGAGAGCAACTCTCCAATTTTATAAGAAAGCAAAAAAGAAAATATTTATTGCTAAGATGAAAATCCAACATGGTGGCAGTGGGTGCTTACCCTCGTAGCAAGCCCTGCCCCCGCTCCTGACCGGCCAATCAGCTTTGTGCTTCCTTTGAGGTTTTTTTTTATTGTTCTATAGTCCAAACGAGCAAAAATGAGCACCCACCTCGCAATTTGTGAAAAAGTACGGGGAAATCTGCAAATTTTACCCCATTGTTTTTGCCATTTTGGGCCCCCCTCCTTCCAAATAGTGTGGATTGGTGCTGGATCCTGGTTAGACAGGTAGGATTCCCAGGAATTTCCATGAGGGGTATTTTCACCGTTTAGACGGGCCCCTGGACACATGTGGCCAAGCAACATCTGAGTGTGGTCAAGATGGCAAAAGTTATTAAGGAGGAAGAATGAACATGCTTTAGTGGAGATGGAAAGGCCTGAATGTGGAATGTGTGGAGTATTTCTCATAAAGACCTAAAGCACTAGACACATGTATGTACTAAGTGGAGAAAGAAGAAGGTTATGTTAGAGTCTATTGGCCTTCTCCCATCTGAGGGTACTTGCCCATGTAGGGAATGATTGTGTCCAAGCTGTTTTAAAAATTAATAATTTATAAGTGAAAGTGCTGCTTAAATAGGACTGCCTAAACAATAAGCAATGAAACATGACATGGATTTAGACAACTAGGACACAGAGAAAACTCTGATAGCAGTGACCTTACTATGTTTGCATAGTTAATATGTCGAAGCAGCCTAATAAGATATCTTTTCATGGCATTTTGTTCAGTACTGGTTTAGGGCAATGTTATTTGCACAGACATAGTAGGTGGCTAGCTACATCCAAAGGTCATGCTGTTGCTACTGCTGCTGCTGACAATGTTTTGTAGTAGTCTACTTCGGAGTTTATTACATCCAGTATAAACTTTAGGGAACACTGTGGAAAAAGTAAAAACATGGGTTAAAGAACAGAGACAGTTACCAAACATTGCTGAATTCTCCCCCTTAATCTTGCTATATTTTAACTGGTCACTGATACTCATTATTAAGTTCAGCAAGTTGGGAGCAACTAGAGTTTGTTATCTTATAGTCTTAGGGACAGCTAAGATTATGTAGCAGAGTACTTAGGATATGTATAGGGTTGCCATACCATACCACCTGGCTGGCTGAGTTTTACACAGAGTCTAGGCATGCTGGTGCCTGTTTGACCTGGATTCCAAGCTTTCATTAAAAAAATGGATCTAATTTCTACCTTTATTCCTTCAAGAGTATCTATACTTAAAGGCTAACAAGTTTTGTTTGGCATACGCTTTTGAGGACTGCAGCCAATTTCATCAGATACATGGAGTGTTGATTTAGTTGGCAGATATTTATACACATGGTTGGTGTGGGAGAATGCAATTAGTAAGGTGAGAGGGAATGTAAATGTAAAAAGTGCAAACATTTATCATTACCTTAGCTGGGAATACAAACAATAAGTGAGTGGAAGCACATATATCCTAGCACAGATAAGCTATTTAGCATATACTTTGTCATACTTTGAGTACCAATGTGGAAGAAAGGTGGGATATAAATAAAATAAAATAAAATAAATTGTCATAAAAAGTCAAATAGGTCAAAGAAAATTAACCTATTTTTCTAATTATAATAAAATATTTAATCTGTATCTTGGAAGAAAATCAGACCATGCTCTCCCCTTCAATTACTGCTGTTTGTCCTTGCTTTCTTTTGCATGTCACTCTGTGAATCACATGGCAGTCACTCTTACGGGCCTCGTGTAGGATTTTCATGGCTCTCTGAAACACTGGTGACAAAAAAAATAAATAAATATTGATCTGATGAGAACATCACTGGAAGAGCCTGTGCATGACAAAATGTTAATATTGTTGTTGTTGTTGTGTTATTTGTACTGAACTAAGAGCGTACTTGTCCACATTGCATGGCACCCCTCTCACTATTAATCACCTCTACAACCCAGTAAAATAGGTTTGCTGATAGACAGTGGCTGCCTAAGGTCACATTGTAAATGCCAAGATCAAGGAAAGATTTGAATGTGGGCCTCCTTGTTCCAAGTCCAGCATTTTAAACATTGTAAAATTGTAATGGTAAAAAATGCCAAGAAGGTTGAAATATAGTGGATGAAAAAAAAATCTAAGAATTATTATGCTGAACTGGCATAACTGAAATGCAAATACCATTAATTTGCATAAAATGACAATTGAGGAACTTGGCAAGCCTATATATGCATGATAGACTAAGGACATTATCAGGCAAGGCAAATAAGGCATTATAAGGATGTCTAATGATTGTGAAAGTGTTGGGGCATTGGAGCATAAAAAAATTTAAAAATATTAAAGATTCCAGGGTGCAAGCCCTTTGGGAAGATTTCTTCAAAGTTAAAACGGTTAAGCATTAACTTCTAATATAGCAGAGTGACAGAGACTGGAAGTGGACATGGACTCAATTAGATCAATTAGTAAATCACTCAGAACACAAGCCACTTAAGAAAACAAGACTCCTTTTTGAAAACAATACTTAGGCTTTTACTAATAGCTTTTAAATCTACATATGCATGGGAATCCTACATCCTAACTAACTAATGAATTTAGAGTAGAACTCACCCATCCAGTGAGATGAGGGAAGATAAGGAAAAGCAAGGCAGGCATTCTTACAGAGCTTGGAAGAGACACTCCATCTTCTTTCAGGAACAGAACAAAGAGTAATAAAACCTTGAAACTGCAAGGTCATTAAACCTGGGTCACATGACATAATGGCCATCAAATCTGGTTTGGCTGTGATTGAGATACAAGCCAAGCCCACTAAGGTTTGTATGAGGAAAAGGGGAGGGCCTTTTAAACATACAGGAAGTCCCTAAAAACTTTCCAAGACTTGCTCTGCTCTGCTAGCAAGCAAGTGGGGGGTGCAGGAAGAATGCTGATTTTCCAACAGAAAGGGTGTGCATAACACATGACATTGCCCTTTCATGCTCATGTCCTGTAAAAAAATGTTCTTTTGTATTGATGGCTCAAGCTATCAATTGAACCCAAGTCAGAAGTGTGAAAAATGCAGCCTTCCAGAAGTTGGACTACAGCTGCCAGTGTTCCTCATCATTGACTAAGGCTCCTAATACACAGTTCCCAGCCCTATCCTATATGGTAGTGGCCATATGCTTAGAATGGCTCCTATTCAGATTTGTAAATGTTCCCTTATTCTACTGAGTTGATCAGTGAAAGTGCATTATGGTGTCTTCCATGTGTAGCTTTCCCAATTCAAGTAGCCCTCTGCTTCATTTATCATGTTCCAGCCCAGCTCTGCCTCATGACTTTGTTCGAAAGGCAATTCATTTTTTGAGGTTCTTGGTATCTAGTTAGTAGTCTAGTCAAAGAAGTGATTGGATTGAGGGCAGTACATGCGAAAAGGATCTAGGAGTCTTAGTGGACCACAAGCTGAACATAAGTCAGCAGTGTGATGCAGCAGCTAAAAAAGCCAATGCGATTCTAGGCTGCATTAATAGGAGTATAGTGTCTAGATCAAGGGAAGTAATAGTGCCACTCTATTCTGCTTTAGTCAGACCTCACCTGGAATACTGTGTCCAGTTCTGGGCACCACAATTCAAGAAGGATATTGAGAAGCTGGAACATGTCCAGAGGAGGGCGACCAAAATGGTGAAAGGTCTGGAAGCCATGCCCTATGAGGAGTGGCTTAGGGAGCTGGGTATGTTTAGCCTGGGCTTGTAAAGGTTAAGAAGGGACATGATAGCCAAGTTTAAATATTTGAAAGGATGTTGTATTGGGGATGGAACAAGCTTGTTTTCTGCTGCTCCAGAGACTAGGACATGGAGCAATGGGTTAAAACTACAGGAAAATAGATTCCACCTAAACATTAGGAAGAACTTCCTGGCAGTAAGAGCTGTTCGGAAGTGGAATACACTACCTCATAGTGTGGTGAAGTCTCTTTCTTTGGAGGTTTTTAAACAGAGGCTGGATGGCCATCTGCCAGGAATGATTTGATTGTTTATTCCTGCATGACAGGGGGTTGGACTGGATGTTCCTTGAGGTCTCTTCCAACTCTATGATTCTATGATTAACCAAGTGGAGATGCTCATACATGTTCAGTATAGAAGCAATCTTCAAATCTTCTAGAAGCTCGTCTTTTAATAGGTGGCTCTTTCTTAAAGTAATTGTTTCTGTTGCTGCTGCTGAGGAACATTCATGAGTTACAATAATTTAAGTCAGGAAATGACCAGGAGCCAAGGCCACAGGTGAAGTGGGCCAGCAAATGTTATCCTTTCTTTAAGAACACAAGGCTTCATCTTCAAAATGAAATTGGACTCCTATCTACTTCCAATTGTTATTATTTTTCTAGCAAACATTAACTTCAGGAACATTGCAATACATCTTTAAAATATCAAAGCAGGAATTCTACAAACTATTACGGGCCTCATTAAACCTACAGGTCTTTAGTTGCCCCCCCTTGCTTTTAAAGAACATAGAAAGCTCTGATGTGTAGGGCAGTGAAAAAAACTTAACATACAGGTGCTTATAACTGAGTAGATAAGGATGGTTAGTTGAGTGGAAGACTTGGAAATATATGACAATGAAGAAAAAGGAGACCTAAAGTCAACAGCTGATGATTTGAGTCTCCTATCTGAGCCTTTCTCCTCCCTGCTACTGAGCTCCTTTCCCAGAAAAGGAAAGAAAAGGAAAGAAGGGGAAGAGAAAAACACCCACTCACCCACCCACCCAACCCCAGAACGTCTTTTCCAGATCAGGGGCTGGTGGCCCCACATGTTGACATAGCAATAATTTTTAATGAGAAATTTTTAGTATTTGTGTGGGAGAAGTGAGCATTGTGTACACAGATGCAGCACTGGCCACCATGCTGTGGAGCTGGGCCGCTCCCTCGCCTCCCTTAGGCCTGGTGTTCAGAGTCCCAAGACAGATTCCTTTCAGGCAAAGGGAAACATTTAGGCCTGCTCACCTTTGAACTGAATGCGATGATGTTTACCTTGGCAAGACAAAGTGGCAGTTTTACAGATATTAAATACAGTCCTGAGGGGAAACTGGAGGCCGTCCGAAATTTTAATCACCCAATTTAGACAGCCTGAGGAGTTGGTTGAAGGGAAAACCTGTGACACACACACACACACACACACACACACATACACACACACACAGAGAGAGAGAGAGAGAGAGAGAGATTACATGAAATAGCACAGTGCTTGGACACAAGAGTTGAGTAGGGAAAAATTAAAAGAAAATACAACACAAAAGCAAGCTTAGACAGAACTGAAGAGCAGTTGTGTGCTTTTAAAATATTTTTTTCCTGAGATAAATTTTCACAGATTCATAATTTCTAGTACCTTCCCGCACCAGATGGTTCCTTTTTGAGGTATTTCCTGCTTCATTTCTACCTCAGCTAACCCCCAGCTCCATTACATTCTCGGCAGACTCCAGACTCCCCAGCTTTACAGACTCTGTGGACCATTCATCTTTTAATTTGATTTTGCCTGTCAGGGAATATTGTTGCAAACAACTTTAACACATCTTGAATCAAGATTGTTTTTTTTCCCCTGTGGAGATATATGTGTATGTTTTAAAGGAGGGAGCGCGAGTGAAGGATAGACAAAAGGGTTGTGAATGATACCTAAAAAGTCACACCAGGGTCAAGGCCCTGCTTACTGATTTTCAAGCCTAACAAAACAGCATACAAAAGGAAGAGAGAAGGAAAAAGCAGGAGTGGGGAGGAAGATACTCCCTCCTGCCTGTAAAATCTGGCTGCAAAGCACTAAGACTTCAACAGTGCTGTCAGAAGACTCCCGGCAGGAACGCAATTCATGTTGATTTTACAGAGAAGGTTGTTACCCACATTTCACTGTTGATTTATTGTGTTTTAACCAGCTCCTTATGGTACACTTTAAAGAGCTGAGGGAGAGAAAGAGAGAGAGAGATTGTGGGGGAAGTTGCTCTTCAGAAGGAGAATTGCTGACTCTTAGTAAAAAGACAATTGGGATTATCCTGACAAAAATAAGAGGAAAGCTCAGTGATGGAGTTTCAAGAGGCTGTGCTGTAGCTCCCAGAAAAAGCTCTCTGCTGTCCACTCGCCCATTTGTTGACCACCTGCCATGCTTGTTTAATATTTGTCAGAATTTATGAAGGCCGCGGCTAATGTAGAATAACAAACACCGTGTCCGCAGTTCCGCATGAAGCTTCAACAAGCGAGGAGCTGCAGTTACATGCTTGCTGCCAAGCTAAAGGAGGAAAAATATAGCTCTGTGAGTCAGACCTTCTACGGTCCTTCAAGAAGTCTTAAAGAATATGATGGGTATGTTCTAAGCCAGTCTGATAAAGCCCAATAGAATTTAAACAGCCGAAGGACGCCTGGGGTTGCCATCTGCAGAATTCATTAGGCTGCCTTGATTGGCCTCTGTTAAACAAAGATGGGATAAGGTTTCAGGCCTTTTCTGTGGGAGTCAAGCTAAGGTTTCAGGCTGATGATTTAGTCAGGTGTAAGCATGAAGTTTCCAATTTAAAGAAATAAATCTAAAGCAGTTTTATTATCCTCTGTTTTACCCTGACACCCTGCTTCACCCTTGCTCCTTGTCAGAATTCACATGATGTGTTTATATAGGCCATATTGTAATTGATTGGCATGCAGTCTAATATGACACATAAAATGCATCTTCCATGAAACTCACAGATTTCAGAAGCTTACATACTTCATTATGGGAAGTTCCCATTCATCTGCTGTCAGTATGTTACATCTCTCAAAATTCTCTCTCTCTCTTTCTCTCTCTTCCCCCCCTCCCTTCTCCATATCCTAGCGCATGTGTTCAAAATACCACCCTCTGAGCCAAGCTATCTTCTGGACAGGTCTGTAAAGTTGTTGCACAAAGAGGCATACTACAAACCACAATTTTAAAAGCCAAGAAGTATTTGACATTAAAAACAATCAAAGTTGAATTGCAGAATTGTTAAAGTAGAGCCCTCCAAACCACAGAGCTTCCTTTTTCATGGAACAGTATACAGATAAATATAGCTGATTATATGAGGTGTGTATTATTTATTTGGGTAGAGGTGTTTTTTTTACTACCCTCCAACATTGTTCCCAGTCTGATTTAAAGAAATTAATATTAAAAATAAATAAATTACAAAGCTTCATTCCTATCAACCTGCCTACACTTGGTCATTGGGTGAATCCATATTTCCATGGCTGATTTTGAGAACAACAGTTTTGGTGGACAAAGTCCTTTTTCAATGGTGGCTGCAAACCTATTGCCAACTGGTGTGGAGGAGATCCAATCATCCTTACAATTCTTTCAAAGTGCCACAAGAGTGCATGTGTTCTTGGGTGAGTGGGTGCCATTTTATTAAGCTGCTAAATGAAATTTGTTTTAATTTATCATTCTATTTCTTGGCTTGGTTTAATTTTATGCTTGCCTCTTAATAGATAATTCTAATTTTACTTTTGTATTATTCATGTTTTCTTATTGCTATAAGCTGCTTTTTATTCTATTTTTATTAACCTGGAAAGTTACAGAGAATTCAAGGTAACAGAATCAGCAGCATCTGACAGCAAAGAGTCTCAAGTACATTTAATAGCATTTAACAAGAATGACTTGTCAACACTAGTGGGAAACCCCACATTTACTTCATAGCTGCAGAGGATTTCTTTGATCCACAGCAGCCCCATAAATGCCAGATGCACCAGGCTTGTCCAATTGTAGATCAGAGTATCCCGCTACAGTGTAATCCACGTCAGAGTAAAAGGGTGGTCCTGTATTGATCACATGTCCTATGCATCATACTATTTCTGGCCACACAGCTGGGGCTGCCCCCCCCCCCCATTTGCTCATGCATGAGAATAAGTGAATATACATGGTCTCAGATTACTATATTACTGGGTAGATGGAAATATGCTTATCCTGATATGCACACAATTGAAAATAAAATAAAATAAAATAACACCAGAACCGAGTCCCATCCACCTGAAGTCCTACTCTGGCTTTGCTCCAAAGCCAATCCTTGGCTGCCATACAGCCAAAAATGCAGAGCAAAACAACAAATCTTACAGAGCCAGAGCTTCCTGCAGAAACCACAGTGAAAATGTGCATTATCAAAAACATTGTGTGTCAACTATGCTGCGAATACGGTGTGAGTATGGATTTTTTTTTTAAAAAAACCCCTGGGTACCTTAAATGCTAAGCTTAAGGTACCTTAAATGCTAAGCTTTATTTAGTTTTTTTTAACATGCCACAAACACAGCTATCACCCTTTAAAATTCTAGCAATATTTTAAACATGTATAAGTTAAGTAAACAACAGTAACTTTACAAAAACAGCAAGTTAAGAGCTAAAACATACTAAAAGTCTACTGTATTTCAAATGCTTTCTTAAAAAGCAAATGCCCTCTGAGAAATCATGTTTTTATATGCAGCCTGAATACTATATGTACATATTGCCAGGACCTGAGAAATCTTTGTTGGCAGAGCACTGGGTGCAACTGCCAAGTTTATTACCCTGTGGCTGCATTTCTATTCATGATGCTGGGGGATCCCAATTATGCCACAAATGATTGCCAAGCCTGAATACCTGTTCCTTCAGGAGGATTGCAGTGCTATTTAGCAGTGGAGGAACAACACTCCCTTAGCAGAGGGATAAATCCACTTGTTAGTCCCAACTACAGTATTCCCACTGAATCAATAGGCACTGGTAAGCTAACAATTATACAAGTGCCACTGATTCAATGGGTCTGCTCTGTCTGAGATGAAGGACTTTTTCAGACAGGGGAAAAAACCCAGAGGAGGTCAGGAAAAGAACGGGGCTGTTTCGCTTACAGAGCCCCTTTTCAGACAGCTCTGTCCTCCTCCCGACCTCCTCCTGACCTTCCTCCATGCTGCTCCCACAGCTTTAAAAAGCAATGCCAACAGCAACGGGGAAGGTCGGGAGGAGGACAGAGGAGGACGGGTCTGTTTGAAAAGGGGTTCTGTAAGTGAAACAGCCCCATTCTTCTCCCGACCTCCTCAGGGTCCCCCCCCCCCGGTCTGAAAAAGTCCTAACAATTGGATTTAGCTTAGCAGTACGCTCATCTTGTCTGGAATGAACTTCATTAGCTTTTGTTGAGACCATTAGTGTGGCACTAGTGTGTCATTAACATGTTGATCAGATTTCATGCCAAACTTCTGCATAACTTTCTCAGTAATTTCACTTAGATGTTAGATAACATTTGGTGATTTGGGGGGGGGAGCAGCAAAATAGACTCCTGTGGAACCCATACCACAAATGCCAAGGAGTTGGGCAGTTGTTCCCCAGAACCATCTATCTAAGACAGTGCCTGGAGTTCCTGACCTAGCCAAACTCTCCAGAAGGAAACTATGGTCAATAGTTTAAATAGCTGCTGAGTGGTTTGGGAGAACCAACAGAGGTGCATGCTTCCCATTGTTTTCCTGGTATATGTCCTTTGTCAAGGCAATTAAAGCAGTCTGTGTGCCCAAACCAACCATGCAGCCCAACTGCCATGGAACCAGAAAGTGAGTCTAATAAATGAGTTCCTGGAACTAGATGGCCCCCAAGTTACCTTCCTCAGGAAGTGAACATTATATTGGGAATATGAGAACATTCAGCAATGTTCCTCCACTGTACTTCACTGAGAGCACCTTACAAAACAGGCTGCTATAAAACAGATAGCAATTTAACTCCCTTTGGAAGTACAGCAAGTTAGCAGAGTACACACACACAGCAGGTTTTTTTTTTTTGAGTATATGATTCCAGCATGCAAACACACTAAGATAACCACAGCCCTTTTTGTTTCCCAAAGTTACCCTTTCAGCACAATAAGGACTCAGAAACACTTTAAAATAGTTAAAAGTATAAAAACTTCATTACTTACATACTCAGAGCATTTTATGCAGAAGAACAGCAGCATAAATGATAACTTGTAGTCTAAACTACCAAAATAACTAAAACACTACATGGTTACAAAATAAGAATATGCTGGACCCCTGTGTGGTAGGTCCACATTTAAAAAAAGGATCATGGCGAGTGCGCCACATGGCTAGCTTCTAGGACAAAGAAAGGCACTTGGACACTCCTCTTTCCCTAGAAGCCCAATCAGAATTCAATAGGAAGTTACATCAGACATTCTTTTTGCTTCTATCAGTTAATCCATTAGCAGTAAAAACATCTCAGCTTATTGGATTGCAATCTATATATCCAAACACATTAGCAGCCTATCAATAATTATTATGTTATTCCATATCCCAGGTAAGTTTCCTCAGAAGAGGTCAAGCCTCTCCTCACAGATGGGACTGCCTCCTCTTTCAAAGGGGCATTTATAACCCCTGGATCTGTCCAGTAAATTTCTTCCTGTCTAAGCACTTTGGTCTATAAGCTCCAAGGTCTGAAATTCATTCAACAACACAAGACCAGCTCTGGATGATTCTATAAACTGGTATGATTCAATAGTTGCATCCTAGGACTTTATCAGAGAATCCCCTGTAAACGTTGTTTTGCCGGCATAAAAAAATCCATTTTTATGCTGGCAAAAGAACGCCCTCCACTGCACTTACCTTCTCTCCCAGCAGAAGGCTTTCCCAGCAATGAAGAGGAAGTGAACAGAGCCCCATTCACTTCCTTGTTTGAAATCCTGCAAGACTTCGTCGTGTAGGAAATTCAACTTAAAACAAAAAATAAAACATTAAAAGTTACACCAAGCACATAACAAGACTTTAAAACTTCCAAGTAAATCAGGAAAGGTTTAAAAAAGTGTGTCACTTACCTGGATGTTGTGATCTGACCTCAAAGTGTTCGCACTGGACTGGCCATTGATGCTGAATTCACGCAAGTTAAATGGCCTGAGGTTTCAGACACTGGCAATGTCGGCACCAAAACGGGATGGGCGATCTATTCATGGCTTGTCCCGTCGATAGAAAGAAACACCACAAGAACGACAGTGGAATGCAAAAGGACGACGTCATGTGATATTGGTGTCCTTTTGTGTTTCACTGTCATTAGTCTGGTGCTACATTAGCCACATCTGATAATCTGCCTAGTCTCAAAAACCTTTTCAGTGTCCCATTAAAGGTCTCTAGTGGTTAATATCATGAGATAAGGCAGAGTGAAAAAGGCCCTGAACTACCCAGAAGTATTCCAGTGGATGTCATTTTGATCATGAAACGATGCCAGAAAAGAATTGCTCATTTGGTGATGTTACAGCCACTAAGAAGGCTTAGTAATTAACTATGACTAATATTGAATGAAATTCATGCTGATTCTTCTACCACTTGTGCTCTTTCTGTTTTCCTAATTGCTCAACCTTCATTGCCCCCAGCCCCACAGAATACTAAAGAGCTAACCAGGTGTTCGTCAACAAAAGGGGGTTGTTAGGAATGATTGCTTGGGTCATACCTGCATTCCACAAAGTAGCAAAGACGTTGACAGTAATGATAGCTATGTCAGCTGTAAACTCCTCAAACCCTCTGCAATCCTTTGGATTCCATAAGTTTTCTGTTGTGGTTTCTCTTAACTCCTTCCACTGCACTCACAGTGGAACAGTTCTCATGAACTGAAATCTCAACAGGAAGTGAACTGACTATGACCAGGGAATTAGAGTAAAATCTCCCACTCCTAGATCACCATCCTTCTGCTCACTAGGGCAGGTGGGGAGAGATCAAGAGTGTGTCTTAATACATGGAGTCTTATAATTCCCATGGCAGCCATGAGGTGTTGGCAGGCCCCATCAAGGCAACCTGAACATTGAGGTTCCCCAAGACTAACATCTTAAGAGACCTCAACACCAAATCTGAGACAATCTGTCAGGTCAGTAGGGAGACCGCTGTGCAGTGGAGGGGGCAATATACCAGCAGAAGCACTAATCGGTCCTGAACACGCAGCATATTATATAAACTATTAACAATGGAATCCAGCTTGACCGAAAGCCTGGAGAACAAGAGGCAGACAAAATTCTTATGTATGACAACAATGCTACCTCCCTGTCTCTCATATCATATATAATTCAGTATCCAGATGGACAAAGTTGAGAGAGATCAATCCCACACAGTTTATCCATCCAGGTTTTGGTGATACAAGCCAATATTCTTCCAGATTTCCTGGACATCTGCAAATTTAGCAATATAGAAAAGGGATGCATATCTGCATGTGTGCATCTGTATATATATCTGCATAGTTCCCTCAGCCACCATAAGTAACTACTGCTCTCCCTCAAATGGAAATAATAGTCCAGATATTCCCAAAGGAAGCTTATGTATACTGCCTACAGGGGATGTTGCAGGAGACACACAAAGCATATTGTGCATCATGGTAAACAAGAACCCAAGCCTTATGAAGAAAACATGGAAGCTTGTTAATGGAGTCGTGTTTGTGTAGATACAGCTTTAGGCTAAGCTGATTTTTCCATTGCCTGAGTCACGTCTATAGAATTTCATCAGCAATGACTCCACTCCCACTGGCTCAAACATAAAGAGAGAGATATTTTTGTTTAATATTTCAACAAAGGGAAGAGGTTAACAAGGGAATTCACATCCGCACAAGGACTGTTTTTCCATGGAGTTTACACAGGGTAGCCATCACACAGCCGGCATGGTGTATATTTGTCTTTGCTAAGGCTGAGTGGTTTCCGTATAGACTCTTGCCAACCACTCTGATGGAGCCCACAAAGCATGTTTTGCTGTGGTGAGTACTTGTGCTCCCTGACAGCAGCAATTGAAACAACAATTCAGCCTGGAGTTCAACTGGTGCCTAGTGGTGCATGTCTGGGGTCAGAGCTAAGTCCCCCCAGCCTGGTGTAAATTCCTTGAGGTCCTGTTTCTTTTGAAAGCCATCAGGATTAAAAGTTGTATTAAGATTTCGAACCCACAAACAATTAGATTCTTCCTGCACAATTTCATTTTATTTTTGAACTAAGGTTTTCATCTTAAATTTAGAATATACTGAAAGGCTATCCAGCTACATAAAAATTATTATTTGTCAAGGAAGGCAAAAGCAAGCCACCTCTTAGTATTCCTTCCTAACAAAACCCTTTGAAGTTCATGGGATCGCCCTAAATTGCAGGTAATTTGAAAGTCTGTACCTGCACATAGTACAATCTAAAATGAAGTACAGTTGTTCCTCTGTATCCATGGATTTGGTATCCATGGATTTAAGTATTCACGACTTGAAACTATTCTTAAAAAAATAATAATCCAAAAAGCAAACCTTGATTTTGCCATTTTATATAAGGGGTACCATTTTGCTATGCCATTGCATATAATGGGACTTGAGTATTCACAGATTTTGGTATCCACGGGGGGTCCTGGAACCAAACCCCAGCAAATATGAAGGGACAACTGTATTATTTGACTATAAGTTATACGCATCCAGCTCCATTTAAATTTCTTTCAAGTTAACTCCTTGAAGTTGACTTCCTTATTGGTTTTGTGTGTGTGTGTGTGTGTGTGCCTGATTTGTATACATAGTCAGACATGGCCATATAACAAGGAGAGGCATCATCATCTGTTTGACTACAGATTCTACTAGTACTAGTCAATATATTCAGTAATAAAGAGAGTTGCCATTCAACAGCACCTGGAGGGCCACATGTTCCTCAGCCCTCTATAATAGTCTCTCCCTCTCTCTGGCTTTTCTTCACAAACGAAGATTCAGGAAGGACTCATCCCATGCTTTCTGCAAGTGCACTGATGACTAAAAAGGCCAATCTGAGATGAACAAGTCTGGTTGCAGAAAGCACAGCAGAAGGTCTCCTTGGGTGATGTTTCCGGGTTGTGATTCTTTCTGCATTGTCATTTCTCTTCAAGACTTGTTCGGCGTGAGTTCTCAAATAAGGCTCCAGCATTGTGGATAGTGCGTCTCCATGCCTCCTGATGTGAGGCCAGGGTGGACCATTGTTGGTGATCAATTTGGCCAAGCCTGAGATGTTGCTTCAAGGGGTATCGCTTCAAGGGGGATCCTTGTATCATTTTTTTTTTTGGAGCGCCCTTCTTACGCTGACCCGTGGCGTGTTCACTGTAGAGTACTTCTCCATTGACGCCCCCTTGTCGTGGGAGAGAGGCTTGCGTACCCTAATGATGTTTTGAGCTATGCTGGCGGTGGCATAATAGCCACTGGTAGGGTCTCCCATGCCAGACAGGTCAAAACCGAAGGGTCTGACAAAGAGCGTCAAAGGGCAGGATGGGCTCTCTAGCCTTGTGGCAACCGTCCTAGGAGAAGGAAAACTCCAATCCCAAACCCGGGCAGATGGTGCTCGTCCAACCCTGTAAGGTCAACCATCTAAGAGAAGGAAACTCTAACCAAACCTACGGCCCGAGGACCTCACTGCCACGTCCATGCTTGCAAGGCCACGGCAGATGAATCTCTGGTTTAAAGGGTGAGGCCAGTTCTGTGCACGCTGCGCTCCACCAGAAAAATCCATTGCACAGGCTCGAAGGACAAATCCATTTCCGAAAAAGCCCTGTAGCGACTGGCGAGGGACGAAACCTGCAGGTGTAAAGATGCACTGGAAGCCGCAGCCCCAACCCTGCATGCAGGCGGTTCAGGACATTGGTCGCTCAAGCCTGACCCGGGAGATGACAGTCTTGTTCGGCAGCATTCTGAACGAACAAGCAGCCTTTTTTAAGGAGAGCACTGCTTGCTCCATATGGAGAGGGGCCTAGAAAAGGTGGCCTAAAGAAAGCTCATCCCCAACTACCTGGTTGGCTAGCCGCGGCCAACGGGAATCTTCTGATGCGGTCAAACCAAGGCAAAGAAACAAAGGCACACACCGGCCTCCAAAGGTGTAAATAAACTGACACTTGCATGCTGGAACATCAGAACCATGCAAGACTCTGAAGATAGTGGACGGCCTGAGCGTCGTTCTGCCCTAATAGCCCTTGAACTATCACGGCTTAATATTGACATCGCTGCTCTTAGTGAAGTTCGCTTCCATGAGGAAGGCAGCCTTAAAGAACATGGCGCCGGCTACACACTTTACTGGTCTGGCAAACCCAAAACCGAAAAACATCTGTCAGGAGTAGGCTTTATGATTAAAAACTCCATTGCCTCCAAACTCGAAACCTTGCCAACAGGACACTCTGATCGCATTATTTCCTTACGCCTCCCACATGTTGTTCTCTTTAGTATATATGCCCCAACTATGCAAGCCGACCCTGTAGAGAAAGACAAATTCTACACAGACCTACGCCAACTCATACAAAAAGTCCCTGTAGAAGATAAAATTATTATCCTTGGTGACTTCAACGCCAGAGTAGGAAAGAACTCCGAAGCCTGGAAAGGTGTCTTAGGCAAGCATGGTGTTGGAAATTGCAATGATAACGGATGCCTCCTGCTAGAGTTCTGTGCAGAACAACAGCTGACTATTACAAACACAATCTTTCAGCAGAAAGATAGCTTGAAGACAACCTGGATGCATCCCCGATCCAAACATTGGCACCTCATTGACTACGTTCTAGTCCGTCAGAGAGACATTCGTGATGTCCGTCATACACGAGTGATGCCCAGTGCAGAATGCCAAACAGATCATCGCCTTGTCAGATGTAAACTAAATCTTCATCTTAAGTTCAAACCTAAGAGGGGTGGCATCTTAAAGAAGAGACTCCAAGTCAACAATCTTCAACAAGCTACCATGAGAGACAACTTCCAGGCAAATCTACAAACGAAACTTGAAGACCATCCTACAGATCCTTCTCCTACAGTGCTTTGGCAACATATCAAAAACAGTATCCTCCAGTCTGCAGAAGAATCCCTTGGCTTCTCCCACAAGAAAAATCAAGACTGGTTTGATGAAAACAACCAAGAGATCCAGGAGCTGTTGGCAAGGAAGAGAGCTGCTCACCAGGCATACCTCGCCCAGCCAACCTGTCATGTAAGAAAAGCAGCTTTCCGCCTCACATGTAGCAAACTACAACAAAAACTCCGAGACATGCAGAACAAGTGGTGGATCAATATAGCAGAAAAGACACAATGCTGTGCAGATCTGGGTGATCATAGAGGATTTTATGAAGCTCTTAAAGCAGTGTTTGGACCTACTTATCAGGTCCAAAGCTCCTTATACAGTACAGATGGTCAAACATTAATTACTGATAAAGCCTCCATCCTAAATCGTTGGGCTGAACATTTTCAACGTCTCTTTAGCGCCAACCGAGTAGTCCAAGCCTCAGCTATCCAATATATGATACAAAAACCAATGAAAAATGAATTAGACATAGCTCCCACTTTGGAAGAGACCCTGAAGGCCATACAGCAGATGAAAAACGGCAAGGCAGCTGGGATTGATGGAATCCCACCTGAAGTTTGGAAACATGGAGGTCATGCACTCCACGAAAAATTCCACGAATTCCTTGTGAATTGCTGGGAAAAGGGGGAACTGCCATCAGACCTCCGAGATGCAGTCATCATCACCTTGTACAAGAAAAAAGGAGCAAAATCCGATTGCTCAAACTATCGAGGCATAACACTGCTCTCTATTGCTGGAAAAATCCTTGCAAGGATACTCCTGAACAGGTTAGTTCCTGCTATTGCAGAAGAACTTCTCCCTGAAAGCCAATGTGGCTTCAGAGCCAATAGGAGTACTTCAGATATGGTATTTGCCCTTAGGCAACTGCAAGAAAAATGTAGGGAGCAGAACAAGGGTCTCTATGTAA
Organism: Gambelia wislizenii; assembly: GCA_030847615.1. Classification (NCBI taxonomy): domain Eukaryota; kingdom Metazoa; phylum Chordata; class Lepidosauria; order Squamata; family Crotaphytidae; genus Gambelia; species Gambelia wislizenii. Next base: position 93,445,067 of record JAUMIR010000004.1, read on the forward strand.
CATTTGTCGACCTCACCAAAGCCTTTGACACTGTAAGTAGAAAAGGTCTGTGGCAGATCCTGGAAAGACTAGGATGTCCCCCCAAATTCCTTAAAATGATTATCTTGCTACACGAGGGCCAGCGTGGTCAAGTCAGATATGGCGATGCTCTTTCAGAGCCCTTTCTAATAACTAATGGAGTGAAGCAAGGTTGTGTTCTTGCACCAACTTTATTTACAATCTTCTTTAGCACGATGCTCCAAAGGGCTATGGCAGAGCTTGAAGAAGACGACGGCATCTATATACGCTACCGTACTGATGGTAGCTTGTTTAACTTAAGCCGTCTGAGGGCTCACACTAAGACTCTAAACTATCTAGTCCGTGAGCTGCTCTTCGCCGATGATGCTGCCCTTGTTGCCCACACAGAAGCAGCTCTGCAGCGCCTAACATCCTGCTTTGCAACAGCTGCAGAGCTGTTTGGGCTAGAAGTCAACCTGAAGAAAACAGAAGTTCTTTACCAGCCTGCACCACAGGACGAACACCACCATCCCCACATTGCCGTCGGCAAATCAGTGCTCAAGTCCGTTCAGCAGTTCACCTACCTGGGAAGCATCATCTCCTCAGATGCCAAGATTGACAAAGAGATCGATCACAGATTAGCAAAGGCATATAGTGCATTTGGAAGACTTCACAAAAGAGTCTGGAGCAATAAACACCTGAGGCAAAGCACAAAAATCAGTGTGTATAGAGCCATCGTACTGTCTATCCTCCTTTATGGATCTGAAACATGGGTCACCTATCGCCACCACCTACGACTCCTCGAGCGCTTTCATCAGCGCTGTCTACGCACAATCCTAAATATACACTGGACTGACTATGTGACGAATGTTGCTGTCCTTGAGCAAGCAGGGATCACCAGCATTGAGGCCATGATATTGAGAACACAGCTGCGCTGGGCAGGGCACGTTTCTAGGATGGAGAACCATCGCCTCCCAAAAATACTACTTTACGGTGAACTCACCACGGGTCAGCGTAAGAGGGGCGCTCCAAAAAAGCGATACAAAGACTCCCTGAAACAACATCTCAGGCTTGGCCAAATTGATCACCAACAGTGGTCCGCCCTGGCCTCACATCGGGAGGCATGGAGGCGCACTATCCACAATGCTGCAGCCTTATTTGAGAACTCACGACGAGCAAGTCTTGAAGAGAAACGACAACGCAGAAAGAGTCACAACCCAAAAGCATCACCCAAGGAGACCTTCTGCTGTGCTTTTTGCAACTGGACTTGCTTATCTTGGATTGGCCTTTTTAGTCATCAGCGCGCTTGCAGAAAGCGCGGGATGAGTCCTTCCTGAATCTTCGTTTGTGAAGAAAAGCCAGAGAGAGAGAGAGACTATTTTTGGGAGGTGATAGTCCTGCATCTTAGAAACGTGCCCTGCCCAGCACAGCTTTGTTCTCAATATTATGGCCTCAATGCTGGTGATCCCTGCTTGCTCAAGGACAGCAACATTCGTCACATAGTCAGTACAGTGTATATTTAGGATTGTGCGTAGACAGTGCTGATGAAAACGTTCGAGGAGTCGTAGGTGGTGGTGGTAAGTGACTCATGTTTCAGATCCATAAAGGAGAATAGACAGTACAATGGCTCTATACACATTGATTTTTGTGCTTCGCCTCAGGTGTTTATTACTCCAGACTCTTTTGTGAAGTCTTTCAAATGCACTGTATGCCTTTGCTAATCTGTGATCCATCTCTTTGGACATTTTCAGACAATCCTTGCTGCACAAGGATCACCCAGGAGAGGTTTGTTGCAGCAGCGCGGCAGAGAATCGATTTTGGACGACGCCGTGCCTGCTGTGAGATTGTCTGTCCCTCTTGCACTTAGACTTGGAACCTGCCGTGCTATATTCGGCAAGATTTTATTCACTGAGGTTGTCCGTGAATAAAATCTTGCCAAATATAGCACAGAAGGCTCCAAGCCTAAGCACAAGAGGGACAGACGATCTCACAGTAGGCACGGCGTCGTCTGAAATTGACCCTCTGCTGCGCTGCTGCAACAAACCTCTCCCGGGCGATCCTTGCGTGGCAAAGATCATCTGAAAATGTCCTTTGTCAATCTTGGCATCTGAGGAGATGATGCTTCCCAGGTAGGTGAACTGGTGAATGGACTTGCACAGATTTGCTGACGGCAATGTGGGGGTGGTGGTGTTCATCCTGTGGTGCAGGCTGGTAAAGAACTTCCGTTTTCTTCAGGTTGACTTCCAGCCCAAACAGCTCTGCAGCTGTTTATGTTGCTATCTTAACATAAGATAGCATTTTTCAACCTGAGGGCCAAATTCAATGCCAGAATGCTCAGGGCTGCATTCCAGCTGTTTAGCTGAATATTGCTGGCAACTAATCCTTAGGAGAGGCACATCAGTATTTAGAATGGGAAAAACCCATACAAAAGCTGGGAACCACCAAACAAATGATGTCATATGAATGGAGTATACTATCGGAGGAAGCCTAAAATATTCTACCCAACCATTCTCTGAAGATGCTAGCCACAGATGCAGGTGAAACGTCTGAAATAAACTCTTCCAGAACACGGCCTCACAGCCCGGAAAGAAAACCAAGGAAAATCTGTGGATGCTGGCCGTGAAAGCCTTCAACTTCACGAAGCCTAGAATACTGGATTGGGACGGTATTGGCCTTGTCCCCAAGACTTGAGATTCCCCACTCATGATATATATAATGCACCAGTGCTATCTGTGATGCCTTGTGTGTTCTGGCGACCAAGAGCCAGACTAATTTACTGATTTTTTTTTTCCTGATGGCTGTCATTATCATCTACATGTCTGATTCCCACTATTCCTAAAATCTCAGTGTCTCTGATTATTCAGAGACACTCTTGTTGCCATTTGTCAGCCACTTCCTTTTGGCTCTTCCTGTTGGTGAACAGGTAATATTATCAGGACAATAGGTTATATTTCAGTGGAAGGAACTGGCAAAACCACCTCTGAGTATTCTTTGCCAAAGAAAACCCTATGAAATTCATGGGCTTGCCATAAGTCAACAGGTGACTTGAGGGCACATATAAACAACAACAACAACAACAACAATGTATTTCTTACCTGCCTCTCCCCAAGGCTCGAGGAGGGGTACAACATGAATTAAACTACAATACATAACTAAAACATAAAATCATTTAAACGTATAGGTTAAAACACATAGGATTAAAACAAACATTATATTAAAACATTCATAAATTTGAAATACCAATTTAAAATTCATGGATTAAAATCAACTGGATAGGTCTGCCAGAAGATACAGGTCTTTAGCACTGTTTTAAATTCGGACAGCATGTTGACCTGTTGAATCTCTTCTGGCAGGTCATTCCACAGTCTAGGGGTGGTTGATATACTTGTTCTTATTTGCTGAAGAACTACAGCTAAAGTCCCTTAGCTCTAGTTCTTCAGCAAGTATGTTGCTTTGGAGATATATACCTCTCTGCCTCTCAGATAGCAAGTCCTCAAGTTTACTATACAGTACAATGTTCTTTCAGTTCTCATTCCCTCCTTCCCTTGCCTCAAGAAAAGTCTTGGTCAGGAGTTCACAGTTCAGACCCTTAATTGTTCTCCTCTAATGTTTTCCTCTAAGCAATTCTGACAGGTTAAAAAAACAACCCTTGTAAGAGCTACGCACCTCACAAAGGTAAGGAAATAAATATTGATAAACATTTCAGATTGTCCCTACCACTATGGTCCTAGCTGGACCAGGTCTGTACCATTATCCTTTAAGATAGCGGAGGTTGTGGTGTCAGTAAGGCTGGTGTTATCCCTCCCTTTGATGGTGTCACCTGTTGTGGTTCGGCCTCTCTGCACCCCCTCCCCCATGCTGCCACTGAGCCAAGGCAATCTGCCTTGAAAGTGCCAATCAATGGAACCCTCTTTCTTGTTATATGTCCCAAGAAGTGATCTCATCTGACCCTTCAGTGATGCCACTTGGACTGGCAGAAACGTCCCTCTATAAATAATTCTACTGTATGTTGGCAGCTGTACACTAAAGACTACAGAGAATCATGCTTACAGGAGTAACATGATGTTGATATTTCTGCTGCTACTGCAGCAGTTCCAGTGTCAAAGAAGCAAGCCTCTTTTATAATGGACAGTAGCCTTTTTCTTTGGCAGTGAAAACTGCTGTACAGAAACCAGCCAAAATATTAAATAAATCTATAGCTGCATGTATAGTTCTCTTCTAGACTTTCATATCTTTTCTTTGAATCATGGCCATTGTCCAGAAATTGACTTCTGTGTTAGGTTCTTGAAAAGCTATTGCAAACAGCAACACAGAAAAAAAGAGAAGAAAAAGAAAGTTGCCATGTACGGTACTTAAACATACCTTTCCGCTAAACAGATTTCAGAAACAAGCCACGTATCTGCAACCCTTCACAGCCTAACTAAATCTGACAGCAAAATCTTACAACTTCCAATAGTTTCAATGGGTAAGGTCCTTAAAAGTACTGAATGTTAGTGTAAATCATGCCATTATAGGTCAGAAAGTAAGAATTCCTTTTTAAAAAATCAAACAGGATTCCAACTTATGTTGAGCCCTCTAGGAAAGATTTGTGTTTCTAATTTCATTTGTTATTTTGTTACTATGAGATTATGGGTGTGTGATTAGCCTGTTAACTTTTTAAAAAATTGCTCATACACATACTGGACTGGAGGTGAAATCACAGCCCCCAGCCCTCCTCCCATTAACACCTGCACACTTGACCTACAGTTTGTAAATCATAATATATGGTTTCAGATACTAAGGACTTTATCAGACTAGCGTCTTTAAATGCTGTAACTCCACGAGTAAGGAAAGCAGAAACATTGTGGCATTGCAACAGAAATTATCAAACTACCACCACTAGCGTTTTAAGAATGGGATTAAAGGTCCCGCTACAGTAGCACTTGTCTTCACATTACAGACTTTATCAGACGAGGAACATACGGCATCATAATGACCCCACATAACCACGACAGGCACATGATGTTGCCCTTTCTCAGTTATAAAGAGGCAAAATCACATACTTTTTAATTGATGGCTTAAGCTGTCAATAGATCCCCCTGCCACTTTTTTTGCCAGCATTGCCAGCATGCAATACCTCAGGCCATTTAAATCACGTACTTACCCCAACAATAGCCACTCTGGTGAGAACACTTCCAGGTGAGATTGGGACATCCAGGTAAGTTTTGCTCTTTTAATGGGTTACTTGGGACTTTTACAGTGTGTTTGGGTGCTTAGTGTAACTTTTAGATGTTTATTTTGGTTTTTAAGTTTGAATTTCTCATGCAATGAAATCGTGTGAGATTTCAAACAAGGAAGTGAATGTGGCTGCATTCACTTCCTCTTTATTGTCGGGAGCCTTTGCTGGGATTACAAGGTAAGTGCAAGGCGGAACATTCTTTTGCCGACATACAAATGCTTTTTTATGCCGGCAAAAGAAAATTTAAAGAGGCTGCATCTGATAAAGTCCTACGTTTCATTAATAATATATTAACACTTTGCACTGGCTCGTGCATGCTCCTTAAAGGAATATGTACACTTACTTGTGTGTTAGCATGGTGTGTGATCTTGGTGGTTTTCACAGGAAGAGAAGACACGAGTTCACGTAAAAACACACACACAAAAAAAACACTTTAAAACACAAACAAAACAAACACATAAGCACAGAAACAAACATAAAAACTTGCTAGCAAAGCAGGAAAGCTCCTAAAAAGAGCATCCTTTAGAGCATCTTCACATTTTCACCCAGAGGTTTACTTGCTAGGAATGGGGAGGGGGGAAAGAGGACCACCCATTCACACTGTAATCTTGTGATTACAGTGGGATGTGGTTTCACACACCAATAATGCAAAAACAGTGATATTGAAGATCTATTGATGGTTTAACAACTTCAATTAAAAGTGACTCATTATTGGCAGTTGGAGCATGGACTGGCCATGAGAAAAGGAGGATGTCATGCAATAGTGGGAACCCGTTCCCACTAATGTCACATCGTAATTGTGCAATTACAGCCCATCTGAAAAAAGCTCTAAAATTCCTTTTGAAATCATTTCTCTCTCTGGCTTTTCTTTGCAAATGAAGATTCAGGAAGGACTCATCCCGCGCTTTCTACAAGCGCGTTGATGACTAAATAGGCCAATCTGAGATAAACAAGTCCAGTTGCAGAAAGCACAACAGATGGTCTCCTTGGGTGATGTTTCCGGGTTGTGATTCTTTCTGCGTTGTCGTTTCTCTTTAAGACTTGTTCGTCGTGAGTTCTCAAATAAGGCTGCAGCATTGTGGATAGTGTGTTTCCATGCATCCGGATGTGAGGCCAGGGCGGACCATTGTTAGTGATCAATTTGGCTGAGCCTGAGATGTTGTTTCAGGGAGTCTTTGTATTGCTTTTTTGGAGCACCCCTCTTACACTGACCCGTGGTGAGTTCACCGTAGAGTAGTATTTTTGGGAGGCGATGGTCCTCTGTCCTAGAAATGTGCCCTGCCCAGCGCAGCTGTGTTCTCAATATCATGGCCTCAATGCTGGTGATCCCTGCTTGCTCAAGGACAGCAACATTCGTCACATAGTCAGTCCAGTATATATTTAGGATTGTGCGTAGACAGCGCTGATGAAAGCGTTCGAGGAGTCATAGGTGGTGGTGATAGGTGACCCATGTTTCAGATCCATAAAGGAGAATAGACAGTACAATGGCTCTATACACACTGACTTTTGTGCTTTGCCTCAGGTGTTTATTAGTTCAGACTCTTTTGTGAAGTCTTCCAAATGCACTATATGACTTTACTAATCTGTGATCAATCTCTTTGTCAATCTTGGCATCTGAGGAGATGATGCTTCCCAGGTAGGTGAACTACTGAACGTACTTGAGCACAGATTTGCCGACGGCAATGTGGGGATGGTGGTGTTCGTCCTGTGGTGTGGGCTGGTAAAGAGCTTCCGTTTTCTTCAGGTTGACTTCCAGTCCAAACAGCTCTACAGCTGTTGCGAAGCAGGATGTTAGGTGCTGGAGAGCTGCTTCTGTGTGGGCAACAAGGGGAGCATCATCAGTGAAGAGCAGCTCACGGACTAGATAGTTTAAAGTCTTAGTGCGAGCCCTCAGACGCCTTAAGTTAAACAAGCTACCATCAGTACAGTAACGTATATAGATGCCGTCTTCTTCAAGCTCTGCTGTAGTCCTTTGGAGCATTATGCTGAAGAAGATTGTAAATAAAGTTAGCGGAAGAACACAACCTTGCTTCACTCCATTAGTTATTAGAAAGGGCTCTGAAAGAGCATCACCATATCTGACTTGACTGCGCTGGCCCTTGTGTAGCAAGATAATCATTTTAAGGAATTTGAGGGGACATCCTAGTCTTTCCAGGATCTGCCACAGACCTTTTCTACTCACAGTGTCAAAGGCTTTGGTGAGATTGACAAATGTTACATAGAGACCCTTGTTCTGCTCTCTACATTTTTCTTGCAGTTGTCTAAGGGCAAATACCATATCTGTAGTACTTCTATTGGCTCTGAAGCCACATTGGCTTTCAGGGAGAAGTTCTTCTGCAATAGCAGGGACTAATCTGTTCAGGAGTATCCTTACAAGGATTTTTCCAGCAATAGAGAATAGTGTTATGCCTCGACAGTTTGAACAATCGGATTTTGCTCCTTTTTTCTTGTACAGGGTGATGATGACTGCGTCTCGGAGATCTGATGGCAGTTCCCCTTTTTCCCAGCAATGCACAAGGAGTTTGTGGAATTTTTCATGGAGTGCATGACCTCCGTGTTTCCAAACTTCAGGTGGGATTCCATCAATCCCAGGTGCCTTGCCGTTTTTCATCTGCTGTATGGCCTTAAGGGTCTCTTCCAAAGTGGGAGCTATGTCCAATTAATTTTTCATGGGTTTTTGTATCATATGTTGGATAGTTGAGCCTTGGACTACTTGGCTGGCACTAAAGAGACTTTGAAAATGTTCGGCCCATCGATTCAGGATGGAGGCTTTATCAGTAATTAATGTTTGACCATCTGTACAGTATAAGGCATCACTTGGGTATGACGGACATCGTAAATGTTTCTCTGGCGGACTAGAACATAGTCAATCAGGTGCCAATGTTTAGATCGGGGATGCATCCAGGTTGTCTTCAAGCTATCTTTCTGCTGAAAGATTGTGTTTGTAATAGTCAGCTGTCGTTCTGCACAGAACTCTAGCAGGAGGCGTCCGTTATCATTGCAATTTCCAACACCATGCTTGCCTAAGACACCTTTCCAGGCTTCGGAGTTCTTTCCTATTGTGGCATTGAAGTCACCAAGGATAATAATTTTATCTTCTACAGGGACTTTTTGTATGAGGTGGCGTAGGTCTGTGTAGAATTTTTCTTTCTCTACAGGGTCGGCTTGCATAATTGGGGCATATATACTAAAGAGAACAACATGTGGGAGGCGTAAGGAAATAATGCGATCAGAGTGTCCTGTTGGCAAGGTTTTGAGTTTGGAGGCAATGGAGTTTTTAATCGTAAAGCCTACTCCTGAAAGATGTTTTTTGGTTTTGGGTTTGCCAGACCCGTAAGGTTTGTAGCCGGCGCCGTGTTCTTTAAGGCTGCCTTCCTCATGGAGACGAACTTCACTAAGAGCAGCGATGTCAATATTAAGTCATGATAGTTCATGGGCTATTAGGGCATAACGACGCTCAAGCTGTCCATTATCTGCAGAGTCTCGCATGGTTCGATGTCCCATCATGCAAGTATCAGTTTATTTACACCTTTGGAGGCCAGTGTGCGCCTTTGTTTCTTTGCCTTGGTTTGACCGCATCAGAAGATGCCCGTTGGCCGTGGCTAGCCAACCAGGTAGATGGGGATGAACTTTCCTTAGGCCACCTTTTCTAGGTCCCTCTCCATATGGAGCAAGCAGTGCTCTCCTTAAAAAAGGATGCTTGGTCGTTTAGGATGCTGCTGAACAAGACTGTCATCTCCCAGGTCAGCCTTGAGCGGCCAAAATCCTGAACTGCCTGCATGCAGGGTTGGGTCTGCGGCTTCCAGTGCATCTTTACACCTGCCGTTTCGTCCCTCGACTATCGCTACAGGGCTTTTTTGGAACTGGATTTGTCCTTCGAGCCTGTGCAATGGATTTTTCTGGTGGAGCGCAGCGTGCACAGAACTGGCCTCACCCTTTAAACCAAAGGTTCATCTGCTGTGGCCTTGCAAGCATGGACGTAGCAGCAAGGTCCTCGGGTCATAGGTTTGATTAGAGTTTCCTTCTCTTAGATGGTTGACCTGACAGTGTTGGATGAGCACCATCTGCCCAGGTTTGGGATTAGAGTTTTCCTTTTTCTAGGATGGTTGCCATAAGGCTAGAGAGCCCATCCTGCCCTTTGACGGTCTTTGTCAGACCCTTTGGTTTTGACCTGTCTGGCATGGGAGACCCTACCAGTGGCTATTATGCCACTGCCAGCATAGCTCAAAACATCATTAGGGTACGCAAGCCTCTCTCCCATGACAAGGGGGCGTCATTGGAGAGGTGAAATCATTTAATGAACAGGAAATTAAATTCAGGTACACTTGGACTCTTCAACCAATGGCTGTGAGTTTATTATAACTTCTTTGACTTCATTGGACAAGTTACTTACATCCACTCTAGTGGACTGATTCCTCCCCAATACTTTTAGAGACCCGTTAGCAAGATGGAGACTGAGTGGAAAGTAGAAACTGAGTTTTAATTACCATAAACATACAAGCACATATACAAATATTAAGCTTGTTGGACAGCCAGGGACAAGTTACTATTTCTTGACTGTTTCTCTCCTTTAATAAGTTTTTATTTCTCTCCTACTGCATTAGTTTTTGTGAGGATAAAATGGGGCAACTACATAAAAACAATGCCAAGCTGTGGAGCACAAAATTACAAAAGAATTCAATCATAGTATAATAAACCTGTCTTTCCCATGGGTTGTTGCTGCTGTTGTTGTTGCTTTTGTGTGGCTTCAAGGCAAAGCTTTCATGGGATTTTCTTGGCAAGTTTCTTCAGAGCGGGTTTGCCATTGCCTTCCTATAAGGTTGAGAGCATGTGACTCACCCAGTGGCTTTCCATAGCTGAGTGGGGATTCAAATCCTGGTCTCCAGAGTCCTACTCCAGCACTCCAACCATGATATTACACTCGTTTCCATGATACAGAACTAATAATATTGGACTAGTCTGAGTTACTGGTCTGTCATTTTATGGCTGTTTATACTTGTAATTCTTTTTGTCCCAGCACTAGAGATGTGAAGGCCTAGGAAAAAACAGGGGGGGAGGAATCTAGAGCTTTTTTTTTCTGGGGAAAAATAGATTATGGATTATTTTCTTTAGAACAAGTATTAAACTGTTTAAGACAAAGTGTTAATATATTTATTGTCCTGAAAGCATTTCTAGAAACTGTTTAAGAGGAGGACTCCTATGTTAGATGATATAGGAAATTATCAGACAGGAACACAAAAAAGGTTCCTGTCCCATAATCTCAAATCCCACCCCTGTCCTGAAACAATAACCCTCCCCACCACACTTACTTTCTCTCCCATCATTGAGGCAACCCAAGCATGAACGGAGCTCTAACGGAGCGCCGTTCACTTCCTGGACTGAAATCCTGCCCATTCTTGTGAGAAGATGCAAGCACAGGACATTCAAAAAGACAATGCAGGTGGAATTGTAATTGGTTGACCAACTGAACCCAAAGAGTGCTCACCAATGGCTCCATCTTGGAGAGAAGTGACTAGTGGGGTGCCATAGGGTTCTGTCTTGGGCCCAGTGCTATTTAACATCATTATAAATGGCTTGGATGCTGGAATAGAGGGCAGGTTTATTAAATTTGCAGGTGACACCAAATTGGTGTGTGTGTGTAGCTAATACCCAAGAGGACAGGATCAGAATTCAAAATGACCTTAACAGGTTAGAGAGCTGGGCCAAAACTAACAAAATGAATGTCAACAGAGAGGGAATATAAGGTACTACAATTAGGACATTATCACACAAGGCTCGGATTTCAGAATTACAACAAGATAATAGCAGCTGTGGCCCTTATTTATCTCATGATGTCATCTCTATCCCGTTGCTGCTATGCTGTTCACCTGCTTCTGTAGTGCATGTTATCATTGATGGGGAAACTCCCAATATCGTTGCTATGGCAGCATTCCTCTCTGTGAGATAAGATACTTCCATGGCAGTAGTGATATGAAGGAAGTCACATGGCATGAGGGGGCCATGTAGCTTCCTCTCCCTCCCCCCGCTTGCTATTCCAAGCCAGTGAAAATTGCTTTTTCTCTGTACCTTTCTTGTTTTTCTTTTTCTTTTGTTGTGCTTGTGTAAATTTTTTTTTAAAGGCATGCATGAGCAGAGTGGCAGGGTTACAGAGCTGGTACAGATAGAAATTGCCAAACCAGCACAGTTGCGGCATACCCGTGCAAGTGAACAGGAAGTGCCATAGTTTTGGCTTCAATATTTGTATGTTCCAATTTGATTCAGTAACATTATTGCTGCGAAAAAGGAGGCTCATGTGATAATGGCTTTAAGCAAAAAAGAAGAAGAAGCAAAGATATAGGATGGGTAACACCAGGGTTGGCAGCAGTACATGTGAAAGGAAACTAGGAGTCTTAGTAGACAACAAGCTGAACATGAGTCACTAGTGTGATGCAGCAATTAAAAAAGCCAATGTGATTCTAGGCTGCATAAATAGGAGCATAGTATCTAGGGAGATTTTCACACGGGCTATATATCCCGTGGCAGGAACAGAACAGGGTCGGGAAAGGTTTTCCCTTTCGGACGACGTTGACCCCATTCTGTCCTGCATCCATCCTGCTCCCGTGACTGTTCCAGAACAATGTAATTACGATTTTTCATTGTGAATAGACCTCCCATTCCGTTGCTATCACGCAATCACGGGTGTGCGAACAGGAGCCCCGTTCCTGTTCCGAAATGTCAGCCGCAGAGGGGAGGTCCATTCCGAGCATTTCCTGGTACGATCTGGACATCCAGGTAAGTGGCACCCTTTATTTTACCTTCCCTGTTTTGATTGTGTGATTTAAAGTGTGTTTTTGTGCTTGGTGAACTGATTTTATGTTTGGGGGAGTTTTATTTTTTAAATTTACCACCTGGCCATTATCACGTGATAACGTGATAACATTTCAGACGGCCGGTTGTAAAAGCAGCCTTATGTTGGCTGCATTTACAGCTGGACAGTGAGGGGAGGGAGAGCCCGTTCCTGCTGCGGAATTAAGGTAAGTGTGTGAAAGATTTACATTATTCCATGGCAGGAACAGGAGAGGAGATGGCGGGGCAGTAACAGGGCATTTTGGCCCCGTGTGAAAATCTCCTAGATTGAGGAAAGTAATAGTGCCACTCTATTCTGCTTTGTTCAGACCTCACCTGGAATACAGTGTCCAGTTCTGGGCACAATAATTCAAGGGTATTGACAAGCTGGAATGTGTCCAGAAGAGGGCAACCAAAATAGTGAAAGGTGTGGAAATCATGCCCTAGGAGGAGTAGCTTAGGGAGCTGGGTACCTTTAGCCTGGAGAAAAGAAAGTTAAGAGATGACATGATAGCCATGTTTAAATATTTGAAAGGCTGTAATATTGAAGAGGGAGCAGGCTTGTTTTCTACTGCTTTTTAGGACACGGAACAATGGATTCAAACTACAGGAAGGAGAATGCACCAAAACAATAGGAATAACTTCCTGACAGTAAGGAGATTTTCACACAGGCTATATATCCCATGGCAGGAACAGAACAGGAAAGGTTTTCCCTTTCGGACGACGTTGACCCCGTTCTGTCCTGCATCCATCATGCTCCTGTGACTGTTCTGGAACAATATAATCACGATTTTTCATCGTGAATAGACCTCCCATTCCGTTGTTATCACACAATCATGGGTGTGCGAACAGGAGCCCCGTTCCTGTTCCGAAATGACAGCCGCAGAGGGGAGGTCCTTTCTGAGCACTTCCTGGTACGAATTGGACATCCAGGTAAGTGGGACCCTTTATTTTACCCTCCCTGTTTTGATTGTGTGACTTAAAGTGTGTTTTTGTGCTTGGTGAACTGATTTTATGTTTGGGGGAGTTTTATTTTTTAAATTTACTGCCAGCCGTTATCACGTGATAACGTGATAATGTTTCAGATGGCTGGTCGTAAAAGCAGCCTTATGATGGCTGCATTTACGGCTGGTCAACGAGGGGAGGGGGAGCCCGTTCCTGCCGCGGAATTAAGGTAAGTGTGTGAAATATTTATATTATTCCGTGGCAGGAACGGGAGAGGAGGTGGCGGGGCAGTAATGAGGCATTTTGGCCCCGTGTGAAAATCTCCTAAGAGCTGTTTCACAATAGAATATGCTGTCTCAGAGTGTAGTGGAGTGTCCTTCTTTGGAGATTTTTAAACAGAGGCTGGACAGGCCATCTGTCAGGAGTTCTTTAATGCATATTTCTGCATGGCAGGGGGTTGGTCTGGATGGCCCTTGTGGTCTCTTCCAACTCTATGATTCTATGACTACTTCAAACCACCGAATGCTATGATGAATCTCACTTTAAATACCCTTGCTATATAAGCTGTGATAATTGCTACTAGGAATATTCCTAACCTTCATTGCATTTAAATAACAATTATTTTAATGGATTATTTATTGATATTTAATAATACCAACTCTTGGCCTTGACAAAAAATTTAGCTCTGAAGAATATGATATGTCTGGGCAAAGGAGGGTATATGGTAACCCTAATACTGAGTATATTTTATAATCTCTCATCACCTACACTTAGTTTTTAGTCAGATTGACAATTTACTACAATAAGTGTGGGAGTGGACAGGAATCCTGTACTAACAATGTCAATGTGTTCTTTTACTTTACTTTCCTCCCCACCCCCTTCATAGAACAACATTGTTTAATGGACAATAGACTTAAAGGGACCTTTAATTTTTAAAATGGAACTATGTTCTAGTCAATATACTGAGCTAGACGTCACTGCAGAAATTCAGATTTATTGCAACAGTTATCTGACTGACATGGCAAATTCAAGTCTTTATAACTGTCAGTTTGGACAATGTTAGTAGTGTATTACAAAAATGCAGTCTAACTCCTTCATGTCCTCTTCCCTTCCCTTTTGGTTGGTTGTTTCTGCATGGTGGGAAAGAAAACATTTTCCCAGTCAGCCATTTACTGTGCAACAGGGGAAAACTGTCACTCTGCTATGAGCAATCCTTGCAAGATAAGTCAAAATGATTTACCCTGTAAATAAAGTTTGCTGTTTTCTTTAACTAGAAGAATTACCCATGTGGTGAGACTTCCTATGGGAGGGGATGTGGTTGGCCTTCTGCATTTATCCACACTGTTTGTCTCCCCCCCCTTTTTTTTTCTTTTTTTTTGGGGGGGAAAAAAGCAACATTGGAAGATTAACAAGTCTATCACTGAAGGAACTGATCTATCAAAGCTGCGGATACAAAGCATAGCATTCATGCCTTGCTTTTCTTAAATCACACTTCAAGTGCAGCACAGCTTTCCCTATTTATATTCTGATCAAAGGTTCCCCCCCCACTCCCAGCCATACACAATGCCCCCCCCCCATCCCAATAAATTAGGACTACTATGGACAGGATCAAGGAAGGACAGGCTGATTGTTTGGGGAATGGACAAGAATTTTTATATTCTGGTACAGCAAAACTGTAGTGAAAAATCTTGAAAATTTCATAGAACGCTTATCTTACTTTTGAATCTGAGAGGTTGCATGGGCACATGATAAGATATTTTCTGGGATCATAGAGATCTTGGTTAATAGGTATAAGTTCCTACATTATGATTCTATGATTCTGCTTTCTGTTCTTTTATCAGCAGTTACTGATACATAGGAAGATCACTCCTTATCCAATGAGTCATGACTACTATATTTACCAGTGTGCTATATTTGCAAAAGATTTTTGAAAATCTAAGTCTACAGCATCTATTAGATCACACCTATCCACATGCTGACTGACAGTCTTAAAGAATTCTAAAAAATAATAATGAGATATAGCTGGAAGCCTACTGGTTAGTCCCAAGTAGATTAAATTAATTAAATGAGTTTTTGAATGATGAGGCAAGTCTTAGGACTTTATCAGACTAGTGTCTAAAAATGTTGTAATTCCACTATTGAGGAAAGCTGAAACATAGTGATATTATTAAACCTATTGCTGTGTGCACTGTAATCACATGATACGACTGCTATGGAATGATTGCACCACCACCACTAGTGCTTTAAGAATGGGATTTTACTTCTGTGATTTAGCATGGGCGAGATTTCGGCGGTTCTCATAAGGAGACACAAGCATGCTTAAAAACGCCAACCCCCCCCCCCCGAATTTACGAAGTAAATGAACACACAAGCACTGAAACAAACCTTAGAACATGCAAACAAAACAGGACAGTTCATAAAAAGAGCACCCTGTGGGTAGTTTTCACATTCTCACCAGGAAGTCTTCTTGCTGGGAACGGGGGGGGGGAGAAGAACTTCCATTCACTCTGTTTTCTCCCGATTACAGTGGGATATGGTTTCACATGATCTTCAATACTGTGAAAAAAGTGATATTGCAAGCTATTGCCAGCTTGTCCTGTCAATGAAAAGTGATGCTTTATTTGTGGCTGGAGCACAGATTGACCACGCAAGGATGACAACATCATGTGATAGTGGGACCCATCTGCACTACCATGATCTTGTAATTGTGCAATTTTTGCCACATCTGATAAAGTCCTAAGTGATTCAGTGGGTCAACTTTAGGCATGACTAACAACAGGATTTAGAGTAGGACTTAGCAAAAGTCATTTGAAAATTCCTAAGTTTGTGTTTTTTAAGATAAAAACTATTGTCAAAATGAGAAGTACCGTAGGTGAACTGATTCCCTCTAGAAGCATGGGCTTCATCTCTGTTTATGAAGCAGGAAAATGTATGTCAAGAGAAACAGGATTACTTCAAGCTGGGGCAGAAAAAACTAACAGGAAGTCAGGAAATACAGTACAAGGATAATATTGGAATTAGACCTGTTTTTGCATATATTTCTCATTGTATTGTATTATAGGAACCATTTGATGAAGGCATCAAATATGAGTTATATTGTCTTCTGTCTTGAATTGTCATTGGTGCACAAAAGGGGCTACATATGGTGTTTAAATACTCCCCCTGCCTGGCATCATCCACAACAAATGATGTAGAGACCATTATTTTGACTCTACAGTTTTGCCTATTCTACTTCGGCAGTTTGACACTGTTTTAATTGCTATGGCTCAATGCTATGGACTTTTGGGATTTGTAGTTTTGTTAGATATTTAGGTTTCTCTGTCAGAGAGCTCTGGGGCCACAACAAACTACAAATCCCAGAATTCCATAGGATGGAGCCATTACAGTTAAAGCAGTGTCAAACTGCATTGTTTTTGTAGTGTGGCAGCAGCCCTGGTTTGTTCAGAGCACTGTGAATGTACTGGAATTTCTGTGAGTTGTACAGTGAGACATTACAGATTATGCACACTTTTATCTCATGGATTTGTTATCTGTGTTCAAAGTTGCTTGGTATGAGCAATGTGTTCCCTCATCTCTTTGATGCCTAAGTGGTGTTTCTAATAGCTATTAAGTTACCACAATGTTTTGAATTTAAGGAATGAAAGAAAAATTCAGATATTGAGACAAAATTATCATTTGGGTAGTGACTGCATCTATCTGCCTCTCTGGCGCTCTACCCCGTACTACAACAGTTGTTCCTTTTCCTTTCTTTCAGGAAAGTTCATGTGCTTTCAGATAGATGATTCCTTGTGCTACCACTAAAAAGGGATCGTGTAGTTATTCCTTCTTTCCCTGTGTTTTTGTGGTATGAAACAAAAAGAAAAGAAGAAGAAGCAGGATGATTACAAGTGGAACACAGCAATGACATCTGCCCCCTTCCTGTCTTGTAAACAAGACATGGCAATTGCACAATAAAAGGCTCATCTGGAAGCATTACATGTATTTCAGTCTTATCCCATGCTTGCTACTTTTATATATGCTTTGTCTCTTAGGGCCATAATATTAGGACAACACTTTTTAAAAAAATCATGATGTGGAAAAGACTCTTCATATAAATATGTGTTACTGTTGTAAAAGATGACAAGTAATTGTTTATGTAGAAGCAACAGGAGTTGCTCATCAGACCATCTTTTCCCTTTAAGGAAAATTTCAAAGCAACTTTCTAAAAAGGTAGGCAGATGTACTTGCAATACCTCATGAGATCTCATCTTAAAAGAGAAAGCTATAGTTCCATATTCTCACATAGTAGGTTACCTACAGGTTTAGAAAGCCCTCGGTAGTCTGCTTCCTTAGGTCTTTAATGCATTGAGCCACTGTGCAAACTTCCTCTATATTATTTTGCATGACCTTGAGATATATTCATTTCTGAATAATGTGTCTTCTTTCTTCCTTTCTTTTCAGGGACCTAGTTTGTAATTTGTGTAAAATAAGTACACTCTGGTAGAAACAGTAAACATGACCATGAACCTGGGAGCTCTAATTTCTTTATCAAATATCCACTATTTTCCCCCCAAGGTAAAATATCTGGGAAGTGTCGAATCTTCATTGCGCAACTGACAATAAACTCAGATTGCTAAGCACAATCCTGTCAGGTTTTACAACAATCGCTTTTCAGCTGTTAAGTATTCTGTATGGTAGTCAAGGATCACTGCTTGGTACACAGGCTGTATGTTTGGTGACATTGACCTTTCACATGCAGATACTGATTGCTGAAAGGAAGGAAAGAAGCCTGTAAAACCTTTTTATAGTGGTGCTATGGATTGTCCCCTTTTAATCTGTCATTGGAACCCTCAGCATTTTTGTTCTGGGGCATTTTAAAGGAGACATATTGGGTGCAATGGAATAAATTGTCAGAATAGTAACTGTTCAGTTGTGGTGGGAGGAAGGGAAGAAGGACATTAAAGTCTTGATATTTTGCTTTATGTGCCATATTTTCCTTTTGTAAGGAAAGCCATTTCTACCTACTGCATTTGGTAAAGAAAGCCATTCCTTGTTATGGACCTACTACCGTGAAGATCATGCTCTGCTCCAGCTTGTTTGCATGATAAGTTGCAATGGAACTCAGGGCTGGCCTTAACATTAGGCAGAGTGAGATGGTTTCTTCAGCTAGGAGATTTGGTGAGTCATAAAAAGGGATAGCAGACTGCTATTATAGGTCGACCCCGATATCCATGGATTCAGTATCCACGGTTTCACTTATCCACATCTGAAAAAATACATTCTCTCTAGGCATTTCTAGGTCCTCCAATGTGATTCTATCATCAACTTTCACCATTTGTCTCATTGAAAATAACAGGGTTCCCTGTTATCCACAGTTTCAGGTATCCACAGGGAATCTTGGAATGTATCCCTGTGGATATGGGGGGTTGGCCTGCATTATTGTTGTTGTTATGTATTTTTAGTGGTAGAGATGGGGAGAAGTGCTTGTAGGTTTTTCTGACTCATGCACCACGATAACTTGACTGGTTTGGGGCCCTACTGTGCACCTTGATTTGGATAATTGGAGGTACTATTTGCTTCCTTGTTTCAGGCAGCAAAATGTCTTTGGTTCCTGACAGAATTGGTCCAGGGCTGGCTTTCATGGTCCTATATATTGCTTGGTTTTTAAACATTTCACTGTTGCACATCAAAGAACTAGTGACTGAATACGTGAACTAACAGAAGAAAGGCATTGTATCTGTGATGACAGGGTATATTAAACTGCCTTATTCTAGGTAAGGCTATAATACCATTCCATCTGTTCTGGCTGGCAGGAGCTCTCAGAGGTCTCTGGATTTTCTGTGTGCAAAATATATTGTACGCTCTGACGCTGAGCTGTGGCCCATCCTGGTGGTGTTCTGTCTTCAATGGCTTATTCACCCATGCTAATCAGTATTTCGTGGTACAGTCATCAAGTGATGAGTATGAAAGCATGAGCTAGGTCCAAGCTGTTTCACAAAAGCCTGTTGCTTGGGTAAAAGACCAAACCCTAGTTTTTATCCTAGGGTTTCTTCACATTTGTGGTCTGACCCAAGTGACAGGTCTGACACTCCATTTCAGCTAAAGGGTGAACTCTTACAGTTTAGTCTCAAGGAAATGGCACTTCATTACTGAGCTGAACATTCAAACTCTCTTAGTCACCTCTCTGTACTTCACAAATACTCAGACTTCTATTTTCAGCCTTCGTTCCTTTTAGGTCATTAAGAGGAGACCAAAAGGGCTAGGTACATTTTAGGTGTTGTCTTCTCCAAACAAGCATTATATGTATCTGAGCATGGATCACAGTTTCCCCCAAGATGGCTTCTTGCTCATAGTTCAGTAGATACTGTGGCATTCATGTGCTAATTGGCCTAAATCCAATTACGGTCCCAACTATTGAATTAGTTACTCAATGGAGATTATCAGACATTGTAAATATGGTGTGACAACGATGCCAGGAGATCGCTAAAGGGCTTGAATTTCAGACGTCATCGTCCCCGGGTCGTCATGTTCCCGTGCTGCTTCTGTTCCACCAGCACTCCTTTTTATTCATGGACTAAGCTGTGAATAGATCGCCCGTTCCATTTCTGTAATGGAATAACAGGCGAGTGAAAAGGTGCCTCATTATGCTGGCACGGTGCCAATGTCAGTGGGAGGTCTGTGCCAAACACTTTTGGGTGCGATCAGGAGATCGAGGTAAGTGACACACTTTTTTGTACCCTCCCCAGGTTACTTATATTTTTAAAAGTGTGTTTAGATGCTTGGTTTTATTGTTTTAAATGTATTTTTCTTTTAAACTTTGAATTTCCCCCCTGCTCTTCCTCTCACGATTTCAAACCAGAAACTGAATGCAGCTCTGTGAGAGCTCTATTCACTCCTGGGCTGCTGAGGGGAGTAGATGACATGCAATTAAGGTAGGAGTGAAACTTTTTGTTAGTGTGCCAGGATGGGGACGGGAAGGGTTGGGAGAGGAGATTGCGAGATGGAGACACTATTTTTGTCCCCATCTGATAATCTCCAATGTTAAGTCAACATTTACATAAATCCCATTGATTCTCTCTGGGACTAACAGTTGGATTTAGGCCATAAGCATGTGGCATTTTACTTTGACAGTAATACTTGAGCACATCAAGATAGCCCTAAATTTCATGAAGCATAAAGGAATGTTATGTGTGAAACCTTTTTTTAAAAAAAATTGGCAAGGCTTTTCATAGAAACCTAAGGGGATTTAGAAGTTCATCTAGTATAATTCTCTGCTCAATGTTGAATTTGCAGTGCAACTCTAGCATCCCTGGCAAATGGCAGTCCCATCTCTGCATAAATGCATCTGGTGAAGAAAACCCCATCATTTACTGAGAGTCAGTTCCACTGTTAAACAGCACTTATAATTAGGATTCCCCCTCCCATTCTTATCTGAAATCCAAACTGAACTCCAGTTTGTCAATACCCTTCTTAAAATGTGCCCACACCTGATTTGTTCTTCTCAGGGCAGAACAAAATGGAATGGTTGTTTTCTTTGTTCTGGATACTGTAATGTACAGTAGGATCCCCATATCCACTGATTTATTATCCACCAGTGCAATTATCCACGGGACAAAAAAACAACACACCTACTATAGAGTTTTCCTAGAAAATGTGTCCTCTCTAGCCATTTTCTAGGTCCTCCAAGGTATCTCTATGGTATTTTAAACTGGAAGTCCCATTATTTTCATTGACATTTGCTATTAAGGACTAAATTCAGTTATCAGTCCCAACCAGAACAGACCTGTTGAATGAATAGGATTTACATAAGTGTTGACATATCAGGTGCTCCCCCTTCTAAAAAGGTTCCCATTGATTTTCCAGATCTACTCTTGTTTAGAGTAACAATTGGATTTAGCCTTAAGTGTTTTGAACTCTGCTGAAAATTGTTTTAACTCTGCTTTAATGGAACTGATTTGAAAGGATGCTAGTTCTTCCTGCTATTTTTATTCTGCCATTCTTAGCTTTGTTGTTGTTTTTTTGCTTTGCATGATTATATTATTTCTGTTGTTTTTGGTTGTTAGCTGCCTTGGCCTCTGCTTGAGAGAAAGTAGAGTAGAAGTGTTTCTGTCTAAAATAAAATAAAATAAAATAAACGTACAAAACAGAATGAAAGATTTTACCTGTTGAGATATATGTAAGCGGGGAAAACAATGATCTAAAGCAGTTCCTTTTACTGGGAAGTAGGAGTCAGCATGGTGTAGTGGTTTAAATGTTGTAATATGACCCCGGAGACCAGGGTTTGAATCTCCCTTGACCATAACCCACTGGGTGACTCTGGGCATGTCACACACTCTCAGCCTTAGAAAACTCTGTGCCTTAGAAAACTCTCAGCCTTAGAAAACTTCCATAAGTTGGAAACTACTTGAGGGCACACAACAAGTGAAATGAAAATACTCCAGCTATGGTTGTTGGGATGGATTTCACAATGCTGGCTTTTCCTTCATTGGAAGTATTAGAGCAGAAGTTGAATCTAGTTGCATCCTGTATTGCAGATAAAGAGGATGGAATCTGGGCTGAGATGCTGGATTGGGAGACGTGTCTATGTCTCTGTGGTGATGAGTCCTGATGTTCCCCCCAAATTCAACTTTTTCAGCTGTGCTGCCCTCCTCCCCCGGTGCCTGACACAGTGCATCTAGCTGCAGGAGAAGAGCTGGACGCATCCCCACCATTGCATGGTCAGAAGAGACAATGGCTGTAAAAGTAGTAGCACCAGCAGCAGTTGTAGTAGTAGTAGTAGTAGTAGTAGTAGTTGTTGTTATTATTATTGTTGTTGTGAGTTAATATTCAGAGGATCCATCTTCATTCTCACTGAAGGTTTTGGTCTCATATTCCCTTCCCTCTCTTTTAAAAAATGCTTCCACAATGGGTTACACCAATGTTTGTGTGAAGTGTTGTATCATAAAAATGGAATTTTGGCTACTCAAAGAGAGAACATTCTTGAGAACTTAAGGGTGTTTGTTTTCTTCCCTGAAGGTTACGTTGTCCTAACAGGTGCTAATT
This sequence comes from Gambelia wislizenii, assembly GCA_030847615.1. Taxonomy (NCBI): domain Eukaryota; kingdom Metazoa; phylum Chordata; class Lepidosauria; order Squamata; family Crotaphytidae; genus Gambelia; species Gambelia wislizenii. The sequence continues at coordinate 93,467,073 of JAUMIR010000004.1, forward strand.
TGTGTTTTCCTATGGAGATCAGTCCATGTTACAAGCAACTGTGAACAAACAAGGAAAACAGAGTGCAAAGGCATGGCTGAGTCTTCTCTTCTGTTGCCGCATAGTCCCAGCTATGTCTATCAGTCATTTTTGAGCCACTCATTTAGTTTTTCTAAACCCTGCTTGGACGAATTGGTGTGCTCTTGCCCTTTTGAGGGAGAACTGCTACTCCAAATGTCATGGGGGAAAAAAGTAGCAGGAAAGCAGATGATCCATGCTAACTGGAATATGTCAACAGCTTTAGCAATCTCTGCAGCAGGAGAAGAAATTAATGGAGCCAGAGACTTTAAGCAAATGCTGTTGTCATGCCATTAAACTGTCAAGGCAACAAGAAAATCCTGCCTCAGCTGACACTAAATAAAGATTTAGCACCTTCAAACTCTTTTATTAGCAATTATTTGTAGCCAATTGGAAGCTTGAAGAGCTGATGATGGTTATATGAGATTTGGGCTGCTATATATTTTTAGGTTCTTCCATTTGATTCACTGCCAAGTTCATTTTTCTAGAACATCCAGAGTTTCTTTGATGCAGTAAATTTAGTTTGCAAAATGTAAACAGGCAGATTCTGTGAGTCAATTCCTTTTTTTTAGTGGATAAAAGAGAGAACAGCATTCTTGAAACCCAGCTATTGTGTCTATGTTTACACAGAAGTCAACATTTTTCTTTTTCTCATGTGTTCATCAATCACATATGTATGGTGCAATAAAGTAGAGTAGGCCATCCATTATAATAGTTTATGATTGTTTTATGCTCTTGGCAAAATCTTCATGTTGTTATCTCCAAACTTATTAAGGCTCAGCTGATTAAAGATTTTGATTTTTCTTTCATAATTTATTGAAGCTGTTTCTTTTATGTAAATATTTTTGTAACAAACTAGTTAGGATAATATTTTGCTTGGAGATGCTCTTAAGGCAAGAGTCTCATATTGTAGGTAACAGTGTTCAACTGTTTGTTTTTCTTAAAGGCAAAGAAAAATTCATAATTGCTGTGTTGTGTGTGTGTATCTACATCTTTAGAACAGTCTTATGAGAAAACATAGTGATATGCCTGTTGCCATTTTATATAAAAACAGATTTTCATTTAACATATAGGTATAGGTAAAGCTCATGCTATACCAAAAGCCCATAGCTTTAACTGTAGCTTATTTAATATTATTATTAACCAATTCTGATTCAAGTTGCCATCATTTGAACTAACCCTGTAGTTGCTCATTGGTCAGCTATTCAATTTGCAACAATTAGCAGGTTATACAATTGCTTACCATTCCATGCTGGAAAAAGTTTCTCTTGATAATCCTACATATCAGACACATGGACATATGCAGGGCATTTTTGTTTTTCAGGGGGGAGAGGGGGCAGTTGATAATCCTATATTGTTCCCACATCTCAGTTTTCTATTCATTTATAGGAGTCTGAGCCCAAGATCCTATATAATATAGGTGCAGCTTAACACTTAACCTGTGCAATTTCAGTGAGCTACTCCTGCAAAAGCTAGCTTCCCAGCACTGGATCATGCTTTCATGGCTGTTCAATGCCCACTGGAGAGTGGGAGACACACAGGCAGTGTCTAGGTGCAGTTCTGCATCTGGGAGATGAGATATTGCTAACATTCTGGAGATTTTGGAGGGTAACATCTGTCCCGTTCTACAGCCATCTTCTCCCTCTGAAAAGATTGTCAAGTAGATGGTTACCACATGATGGAACAGGCTCTAAGGTATAGAGGACACTGTGGTCTCCTCCCATCTCACAGAAACACAGAGCTGATAACAGGTGTCATTATGAGTAAGTATGATCTCAAGGCTGGGTCTCTCCCAGAGCTCACCAGAATTAGATACGGAGCCATGTGTGGCACCCAACAGAGGCTAAAGCAATGGACCCTCCTCTCAGAAAACTGTTATCTCCATTCTTGAAGATAATGGCAGAATGCAGTGGGGGGAAAAATGACCACCTATCCCAAATTGCTTCTGCTTCTACCCAGTTGGCAGACGGTGGTTTCCCTGGCAGCTGGTGTATCCGCCCCAGGTTTTGGTTTAAAGGAGCTACCCAAGTGCTTAACATGATTTTCCAAATTGGCTCAGCAACTTGGATATCTCCTTTATGGTTCAGATTAAAACCTGGAACAGATTTCCCCACCCCACAGTGGTGCAACTAACCTCCATTGCTTTGGCCCATCCTTTCCTATGACTGTTTGATTTGCTTTCTACTTTGTAGTGCCTGAACAGGGAGAGGTTCTGGGGGGGAAAAATGGCAGATGGCCAATTTAAGTTCAGCCTAATTGGGTAGATGAGGGTCAGAACCAGAAATTGGAAAAGTTACCTTTTGGGAGACAACTCCCAGAATCTTCCAACCATCATGGCCAGCAGCCTATGCTAACCTCCATATCCACCAATCCACACCTTAATTTTATAAATTCCCTTATGTGGCAATTCTGGTTGGGGGATTTTGGGAGTTCTATTCCAAAGAGTAACTTTTCGAAGCTCTTATAAGAACTCGAACACCTTCTTGATTTACCAGGCCCGTTGTGGCAGCTAAAAAGCCAAACCCACCACTGCCAAAGTTTTGACCACCACTATCACCACCACTGCCACCATATGGCTCAGCATGTCGATTAGAGCCTTGCCAATTGAATTTCATTTTTTTTTTAAAAAAACCATATAATTCCTAATTTTGTCAGAGAAAATGCACATCAAATGGGAAGTTATTTGTTTTCACATGCCATGCACAGAGGACGTTTATCCATTGCAAGTATTACCAATCTAAACAACATGAGCTAATGGAGGGTCTTGTGAAAATAAGAAAACATGCTTGTTTGAAGAACTGTCATGTGTTCCTGTTACAAAAATATTTAAATGTCAGAAATGCTCAACATTTGCAATCTTGATTTTTGCAGTCTTTCCCTCCACATTAAAGACAGCAGAAGGAGCCCATTCTTTTGGTATCCCCTCCGGATGGCATGACGTGACGTGAGCACTTTTTCCATCCGGTATCATGGTCCTTGTATGTTTAAACAACATAATTGGACACACCACAGCCCCTTTTATGGAGGCTGATTGAAAGTAATGGTCCCAGTTACAGATGTAATGATCTGTGAAAGAGACTAAAACTGTGATAAATGAAGGGATATTGGAAGACCATCTCCTCCTGCCCATCCCATGTCTGTTTGTACTGAAGAGATTTAAATCAACAGAAGTAGGAGAAGAACAGTGCTTTCCCCAGATGTGAGTCTACCGGGGAGAGCATTATCCTTCAGAAAGAAAGAAACTGCCACCATTTATTGTATTTTTAACCCTCCCTTCCTTCTAGGGTTGCCAGGTCAGGATGATACCAGGCCAAACCAGAGACTCAGGGATGGCCCTTAGTGAGGTCATGGGGTGTGGCCTGGTGATGTCATTAAGCATTATGCATTAAGCAGCAACAAGAGTTGTTTATAGCTTATCATTCAAAAACATTCACACTTAGATACACACCTATTTTTCTGGATGGAAATAGAGGAAATTATCAGACAGGAACACACAAACGTTCCTGTACCACTACAAAAAAATCCATCCCTGTCCCGGTAAAATAACCAAAATTATCAGATTTACCTTGAGTAGTGTTGACAGGTAGCCCAGGCATGAACAGAGCTCTAATGGAGCTCTCTTCACTTCCTGGTTTGAAATCTTGCCTATTCTCACAAAAAGATTTGAGCATGGCAAATTTAAAAAACAAACAAAAATAAAAACAAAACCAAAAAGTACACACAATCATAGAAATACATTTTACACAGTACAAGTAACCTGGGGAGGTTCATAAAAAGACCATAGCCTACTTGGTTTTTGCGATCTCATGCAGAAGTGTTCTGGCAGGACCACCCATTTTCTCTGTATTCACGGGGGACAATGGCACAAGGTTTCAGACACCAGCAATGCCAGCATCAAAATGGAACAGGGGAATTTATTGACAGCTCAGCCTGTCAATTAAAAGAAACACTATAGCGATGCCAGCAGAATGCAAAAGGAGGACATCATCTGATATTGGCAGCCTTTTGTGTTCTTTTGGTGTCATTATTGCGCCATATCTGCTGTGTTTGATAATCTCCTAACTGTTTTTTCAACATTTAGTTTACTTAATTTTTGCAAAGTTCAGCAAGCTGCACAGAAAGCTAGAAAGCTCTCTGCCTGACTGGAGGTTTGCATGCAGCCTTGCCTCTTCCTTAGAGCTGACCCTAAAAATATTGGAGAATTTGAACCTCTACCTGTCACCTGGAGTTGATCCCCCAAAACAGGGGACTTCTGGTGGTGCTCTGAGATCTGGCAACTCTATGTCCTCCAAGCATCCCAGCTTCTCTCCCTGACTCATTTTACTCCCCACCCCACATAACAACCATGTGAGGTAGGTTAGGTTTGGTGAAAGTGTTTGGTCCAAGTACACCAAGCAAGCTTCATGGCTGATCAAGTAGTTGAACCTGCGGTTTCTGCCCTGTTGCAATATAGCACTGCACCATATTGGGTCATAATGGGAAAGAAAGGGTGGTAGTGGAGATGATATATGGCTGTTAAGTTGGATAACTTTATTTTTTTTCATATTCATCAGTGAATAGAGAACTCTTTAGCCCTGGAAAGGGGGTTGGACTAATCCATTGGGATATTATCAGTTTTATTCTCTAAGAGCCAAGTCCTTTTGCCACATCCTAAGCTGTTACTGAAGGTGTAGAGCCTGCCAGAACTACTAGACCAGGCTGCAGAGGTTGAGCAACAGAAAATGAGAATGAAAGGCTCTCCCAGGAAGGGTTGTGTCAGGACTGGAACTAGGGAGGAAGGATGCTGTTGGGCTCAGCCTGATACTAAGACTTCAGAGGTCATCATTTATGGATCTACTACTATGATATGTACTCATTTCATGGTGTTATACCAGGAAATGTCTATTGCTTTCTGGGTTTCCAAGCGTTCCTCCAGGAAATCTGGATGGGCTAAAGTACAACAGGCATACATCAAATTCTGCTTGTTGTGAGCTAGCATTATAGGTAGAATAGAATAATAGAATCATGGACTTAGAAGAGACCACAAAGGCCATCTAGTCCAACCCCTGCCATGCAGGAAAACACAATCAAAGCACTCCTGACAGATGGCCATCCAGACTCTTTTAAAAACCTCCAAAGAAGGAGACTCCACCACACTCCGAGGCAGCCCATTCCACTGCCGAACAGCTCTTACTGTCAGGAAGTTCTTCCTCATGTTTAGGTGGAATCTCTTTTCCTGTAGTTTGAACCCATTGCTCCATGTCCTGGTCTCTGGAGCATCAGAAAACAAGATTGCTCTTTCTTCAATATGACATCCTTTAAAATATTTAAAACATTGGCTATCATGTTACCTCTTAACCTTTTCTTCTCCATGCTAAACATGCTCAGCTCCCTAAGCCACTCCTCCTAGGGCATGGCTTCTAGACCTTTGACCATTTTGGTTATGGTACTTTCTTCTGGACACACTCCAGCTTGTCAACATCCTTCTTGAATTGTGGTGCCCAGAACTGGACACATCATTCCAAGTGAGGTCCGACCAAAGCAGAAGAGAGTGGTGCTACTACTTCCATCAATATAGACACTATGCTCTTATTGATGCAGCCTGGAATTGCATTAGTTTTTTTTAGCTGCTCCATAACACTGTTGGCTCATGTTCAGCTTGTGGTCTACTAAGAATCCTAGATCCCTTTCACATGTACTGTTGTCAGGCCTGGTGACATCCATCCTACATCTGCATTTCATGTTTTCTGCCTAAGGGGATTATCAGACAGGAACACAAAAAAATATTCCTGTACCACAATCTCCACTCCTGCCCCTGTCCTGTCTTGTCCTGGAAAAACCACCCTCCTCACAACACTTACCTCCTCTCCCATTGACAGGGCAGCCCAGAAGTGAACACAGCTCTAACAGAGCTCTGTTCACTTCCTGGAGTGAAATCCTGTGGATTCTCACAAGAAGACATGAGCATGGGAACTTCAAAAATGAAAATAAAAAGGACACCAGAAAAGTATAGCTGCAGCTATACTGCAGTATAGCTGCAGAAAAGTATAGCTGCAGCCCCCGTTCCTAGAGCTTGGTGAACAGAGCTCAGCCAACAGGCAAGGCTAACAGTGGTATCCAGCCAACATTTATAAAACAATACAAAACAAAAACAAAATTTGTTGTTGTTGTGTGCCTTTAAGCCATTTCTAATTTATGGCAATCCTAAGGTGAACCTACAACGGTGCCTTCTTGGCAAGATTTGTTCAGAGCGGGTTTGTCCTTGCCTTCCTCAGGGCTGAGATTGTATGACTTGCCCAATGTCACCCAGTGGGATTCTATGGCTGAGCAGTGATTTGAACCCTGGTCTCCAGAATTGCACTCCAACCATCAAACCACTACACCACGCTGCGCCTCAAAAACAAAATAGAACAATAAAAAAGACAAACTCTCTACAAATATAAGAACAGTATACAGTAATTAAAAATGTCAAATTGATAGTGGAGACTCTCTCTCTCTCTCTCTCTCTCTCTCTCTGGCTTTTCTTCGCAAACGAAGATTCAGAAAGGACTCATCCCGCGCTTTCTGCAAGCGTGCTGATGACTAAAAAGGCCAATCCGAGATAAACAAGTCCGGTTGCAGAAAGCACAGCAGAAGGTCCCTTGGGTGATGTTTCTGGGTTGTGATTCTTTCTGCATTGTCGTTTCTCTTCAAGACTTGTTTGGCGTGAGTTCTCAAATAAGGCTGCAGCATTGTGGATAGTGCGTCTCCATGCCTCCCGATGTGAGGCCAGGGCGGACCACTGTTGGTGATCAATTTGGCCAAGCCTGAGATGTTGTTTCAGGGAGTCTTTGTATCACTTTTTTGGAGCGCCCCTCTTACGCTGACCCATGGCGAGTTCACTATAGAGTAGGATTTTTGGGAGGCGATGGTCCTCTATCCTAGAAACGTACCCTGCCTAGCGCAGCTGCGTTCTCAATATCATGGCCTCAATACTGCTGATTCCTGGTTGCTCAAGGACAGCAACATTCGTCACATAGTCAGTCCAGTGTATATTTAGGATTGTGCGTAGACAGCGCTGATGAAAGTGCTCGAGGAGTCGTAGGTGGTGGCGATAGGTGACCCATGTTTCAGATCCATAAAGGAGGATAGACAGTACAATGGCTCTATACACACTGATTTTTGTGCTTTGCCTCAGGTGTTTGTTGCTCCAGACTCTTTTGTGAAGTCTTCCAAATGTACTATATGCCTTTGCTAATCTGTGATCGATATCTTTGTCAATCTTGGCATCTGAGGAGATGATGCTTCCCAGGTAGGTGAACTGCTGAATGTACTTGAGCACAGATTTGCCGACGGCAATGTGGGGATGGTGGTGTTCGCCCTGTGGTGCAGGCTGGTAAAGAACTTCTGTTTTCTTCAGGTTGACTTCTAGCCCAAACAGCTCTGCAGCTGTTGCAAAGCAGGACGTTAGGCGCTGCAGAGCTGCTTCTGTGTAGGCAACAAGGGTAGCAGCATCGGCGAAGAGCAGCTCACGGACTAGATCGTTTAGAGTCTTAGTGTGAGCCCTCAGACGGCTTAAGTTGAGCAAGCTACCATCAGTACGGTAACATATATAGATGCCGTCGTCTTCTTCAAGCTCTGCCGTAGCCCTTTGGAGCATCATGCTAAAGAAGATTGCAAATAAAGTTGGTGCAAGAACACAACCTTGCTTCACTCCATTAGTTATTAGAAAGGGCTCTGAAAGAGCATCGTCATATCTGACTTGACCACGCTGGCCCTCGTGTAGTAAGATAATCATTTTAAGGAATTTGGGGGGACATCCTAGTCTTTCCAGGATCTACTTACAGTGTTGAAGGCTTTGGTGAGGTCGACAAATGTTACATAGAGACCCTTGTTCTGCTCCCTACATTTTTCTTGCAGTTGTCTAAGGGCAAATACCATGTCTGTAGTACTCCTATTGGCTCTGAAGCCACATTGGCTTTCAGGGAGAAGTTCTTCTGCAATAGCAGGAACTAATCTGTTCAGGAGTATCCTTGCAAGGATTTTTCTAGCAACAGAGAGCAGTGTTATGCCTCGATAGTTTGAGCAGTCTGATTTTGCTCCTTTTTTCTTGTACAGGGTGATGATGACTGCATCTCGGAGATCTGATGGCAGTTCCCCTTTCCCCCAGCAATTCACAAGGAATTTGAGGAATTTTTCGTGGAGTACATGACCTCCGTGTTTCCAAACTTCAGGTGGGATTCCATCAATCCCAGGTGCCTTGCCGTTTTTCATCTGCTGTATGGCCTTAAGGGTCTCTTCCAAATTGGGAGCTATGTCCAATTCATTTTTCATCATTTTTTGCATCATATGTTGGATAGCTGAGCCTTGGACTACTTGGTTGGCGCTAAAGAGACTTTGAAAATGTTCAGCCCATAGATTCTGGATGGAGGCTTTATCAGTAATTAATGTTTGACCATCTGTACTGTATAAGGAGCTTTGGACCTGATAAGTAGGTCCAAACACTGCTTTAAGAGCTTCATAAAATCCGCTATGATCACCCAGATCTGCACAGCGTTGTGTCTTTTCTGCTATATTGATCCACCACTTGTTCTGCATGTCTTGGAGTTTTTGTTGTAGTTTACTACATGTGAGGCGGAAAGCTGCTTTTCTTACATGGCAGGTTGGCTGGGTGAGGTATGCCTGGTGAGCAGTTCTCTTCTTTGCCAACAGCTCCTGGATCTCTTGGTTGTCTTCATCAAACCAGTCTTGATTTTGCTTGTGGGTGAACCCGAGGGATTCTTCTGTAGACTGGAGGATACTGTTTTTGATATGTTGCCGAAGCACTGTAGGAGAAAGATCTGTAGGATGGTCTTCAAGTTTTGTTTGTAGATTTGCCTGGAAGTTGTCTCTCATGGTAGCTTGTTGAAGAATGTTGACTTGGAGTCTCTTCTTTAAGATGCCACCCCTCTTAGGTTTGAACTTAAGATGAAGATTTAGTTTACATCTGATGAGGCGATGATCTGTTTGGCATTCTGCACTGGTCATCACTCGGGTATGACGGACATCATGAATGTCTCTCTGACGGAGTAGAACATAGTCAATCAGGTGCCAATGTTTGGATCGGGAATGCATCCAGGTTGTCTTCAAGCTATCTTTCTGCTGAAAGATTGTGTTTGTAATAGTCAGCTGTTGTTCTGCACAGAACTCTAGCAGGAGGCATCCGTTATCATTGCAATTTCCAACACCATGTTTGCCTAAGACACCTTTCCAGGCTTCGGAGTTCTTTCCTATTGTGGCATTGAAGTCACCAAGGATAATAATTTTATCTTCTACAGGGACTTTTTGTATGAGTTGGTGTAGGTCTGTGTAGAATTTGTCTTTCTCTACAGGGTCGGCTTGCATAGTTGGGGCATATATACTAAAGAGAACAACATGTGGGAGGCGTAAGGAAATAATGCGATCGGAGTGTCCTGTTGGCAAGGTTTTGAGTTTGGAGGCAATGGAATTTTTAATCATAAAGCCTACTCCTGAACGATGTTTTTCAGTGTTGGATTTGCCAGACTAGTAAAGTGTGTAGCCGGTGCCATGTTCTTTAAGGCTGCCTTCCTCATGGAAGCGAACTTCACTAAGAGCAGTGATGTCAATATTAAGCCGTGATAGTTCATGGGCTATTAGAGCAGAACGACACTCAGGCCGTCCACTATCTTCAGAGTCTTGCATGGTTTTGATGTTCCAGCATGCAAGTGTCAGTTTATTTACACCTTTAGAGGCCGGTGTGTGCCTTTGTTTCTTTGCCTTGGTTTGACCGCATCAGAAGATGCCCGTTGGCCGCGGCTAGCCAACCAGGTAGTTGGTGATGAGCTTTCATTAGGCCACCTTTTCTAGGTCCTTCTCCATATGGAGCAAGCAGTGCTCTCCTTAAAAAAGGATGCTTGGTCGTTCAGGATGCTGCCGAACAAGACTGTCATCTCCCGGGTCAGCCTCGAGCGACCAAAGTCCTGAACCGCCTGCATGCAGGGTTGGGGCTGCGGCTTCCAGTGCATCTTTACACCTGCTGTTTCGTCCCTAGCCTATCGGTGCAGGGCTTTTTTGGAACTGGATTTGTCCTTCGAGCCTGTGCAATGGATTTTTCTGGTGGAGCGCAACATGCACAGAACTGGCCTCACCCTTTAAACCAAAGGTTTGTCTCCTGGCTTTGCAAACATGGACGGTAGCAGCGAGGTCCTCGGGTCGTAGGTTTGATTAGAGTTTCCTTCTCTTAGATGGTTGACCTTACAGGGTTGGACGAGCACCATCTGCCCGGGTTTGGGATTAGAGCTTTCCTTCTCCTAGGACGGTTGCCACAAGGCTAGAGATCCCATCCTGCCCTTTGACGGTCTTTGTCAGACCCTTTGGTTTTGACCTGTCTGGCATGGGAGACCCTACCAGTGGGTGTTATGCCACTGCCAGCATAGCTCAAAACATCATTAGGGTATGCAAGCCTCTCTTCCACGACAAGGGGGTGTCAATGGAGAGGTAGTGGAGACAACCCAGCAATATAAAGCAGGGCAACGATGGCTTCCCATTGCTAGTTCCATTCAAAGGAGACACACTGGACCAATGGGAACTTAAGAGGTTAAAACTATGTAAGGTCTATGGATTCAATGAGTCTAGTTCCAACTAATGATTACAATTGGCCTAACACTTTAAACAAGAATCATGAGGCTCTCTCAGTGTTGCTAGCCTGCAGCTCCTTGTAATCCTTCCCCTTGGCTATACTGGCTAGGACTGCTGGGACTTGCAGTCTAACAGGATCAAGGAGGCCTGTGTGATTCCCACCCCTGGTTTAAAAGAACTTTGCAAGCTCATAGACTCATTCTGTTGTCATGTGTGTTATGTCAGTAGAAATGGAGACATTGTTCCTTAATCTTTTAAAGGCATTAATGGTTCATTTCCAGCCTAAATAGAAATGGTGGAAATATTTGTTCTTCTTTCTAATAAATCATACAAGGCAATGATTTTTATAGGCAGGAAATTATTCAGCACCAGTGTGACTCAGTGTAAAGTTAAGGAATTTATGGCCCTAGTTCAAGGTAGTAAAATATGTAATCTAAGGACACCAGTTAATCTTTAATTTTAGTATTCTGCTCATTTGACTGTCCTGTCAAATGAAATGAACCACAAAACCTACTTTAACGTAGCACTTTTACCTTATTCACTGTTATAAATGGAGCCATTTCAAATGGCAGCCAAGATAATGAGCTGAAGCAAAAATAAATAAATAAAAAATAATTTTTCTGGCAACCCTCTCAGCCAAAGCTAAAGCATTATTTTCATTTTACATTGTTACAGGATATGCCACTTCAGATTTAAGATTTTGGCTGCCAGTGTAGAATCATAGGTCTGGACCATACAAGTGAGCAGAGAATGCAAGGCAAAGAAATGGGTGTGGATTGCTCCTCTCTGCTGCACAGATAACCTAACATGTATTTGCTGGAAAATACCGTCTCTGTTCAGACGTTATTCAGCATGCTTTCATGGACGTAAGAGCACAGGGGAGAGCCTAGCTTTGCCCTGCCCCATTGTTGGTTTCCTCACAGTTGCAACTAAAGTCAGCTTGCCAGGTAGTATTAGCCTGCCTTGCTACCCCCTCCCAATGATCTCTCATAATTGGAAATATTGGACACTTTTCAGAGCCAAGTTGGCTGGTGTGAACCAAAAAGAGAGCAGGTGGAGGTCACAAGGACCTGGGATGTGTCTTAGCAATATTTTGGCAAACAAGCCTTTATTAGGATTGTGTGGAAGCCCCTTAGTAAACAAAGTTGTTAAGGAGGTATGTGCTAATTCCATCTTGGGCACCTCAGCAATGAGTCATCCAACCAAATAATTAATTGATTATTACCAACCCTACTCGTAAGGAAATCTCATCTCAGATGCCCTCCTGTTCAGCATTCCACTACACAAAACTCTGCTCTTCAAGACTGGTAACTATTGCCCTATATTGCCAAATGTTTCCTCAATGCAGTCTTTCTGTCTTTCTCCTCTATAGCCTTGTGTTGTTCTTAGGAATGTGTGTTGCATGTGTGAATGCATTTTGTGATATTTCCAATAGACACACTGGATGGCCCTTGTGGTCTCTTCCAACTCTATGATTCTATGATTATTTCACTTTGAACTGGAGTTCTTTGCAGTTAGTACTGGTATATTTGGTGAAAAGATCCCCGTGGTTACCCTCCTCTTGCAGGCATCCCTTTGAGCTAATAATTTCCCCAAATAATAATAGAGATGTTGGTATCATGGGTGGGTCTTTAAAGCACCCCCAACTCTTAGGGTAACAGGATAAGGGACAGGGCTCTTGTAACATTAATCAAGCAAAGATTGTGAAGCAGGATGAAATACCAAAAGCTCCTTCATGCAGGATTGATGTGTCTGTCCTCGCTTATCTTCCAGACGTGAACTTTCAGTTACAGCTTCTCCCTCCCATCATGGCTACTACTTTGACAGTGGAGAGTGAGGGAATGGGGTGAAACTTCCACTAATGAAAAGTGGTGCCTTTTTTGTCCCTCCAACATGGAGGGAGAATGGAGGAAGGATGCCTGGAGGATGGAAATGGAAAAAGGGGGAAATCACCAAAGAAGAATTCAAACAGATAGAGAACACATGTAAGGAGTAAAGTCAGAAAAGCTAAAGCGCAGAATGAGCTCAGGCTTGCTAGAGAGGTTAAGAACAATAAAAAGGGGGTTTGGGGGTATGTCCGCAGCAAAAGGGGGAAGAAGGAAATGGTAGGGCCACTACGTGGAGAAGATGGCAAAATGCTAACAGGGGAGAGAAAAGGCAGAATTACTCAACACCTTCTTTGCTTCCATGTTTTCAGAAAAGGAAAAGAGGGACCAACCTGAGGATAATGGAATAGAGGACACAATAGGGGAAATCCAGCAAGGAATAAGCAAAGAGGTAGTACAGGAATACCTTCTTAATCTAAATGAATTTAAATCTCCAGGACCAGATGAACTACATCCAAGAGTATTAAAAGAGCTGCCAAATGTAATCTCAGAGCCATTGGCAATAATCTTTGAGAACTCCTGGAGAACAGGAGAAGTCCCAGCAGACTGGAGGAGGGCAAACGTTGTCCCCATCTTCAAAAAGGGAAAAAAACAGGATCCCAACAATTATTGTCCAGTTAGTCTGACATCAATACCAGGGAAGATTCTGGAGCAGATCATTAAACAGAGAGTCTGTGAACATTTAGAAGGCAATGCCATAATCACAAAAAGTCAACATGGGTTTCAGAGTAACAAGTCATGCCAGACTAATCTGATCTCTTTTTTTGATAAAATTACCAGCTTGGTAGATGAAGGGAACGCTGTGGATATCACGTACCTTGATTTCAGTAAGGCCTTTGACAAGGTTCCCCATGGCATTCTTGCAAACAAGCTTGTAAAATGTGGGCTAGACAAGTTAACTGTTCAATGGATTTGTAATTGGTTGACCGGCCGAACCCAAAGGGTGCTCAGCAGTGGCTCCTCTTCGTCTTGGAAAGATGTAACCAGTGGGGTGCCACAGGGTTCTGTCCTGGGCCCAGTGCTATTCAACATCTTTATCAATGACTTGGATGAGGGAATTAGGGGCATACCTATCAAATTTGCAGATGACACCAAATTAGGAGGAGTAGCTAATACCCTAGAGGACAGGATCAAAATTCAAAATGACCTGGATAGACTGGAGAGCTGGGCCAAAGCTAACAAAATGAAATTCAATACGGAGAAATGTAAGGTACTGCACTTAGGGCGCAAAAATAAAATGCATAGATATAGGATGGGAGAGACCTGGCTGAATGACACTACATGCAAAAGGGATCTAGGAGTCCTAGTAGACCACAAGTTGAACATGAGTCAACAGTGTGATGTGGCAGCTAAAAAGGCCAATGCGGTTTTGGGCTGCATCAATAGAAGTATAGTGTCTAGAACAAGGGAAGTAATAGTGCCACTCTATTCTGCCTTGGTCAGGCCTCACCTAGAATACTGTGTCCAGTTCTGGGTACTACAATTCAAAAAGGATATGGACAAATTGGAGCATGCCCAGAGAAGGGCAACTAAAATGGTGAAAGGTCTGGAAACCATGCTTTATGAGGAGAGACTTAGGGAGCTGGGTATGTTTAGCCCAAAAAGACAGTTAAGAGGCGATATGATAGCCCTGTTCAAGTATTTGAAGGGGTGTCACGTTGAGGATGGAACATGCTTGTTTTCTGCTGCTCCAGAGACTGGAACATGGAGCAATGGATGCAAGCTCCAGGAATAGAGATTCCACCTCAACATTAGGAGGAACTTTTTGACAGTAAGAGCTGTTCAGCAGTGGAACACACTCCCTTGTAGCGGGGTGGGGTCTCCTGCCTTGGAGGTCTTTAAACAGAGGCTGGATGGCCATCTGTTGGGGATGCTTTGATCGTGATTTCCTGCGTGGCAGGGGGTTGGACTGGATGGCCCTCGTGGTCTCTTCCAACTCTACAATTCTATGATTCTATGATTCTATGGCACATGCAATATTGGAACCCTTTGGCGGTACAGTGACATCGTTCTCATGAGCTCTTTGGTGTTTTTTTTTTTTTTTAAAGCATCTGATAATCTTCATAGATGACTTAAATCCTTTATTGGACCATATGCATTTGCACAATGCAAACACTACAACGTATTCTTCATTTCTAGAAGTTGTTTTGGAAGACTATTCTGTAGAGTCATTCTTTGGACCCCAAATGACTAGTTTTTCCTGAATGTCTTCAAGAACTGATTATCCACAGTCTCTCTAAGCCAGCCTTTCTCAGCCTTTTTACCCTGGTAGAACCCTTGAAACAATTTCTCAGGGAACCCTTGCCTAAAAATTATTATATCTACAGCTCAAAAAAATATATATATTATTTTTTTTAATCTCAATATCCTGCAGAACGCAGGGAACACTGGTTGAGAAACCTTGCTCTACGTTGTCCAGGGATCTTTTCTGAAAGTTGAAATTCTTGATATGATTTGTAGCTGAATCTCTGTGCTTCCTTTTTCTTCTGGGATCATTTTAAATATCTAAAAAAATGTCAGGGGATGATGGGACAATCAGTCCCCAGGTGAAGCCAAAAACTGTCTCAGCAGACTTTGTAGCAACCCTTTCCCAAGAATACTCACACACAGAGTGTTTAGCGTCCAGAAAACAGGAGGTGCTTTTAATCTTCAGCAGTTTCAGTATATACAAGCAAAGTGCTACGCCAGGCATCTCAGGATCATAGGAAGAGAATGATCTCTGTTCTGTCTTGCTTTTATATACACCAGTACAACACATGGCCCATTGCATCAGATTTCTACCTTCATGGCTTTGTACTGTAATAATCCACTTCTGATGCAATCCTTCTCATGCAGCTGTAGCATGATTAGCATGACTGGCAATTCATGGAGTCAGTCATCATGACTCAGCATGATTTCTGCAGTTGTTTGGCCATTTTAAAACTTAGGGTTCAGTATCCAATTCCTGACAAAAAATGTCTCAGATTCATTACATTGGATCTAGACTGTGAGCTCAATCACATGCTGTTATAAAGATGAAACTGTAATATCTCCATAACTTAACTCCAAAAATAAGTGCAGGTAACTCACCCTGAAATTGATGATATGGGGAAAAAATGTCTCTCGCTGTGGTTCCCACTCCAGCGTGGATGCCCTGCACCTGCAATTTGCTGTACCAATAAAAGAATCTATTTCTTTCAATAGATATTTCTTTCATAATGCAAACTACAGATGCAGTAGATGGCTGGAATCAAGTAAATCAATGGGAATGAAGTCCAGCTAACCCTGGATTAGTCTTGTTTTATGTTCTCTGTATTTGGATTTGTCACTGCTAGTTGGGAGACAGATGTAGCTCTTCGGGAGATATTTATACATCCTGAGCACAGTTCTAGGCTGTCCCAGGGATATATAGCTACAGGGGAGAGGAATGACAGTATTGGCCCCCTCAATAAGAATCCTGTGCACCAATAAAATTTTCCTTCGGTCTCCAAATTTCTATCATTGCAGTAACTGAAAATGTCAGTGCAGTAACTGAAAATTGCAGTAACTGAAAATTTCTAAATGTCAGTCATTTAGAAATACAGATTAGACATCCAAAGAAAAGGGGCAGACAAAGATACCAAGGGAAAACATGGATTCTAAGCTAGTCATTTGGGGTCTCACTCTCTGCAATGCTAGAAATTTGGGAACTGAGATAAAATTTCTTGGGTGGCGGCAGAGTTCTTATTTGGAGCTGTAATGTCCTCAGTTTGCCTTCCCCTTAGCTGTACCCCTGGGCTGCTCCTTCCTTATGATTTCCTTATGTAAAGATGCCTTATGGGATCTTTACAGCCTCCACCATAACAAACAACAATGTGGCTACATTTATGAGAGCTTGTGCTGCTGCTAAGACAATATGGATTCAGTACAAGGGTGGTTTTCCCCCCCTGATGGACTGAGTAATTATTTGGGCAGGTATCAATTTTGAATCCAGAAAAGCAAGGTCTTTATGCACCTCAAAATATAAGAAGCCACCTCCATGCTCCCTGATCTAAGGTAAGCACAGCTAATTCTGTGTTCTGGTTCCCATTCTTTTCAAAGGGAGCTTATGTGAGGGAATTTTCCAGTGAGTAGATTATGTCCAATGTGGCTTAAAAGTGGAAAGATTGAACTAATGGAACTCGGGGAGGGGGATTTTCACTCCTTTTATTAGATACTGTTTCTATAGTAAACCATAGAAGCCCTGTTTGTCCTTTTTTTTTAAAAAAAAGTACAGTTGGCTTGGGAAAAATTACTATTTCAAAAGCAGATTTGGAAACTGTCAGGAAGTTCAGATACATTTAAACTGCATTTTGCCATCACTCTATGTACACAGGCATGGGTAGCCCCATAATTTTAGCTGTTGCCAAGGTGTTACTGAATATGTGATACAGAACTGGGCAACTTCCCAGGCAGTAAAGGAAAACAGGAGAAAACCCACTCTTACTTAAAAACACATTTGCAAAATTTGGTTAGAAAAACTCATCTACATCTGTGCAACAGTAGTCTGGCAGTCTCACTTTCAAGACCTTGGAGCAACTCAACACCTAGAACACATACCAGAATGCAAAGCCAAACAATGCCTTTTATGATTTTCATATGCAGTTACCCCATTAAAATATCATCGCTTTATAGTATGAATGCCAACAACCCAATTTCACATCTCTTCTGTCTTTGTCTTGTGTGTTTTGACAAACTTACATCTGATTTGTTTAATAAACAGCACTGGACTTTTCAAAGTGGTTTCTCAATACTGGGAAAGATTATAAAATGTTCTGAAAATATGCTATGTACACTTCTATCAAATGAGCTGTGCATATTGTGAAGTACCTAAGGCAATGTTGGAAATGTTTAGTTCCTCTGTTAGAATGCACATTTAAAAAATCAAGTGGAAATGACTTGTTACTTTGCTGGTCAGTGTGTGTAGTGAAATAGAAATTGTACTGTTTTTGCACATGGGGCTCAGAATCATGTTAAGGTCTTACAGTAACTTACTTATTTTAATCTTGCATGTTGAAAAAAATATTTTACTTGTTTTACTTTGGCTTTAAAAATATTCTCTAGTTTTAATTGTAACTAGAATTTAGTGACTGTTAACTCTGATAGACACCTCCTCCAGGACTGGAAGGTGATACATAAATCTGTATTTTTAAAAACAAAAACAAAACAAAAAAAAACTTTTTTTTCAGACTTATATTTGAGTATTTTTAGTATTCAAACAGTAAAAATATATGAAATATTTGTGCAATCAGTGCTCTACTGGCTGCACATGCAATTCTCCTCTTTTACCAGGAATAAAATGGTTGCCTTACCCACCCCACCCCAAAATGCTGAATCATTGTGGGTGGCCAATGCACTGATAGAACATGAATTTTAAGTAATGGAAACTTTCATTTTTACAAATACAAGAAAGAAACAAAGGAAAAGAGAAACAAAAAACAAAACAACAACAACAACAAAAAGAAACAATAAAAAGAAATGAAGGCAGTTTACAAAGCTGTTAATGAAAGATCAAACAATCATTAAGTACAAAAACTGATATCACCAGTCCATGTATCAAAAAATGTATTGAAATAGAAAAGATGACTGGAAGACAACACACCAAACATACACAGAGCAGTGTAATCTTCAAACCAATAAAGATATTGGACCAGTGAGTGATATATGGTGAGTTTTTAAGTGTTCTAGATTTAGCGTATTCAAGGAGATAGCTGAGTCAGTCTCTTTCAGCATAAAAAAGAAAGTTGACGGTGTTTATCTAGCAGCACCTTTTAGTTTCAAAGATATTACTAGATCCCACCTTTCCTTTTTAGCCTTACCATATTAGAGTCTTTGCAGTCATAGGGACTCAGAGATCCCATTATCCTATCTCTCTGTTAGACTCTGTACCGTATGTGTATGTGCCTTCAAGTTGCCTGCCAACTCATGGTGACCCCATAAATTTCATAGGGTTTTCATAGGGAAGGAATAACCAGAGGTGGTTTTGCCAGTTCCTTCCTCTGAAACATAGCCTAAAGCATCTAGTATTTGTTGGTGGTCTCCCATCCAAGTGCTAACCAGGGCTGACCCTCCTTAGCTTCCAAGATCCTACAGGAATGTAATTTAGTAGTGTATGATCATCTGCAAATGTCAAAGATTCTTCTAAGATGAAATTAATATGAATCATAATTTCTGACCAAAAAGAACCCACCACAAGGAACAACCACATCATATGCCTCAGAGCACTATTATTCATATTAGATCTCAAACATCTGGCTGAACTAGCCAGCTTTTTCCTGTAAGGATGTTGTGGTGTTCAGTATCCTACAGGCAACAATTTTTCCTGAACCAATCTCACTGTTAATCTACAGAAACTGTCCATACAGGAGGTAAATCTGCATTCTAATTTTTAAAATGTTATATAGGATATTGTAGTCCTCTGCTTTACTCAAGTCTAAACTCTGGAACATCAAATTGTTTACATTCCAATGAATATTTATAAATAATTATTGTTGGTTTGAACCAGGCCTGCACAACATATGGCCCGTGGGCTGCATGTGGCCCACCAAAGGATTTTGTGCGACCTGCAAAGAGTGGATATAAATAGGCACATTTTGAATTCCCCCCCCTCACAACTAATCACTCTTCTCCACCCTTCCCCCTGGTTCATGAGGTGAGGGCCAGCAGGGGTGGTGGTGGGAAAACTTCCTACCTCTTCTGGTGACACCAGTTAGATTCTGATTGGTCGATGGTGGCTGCCAAGCTTACTATTGAAAAAAACAACCGCAAAACAACCAATTAAAAAAAAAAGCAGTGCCAGCAGAAACTCAAAGTGGCTCACCTGGATGCACCTGCTCGTGCCCCACACTGGTGGGTGAGAAGGTGTGGCCAAGTCGAGACATTGGAGGTGCTGGCTTTGGATCTTCATACTGTTTGGCCTACATATGAGTCTACTTGGACAGAACTTCTTCCCTTGAGGTGGTAGGAAGCTGCTTGGCCAACTCCTCTTCCCTCCTGCAGCAGCCTTATCAATTTGTCACCCAACAGCAGGTCCCAGCAAAAAGCCATGGGTTTCCTCTGCATGCCCCTCCACCAGTCACCACACATGCTCCTCTTCCCTCCTGTAGAGACCTGATCAATTCGTGGCAGGTGGTTGGTCTCGAGGTAGTCTGGTGCTGGGGAGGGGGGTTCTTTTGGAAAGATTTTCCTGAAGGGTGGGGGAAAGAAATCTGTCTGCTTTCCCTTACTTTCTATCCAGAGGGCAACTTGCTTTGCTGCTGTAGGCTGTGCCGTTGAGGTTGGGAATCAAAGGCCTGGGAAGAGGGGAGCATCTGTGGTGAATGATTCTCTGGGCATGTCCTGAGTGCTGAGGCTATTATCGCAGGTTGCTATGTGGAATAGGTCTCATTTGCTCAACTTTCCTTGGCATTTGCTGTTGCTTATATTCTGGCTCATGCTGCTCCCACTCTAGTTTCAAATATAGCTTTGAAACAGAGTATGGTGTTCCCATGGTGGCTTGTCCACACAGACTCTTGGGTTGCCACTTTATGGGGTTGCCAACTGACCAGGAGAAAAATAACTGCTGGGCTACCCTCATGTTTGCTTTTATGACCCTCCATTGGCTGGCTGGCACATGAGGTACAGCTTTTCCCAGTAGGGAGTTGGGAAGCATTCTCTTTTGCTGCTCTTCTGTACATAAAGCCAGCCAGCATTATAGACGCAGTTGCAGAGCCTATTGAAAAGCTAGCAACCATGCCTCTAAGGAAGCATTAACACCACTATCTTATTCTTACCTTCACTTGGAAAGTGAGCTGCTAAAAACCCTAAGAGGTTTGGCTTATTTTAAATTTGGCTCTTACCTACTGCCAAGTTGTGCAGGTCTGGTTTAGATATTGCTAAAAAGCCAACTAATTCCTTTAATTGTGTCAGAGATACTGAAGCACTCAAGGACAGATGGGTACCAAAAGAGAATATAGTTGCACTTTCCACAGCCAGGTAGGTGGTATATAAACTGCAGTGTTAAAAAAGAGCAAACATTCTCCATTCAAACTTGTTAGACTGGAATAATGGGAAAGTTGAAAATTTCAGCTCCAGTGTATGGTTGGCTTTTTAAAAGCAACGAAGAGGTTGAAAAACTAGGAGATATTCCCTAGCTTTGTATTTCCCCTTTTATTATTATTTTGTCTCTCTATCCATCTGGCCTCCAGATGAGAATCACAAAATTACAGCAAAGGAAGTTCCTATCTAGCTAATTCAGTCTATGCAGATGTAGAAATTTCCACCAGCAAGTCTGTTGTGTTTCCCTTTCCATTGCTTTAGATATTTGTCTTAAGCATCTTTGCTGGAAGCACTTAGAATTTTTTTCAAAATGTTTTATTCATTTATTGGATTTATATCTTATCTGTCTCCCAAATCTAGAACTCAAGATGGTTTAGAGTAATATTGACTAAAAAGTACAACTGAACAGAAATTAAAAGAGAATTAAATGAAAGGCACAGTCCAATACTGAGGATGGGGCAAGCTTGTTTTCTGCTGCTGCAGAGGCTAGGACATGGAGCAGTGGACTCAAACTACAGGAAAAGGAATTCCACCTAAACATTAGGAAGAACTTCCTGACAGTAAGAGCTGATCGAATCCTGCTCTCATCTTCAATCAAGCAGGTAGCCAGAAAAAGAAAGAGAGATAACTGAGAATCATTGTCCCCAGGTGGTCACAGTACATCAGTCCATGTATAGGGGCACCATGGCTGAGTCTCTCAGTAGTCAAAATGGGATCACTCAGGAACGGAGGTACCATCTAGCTCAAAGCAACCTCAGGACTTGTAGAAGTAGTGTGTGTGTGGTGGGAGACATTAAAAAGGAAACCTAAAAGACATTAAAAAGGAAACCCTCACCTGTCCCACATAGAGCAATGAGGACTGAGCATGTTATGTAGACTGGTGAATGCCTGTTGTGTGTGTGTATGTGGGATGATGGTGGCAGAAAATGGGGGAATAGATGGAATGGAGTGTCTGGAAAGAAGCCATGGCTAGTTAGCGGAGATGCTGAGATGCTGAACAAGAGCAGTGAAGAGTAGATGGGCAGGTACAGTTTTTGCAGTTGTGGATCCCCCACCTCCACGAAAAGCAGTCCCTTTCTGTTTAGACCAAATAGCACAATATGGCACTTGATTATCCTGCTACTTTTCCTCTCCAACCATTTCCTGCAACCATCAACTCCTCTTTCCCACGCTAGAGTTCACTATCCATGTTTTCCTCCTAAAATTATACTAAGAATTTGGCCTGGTGGATTTGGGGGCAACAAACAGGAAACTATTATGTAATTCTGCTTACTATGTTTTTATTGGAAAACTACACTCTCCCGATCATAGAATCAAAAACTGCACAGGACTAGCATGAATAGGATAAAAGCAAAATATGTAATCTCATCTTCGCCATTTAGAATCAATGGTATAACCAAAAGTTGCACAGGGGTAGCATGGACATTATGAAAGTAAAATATATAATCTCATTTTACCATTTAGAATTAATGATATAAGTGAAATTATATTGCATGTCCCACAGTTTGTGAATTCCAACATGAGCACAACTCCATATCATTGTTTCTATGTGTGCTTCTTTGTGAAAACTATGTTGCCTCATTTATATGTGTGATTTATTTACATTTATACAAATATAGCATTTGCTCATTAGCAGTCACTGACACTGAGGTTAGAAAAACCATGCAAATTTACGAAAAGACAGATGGCTCAGTGAAAAGCCTCATGAAATCTGCAGAGCTTATGTTGCCTCAGCATCAGATCACACTGTTGGTTTCTCTTATTCACAGATAGCTACAGCAGCTCCTCAGCCATATGCACACTCATGACAATACTGGTATGTGTGTGTGTAACACTGTAGTTGCAACCACAACAACTTCTACAGTTTGAATAACTGGAAGCAGTGCTGTTGCTTGTATTTTAAGAACTGCTGACTGTATTCACAACAGTTCACACTAACATTTCTTCACATGACATTGAGCACTGCAGCTCCTTTTGTCATTAGGAGTCAGATTATGTATTGTCAACTCTAAGCCTCGTTTTGCATTATGAATGCTGTGTTATTTAAGTGGTATTGCCTGATGAAGAACTTGCCCAGGTAAATATCATTGTAATAATTTATGTGATGAATTTAAATTAACCCACTATTCTGCATCAGTGCAGCAGTGCATTTGTTCGAGATTTTGGTCTGAACTTTAAAGAGCTATCTAGTGTGCTGTACTTATTTTGGTGATAGGGTTCATCACTTTGAAGAGTTCCTTTAAAATCTGGTCTAAAACCCAACTCAGATTCACTGTCCCAGTGACAGTGACACATGGTTTTGTGTGAATTTTATATCTCTAGGACACATTGCAGACCTCATAAATGTGTGGAAGATAAATGCATTTTTCTCACTGTAAAGACAAAGTACACCTTGGGAAGTGGGAGAAGAATACTTCCATTAAAAACAAATCTTATGCAGTTAAACTTTCTTCACTCCCAAATTCAGTATAACATATAAACATAGGACATTTTCAGACAGCACTTACCACACAAGCAGCCTCCAGAGCAGTAACGAGGCCATAACGAGGGCAACTTCCGTGATTGAAATATAGTGCAGTCGCTTCCAAAGCTTCACGTACATGCCACAAATGATCCCGGAAGAGGGACGGCAGCATCCAAAAAGGACCCCCTGCTGCGCAGCAGCCTCGTTACTGCTCCAGAGGCTGCTTGCACGGTAAGTGCTGTCTGAAAATGTCCATAGTTCCTTTGACTACTGTTAAAGAGAACACTATCCATTTGTCAGATTAAAATTAGATCTAGATAGATGTTTGATGATCAAAATAATAACTAAATGCAGTGTTCTCCACTTACCTTCTGTAATGTCTAGTAAGACATCAAATGTGATGTCACTGTGTTTTGAGTTTCCCTGGAGGTGAAAACTGGGCAGAAATTACTAAAATGAAATTCAGTAGAGACAAATGCCAAATTCTACATCTAGGTCACAAAAACCAAATGCACAGGTATAGGGTATGTGCTACATGGCTTAGCAGTACTACATGTGAAAAGGACCTTGGGATTATTGTTGATCATAAGCTAAACATGGGTCATCAGTGTGATGTTGCAGCAAAGATGATGAATGCTATTTTTAGCCTGCATCAATAGAAGTGTATCCCAAGTTGAGGGAAGTAATAGTCCTGTTATATTCTGCACTGCACAGGCCTCATCTGAAGTACTGCATTCAATTCTGGGTGCCTCATTTTAAGAGACTGGAGCGGGTTCAGAGAAGGGCAATGAGGATGTTAACATGTATGGAGAACAAAATGAATGAGGAAAGGTTGAAGTAATTGGGCATGCTCAGCTTGGTGAAGAGAAGATTGAGGGGTGACATGATTGCCCTCTTTAGATACTGTACTTCAAGGGCTATGGCAGAGAGGAGGGGGCAGGCCTGTTCTTTGTTGCCCCAGAGGGTAGAACCAGGTCTAATGGTTTGAAGTTACAAGATAATAGATTTCAATTGAACATTAGAAGGAACTTCTTGACAGTAAAAGCAGTTCAGCTGTGGAACCAAATGCCTAGAGAGGTGGTGGGGCCTCCTGTGAACATCTTAAAAGGGAGGCCAGACAGCTACCTGCTGGGAGCCAACCAGGCTTCATTCCCACAAGCTGATCTCAGGGTTCTTCTAGCAGAAGAGGCATAAAGGGAGTTGACAATGGGTGGGGCAAGTGTGGAGCCAGATTGCACCAGATCCAAATCTCCTCCAGCCCAGGGATATAGCTACAGTGTAAGCACCATGTGTGAGTTCCCACAATATAGCTCATCCGGTTTTGCTAATTGTCATCACCATTGTATCCATTTGTTCCATTCTTTTTTGAGGGCTCCTTGTAACAATTCTTGGATCTGTGCTAGGGGTCTTCCAAAGTTGTTTTTTAAAAACAACAACAAAAAAAGGGGGTATGTGGTTTGCTGAGCTAATCATATGGCTTGATGGATGAGTTTTTTCATCCTATCTTAAAAAAATTAATTAAGGTTTTTCAAAGAGTTGTAGTGCAAAAATGCTATTTCACTGAGTCACTGATGCACTGATGTACAACCACTCTAAGTAAAAATTTTAAAAGAAAAGAAAAGAAAGGAGGAGAAGAGATGGTTTTGTTTGTTTGTTTGTTTGTTTGTTTTTGTTTCAGTATGTCTTGGAATTAAAAAGAAACTCATTCAAGAATGGGAATGAAATACTGCAGCTTGTACCAGGAATGTTGCAGCTGCCAGAAAATAGTCCAGGATAACAGAAATATTTGGATTTTATCATCATCATCATCATCATCATCTAACTGAGAACTACAGCAGCAAATATTTCAGTCTCCTGACACAAATACCCTGTCTGGAGAAGCCCAATGTTAGGTCATGGTCTTAAGTAGGAAGTTAGGTCTTAAGTAACTTCCAACATCCCCAGACTAGGAGGAGTTTTGATCTCATACCGCTCCTACTGGCCAAGTGCCATTTCATCTGGCCAGTGGCTATCTTGGCCCATGAAGATCACATTGTTATTTAAGAAATTTATGATAGAGTAACATAGTATGGATAGAAGAAGTGAATGGATACAGCACTGCAGGTAGCCAGTGGATTTTTACCTGATAAGGAATCTAGGACATATATTTGCTCTAGCGTTATGTTTTTATGTTCTAGTTTCAAAAAAAGTGATAAAAGGACTCCCTGAAACAACATCTCAGGCTCGGCCAAATTGATCACCAACAATGGTCCACCCTGGCCTCACATCGGGAGGCATGGAGACGCACTATCCACAATGCTGCAGCCTTATTTGAGAACTCACACTGAACAAGTCTTGAAGAGAAACGACAATGCAGAAAGAATCACAACCCAGAAACATCACCCAAGGAGACCTTCTGCTGTGCTTTCTGCAACCAGACTTGTTTATCTTGGATTGGCCTTTTTAGTCATCAGTGCGCTTGCAGAAAGCGCGGGATGAGTCCTTCCTGAATCTTTGTTTGGGAAGAAAAGCCAGAGAGAGAGAGAGAGAGAGAGAGAGAGAGAGAGAGAGAGAGCGCTAGAGATTACACGAAAGAATAGGATCATTCCCCTTTTCCATACAAACCACACAGATGTAATGCTATTCACATGATTACAACATGTATGAATTTTTATAAGAGTAAATAATACCACTTTGACTCCTCTTGTGGTCCCAAATCACCCCAACAGCTGCCATTTCCTTAAAGAATATATACACTAAATTGCTCATTGTGTGAAAAAATATTGTACTTGGTTTGGCTCTTAATCTCTTGGCTGCTGAGATTAATCATTTAATGGGCTCTGATCCCATTTGCTGCTACCTAGACCCTGGGCACAGTGACTCTAGAAGACATTGGGATAAATCCATACAAGAATAACACCTGTAATTGTTTTGTAGATTATAATTATTTCTTCTTTTTTATCACTTGACATTTGACATTACCTGATGGCCACATTTGCTATGCTTGAATCAGTCCAAAGGTACCTTCCACTTAAACATGGAGAGGTCATTGTAGTAAGCAAAACTGTGTGCTTTATCAGTGGCTGGAGTGCGATTTAAAGTGCTGTGAAGAGAAGGCATGAAGTCCTGACATGAAGATTTGTGTTCCATTGGTATAATTGTTAAGTAACCTTTGGAGATCATTGCATAGTCTTCTAAATTATGAATCTCAAGTGATTGGGTGCTAATTGGATAGTGGTTGTGGTAAGAATGAGTGAGTAGGAGGAGCTACTTGGATTCCAAAGCAAAATAAATAAAGTAACCTGCCACATAAGGCTTTGGATACAATCCTTCATCCTTTAATTGGTGGGAATTTAGCAGCCCAACCACATGCAGGATTGTAGACTGTTATGGTATTTGTGAACCCTGAAGTCAAGCAGTTGGGGAAGTGAGATCTGGAGTAGAATAGCTGCAGATAGGAAAATGTTAAGCACCTTCCCTTTTCACTCCAAATTTCTACATCCCAAAGGAACTGGTCATCTTTCGTCTGTTTGAAATCCCTGGACATCTTAAGGCTTGTCTACACTAGTAAAAATCCCAAATCCCCCTGCAAATTCCCTTGAATTTGCAGTGATCAGGACACGTGATGTATGCCCCCTGAATCTGGGGTGATCTGGCCACATGTCACATGGTTAAAATTTGCAGCATTCTGAGGTATTTTACCTAGATGTGGGCTGTTTGATGATTTGGGGTTTTCTGCACAATTTTGTTTGCCGCCGCCGCTGCCGTCACCACCACCACCACCACAATTTTAAAGCTCAGGAGGCAGTTTCCAGCTGAAGGGAGAGGTTTTCTCCCTTCACCTGGCTTAGCACTGGTGCCTCCGCCCACCCGTCACTTCTTCCAAGTGCTTCGGTCACTTTCTTCAAGCACCTCTTCCTGTGATGGGCAAGGATGAGAGTGGGTGGAGGCAGCAATGCTGAGCCAGGGGAAGTGAGAAAACCTCTGAGCTTTAAATTATGGTCGAGGTGGCAGCAGTGGTGGCAGCAGCGGATTAATCTCTGCAGGGACAAGATACCCCACATCCCTGCAGAGAATAATAATGTGGAGGGCTTTGGGGCAAATGTGGGGTCATGTGGACAGAACTCCATTTGGGGTCATGTGGACAGAACTCCTTATACACTGGAGAAAAAAGATAGTGCAAAACAATAGAGGCAAAGTGTGCAGTGTGCACAAATTCTTTTTCAGTCTGCCACCGATGAAGAAATGGTGTATATCACTTTTCCAAAATGTGTATATCACCAAAATGTGTATATCACCGGTGAAGAAATGGTGTATATCACCTTTCCAAAATGGGAGCCCTGGTGGCGCAGTGGTTAAATGCCAGTACTGCAGGTCACCACATTGCAAGTTCGATTCCAGTGAGCTCCAAGATTCACTCAGCCTTCCATCCTTTTGTAGGTCGGTAAAATGAGTACCCAGCTTGTGGGGGCAATAAGCTAACACACATTGGAAGCTGCTTATCGCAGTGTAGATGTGTAAATAGCTATTGCTTAAAACAACTTGTAAGCCGCTCTGATAGCCTTGAGGCTGAAGAGTGGGGTATAAATAAAATAAAATAAAATAAAATAAAATAAAATAAAATAAAATAATGGTATCTGGTATTTTCCAGATTGTATTTTCCAGATGGTATTTTCACTTGGGCTTAGTCTGAACTTTAAAGGAGCTTCCCAAAATAAGTTCAGCACCCTAGATAGCACCATCATCCTTGAAACTTAAATCTGGAGCAGATGCTCTACCCTACTGACATGGGAGCCATTAGTGTAATGGTCAAAATGTGTGGCTCCTTTTTAATAAATATTGGGACTTTCAGAGTCTTCTTTCTCTTTCGACTGTGTTTTGTCAGCTAATATATCAGCAGTGGTTTCTTTTAACCATTGCCTCAGATTGTGGTGGAGTCTCCTCCTTTGAAGGTTTTTAAACAGAGTCTGGATGGCCATCTGTCAGGAATGCTTTGATTGTGTATTCCTGCATGGCAGGGGGTTGGACTGGATGGCCCTTGTGGTCTCTTCCAACTCCATGATTCTATGAACCATCTTTGTTCTCGGGCACTCCATATGCTAGGTATATTCTTTGCTATTACATGACAGTCTTGACAATCAAAGTCTCTGCTATTAATTGGTAGTCTTTGCTGTATGATTACTTTGTTGAAGACTTTGCTCTGGTAAGGTGATGAAGAAACATTAAACAAACACATATTATAAGCAAGTCATTTTTCATATATCATGATTCATTTCCCCATTAAGTTTTCATGATATTATTTTCATTTCAAGTTCCCAATTATTATCTCCTGTATCATGTTTAAACAGACTAGCTCATGAGCAGAGAACCTATGGCCCTCCAGATGCCATGAGAGTGTGATGGGAGCTGGGTCACATTTGAGGGGGGCTCAGGTTCTGTGTTCCCATGCTAACTGAAAGTATCTCATTCTTTCTTTTTAGATAGTGACATATATTTAATCCTATCAGTACAGGTTTTTCTCTGCCATGACTGGGATCCAAAGATATTTATATCAGCCACAATACAGAAGTGCTGTATCCACCCCCAATCCATTGGGGACTGCCACATTTGCTACCTTGACACTGAATTCTGGTGATATGGAGGTAGCCAGAATGGCACAACTGCCTTTGAAAACAAGATATGAAGGCCGTACAACTTACTTTAAAGCAGAAGCACACTTCTGGGAGACTTCCAGAAGCATGGTTCTGCTGTAAAACAATACATGCATCTTGTTTTTAAAGTAAATTGCATCTTGAGACTTTTTTGCCATTGTGGGCCCAATAACTCATACACTTGAAAGAAGAAGAGGATTATTGTACCCACTCCAGTAACACTCTACAGCTATTTTCGTAAAATACCATTTGCTGTTCCATTGGAGAACTCATGATGCCAAATGAGAACAAGAATCCCTTTATGGACCCTATATTTCAAACTCCATTGCTGAATAGACAGAGAATCATCTTTCATTGTAGCAAATGCTCTTTCTTCCATGTATATGCAGCCACTAATTTAATTATGCACACTGCTACATTTTAAAAAGTGATTTATTGGGCAAGGAGATATTTTAGAAGGTTTATAATAAATGTGTACATAAACTTACTAGGGCATTGTTATGCATTCAGCAGTTTGCAGATGGCTTACAAAATTTCAATAATAACAATAAATTGTTTTTAAAAAGCTTGAAAGGGATACTCAGGAGAGTAAAACGCAGTAGTCTTCAAGAGCCAGTGTGGTATAGTGGTCTGAGTGTTGGACTAGGACATTGGGAGCTGGAGTTCGAATCCCTGCTCAGCCATGGAAACCCAGTGGGTTACCTTGGGGAAATCACACACTCTCAGCTTCAGAGAAGGCAAAGGCAAGCCCTCTCTGAACAAATTCTGCTAAGAAAACCCCATGATAGGTTCTCCTTAGGGATGCCATAAGTCAGAAATGACATAAAGGCACACAACAAAACAAAAGTCTCTTTAGGATGCAGTATGTTACTGAAATCCACAGTAATAGGATTTTGTAAAATGTAATACAGATTAATAAATGTATAAACAAATCCAGGAGGCTAAAGAGCAGAATAATGAAGCTATAAAAGAGAAGAAATAGTCCTTTTTTAAAAAATTGATATTTCATCCCAGTGAAAAACAAACAAAAAGGAGACCCTCCCCGATGTAAATTGAGAGTGAGGCTAGCAATAATGTGGAGAGGAACAGAAAAAATGGGGGAAGGAGTGGGGAAGAATTTGAGCATCATGTTGTTAAAAACATCAAGGCAGCCACATTACATATAAAAATATATACCAGAAGAAACCAATCAGTGGAGTGGCTAAACTGTTAGACAAAAAGGGTGTGGACCCATTTAGAATACTGTGTACAGTTCTGATTGTTCAATTTAAAAACAACAACAAACCAGCATCATAGGATTAGAAGACATGCAGAAAAGGACAATCAAAATTGTCAGGAGGCTGGGGAAAAACTAAGAGGATCAAGGGGCTAGGGGGAATATGATCCAGGGATCCCAAATTGAGAGCAGTTTCCCTATGAATAATTTATAACGTATTTCGGAGTTGTGCAGATTTTATGCAAATCTATGCCATCCTTTCTCCTCTTTTGTTGTTGTTGTGGGCCTTCAAGTTGTTTCCAACTTATGGGGACCCTAAGGCAAACCTATCATGGGGTTTTCTGAGGCTGAGAGTATGTGACTTGCTTGTATATATAGGCACCTCAGATCTGATGCAAATTAATCAATTACAATTTGAAGCCTTACACACACACACACACAGAGATACATACGTGTATACAAACACTCCTACACATGTTTACTTGGCAACAGATCCAAGTAGTTTTCTACTGAGGGCTACTTCCTACTAAGTATGTTTAGGATTATTGCAGCCATAAGCAGACATATGTTTGAATGACAACGGCATTAAAAGCATGTCATCTAGTGTAAAATATATCCTCAGCCACAGCACGACACTGTTGCAGATTGCAATGCATTGCTAATGAAAATCCAGGCATCCTGATTAAAAACCTCTTTCCAGAAGTTGTTCTTCTGCTTAATCTGTTTCAAATAAAGATGATAAAACAAACAACTGTTTATAAATAGATTGCAAAAGAGCAAGGGCTTGCTGAGCTCTCTGTTGTAAGCCTGGTGGTTGTCTGTCAATGGGAATTCCTGCTCTCCTCCTTGCAGGCTGCTGCTCTTTATTTGGAAAACCCACCCAGTGTGATCCTCTGGGACAGTTGTCGGAAACCATATGTACCCTACTCCACCCCCCAAATCTGCTCAGTGATGAGGGAGTTCTGTTTAGCAGATAGGGCTGAGAGCCAATACTCCTGAATTCTTCTAACTCTGGTTATGTTAGCGACTCCCTGTGTGGCCTTGGAAAAGACACTTAACTGTTCCATGGCTGTTTGCAGGAAAGAGGTGAGCAAAACTATCTCAAGGAAGCATAGGTAGGGCTGGGTGTGCCCTGTAAGAAATGTATTTGGGACAACAGTGTGCTATGGGGCAAAAAAATCTTCACATTTCAAACCAAACACAATGGAATTGGAAGACAGTTAATGAAATATAGATGATCAAGGCCAGGCCTGTGTAATGTATGGCTCACTAAACTCAATACACCACATTAGGCATATTCAATGGTCTGCCAATCAACTGAAAGCACTA
Organism: Gambelia wislizenii; assembly: GCA_030847615.1. Lineage (NCBI taxonomy): Eukaryota > Metazoa > Chordata > Lepidosauria > Squamata > Crotaphytidae > Gambelia > Gambelia wislizenii. Next base: position 93,498,285 of record JAUMIR010000004.1, read on the forward strand.
CTTTTTTTTTTTTTTTTTTTGCAACTGTAGGCAGGCAGTACAACCTAATGTTTAACCAAGCCTGTTGTAGTCAATCAAATGTAGCTGAGGCTGGGCAGGGAGCTACATTAGACTTGATGTGTCACTAGTTGCGCAAACCTGATCTAGGCCATGAAGTGAGCAGCAAGGTCATCTGTGGTGGCTGGTGACTTCCATGTTATTGGGGCAGTGAACCTGCTGTGGCCTTCAGTCCGAAATCTAAAGGAACTATCCAAGGCACTGAGACTATTTTAGGAATAGATTTCAGCACCTTGGGTAGTTTCTTTTAAGGTCAAACAAAACCCCAGAGTGGATTCAATGCCACATTGACATGGAAGCACAAATCCTGATGGTTGATGTGTCCTAATTTACAGAGCTTTACCCTCTATTTGAAGACCAGTTTGTTGTTGTTTTAGGAAAATGTATCACAGGAAAAGAGCCTGGAGGATGAAAGACGACATGGAGTTGGACAAAATCCCAAAATGCTCATTTATATTTATAAATGCAAATTTTGAAATAATTACCAGCATTCAGATAGGCAGTCGATACATCTCACCGTAGGTGAGAGTGTGACCAGGGGACCCACATGCCTGTTGAGTTTGCTGTTCAAACGTTCACTGTTTTTGAAGGATTCCTTCAAAATTCCTTCTTAGAGTTCTTAACTTTACACTGGATTTGGACTGGTATTGGAGGCCATTATGGTTTGCAGTCATTGACACCTTTATCTGCCATGGATTTCATTCATGATTGACAACAGAACTGAAAATAAAAATAAATGTGTCTAATACCTTGCTGGGTTATTATTATTATTATTATTGCAGTTGTTATTCACTTTCTGCATTTACATACCAAGTTGGAGTGGTAGAGCAGAGACTGCTGATCTGACCCCATTTCCATTTTTAAAGTTAAGGAACTTAATGTCTGAAATCTGAATCTCTTTATAAACTGAGTTTGGGGTTTATAAAGTATTTCATCTGCTGAACAATGCACTGACAATGTGTCTTTCAGCATGACTTTTATAATAAAAAAAACACACGTCATTTTGTTTTGTTTATCACAATCTCTTTTCATTACACACGCTATAGGGTTCTGTTTTACTAGGCTAAGTTTACATGTTCAGGGCAACATAAGGTTGGAGGGTCCATATAAAATGGGTTCATGTTAGTTTAAAGTAATTCAAAAATTACTGCCTGAGCACACTGATCTGGTTAAACCCACATTTGCAGCTCTCATTTATGACAAAAGCCCCATAAATTGTTAATTTCAGTATTATGATCAGACCTGCCCTTTGATCCTACCACCCTCACTAGATGCCTTTGTATATGTGCACAAGTCCAAGAGCAGAAACATTTTTGTTTATTTGTGCAGCAAACTGGCAAATGATTTTTCATGTCAGTTTCTGTGTGATACACACAGACAGACACAGACACATTATGTTCTCTCTTTCTTACACACACACCCACACAACTTTGATATGGAGAAAAGGCAGCCTTCCCTTTCCCTCCTTTTCTTTCCAGATCCAATCATCCTTCTGGTCTTTATTTAATTTTCAGCTGTTTTATTTGAACATTCATAAACTTTGAGCCCTAAGCCAGGCTTAAAGCCACATCAGGAACATATTAAAAAAAGAGAAAGAGAGAGAGAGCACTATGTCTCAAACAATGCTGAGAAGAATAGGCCCATGTTGAGACGATGTACACTTGATAAACATGTGGATTTACAGGCGCACCGGACTAAGCAGCCACTTCTGTAGCATATAGCTTTTTTTATTTATAGATGTCTATTTTGTGGAGTGAAGAGCAGGTTCTGTTTAGCTCTCTCACTGGGTGGTCCAAGATAGCTCTCGCTTAGGCTTTCAGTAGCCTGCAGGCGTAATTGGTATGCATGCTGTTGTATCTAAGATAGCTTAATAAAGCATTACATATCTTACTGCTTCCATATTTTATTACCTAACCCAGTGCATGTGGTCAGCGAGTAATTCAAATCAGCTGTGTTTTTACTTTCTGTTTTAAGGTTGAAGTATGAATTTCTCTGTGAATTCTTTGAAATGAACTAATACGATGCATGCAACGATAAAGGGGGTTAATCAGAGACAGACTGTTAGTACAATATTGGGTTGCCCCAGGTGTAGTTTATTTTCATATTATTGGTGGTTTTACTATAGAGTATATTAAGAAGAAGAAATAATATTTCTTCTGAGCACATGGAACAACGACAACAACGGGGAAAAAAATCCTGCAGACTTACTTCAGAAATGTCAGTTTGCTTTCCATTTAATGGCTACTGCATCTCTTCCACTCAATTAGGTTAGACTGAATTAGCCCATTTATTCATTAACTTACCTGTAACAGGTTATTAAGTCTATATATTAAAGGAATGTGAAGGAGTCTTTATGGGGAAAAAACCCCACAAGAAATTCAATTAAGCCAGCAAATGCTCTAATGAGGCCTTTTAAAATGTGACTAAAGGTATTTTGGGGGAGACTGGTGCTTAAAGAACTGTCGTAAGAGTCATGCATCTCTCCAGATGCTGCTGGACTTCAACTTCCAGCATTCATTGCCATTGAGTATGCTTGCCAGGGCTATTGGGACTTGCAGTCTAATACTGGGAGAGCTAACCTCATAATTACAGAAAGAAAATGATGTTGTAGAATTTATTGTAGAATGATTTTTATTCTGAGAGGTGAACCACAGGTGACCACCTCATAGATTTGTCAATTGTGTCACAGGTCTACATAGTGCTATTAACATTTAATCTATTTTTGTACTGCTTCTGGTTGTTCTGGTTAGTTCCTTTTGTATTAGCCCCTTACCGTGAGCTGTATGTAACAACTTTTCAGGGAACATACATTGAAGGATTTTTTCAAGAGCCAAGCATTTCATGAGATCAGAATTCTGTTCAAGGATTTACCTTTCCATCAATTAAGATACCAATAGCTTTACAGGAGGCAATGTCCTTGCAAGATCTCAACTCTCTTCTACATTAAACACTGCAAAATCCCTGCAGGTTAATTAAAGACTAGCCTAGTAATGTAAAACCTTAAAATGTAGCAATGTAAAACCTTAAAACATAGCAGTGTGTGTGTGGCAAATTTCTCTTTTATTTATTGCACTTTTACAGCAATAACCCAAGTACAACAACTGATAAACAGAGTTTCAAATATTAAAAATGTCAAAAACAAATGAGGAATAAAAACTGCATATGTTATTCCAAGACAAAACCAGCAATAAAGAGTAAAAACTTTGCCACATAAAACAAAAGTAAAACTGGCAGCAAAACCAAAGTGTGTTAAGACTGGAAAGTACTAAAACAGGTCTTAAAACATCTGGATCTGGCCCTAAAAAGGAGGCATCCCACAGTTGTGGGGTACACCTGGAAAAGGCCCTCTCTCTTGTATCCACCTGCAGGAGCACTTAGAAAAGGACCTCAGATGATGGCCTTACTCTCTCCAGCTACCCCGATATGGTAAGGACAGTCCTAATTAATTCTCCGTCCCACTTGATCAGCTGATTTTAAAATGTCCCATATTCTTTCTCTTCCCACTTTCCTCCTTTGCCCTCAGCCTACTTCAAACTGAGTTCAGAGAACAAAAGTAGTTTGCACCCCTTTAATTCAGCAGGGGGAGAAGAGAGGAGGGGGCAGAATCTTGCACTTCCCCATAGGTTCAGGCAAAAGCAAACTGCTTCAACCTCTCCTAGCTTGTGTGGTCTTCCTCATTAGTAATTTTTGCTGCCTTGACCATGCTTTCGTGTTGCTTGGCCACACACGTCCTTGTTTTAATCTGTAACATATTGGAAGGTATGTGACCTTAGAGATGAAATGTTTTCCTGTAAGATACACTCATCCCCCCCCCCCCAATTTGGTGAGTCCAGGAGTTCACTAGAGGCCAGAACAAAAACTGAGGGAGGCCGAAGAGTTTGGGCATTGATTGCTATAAAAAGCTTTTTTGGAAAAAAGTGTTTCATAGATAATGATAAAAATACTACCCAACCAATTCATTTTAATTAGAAAATACATTGTGCAGCTTCTGAAAAAAGTAAGTCAATTTGCCATATTTTACACATCAAAAATAGTTGTATAAACTTAATAACAATGACTATGAAATAAACACATATTGTATAAGTGAGTCTAACGATCTGTTAGTAAAGTGAAATGCACCATGGTTTCTCTGCAAAACTTGAAATTCCTTCAGATATGTTATTTCAAAAACCAAATTTACTAAATTTCATTTTCTCTGATTAAGCACTAAAATCTTATATGGTATCAGCATGTGTGTCAAAGCTAAGAATGAATTTTCTCCTACAGTTGTGGATGCAACATGGGTGAATCCTACAGCATGCAAACTCTACATGTATGGCAAGCCTTCCTTGTACTTGTATAATGTTTTAGTGAATTCATTAAGTATAAGTGTTGGGGTTTCTCAGGATTCTTGCTGTGTGCTTTCAAGCCATTTCCAACTTACGGTGATTCTAAGGAGAACCTATCATAGGGTTTTTCTAAATATTTCTAAATGTTTAAGTGCAGTGCTAGAAATCTGAGGATTGAAGGAAAATTTCCTTGGCTGGGTGGGGGGGAGCCCAGATTCTTGGTTGGGGAAGAAATGGCTTCACCCCCCCCCCCATCACTACACCCTGAATTAGAGTGAATACTCATCCTTCCTCATCAGTGCCATGATACTTTGTGCAGTAGGGGAAATGCAGCACAGAATTGGTAAAGAGGTAGTACAGCAATACCTGACTACTCTAAATGAGTTCAAGGCTCCAGGTCCAGATAAACTACATCCAGGGTATTAAAAGAAGTGGCAGAAGTAATCTCAGAACCAATGTCAATAGTTTTTTTTAGAATTCCTGGAACAGGAGAGGTCCAAGCAGATTGGAGGAGGGCAAATGTTGTCCCCATCTTCAAAAGCGGGGGAGAGAACTCAAATAATTACCGCCCAGTTGGCCTGACATGAATACCAGGAAAGATTCTAGAGCAGATTATAAAACAGACTAGTAAACAGAGTTAGAAAGGGTTGCCACAATCCCTAAAAGTCAACATGGGTTTCTCAAAAATAGATAACTCTGATGGAGGGTGTCCGATTTTGGCACTCTAAAGCAACAAAGGAAGTATACTAATAATAAGATTATGTAACTAGTTTGTTGATATATCTAACTGTAAACATAAATTGATAAACAACAATTTTTTTTGTTTTCCAATATAATTAGTTCAATTTAGTACAATACAATCCCCAAAAGAAGCTTGTTTCAGCATGAATAACAACTTGTTCCAACAAAAATAATTTGACAATTATTTCTACAAACACAAATGGCTTAGTACAGCATAATGATCCTCACTGACTTAATACAGAATAAATAAAACCAAAAACAGCTTTTTTGCAGCAAGTATTAACAACAATTATAACAAATGACCAATTCTATTTGGCTTAATACAGCATAAGCTACCAAAACTGCTTGCTGCAACCTATATAACAATTGACCACACCCAAAACAGCTTTATAGCAGTATATACAACCAGCTTTTTACAGCATGTATAGCAAAATGACCAAACAACTTGTATCCGGATTCTTTATCCAGTTGTTTCGATCCTACTGGATGTTCATCAGTGTTTTTCTTTATCTCCAGTGTATTTAATATATGTAGTAGTCTTTCCTACATTAATACAAAATTAATATGAATTGTTTTAACAGGTTAAATGTTTTAGCTGTATTAAGTATTAAACCATAAGTATTTTTAACTGTGCTTACCACTGTTTTTGAACTGCTGTGAGCCCTTTCCCCACTTGTGCAGCATGGACGTTGATTTTTACAGTCTGTTCATTTAAAGAGTTTTTTAATTAGTTATAATGCTCTAAAGAAATTTAATTTTTATGTAATTTACATATGATGGATCATTGAGAGAGAGAAAATACTCAGGGCAGTCAAGGTAAGCCTAACCTCCATTATATATAAATTACATAAGAATTAAATTTCTTTAGAGGCTGGATGGCCATCTGCCAGGCATGCTTTGATTGTGTGTTCCTGCATGGCATGGGGTTGGGCTGGATGGTCCTCGTGGTCTCTTCGAACTCTATGATTCTATTATTCTAAAATCTCCAGGATTCCACAGGAAGAAGCTATGGCAGTTAAAGAGGAATCCATAGCATTATAACTGTATTGTGTGAAAGGGCACCATGTAGGTGTTGAAGTGAACCTGCCAACACAGAGAACTGCAAAGTTGTGCAAATGGGCACATTCTGCCTGTCACAAAGAATAGTTTGATCCACTCAATCCATGTTCACTTTGACCTCTTCTACTGTTCTTGGTCACAACCAACAAAAGAGTTACTCTCATGACATATGGACATTTGCCCGTATGCATAGAGATGTTAGGATACACTCCCAGCTTCTATGGGAATGGATGAGAATGGGATTGATCAAATGGCTCCACTCAGGACTGGCTGATTTATTTATTCATTTCATTGGCCTTTCTGCAACTTTGTCCTTGCCTTGCCAGGAAATGTGTCTGAGTCTAACAGTAATTTCCCTACTCCCAATAATTCACAGTTCAAGTTGTCTCTGACTCAGAAGCAGTAATGGGGCCATTCCTTCTCCTCCTCATTCAGAAACTGAAGGTTTAACTCCATGCCTCAGCTCCATTCCATAGAGCTGGTGAGGAAGGCATATAATGGTCTTTCTTATAGGTACAAAGGCAAGCCAGCTTCTGAGGGCCACTTGTGCCCCTATGACTTTTTCTGAAAGGTGGGACAGCACCAAGAAGCAGGGCAGTCAGGAAATTATTGAGGGCCTATACCTCAGCAGGGGGTGCCCTGGACCACTTTCTTATCTGCAACCACCTTTCATTCTGGCTGAGACAATGGCAGTAGTATAAAAGCAGTAGATGATGCTGCCTGCTTGCTCTTTTATTGTTCAGTCATGTATACATATGTTAGAAAAGAGGAGGAGGAGGAGGAGGAGGAGCAGGGGACAAGGTAGATTCACTGAGGGAGATGGCTCTTTGAAAATGCTTGCTAAAGGATCCTCCAGAATCTGGGTCTGTCACATTCCCAGAATGCCCTGAACCGTGGAAAGCTTTTCTGGCAAAGACCTTGAATGACAGGTACCTTTCAAGTTCAGAACAAGAAACTTTCACATTGCACAGTCCATGGAGGTGCTATCTGTGAACTGGCAAAGGCAAGACCCCTGAGAACTGAATTAATTTGCCCATGTGCACTGTGGGAAATTGGATTGACTCCCTCCAGTTATACCCATCTGGATGTACCCTCAGAGCTAAGTGATGATTCGGATGGCGATTTTCTGCTGGAATAAACTAATTGGAAAGTTCTACTTCCTGCCTGAAGAAGAAATGGAGGCAGCAGGGTATGGGAAAAAAACACGGTGGTGCAGAGGACATTTTAGGTGTCATTGCCACACAGAGGAGCAATTAACATCCCACCCATTGCTCTACAGTGTGCTCATAAAAGCCCTCTGGGATTTTTGGGGTCCTGTTTCCGACTTTTAATATCCAGACTCTACCACATGCTGCAAACTTAATCGTGTTCATCTGTGTCTTTTTAGAAATGTGGCTGCCTGCTGGTTGTGTTTAATCCTTTATCTTATTCCTGCTAATCTGTTTTCTATTTCTAGACAAATTCCCAAATCCTGGCCACCTAAATAGAACCCACAAAATGTTCACATGTTACCAAGGAAAAGGAGCCTCTTTTAGAGGGCAGATCTGAATCAATACTTCTTGAAATCATTCCACCCCAACCAGAAACGTTTCCTTCATTTACCCGGCTGAAAAAGCATCTTCTCAAGACTGTTTCCGTTTAGTCACAAACTTCCCACTAAACTGTTAATTGCTATGATTAAGGAACAACATACATTTAGCAGGCATCCAAAGAACACGGGCCCAGACTTTTATTGCTAGGAAAGTTACAGTGAAAAGCATCATGTGTTTGACTGGCTAGGTGGTCTGGTGCAAGCAAAATCACATGCTCCATTTGAGTATCACAAGCAGTACTAACTGGAAGTGTTGTGGACAGAATGTGATGCCATGTGGCCAATGATGACATAATGACTCATTCTGTTCCTTCTAGCCATCAGACACCATGATTCTTTCAGTAAGTATTGGGATCCCCCCCAACACACACACACACACACACACACACACACACACTGAAACAAACCTTTGTGGTTGCAAAGTGCTCTTTCTCTCTCTCTTGGTATCCCACATGACTGTGTAGTTTTTATACATACTGTATAAAATGTAAATATTTTATAAAGCTATTTTGATCTAGTTTTTGATATGTTTATGTGTTTAACCTTTTAAATTGCTTTAGTAAGTATATATTGTCCAGTGTTGCTGGATACTTTTCAGTTTGTGCAGCCTGAGACTATGGACAGGATCCTTGGAGAGGTTGAGATCCACCACATGTATACTAGATGCTTGCCCTTCTTGGCTGATTAAACATGCCAGAGGAGGACTAGCTGAGTGGGTAAGGGAAATGATTAATGCCTCTTTACAGCAAGACAGGGTCCCAACACACCTGAAGGGGGCTGTGGTAAGACATCTTCTGAAAAAAACAAACAAACAAAAAAACACCCTTCCCTGGATCCTACTATACTAGATAACTACAGGTCAGTCTCCAACCTTCCATTTTTGGACAAGATACTGGAGTGTGTAGTGGCTTCCCAGCTCCAGGAGTTCCTGGATAAGGAGGATTATCTAGATCCATTTCAGTCTGGTTTCAGACCTGGGTATGGGACAAAGGCTGCTTTGGTTGCCTTGGTAGATGACCTATGCAGGGAACTACACAGGGGGAGTTTGTCCCTGTTGGTTCTGCTAGACCTCTCAGTGGCTTTCAGTACCATTAACCATGGTATCCTTCTGAGTCACCTCTCTGGGATGGGATTTGGAGGTACTGTTCTGCAGTGGTTCCACTCTTTCCTGAAGGGGCACTCTCAGAGGGTGATGCTGGGGAATTCCTGCTTGACCCCTTGGCCATTGCCCCAAGGAGTTACTCAGGGTTCAGTCTCATCCCCTGTGCTATTTAACATCTACATGAAACTACTGGAAGAGGTTGTCCAGAGTTTGGGGGTAAGGTGTCACCAGTATGCTCTATTACTCATCTCCATCTCTATTACTCCTCTCCATCTAATTCCAAGGAATCTGTTCCTGTGCTAAACCGGTGCCTGGCAACTGTAATGGACTGGATGAAAGCAAAAAAAAATGGAAGCTTAATCCAGACAAGATAGAGGTCATCAAAAAGGCAGATATGGGAATAGGGATCAGCCTATGCTAGATGGGCTTACACTCCTCCTGAAAACACGGATTTGCAGTTGGGGGGTACTCCTGGATTCAGTGCTGAACCTGGAGCCCCAGGTTTCAGTAGTGGCCAGGAATGTTTTTGCAGAGTTAAAGCTAGTGCACCAACTGTGCCCATTCCTGGAGAAATCAGATCTGGCCATGGTAGTACATGACTTGGTTACATCCTGTTTGAATTACAGTAATGTGCTCCATGTGGGACTACCTTTGAAAAGTGTTCAGAAACTTCAGTTGGCCCAAAGATCTGAAGCCAGGTTGTTAACTGGGGCTGGCTAAAGGGAGCACCCAAATCCTTTGTTGGAACAGCTCCATTGGCTGCCGGTCCATTTCTTGGCACAATTCAAAGTGCTGGTTTTGACCTATAAAGTCATATATGGCTTAGGTCCAGGTTATTTGAAGAACCGTATCTCCCTGTATGCGCCCATTAGAACACTAAAATTGGCTGGAGAGGCCCTTCTTTCTGCCCCAGCACCTTCTCAGTCTTGTTTGGTTGGAACAAGGGAGAGGGCCTTCTCAGTGGCTGCTCCCAGACATTGGAACTCCCTCACTGGAGAGGTCAGGATGTTCTCCTTCTACTGGCAGTTCAAAACATTTTTGTGCTGCCAGGCTTTTACAAACTGATGATGCCTGGGCTTCTAATGCTGTGCAGTGCTGTTTTTAAGGTTTTTAAAGGGCATGTAGATAGCTTTTAATGCATTTTAATATTTTTAAATGCTTAACGTTTTATCTTACAAATTGTTTTTTAAAATCTTATATATATACTTTTGACTTTTGTAAGGCTTTTAACTTGTATTGTTTTAAATATGTTGTTGGCTGCCTTGAGTCCCATTATCAAGAGAAAGGTGGGGTATAAATGAATAAAATAAATAAATAAGTGTGTGTGTGTATGTGCGCACATGCGTGCAAACACACACACAGTCTGTCTAAAATACTTCTGCAGTAAATATTCATTTATAATCAATTACTTGTAAAACTCCCCCCCTTCTCTCTGCATGTGTGCATTCATGTATGTGTGTATTCATTTATAGTCAGTTCTTGCAAAACTATTTTAAAGGGACAAAGTAAATTAACATTCCCAAACCCAAACTAAGCTATTATGTCATTGTAAATGAGTCACATCAATCCTGGGCTGCATTCCTCTGTACACTTACATGGTTGTAATCATGGTGAATGAACTGAAGCATACATCAGAGTAAACATGCACAAGATTGAATTGGATAAATCTGAATTCCTCTGACTCTCTGGACCTTATTAGATGCGGTAAATATGGCATCATAATGATGCCCAATGAATGCAAAAGGGCACCCATTTTGCACAACATTGTGGTTTTGTGTTCTTGTGTTGAGAAAAAGGTGTCCTTTTTTATTGTCGGTCCAAGCCGTCAATTGATCTGCCGTGGAGTTTTTTTCGCATAATTGCAAGTGTCTGAAACCACACCCTGTTCTGTTTGCGTGATTACAGCATCAATGGGCAGTGCCCGCCAGAACACTTTTGGGTGAGAATGTGAAAACTAGGTACGGGGCACTCTTTTTATGAACCTCCCTGTTTTGCAGGAAAGTTTTTAAGTGTGCTTCTCTGCTTGTATGTTTGTTTTGTTTTTTTAATTTAGCTGTTTTTAGACTTTTAAGCACGCTCGTGTCTACTCACAAGAACCACCGAGAGCCCAAGCACTCACCAATGAGGAAATACGGGGCTGCTTTTTCACACTATTAGGCAGTGTTTGATTAAAAAAAGGTTATTTTGCTGGCACACTTATGGTTTAAAATATGTTGCAAGAGGAACATTTTTAGAGGCTTGTCAGATAAAGTCCTCTGTTTCAGTGCAACTAGGTACATTTTCAATGGAGCCTCCGTGTGCTCCTGTTATATGTTGCAGCAAACATTAACAAAGGCTCTAGAACTCCCTCAATGAGATTACTAAATGACCCTCCCTAAAGTTCAAATCCTAGTATTCCATAGGAGAAAACCATAAAGTAGGTTCATAGTGCTGCCATTAAGTAGCATGACAGGGCCCTAGGGTTCCAAGTGCTGATAAAACTGGTCATAGCAGATTTTATCTTGATCAGAAGTAGGTCTTGTATAAAGCTCAGTTGGTCCTAAATGACCACTCAAGGCCAAGCCATGCCAAAATACTTTGCACCACAACAGGAATAGCCCAGAAAACTATTTCATTGCTGGGGAGATCCATTCTGCACCCACTTTATCACTGTGAGGACTGCAGTGAAAATTCAGAGGGAACAGACACAGGAAGTCACCATCCCTTCTCAATGAAAGGTCCTAGTACTTAGGCCTTGCAAGCCCAGGCTCTACTGCATTATCACCACAGCTTGGGAGAGTTACTTTTTTGGACTAGAACTCCCAGACATCCAGACTACGGACTTTTTCGGACAAAGAAAAAACAACACTAGCAGCCTTGCCACTTCGCAAGGCTGCAGCGCTGCAGGGCGTCCGTTTCGCATGACGCCCGTCCCTAGCGGTACTGTTGCAGTACCGCTGGGACATTTGAGCGTTATATTTAGCAGATTTTTACTCACGATCATGAGTAAAAATCTGCTAAATATAGCGCTCAAATGTCCCAGCAGTACTACAACAGTACCGCTAGGGACGGGCGTCATGCGAAACGGACGCCCTGCAGCGCTGCAGCCTCGCAACGTGGCGAGGCTGCTAGCGTTGTTTTTTCTTTGTCCGAAAAAGTTGTACAACTCCAAACAGTCAGTGTGGGCAAGTTGTAATCCAAAAAAAAAGGAGAATGTTTTTAAGCTCTGCTATTGACCATCAAATATCACCAGGAACTACACTTGAGTAGTATTTTGAGCCTGCTGAGGAAGAAGGCATCCATTAAAGAGTTTTGGTGTGGTTTTGCTAGAAATGAAAAACAGCAGGGAAGGCAGTTAACGGGGTCTCAAAGAAAAATACAGACTAAATTTTTCCTTTTAAAAATCAGCTGGATTTTGTTTAAAAGTCGTTTTAAGGTTTAGCATTTATTCAACATGTACCTGTAGCTGTAGCTGTTTGTTCTCTAACCCAGCACTTGTTGCTGGTTGTTTAATGAATCACCCGCAAGCTTCATGTGATCTTTTCCACCATTTGCAATCAATAATGTGATGAAAATTAGGGTTGTTTTTTAAATGAGCAGACTAAACATTTGTCTTTTGAGTTGTGGGGGAACAGGCCAGAGAAACAAAATCACTTGCACTGAAATTGCATTCCTCTTTCTCATCTGTTAAAAAGACAGCTCTAATATATGATCTGACCACAGACCTGAAATCTGGTATATCCTAAATTTTAAACTAAGCTGAATGTCACTTCTTTATGGGGCTGTAGGGAAACCACTAAACTAAATATTTTTTCTCAGTTCTCCAAGCCTGAGTTCACACAACTAGTTCAAATGACAGTCCTTGTTTGCATAACTTAATCTGATGTCTCGTGTGTGCTACGACTTGTGCATGATGGGAACACTTGTATGATTTGGTTTCTTTATTAACATCATTAGAAGAGGAAGCCCCCATATATCAATCAGTCTCCGTCACATCTGAAAGAGGATGGAAAAACCTTTGTGTCTGTGACCACTTAGTGGGCATATCAAAGCCCCAGAAGTTCCCATAGATTAGGTGAGTTTAAATTTGCCTGCCTTATTTAGGACATTATCCAAAAATGCTGTATTGCCTAAAAATGCTGTATTTGCAAGATTGAGGAAGGCAGAAACATTGTAGCATTAGAACTGAAATTATCAAACGTCAACCACTAGCATTTTAAGAATGGGATTAAAGGTCCCGCTACAGTAGCACTTGTCTTCGCATTGCTTTCTAATAATGCTGTAATGCCCACTTACTTCTGTAGCTGGGGTGTGACAACTGCTTATCTTGAGCTGTTGCACTCCTCCTGGATTCTTGCTTGCCTTGACTTTGAACAGACTTCTGGACTGCTGCTTTAACCCTTTGCTGACCACAGACTTGGACCAACTCTACTGAATTCTGGATTGACTTTTGACTTCACTGGCATCTGGTATGGACAATTGGTAATCATACTCTGAACTGGCTTTTGACTGTCCTTGCATACTGTATGAACTATTGGTGACTGACTTCTGGACTGGGTCTTGACTTCTCCTACTTCTTTTGTGGACAATTGACAACAGGCTAGAACTGCACCCCTTACCCTGTTGTTCTTGCATTCCTCCCCTGTTGCTCCTCAGGCACTTGCCACTGTGAGTTCAGGACAAGTACCCCCAAGCTACACACCTGATCCTTCAGAGGGATTGGAATCCCAAGTAGACCAGGTAGCTTACCCAATTCCCAGATCCAAGAACCACCAATCCACACAGCCATCATCTTTTCAGGATTCTGCTTCAATTTATTGGCCCTCATCCTGCCCATTACGCCATTCAGGCACTACTCATGCACCAGCTGACTCTGATGACAAGGAAAAGTAGAGCTGAGTGTCATCAGCATACTGATGGCACCCTGTGGCATCACTAAGGCTGGTGTCACCCTTCCCCCTGATGGTGTCACCTGGTGCAATTTAGCCTCTACGCATCCCCCTAGTACCGTCACTGATGACACCTAACTCACAAACTCCTACTCACCTCCCCAGCAACTTCTTATTGATATTGAATAGTATGACAGACAATATGGAACCCTGTGGCACTCCACAGTGCAGTGGCCAGGGGGCTGAAAAGCAGTCCTTCAGTGCCACTCTCTGGAACCAGCCTCACAGATAGGAATGGAACACAGTGTCTCCTACTCCCATCTGGTGGACCCAGTCCAGTAAGATTCCATGCCCAATGGTATCAAAACTCATTGAGAGAACCAGGAAGATCAACAAGGTAGCACTCCCCCAGTTTTTCTCCTGGAGCAGACCATCAGTCAGAGCAACCAGGACTATCTTGGTACTGAATACTGGCCTGAAACCAGACTGAAATAGGTGCAGATAATCTATTTCCTCCAAGAACATATGTACTCTTACCTTGAAAGTCTTGAATTGGTCCACCAATCAGTCAAGGACTCATTAGATGGCATTTAGATAGCATGTGTCATACATCAACCCTAATGAAAAGGAACCTCAGAGAGTTCTGATGAGAAGCAGTGAAACAAGGTTCATTAAATGTATTGCACAATCAGCTAGACAGACCAATTTCTCTTTGGTGAGAGAAATCTCAGATAGGTTGATATCCCAAGTTAACTAGGCACATTTCTAGGATGGAGGACCATCGCCTCCCAAAAATACTACTCTATGGTGAACTCGCCACGGGTCAGCGTAAGAGGGGCGCTCCAAAAAAGCGATACTGAAACAACATCTCAGGCTCGGCCAAATTGATCACCAACAGTGGTCCACCCTGGCCTCACATCGGGAGGCATGGAGACGCACTATCCACAATGCTGCAGCCTTATTTGAGAACTCACGCCGAACAAGTCTTGAAGAGAAATGACAACGCAGAAAGAATCACAACCCAAAAACATCACCCAAGGAGACCTTCTGCTGTGCTTTCTGCAACCGGACTTGTTTATCTCGGATTAGCCTTTTTAGTCATCAGTGCTTGCAGAAAGCATGGGATGAGTCCTTCCTGAATCTTTGTTTGGGAAGTAAAGCCAGAGAGAGAGAGAGAGAGAGAGAGAGAGAGAGAGAGAGATCTCAATGAAGATATGCTTCTGCCACCACTACTCCCTTTCTGGTCATTCTCACACCAACTCGGCTGCTTGCAACTTCTGTAGTCAATACTAAGAATTCCATGGGAAAATTTGGATAGGTACTGCTAGTCCCTTGACAGCACCCTTTCCCAGGCCCAGTGGCATATGGGATGTCTTTTGGTTTTTTCTCTCATTATGCCTAAGGACGAGATCACGTTCCTGGGTCCAGCTGGACCTGAAACAAGGATAAAGAAACACCAACAGTTTTCTTTTGACTGCTCTACTTTCTGGTACACATTACCAGATTCAGACTCATTCTGCTTAGCAGGTACCAAAGAAAATATTTGTATATGACATTTGAGCAAAGACAAAATTAAGACAAGAACAACTATTACTATCTTTCCTTCTCTAAGGTAGTTTCTAAGATAGAATAAGATGGTTTCTAAGATAGAGCCTGGAAAAGCTACTTTGGGGCCCATGCTGATGTGAAGATTTGGGGAGTTTTAGTCTAAAAAGTAACTCTTCCAAAACCCTTAGTTTTAAGGGGTGGGAGGGTTAGGATGGGGAAGGGTTGTTTTAACTTGATGTTGTTTTAATCTTGCTGTACGCCACCCCGGTTGCTGAGCAGAGGGGCGGGTTAAAAATAAATAATAATAATAATAATTATTATTATTATTATTTTCCAAGAGCTGTATAATGTTTGCATTGTCCTCCCACCCAACTGATGCCAGAAGTTAGTGAAATAAGGGGATGATAGGAAATCAGGGGATGATAGGACACTCAATCCCCAGCAGAAGCCAAAAACTATCTCAGCAGACTTAGTAGCAACCCATTCCCAAGAATACTCATACACAGAGTGTTTGATGTCCAAATAAACAGGAGGCACTTTTCTCTTCAAAGTCAAGCAGTTGCAATATGTACAAATATTTGCAATTGAATGACAAACTGCTTCGCCAGACATTAGCATTCATGAGGAGAGAATGAGCTCTGCACTGAGCTCTCTTATATGCACAGTTACAGGGCATTGGCTTACTCAACCACATGGGTGCATTACATCAGATCTTGCACTCCAGAAGTATGCCCTCTAGTAACCCTCCTTCTGCAGCTGTAGGACCAAGGCTAGCATGACTTGGCAGTTCCTTGGTTTCAGCCATCATGACTCAGCATGACTGCAGTTGTTTGGACATTTTCTCTGAATTTCAGTTTCCAACTCCTGACAATCCCCTCCAAAATGGTCAAACTACTGCACAGGACACATGTTATCACCATAACATAACATCATTTACATACATTGTTAGACATCATTCATCTGTCAGTTGACCTTCCCTTTTGACAGTTTTCACTTTACACACTAGGGACAAGGCCCAGCCTCTTTGCTAACTCATCATGGCTTCCTGCTAGAAGGGCTTTTGTGAGCAGGTCTGCAATGTTGTCCTCAAATGCACAGCTACTCAGACACAAGACACCTTCTTGTATTAACTGCCTCATGTTTTGGTAGCGTACCACAATTTATTTTGTCCTACACTTCAAGTTTTCTGCTTCTGCCATAGCTATGCAGGCTTGGGAGTCCTCGTGCACCTCAACAGGCATGTGGCACGACTGCAAGGATTTGCCTTACCCATTGTACCTCACTTGCCATCTCAGACAAGGCTGCAAATTCATCTTCAGTTGTACTAATGGCCACACAGTTCTGCTTTCTGGATCTTCACACTATGGGGCTCTCTGCATACCTGACCACCAACCCAGTCGCTGACTTCCTATCAGACACCTCTGAAGCAAAAGAGCTGTCCACATAGCACTCAAGGGTCACCTGACTTCCTGCCAGCTTCAGACACATGTCCCTGGTCCCCTTGAGATATCTAATTACCCTCTTCAGGGCTTCCCTATCTGCCCTCCTAGGCTTGGAGACCCTCCTACTAACTACCCCAACAGCAAAACTTATGTCAAGCCTTGTGTTGTCGGCAATGAACAAAAGACTGCCAACCACTGAATGGTACAGATCTGGCCTCTCAAACTCCTTTTCTGCCTCCAGGTTCACAAAATCTGTGGCCATTGGGGTTCTGACTACCTTGGCCTCACTTAGCCTACACTTGGCTACAAAATTATCTATCTTTTCCCTCTGGCTCAGGAAAAATGCACCAAGACCACTTCTCTCTACTTCTACTCCTAAATAACACTTTAGGCTGCCGAGGTCCTTCAGCTTGAACCATCTTTCCAACCCCACCTGCACTTGCTTCACATCACTGGCACTCTTTGCCACCACACAAAGGTCATCCACATAAATAACTAACATGACAGCATTGTCACCTACCCCCTTGGTATATACACAAGCGTCAGCGACGCTTCTTGTATCTCCAAGTGACACCAAAACTTGATGAATGCACTTGTTCCAACAGTGTGCACTTTGCTTTAAGCAATAGAGCGCTTTGCACAACAAGTACACCTTGCTCTCTCCTGCACTGTCATACCCTGGTGCCTGCTCTATGAATACTGTCTCTTACAGATCAGCATTCAAATATGCTGTTTCAAAGTCAAAGTGTTGCACAACCCTCTGGCTCTTGGCTGCTACAGCTAAAACCATCCTAAGACTCCCTGGCTTTGCTGTGGGTAAAAATGTTTTTGTCAAAATTGGTGTAGCTCTCCTGTGAAAACCTTTTTGCAGCCAAGCGTGCCTTACACTTTTGTGTCCCATCAGGCATGTCCTTAAGCTTGTACACCCACCTGAACAAACAAGCTTTTGATCTTTGGGTCTCTCAACTACCTGGAACACTTTCCTCTCAACCAATGACTTGAACTCAGAGTCCATTGCTGAGTTCCACTTCTCCTGTTCTTCCTGAGGAAGCTTTAGGAGATCCTGAAAACTTTCAGGTTTCACTGCCATGACATTGCACAATCTGGCTTCCTGAACAACAAACCTATCAGAAACCTTTCTAACCCTCCTTGACCTTCTAGGAATGAGTACCCTAGTTCTTCCTGACTCATCTTCACTTGCACTGCTGCTATCTCTCCCTGTGTCAGGCTCAATGCTTGTTTGTGGTTGTGGGTGTGTTGGAGTGGCACGTGAAGTGGCAGGCTTTTCTTCTTCTACCTCCCCTTCATCATCAGGCATTACCAGCCCTCCATTTGTGGGACTTTTGGAAGTTGTTGGCACATCCCTCCCCAAGGCAACAAACACCTCCTGATTGCAATGCAATCTATCCCACCCTGAGTGCATTTCAAAATTTGCACTCCTGGAGAACACCACCTTTCCAGGATGGAGAGAAAACCTATACTTATTGCCCTCGTAGCCAAGGAAATACAACCTCCTGGTCTTAGACTTCCCAGGTTTCCTTAAGCTTGGGGATATCAGTACATTTGCATACTGGCCAAATATCCTCAGGTCCTTGAGGTTTGGTGCTGTACCATATAATAGATAATATGGGGTCTGGATGACACTAGATGTCCACAGTCTATTCAAATGGTAAGCAGCAGTCACCACTGCCTCCCCCCATAGCCCAGCTGGAGCTTGTGCATCTTCCATCATGCACTCCATCATGCACTTGAACATCCCAATTTTTCTTTCTGCAAGCCCATCCTCCCCTGGAGATGCTGGATTTGTGGTTTTGTGTCTAATACCCCTCCTACGCATCCAGGACTGCAGACTGTTAGACAAGAATTCCCCTCCTCTATCCGACACCAGACTGGAAACCTTATAAGAAGGGAATTCACATTCCACTGTGTTCACCCACTCACGGAACCTGTCTGCAGCCTGACTTTTCTCCTTCAGCAAGTATACGTAGGTGTACCTAGTGTGTCTGTCCACAATCAAAAGGAAATAGTGGTTTCCCCCTTCAGTGGAGTGGGCTTGTAGGGGCCTGCTAAATCAGTGTGAACAACTTCAAAGGGTCTCTTGGTGACACACTGGGTCTTTTTGGCAATTGGGAAAGCTTTCACCTTTATTTTCCTGCACACTGCACATTCTAAAAATCATGGGCAGTTTTTCTTGCTTAAACCAGGGCAAACTTTTGCTAGCTCTTTTAACCCTTTGTAGCTAGCATGGCCCATTACCGTGTGATAATAATGGACACACTTATCATGCAGGGGCACATTATCTGCAGGGTTCACATTTGCTAACTTCCCTTTAGGCAACATGTAATACAACCCATGTTTCTTTATCCCTTTTGCACAGACATTATGCATATTATGCTTGTCTGTTATTGTACAGTGTTCCCCCTCAAATAATACTTTATAACCATCAGTAGTCATTTGGGACACACTTAATATACAGTTCTCCAGTTTGCTAACACATTACACATTTTCAAACTCTTTACTAAAAGATGGCACATACGCAGTGCCCATGTTTTGCACCTTGCTGGGAACACCATCTGAAAGGTTAATATTGGTTATAGAAGCATTTTTTACATTGCTTAACAGTTTTAAATCATTAACCATATTGTGCATTGCCCCACTATCAAGTAACCATGTCACATTCCCAGCACCTTCAGGATGGTGCTTTGCTACAAAAGAATGGCTAGTAGCCTGAGAGGATGCACCCCTCCTTTGCCTTGTAGCTGTGCCACCCCTCCTGTCCAGTGCAGGCATCTTACAGTCCCTCTGAAAATGCCCAGGCTTCTTGCATCTGAAACAACATTTCACATAGCTGTAGGCTCCCTCTTCCAGAGATGCCTCTGGATGTGTTGCTGTGCTCTCCTGATTCTGTCTGGTAATTTGTGGCTGTTTACTCCCCTCCGTCCGGGAGTCAAATTGTTGGCATTGGACCTCTTCCAGAATGCGCCCAGCTACCAGGTCCATGGACAAATCATGTTCCCTGGTAGTCTGCAGACTGTACACAAGGAAATCCCATTCTTTAAAATAAAACACTTATGGGCCTCTGGGATATCCACCCCTCTATTAGCCACCTCCTGGAACAGCTGCCTCATCTCCTCCAAATGGGCTTTCACACAGCCTCCAGGACACAGCTTTGTGTTATAAAGTCTTTTAATCCATATCATCTTTGAGAGGCAGGATGAATTCTGATGAACTGTTTTCAAAGCTGCCCAAAGCTGGAAGGCTGTCCTTGCTTGGGTTGCATGTATCAACTGGGAGGGACTGAGTGATAAGAGGATTGCAGCTCTAGCCTTCTGATCTGCTATGCTGAATGCTGCAGTTTCATCTTCTGAACCATCTGGAGCCACACTTTCATCCTCCAAAACGTGCCACAAATTGTCCTTAATTAATAAAGCCTCCATGTATAAACTCCAGGCTGGATAATTTCCATCAGCCAATTTCTCAAAACAGAAGAGACTAGTATCTACCATTCTGCTGCTTGAATCAAAAATTCTCCAGCTATGAAACACAAACAGCTGGCAGCTGGCAGCTATTCAAGGTTACTTGAAGATAGCTCTACTACAGAGACCTGGCTGAAACTTAACTGTTTCTCAGCCAACTAGCCCAAAACACTCAAAACAAAAGAGTTTCTGGGAACTTTTCCGGGTGTACCTTATCTAATCTAAGATAAATCACTGGGCCCATAACCATTGTCAGGGGATGATAGGACAATCCCCAGCAGAAGCCAAAAACTATCTCAGCAGACTTAGTAGCAACCCATTCCCAAGAATACTCATACACAGAGTGTTTGACATCTAAATAAACAGGAGGCACCTTTATCTTCAAAGTCAAGCAGTTGCAATACGTACAAATATTTACAATTGAAGGACAAACTGCTTCACCAGGCATCAGCGTTCACGAGAAGAGAACAAGCTCTGCATTGAGGTCTCTTATATACACAGTTACAGGGCATTGGCTTACTCAACCACATGGGTGCATTACATCAGATCTTGCACTCCAGAAGTATGCCCTCTAGTAACCCTCCTTCTGCAGTTGTAGGCCCAAGGCTAGCATGACTTGGCAGTTCCTTGGCTTCAGCCATCATGACTCAGCATGTCTCTGCAGTTGTTTGACCATTTTCTCTGCAGTTTAGTTTCCAACTCCTGCCAATAAGGCCACAACTTAATTAACTTCAGCAATCTGCAATGTGGCATCCAATGGGACATGCGGGTATGAATTAGTATGTGGGTAACTCAGTTAAGCCAGCTCTCCCCACCATAGACTTTCAGGCTCAAAATCCAGGGTATAGATCTGATGTTAGTCCTAGCCTGATACCATGAAGGGGTCAGAGGATTCCAAGGGATTTCTCCAGGTAGTGCTGATTAGCATTCCTTCCTGAGGAAGTGTTCTTGGGACAAGAACACACCTTACATCTCCCCTCAAGCCAGTCAGCAATGACAGGGAAATGGGTGAATTTTTCACCTTTGATGTGCCACCGAAAGCCTTCAAAGAGAACCAATTGAAACTAAATCCCTGCATCACACCAGGGTGCCAGTTAGATGCTAGTTATTATTGAGGGGCGTCCCGGGACTTCTTGATCCCATATTCATCCCTCATTGTTTACACGATTTTTGTCTCTGATTTGCATATTCTAGGAGATCCTGGGATCCTTGTTTACACGGCATCACGTCCCATGTTATGTTTCCTCTCCCACTATATTATATCCCGTGGTTTTTTTGTTTACATGCATTTATGGTCCCGGTAATTTTTTTTAGCTGTCAACCAAGGATGTGATCACTTGTTTTTTCACAACCTTAGTGATGTACTTCCTGTAGTTTCCTGCCGTGAGCGATGCTATTGGCTGGCACAAATGTTTGTTCAAGGTTCAGCATTGGTCAGAGAAGGAGGGCGAAGACAACCCCATCTGCACAATTTGATTAAAAAAATTTCGATGGGTAAATGCCCAAAAAATGTTAAAATCCATGTAAAAGCAGAATGCCAGTACAGACACACAAGGCTTTTTAAAAGTGTGTGTGTGTGTGTGTGCACGCACACATGAGCGATCGTCCACCAAGAGGCTTACTTTTTTTACTGTCTGTCTCTTTAAACCCACCATGGAGGGGATGCTGCAGATGTGTGTGTGTGTGTGAATGAGCGATAGTCCACCCAGAGGCTTGCTTTTTTTACTGTCTGTCTCTTTAAACCAACCATGGAGGGGATGAGCGATCGTCCACCCAGAAGCTTGCTTTTTTTACTCTCTGTTTCTTTAAACCCACTACAGAGGGGATGCTGCCAGTGTGTGTGTGTGTGTGTGTGTGTGTGTGTGTGAATGAGAGATCGTCCACCCAGAGGCTTGCTTTTTTTACTGTCTGTCTCTTTAAACCCACCATGGAGAGGATGCTGCCGGTGTGTGTGTGTGTGTGAATGAGTGATCGTCCACCCAGAGGCTTGCTTTTTTACTGTCTGTCTCTAAACCCACCATGGAGGGGATGCTGGGGGGGAGGGAAGAATGAGTGATCGTGCGACCATGATCTCTTTAAAATTTATTCTCTATTTAAAATTTAACTCCACCGTGCGGGGGGGGGGGCAATTTAAAGCTGAAGGGTTTGCAGTGTAAAAATCTATTGAACGGGGTGACTTAGTGCAGAGACACACACACAAACCTACGTGCAGCTGGAAGGGATGCCTTTGTTTTCAGCTGGTGAGGCTGAATCTATTGAATGGGTGACTGACGCCTCCTCTGATCTCTGAGCCCACCCCTGGTCACATCAATTTCTGGTCATCACCAAGTACTGAGATATCTTGTCCTGGCTGTTTACATTTCCGATTTTCCAAATCCCCCCGTGACTTTTTAAAAAACTGCTACAAACGGCGGGACAGAAAGTCCCACTGGTTGAGGGGTAAAAGGTGCCCCCCCTTCTGAAAAGCTCAGAGCCGACACGATGTACGTGGAAACAACCAGGGATTGACACGAATTTTCCCCACTACATTTTTATCGTGTAAACGGCACCCAGTAATGGCATATAAGCAACACTCAACCAATCAGACAAATAGCAAACTGTAGCCAACAGGCTCCAACATTACGAGGTATATAGCATGGAGTGAATGAAAAAGCTGTATTAATAGCCAAATAAGGCATGGCAAAAAAAAAAAATCCCACTCAGTCCCCAAAAGGTGACTGGAAATTCCCATCTATATAGAGACAAGCAGATGTGGAGCAGAAATAGCATAGGCTTGAGTCAGGGCCATGTCACTTTAAATAACCCAGTGCAGTCTTGCCGAATACCAGCACTGCAGTACACCATGTCATGGCATTTGGTCAATGGCTTGGGAAGGACAAAACCACTCCCATCATAAGGGTGGGGGAGTGCATTTATTGTAGATCATATCTGCTTTTGGGAAGGGATGCTTTCAGAAGAACACTTTTTTTAAAAAAATAGGCTGACTTTTTACACAGTTTTGCATCCATGATAACAACAAAGATGAATTCAGTGTACCAATGTATCATGTAAATTTATGGAAAGTTCTGGTGTGTTAACCAATTTTTATATATAACTACAGGTTGACTCCTGTATCCATGGATTCAGCATCCATAGTTTCACTTATCCACATCTGAAAAAATATGTTCTCTCTAGGCATTTCTAGGTCCTCCAATGCAATTCTATGGTCAACTCCCAGTGTTTGTTTCACTGAAAATAATAGCGTTCTCTATTATCAACGGTTTCAGGTAACCACATGTGTGTGTGTGTATGTCTTGGAATTTATTCCTCAGAGATACAGGGGTCAACCTATATTTAATAGGGTGCCAGGAATAAGACTGAGAATAAAAGGGCCGGGGGAGAGGAAATTGAGCTGATTTTTATATAATAATAATAATTATTATTATTATTATTTCTATCCCGCCCCTCTGCAACGAAATCAGGGCAGCTTACAATGTAAAAACTCCATAATCACAATACCCTAGCCCACCCACCCCTTAAAATAATATTAAATTATGAAGGATTAAAAACATACAATAATTAAAAATATATAAGTTAGAAGAAAAAAATTAAAACATACAATCACAGCCAGAAAGGACAGCCGAGTCTTGGGCCGGGATAGTTATTCAGGAAAGGCCTGCCGGAAAAGATCCGTCATGACAGCTTTTTAAAAGCTGTCTAAAGTGGTAATAAGACGGATCTTGTCCGGCAGGCCATTCCATAATCTGGGAGCAGCAGCAGAGAAGGCCCTCTGGGAGGTCACCGACAGCCTTGTTTTCATAGGCTATAACAGATTCCTCCCAGAGGACCGAAGTGTGTGGGGAGGGTCATACGGAAGGAGGCGGTCCCGGAGGTAAGTTGGACCCAAGCCATATAGGGCTTTAAAGGTCATAACCAACACCTTGTACTGTGCCCGGAAACTAATAGGCAGCCAGTGGAGAGCTTTTTAGCACAGGTGTTATATGCTCTCTTCTGGAAATGCCAGAAATCAACCCGGCTGCCATGTTCTGGACTAGTTGAAGTTTCCGAGTCAAGCACAAGGGTAGCCCCATGTAGAGTGCATTACAGAAATCCAGACGGGAGGTTACCAGTGCATGTACCACAGTTTCGAGGTCCCTGGTTTCCAGGAAGGGCGCAGCTGGCGTATCAGCCGAAGTTGATAACAGGCACTCCTGACTGTTGCATTAACCTGATTAGTCATCTGGAGCAACGGGTCCAGGAGCACCCCCAGACTGCGAACACAATCCTTGGAGGAGAGTGTAGTTCCATCCAGGATTGGAAGTTGTATTCCCAGACCTGGTTTTGGGCCTGTAACTGTTAGTACCTCCGTTTTGTCTGGATTCAGTCTCAATTTGTTTTTCCTCATTCAGTCCATTACTACTTTAAGACAATCATTGAGAGGAGAGACGCCATCTGAAGTCGAAGCTGATGACCGAGACATGGAGAAGTATATCTGGGTGTCATCAGCATACTGAAGACACCACACTCCACGCCTCCGAATGATCTCTCCCAGCAGCTTCATATAGATGTTAAATAGCATCGGGGACAGAATGGCACCCTGAGGAACGCCACAGTTAAGCTCTATTCTGGTAGAGCAACTGTCCCCGAGCCTCACCCTCTGGGATCTGCCCGAGAGGAAGGAACGGAACCACTGCAAGGCAGTGCCTCCAATTCCTAACTCCCTCAGGCGATCCAAGAGGATGGAATGGTCTATTGTATCAAAGGCCGCTGAGAGGTCCAAGAGCACTAACGGGGTCACATTACCCCTGTCGATCCCCAAGCGGAGGTCATCAGCCAGAGCAACCATGGCAGTCTCCACTCCATATCCCATCCTAAAGCCAGTTTGAAATGGATCTAGATAATTAGTTTCATCCAAGACAGCTTGGAGTTGGGAAGCGACCGCCCTCTCAATCACTTTGCTTAGAAAAGGCAGCAAGGAGACTGGCCTATAGTTGTTCCTGTCCAAGGGGTCCAGGGAAGGCTTTTTCAGGAGCGGCTTAACCACCGCTTCCTTTAGACAAGGTGGAATGGACCCCTCCCTGAAGGACGCATTTATAATATCCCTAAGGAGTACTCTCGATGCGACACCCCCTTGGGTGGCTAGCCAAGATGGACAGGGATCAAGGGGACAGGTCATTTTCCTCACTCTACCAAGGAGCTTGTCCACGTCATTGGTACTCACAGATTGAAGCTGATCCAATAAAATTTCATCAACGGAGTTGCTGGACACCTCGTCAATAGATTCTGTCATAACACTGGCATCTAAGTCAGCTCTTATCCGAGAGATTTTATCTGCAAAGTGGATGTTAAACGCATCACAGCAGGCCGTTGTCAGGTTGAGTAAGGGGTTCTGCGCAGGTGGAATCTGCGTCAGCTCCCCCAAAACCCTAAACAGTTCTGCTGGACGGGACTCTGCAGAGGCAATACGTGCAGAGGAGAAAGACTTCTGCGCTGCACGTATCACCTCTCGATAAGAATCAAGGAAATTCCTATGATGAGTCTTGTCAAATAAGAGTAGAGTCTTCCGCCAGGTGCGCTCTAGTCGTTGTCCAGCCACTTCATCTTCCTAAGCTCCTTTGAATACCAGGGCTTACAGTTAGGAGCAGGCTGGAAAGGACGTTTGGGAGCGATTGTGTCGATAGCCTTGGTGAGGTCGGTGTTCCAAATATTAACCAAAGCTTCAACAGAATCACCTGCGTTACCAACCATTAAACCCTCCAAGGCTTTCTGGAATCCAATTGGTTCCATTAACCTTCGAGGGCGGACCATTCTAATAGGTCCACCCCCCCGGTGGGGCAGACAGTGGCTCTTAGCTCCATCTTGACCAGGAAAAGATCCGTCCATGACAATGCAGAGGTTTTAACAACCTCCGCCACGGACATTCCTGTTCCGTACTAAAGGCCGCATTGAGGGTATGATCTGCACAGTGAGTAGGCCCGACAACCAATTGGGATAGGCCCATGTTTGTCATGGATTCCATGAACTCCCGAGCTGCACCTGTTAGATTTAGCAAGCTGGTCTCGAGTGGGATGTTGAAGTCGCCAAGAACTAAAAGTCTGGGGTGACTCCAGCAGCAGCTCTGAGATCAGCTGTGTTAGCTTGGTTAGGGAGTCTGTTAGACAATGGGGTGGCCGGTTTATTAACAGAATCCCTAATCTATCCCTGGACCTCAGGCTTAGGTACATATACTCGATGTGGACTGTGTTCCAAATAGGCTTCCTGGTCAAGGTTAGATTGTTTTTATGAACCAGAGCCACTCCGCCCCCCCGCCCACTTTTCCTTACCTGCTCACTAACTGAGTACCCGGCCGGGAGTGCCTGCGCTCATCGCAGCACTGGCCTCTCCCAGCCTGGTCTCCATAAAGCATGCCAGGTCATCAGCCTCATCCAATAAAAGGTCATGGATAATATGTGTCTTGTTTTTAACCGACCTGGCATTGCAAAGAGTAAGGGTCTGTGGAATGGTTGGTGCACTCTCCAATTTATTCTGAGAAACAGAGTGAACTGAAGGTGGGATAGATATTAAACATCGGTCCCGCCTTTTTTTGTAACAATTTTTTACTCTGTTGCCACCATACCTTCCCTTCCCCCACACAACCTCAATTCCTGCTCTCAGATCGTTCCTGACCCCTGGTAGGTGTTCCTGGGCTGGGGGTGGTGGAGTGACTTTTAAGGCCAGCCACTCCTGGCCACACCCCAACTCCCTGCTTAGCTGCCCTTACCCCGGTGTAAAGGGGAAGGAAGGCTTCCTTGCAGTCCTCTAGAGTCTTCTCTGGCTGGCTGGCTGGCTGGCTTGCTGGTAGGTGTTTTTCTATCTCAACAGGGATTTTGTAAATTGCACTTAATGCTTGCTATACCACCAAATAAATGTTTAAGATGTGTACCAACTTCTCTTCCAGAATCCTGAAAAAACATGTCCTCATCTATATGAGGCAATAAAATGTGGATTGATGTGCACTAATGCCAATTAGCAGCAGCTTTCATTTGTCTCTGTCCCCCCCCCCCACCAGATTGCAGGCATGTGAAGCCATACCCATTGTTCAAAGGCCATGCCTGCAAATCAAGATGGCAGGCGTGAGTGAACTACTTATGTTTTTATTGTCACTAGTTGCCACTGCCGAACAGTATTAAAAAAAAAAAGCAAATCCAAGGTATGGAAGTGAGTTCTTCCACTTAAATAAACAGAAAAAAAGGGGGAGGCTGTTTCATCACATCAACACGTGATCACTATGGCAAAAATTCAACATGGCAGTTCCAGGCACTTGCCTTGCTGGCAAGCTCTGCCCCCTGTGCATGTCCGACCAATCAACTTTCCACTTCTGCTCTTATCGGGAATGTGCAGCAAAGCAAATCAGTTGTCCCAACAAATGGGAATGCATATTTCCTTCAATTTTTTTTTTAAGTATGGGAAAAGCTCCCTTCTTTCCAAATATGGTGAAACCATATGGGATCCTATTGGAACAAAAGGTATTCTCCTCAAAGTCTATGATTTTTTAATGGATTTTTTTTTATGCCAGCAAAAGAACGTTTTAAGGGGCTTGTCTGATGACATCCATAGACAAGCCCCATGTTTTTGTGGGCATTGGAAGACTTTGGTAACAGTGGTGCAATATTGCAAATGTTTAAGATGCCAGACAGGGACTTCATGAGAGTATTAGAGGCAGATACAATGATTCAGATATTCAGAATGGAGAAAACAAACAAACAAAAAATACTCAGTTGACAGACCTTCCTAAGAGAGCTAATGATATTCTCCTTCATCTATAAAGGCAAGACTGCTACAGACTGGTGCGTTGGTTCTATTGCAGGCAAGTCTTGAAACTTGTGAATCCCTCATCATGCAGCCCATGAAAAATTATGACTACAGCCACATCCATCTTTTATCATTTCCATCTCTTTGTTGAGTGACATGTCTTTTCTTCCTTCCATGACCCAGAACACCAGGACTCTAAGACTACTGAAATGTTTGCACAATCTTGAAGTATTTATTTAAAAGTTGCTTTTCCCTGAAGGGCTAGTGCTAGAGCCAGATTCAAAGTCAGATCAAGAAAACAAACAAATACTATCTTTACAAAGCCCTTCAGACCGGAATGCTCCAAAGGACCTTTCGGGTCCTTTCCCCCCACCCCTTTGCACCCCCTCCCCGCCTTGGCATCTTGACAAACAATGTGGTGCCTTAAGGCGGTGAGCTGGAATACGTGTTTACAGCCCCTTCAAATTCACAGGCCAAACAGGAAAAGAAGGGAAATGTCAAAAATTACAAATAAAACAGTTGATCCTCAAAGGCAACAAGGCCTGCAAATGAATAATTTTTTTAGGCATATGGTATCAGGTTTCTTAAATATTTGTCACAGCTGGATAGTTGCACGGTGAAGTATTTGTTAACATTAGAGTTTGTCCTAAGTGCTCTCATGAATAAATTTATTTATCCAGAATATCTGGATAGTCTAATAACAAAAAAGGAGGGTGTGGGAAGGGAACAGGCTTTCTGCCCACTGGGGGAAATTCTTCCTTTGTGCAGGACATATCTTGGTTTCCTCTTGTGCTTTATAGTTATTTTACAAAGGCAGGAGGGAAAAGAGCTAGAGATCCACTAGGTTACCTTGGGGCTAAGCTAGATGAGACACCAGACATCTATGATCAGATATCCAGTGTTTTTAAACTTTGGCAGACAGCAGCCATTGGTGGTGGCAGGACTGATTTGGGTCAGGATAGTGGCAGTGGAACATTGTGTATGTTAACCTCCCCCTGGCAGTATTTGCCCAGGAAAAGCCTTTTGCAAAGACTGAGATTTGCCCTCATAAGAAAACATATTGTTGTTTTTGCCATCAAGATGACTTTGACTTATGGAAATCCTGTGAACGAGAGACCTCTTAGAACCCCGGTCATCAGCTGTGCTGCTCAGGTCTTACAAACTCAGGGCTGTGGCCTCCTTGATTGAATTAACCCACCTGTAGTGTGGTTTTTCGCTTTTCCTATGACCTTGCACTTGAGTAAGCATTATCATCTTTTCCAGGTCATCACATTGGATGCTGACACATTACAGAAATAATGCAGTTTGACACTGCTTTAACTGCCATGGCTCAAAGCTATGAAATCCTGGGATTTGTAGTTTGTTGTGGCACCAGAGCTCTCTGACAGAGAAGGCACAAAACTACAAATCCCAGAATTTCATAGCATTGAGCCATGGCAGTTAAAGCAGTGTCAAACTGCATTATTTCTGCAGTGTGGCAGCAGTCATTGTCTCATGATTTGTCCAAAGTACAAAAGCCTTAGTTTAGTTGTTTTGGCTGTCATTATTTATTCATTTATTTGATTGATTTATAACCTGATTTTCTCCCAAATGGTACTCAAAATGACTTACAATATAAATGAAAACAGAACAGTGAAAAACAGTGGAGTACAGAAGTTTTAAAAAGCATTAAACTATCCATCCAATTAAAAACAGTTAAAATACTTGAAATACATATTGTGCACTAACACCCCCCCCCCAGCTAACTCAAACAGCACACCTAATTGAATATCCCCCTATTCTGGTCAGTTAAACTGAAGGCCTGTTTAAACAAGAATCTCTTTGTCTGCTGGTGAAGACAGCTGAGAGGAGGCAAATCAAACCTGTCAGCTTTCTTCACTGTCCAGTTTTCATGCCCATACATAGAAATCGGAAATACTATGGCCGGGATGATTCTGACTTTGCTATTTAATGATACGGTGGGCCCTCCCAATCTGCAGGTTCCTGATCTGTGTTTTTAGACACTTGCAGATTGTTACATTCTATATCTAAAATGGTGGTGATGTGCACGCGGATGTGCTGATGCATCCACAAGCATGTCGTCACCATTTAATAATATGGGGCATGGGCATCCACATTTTTTGCCAAGAGCAGGGAGTCCTGGAACTGAATACCCATGGTTCTGGAGGGCCCACTGTATCTCTTTGCACTTGAAGATCTTATCTAGTTACTTTATAGCTACCCTTCCAAGTTTTAATCATCTTCTGAATTCTTGACTACAGTCTCCATTTTAATTAATGACTAAGGAGATTTTCAGATGCGATTTTCAGCAGTATATATTCCAAAACAGTTCCATTGCTGCCGCGTGGCAGCAACAGAGCTGTTTTGGAATATATACTGCTGAAAATCGTGTCTGAAAATCTCCAATGCCAAGGAAAAGCTTGCATGCACACAATGAATTGTGTGTGTGTGATGAAGGGTGAAACAGGCATGAGTGTGTGTGTGTGTGTGTGAGTATTATTTGGAAAATAGTGTGAAGACTTAACCCTCCTCTCCAGGTTCCAGAATGGTGGACAGGGTACAGCTGCTGCAGCTGCCACAATCCTGGCAGGAAAACTACCTGGAAGGAAGAAGCTAATGGTGAAGTTCTGTCCATAGGAAATTGAGCATTTGAATTACTTCTGAAGTAATTCAGTGAAATGGTTCCCCTCTGTTTCTCGGCCTATTAACAGAATTTGAAAGACCATTTATGCGCACCTTTAACAAAAACATGCAATTACAACAGCTAAAAATTATGGGTGAAAAGGAGATTCACTTGGCACCAAAAGATATTCAAATCCATTTCAGGTGGTTCATTCTGTGAGAAAACACCTATTGTTTCAACATGGTAGCACTACCAAGAGGGCCTCATCCTGATTCTCTCAGATGGTGTGAGCCACAGAAGGACCCACAAATAACTAAAGATTAGGGTAGACTCATAGGAGAGCAAGCTGTCATTCACACACACACACGCACACACGCACACACGCACACACACAGTCACATGCTGTGGGTCTGTTTCCTGCTGTGGAAGGGCGATGGCAGACAGCAGCTGAAGCAATGGGCTGGCATGCTGGAATGGGCTCTTGCGATCATGGATCCTTGGTGGCGTAACAGTTAATGCCAGTACTGTAGCCACAACATTATGAGTTTAATCCCAAGGGCTCCAAGGTTCACCCAGTCTTCCATCTTTTCATAGGTCGGTAAAATGAGTACCTGGCTTGTAGGGGCAATTAGCTAACACACAGTGTAAACCACTTAGAGAGTGCCTAGCACACTATAAAAGCCGTGTAGATGTGTAAGTGTTATTGTTAAATAACTTGTAAGCCACTCTTAGAGCCTTTGTGGCTGAAAAGTGGGGTATAAATACTCAAATAAATAAATAAATAAATAAATAAATAAATAAATAATGCAGGGCCCAAGAGCAGTTTTTCATAGGTATTATTTTACAATGTTTTATCAGGACCTACCCTGTCTTAGCCCTGTCTTTGCCACAAGGGTTATGAAGACTGCGTCGTGTGGACTGCAGGGCTCTAAGAAGAGGGGAAGATGGGGGTAAATTGCCCATGGAGACAAGCCCCTAGTCATAATTATTGTCATTGCAACATTAGCAGCATGCAGAATGTTGGGAATGCTTAGTAGTCCACTGCAATAATTCTTCCCATTTATTACAGTATTTCTTCACAACAGTGAGAGCTAGAAACTCATGTAGCTTAAAAAAAACCACAAACCCACACAGATTGAAGCTGACATTATAAAATTTCAATATTTAAAGTTTTTGTGGCCCCCAAAAGTATTACTTCTTTGTCTACATGCATGTAGGGCAATTAGCTGTCTCTTGGGCAGTCTTGAAGAATTTTGAACATCTGACCTTACTTCTATAATGTGAATTCATTTAATTATTTGCATGGTATAGATTAAAATTTCATGAACTGAAATGTCCTTATTGCAATGCATAAAATAAAAGGATATGCATTTAAAAACCACTTTTTTGGCAAAGCTCATCAAGCTTCTTTTAAAAAAATTAATTTGTGCAAGCCAATTCAACATGAATAGTCTTTTCCTGGAAGTGCTTGAAAATCCTTTAATCAAATACAAATTAGCTCTAGACATGAAAAATAAATGTTTGATGAATATGCATCTTAAGTCATGGCACATGTATAGCCCCCTCACAGTTAATAAATAATCTTGCATCATTATAAAAGGAAGTGATCATTACAAATGTAATCTGCAGAGTAATATTTTACATTTCAAGGTCACTGTTTGGAGACCCAATTTCTGGCTGTTGTTTGTTCTACTCTGGTTTACACCCCAGTACATCAGAGTATTGAGCCCCTGAACTCCTAAAAATTGCACAATGGCATGTGAAATTGTAGGCATATTGGCACTATGCATAGGAAAAAATAAATAAAATACAGCACTTTCAACATCAGAAGCACCATTTCTTTCAGCTTCACCTGTGCTCTTAGCCCTTTTGGCTGGTAAACTGTGGTACAAGAAAATTATGTCTTCTAATCTGACCATAAATTGTGGAGTGAGATTTTTACATTAGTGACTGTGAGTATTTACACTTTTTGAAGATTAAAGGCAGTTTTCCAAGGCTGTGCAGCTGTATTAATTAGTGCCTGTTAGGAAGACAAATTGCAGGCAGAAGGAGAGGAATGAAAATGGAGGTAACCTTTAAGATGAAATTAATCTCCAGTTTAATGTAGCTTGATCTGATTTAAAGGGTTTGGTACATTTCCTGGTAGGTTTCCAATAGAAATGAAAGTGGGGCCAGAGCACAAAACGCAGGGCTGAATAAACAGAACAAGTACAGCTCTTAAGGAACTGCAGAGCCACCAGCTTTTCTCTAAGGTTGCTCATAAATCTCCCCAAATGTGCAGAGTGTGAACCTATGAGTTCAGGGATACATTTTCAAGTAGGTTAGTTTTCTGTTTTCAGCTCACTGACTCACTTTGCCTTAAGCAGGAGTTCTGCTTTTAGAAATATGGGGACTTACTTTGCACTGATTCTACCCTGCCTGCTTTTGGTCAGGTCTCAGAGCCATGGACAACTTTTTGTTGCCTTCTGGGCTGTTAAAACTCTAGCTCCACATGAGACCAACAACTGCCAAGATGTCAGGCAAGGATTCAACCTTCATGTCTCTCTGGCCACTACTTCACCAACAAGGGGCCATGTTTCTCATTCTTTCAGGATTTGGCAGTGTATGCCAAAATTTCCACTGCTGCCACAGTTCCCACTCACATTTGTTTTGGCCACTGTGGTGGTTCTCTATAGTACAGGAAAGTGCCAGAACATACTCCTGTACCACAGAGCCCAGCAGATTGGCAGGGAAGAGCATCTCTTTCCCTTTGGGAAAGAAAGGGAAGGGAGAAGGCAGCCTTTTGTTGAAGCATAGCATTTTAAGAGTGGGATAGCATGGTGTAGTGGTTGAGTGTTGGACCAGGATTCTAGGAGACAAGGGTTCAAATCCCCACTGAGCCATGGAGAATGATGGGCAAGTCATACTCTCTAAGCCTCAGAGGAAGGCAGTGGCAAACCCTTCTGAACAACTCTTGCAAGAAAACCTGATGATAGGTCCTCCATAAGTTGGAAATGACTTGAAGGCACACAGCAACAACAGCAAGAACAAGAACAATGTGGAGACTGGCGGCTCCAATGTCAGTGTGGTGGCTTTTAGTATGAGCTTTAAAAATAATCTAACCAAGGTGATGGAGCCTATCCTCAAAATAAGTTCAACACCTTGGACAACCCCTTTGAAGTTCACACGTACATTTGGAGTGGATTTTTTGCCCCCACTAAGCTACCAGTTGCCACTACAGTGGGCCTGTGAGGATGCTGATAAATGGAGTCAGAGGAGGCTGCAAAAACTAGCCAGGGCCTCCTCTGACTCCATTTATCAGCTTTATAGCAACAGACAAGGTTGGGTCCGATGGTAACTCTTGGCCTTTGCAAAGCTTGCCACTTAGGTTTGCTTACAACTGTGAGCAGCTAGAAGAATTCCTTGTTGGTTATGTATAATGTTATCTCATTACCTCTCCAGCTGGCCATATACCCTACTCTACTGTTCAAGTATGGTTCACAGATAAAGGGAAAGCCTTACTAAAGAAACGTATGAGAAGGTAATGTCGTGTGTTGCTGGACCAAGACTAGGGAAAGCCAAGATCCATGAAGTTCCTTGGGTGATCTTGGGCTACTCAACCCTTTTACTTCACCTGCCTCACAGGGTTGTTGTGAGAATTAAAATGTGGGAGATCATGTCCACCAGCCTGAGCTATTAAGAAGAAAGGTGAAGTCTGGCTTTTCTTCGCAAACGAAGATTCAGGAAGGACTCATCCCGCGCTTTCTGCAAGTGTGCTGATGACTAAAAAGGCCAATCCGAGATAAACAAGTCCGGTTGCAGAAAGCACAGCAGAAAGTCTCCTTGAGTGATGTTTTTGGGTTCTGATTCTTTCTGCGTTGTCGTTTCTCTTCAAGACTTGTTCGGCGTGAGTTCTCAAATAAAGCTGCAGCATTGTGGATTGTGCGTCTCCATGCCTCCCGATGTGAGGCCAGGGCGGACCATTGTTGGTGATCAATTTGGCCAAGCCTGAGATGTTGTTTCAGAGAAGGTGAAGTACAACTACATGAATATGATACAGAAGGGAAAGCATTATTGAATCCAGTAACCAGAATGTCCAGTCAAAGAATGTGAAGGGAGAGAGGATGGAGAAGTAAAGGAAATGGCAACCACAGAGATGGTAAGTGATAGTAGAGGGATAAGATAGAAGACGTTTAAACCTGCTGTGGAATTTAATTTGGTGGAAAGTTACTGCTTACCATGCAGCTGTGGACAAGTTTACATAGGAACCACTAAATGCAGTGTGCAAACACGAATCAAGGAACATGAGAGACACTGCAGACTGGGTCAGCCAGAAAAATCAGCAGTAGCAGAACATGTTATAAACCAACCTGGACACAAAATATTATTTAAAAACATCAAAATTCTGGACCAGGCCAACAATTATCATGTCAGAATGCACAGAGAAGCTATTGAAATCCACAAACACCTGGACAACTTCAACAGGAAAGAAGAAACCTTAAAAGTAAACAAAATCTGGCTTCCAGTTTTGAAAAAGAATAAAATCAAAACTCAACACTTGCAAATGAATTCCACCCAGGGACAGGGGGATTTTCAGCAGATAATGGACCATCAACCAACCATTAGCCAAACAGACACTAATCATCCTTGCATTTCTATACCCAGAAACTAACCATTCAAATATACAAACTTACATATACTCCCTAACAGGGGTTCACAGTATATAAACTCCACACACACTCCTACCGAACCATTCTCTGAAGATGCCAGCCACAGGTGCAGGCGAAACTTCAGAAAGAAACTCTTCCAGACACAGCCTCACAGCCCAGAAAAAAACCGAAGGAAAATCTATGGAGGCTAGCTGTGAAAGCCATAGTATTTACAGTATATGTACTGTTATTTAATATTGAAATTGGAATAGTTGTTGCAATTAACATCTGGTTGAATATTTTAAAACGTTAATTTTAAAATATTCATTTAGTTTAGTATGCTTTGTAAGAATGGTGATCTATATCTGGAGGAGCACTATAAAGCTGACAACACCTAGAAGCAGTCTTTCTCATTTTGAGAAAAAGTAGTCTTGGAGCAGCCCTTCCCTTAGAATTATCTACCTAGTATAAGTTCACACATATTTGATGGTGGGTGGTGAGGAGTTGGCATAGCTGCATCTTTTTATGTTTGTTTTATTTTTACTTTTATTCCCCAGATATAAAAAAGTCTCAGTACTGTGACAGCTATCCTTAGTTTCTGCTTTTATTAATATACATGCTTTTAGAGGTTTATTATTCCTTCTTTTGCTCACTATATGGTAAACCAGAATCTGGACAAAAAACTCAGTTTGCTGTTCCAGGGACTGCTAACTTGGCATTGACTAAACTGTGGTTGCTGGGAGCACCTCAGTCAAGCACTAGAAACAGCCATGTCTCTTTTTCTGCATTGCCAGAAATGGTTTCTTCTTTCTGCCAAAAAATTACACAGAAATTGGAAAAGTTACTTCTTTGTACTACAGCTCCCAGAATCTTCCAGCCAGTATAGCCAAGCTAGGCTGAGGATTCTGGAAGTTCTAATCCCAAAACAACTTTTCTAAGCTCAGGGTAGTTTGTTTTTCTTTCACTTGGTGGCAAAAACAGATGAGATATTATCATGAATGATTCCATTATTAGACTGTTACTTATCTTCCAAAGAAAATTGTCATTTACTGAGTGGATTAAATCACAGTAATGACATCAGGCTTTGTAAAAAAAAGGAAAAGAAAAGAAAAGAAAGAAAGCCAAAATCATGCTGGATTTTTTTTTTTAAAGGCCCCACACATTTCTTTCAACTCTGTATTTTGATT
This sequence comes from Gambelia wislizenii, assembly GCA_030847615.1. Lineage (NCBI taxonomy): Eukaryota > Metazoa > Chordata > Lepidosauria > Squamata > Crotaphytidae > Gambelia > Gambelia wislizenii. The sequence goes on from JAUMIR010000004.1 coordinate 93,534,705, forward strand.
CACATACAACTTAATTTCATCTGACAAGACTGATGATTGGGGAGGGGGGGAGTTGAAGCCTAGATTGTGACAAAGTGGATGGGGACACAAATTGAAGGAACAGTAAAATGAGCAAGAAATTGAACGTTAAGCCGAGGCCTCAAGTTTCAATGGCTCTCTGAAGATTTATAGTCCTTTTTTAGTCTATTTTCTGGAATTTATTTTACCCACTGTCCTACAAAGTATCACATGACATTAATAGCCCCAGTGATGGAGACATAGTTTTGGGTGAAAACTAAATCCTGTACAACTAGTTAACATGTGTTTCCATAAAGCTGCTAATCTTGTTCAGTTTGCTTTGAAAGTAATCTGGACTCAGTAAAATATGGTGGTGTTATATCCATTTTTATGGTAAACCAAGCTTCAAAATGCTTGCATTGTTACGTAAGTGATTATAATTTTCCTATTTATATCATATTTCCCTGGCACTTCATTTGAGCTTATAAGGATCTGAGGTCATAAGTGGAATGAAAGTTCTGTTTTTGGTTAACTCTTGCTCATGGATCAACCAACATACATTTAATGAAAATGTTGTGATTTTAGTGGCTTTCTAAAAAAACCTACAAGGGGAATGCCTCACACACCAGCCATTTCTTTCAGTCTGTGCAGAAGGATACCCCCCACCCCAAACATTTATCAGCGCAGTCAATGCCAGGTATAAACATTCTGTCCTTAGCTGTTTTAGACCAGTGTGCCTACACTTCCCTGTGAGGCAAGACATAGCATCTTTATCTTCCTCACAGGTAACACCAATACCATTTATGCTTTTTATAATTCTTATATCCCAAATAACTGAGAATCATTCTTATATGATTCTCAATTATCCAGGATATAAGAATGAGAAGACCAATTCCTTTCCAGAACTGTTTTTATATGATGTAACAACAGAAGCTGAATTTTCTGACAATACTGAAATTGCCATTGAAATTTATTGACAACTGCTGTGGCTCTCTGTGGTACAGGAAGGTGGTAGAATTCCCTCTTACACCATAGAGCCAGGCTAGTCTGAAGGCTAGAGTGTCTTCTTCCCTTCCTAGGAAGAAAAGAAGGTGGAGGTTTCATTGATCTTTTTATGGAGGTGCTACAGCTGCTGCCCTGAAGGTGGCTCCCAAGGTGGCCTCCTCCTCCTCCTCTTCTTCTTCTTTGGAGGTTTTTAAACAGAGGCTGGATGGCCATATGTCGGGAATGCTTTGATTGTATGTTCCTGCAAGGCAGAAGATTGGACTAGATGGTCCTTGTGGTCTCTTACAACTCTGTGATTCTATGATTCTTCTTTGTGGTGACATTTTGTTGTCAGATGTAGCAATGCTGCTTATTGCAGCAGTGTGGCATTAGCAATCGGGATGAATGATGGCAGCGGGACCTTGAAAAAAAATCTTTGGGGAAAAGCCTTTCCCAAAATGTGTTTCCTTGGGGTCACAAATGTCCCACCCTTGCCCTATAATAATAGCTAAGGAAATAGGAGCTCATGGGGGAGCAAAGCCTCAGTTCCTCAAAGAGGAAGGAGCCAAATGAGTATGAATAGTGGAGAAGGAATATGGCTATCTGAACAGAAGAATCTTTGCTGTTCCACTGCACTGTAATTATTCTTGTGGCTTTCTTGCAAATTCAGCCTGTCTCCCTCTTCTGACCAATCTTGGCCTGACACCCCACCCCCCCTTTCTCCTAACAACCATTGATACACTCCAAAAGAATAAAATATGACATTTAACTATCCCAGCTGAACCATTTACGTCTTTGTAATGACAAACAGCAACACAAAGAAGGCCATGTCTTTGAAATAACTTGCCATTGGGGTTTGTATAAATAAATGATCAATGCACCCCAAAATAGGCCCCTTGAAGTTACCTTTATAAGGCTACAAATGTGTCAGGCAGACTTATTAGATGTGAAGGGAATGATTATTTGTACAAAGTGAAATGAACATGTGCAATAATATTGTAAAATGTTTATTAGTCTAGAAAGTGCTGAATTTTCCTAAAATATATCAGGTTCTCAGTTTGCATTTAATGTAGTGTTAGGTATGACAGCATATCCTTCCTAGGCTATTTTCAGGGACCAGCATGCTCTTTTTGGAGAGCAAATCTTGTTTTCAAATGCTTTGTAATTGTAATCAACATGAGGCAATGTTACCTGTCTAGGAACATTTGATGGGTTTTTTTTCTTTTTGCACACAGTAATTTGCCAAGTTGACTTACATACACACATAAGTGTGTGTATAAGTAAAACTGTTATTTTAAGGATACTCTGAGCAACATTTCCTTCCACTCAGCTGTTAATAGGAGCATCAGGCTAAAAGTTTCCAAGCCATTAACAGAAGACAAGCATTTCTTAAGCTAAAATTCTCCCAATTAATGGTTTAATTCAATCTTCAAACAAGCACTAAGGCATCATTTGATACTGGGAACTTCCAGGTCTGGTAGTTTAAACATTAAAAGAAGAAGACATGTAATACAAAGACTGAAATTAACATTAATGTGGTCCTAAACTAAGAATTATTTCAATTGCTGTGTTTATTTTCATTTACAGTATGTGAATATCAGCTTCTTCCATGGGGTGACGATGCTTGCTTTTCTGGTGCAGTACATCCTCCCATCTAATACAACACATGCTACACTGGAAACCATGTGAAAACAGATGTAGATGTCAGCATACTGGGAATCAAAATATCTGCGTCTAGCATCCTCATGCCTGCACAATGAGCAGAGGTAGCTATATATACCAGGTAGGATGTATACCAAAGATAACTTTTGGTGTAGATTTTGCTTTGATGCTTTCAAAAAGCTACAATATAGCACCAAGCCCTACTTTCTTCTTATGTATGTGTATACGTGAACAACAAACTGCTACGAAAGAGTGTTGTGGGAAAAGTTTGAGGGGCTTTCAATGTTCTTGGTCTCTTCTGGGAGCAAATGAGGGCTATATCAGCCCCAGAGGCTGCAGGTTGCTCATCCCTGCTCTATAGTTCTTCTTGAACAAGAGTTATGTGCAGGGTCCAGGGATAGCCCATTATCTGAACACTGAGAGTGCCTCACCCAAAAATATTGGGGTGAGGCATCCACTCTGCTTGGTTTATGAGCAGCCAGCAGCAACATCTGTAATGTACAGTTTCATATATTTTCTCAATAAATTATATTCTACTTTTACCACCATCTTGCTGCGCTAGCATCATGGTGCACAGGAATGTTTTGGCAGATGCTCTTAAGAGCATCAATAATGCAGAGAAGCATGGAAAGCGCCAAGTTCTCATTTAGACCGTGCTCTAAAGTAATCATCCGGTTCTTAACTGTGATGATGAAGCATGCTTACATAGGTGAATTTGAGATCATTAATGGCCACAGAGCTGGAAAGACTGTTGTTAATCTCACAGGCAGACTCAACAAGTGTAGTGTGATCAGCCCCAGATTTGATGTCCAGCTGAAGGATTTGGAAAAGTGACAGAACAACCTGCTGCCTTCGCCACAGTTCGGATTCATTGTGCCAACAACTTCAGCTGGCATCATGGACTATGAGGAAGCTACGCGAAACCACACAGGAGGAAAAATCCTTGGATTCTTTTTCTAAACTTGTAAAAAACAGACATATAGTAGGACCCCCCCATATCCACTAATTCAATTATCCATGGGACACAAAACAACACACCTGCCATAGAGTCTTCCTAGAAAATGTGTCATCTCTAGCTATTTTCTAGGTCCCCCAAGGCAACTCTATGGTATTTTGAACTGGAAGTCCCATTATTTTCAATGATGTTTGATATTATCCACTGATTTCATTATCTATGCCCCCCCCCCACAACCAATCCCCAGCAGATATGGGGGTCCTACTGTACTAATAAATTGTTCAAATGGGGGGAAAGTATCTTATACTTAACAAAAAATGCAAGCTGCTGCCATCATTTTGGTCCTGTCAGCTGAGGAGTAAATAATAGGAACCATGGTGAAAGTATACAACAGTGTTGCCCTATACGCTCAGGGGTCTTAAGGACCCTCAAAATATCAACATTAATTTGGGGAATTAATGTACTCAGCTTGGCTATGCGAGAGGGGGCAACAGAGCACAATCTTTTGAACTATGTTTACTAGTACTCAGGAGGAGACATTAAACTAGATAGTATACAGTCGTCCCTTCACATTCGTGGGGGTTACAGGAACAAGGCCCCCCAAGAAAGTGAAAAAACCATGAATAAAAGCAGCCTCTGAGGGTTTATCGAGGAGCCTTTCCTAAACACACACGCACACACAGGGAAGGTGCGGGTGGCATCTGAAGTCCCAGCAAGCAACTGACCCAGCCTCTGAGCATTTAAGGAGGAAAGAAAATCACAGCCCCATGCTGTGAGCACACAAGCAAAGTCCCCCCCCTTGCCACTCCCCTCTCTGTGTCTTAACAAACTGAATTGCTTCTTTAAAACTCACATTTTGCCCCATGTCTCCTCATGGCCCAAAGAAAAGCACAGCCACATGCTTGCCACCCCCTCTCTGTGTCTCAGTAAATGGAATTGCTTCTTTAAAACTCACATTTTGAACCTTTCCTACACACATTCACACACAGGGAAGGCGCGGGTGGCATCTAAAGTCCCAGCAAGCAACCGACCCAGCCTCTGAGCATTTAAGGAGGAAAGCTTCCTGCTGGCCGAAAGAAAAGCACAGCCCCATACTGTGAGCACAAACAAAACAAAAAACCAATCTCTCAGATTTCTCTATAGCTTTGTAGTTCTTCTCCTTGTCCACTAGATGGTAGTGTTACATCATAACACTCTGCTAATTTTTCTTTCTTTCCCAGTGTGGTCTCTTATTGTTATCATCATGTAAAATAAACAAGTCAGTTTCCCACGGAACTTTGATCTCTCCACTCAGCGAAATTTAAACTTCTCAAAACTCACTCATCAAAATCAAAGTAAGAAATCTTGGATCTTTTAAAAATTACTGTCTCCTTAAGCTCTTTAAAATGTTTGTTGAGTCAGATTCTTGTTAAGCTTTTTGCTTTTAAGCTAAATCTTGTACAATAGCCTTTATGTTCTCAGTTCCTGTTTACAAAAGGAGCCAACTCACCGAAGTTTTTAGACTCACTGCTAATCAGCAGAACTCTTCACTTGCAAATGAGCTGGTTAAAGACGATTAAAAAAGTGAATTTTTTTGTAGGCCCAGTGACCATTAAGGTTACCTTTAGGCAGTTTAGCCTGAATGTTAGTCCCAAGCCACCCGCCCCTCTCAACCTACCTTCTGACCGCTGAAGTTTACACAGTCCCCTGGTGAGGAGCAGCATTTTGGAGCATCCGTGGGTGATCTCATGTTCTCTCCTTGTCCGGAGAGAGCTTTTGCCAGCTAGAACTTGCTTCCTAGCTGGCAATTTTGCCACCTAAGCTTTCCATGCTGCAAAACTCTCACAGGGCCTTCAACCTGCCATAATTCTTCACTCACACATTCTCACTCATGAAACCTTTGAACGGGAGAATAGACACCTAGTAACAATTTCTTTAAAAAGGCCTTTTTGTCACTGAGCTTAGTGTTGTCTTGTTTATTTATGTGCCATCTTTCTTTCACAAAAATCAAGGCAATATACATGTTGGATCCCATGTCAGTTTCCCATGCAGACCTGCTGAAGGCTTATTCTTCTTATGCCTTAATAAAATGTCATAACAACAATATGGAAATTTTGGGAATGTTTAATCCACAAATCACTGAGGAAAGGAAACCGAACTGACAGGAGTGTCTGATAAGCATAGCAGAAGGTTTTCAAAGTACCTGCAGAATATCTTGGTATCACATTATTACAAAATAACCCACTTCCCACCTCTGTGAAGCTATGGTGTTGTACATGCCCTAAAGAAGTACATCACTGCCCAAACAGCTGAAATCTGGGTTGCGTTGTTTTTATGCTGTCTCACCTCCACCTCCACCTCCACCTTCACTCAGTTGTGCAACATTTGGCTGCAATGGATTTGACCTGGTGTTCTTAGACAAGCCTGACTCAGAGCAATATCTTTACAGCACCTCTTTGTAAGCTCATGTTCTGACTAAAGCCTATGAATGGAAGTCCAAAGTTTTGATTTCTCCCTTGGTAGATGCTTGGATGACCTAATCTGTTTTCTTAGATTCCTTCCTATAGGTTTCATCTGAGGAACAAAGGAAATGGAATGAAATTACTTTGCTTTGGGATGTGAGATTGTAGTTAAAATTGCTCCAAAATGTTAGCATGGCTTATCTCTAAAATTAAGAATCATCATTAGGATCCCAAGATGAAATAGCTTATAGAAGTTACTACCCACCTTAACAAGCAGTTTTGTAAAACAACATCAATAGATCTATTTAAGAATATTATTATGATAAGTAAGAATTAAAATTCAAGAAGTAGAATGTGTAAGCTCAACATCACAAGGAGCTCATGGGCTGAATCCTGGGTACCTCTCCCCACCATTTCATGGTGAGGCATTCTCCATTGCATGGTCCATCAATTGCCGCTGTTTGCTGTGCCATGAGAGAGACTTAAATTGTTGTTTGACATATACAGTACAATAGAGCCAGTTTTTAAAATTAAATTGACAAGTATAAATCCAAGGTAGTAGAGTAGTGAATAACTGTCACAAGCACATCTCTCTCTAGATAGGATTGTATATCAACCTGAGTTTCTAAAAGGTACTCCAAGCTACCAAGGCAATCTGGTCTCTAGTGATAGTGATGGATCTGAGTGTTAGTATGCCCTCCTACCCCCTCTCCACAGTATCTCATAACTGGAAATGTTGGACACTTTGGGGGGGTCAAGTTGGCTGGGGCACACCAAAGGTCAGATGGATGTCACAGTGACCTGGGATAGGTCTAGAAATATAATGGTAAGAAAGCCCAAATTAGGATTATGCAGAGAGCCCCTTAGTAAACACAGTTGTTAAGGAGGTATGTGCTAATTCTTTCTTGCAGCCGTAGGCGTTTCAGCAATGATTCAGTCAAACAGTTCAGTTACCATTCCTTAATCTATTCCTACAGAAATCTATAGGAAGGTTCCTGTCCAACCTTGTGAAATTGTGTTGGATGACCTAACAATTCCTAGAGAGGACACCTCTCTAGGCATTTTTCAGCATGACTGTATGGTATGTGTTCCTGTTTCTTCAGCCACAGATAAATGAAACCATGGATATTGGTTCTGCAAATATGTGGGTGCAGCTGTACATGCATTCTTACAGAGTTGGCAGATCATTCCCCCATTTCATTCAACAGATGTAGAGTTAAACAAGAAGTAACTGAAGGTGGCTCAATAAAAATGTACTTAATGGCACAGTATGCCATTCCATGCAACTCTTTTTTTAAAAACCTGAAATAGTAAGATTTAGATATAATACTATGATTATATTTACCTGTATATATAAATATATAATATATGCTTGGATTTCTTTAAGAAAAATTCTTGCAACCCTCTCTCCTGATACTTTATGCAAAATTAGGTTGAATAAAGGTTTAAAAATGTTTAGAAATGGTTCACATGGGTGGGGAGATATGAGATCAGAAATGCAATCCTAAATATGTTTAACCTGAAATAAACTCTACTGACTCCTATAGGATTTATTCCCCAGCAAACATGCTGAGGAATCAGAGAGATGATCTGATGAACCAACATTGGGGAAGCATATCACGGAACCTCAAATTCCATATTTGGGGCAGGGTGAGAGCACAGTAGAAGAATAAACAACAATCACCACAAGTTTTTTTCCACTTTGCAACTTTTTGCACAGTTCTATATTCCACTGTGTGATAACTCAGCACTGTTTCAACAACTGAGCATTTGAATGAGCCCAGCATTGAGTATTAGCAGGTCAATTTAGAAATACTTCAGAATTTTCATGGGACCTGAAAGCTTAAAGAAATGTAATTGCAAGCTTAGGTGGAAAACCTGCTTGAGGTAATCAGCTTGGTAAGGTCAGGCGGCTGTATGACACCATAACCACAAAATGGCTTCCAACCTGCCCTCCAGATAGTCTAATTTAAAGTGAGTTCATAAGCAGATGCATGCAGCATAGATCTATCTTGCTAATGAGTGATAAATTTTTCTCTATGAATCTGGTTGTCAGCACTACAAATCATTTTTATGAGGCTCTGTATACAGATGGAGAGATCCTTAAAATAGCATTATTCATTTATTGGCAACAACAATCTTTTTTAAACACATGCACGTGAATGTGCACATTCGTGCACGCGCGCACACACACACCAGTTCTGGCATCCTTAGTGCTTCTTGAAGCCTAATCTTTTAGGCAGCAAACATAAGTCATCCAAGTTCCTGGAGAGATTAAAAATCACTCCAGTAAAAACTTGGACATCCTGTAGCACTTTCATTGCAACAGGAAACACCCGTGAAGACTTGTCTAGTCTCTCTGAGTGGTTTTCTTTTCCTTCTCCTCACTAGCTTGAGACTCCTCCTACTCATAAACTGTGAGTTGGTACCCATGTACATTGTAAGAGAGGGACAGCTGGAGGGAAGATGGTTAAGATGCCCCCACCCCTTCCTTGCCATTCTTCTGTTCCAACTTGCATCTATGCCACCCTTTTTTGTTTTCTTTAAATAATAAGAGGACACATGCATGCAATTGCATGACACCTCTAATTTGGCCCCAGAAACTTATGGGTTAGTCCAGACAGTGGGGAAAAAAAACCCTCTTAGAATCCACAGGGAATCCCACGCGTCCAAATGGGATCTCACAGCAGTCCATCATTTTCAGAGGGAGGGAGAACAAAATGTGGGAAAACGTCATGCTTCAAGACTTCGGGATTTTTCCTGAGTTTTTTTAAAAAAACAATGGAAATGTACACCCTTGTCTGTTAGGACAACCAAATCGCATTGCATCGCATTGCCAAAGCTGATTGCTGATTAGATTTTCCTTGGTTTTTTTCTGGGCTGTGAGGCCGTGTTCTGGAATAGTTTCTTTCTGATGTTTTGCCTGCATCTGTGGCTGGCATCCTCAGAGAATGGTTGGGTAGGTGTGTGTGTGGAGTTTATATGCTGTGAACCCCTGTAGGGGAGTATATGTAAGTTTGTATATCTGAATGGTTAGTTTCTGGGTATAGAAATGTAAGGCTCATTAGTGTCTGTTTGGCTAATGGTTGGTTGATGGTCCATTATCTGCTGGGAATCCCCCTGTCCCCAGGTGGAATTCTTTTGTAAGTGTTGAGTTTTGATTCTATTGTATTTCAAAACTGGGAGCCAGATTTTGTTTACTTTTAAGGTTTCTTCTTTCCTGTTGAAGTTGTCTAGGTGTTTGTGGATTTCAATAGCTTCTCTGTGCTTTATGACATGATAGCTGTTGGCCTCGTCTAGAATTTCTGTGTTTTCAAATAGTATTATGTGTCCAGGTTGGTTTATAACATGTTCTGCTACTGCTGATTTTTCTGGCTGGCCCAGTCTGCAGTGTCTCTCATGTTCCTTGATTCGTGTTTGCACACTGCATTTAGTGGTCCCTATGTAAACTTGTCCACAGCAGCATGGTTTGCGGTAAACTCCTGCAGCTGTGAGAGGGTCTCTTTTGTTCTTCGCTGAGCGTAGCATTTCTTGGATTTTTTTGGTTGGTCTATAGATTGTTTGGAGGTTGTGTTTCCTCATCAGTTTCCCTATTCTGTCTGTGACTCCTTTGATGTATGGTAAAAATACCTTCCCTTTGGGTGGCTGTTTTTCTTCTTCATTCCTGTGGTTTTTTCTGGGTCTGGCTGCTGTTGTGATGTCTGATCTGGAATAACCATTAGCCTGTAGGGCCCAGTTTAGGTGCCTCAGTTCGTCCTCCAGGTAGTGGGGTTCGCAGATCCTTTTTGCACGGTCTACCTATGTTTTTATTATGCTTCTTTTTTGTCCTGGGTGATGATTGGAGTTCTTGTGTAGGTATCTGTCCGTGTGTGTGGGTTTTCTGTATACCTTGTGGCCTAACCGTTGGTTTGGTTTGCGAATGACTAGGACATCCAGGAATGGCAGTGTTCCTTCCTTCTATTTTTCCATTGTGAATTGGATATTTGGGTGGACCAAATCTTCTTCTCTGTGGTTCCAAATGGTGAAAGTGTCATCCACATATCGGAACCATGTTGTGGGCTTTTTTGGTGCTGTTTCCAGGTCTTGCTTTTCAAAATGTTTCATGTAAAAGTTTGCTATCACCGGGCTCAGGGGGCTTCCATTCCACTCCAACCCATAGTGAGCATCGTTGGATCCCCCATGTATGACTTGGCCAAGTTTCTGGCCACACAATTACAAACCCACATAGGACAAACCCCTCACTACATCAAAGACTCAGCCCACTTCATAGAAAAAAATCAACAACATTGAACTAAAACTTGGAGACAGACTGATCAGTTTCGTTGTTGTCTCCTTGTTCGTCAAAGTCCCCATAATAGACACAATGGTACTCATACAACAAATATTTCCTGAGGACATCACAGCCTTGTTCAAACACTGCCTCACCACAAGCTACTTCCAGTGGGATAACGCATTCTACGAACAGGTAGATGGGCTAGCCATGGGCAGCCCCCTGAGCCCAGTGATAGCAAACTTTTACATGGAACATTTTGAAAAGCAAGACCTGGAAACAGCACCAAAAAAGTTCACAACATGGTTCCGATATGTGGATGACACTTCCATCTAGACCAGCCCTGTGATACTCTCTTTACAGCTACATACCATAAAGAGCAAGAAGCAGGAAGTCTGGAAGCTATGCCACTGCATGCCTGAGAATGAATATTACATGATAGTGATGAAATCATTATCCTACCTTTCTCCCAATATAGGGACTCAAAGTGGCTAACAAAGTCAATAACAATACACAATCATTAAAAATATAAATATAAATAGACCTTTAAAAAACAGATTAAACAGTTTACAATGCTAAAACATTTAAAACATTAAAAATTAAAATGCAATAAAACTATATACTCCTTAGAAACTAAACTACACAGCATGTAGAAGCCGAGACCCCACCATATTGTGAATGCCCAATGGCACAAAAATGTTTTTACTTGTTTCCAAAAGGAAAGCAGAGACGGGACCATCCTGGCCTCTCTAGGGAGGTAAATTTAGTAAACGAATGGTGATAAATTGGTCTAGATGGGCAGTGATCAGAAGATACATGTACACAGTTCACAAGCCTTTGGATTTCAGGATCACAAGATTCATGAACACACTGCTGGCTAAAGAATTCACAGTCCTAAGCAGTATCTAGAAGGGGGACTTATAGTAGTAGAAGAGGCTAGCAGTAGGATCAGCAGGGCAGCAATGCCTTATTTGTGTCAGCCAGCACAATGTTTCAGAGCTTAAAAAGGTTACTATTTTGAATTGAAGTACCCAGAATGCTCCTACTGGGCATGCTGGCTAGTAGAATCTGGGAACTATGGCTCAGAAAAGGAATTTTTCCATGCTCCAAAGCATTGTGCTGGCCCCTGGCTGTTGTTGGTTTGAGGCATCATCAATATGAACAGGGCACTGCTGTCCTGCTAGTCCTACTTCTAGCCATGTCTAATGCTTAGCAGTCCCTCTGACTGCCATCACCAGTGCACTAAGAAAGAAAGGCCATTTCCTTCTTGCCTATCACTGAGAACATATGACTTCTATCTCTCACATCCCTAGTGGTATCTGCTGGCTTCCATGTTAATAAGGTGGTGAAACTGTTCTAGGTTTTAGTACAAACATTAAAGAACCTACCCAAGATAATTAACTTGTGTCTTCAAAACAGGTTCAGAATCGTGGCTAGCGCCTTCAAAATTTGGAGGAAACCCCAAGAGGATACACAAGCCCATTGCCATGAAACCCACCAGCCACCACTATGCATCACAAGAAATTGCTTGATTAGAATAATAGACTTTGCAATTAATCTTTCATGAAATATTATCACTGAATCATCAAAGACAGAATTGTTTTTTAAGTGCCCAGAATGCTAACTAACACACTTGAAAATCCGGGTTGGAATACAGGTGAGTAAATGACATAGCTTACTATTACAAATTATATACTTCAAATGTAAAAGTGAAGAATCCCACTTTATGTGTCAAGAATCCATTAAAAATTCCCTTACTTTTCACTCAAAACGCTCCGGAAATTCATAACTCAAAGATTCGATAAATGTTTATGTGACTGCTGTGGGTATCAGTTTCTGGTAGTAACTTGCATGAATTGGTGTATATAGGATAAACATATTACATATATATATGGATCAGTGTTGACAAGTTATATACAATCACAGACCATGGGTGAAATTCTGCCTCTTGATTGTCAATTCATGTTTTGCTATTTGAATCCAGTCTTTAAGCCACAGTTCATGTTACTGTGATGACTGTGGGTGTGCTAAAAATCTTTGCTTTTCTTTTTCCTCCATTAAGGTTGGATCAGTGCTCAGCCACATGAAAAATCTTGCTTTAATTTAGGTTTTATATTTACTGCTAAACTTGTAAAAAAAACATTAAACATTTCACAGCAGAAGCTGAAAATTTTTTACATCACCAGGCAAGCCAGCTCTGGCACTTTTCCCTTAAGTCAGTTTGTTTTTCTAATATAAAACTAATATGACATAATGTATAATCTAATTTGGAAATTACAATTTACTTGGAAGGATTATGCTGCCAGCCAGTACCAACAAAGAAAGAAATTATTTGAGAATGTTTCTTTTCCTTCGTAACATGGTTGATAATTTATTTTTCCTTCAGAAGATTACTTTTCTCTTTACGACATTTCCTGTCGGTGTGATTTGCATTAGGATTAAATAATATGTTCCATGCTTACCTTATGCTCTGAGGAAAGTAAAGTTTTCCTTGAAATTAAACGAAAGGTATTAAAAAAAGTGACTGTCCTATTATGGAATGCTGTTTAGTTTCTGAACTGTGAAATATTTTGATATGAATGTTTGACTCATCAGATCAGATGAAAATGATGATGCTTGTATTCAAAGTTTAAGCATGAAGAGGCAAATGTAACATATATAATAAACACCAGCAAGTTTAGCAAAGGAGAACTAAAAAGCAGATTATTTTATTCATTTGTTTATTTAACTATGGCGATTTCTAGCAACAACCAAATTATCCAATTGATGAACTTAAGCATGGTTGAGATAGGATGAGGGCACTGTTGTGATCATCCATCTATTTTGAAAAGTATTATTGTCACACAGAGACCATGGAAGAGGGGAAACAAACCCTTCTATGATTGTCCAGAAGCACTCCCTCCCCATGGTTAGGCAAAAAAGGCTGGTACACTCAAGTCTCATTGAGAAAAGCCTTTTTCTATGGCTTGGCTGCAACAAATTGCACACTTTTGTTTGCTCTGCCTTAGAAGCTGAGCTGATTTAAGAGCTGGTGTGTGAAGCTGGAGAGGGAGGGAATTCAAGTTGAGGTTAAAAAGGAAACTCTCTCTCTCTCTCTCTCTCTCTCTCTCTCTCTCTCTCTCTCTCTCTGTGTGTGTGTGTGTGTGTGTGTGTGAGAGAGAGAGAGAGAGAGAGAGAGAGAGAAATCTTGTGGCATCTTTAAAACTATTCCATTTATTTTAATAGAAGCATTTGTGGATTTCAATCTATTTTTTCAGATGCATTGGTGGAATATAATTACAGTCACAGGTATTTAAGCACATTACATAGTTGTGGGGGTGGGATCAGAAAGATGCAAATGGTGAAATTGGCCATAAAGTTGAGAGTTGAGATTAAGGAGATTATCAGAAACCCTTAATATGGTGTTACACAAACACCAGGAGATAGCCAAAGGGCTTCCCTTTCAGACGACTCGGCCCTGTCCTGTTATGCTCCTGTGCTGGTCCCATTTCATCCTCATTGCTTTTTATTCATGGCTTAAGCCATGAATAGATCACACATTTTGTTCCTGTCACAGAAAAATGGGCAAGTGAAAAGATGCCCCGTTTCTGTAGCATGTTGTCAGCTGCAGTGGGAGGTCTGTTCCAGAACACTTCTGGGTGTGACCAGAACATCCAGGTAACTGACACCCTTTTTTGTACCCTCCCTGGATTACTTGGGTTTTTTTAAGTATGCTTTTGTCATTTTTAAAAGTGTATTTGACTTTTTATTTTTGAATTTCCCACTCGCTCAGCCTCTCGCGAGAATGGCCCAGGATTTCAACCAGGAAGTAAATGCAGCTCTGTGCAAGGTGCATTCATTCCGTGGCTGCTGAGGGGAGGATCACACAAGCAAGGTAAGTGGGAATGTTTTTGTTAGTGTGCTGGAACAGGGTCGGCGGGGTAGCAGGAGAGGAGATAGTGAGATGGGGACACTATTTTTGTCCCCGTCTGAGAATCTCCTAAGAGTGAAGGGGCCTGAGCCTTGAAAAATATGCTCCAGATTTTTCTACCATTCTATCATATTCATGTGTTTGCAGTACTGTTGCTATCCCTTTTGAATATTTTAAAAATTCAGCAGCTAGACTCTCAACCATAGGTCAGATAGATACAATTTAAGCAGATTTCGTTCCATTGAAGAAAATAGGATGAAAATTGCTCATATACAAGCATGAGACTCCTCTCAGAAAAAGAACTCTCTCACTCTTCCATTAAACTTTGTTGTTGTTAACTGCCATCAAGTCAACTTTGACTTATGACAACCCTATGAATGAGAGACCTCCATGTCACCCTATCCTCAGCAGCCATGCTGAGGTCTCACAAATTCAGAGACATGGCTTCCTTGATTGAGTCTATCCAACTGTAATGGGGTATTCCTCTTTTCCTACTGCCTTCTACCTTACCAAGCATTATTGTCTTTTCTAGTGAGTCATGTCTTCTCATGTTATGGCCAAAGTACGACAGTCTGAGTTTTGTTATCTTGGCTTCTAGGGAGAGTTCAGGCTTGATTTGCTCTAGGACCCATTTATTTGTCTTTTTAGCAGTCCGCGGTATCCGTAGAACTCTTCTAAATTGAAACATTATTCTATTTACTATAACATTTCAACATGTGACTTTTTTTGTGAAAATTGGGAACAAAGGACTCATCTGATAAATCTCACATTCTCATACAACAAATACGATAGAAACCAAACAAGACTTCATTGTTACAGAAACTTCACATCTGTTTTAACAAATTAAAGATAATTAAAGCCTTTTGGATTTCCTCTTTTAAACAAGAGGCAAATCATATATTATGAGGTGGATTGTCTAACCAGCACAAACAACAACACAAAAAGGAAACTTTACTCTCTAGGGAAGGTCAAGGGCCAGCATACCAAATGGATGGTCAGACCCATTAGACTGTTTCCACATAAAGTACCAAAATGTGTCTTTGAATTCTCCTTGCTCTGTCTGTCGTATGTGTATATACAAGGCAGAAGAACATGGCTAGAAATCAAAGGTACATTCTCACCAGTGTAAATTTTACATTTCTATCACAGTCTGATTGAAGAAAAAGCTGATTTAAGCCACATGCGTCCAAGTGCCCCTAGTGAGGCTTAAGGTTCTTGGCTGAGGGCCAAGAGCTGCACTGTAATTCTTTCAGGTTCATTTTAGACTCTGTGTATGTATGTGTGTGTGTGTGCGCGCATGTGTGTGTGTGTGTGCTGGACATCAGCAACATCAGCAGCAAGTCCATGGACAAGAATCATGTTCTTGGGGTTTTCAGTGAGGGCTTCCTGCCTTTCCTCATTCCTAATAGTGTATGTGTAGTTATGTGCGTGTGAATATCTCCATTTCCGTCTGTATCTATCTATCTATCTATCTATCTATCTATCTATCTATCTCTATAGCAAGTGACACAATTTTTACATTGAATATGCTTGACCTAGGCATAATGGGGGCTGATCTGGTACTCAGTTTCAGCAATGCAAAAAAAAACAGATGAGTGGGTTTAGTAAGGCCAAATGCTATGTTTAGAAAATCACTTACGCTCTGCCTTTCTCTCAAAAAGGGAGATGACTTACAACCAAGTTAAAACAAGATACAGCTTTAAACCTGATGATATAAAACCTATTATGTAAAAACGCTGTAATTTAAAGCAGTATAAATATCATTCAAAAGATATAAAAATTAAAAACAAAGCATGCACACATCCCATTGTGAAACACCCTTCCATAGACTCGTTCCTTAAAAGATATGCCTCGTGTGGCATTCGAGGACTATAAATATGTTGCCATAATTTGCTGTGTTTCCTGAGGGTTTACAGGGAGCTCGGGAGGACTGAAATGGTTTTTTAGGGAAGTCCCATATTGAGATTGACAGGTTGATGTAAACCATTGACCGGGTGTCCAGTGTGCTGTCAAACAGAATCCCTGTTTGTCATCTGTAACCAATTAAACTTTTCATTGTGTTAAACAACATTGACATGATCCTGTACTACAGAGTTCTAGCTGAAGTGGTTTTGCACAGATACTCCACTTCCCCTTGTTTCTCTCCCCATCTGGGAACTATTGTCGTTAAATGTCGCATGTGCAGCAAAGCACCCAAAGGGAGCCAGCTTTTGGATGGAAAACTGACGGGGCATCTTAAAACTAGAGAGTGATTCTCCCTCTCTCATTCCCTCTCTCATTCTCTCTCTCTCTCACACACACGGAGGGAAATGTGTGCGCACTGCTATGGGATAATTCACTTTGCAAGTAAGTCCACAATTCCACCTACTCCCAAATATTAAACTGATAAACATTCTTGTTAGCAAATAAAAGAATTGCCTCTATCTGTTCTTTAAAAATCTTTTTCATTAATAAGTAAAGGCAGCCCTCTAGTTCAAAAAACACTCAACAGCATATTTTCATGAGCACAGAGCAAAAGCTTCACCACTCACAGAATTTAATTATCACAGGATGGATTTGACTTCTATTATGAGGTGCAGATGGAATGGTTTGCCCATATTGAATGCAAATATACATTCCTTGGGAACAGATACCCGTTATTTCCTGATATCTTTCTTCTTGGTCCACAATTTTTCATTATTTACAAACAGTTACATGTGCTGTTGATCAACAGAAGGAGATGCTAAACTGATGCACAGGCACGGTGATAGATGCACATAATGAATGTTCGATATGTACATCTGCCCACCTCAGACCTGTCCTGTTACCCTAGAGGTTGGGGGTGCGTTAGAATACCATCCATGATGCCAAAATTTCCTGTACTATCTGAAGGAATTATTAGCTCCTGTGAGAGGAAGATAATTGCAGAGAACTTTTCACCTATGTATACCAGTACTAACTGTAGAGAGCACTCCAGTTAAAGTAAAAACAAATTATTTTTATTGGAATATAACACAGGGGAGTCTCTAACCTACAAAACATATACTCCTAAAAACCATACATGGTTATTGAAAAGAAAGGTGGGAAGGTTGGATAGAGAGATGTCCAGGGTGATAGTTACCAGTCTCAAAGAGCAGCAAAGATACTCAGACATGCATCTGAGGGTGGCATAGGAGGTTATGATCTGGGGCACACTGAGAGTGGCCAGGTCCATCCACTGTGGCACACTTTCCTGGGGTCTGGGCCTTAATATTTATACTCTGTTTCATATCCTGAAAAGGTACTCTGGTCATGACAAAGCCTGGATGGCTTTCCCACTGGACAGACAAAAGAGATTGAAACTCAATTGATTACTTTAGTTCTGGAAAGACAAAACATTTATGGTTCTGCAGCAACCTCTTAATGTTTGGTCAGATAGGGCATAATAACAGAGAGGTATGGTTGAGGTATGGAGTTGATGGAAGGTTACTTGTTTGCATGATTGAATTATTGCTTGAAATGTCCAAGGCTGGAAGAAAGGATTAGCACCTATCCCTTAACAACTTGGTTGTTAGCATTACTTCAGGGGCTTTCCACTTAATCCTAACTTGGGTTTTCCCACCATTATATTTCTAGACACATCTCAGGTCATCATGACCTTAGACTGATTTCTAGTCTGCCTAACCTCCTAGCCAAAGTGACCCAGAAAAGTGTCCAATGTGTCCAGTTATGGAATCTTGCAAGGAGGGGTAGTAGGGCATGCTGACAGTCCCTGCTCTTCCACATGCTCCACCTAATGGCTCAATGAGACACTAAGGAGATTATCAGACAGGAACAAAAAAAGTGTTCCCATCCCACAATCTCCTCTCCTGCCCCTCTCCCATCCCTGTCCCAGCAAATAAGGAAACTTTTCAGACCTACCTTGTTCACACAACAGGGCAGCCCAGGAGTAAATGGAGCTCTAATGGAGCTCCATTCACTTCCTGGATTGAAATCCCAGCTGTTGTCGTGAGAAGATGACAGCATGGGAAATTCAAACTGTAAAAGAAAAATAAGCTGAAAAAAGTTACACTAAGCACCTAAACACACTTAAAACTTTATAAGTAACCTGAGGAGGGTTAAAAAAGTGTGTCACTTACCTGGATGTCCCGATCTCACCAGGAAGTGTTCTGGCATGGACCTCCCATTGATGCGGGGATCGTGCCAGTGAAACGGGCACCTTTTTCACTCGCAGTCAGTTCCGTCACAGAAATGGAACAGGGGATCCATTGATGGCTTAACCCATCAATAAAAAGCAGCGCTGAGGTAAAGACAGCTGAACGGGAGCATTATGAGATGGGAACGATGCCATGTGAAAGGGAAACCCCTTAGCAGTCTCCTGGCGTTGTGATAACGCCATATTTAGAGCGTCTGATAATCTCCTCTAACACACAGTGCTATGTACATATCATGGAAACTCCTGATTTTTTTTAGCATCTTCCTGATTTAGAGTAGGAATATATATGTGTGTGTGTGTGTGTATAATATAGACACACACAAAAACAATTTAGCCAATATATGAACTACAATGGGGTGGAAATATGCTGAGGACATTTTTAGCATCTTCTGACTCCTGATGCACTGTGCTGGCACAGTTGGCCACAACTGGAAGTGACATCTTCTGTGACTAGAAGTCTATATCCTCCAACTGTCCTGATCTGAAAAGGACAGTCTGGGTTCATCCTCTGTTGTCCCACTTTTTCAGAAGCTTTAACATTGTCCCAGTTTCCGTCTCTTCCTCCCAGTTTCTCCCTTTTTTCTCAGCATCTTTCTATTGTTGCAAACTGAGTTCTAAGTACAAAAGTAGTTTGTACTCAAAAACTCAGCAGGGGGGAGAGGAGAGGAGGGGGCAGAGTGTTGCACTTCCCTGAAAACTCAGGAAAAAACAAACTGCTGCAGCCTCTCCTAGCTTGTGTGTTCTTTCTGATTAATAACTTTTACCAGTTTGACCTTATTCTGTTGTTGCTTGGCCCCATGTGTCCTGGTTTTCATCTGTGATACATTGGAGGACACTGGAGTCATGTTTACCCATGTTTAAATGCTCTCCCTCTCCTTTTGGGAGTGTGAGTAGGATTCCTAGTTTGAATACAAGATGAGGTTCCTGGAACTTTAATCATTAACAGATTCTGGATCAGGATACTGGAAAGTTCTGTCAACTTATTGCTATTCCAGCAATAATGTCACCTTTAGTGCTATGTATCCATCTACAGGAACAGAGATGGTTGCTTCTCTGTGAGCCACTCCACTTTCTACTGGCCAGTAAATAGCTATGGGGGTGCTATAACTGTAAAAGGTAAGTTTGGGGGATGAGGAAGGAGATGCATTGTTCTGTCTGATGGCACTTTCTGGTACTTTTTCCGTAGTCCAGGATCTGTTAACAATTAAAGCTACAGGAGCCCCATCACATATTCATCCTGGCAATCCTAGCTGTGTGTGAGGGGACATTTATGGTGAGAACCATGCCCATCAGAAGTTATTTTGTAGAAACTCGATATTTTCTTGGAATTTTCCAAGGAGCATTTTGGGTAACAAGTATGTTTGGCTGAATTAAAAAAAATAATAAAAAAAACATCCAGAGTTGGCATGTTGGGCAGAGGTACAAGCCCCACCGCCACCGCTGCCAGGGCTGTATGAATCCCACACCATTCTCACCCCTGAAATTCATATGGTTAGGTAGGCCCCTGTTTTGCAGTTCTACTGCACATTCTGCAAAACCACACTGCATTGTGTGCACACAGTCTTTCCAGTTACTTCAATGGGAAGCACTGGCAAACTCGTCAAGAATCAATCTGGCTTCCAGTCCCTCCATGCACCCTGATAATCCTTTGGAGGCTTTGGGAGATGTCTGAAAATAGCTTTATTCTGTGGTCTATGACCTCACTCCTCATTAGAATAAGTAAAAGGACTGCACTTCTTGGTGTCATAAATCACCAGTTAGCATTAATATTGAACACTAAGTGAGGAAGCTGGCCAATAATTCACAAAGTGGTGTTCCTTCTGAGATGCTTTCCTAGCCAAGTTTCAAATGTGTATTTAACACAGGACTGTCTTGCACATTTTGGAACCAGAAACACATTTGAAGAATGAAAAGGACTATATTTCTATGGAAAACATTCTGCATATGTAAATCCCTGTAGGAGGAAAGGATTAGAACTCCATAATTTCCACCTGATCTATAAGTTTATAAATCAAACACAGTTCAAATTCCCCCTCTAAAAAATCATATTCTTTCCCAAGAACAGCCATGTGAGGTAGGATGGTAGGATTGCTAGTGAATGAGCCAAAGTAATCCTCCATAGCTGTGGAAAGATTTGTATTTTGGTCACTTGAATTTAATCAGAAAACACTGATATACCATAAGGAAGCATCACAGCCCCCCAAATGCAGTCTTTTTTTTTGCATACCGTATGATAAGGGAGATTAAACTAAGAACTAAAACGCCTACATTAAAAAAAATGATTTGGCTGTATAAAAGAGATGTAATTCTCAGTAGAAACCTGAAATGATTTGAGGTGTTATTTAATATGTTGTTTAAAGCCAATGTGTGTTAATCTAAAATATCTTAAAAGAATATGCACACTTCAAAGGAGCTCACAAGACATATAGTTTCACAGTATTCAGGATATTAATGAATTACTGTATATACTCATGTACAAGTTGACCTCATGCATAAGTCCAGACTAGTTTTGGGGGATTGTGATATGACCCATGTATAAGTCAAGGGTGCCAATGCCGCTGCCTCCTCTCCACTGCTCCCCTCACCCTCTGTGCTCTCTTGAGGGGAAGCACCAGAAAACCACTGCTGCCATGTTCCTGTTGCTCCCCTCACCTCTTGGTGCTCCATGAGAGGAAGTGTCAAAGAGCCAGAGATGCTGCCACTGCCATGTCCCCACTGCTCCCTCTTCCTCCCCCTTCCACCTCTCCCATCCTTTACTTCTCAGTTTGGGCTCTGTAGCTCGAGGAGCAAGTGTTAGTTTCTGCCACTTTGAAAACAGAGCAGATGAACAGAGCTTTTGTCCACTTCCTCTTTCCCTGAAACATCCCCTTGTTCATGCAGCAGCTCAGGTGAGCGAGCATGGCTGGTTTTTCTGGAATGAACCAGAGGATGTCTGGGGGAAAGGGTCTGATTTTCTGCTCTGTTGTTGTTGTTGTTCGCAGAGGAAAGAGTTAAGGAGAGGCGCCCTTCCCCTTCTCCCATCCCCTTACCCTTCACTTTGGGCTGTCCGGAGTGTTAGGTTTCTGCTACTTTAAAAACAGAGCAGATAAACAGACCTTTCTTCCTCTGCCCCTTTCCCCGAGACAGCACAAACCTTAGTCTGTCCAGGTAGAGCTTCCTGTAAAAGAAGTACCAACCTGACCACCCCTCCCCTACTCTCCTGGCTGTGGCAGAGAAATCCCAAAGAGCTGCTGCCACCATTTTTTGAAACAGGATTACTGTATTGATCCATGTATAGGTCAACCCAGGGTTTTTGGGTCAATTTTTTGAAATAAATTTTTCAATTTAAACATGAGTATATGCTCATAAGGTAATGACATTTATATATGACCTTTGAAACTAACTGAGGACCTTTGAGACTAACTTCTTTGTCTCAGTCTCAAAAGTGTTATGAGATCCCTCTGCATACTTATCTAAGGGTAGTTCATCACTTGTTAAGAAAAAGGTGGGTTTTTTTAATGAGCCATTGGGGAAACAGAGGTTGAGAGTAAGTAAAAAAAGGGAATGTATAGATCATGCAGAGTTGTTCATCCTGGTCAAACCACAAACACATGACTGAATGTCCAGTGTAGTTTGGCTTATCCACAATATGGGTGAATTGGGAATTGTTTCACTGCCAGGTCAGAGTACAACTGAGTTCTGTCATGTATACTCTTTTCTTGAAATTTGTACTTAATGTTTCCCAACCCCCTATTGAAAATTAATTGGGGAGTTGATGGACTATATCACAAACTACTTAATAAGCAGATGTTTTCTGCTCAGATCAAAACACACATTTTAATTCTGTTTTAATAACCCTCTATTAATATATTCTAATAATCATAGTCTTATTTTTCTAATGAGATTGATGTAGCTGTTTTGGGGAGCAAAGTCCTATGAGGTTTGGTGTAAAAGCTTGTCAACTTCAACTTTAGGTTGGGCTTCCTTTAACTGGTAAGTTTTTTGAGAACATCTGCACTAGTACAGGGTGGTCATAGTGTGGTCCATGGATAGGAGTGGGGGCAAAATTTGGTTCCTGTCCTCCCCCCCCAATACCTACTGACCCCAAATTCCCCCATTCAAAAATAATTTAAGTGGACAATAGCCCAGAGGAGTATTTTTGTTGTTGGTCCCATAGCATTTCAGGAATGCTATCGCAGTCTATCTCACCTTCCCATCCAGAACCTAAAAAATTGATGCACTGTCCCTTCCAGTTGGAAACTTGGTTGATATGAAGACAGTCTCAAGATGCTGGGCCTACTAGTATGGAGCAACATACATTCTGACCCATGCCCCCACTGCTGTTTCCCACTCCAGCACTAGTATGATACTATGCAAATCAAGTGTCCTGGGCTAAGGCCTTGTTGGACTGATAACACTGCAACAGGACTTTTTCAAACAAGCTAAACCCCCCACCCGAGGAGGTCAGGAGAAGAACGGGGCTGTCATACAGAGCCCCATTTCAGACAGCCCTGTCCTCCTCCCAACCTTCCCCCATCTTTCCTCCGTGCTGTTGGTACGAGAAATGCACCACTTTTATTGATGGTAAAACCCTGTCAATAAAAAGCGGCACCCACAGCATGGAGGAAGGATGGGAGAAGGTTGGGAGGAGGATGGTGCCATCTGAAATGGGGTTCTGTTAATGCAACAGCCCCGTTCTTCTCCCGACCTCCTCGGGTTTTTTTACCCCATTTGAAAAAGTCCTCAGTCTCAAGAATTCTCTCAAACTCTGACATTAGCAGAAAAAGTAATTCAAGAAGAAGGATGTGTACATGCATTCTCTACTGTTCTGCAGTCTATCTGTGGGAAGCTCATAGACCAATGCGTGGGAACTTTCCCTCTAGGACACAGGGATTTTTGTATGAAATAAAGTTACTTCCTCTTTCTCTTTAAGACAACTGCAGTTTCCATGTGTATAAAGGGATGCAGCCACATTTCCTTTTTAAAAACTTTTTCATCTGACAAAGCCTGTGAGGGCTATTAATATGACTGATAGACACTATAAAGGAATGAGTAGAGAGAAAAAGCAGAGACCCAAACCAGAGTATCATCATACAATTGCTCATTTATGGAGGCCTTTAACCTGTTATTATCATCATTCTTCTTGGAAATAACTTTCCAAGCCTTGAAAGTTTAAGCCAGTGATCAGTGGAGAGTCCATAGCAGCAAAACTTTTGCTTCCTAGCCTGCCACAGGTGTCACAAAATCTAGTGAACCACCCAATGGAGACTGGATGACACTGCAGTATATCCACCAAGATCCTGAAGAAAGAGAACAACTTCTTGTGCCTACATAATCCAACCTTGAACCAAAGTAGCCTAGTGTTTTGAAATAAAGTCTTTAGCTCATTGTGTTGATAGCCGCACACCACAATATTACACTTGAGGAGCAGTAAAATATCCCTGCTTATTGCAAGTTGGTCAATATTGTGATAAGTGCTCATTTACTGAAAACCACTTTCACCACAAGTGAGGAAATTCGGCCTCTCTAGAGCTGTCAGAATCTTTGCTGTACTCTCTCTTTTCTCCCCCATCTGTAAGATGTTAAATTGAAGTCTCAGGTTGTTACCCCCGCTATTTCTTTTAGAGATCTGGTGATTTATTTGCTAGTGGGTGGTGTTGGAGGTAGTAGAAAGCCAAGGAAATTCCCTTCCTGCCTCATCTATAAAAGTATCTGTTATGTAACAGAATAGCTTCCTAGCTTGGGAACTTTCACTCCCTTTTCTCTTTCCAATGTTGCTTTGTGTTTTGCATTAACATTTCCTAATCTGGAACAGTCTGGTCTTTGCTTCCAGCATGCTGTGAGACATGTGGATTTGTAAGCAGTTTAATGTGTGCCACCTATACCTTCTGCAAGGGAGGTAGGCTAGCAAATTTCTGAATCACACAAACTTAGTATTAGAAGGTCAAGGAATCATTGAGATGGAAGGTCACCTACAGCATAGAGACAAGACCAACTCTACTGAATACCCTGTATTATCCAGATCATAGCATGCAAAATCTGTGGGCCAGAAGTTGGAATACTCAAGGCATATCATATCAAAGATGACTAGTAAGGTTCCAAATATCAGCAAGAATAGATAAATATTCCCTGGAGTCATCACCCATGTCATGTGCGAAAGAACATTATTTTTTCCCTTCCCTCAATAGCAATTACTTAGACCCTGAGCAAGATTATGTGCCTTGCTATACTGGAGAGTAGTCATTGCATGGCCACCTACACATCACCAAAACATAGGTATGCATTGCCCCCACCCCCCAAAAATGGACAAAAGTGGGCACAGATTTGTGTACAATTTCATATGATGTTGTATAGGGATGCTAATGCAGAAAAAAATACTATAATTTCAGTAGAAATGTAGTACATCTCACCATAGCATGGAAATCTAATGTAATCAGATGATTGCTCAGCTTGCTATACCAGTGCTAATTGTTGATGAGTAGCTTCAAATCTTCTGCTCTCCCTTCTTTTTTCATTGGAACACAACACTTCCAAATAAAGCCCTGTATAAACACACAAGACAACTTTAGAAAAGACTATCTCTTATGTATAACATCTGTGAACCAGAGAGTGAACAGAAATGGTATTTAACTAAGTCAACTAAAAATAATAATAATCCAGTCCATGATGAAGTTGTCCCGGGGAAATTTAAAGCTATGTGTGCTTTCTTTTCCATCCTTAGACACATTATAATAATGTTGCTTAGCATCTTTTTCTGTTTCTAAAAACAAGACAAATCTTTGAAATCATCTGCCCCCAATTTACTCCTGGTTGACCCCAGGACCCTGATGTGTCACATCAAGCCCACATCTGTGCCCACTGCTGAAGAATGTGGCAATTCAACTCAACATGTGTCTTGAGCTGTGTATATGATATTCATGGGAAATTGAAGAAGTGCCACTATTTCCTACATTCCAAACACCTCCTTGAGCTATGTTTGTAACCAGGCCACTAAAGGATCCCAAGGTTTTTAGTCTGTCTTTAATTATATCTAACAGACCAGCATTGATTCAACTGTTTTGAGATCTAGTTTGGTTGCCTTTAAAACACACACACACCATGAAATCTCTGCTAGTTCTTAATTAAAAATGATAAAGGCTGAGAAGGCACCTTACACCTTGGAAAAGAATATTGTGCTGACTATAAACACAAACAGTTTATGTACATTTTAATTTATTATATCTTTGAAATTCTCATGTTTGTATCAAGTCGTCTAGGGTTTAGGGAAATAGAAAAACCTTGGGGTTCATTAACACCTCCCCCAACTCAGAGTGGTCTTAAATGTCTAGGAGATTATTATCTGGATACTAACTGATTAAGATAGATTAATATACACAATGAATAGTTTGATATTCCTTTACATGAGATTCTTGGAAATAAATCATGTGGTTTACAGTGAACATAGTGAAGACCCAAAGCTGATTGTTGACCAGCATACCAAGCAGCTGTATATATAGTCCAGGGTGAACTGGAGGAAAATCTCCACTGCCTGTGATGTCCTCCTCCAGCCCGCCAGCCTGTTTCTAATTGACTGGCCTCCCTACCCTTTCCTCAAACCCATGAACAATATGCTGCCTTCTAGAAAAGGGGAAGTTGGTGTGTTGACAGAAAATGACATCTCACCATGCTTTCCCAATATTGCAGACCACAAATGGAGCCTCCTGGTAAATTGTGGGGTAGGGAAAGCTTTTTTTGCACAAGCAATTATTTGTGTTCAGTGGGCATTACAGCAGATCTACAGCAGATCGAGATCCCTTGTCTTTTCTTTGTCTTGTCTGCTCTTCACGTACAGATTGATATTATTGGTTTTGGTTTCACTTCTGCCCATATATTTCTTCCTCTTGGACAGTGCAATACGAATTCAAAGAGTTAGAGGTTAGGATTAGACGCAAAGCTCTTCGGTCACCAGAAATGCCCTTCTACTAACAGAGCCATCTTTGGCTGACTGATTTCAGAAATTTGCCAGTGGAGCAATTTTCTGACAAAAGTGGCTAAAATATGCCAGCAGAAGAGTCAGACAGGGGTGGGGAGGGGAGGCAGAAAAAGTATAGGTGAAGGCTGAGTTGACTTAAACCAGATCCAAATTTCCTCCAACTTAGAGACACACAGGCAGAATGCTTCCACAAAGTTAGGCCAAATTTAGGGTAGTCCAAAATAATTTCCAGCACTCCTAAACTGGGTGGGGTTTAGATTCAACAAAGCATGAGCCAGCCTAGTGTTGGCCCAGCTGTTCATTGATCAACTTCCCAGTTGAGAGTGTCCTCTGAGTCATGAAACCAGTAGTAGATGAGCTCATCTTCATTCTCACCTTGGGATGTAGTTCTCTATCTAATAAACATATCTCACTTCACTGAAGACAGTCTTCTATTGATGTTTCCAAACACCCCAGTCCATATATTAAATATTAAAAGCTCCAAGTCCCATTTAATGCAGTAACAAGTGGGGCTGCCAGGTGAAATAAGGGAGAGGAGTCTTGTACCTTTAATGGTTACATAGAAGAGGGAATTTCAACAGGTATTGCTTCTGTAACACACACACACATACATACACATATATATATTGCACATATACAAACAAGACATTAATAGCAGATACTGTAGTTATGAGACTTTATCAGATGAGCCCCTTAAAACCTTCTTTGGCTGGCATTAAAAAAAAATCTATTTTTATGCCAGAAAAAGAATGCCCACCACCACACTTACCTTGCTTTCCCGGCAAAGGCTTCCCCAGCAATGAAAGAGGAAGTGAACAGAACTCCATTCACTTCCTTGTTCAAAATCCCGTGGATTCTCACGAGACTTCATTGCATAGGAAATTTTAATTTTTTTAAAAAAGACAAAAACAACAGAGAAAAAGTTTTAAAAAGCTCACTCACACACACACACACAACTTCCAAGTAGCCCAGGGAGGGTTATAAAAAAGTGCATCACTTACCTGGATGTCGCGTTCCCATCCAGAAGTGTTTGTGCCGGACTTCCCAGTCTTGCTGTATTGACATGAGTACAATGGCATGAGGTTTCACACACTGGCAATACTGGTACAAAAGCACCACAGTGGAACAACTGACAGCTTTAGCCATCAATTAAAAAGTATGGGTTTTAAATGCGAAAGGGCAATTGCATGTGGTACGTGCGCCCTTTCGTGTTTATGTGGCATCGTTATGACACCGTATTTAGTGAGTCTGATAAAGTCCATGGGCATCTCACCATTTTTATGCATTGGTTAGAGCTTGTGTATATAGCTGCTTAAAAAGACTGGCTGTCTGGGTGATGTCTAAGGGTTCAAAGCTTAGAAACAAAAGTGAAACAATGAAAGTTTTGCGGAAAATGGAAGACAAGGTATGAAAAAGAAGAAATAGTCATTCAGTTGGTCTCTTCCTTTGGCTGCCTATCAACAAATACATTTTCCTGGAATCTCTGAAGGTTCAGAAACTTTGAAGAAATTGCTTTTGCTGGTGCCAATACACATGTTTGTAAAGCAATCCTAGAATAGGTCGCTAAAAAACCCCAACCTTAAACATTGGAAGATTAGCACCAATAGAAATGGGGCTATATCTTAAGAACTGTCAATCTTTTCTAGAAAGTGAACATATCACTGAACTCCTTTACATGTGTATTCAGAAGTAATGCACTCCTATATGCATTTATTCAGTTCAATGGGACTGTGTGCCCAGTCTCAGGCCATGGTGCAAGTCACTCAGAAACTGCATGAGTCCATGAGCTTCTCATGGTGTTTACAGGATTGCAGTAGAAATTAGATAAAAGAAATGATGCTGTATTTATTAATGATATAGAAAACAACACACGGCTAAAGAAAATACTTCATTCAGCTCAGTAGAATGAGATGGGAATTGTGTAGCCCTTTAGGGGCATGTTTTGCTGCCCTTGGGAAAATCACCAGCCCCACAAAGGTCCTGGCAACCCCACAATTTTTTTGCCCAAATATTTGGGGTTTTTTGGCAACAAAACTCACATTTTCAGTGTAAAACATATCCTTTCCCCCAACACACACACATTTTACAGATGAAAACCAGGACACATTTGACCAAGGTGTTGCCTTGATAGTGAAAAAACTCCTCATGGAATGTGAGGAGAATACCTTTTGTCCTAACGAAATCCCGTGGTGATTCACTGTATTGGGAAGGAGGGGAACCCAAAACTCCATATAAAAGCCTTTGCGTTTTTTCCCCCAAAGTTTATTTAAAAAATATGGGAAAATGTGTATCCTGCCCATTCAAATACACAAATTTACATATCCTCTCCATCACGGGCTCACAGTACATAACCACCCCCACACTCCTCCCCAACCATTCTCTGAAGATGCCTGCCAGAGATGCAGGCGAAACTTCAGAAATAAACTCTCCCCAAACACCGCCTCACAGCCTAAAAAAAACAAACATGGAAAACCTATGGATGCTGGCTGTGAAAGCCTTCAACTTCGCATAGAGTGCAAACTACTTTTGCAATTTGAACTCAGATTACATTACAGCAACTGAAGTAAGCTGGGGACAAAGGAAGAATGTGAGGAGAAGAGAGAAACTGGTACATTTTAAAAGCAGCTTAAAAATTGGGATGACAGAAGATTAATTGGGACTGGCCTTGCCAAAACAGGACAATTGAAGGGTATGGTATCCCAGCCATTTACCACAGCACAGGAAAGCCCCTTGAAAACGGGTCCCTGTTATCTTGTCTAGTTTATTAGTTCCTTCACTAGCTGCTTCTGCTCATGACTTTTAAATCCTTTTGACCTAACTCCAAAGTTAATCACAGCTATAATAGACCCCATTCCATTGATAAAATTTACTTGACATAACCACATTGCTACTGGTTCTACTCTGTTTGGATTGGATTTAGGCCTTTGATGCACTAAATAATGGGTTTTAGGCCTCAGAAAACAATGGGACTCTTTCCATTGTGATATTTTTGTCTGTTGTAACAGATTTCAGTTCAAACTGCATGAGCAGTTTTCTCCTGTTGATTCCCAGCTTTTTGTATCTAAAGTTGGTATGAATGAATGGAACAAAACCCCATAGAGACATTTCAGATACAACGAGCACTTTTTCTTTCCTGAATATAAAACACAAGAAGTTTTTTTTTTTTTTTCCTTTTTACTTATTGGTACTGGCAGTTGGTTTTGGTTTGTGTGGGCATGTGTGTGTGTGTTTTCCTTATTTATTCTCAAAACTTCACTATAGGAAGCAGAGGGCAGGCAGCTCGCATTCTGCTTATGCTATGAGATCTCCAAGGAGCTTGTTTGAAAGAGGCTGTGAGAGTTTGTAACAATGCGTTAAACAGCCTTTTCAGGCAGGCTGTCTTAACACACTCCAGGAAAAGAATGAAAGTGCCTTTGGTTTATTTCCTTGCTGGAACATAAAAGCTGAGCATTTCAGCAGCAATGGAAAGCCTGGCTAGGCCTCAGGAGGAAAGGTGAGTCCAAGGGAAGGGCTGTTAATCTCTCAGTGTTGAGTTCCCATTTTTAATGCTGCTTCTTAGTTGGTCCACCAGGAATTTAAATACATTCTGTTCCTACAGAGGGTGGTCTGTGGGACTAGTCCAGACCCCACTGAAGTCCATAGGAGGCTTTCCACTGGAACCCTCGGGGTTGTTCTGCTATGCTTTTAGAATGGATATGTTTTTAGAATAATGAGGTATCACTTGAAATCCAGTTTTAGCTCATTCCAGTAAAGAGGCTGGGGGCAGATTAAGGGAGGAAAAGGTCTTTTATGGCAGAGCTTTGCCCGCATTTAGGTCCTTTTGCCAATATCACATCTCTCACAAAGCAGATGCTAAGGTTGGGAAAGCAGGGGGAGATTAATTAAATTGTGTGTGTGTGTGTTTCTAAAAGACTTGCTGTTATAACACTTGTCTTTGAAAGGTGAGAGTAGAAATCCTTTTTGTGTTATATTGTTTTCTGAGTTATTATATTATATGCTGAGTTTGGACATCTTATATCATACTGTTTTCATCTGTGTCATAGTCTTCTGAGTGGGGTATGGGAAGCTGGGGACTCTTCATGCAAAATGCATTAGTATTTAGCAGCCAAAATATGGCTCACTGTAGCCAAGAAATTAATGACAGTTTGAACCAGGTGGAGGGGGCGGGGCGGCTTGTTAGTTTCCACATTATTCAACTGGCTACCTGAGGCAAGGAACTGAACTCAAGCTGTAGCATAATTAAGCTTGTCTCTGTGTTTCACCTGTTTATTTAAGGTCAACATTTTCCTGAACAGAACATGGGGAAAAAAAGATTTTATTTTATTTTTTAAAAAATAACACAAGAAACTTATGGTCCCAGTCATCCACTTACTCACCAGTAGTCTCGTTGATTTTATTTGTAAGGGGCTTACCATACTCCAAAGTAAAGAAGCAGTGCAGCAGGAAGATTCTGTCTCCCATTCTGCCTTACTGCACAACACTGGTGTTCTTTCGTTCAGGTCGCATGGTAGACTGGGGTAAAACTGTGTCTTTTTGCTAACTGGAAAAATCCATTAGCAAAAAGATGTGGGTTTACCTCAGTCTCCCATCGGAGGAGAAAGGCAGAACACCAGAAGAACAATGACATCATGTGGTAAGGCAGCACAGAACTTTCCTGCTGCACTGCCACTTTACTTCGGAGTGTGGTAAGCTCCTGAGAAGCAAGGTGGTCCCTCTTAGTTCTTAACATATATATCCTGCTCTCTTGTTTTGAGTCAGACCTTCATCAGTCTGTTCCACTGCTATGCTTGTAGATAGCAGTTCTCCAGGGTTTTGAGTGGTGGCTTCTGTTGTGGCTTCCATATCACTGTGGTGGTGAATCTACACTAAGAAGTTGCACCAGCATATGTCACCAACAGAAATCTGGCCATTAAGTGCAAATCAGCCAACAAAGAAGTTTAGAAGCCCACAACTCTACAGGAGAGATCCTTCTTGAGCTAGGCCAAAGATGGGGATTATGTGGCCTTCCAGATGTTCTTGGACATTAGCTTCCAACATTCCTCACCATTGGCTATGCTGTCTAGGACAGCTGGGCACTGCACTCCAAGAACATCTGGGGAGGCCGCATGATTCCCACTTCTATACACCTTCCAACTGTCCCAATTTGGCAGAAACTGTCTCAACTGATCCTTTGAAACAAGCTGAGGACAAAAGAGGAAAGGAGGAGAGAGGAACTGGGACGTTTTAAAAGCAGCTGAAAAAGTGGAACAACAGAGGCTGAATTGGGGATGCTCCTGCCAAATTGGGACAGTTGGAGGCCATGATAACTTTTGCCCTCTTCACCATGTCCTGATGTTGCTTGGGCACATGTGTCCCAGTTTTCATCTATGAAATGCTGGAGGATATGTTTCTGGCCTAGTCTACAACAGAGCTATCATACTCACTGCATTCATTGATCCTGACAGTTACTTAATCTTCTACTAAATGTTTTATTAATGCTGTGCCCCTGACTCTTGGCAGGCCCTATTTTAGCAGAATCCTTTATGATTGCTACTGCTGTCATAGATACACTAGACAGACACATCTGTAGGCTGTGATCTATAAAGACATGTACAGCCTGGGTCTAAAGGATCTAAAAGACTCTATTTCCTTATATGATCCGGCTGAAGTTTAAAATCTTTGGGAAGGGGCTTTCATCCAGTCCCATCACCCTCACAGGTATATTTGGTGAGGACATGGTAGACTGGCTTCTCAGTGGTGGGTCATAGGCTGTGGAATTCCTACCCACAGGAGGCTTGGTTGGCCCCCTCTCTGCTGTCTTTTCACTGATAGACAAAGAGTTAGTGTAGATGGGCAGTGTACCCCATCTTGCCTCCATCTTCGAGCCCTGCCAGACTGACAACACAGGGCATTTGCCCCATTCTACCCCCTGGACAGTTCGCACCACCACCAGGGAAAATACAGGGCTCAGATTGTGCTAAGACAGGATAGGACCCAATACAGCCTTTAAAAATAATACTTCTTTTAATCAATTCTCTCCAGGAAGGAATGGATCAGGCCCTGTGAGACTGCAGGAGCCCATCCCAGCAGGCCAGCCTTCGCTGCTGACACCAGTCTACCTCGCTCTCCCGGAAAGCAGGAAGGAGTCCCGCAGCATGTGACCAAGGTTGGTCACATGCAGGGGCCCTTGGTTACATGTTGTAGGCTGGCTTCTTGCCTTCTGAGACAGCGAGAGATGCTGATGGTGGCTGCAGCAATGGGCTGACATGCCTGTCTGGACACAGGTGCATTTGGAGGTGGTAACAGGAGAACAACAGGCCTGATGTGAGCCCAGGATATGCTTGTGGGAAGCCCAAATGATCCCAAAGACTTTTTTATTTAGGCCTTTAGCTTTGAGCATAAAGATTTGTAAACAGGTTGTGCAGAACGTTGATCTTTATTGTTTTAAGCATATTTTTCAATGATTTTCAGTTAATTTTAAATTAATTTTAATAGTATTGTCTATTTAATTTTTAAATTAACTTTGTATTATACTTTGTCTTAGCTTTATGAGAGGTTTTGTAAACTTAAAACAGAGTGTGACCTGCCGAGCTTTTGTGAAAATAAAAAGGAGCAGTCTGTGCAATTAGCAGTGCTTTCTGAGATAGATCCAGAGCTTAGAAAAGTTACTCTGGGCACTACAACCCCCAGAATTCCCACTCAGCATGGCTGTACTGGTGAGAGAACATCACAGTTCTAGTCTAAAAGGTACTTTTCCCAAGCTCAAGGTAGAACATAATTGTTCAGTAATTAGTAGTATATTCATCATAGAAGTTGAAAGGTAGATTCTCTATCGCAGTGGTTCTTAACCTGGGTCTGGGGACTCCTGGGGTCCAGAAAGTACTCACAGGGGGTCCATGGAGGGTTGAAAGTTGCTTGGCCCACCTCCTCCCTGCAGTGGAGTGGCCATGTGACAGGAGCCAAGGCAAATGCTGGCTGCCTGGCTTGGCCTGCGCTTTGCCATTCAATCCGCTCCAGCTACAAACTTGCAGGAAGAAGCAGGAGAAAAGTGTTTCCTTGCCCTCCAGTGCTTCTGAGGGAAGGTTTCATGGATGGTGTAATTGTATCACCACCACCACCATCATAATCAAGTATTATAATCAGGTATTGTTGTTGTTTTAAATCTTGAATTAAATCTTGGGGTCTGCAGCAACAAAAGATATTTAAAGGGGGTCCCTGGTAAAGAAAAGGTTAAGAACCACTGTTCTGTCCCAATATAGAAAACTATGCATAAATCTTAACATACTCTGATTGCATCAGTCAATATGCTACCTCTGTATGTTAACGT
This sequence comes from Gambelia wislizenii, assembly GCA_030847615.1. Lineage (NCBI taxonomy): Eukaryota > Metazoa > Chordata > Lepidosauria > Squamata > Crotaphytidae > Gambelia > Gambelia wislizenii. Next base: position 93,568,355 of record JAUMIR010000004.1, read on the forward strand.
GCAATGAAAGGTGTACTTGCCAAAAGGAGAGAATGCAAATGAGAATAAACTATGAACTTGTGTGATCTATATCTGTGCTTCTTAGGCTATCTGATGTGGGAGACTGCCATTCCCTCCCCCAACTGTAATGTACCAGGGACCTGTATCTGTGTCCATTAACTAAATCATTTTTTGTTTCCTGGAAACTCTCTCCAGACTTGACACCCAATGGTTCATAGACCAGCACTAGTCCAGGGACCACCATTTTGACTAGTACTCATCTAAACGTACATGGCTGGAAGAGACTGTTAATTCATGATTACAGTTGTCCCTTCACATTCGCTGGGGTTTGGTCCCGTGAAAACCCAAATCAGTGAATACTCAAGTCCCATTATATGCAATGGCATAGCAAAATGGTGTCCCTTATATAAGATGGCAAAATCAAGGTTTGCTTTTTGGATTATTATTTTTTAAAGAATATTTTCAAGCCGTGAATACTTAAAACCACAAATGCCAAATCCGTGAATGGGGAGGAACAACTGTAGTTCAAAGACTGATTATTTCACTCTGGAAATAAATACCATTGCTCATATTTTCAGCATTCTAAAACTGATGTTCAAAATTTCACAATGCTGATCTATAAGTGCACCGGGTCTGTAAAACTTCACTTATTTGCATGGCTCAGAGACAACCTGAACAAGAAGTAATCAGGAATGTGGACAGACAGCTGTTGTGTTTACAGAAAGTTACACTAACATTTGGCAAATCCATATCTCTTGGAATTTGGCAGGTTCTGCCTTAATTCTAATAGTAGCTGTATACATCATTATTTCTTACAGTGCTGCGGTATGCTATGAATATTATTATCTGCTGCCAACAACGGATATCCAAAAGGTATTAGAGCTGGTTGTTATTAATACTGGCCAGAATTCTCTATCACAGTCTACAGTACTTAACTTTACTTAGCTACATAGCATAGGAGATAAGAAACCCCATTAATTGTGAATATGCATAATAGGATACCAGCAAGGGTGTCCCAATATGCTTTGGAAAGTGCTGGTGTGCATCAGCATTCCCCAGCTGATGTCCCGTTGTTCTTTGGTCCTATTGCACATCAATCCCAATGTGCAAAGATCATTTTGCTGGCTTCTTTATGTAGTAATGTAACAAAAGCCCTTCCCTGCATATGAATGTGGCAAAACTACTCAGTTCTATTTCCCACAGATGTAAGTCCACTGATAAAGATATAAGTCCTCAGTTGAATTCTGGCCAGTAATTATAACAAATACAATTTATGAATGATTGTTAGGCTATCAGAAAGGAAGCAGAACTATATACACAATAAATCTCAGATGCACTATTAGTTTTAGCTAGGGCTTCATTGCATATTTTCTTCAGTGGGTTTAAAATTCTGTAGAAAAAATATATTAAAATTGTTGCAAATATTCAGTTTTTCTGTTCTGTTTCAGTACTATTTTGTGTGGCTACTGTTTCCCAATTCTAATTAGTTTTCCTTCCTATCTCATCCTATCCAAATAGGGGTCCTGCTGTAAAGGAGATGATGCTATGATATTAGGCATAGCCAATAAGAGTTGGCTATATGATGGCATTCAAGGTGGACAAGTGAGGGCAACTGAAAGTGAATACAATTTAATGGGAATACAATAGTAATGTTTTTGAAAGGAATACCAAGAAATCATTGGAGAGTGGAGGTTGAGTTGAATATTGTCAAAATAAATTATTTGTGAAAAATAGAAAGCAGAAATAATAAGCCCAAGTATTAATTCCTACATGGGAAAATGTCAACATCAGATGAAATTCTGCTCCACCTTCACAATCCTATACACCTTATCGCAAAAATGCTGGACTGCTATCATTTCCAAGGAAAACAATGTTTTTTTGTAAACTGTAGATTGCCTGAATTACTTGCTGCTTTATGTTTATTTGCATCATCCTAAGGAGATTATCAGACACGTTAAAAGTGGTGTTACACAAATGCCAGGAGATCGCTAAAGGGCTCCCTTTTCAGATGATGTCGTTCCCCCCTTGTTATGCACCCATTCTGCTGCTGTTATGCTGGCACTGCTTTATTGATGGGAGAAGCTGTCAATAGATCTGTCGTTCATTTCTGTGATGGATTTTCCTCTGTGTGACAAGGTGCCCCATTTTGCTGGCGAGATCCCAGCATCAATGGACGGTCCCTGACAGACCACTTCCTGGTGAGATCAGGGCATCCAGGTAAGTGACACACTTTTTAAAAACTTCCCTGGTTTACTTGGAAGTTTTAAAGTGTGTGTATGTGCTTTTTGTACCTTTTTTGTGTGTATTTTGTTTTTTATTTTTGAATTTCCCGTGCTCGTGTCTTCTCATGAGAATCCGTGGGATTTCGATCCTGGAAGTGAAGGGAGCCCCGTTAGAGCTCTGCTCACTCCTGGGCTGCTGGAATGATGGGAGATGAGGTAAGTATGATGGGGATGGGGATGGGGATTGTGGCAGGTCAGGGACAGGACTGGGGCAGGAGTGGAGATTGTGGGACAGGAACACTTTTTTCATTCCTGTTTGATAATCTCCTATATCAAAACAGTCCTGTAAGGGGCTGTTATTCTCATTCCAGAATGGCAGTGATTAAAATTCAGTTAGGTATGCAGGGGGAAGGGTGGAAAATAGGGCAACATAGCGAAACTAATTCAGCAACTGCAATTCAGTTTGATGAAACAATCTTAAAATAAACTGTGTGACTAATCTGTCAACTCAGCTCTTCCTAAACTCCTGAAAGATGAGCCCCTCTTTTTGAAAATGAAAACAGTTATGGCTCCTCAAGCCCTGCCATGTGTTGTTGTTGCTTTTTTAATGCACATACAGAAAGAAAAGAGCAAAGGCAGCTTAGCTTCTCGTTAATAGCTCACTTCTGTTTCCATATGCATAATTAAGAAAGGTGAAATCTGTCAATAGTCAAGTGATTAGCCTTAGAAATAAGGCTTCTTCCCACATGATAATGTCTGAAAGGAATTCATTTGATTGAAGGAGAAGTGGAGTTGCAGTACTGCCTCCAACAGTGCTGGGAAAAGTTACTCTTTGGACTACAAATCCCAGAACCCTGTTTCCACACATAATTCAGTTGATTATAAACTCCTGTACAGCTTAGCCCCAGACCATCTGAAAGTCCATTTCTTCCCGTATGATTCTTCCTGTCTCTTGTGACCTTTAGGGAGGGCTTTCTCTCAGCCCCACCGCTCTCACAGGCTTGTCTGGAGAGGACATGGGAAAGAGCCTTCTTGGTAGCTGCTCCTAGGCAGGAACTCACTCCCAAGGGAGAGTCAGCTCACTCCCTGTCTGCTTTCTTTTTGCCAGCCTGTATTTAAACAAATGGTCAGCTTTTAACTAGTTGGGGTCAAAGGAGTTTTAATGATATGTGCCATATTTTTTTCTCCATCATGCTTGGAATGTATTTTAGCTGTTTTAAATTAATGCTTTAATTGTACTGTTGAATGGGATTTAAAAGAGAGAGAGAGAGAGAAACATTTGTATTATATATTGTTTTAGCAATATGTTTTACACTTACAATGAGTTCCATGTCAGGAGAAAAGCAGGATACAAGTAAATAAATAATCCTTAGGCATCATAGTGAGAGCCAGTGTGGTATACTGGTCTGAGTGTTGGACTTTGGAGATTATCGGACAGGAATGCAAAAAGTGTTCCTGTCCCACAATCTCCGGACCCATCCCTGTCCTGGATCAATAACCCTCCCCATCAAACTTTCCTTCTCTTGCATTCAAAGGCAGCCCAGGCATGAACAGAGCTCTAATGGGCTCCGTTCACTTCCTGGACTGAAATCCCACCTGCTCTTGTGAGAAGACGCGAGCGCAGGAAATTCAAAAAGAAAAATACACACAAAAAAGTTCACAGAAGTATATACATACACACACTAAAAAATAACAAGTAACCTGGGGAGGTTACAAAAAAGAGGGTAGCTTACCTGGTTCTCACGATCCCACCCAGAAGTGTTCTGGCAGGATCCCAACCGCAAGTGTTCTGGCATTGATATTGTATTCATGAGTCAAAAGCAGTGGCCCATCAATAAAAAGAAACACCACAAGAGTGAGGGTGGAACACAAAAGGATGATGTTATGTGATATTGGAGTCCTTTTGCGTTCCGCTGGCATCGTTTTGGTGCCACATTAGCCACACCTGATAATCTCCTATGACTCTGGGAGACCAGGGTTCAAATCCCCATTCAGCTACAGAAACCTTCTGGGTGATCTCAGGCAAGTTATACTCCCTCAGCCTCAGGGGAAGGCAATGGCAAACCCGCTCTGAACAAATTTTGTCAAGAAGATCCCACAATAGGTTCACTTTAAGTCAGAAATGACTTGAAGGCACACAACATCAACAGGTAGCATGGACGTATGGGCCAAAATGGTCAAAAGCACCAAAGCCTTTGTCCATTGCAGGCATGAGAATACTGTTTATGAACCAAAGGTGTCTAGCAACCTGCACTAATATTGGCATCATCAGTCTACTACAGCACAGGTCTGGGTTACTTGAAGAACCATATTCTCCTTTATGAACCCACCTGTGTTTGGAGATCTTCTGGGGAGGCCCTTGTCCTTGCCCCACCTCCCTGTCCTACCACCCTCAGAGGTACATCTGGTGAGGAAGAGGACTGTTTTAGTGGCCGCTGCCAAGCTCTCTTTCCCCAGGGGTCAAATCCACATTAGGCAAAAAATCCAGTTTGAAATGGGATTATTTACCATTGCTCCTTCCTATGGAATTCTGGGATTTGTAGTTTAGTGAGGCAAAGCCCTCTTTGGCAAAGATGGCTAAAGACCTTATAACACTACAAATCCCAGTGTTCAGTAAGAAGGAGCCATGGCAAATATTTGTGTACTGTGGATTTGGTCTGTCAGAGAGGCTAGACTGACACCTTCTTTGCTATCTTTCTGCAAGGAACTGAAGACTTTTTTCAATTTGGCAGACCTTTTAGGAGGACTGATTGTTTAGGGGGACTGGGTCTCATATAATGTGCTGGATTTTCTATTTGCGGTTTTCTTTTTAATGGTTTATGTTTTTTAACAGGTTTTAATTCTTTGACAGTATAATTATATCCTTAACTTTTGTGCGTTGTGAATTTTTAGCTGCCTTGGTTTTAACTGTTGTAAGCCACCCTGAGTCCCAAGGCAGGGAATCATCATCATCATCATCATCATCATCATCTCTTCTACACAGGAGGCATATTACCTTGGATGAATTCTCCCATTCCCGCACATCTGCACATCCTTCACTCAGCTCTCAATGCAGGCAGCACAGGCTCTGCTCTCTTCTCAACTGCCACTCAGTGGAAAGAGCCAGGAATAGCAGCAGACCCACACATGCAGATGCACCAGTCCTGTGAGTCATCTGCAGAGTGGACATTACCATTTTACATTAAGAAATATATCCAATATATTTCAACCTGGCAGCCTTTCATCTGGCCATTTCCTTTTGCACACAAACCCTCTGCTTTTGAAAAAGAAGCTCAGCTGAAGGTATATGAAAATGAAAATGTGCTGGAGGAAAGAAGCACATCAGAAAGGTCACTAATTCCACTTGTCCAAATTGAACCATGTAGCACAGTTCCAGTTTCACGCTATGAGCTTTTTCACACATGAAAAACAGCCCTTGAAAAGCATGCCCATAATGTTCTCAAGTGAATAGGCTGAGAGGCAGTCCTGAAAGAATGGTGGAATTAAAAAAGAAAAGACAAGTCGTTCTTTTGCCAGTGGTCTTCCATTCTAATCTGTTTTCTCACATTCACCTGATATTTTTAGTTTTCCTTCTCCTAGGACGGTTGCCACAAGGCTGGAGAGCCCATCCTGCCCTTTGACGCTCTTTGTCAGACCCTTCGGTTTTGACCTGTCTGGCATGGGAGACCCTACCAGTGGCTATTATGCCACTGCCAGCATAGCTCAAAACATCATTAGGGTACGCAAGCCTCTCTCCCACGACAAGGGGGCGTCAATGGAGAGGCTTTTAGTACCAGGTTATATATATATATGCACATGCATGCCACGATTTTTTAATTTACTTTTTTTAATTAGGTATTTATACCCCACTCTTCAGCCACAAAGGCTATCAGAGTGGCTTACAAATTGTTTTAAGAAATAGCATCTACACTGCATTAAGCAGTTTCCAATGTGTGTTAGCTAATGATGGTGGTAGTGGTTTTCATGACCTGATCAAAATATCAAGCACTTCAATTTTGCCTGCATTAGCTGTTTGTAAAATACTATCTTGATATCTGGGGGAAAGAGATCCATACGTTGATTACAGGGAACATATAACTATGTTACTGAAACAGCTTCACTGGCCACTGGTCCTTTTCCTGGCACAGTTCAAAGTGCTGCTTGTGACTTATAAAATCCTGTATCGCTTGGGACCAGACTAATTGAAAGACAGTATCTTCCCATATGAGCCTGCCTGACTCTTAGGATCTTTTATATTGTAAGCCACTTTGGGTCCCATTTTGGGAATCAGGTTGGATAGCAAGCAAGCAAGCAAACAAAATCAACTACCACTCTGTATTTTAGAACATCTTCCCTTCAGTGACCACCTGATGCCCCTGTGCATCAGATTTAAAATTTGCCCTTTTCTCAGCAGGGCACTTGTAAAATGAAAGCCTTTAAAAAAAAAATCAATTTTGTGATGTTTGCTTAGAGTGGAACATTTGCACAAAAATGAAAAATGCAGTCTTGAATTCGAAGGATTCCGTTGGCAGGCTATGTGTCTCATTCCTGAAAACAACACATGGCACTTTTACTTTGTGCTGGAAAACAGCCGGCATAAGGAAAGCTGGAGGCGTGCTGATGTTTTGAAAGGTGTCCAAGAGTAACAAAGCTCAGCTCTCTGTGGTAGTCTTGCCCCTTGTGTTTCTCAAGCAGGGTGGCTGAATGTGTTACAGACCTATCAGAAAATTTGCTACAAATGCACAAATATTAATCTACAGCCATTTCCTTTGCTTTCTTAAACATGAATGAAGATGTTTGTCTCTCCCCCTCCCAACCATAAATTGCTCTTGGTCAGAGGGGGCATGTTCTGCCTCAAAGTTTTGACCAGTGGGATCAAAAAACAAAACAAAACAGTCTTATGAACTTAAAGGAAAAACAAATAAATAGCTATTACATGGGGGTGGGGGTTGAGGAGAGAGGCGGACCTTGTCTCTGTCAACAATATTGACTTTGTTCACTTGGAAGGAAGCAGAAAGAGAGGTGGGAGGGGAAAAGATTTTGCTCAATGTGTAAAAAAAAAAGCCCTCTTAGTTTGGAAGGTGGAATGAAAAAAGACAGAGGTTACAGGAAATGGTAGACATTTTTTGTTGAATTAAACCATTAGGGGTGACCCAAAAACCAAAGGAAAAGAAAGGAAACAACTGGATACATTTAGGTCACAAGAACCAGCCAAATGGTGAGCTGCAACCAATTATCATAAATGAATGTTTCTCTTTTATTCATGACCACCGTGCCTGCTCCCATGATGCTCTCTGTCTTTTTTGTACAAACAGATGAAACTATTTCATTTTGTTCTTATAATATTAGCTAATGCAATTGATCGAATGTTAACACATGTTGCAGTTAATAAGGGCAGAAAATTAATCACTCCTAAAGCCCCTTAAAAAGGAGGGGGGAAAGGAAAAGAAATATTGGGATGCTGATGTTGAAGGCTTTATATAGATACATATATATGTTTATGCAGGATTATGTAACTTAGCTAATGGCTAAAATTATGATGTTAGTCATGCATTTTACATTAAAAGAGTCTTCAAGCCATGTTTGTGCAAGCTGTAATTACACCTCCTTGCTCTGCTATAATGCTTTCCCACATACTAAAAGTCAAATTATGCCTGCTGTATTTGCATTGGGGAGGGGGACACAGCACCTCTTTCCTTTGCTGCAAAACATGCAAAGGATCCGTGGGATGGATCCAGACTTAAGTAGCAATCTTATGGTTCTGGGGATATACCCCCCCCCTCTCGATTGGGAACTTCCCTCTGAGTTTTGGACAAAAGATCTGACCTTGAAGGAGATCTCCAAGTTGCTCTCCTGACCCCCTCCCATCCACCAACATGTGTTTCCATGATGATTCCCTATAGCCAACAAGGATGGGCAAAGTGTAGCTCTGGGACTGCAGGAGAACCCCAAATCTGTGTGCTTTGTTTGTTTTTCACAGTTTCTGATACCTCCCTCCCCCAGTTCCCTTGACTTCCCCTTTTCTGGCAAAGCCCCCAGAAGTAGTGGTTCACTTTTAAAATAAGTTGCAGGGCCCCAGTGCACTATTTGAGATACACACACCTATCTGGCAGGGGGCTTCTTGCCACTTGGGGGGGGGTGCACTTTTGTAGCACCTGAAGCCTCTTCCCAGCATCCATTTCAACCTGCCAGCACCTCAGTTTTTAAAACATGTATTGCATGATTCCCAGGCATTTTACACACAAAACCCACATAGAAAACCCACAAAGTGTGCAAAACCCCACCTGGACCCACATAGAACCCCTCCCCCATCCCCAAATGGTCCTATTTTCCTCAGGGTCCTTCTCAAAATAGTGACAGGATGTGTTGGTCTGTCATTTCTGGTTGCCATTTTGAGAAGGACTCAGATGAAGATAGAGGTATTACTATGTGGGGATGTGGTCTGTGAGGGAGATGTTGGCGGGGCGGGATTAGCCCCAGCCCCCATGCTGTTGCCTACCTATGACTTAGACAAGCACCAGAGCTGGTTTAAATTAATCCCCACCCATTGCTTGAAATAGGAGTGATTTTTTTTTAAAAAAATACCCCTATCCAAAGCCCATTAGAGGAGTAATAAGAGGGAAAATCTAGCTCCCTCAGTGCTTCTGCTAGAGCAGAGTCTGTGCCACTGGAGTTCTCTGTCCTTTGGGTTCCTCTTCTATAGTATCCCAGACTTAGCAATGTTGGATGGCGGCTTCCATATCACTTGGCTAGTGAATCAACTCTAGGATTTAAAGACCACATTTTAAAGGAGCTATCCAAAGAAGCTGAAGCCTATCCCCAACGAGAAGTTCAGAACCTTGGATAGCTCCTTTATGTTTCAAACTAAAACCCAGAGTGGATTCACCACTCTATTGAGATGGAAATCATCAGCCACCACTGACCCTTAGTTGTAGTTAGTAGGGATGGAAAGAATATTTGAAAATATTCCATAAAATGACCAAAAAACACGTTTTTTGAGTATTGAGAAATTGTGACGAGATTGAATCCTGGACTGATGAGAATCTTCACAGTTCAGGACTTATTCTGCACAAAATTCACATGTGGCTATTTTGTGCAGAAATCAACTTTTTCTGCACAAGAAACAGCCTTTTATGCATGGAAAATAATATTTCAATACAGAAATATTAATTCCCACAAATGCAGTTTTCTGTGCAGAAAATGCAGTTTTCTGTGCAAATCCACCATGTGTGATTTTTTGCAGAACAAAACTCCAATTATAGCATTTTCTGTGCAGGGATGTTATTTTCTATGCAGAAAAGGCTGTTTCTTGTGCATAAAATGCTGATTTCTGTACAAAACAAACACATGGGATTTTTTCCCCTTTTTTTCAGAATTAGGACTTTTTCAGATGGGGGGGGGAAAACCTCTGAGGAGGTCGGGAGAAGAATGGGGCTGTTGCACTTACAGAGCCCTGTTTCAAACAATGCAGTCCTCCTCCGTCCTCCTCCCGACCTTCCTCTATGCTGCGTCAATAAAAAGCAGCACCCACAGAAGGGGGGAGAACCTCTGTCAATAAAAAGCAGCGCCTGCAGCACAGGGGAAGGTTGGGAGGAGGACGGAGGAGGACAGGGCTGTCTGAAATGGGGCTCTGTAAGCACAACAGCCCCATTCTTCTCCCGACCTCGGGGTTTTTTTTCCCCATCTGAAAAAGTTCTAAGTCCTGAGTTGCAAATAACCTTTGAAAACTGTGTGGTCTATGAAGACTTTCTTGCAACAAGAAGGCATTTTCTGCAATTACTTATTGCTACCTTCAAGTTGAAAATTAGTGAAGAATTACATCCCTAGTACTTAGAGATAACACAATACTTTATAAGACAAGCTTCTTCCAACATTCTTTTGCTGGCATATTTTGTACCATTTTTATACCAGCAAAAGCACCCTTTCTTACCAGACCTACCCTTTTCTCCATGAATAGGCAGCCTCAGCATTGACAGAGAGTGAATGGAGCTGCAGCTGCTGAACTTTTTTTTTAAAAAAAACCCCTATTTCTATGGTGTGTGCAAGCAATATTCTACCTTTTCAAAAAGAGAAAGAGAGAGAGGGAGCACAAACCTCCATTTTATCACCTTAGCAATCACTCGCTAAGGTGAAAATCCAATATGGTGGCAGTGGGCGCTTGCCCTGTAACTCAGCCCCCTGCACTCATCCAGCCAATCAGGTTTGCACTTTGTCCTCTATAGGGAAGCGATTCACGTTGAATTGCTTATCTTAACCAGCGAAAATGCACATATCACTGGAGCTTTTTCAAAAACTTGGGAAAAGCCACAAATGCTTTTCTTGTGTAATTTTTCCTCTTTTTGTCCCCCCCTCCTTCACAATATGATGAGACAATGCAGGATCTCATTAAAACAGCTCATTTTCTAAGTGAATTCTGTGAGGGGTATTTTCACCATGTGGACAATCCCTTAGTCTGGAAGATGGTCCAGCTTTTTAAGAAGTACAGTCAGTCTCAAGCATGCTATTTTGAACATCCTGTGAGCATAGCCTCACACTCATAGCTTATTAGATGCAGTTTTAGGCTGATGTTTCCATGTTTTATAAAATTAAAAGTTGAAGAACTGTCAGCTTACGTTAACTATTGTCAAAAGTTAAATTAACTGTTGTCAACATCCCCTGCTGTTCACACCAGGTTTTTGTCAGAGACTTCATGATACCTAGTATAGGTATCCTTCCAGATTGCAAGCCTAATTGTTCCTGGTTGGATCTGGATTGTTGTTGTGTGCCTTCAAGTTGTTTCTGACTTATGCCGACATTAAGGTGAGCCTTTCATGGAGTTTTCTTGGCAAGACATTTTTTCAGAGGAGGTTTGCCTTTGCCTTCCTCTGAGACTAAGAAAGTATGACTTGCCCAAGGTCATCCCATGGGTTTCCATGGCCAAGTGAGGATTTGAATCCTGGCCTCCAGAGTTGTAGTCCAATGTGCAAACCACTACGGTAAATCACACTGGCTTTCAGTGTAGTCCAATGTGCAAACCACTACAGTAAATCACACTGGCTTTCATGTTTAGGTTTGTACCTTGGGTGAAATGGGAACTCAATTTCCAAAGCTAACAGAACCTAAGGTGGACTCCAACCAAAGCTTTATGCTTCTATGTTTTGGAAAGGGCAGTGTATGTATCAGGAGAAGTTAGCATTTTTTAGGTTTCATTTTTACAAAAATACCCATGGTCAAGAAGAGGAAGGGATTAGAACTGAGTGACTGGTTGTCTTTCAAATCCTAAGGCCCATTTTATGAGAGATTCTCTAGTCACTCTTCTTTGGGTGGGATAAGGATGGGGATATCAGAAAACCAAGTCCTTCTTCCTCAAAGCAATCAGGCTTCACCATGTTAAAAGCCTTAAACTGTTTTCAGTTATCGAAACTCTGTAGCTGCTGCACCTCTTCTTTTGACTTTTCCAGTTTTCTTGCCCATCTGCCAAACTGCTGAACAAAATGGAGATGGTCTTATACTATAGGAATATCTCTGCTGTCTAATATTTTCAGGAAAATGGTTAGGCCTGCCTGCCTGCCTGCCTTCCTTCCTTCCTTCCTTCCTTCCTTCCTTCCTTCCTTCCTTCCTTCCACACTGATCTTGGGATAAAACTCCTTATGCTTTTTAACCTAATGCTCTTTAAGCTGGATCCTCTTGTAAGGAACAACTGTCACTGCAAATTCCATCCAATTCCACCAAACAATTATTATTATTTTTTTAAAAGGATGCTGGTGACTCCATTTTAAATCAAGATTTAAAAGTGTGTAGCACAACACCTCTGTACCTATTTGTCTGTTATTTGATAGGCACAAGAACAATCCCATTCCAAATATTCCTGAAAATGCCACCCAGTGTTGAGAAACGTCAGTCAGTTTTTGCATTTCTAATTGCAGTCAATGGGAGGCATGAATCTTTGGATTTTCAACTCATGACTCAGGTTTGAGACTTATGTCAATCTGGGCAGAAGTGGAGCATTTTACAATGCAATGAAATGGGATTCAACATGAAATCATGTATATCCTTAAAGTATCTCCCAGACATCTTAGCCACTGCCTTTTAAAAACTCTTCATGGGAGGAACCTTTGCAACATCCCTGTGGCATGACTGCCGTATCTTAATTATGCGTTGTGGAAAAAGTACTTCCCATTGCTTTATAATATTAATGCTTGAGCTGAAGCCTACTAAGTAAAAGGGAGGCATTCTGTAAGCCTCGAGGAGGTTTGAACATGTAAAGGATTTTTTTATTTTTATTTTTGGTCAGCATGCCTGAACAATCTATTTGCTTGTTCATGAATGTCTTTGGCTGAGTAAAGTTTATGGAACTACTTGCTTGAATGTTAAAAGAAATGTCCCCGAAGACCAAGCAGTTGGAAATACTTTGGCAGTTGCAAAGCATGCCTGTCCAACACCTGCTGATTTCATAATGACAAGATATTTTGTTCCAGATCTCCTGTGTCTGAGAAGTCATGTTTTTCCTTCTCCTGTATTAATCCCAAAGAAATCCATTCATTTTTAAAAATAGACACACATACCACAAAATTTTATTGGTGGGATCTGTATACAATTTGGCCTATGAGGGATATTTCTTTCAGCACATACTGTGCTAGGAATACAGACCACCTTCTTTTCTTTTTATTTTCCAATGGAGATAGCCAGAAACAGAAAATTAAAAAGCAGCCTTCTCCCTCCCCCTGTATTTCGGCACCCCTAATGTGGTCACCAAAGCATTGCTTAGAAATACAAACATTATGGTGCATATGGAATCCTACTGCCAAATAGGATTTTAGCCTTCCTAAAGCAACATGTTAACTGGGGTGGGGGGGTGGAATTATGTTCATGCTAAAGTAGCAAAGTCCTGATCAGTTTCTCTGAAAGTTGAAAGGAATGTGTTTAAGATGGAACAGAGCTTTTCCTCTAAATGTAAGAACATCAAGTCACCCTTGTATTTTGGCAAAAAAGGCATTTGGCCTAATACCAGACTAAAATTTTTAGAATGGCAAATTGCTTTCTGCCACAATGCTAATAACTACTTGCTTGCTATTCACATTCAAATGGCAGTTCTGGCACTTTTGATACAAACTTGTACAAACAGAAATTATGAGTCATGTGGAAAGCTTTCTTCTGTACCATTATGTTGGCCTGATTGGGTGACACCATGTTGCCATGTTGACTAGGTTTTATCCAGATTTTACATAGGCCACCCAGTGCATTTGTACAGTTGTCCCTTCATATTTGCAGCTTTGAATTTTGTGGTTTTAAGTATTCATGGTTTGTCCTCCTTCTCCTCCCCGTCCATGGGGACTGCAGCGATGAGGGCGCTGCAAGAGGAGCAGCAGCAGCCGCTGCCTTGGCTGTCTCTTTGACTCGGAGGTGTTAGCGGTGGCAGGGAAGCAAGGGAAGCAAGGGAACTCCAGCCACCTCAGGGGCTTGGCTCCATTTGGGATGGGGAGCCAAGGTGCCCAACTGCCCTCTCTCCTGGGGCTTGGCCCCATTTGGGGCAGGGAGCCAAGCCCCAGGAGAGCAGGGAGTTTGGGTCTAAGTGCTCAACTCTCTGCTCTCCCGAGGCTTGGCTCCCCATCCCAAAGGGAGTCCAGCCCCAGGAGAGAGAGAAGTTTGGCACCTTTGCATTGAACTCCCCACTCTCCTGGGGCTTGGCTCTGTTCTGGGTGGAGAGCCAAGCCCCAGGAGAGCAGGGAGTTCGGGTCTAAAGTGCCAAACTCCCAAGTCTCTTGGGGCTGGGCTCCTCACCACAGAGGGAGCCGAGCCCCAGGAGAGTGGGGAGTTTGGCACTTTTGCCCCTAACTCCCCACTCTCCTGGGGCTTGGCTCTGTTTGGGGTGGAGAGCCAAGCCCCAGGAGGGCAGGTACTTCGGGTCTAAAGCGCCCAACTCCCCGCTCTTCTGGGGCTTGGCTCTCCACCCCAAATGGAGCCAAGCCCCAGGACAGCAAGGAATTCGGCACCTTTGCCCTGAACTCCCTGCTCTCCTGGGGCTTGGCTCCATTTGGGGTGCTTTTGGAGGGGCACGGGGGGTGGGTGGGAGGGGCAGTATGTGTGTGTGTGCATGCTTTAGTTTTACTTTCTCATGTTTATTTTTGTTTTGATTTTTGAATTTCCTGTGTGATGAAATCACACAGGATTTCAAAAGAGGAAGTGAACGGAGCTCTGTTCACTTCCTCTTTATTACCAGAGGAGCCTTTGCAAGAAAAGGAGGTAAGTGCAGGGGGGAATGTTCTTTTGCTGGCATAAAAACTGATTTTTTTTAATGCCGGCAAAAGAATGTTTTCAGGGGGCAGGGCCGGTTTAACCTGTCTGCCAGATCCGCATTGGCGGGGGGGCCCGGGGGTGAAGGGGGCCCCCTGGTGAGTGTTGCCCTTATCTGATGAAGGAGACAGCCAGGAGACAGCAGCCGGCTCCTCCGCTCCTTTGGAGCCCCTTCCCCCTCCCTCCTCAGGCAGAGCATGGCAATAGCACTGAGCTAGTGCGGGAGATATAGAAAGGGTTTGCTCTTGGGAAGTTGTAATTTGGAGACAGTCCCTGGCTGCATTGCTGCGAAGGAGGAAAGGCAGAGCAGCTGGTCGTGTGAGTGAGTGACTGTCTTCAGGGGGCCACGGGGATCTTGGGGGGGGGCTGCCATGCACAATGGGGTGGTTATTTTACTTTTTAACTTGTTGCTGGAATCAAGACAGATGGCTATCCAGCCTCTGTTTAAAAACCTCTAAAGAAGGAGACTCCACCACATTCCCGCCCTCCTCCAAAAACCTTCTAGCTTTTTTTTTTTTAAAAAAAATGTCTCCAAAACTAAAGAGAAAGCGAAAGAAACAGCAGCCCTCCGTGGCAGAAGCTGGAGGGAGTTTGCTGCTACCGCGGAGACGGTGAGTGTGTGTTTATGAGAGAGACAGGAAATTTGAGCATTGTCTTGGAAAGGGCTTCTTTCTTTCTTTCTTTCTTTCTTTCTTTCTTTCTTTCCCTTCCCTTCCCTTGCCAACTGAGTTCAGCCTGCATTTGTGTGTGTTTGCCTATGTGCCTTCAAGTCATTTCTGACTAAGGCAAACCTACCATGGGGTTTTCTAGGCAAGGTTTGTTCAAAGGGTGTGTGCCTTTGCCTTCCTTTGAGGCTGAGAGAGTGTGACTTGCCCAAGGTCAGCCAGTGGGGTATTCATGGCTGAGTAAGGATTCAAACCCTGGCCTCCATAGTCATAGTGCAATGCTGAAACTTTTACAACACTCTTAACTCTTTTAACAGAAGAATACTGTATAAAGAATATAAATTAAAATTTGGAGTAATATTACTGGGAACAATGGTTTTATTGTTGTCACTAAAACACCAATATCCAGTAGTGTTATGTGAGAGGCATTGGCCTAGAGCAGTGGATCTTAACCTTTTCTTTACCAGGGACCCCCTTTAAATATCTTTTGTTGCCCCAAGACTTAACTCAAGATTTAAAACCCTAATAATAATAGCTAACAACAACAACAATACAATTACACCGTCCATTAAACTTTCCCTCAGAGACACTCTTGCTTCTTCCTGCAAGTTTGTGGCTTGAGTGGATTGAATGGCAATGTGCAGGCCAAGCCAGCCAGACTTTGCCGTGGTTCCTGTCACATGGCTACTCCACTACAGGGAGGAGGTGGGCCAAGCAGTCTTCAAGCCTTTGTGGACCCCCTGTGAGGACATTGCGGACCCCAAGTTAAGAACCACTGGGCTAGAGAATGCTGGAAAAGGAACAATGCAACCAGATCTTGAGAAGGGTGCTGGCAGGGGATTCTGGGAGGTGTAATCCAAGAGTAACTTTCCCAGGCTCTGAATGCAGCCTAGAATTATAGGGCTGGAAGGGACCCCAACAGCCATCCCATCCGATTGGCTTCTGCCCTGCAGGAACACACAATCCAAGCATTCCTGACAAATGCCCATCCAGCCTCTCCTTAAAAACCTCCAAAGAAGGTGAGTGCACCACACTCCCAGGCAGCAGAGTATTCCACTGCCTTACAGCTCTTACTGTCAGGAACTTCTTCCTAATGTTTAGGTAGAATCTCTTTTCCTATAGTTTGAGTCCATTGCTCCGTGTCCTAGTCTCTGGAGCAGCAGAAAACAAGCTTGCTCCTTCCTCAGTATGACACCCCTTCAAATATTTAAACATGGCTATCATGTCCCCTCCTAACTTTCTCTTCTCTGGGCTAAACATGCCCAGCTCCCTAAGCCGTTCCTCATAGGGCATAATGGCTTCCAGACCTCCCAACATCCTTCTCGGTATCTTTCTTGAATTGTTGTGCCCAGAACTGGAAACAATATTCCAGGTGAGGTCTGACCAAAGCAGAATGGAGTGATACTATTACTTCCCTTGATCTAGACACTATTAATGCAGCCTAGAATTGCATTGGCATTTTTTGCTGCTGCATCACACTGCTAACTCATGTTCAGCTTGTAGTCCACTCTTTCTTTTCTTTGAGGAAATCTACATCATTACATTAATTGCTAATAAACTAAAAATATTATGTTAGTGCCTATAATATAGTTTTTAAACTAAATTATTGGTGTCAAATTATGTAATACAGTAGGCCCCTCTTATCCACTGGGGATTGGTTCGGGGGGGTGGATTCTGAAAACCATGAATAATAGTGAACACCATTGAAAAAAATGGTACTTCTGGTTTAAAATACCATAGAGTTGCCTTGGAGGGCCTAGAAAACCACTACGGAGGACACATTTACTAGGAAGACTCTAGGGTAGGTGTGCTGTTCTGTGTCCCATGGATAATGAATCCATGGATACGGGGGCCCTACTGTGATCTGAACATCCTGTACGGTGAATAGGTTAGGTTACATTGACCTGAGATAAACATATGGGGGCCCCAAAATAAAGCACTGCAGGGGGCCCCAAAATTTCTTAAACCGGCCCTGTCAGGGGGACATCTGATAAAGTCCTGAGAAACCCCTTTCAGGATCAGTTTGACTTTCAGACTGCCATTCATCTTGTATCTACTACCTACCCAGCAGTAAGCCTGATAGAACTCAATGACTTCCTTAGTAGATATATAAAGGATTGTATTGTCAATGGACTTTTAAAAACATAAAGAAACATTACATCAAAGGTGGGAAGACTTCTTCCCCAATTGAAGACAATTGGTCTTCAGGACCATTTTTGAAAACAAAAGACATTTCCCCCCCAGATCAGTAATAATATGGCAGGGGTAGTAGAGTTTTCTCATCATTGAGGTGGAAAGAAAGGAGTGCCCCACCTATAATATCTTGCTTTCTTTCACCCCATTACCACTGCCACAGCAACAAACAGTGAGTTGGGAGGCAAGGTGATGAGAAGTGAGGCAAGGGGTTGGGGAAATGAAGGAAGAGGGCCAGGTGAGGCAATAACTATGCAGTTAGAGAAAAGGCAGGGAGGGAACACCTGCTGAAAATCTAAAATTCTGAAAATCTTTTCCAAATCTGAAAAGGGTCCTTAAAAGCCTTTTTAAAAAATCACTATGCTTGTATGTGCCTTGTACCAGCTGTGTGTGTTTGAATGTAACAACTTTCCCTGCTCTGATATGCGTGTTTGCAACTCTTTTTGTATGACCTCTGTTGCAAATTTATATTTGTCTCAATCTAGTGGAATCTTCATTCCTAGGAAAGCTAGACTTGCTGAATATCTACATCTCCTTCAGCCTTCAGAGTCAAAGAAGTCCTGTGATGAAAAGAAGTAGTGAAAATGTGCTAAAGAAAATTATTCTGGGGTGGCACACAAAACTTGGACAGGGCCACATTTGGCCCATGACTCCATAGGTTGTTCATCCCCACTTTACCTGGAATGAATCTAAAAAGCCCCTCCTCCTGGTATCTATAAAATAACTTTTGAAAGGAGTGCTTTTGAGGTGGAAATTAGTGAGGATAGTAGCCCACTACATGATTTTTATTATATGCAAATGACACTGCCTAGACTTGGGAGACTAGAATATAGCAAAACTACTCTGAACCAACTGGAAAACTGAATAAGACAGCATCAAACAATATTTTGCTCATATGCCCTGATCCACTATTCAGACTGAAGTACTTTTGGGCCCAATATCCAATAATATAAAAATTGTACGAGTGGTCTTCCTTTGTACAATTCCCCACCCCACCCCAATCTCCAAAGCTGTAACATATTCTAAAACCTGGTTGACCATATAGATTATCATTTAGAGGTACAGATGATGACGATGAGATTTATAAACATACAAAAACCATATTGCTATCACTTATGCCTTGGCTGGAGGAGTCCTCACTGAACAATGAGAACCAGAAGAACAGGCCCCATTTTGAAGACTCTTTATCAGAGGCTGAATCTGACATGCCATCTGTATGGAACTTCTGCAAGATGAGGTTGAGCCTGGGTCCTCCAGAGAAGATCCAGAAGAACAGGGAGAGGCCCCCATGCTGTAGGGAAAGACAGCATCTGAAGAGAATTGAGGATAAAGTTCCACTGAGACAAAGCTTTGTCAGAATATGACACAGCCATAATCTAGCCATATCAAAAGCAACTGTACATATGTAGGAGTAGCCACATGCAGAGCAATATAAAGAGGCTCAGTTCCAGCAGCTAGGTGCTGAGTTCAGTGCAAACCTTTGCTGTCCTGATTGCTACTCTTGGCATTCCTGGCTTCCTGTTTTCGGATCTCTTTGACTTCTTGACCTTGGCATACTTCCAGAACTACTCTTCTCCTTGAATCACACTAATAGGATGCTTCTCTGTTTATTTTAACCTGGCTCTTTTACTGACCATTCCCTTTAGAAGCATTGTGACACTCTTGTGGACTCTATGTACCAAGCCAGACTTGACTCCTTACATTGCTACTCCTTGGAAGTGTTGCTTGAATAAAGGAGCTAAAAGAAGAATATAGACTGCGGCTGAGCTTACAATATGATCAAGCAGAATTTATAGAAACTCCTCAAGCACATTTCCTTACACAGTTTCTAGTACTTTCTATTGAACCCTTTTGTAAGGACTTCATCATACAAGGCTGTTGTCTCAGATCAGTCCCGTTATGTAAACAAACAGAAACAGATCAGTATTGTATCAAACACTACCGCACCTCTTCAATAGTGCTGTGGTTGTGCTTATTCTTACAATCTGTATTCCACGCTGCCATGCTTCCTTTCTGTGTATGCCATACCTAGGGCATGCATACTGTTTATTTTTTAATATTTTTTGCCACAATTGCTGCTACTCCATTCAAAGAGAGAGAGAGAGAGAGAAGATAGTGATCTCTCTGCACTTGACCAGGCACACTGGGCGGGGGGTGGACTTAGAATCATAGAATTGCAGAGTTGGAAGAGACCACGAGGGCCATCCAGTCCAACCCCCTGCCATGCAGGAAATCTTGATCAAAGCATCCCCAACAGATGACAATCCAGCCTCTGTTTAAAGACCTCCAAGAAAGGAGACCCCACCACGCTCCGAGGGAGTGTGTTCCACTGCCGAACAGCTTGAGGTGTCTCAAGAAACCAGGATGGATGACTAAAGAACTTTCAACGGAGCTAAGTTTTAAACATAACATGTATAGGAAATGGAAAAAGGGGGAAATCACCAAAGAAGAATTCAAACAGATAGCGAACACGTGTAGGAGTAAAGTCAGAAAAGCTAAAGTGCAGAATGAGCTCAGGCTTGCTAGGGAGGTTAAGAACAATAAAAAGGGTTTTTTGGGGTATGTCCGCAAAAGGAGGAAGAAGGAAATGATAGGGCCACTACGTGGAGAAGATGGCAAAATGCTAACAGGGGACAGAGAAAAGGCAGAATTACTCAACACCTTCTTTGTCTCAGTGTTTTCAGAAAAGGAAAAGAGGGACCAACCTGAGGATAATGGAACAGAGAACACAACAGGGGAAATCCAGCACAGAAGAAGCAAAGAGGTAGTACAGAAATATCTTCTTAATCTAAATGAATTTAAATCTCCAGGACCAGATGAACTACATCCAAGAGTATTAAAAGAGCTGGCAAATGTGATCTCAGAGCCATTGGCAATAATCTTTGAAAACTCTTGGAGAACAGGAGAAGTCCCAGCAGACTGGAGGAGGGCAAGCATTGTCCCCATCTTCAAAAAGGGGAAAAAAGAGGATCCCAACAATTATCGTCCAGTTAGTCTGACATCAATACCAGGGAAGATTCTAGAGCAGATCATTAAACAGAGAGTCTGTGAACATTTTTAGAAGGCAATGCCATAATCACAAAAAGTCAACATGGGTTTCAGAGAAACAAGTCATGCCAGACTAATCTGATTTTTTTTTTTTGATAAAGTTACCAGCTTGGTAGATGAAGGGAATGCTGTGGACATCGCATACCTTGATTTCAGACTTATCTTTTTTATTAACCCTTTCCTTCTCCTTTTTTTTCCTTTCCTTTTACTCCATTCCCCAGTATTTTTTTTAACTTTTGTTTTTGCCATAATTGTATGATTGTGATCTGGCAGGGCAGTACAATCATGGCAAAACTATTTAAAAACAAAAACAAAAAAATACTGGGGAATGGAGTAAAAGCTATGGAAAGAAATAAAGGAGAATGAAAGGGTTAATAAAAAAAAAGGTAAAGCCTCCCCCCCATGCTTGCTCAACTGCAGGGAGTTGATGCACCATGCACACACACACTGTGGAGAAGGGGAGGGGCACTGCTTGGGGAGTGGGAGAGAGGAGGGTGAAGTGCCATACATAGAGAAGTGCTTGGGGAGAGGGAATGAGGGAGAGAAGATGAGAAACACACCCACTCACTCCCTGTGACTGCTGGTATCAGTGCTGCTGCAGGAGGGACCTATCACATAGAGGCAGTAATGGAAACTTAGCACTATTGAGAGCCAATTGATGGGTTTCCCTCCTCAATGAAAAGGTGCACTCTGGCAACAGTTTGCATGCAAGCTGGCAACAGGACAAAAATGGCATCAGGTGATAAGGAAAGAGCACAGATGCTATTATCCTGCTGTAGTCCTGCTAGTAAGTCTTATGTGATAATCTCCTAAATTTCAACTTTGTGCCAATAAAAATGAAATGGACTCTGTTCTCTAAGTGTAAAATGTCTGTTTTCTTATATTTTCTTAAAGTGTATTAATTTAACCAATATTGTAGTTTCCCAAGCCCATTCTTCTTGTGTTGGAAGTGTTTCTTTGGTTTTCCATGATACAGAAATCATTATACAGTTAAAAGGTTATTCACTAAACATTGCTAGTGCCTTATACTTGATTAACATCTCCTAATAAAAGTGTCTGTGATGAAAGGGAATATCATAACCAATAATTACAATAATAATGGCAGTCTAAACAGTTTTTATATGGTTCCAAAATGATCTTATTTGACTGAAGTCTGTATTCGATTTAATTTGTTACCCTGTTACCATAGTGGATTAGCCAAACCATCTGTTTTCCATAACATGAAGTATGTGTCAACCAGGGGTACCTCCAAATGCCTTTAACCAGAACCCAACATTCACTTATCATTAAGGATGCTGTGTGGGGCTGATGAGAACAGTAGGCAAAATATGTTGAAGGACAACTATTCCCCATCCATTTGTCAATTCTTCATCCTTTCCACTGGTTTTTCCCCAGTGAATTTTGTTGTAGTTATTTCCCATGAATTCAGCTTTGACTTATGGTGACCCTATGTTTGAGGGACCTCCAAGAGCTGTAGGCATCAATAGCCCTGCTCAGGTTTTTCAAATGCCAGGTGGTGGCTTCCCTTATTGATTCAACCCATCTACAGATGTGGTCTTCCTCTTTTTCCTACAGTATATCTTCAGTATATCTTTCTAATCTGATCCAAATAGCCAAGATTTCAAAACTTAAATTAAAAGGCCTTTGTATCAAGGGATGTTCGTTTCTCACCCTACAATGAATTTTGATTAGAGTTTTTTAAAAAAATTCTACCATTATCAGAAATCTGTGCAACTGTGTATATCAAGGTTTTTTTTTTAATTCCAAACATTCTTGTGGACACGAAATAGTGCTAGTACCTCCTCCTTTTGAAAAAGAACCATTCAATGCTGTCAAACACTTTATTTTGTTGCAGTATCCCTGGATGAAGTAAAAGGTAGGCTTAGATGGCCTCCAAGGTCCCATGCAAGTTTGAAATCTCTGATTTAGAATTCCATACATTATAAAATTGTTTGATTTACTTTCATATTAGAGAAATGTACAGCTTTTCTAAAACAGATCTTCAGCTGATGTTGTTAAAAAAACAGTCCAATGTATCATCTGTTATTACTATATTTTGCTAGTTTGCAAAATTCTATGGGCTTTTCTATACATGGCTATAAAATGTGGATTGATGTGCACTAATGCCAATTTGGAGCAGCTTCCATTTGTCTCCAGGATTTTTTGGTAATATCGCAGGCATGCAAAACTATCTGCATTTGTTGTTCAAATGGGCATACCTGCAAATCAGGTTGGCAGGTGCGAGTAATTACTCACATTTTTATTCCCACCAGCTGCCACTGTGGAACAGCATTAAAAAAAAAAGCATATCCAAGGTTTAGAAGTGCGATATTCCACTTAAATAAACAGAAAAAAGGGGGGGAGGCTGTTTCTTCACCTTAGTGCACGATTGCTACAGCAAAAATCCAACATGGTGGTTGGGGGTACTTGCCTTGTCAGCAAGCTCCACCCCCTGCACACATGTGACCAATCAGCTTTCCACTAGCACTCTTATGGGGAATGCGCATCAAAGTGAATCAATTGTCCCAAAGAGCAGGATGCACATTTCCTGGGGAGATTTTTTTTTTAAAAAATGTGGGGAAGCCACAAAGGCTTTTCCCATGGAGTATTTGGCATTTTTGGTCCCCCTCCTTCTGAATATGGTGGGTTGATGCAGGGTCTCATTTAGACAAACCATATTCTCCTCAAATTCTATGAGGAGTATTTTCACTATATAGACAACCCCTATATTTTGAAATGCCAGGGCACCTGTTGGGGGCTCTGGGATCTTAAGAAAGCCTGCGTCCAGGACTAAACCTGTGCTACGTAAAGCAACTTGTCAGATTATCCAAGGATGTGTGCCACCAACTGTACCATCCATGGTATACCTTGTTAATGTGGTAGGCAGGAGAAAGACGAAGTTGCAGCAGACGTGCAAATATGCATGCCTGCTGCTGCAGTTGGGTGACCTGTGTGGCTACCCAGGAACAGATACTCAGACAGTATTCTTTTGTCTTCAGTGGCAGCAGGAGTGAAACGCCAGATGATTGCAGCACCAGTTTGCCTGAGGACCCTCTTGTATCTTTAAGTGGAAAATCATGTGTGCTTGTGAGTCTTTGTAGGGAGGAGCTTGCCTTCTGAGTTCTAGAGAGACACCAGTGGGAGACTAAGAAGCTAACAGTCAATGCCACTCCATGGACTGGGTGTAAGTAAGGAGAAGCAGGCAGCAGTGCTCTATCTGGAGGCCTGGGGGACAGTGCCCCACTTCTCATACCCTGATGACCATTACTCTTTTTCTATGTACATTATCCTGCCACATTCTAGTATCTAGTTATTCCACACTGCCATACAATGCATTTTTCATGAGCTCTGAACCTGGCCTCTGTGCTGCCCTGAAGAAAACATAAATGAAGAGATATAAGCTACCTGACTCAGAGGGGGATCTGTGCCCTTCCAACCTCAGGACCTGAATCTTTCACCTTCTTTAGACTGGGAAAATAAGGACGTTATCACACAAGGCTGAAATCACACAATTACAATGGGATAGTAGCATGAATGGGTTCTTGTTATTGCATGATTTCATTGTTCTCCCATGGTCCATGTGTTCTCTACTGATTCATTATGTGTAACTTTTCATTGATGGGCAAAACCCTATCAATAGCCCCCAATATCGCTCTTTTCACCATATGATGAATATGTGAAATCATGTCCGGCTGTAATCACGCAATTCCAGTGTGAATGGGTTGTTCTCTTCTACCCCTCCCCTTTCCAAACGAGAACACATAATTAAACTTCCAGGGGAGAATGTGAAGAGGGCCTACATGATACTCTTTTAATCAGCTGTCACCATTTCTTGGTGTCTTTTAATGTTTAAGTATTTATTTGTGGATTTCTTTATTTGTTTTTAGTGTTTTAGAGCAAAATTGTGTCTTCTTGCAAGAACAGCCAAAATCTTACCCATGCAAAATCCAGGAAGTCAGAATTTTTTTTTCTTAAAGGTTCATGAGTGGGACAGCACAAATCATTAATACTCTAATTAGAAGGCAATGTGAAGAAAAGTGTTACTATAGCACGTGCTGAAATCCCATTTTTAAACTGCTAGTGGTGGTTGTACAATAGTTCCATGGTGGTAGTATCACACGATTACGTGATTACTGTGATCATGCCACTATGTCGTAATTCCACTATTTCATCCCCATCTGATAAAGTCCTCACACTGGTTGTGGGCAGGACTGAATCCTGAAGTGGTTGGGGAGAGAGCCAAAAATGGACAGGATCACCTTTTTATTTATTTTTCTGTTGATCATCCCACCTTCTCTCCCCTTTTCCCCATAGTACCCCACCTCTTCTTGTCTCTTTCTTCTTTTTCTCACTTCTTTTCCATCCAGTAAGTTGCAAGAGAGAGAGAGAGAGAGAGAGAGAGAGAGAGAGAGAGAGAGAGAGAGACTGCTTTTCCCAGAGGTCTAAACTGATCACTGGCTGGGGACATATCATATTGTACAGGGTTGCATGAAATTCATCCAAATTGTCTACTTCTGATTTTAAGCCAAAGATTTCAAGAGGAGCAAAGTGGCTTAAATTCAAGGATTGGGGCTCAATTTGATTACTAGTAGATAATCTATCCCTTTCATATCAGAGAGATGGAATCAGATGAACTCTGTGTATTTCATTTTAACGGAGTTGTATCTCCATTAAAGCAAAGGCAAGAACAGAGTCTGTTATACCATCTATTTACTAGGGTAGATCAACTGACAATGTACGGAATGTGTAACAATGGACCCATGTTAGGGATTTGTCATGATTTCCATTATAAGGCTTTCTTCCCACCTGTGCTTTATAGTACATTCATAAAACTTACATCTAAGCTAAAACCTGGCAACTGAAGCTTCAGTCCAGTGGACTTGTATTTTACAAAATCAGTGTTTATTCTTTAAATTGATTGGTCTATCCTACAACTATAGCAGTACTTTCATTTATACATTTTCTGCATGTACAGTGTGGTGTGGATACAAATACATGTGTGTGAAATATGTACTATCAAGGAAATGATAGCCTTTGAAAAGAACATTTTGGGTTGCAAAACCAAACTCTGCAAATCCAAGAAAACACCAACAGTGGTGTTGTTTAGGTAACTTTGCATTACAGTTTAGCTCTACAATTATGTGTTTGGCACAGAAGTTCTGTTGACTCAAGTGGCTTCAACATGTGGTGCACAATTTTTAATGGCCAATATCTCCTTGGAGCCGTATACTGTTGTAACCAGGGCATGAACAGACATACATAGAATTATCCTTTACATGCCTGAAAGTTGCTGCATTGAGGCTTACGTCCAAGGAGCCATACAAACAATCTATGCTTTTAATAGTTTCTCTGTGCATTCTGACATGATAGTTGTTGGCCTGGTCCAGAATTTCGGTGTTTTTAAATAACGTTTTGTGTCCAGGATGGTTTATATTTAAAAACACCAAAATTCTGGACTTGGCCAACAACTATCATGTCAGAATGCACAGAGAAGCTATTGAAAACCACAAACACCCAGACAACTTCAACACGAAAGAAGAAACACTAAAAGTAAACAAAAGCTGGCTTCCAGTTTTGAACAACAAACTCAACACTTACAAAGGAGTTCCACTCAGGGACAGGGTGTAGCAGATAATGCAGCAGATAATGGGCCATCAACCAACCATTAGCCAACCAGACACTAATCCTCCTTGCATTTCTGTACCCAGAAACTAATCATTCAAATACACACATTTACATATCCTCCCCAACAGGGGTTCACAGCATATAAACTCCACACACACACTCCTACCCAACCATTCTCTGAAGATGCCAGCCACAGATGCAGGTGAAACGTCAGAAGTAAACTCTTCCAGAACACGGCCTCCCAGCCCGGGGAAAAAAAAGGAAGGAAAATCCACCTTGAATTATTTATTTTTTAAAGATAGAAAATGGTGGGGGATTACTATTTAGAATCAATAAATACCAGCAGCATAAATTCGGTTGTTGTCCAGACATACCTCTGTGACACCGTACAGAGGAAACAAACTGTGGACCAATGTTGTCCATTTGTAATTACTATTATTATTCCATGGGTACAGATACTTCACAAGAATATAGGCGTATTTGAGAGGTGGGTTTAACCATCATACCTTCTTTTGGTGATATTTCAGCACATAAAAGGTCTACTTTCCCCCCCATCTATTCTTACAGAAGAGAAATGATTGCAGCATTGGACAGAGTAAGAGTAGCCTGAAATCAGCAGTTGCCATTTGCGAACATGAGCTGGATCTTATTGAAAGCCAAAATAAAAGATTTCACACATTCCTCTGAATTAGAAAGGGGTCGAGGGCTGGGCAGCAAGGTGCAGAGGATAGCTTATCCTAGCCTCATGAAAAGACACCACAGAAATTCCTAAGCCTGCAACAAAAATGTCTTTCTAGTCCACCAAGAGATGAATATTTTCTCTGGAAAAATAACAACTGGAGCTTGTGCTTAATCCTGTTAATGTCCCACAAAAAGTAAATGGGGCACCAGTGGAAAAAGAATAAATCTCCATTCCTATGATTCCTGGCTTATCATGAAAATTAAATACTGAAGAGAGGTTTTAGGGGAAACTGTGTCCTTGTCAGACACTGAAAAGTTACATTAAAAAATAAATTTGTTTTGTAACTTGTTAGAAAGCTCCTCCCCACTAATTTGTTAGCACTCTCATTAAAATAAATAAATAAATGATCCATTACATTGCTTGTTACATTTCCACAGTCTTCTGAGATGTGAAAATATTAGGACTGAGAAGAGAGTGGTGTAAAACTTGAAAAATTTCCACTCCAAATACTGCTAAAAATGGCCTTGAAATTTTAAACTTTTTGGAAAATGCTATTTATTACACCTAATCACCTTGGTGATCTGATACTATGAAAGGGGACAGAAACCCCCCTGATGGCCTTGTACAGCCAGGCATTGGAAACTTGACCCTACCTGCAAAATTCAGATAACCAGTAAGGGTTTGGAAATCATGTAAGGTATCCTTCTTATTTCTCGTGTAAGTTATCTATTGAAGGAGGCTTCCAGTTTCTCCATTGGGAGACATGAAATGGCCTGGATCATGCCCAGCTCTATACCAAGAAACATGAATTTGGTGTGTGGGGTGGTGGTGGTGCCCTTCAGTCTTCCTGTGGGCAATCCTGAGTTACTGGGTAAGGTCTTGAAAAGCTTTGAGGTAACCCTGCAAACTGAAGAAGAGGGCCCACCAGCAAATAAGAACTCATCCCCCCCCTCTCTCTATCACTGGGTTTCTGGATCTCTTGATAGCACACCACTTGAGGAATGTGCTGAACTGCTCAAAGGTGTAGGATGATAAGAGCATTCCATAGCCATAGGCATCATCAAAGTGGAAGCCCAAGAGATTGAAATCAGCAGGGTGAACTGGAAGTAGATGGAAGGCAGATTTAATGTTGTATTTGCTAGCAGCATTTCCATGCCTAAAGCCGAAATCATAGCAACTGCTGCATCAAAGGATGCATATTTAACTAAACATAGGGCTGGCCCAATGGCATTATTAACAAAAAAATATTTAGGGAAATAAAGGTTGTATACCAGTACTCATCTTTGGTCTTTTTGGGGACCACACTTAAGGTTGGGGAGATGCAGTTCTGCATGAGGGCCTGATATCCTACCCACAAGCATTACTTCAGTGAGTTTCTCCCTCACAATGTTGTGTAGGTTAGTGACAGACTGTGAGTCAGGAGCCAAACAATAGGAGCACCCCCTCTCACCCAGGGGAAAAAGAGGTGAAGAGGGAGTTTCCCCACCACTCTGTAGGGGAAAAAGGGGGAGAGAAAGAAGAGAGGGCGTGGGTTGTCTTGTAAACTGCAAATGACCAAATGCAAGTGAAAACCTTTCAGCTTCTGCAGAATTTCTATTCAGGAAATGCTCCAAATGAGAAAAGCTCCATTTGAGGTACTGAAAATGCACATGTAAAAAAGAAGCAGTGTCATTGGTTTGGAAGGAACTAGACTTTATTGAACTTAGTTTTCACTGGGTGTTTATTCATGACTTAACTTGACCCAGTTAATTCACTGGGAGTTAATTCACTGGGAATTAAGTTAATTCATGACTAACTTATCCCATGGATTTCAGTGGCACTTAAGTTCAACTAACTTAGTCTGGAAGATCCAATGTCAACAGGCACAGGATTTTTTTTTTTTTATAAAGGTGGAGGTGGGAAAGAGAGACAAGCAAAATATTTGTGTAGAAACCTTTAACATTGGGAATAATAAGACTGCTTTTATAGAAGACTTTCTACATGCTGTAAAACATTTTTAAAAACATTGTAAAAGCACACATTCAACATAGCTGATTCTTTTAATACATCTGCCCTGCGTCCCAGAGGTGGTGTATAGGCACTATGTGGCATAGGAGTAAGTACTGTTTTTACACTGATTTCTGTAGTAAATAATCACATAAAAACCTGAGTAAATAGCAAGTTCAAACTATAGTTGCCTTAGGGGCTAGCCGCAGTTGTTTGCATTGGGTTTGCTCTGGTTCCTCCCACTTGTGTATGTGTAATGTAGCAAAGAATTCTACTTTTTAAAAAAGAAAAAGACGTAGGGGGCCTAATGATCTGAACAAAATTGAACAAGCAAGCAAAATATTCAAATGAATTAACTCATAAAATTAGATGTGGTGTAACATTCCACATTTCAAGGAGAAAAAGGCTGATGGACTGCAGGAGTCTGAGGGTATTATAGAAAAGTCTTACCTGAAAGTGCAGGCTATCAACAGAGTCTGAGGCTGAGTATTCTGAGCAGGACTTGACTGCTATTTTAAGTTTGTTATAGGCTAGAGGTGTCCTTGAAAAAATTGCTGATCATAGCAGAAACCAAAGCAGATTATTGATTATTTTTTTTAAAGTGACACAAAATGAATAGATTCCTTCAGCCCTGCTTCCCTCTAATCCGTTACAACAAAACAACCAAAACAACAACCAAATGCTTACAAAAGCACATGACTGCAAACATGTATTTGTCATTCTGCCCCCCCCGCCCCCCTTCAGCTTTTACAGCATTTAGTTGTTTTGGTTTTTGAATGCTGTCTCTTTTTATAATCGGTAGAGTGCCATTTAACAGTGTAATTCATTCTTCATGGAAAACCCTGGAAACATCCTTGGGGACTCTTGGGAGAATGTTTACTCACTCCTTACCCTGATAATCTAATGATCTTTTGGTAAACCAGAGGAGAAGGAAGTTGCTTGGAGAGAAACTGATAATTTGTGTCACTTTAAGATATTTTTAATCAATAATTTGGTTCTCTTTCTGCATTAATCTGCATTTTAAAAGAACATCTCAAAATGCCATTTAAATGTTTATTATTCTAACATATGCAAAAACAGATGCATAAATACATAATTTGATGCACTCAGACTGCCAAAAACTGTGTCACAACATTTGGAGAAGATTGAAATCTGGAGTATAGCTAAATTCTAGTCAGCACATTAGTCTGACATGCGTGAGCCGTGTCATTTTGTATGGGGATTTACAAAGACTGAATTGCTGAAGTATCCCTAGATTTATTTTTTGGAGGGGAAGGGGTATTTTTATGTCAACTTTACCACTGGAACTAAATTTTCTAAGGCAGTAGTTCTGCCGCCATCTACTGGATTGCTGAGCAGTCAGGGCTCATTCTAGTGGACCAAATTTCCTAACTAAGGGCTTGTCTAGACACAATGGTAGACTGCAAGTACGTGCGTGTTTTCGTCCATTCACAGCAACGCCGTTTTGTCTCCACCATATTTTTGCCTCTTTTTGTATCTATTTGAATGGAGCAGCCACACATGCTAGGATTCTCTATAAGGTGAAAATATGTTTCATAGAATTCGAGGCAAATATGATTTGTCTAAATGGGATCCCACATTAATCTGCTATAGTCCCGTATTTTTTTTTTTTTAAAAAAAACTCTGAAGGAAATGTGCATTCCTGCTTGTTGGGACAACTGATTCATTTTGGTGTGCATTCCTGATAAGAGCGGAAGTGGAAAGCTGATTGGTTGGATGTGCACAGGGGGCATAGCTTGCTGGCAAGGCAAGTCCCCCAAACTGCCATGTTGGCTTTTCACCATAGCGATCATGGATTGAGGTGCTGAAATAGCCTTCCCCCCCACTTTTCTCTGTTTATTTAAGTAGAATATTGCACTTCTGCAACTTGGATATGCTCTTTTTTCTTTTCTTCTTCTTCTTTTTTTTTAAAGATACTGTTCGGCGGTGGCAACTGGTGGCAATAAAAACATGAGTAATTAACTCACACCTGCCATCTTGATTTGCAGGGATGCCTGTTTGATTTGCAGGGATGCCTGTTAGAATGACAAATGTGTATGGCTTTGCATTTGCATAGAGCCAAAATGTGCAGCAATGTGAATTTGGATGTCCAAATGTGCATTTTCCAGGAAACTTTGGGGAAAACTGTGAATCCTTTTACTGTGCAGTTTGTGGAGTTTTTAGCCCCCCTCCTTCCCAATACCGCAAATCTCATTCAGATTGAGCAGGACCGGTTTAAGGAATTTTGGTGGGTCCTGCAATGCTTTATTTTGGGGGGCCCATATGTTTATCTCAGGTCAATGTAACCTAACTCAGCCTAAGCTATTCATAGGACAGGATATTCAGATTATTACTAATCATGTTTTTGCAGGAGGAGGTTACTATGGGGGCCCCAACAGTGATGGGGCCCCCTGTGGATGCTGAACCTGCCGGTGCCTTAAACCGGCCCTGTGATTGAGTTAGGACTCATCGTATTCTCTGTGAATTCTATGAGGAGTATTGTCATCATCTGGACAACCCCTTGGACAACCCCTGGCTTGCTTCACAGAAACCTGGCTGGGAAAGGATAGTGCTGTCACATGGATGCAGGCCCTCCCAGCCAGGTATTCTGTCAGTGAGCAGGTGAGGGGAAGTGGGAGGGGGGCAGAGTGGCTCTGGTTTATAAGAACAATCTGACCTTGACCAGGATACCTGTCCGAAACACGGTCCACTTTGAGTGTATGTACCTTAGCCTGAGGACCAGGGATACTTTGGGGATTCTGCTAGTATACCGATCACCCCGTTGTCTAGCAGACTCCTAACCGAGCTGACACAGCTGGTCTCAGAGTTGCTGTTGGAGTCGCCCAGACTTTTAGTTTTGGGCGACTTCAACATTCCACTTGAGACCAGCTTGACAAATCTGACTGGTGCGGCTCAGGAGTTCATAGAATTCATGACAAACATGGGCCTATCCCAATTGGTTGTCAGGCCCACACATTGTGTGAGTCATACCCTTGATGCGGTTTTCAGTACAGAACAGGAATATCCGTGGGCAGCGGTTATTAAAACCACTGCATTGTCATGGATGGATCATCTCCTGGTCAAGACTGAACTAAGAGTCTCTTCCTGCCCCACCAGGGGTGGTGGACCCATTAGAATGGTCCGCCCCCGAAGGCTAATGGAACCAATAGGATTCCAGGAAGCCTTGGAAGGTTTAATGGTTGGTAATGCTGGTGACCCTGTCAAAGCTTTGGTTAATACTTGGAACACCAATTTTACCAAGGCTATCGACACGATCACTCCCAAGCGTCCTTTCCAATCTGCTCCTAACCATAAGCCATGGTATATTTCAGAGCTTAGGAAAATGAAGCGGGTTGGACAACAACTAGAGTGCAACTGGCAGAAAACTCGACTCTTATCTGACAGGACTCATCATAGGAACTTTCTTCGGTCCTATTGAGAGGCAATACGTGCAGCGCAGAGACCCTTCTCCTGTGCATGTATTGCGTCTGCAGAGTCCCGTCCAGCAGAGCTGTTTAGGGTGGTAAGGGAGATGACACAGGTTATACTTGCGCAGAACCCATTGCTTAACCCATCAATGGTCTGCTGTGACACATTTAACAACTACTTTGCAGATAAAATCTCTCGGATAAGGGCCGACTTAGATGCCAATATTTTGACAGAAACAGAAACAACTGATGAGGTGTCCAGCAACTCCGTTGATGTAAGTTTACTGGATCAATTCAATCCATGAGTACCAAGGTAGTGGACAAGCTACTTGGTAGAGTGACGCAGATGACCTGCCCTCTTGATCCTTGCCCTTCATGGCTGGCCATCCGGGGGGGGTGCCTTGATGGTGTTCCTTAAGGACATCATCAGTGCATCCCTCAGGGAAGGGTGTGTTCCATCCTGTTTAAAGGAAATGGCAGTTAGGCCACTCCCGAAGAAACCTTCCCTGGACCCCCTGGACATGAACAACTATAGGCTGGTTTCTATGTTACCATTCTTGAGCAAACTGATCAAGAGGGCAGTTGCTCTTCGACTCCAAGTGGTCTTGGATGAAACTGATTATGTAGATCCATTTCAAACTGGCTTCAGGATGGGATTTGGAGTTGAGACTGCCATGGTTGCCTTGACCGATGATCTGCGTCTAAGCATCGACAGGGATAACGTGTCTCTGTTGGTGCTTCTAGACCTCTCAGCGGCTTTCGATACGATAGATCATAGCATCCTCCTGGATCGCCTGAGTGGGTTAGGAATCGGAGGCACTGCACTCCAGTGGTTCCGGTCCTTCCTCTCGGGCAGGTCCCAGCGGGTGCTGCTCAGGTTCAGCTGCTCCAGCAGAAAGGAGCTTACTTGTGGCATTCTGCAGGGCGCCATCCTGTCCCCGGTGCTGTTTAATATCTATATGAAGCCACTGGGTGAGATTATTGGGAGTTATGGGGCTGGGTGTTATCAGTATGCTGATGACACCCAGATCTATTTCTCCTTGTCCCGAACATCAGCCTTAAATTCTGATGGCGTCTCTCCTCTTAATGACTGTTTTAAAGCAATAATGGGCTGGATAACGAAAAACAGATTGAGATTAAATCCAGACAAAACAGAGGTGCTCACGGTAGCAGCCCCGAAACCAGGAGTTGGGCGGCAACCTCCAGTCCTGGATGGGGTCACACTCTCTGTTAAGGAATGTGTTTGCAGTCTGGGGGTGCTCCCTGATTCATTGCTTCAGATGATGAGTCAGGTGAATGCGACGGTCAGGAGCGCTTGTTATCAGCTTCGGCTGATATGCCAGCTGCGCCCTTTCCTGGAAGTAAGGGACCGCGAGACTGTGGTGCACATGCTGGTAACCTCTCGTTTAGATTTCTGCAATGCGCTCTACATGGGGCTACCCTCAGGCTTGGTCCAGAAACTTCAGTTGATACAAAATATGGCAGCCAGAGTGGTCTCGGGAACATCTCAGAGAGACCATATAACTCCAGTATTGAAATCTCTCCACTGGCTGCCTATGAGTTTCCAGGCCCAGTACAAGGTGTTGGTTATTACCTTTAAAGCCCTAAATGGCTCGGGTCCAACTTATCTTCGGAACTGCCTCCTCCCATACAATCCTCCCCACGCACTCTGGTCCTCTGGGAGGAATTTGCTTCAGCCACAAAAATCTAGGCTGTCTGCAACCTCCCAGAGGGCCTTTTCAGTAATCGCCCCCAATATATGGAATGGCCTGCTGAACGAGATCTGTCAGATGACGAGCTTAAGTAGCTTTAAAAAAGCACTAAAAACGGATCTCTTTTGGCAGGCCTTTCCTGATTAGATACCGGCCTCAAGAGCTGCATCTCCTGGCCTTTTTTAATCTTGTGTATATTTGTTTTTAATGTGATTTTAGTTAGATGGTTTTAATTTTATATTGTTTAATGTCTTTTTATGGGGGTGGGTGGGGGTGGGTGGTGCTTTTAGTCATTATTACAATGTTTTAATTGTTGGAAGCCGCCCCGATTGTTTTTAGCAGAGGGGCGGGGTATAAATTATTATTATTATTATTATTATTATTATTATTATTGAGGTCCAGATCAGTGGGTTAGGTAGGTTTTGTAATATCCTTATTCATTGCATTTAAAGCATCTCTATCTTGCCTTTTCTCAATTGATTAAAGCCTTTGCATCAATTGTAGAGGTAGGACATTTTCAGATGGCCCTTACCGCGCAAGCAGCCTCCGGAGCAGTAATGAGGCTGCTGCGTGGCAGGGTATCCTTTTCGGACGCTACCGTCCCTCTTCCATGACCATTTGTGGCACGTACGTGAAGCTTTGGAAGCGGCCACGTCATATTTCAATCTCGGAAGTTGCCTGTGATTGAAATATGACGCGGCCGCTTCCAAAGCTTCACATACGTGCCATGAATGGTCACGGAAGAGGGATGGCAGCATCCGAAAAGGACCCCCTGCTGCACAGCAACCTTGTTACTGCTCTGGAGGCTGCTTGCATGGTAAGGACCATCTGAAAATGTCCGTAGAATGATGTGAAATTCATCTAGCCCTGAATCCAGTATGATTCTCCATATTCAACTGGTTTAGCTCATACACTAGAAGTAGACAGACTCAGATTGTTCATATTGTAGAGTTCCACTGGTAAAAAGAAGGAATAAAAAACCAAGCTCTTCTGCCTCTTGCATCCGAAAGCTATCACTTTCCTTCTTCCCTCAGTTTAGTTTATTCTGGATGATGATTCCTTTTTGAGTCAAAACATGGCCAATAGTTGAATCCAAGTTCTCTAAGCAGGACCCAGAAAGGAAGTGTTGTGCTTAGCTGTGTTGACATAGCAAGTAAATAGGTGTATCCACTGGGAGAAGAGAAAGGGACTTGGACTTGGCAACTCTTTCACTCTTCTCCAAATGTTGTGATACAGTTGTTTGGCAGTCTAAACATATCAAATTACGTTGGGTTTTCACATATTTTTGAGGGAAATACTAAAGATGTTTAGAAGATCATTCAAGAATAACGTGGGGATTTAAAAAAAAATTATACTCCTTCTGCACCCTGTATATTACACTATAATAATGTGATAAATGTTGTTTTTAATGTTATTGTTATTATGTCTTACCCACCTCTCCCTATGGATTGAGGTGGTAAACAACAGATTAAAATAGAGCAACAAATAGACACATAACACAGTTAAAAACATGAAAACCAATTTAAAATACATAATCAGTAAAACAGCATAACATCAGTTTTAAAAGCATACATATTAAAAAACAATAAATTCTTAATTTAAAAACTCCCAATTTTAAAACCATCTGGATAGGCCTGCCAGAATATAATGTAATATTGTATATCTTAGTATTACATTTTACTCCCTGTTTATTATAATATTGTATATTAAATTGAAAGTTGAATTAAATATTAATTTGTCAAAATTCCAAAGGCTCTTCATTTTAGGAGCAGTGTTTTAGGCTTTAAGTTCATCCTATCGATTTATCATTAACAAGCTATGGAAATACCCATTTATTGGGAGTATTACCAATACCTATTATTACCAATTCTTAGCAAGTTCATATGTTTGATCCTGTTTCCATTTCCCATCCACTTGTGTTCCTCCCTCAAGTACCTGGAGCTCCCATGAAGCAAATTGCCTGAAATAATTGGTGGAATGATGTAACCAGAGCTTCCAGAGTCTTTGTTTGAAAGAGCTGGACACCATTCTCAGATCAGCACCTAACCAACTGTTCTTGTGCTTCAAGAGGCTTTCTTTGAGGGCCTTCTTCAGATTGTGTCTCAGGTATTTAGGGATAACACAAGATGGATGGGTGACTCTTGTCACCTTAAGATTTTTGCTAAAGGGCAGGAGGCTAAAGGCTAGGTACTATCAGCAATTCTGCTCATGAGTAGCACATCAATGATGGTAGCTCCCATTTCTGTTCAAAATAGATGGTACTGAGGAGCAGCTTTTGGAATTGACTTGCTTATATACATTAGCCGGCTGCCACATGTCATTTGACTGGCTGAAGAGAACTGCCCTGAGCTCTAAAGAGGCGACACTGATGTGTTGAAAAGATTTTGAAGGGGTGAAATTATTTAGGTGAAATTTCAAAATAAACATGGGAATTTATGCAAATCTCAAAAAGCACACTCATCTTTCCTTTTCTTGACAAAACCCATAAGTTTTGTCCTGGCCAGTATGCATTCACAGGGGATGTTTCCTTGCAATTCAAAAGGATTATTTTTAAACCATCATTATTAAGTGTACTTGATATGGAACAATAAACCTGTATTTTTTCCTTAGCAATAAAAAAGTCAGCCTTTATCAACCCTTTGAGGATATAGTAGAGCACAGATACCAATGAACACATAATAAATAAGCCACTGTGCCTTTTCCACAAAGACGGAAAGAAAGATGGGTTTTAAGATCCCACAGTCTGCAGTTTTCAACTACCCAAATGAAAAACAGACACTATATCCTGATGGGGACTGCTTGCAACATTCATTGCAGTTTAATATTCAGACAGGCATGCAGCTGTCCAAACAGGTAAATATTTCTTCCCAGCATGCTATAGTACAGCCTTCCCCAACCTGGTGCCCTCCAGATGTATGAGACCTCAACTGATGATGATGGGAATTTAAGTCCAACACATCTGGAGGGTGTCAGATTGGGGAACACTGCTCTACTGTATAGTGAAATGGAACAAAAAGCTGAAATCAACAGAAAGGGCTTTTAGTGACATGACCAACAGGTTAAACTGGAACACTGGTGTCTCAGGGAAACTGTGTGAAATATATGGAGGAAGCAAATAAAAGATTAGGAGGAAAACAACTGTCTTTTGTTGAGGGAACAAAACAGCACCCATGCTATACTGGAAAAATGGAGGAAATAGAGTGAATATATCGGTCTAAATCAGGGAGTGGTAAGTGGGCAACCCTATAGATGTTCTTGAATTGCAACTCCCAGCAGTCCTAACCATCATTGCCTATGATGAGGAATACTGGTAGTTATAGTACAACAACATTTGGATGTGATTCCCACTCCTAATTTACCAAGCTCCCATTGATTTAGTGGTTCTGCTCTAATTGAGATTAACAAGTGGATTGAGGCCATTTTCAGTTTAGATTCCAATGCCAGGGAATATAATTAGTCTCAGACTAATTCTTACTAAAACTGTTTACCCAATTGAACCCCCAGAATATGCTGGTCTTCTCCAGAGGAAAGTTTGCATCTCCCCAATTAGCCAGACTAGTTAGTCTGCCCATGAATTTTCTAATTGGATACAAGTGACCAAGCTGGAGATAAACGCTTCCAGATCAGGCCCAGTCATTTGAATGATCATCTGTTCACTGGTCTTGTGACTGTGTCTTGAAGTTTTGTTTTTTCTTCTCTTCCAGTTTGTCCCAAGTGGGTTAGACAAATGATTTAGAAATTAAGAGTGAGGCATTGTTGGGGAGGCAGAAAAATTGGTGGCATTTGATACATTGTAGTGCTATCGTGGTGTCTGGCACATTTTTAGTGTGATAGTGCAACACAGAATAATACACAGATAAGTACTAAAGAGTTGAACAGGGTGCCTTTCAATAGTATTGGCTGTAACAACCAGAATAATGACATTGGCAAAGCAGAAGTTGAACAACAACCAGTCTCATGCACACCCACCTGCACACATGGGGTCTAGTAGAGAAAGAAACAAGCCCAATCTTCTTCGTAAAAACAAGTAAAAATGGCTTTACTTACAAATTATTTGTGCACAGTTAAACACTTGTGGAGGAGAGAGAGAGAGAGGATGGCTGCAGATTAGAGTAATGCAAGAAGAGACTGGGTATGAAAAAGCAAAAAAACAGGAGAACTACAAACATACAAACTAGCAATTGCTATAGGCACACAAAAGCTGCTAACTCTAACATCTTTCTATCATCTATGGACAGCAGAAGACTTGATCTGGTTTCCACTGACCTGATTACTTTTTTTGCAGGGAGGGACAGTATGAAAAGTTTGCATTTTTATTTATTAAATAAATCTATTTAATAAATCAATTTATTATAAGTAGCTCAAAGCACCAATGTTCCCAAGGCAATGTACAGAAAAGGAAAACATTCTTGAAAAAGAAATTAAATCATTTTTAAAAACCAACATAGACTGAATATAGAAAGTCCACTATCAACACCACCACAACCACCTTATCAAGCTACCTAATGGATGCTGCTGCTGCTGCTTCTGTTGCAATGGCAATGGTGGTGGTGATGGTGGTAGAGGAGGTTGCTCCATTAATACTGCTGAGTATTGCTATTATTAGTCTTATCCTCTTCACCTTCCTTTAAGGGAGGGGTAACAAATATGGACATTCATGACCAGGATTAACAACAAACTGCAGTGGAGAGCAAGGGCCAAAGGCTGAACTGAACTGAATGTAACTCTAAACCTCCACAGCTGTTTTCATTTTCCTCCCTTCAACACAGCCCCTGTGTGGCACTTCAGGGAGAATTATGAAAGTGGTGTGTAATTCAAAGAAGAAATCTCTTCCTCATCTCCACCCCCTCCCCATGCTGCCTTTTCCCAAAGTAGTGAAAAATGCTGTGGTAGACCCTTTTTCTCTCTAAGGGAAATATCAGGTGGTGTTAAATCTGTATTTATTACGTAGCCTTTCATTATTTCTAGCTCCCTGCTTTACTTATGCTTCCATCCTCTTGTACATCTCCCATCCATTAACCTAAGCAACCTGTTGTGCCTGTCATTCCTGATCAAATTAGTCTTGTCTTTTGTGATGGTAGCACAGTTTATAAAGCAGCAAACTACCTCCTTTTTCTCCAAAAAAGAGAGCTGAGTTGCTTGACCTCTGTTCCATAATTACCTTGCAAGGATTGAAATGAATTCATTCTTTAATATTTATCAATCACACTCCCTGAGACTGGATTTTGCATATGGATGCAAGTTGTCAGATGCAGACCAATACTACAATCCACAGAGAAACATTTGTTGTTGTTGTTGTAGAAACAGGTACATCCACTGTTTTGAGTGCAAGGGAGGCCTTGCTCCTCCAGGAGAGATGTCTATTGTGCCAATCTGGTTTAGAGAACTCAATAGCTCTCTTTCACACATGTGATTGTTTCCCACAGGAAACAGCATTTTCTGAGGAAGAAGCACCATTTTCTGCACAGAAAATATTTCTGAATAGAAATTTCTATACATGCAAATTAAAATAAGTAAGTATGGTCCTTCTCATTAGAAATTTCTGAGTTATGGGCTGATAAGTTAACAGTTAACAGATGCATACTAGAGACAGACAGACATTTGATATAATTCATCTCCTAACGCTCTGCAGATTAGTAAGGCAGAGTATCTGCTTCCTTGCCAAGATGGGAAAGCTGAAAATACAATGAGAACCTCCCCTTTTTTTATTGGCAGCAGGAGGAAATTTGGAACAGGATTGTGGTGGGGGCCACATATAGCCACAGTCCCCAAACTCTAGTATAAACCATGCAGAAAGATGGGTTTTGGTGTCATGATGCCCAAGATAGCATGAGCTGAAAGAGGCACTGAACCATCAACTTAGGTGTTAGAAGGAAAAAGCTAAGAGTCCACAGGAAACATGGTTTTGGTTGGCTATACAGTTGGGAAACCCCCTCTTCTAGCTGTTACTGTTCTCCCTTCCTTTCTCTTCCACTCCTTTTGAAATTGGTACACAAACACTTGTATATAGTTAGATTTTCTGCAAAGTATGCACCCTATGAGAGCCAGCATGGTGCAGTGGTTTGGGTGTTGGGCTAAGATCTTGGGTTGGAATCCCTACTAGGCCATAGAAACCCACTGGCTGACACTAGGCAAGTTGTACTCTCGCAGCCTCAGAGAAAGGCAATGTCAACCCCGCTCTGAACAAATCTTGCCAAGAAAACCCTGTGATATATTGACCTTAGGGTCATCATAAATTGGAAACTACTTGAAGGCACACAGCATACCCACACATGGACCCTAACTTGTTTATGAGTTATCGTTTTGCTGCCCTACTGATAATCACAGGAGTGCAAAATTCACTACTAGATAATAGCAACAATATGATAATTAATAATAGTAGAGCTGACGTTGCTTATGTTTTATGAACAAGAACTGATATAAAATCCACTAATTAAAAAAAAAGCCTTTTTGTCATTTCTCAGCCTCTTCATGGAATCCCATAAACAATTTTTCATTGAACAACCCAAGTCAGTTTCTCAGCTCTTACAAAGGTTCTTCATTCCATGGACATCAATAGTGACTCATAGATTTATGCCTTTCAAGGATTCAGTCAATATCATTTAACAGATAGCAAAGTTCTATGGAGCATACACAGGGCTGGATTATCTGCACTGATCTCAGTGGAATTGCCCCAGCAGTCTGATCCTTTGCTAACAGATGTCTACCAGAAAGGTAGAATTGGCAGCCACCCTCAATTTACTTGTCCTGGAGTATTTCCACCGATGGCAGTGAGTCTGCTCCACAGTTATTGTGTTCCTTTTTTAAAAGTCTAAACTAGGCTGTAGAACAGTTATATTCTACTTTCTACTTAATAAGATTTCGTCCTTCTATACTGATTTCTTAGTATTATAATAGTTCCTTTAAAAGATATTTTTAGAATGAATGAAAACAGTTTAATATGATTCTTGGACAGAGCTATATGTCTGTGCTAAAGAGTCATATGAAAATCATGTTGTTCAGAATAAGATGTTAATTTTGTTTAATAACTTGTCGATATTGCTACCTAGGAGGTCTTCAGTGGTAACTGCGGTGTGGATAGAGTAGGAGTCTATGACATCATGTTTGTGGAACATAGAAGTAAATGTGGTAACCTTAAAAAACCTACTTACCACAGCTATGCTTGTGAAACTAAGGCCCTCAGTTACGGCATAACTTTGTTTCACCAAAGAAAACCTGTATAAATATGCTTTATAACTGAGGCTTTAATATCACTCTGTACTTCATCTGAAGAAGTGGGTTTATATCCATGAAATCTCATGCTACAATTAAAAAAAAAAACAGTTTTAAAGGTACTGCCACATTCCTCCCCTCCTTTTTATGCTGCAAGAGACTGAGGACTTTATCAGACAAATGTCTAAAAATGCTGCAATTCTGCTATTGAGGAAAGCAGAAACATACTGGCATGATTGTAGTAATTATCACACGTTGCCATAATTGCACAGTACTACAGCCACTGAATTATTGCATGACCACCACTAGCAGTTCAAGAATGGAATTTTAGCTCACACTATAGTAACACTTCTCTTCGCATTGCCTTCTAATGACAGAGTATTAACACTTTGTGCTGGCCTGCACATGTGCCTTTAAAAAATTTTTTCTTTTACTTCCATGATTTTGCATGGGTAAGATTTCAGCTATAAGCAAAGAAAACCCATGTCACGACTAAAAAAAACAACAACAAGCGAAAGGAACAAACCCTTCCAAATATTTTTTTCTAGTTACATAAAATTGGAAGCAGGCCAAATATCCTCTGGGTGGTAATCCTTAAGGAAAAAGTCCATCAGGCTAAGGCCAGTAAGTCTATTATAACATATATTTCAGCACAGTGTTACTGGACATGGACCTGTGTGAGAACTGAGACTTCTAAATCACAAATAGATCCCTATTAGGGTCTAGAGTTTTATTAGAAGAGTTAAAGCTTGAAATGCAAGCATCCCAGGGACAGTTACTGAAAAATAAAAGTTAGAAAAATTAAAGTTGTTTTTCTATAGGATATCTAAAGAAAATTGTTAACTCAGACTGCAAGACTAAATACACTTTCTATGAGTAAGCCCCTCTGAACAAAGCAGGGCTTACTTCTGAATAACTCTGCACTCGTCCTGAAAGATGGGTTTGAGATTTCACTATTTTATGAGCAGTAGATGATATATTGGAAAGCTGTGTTTTAACATTTGTTTTGGAAGAGTTACAGTCTAAGCTCATCCAGTTTTGGAAAGTGCTTTAAGGGGCTGTTTTTAAGGACCACTCTTAGGCCAGTACAGCATTAGAGTAGGTAACATTATTACCTTTTTTATCAAATGGGAAGTTAATCAAATGGTATAAGATATAAAATGACTAAATTGTACTTTAGACATGCTGTACTAGTTGGCATCCTGTTGGTTAGTAACAACTAGAGTGAATGGTGAGTTAACACATCAGTAAATCTTATGGATTCAATGGGTCTATTCAAGTTAGGACTAAAAGAGAATTTAAGCTGTTATAAGACAATAGGACCCATTGGAAAAAATGATAAAACTCAGTCAAGTTGAAATGAGGAGGATTGCATTACAGTCAAGGAAGCCACAGACCTGAATCTGCAACGCCTGAACAGGATCGCTTGGAGGACTGTCATTCATAGAGTCAACTGGAATTGAAGCCAGGTTGATGCTGCATACAAACAAAGGTATACAGTACTTCAGATACAAAGTTATTTACCTTAGATCTTGAGCATGGGTGGACTACAAATATATGTAAACTACAAATATATGTGTAA
This sequence comes from Gambelia wislizenii, assembly GCA_030847615.1. Lineage (NCBI taxonomy): Eukaryota > Metazoa > Chordata > Lepidosauria > Squamata > Crotaphytidae > Gambelia > Gambelia wislizenii. The sequence goes on from JAUMIR010000004.1 coordinate 93,610,962, forward strand.
AAATATATGAATCCCATTTTGTGAGAAAGGTGGGATATAAATCCAATAAATAAATAAATAAATGGATGAGAAGTACAAATATTCACATTCAGAGCAAAAACAAATCAGCATTTTCACTAAAGATATGATGCTTTATGTTATCCTTTACTGTAATAGTAGTCTGCTGTTCAGACACAAACCAGGATACATGCAGGTAAGCAACATCTGTGTGTGGGCAAGATGGCAAAAGTTATTAATGAGGAAAAACACACATGCTAGGAGACTCTGCAGCAGGTTGCTTTTGCCTGAATCTACTGGGAAGGGCAAGACTCTTCCCCCTTTTCTCCTCTCTCCCACTGCTGAGTTAACTGAGTGCAAACTATGTTTGCACTTTGAACTCAGTTTGTAGCAGTTGAAGTAAGCTGAGGACAAAGGGGGGAAGAGGGAAGAGGAGAGAGAAACTGGGACGTTTTAAAAGCAGTTGAAAAAGTGGGAGGACAAAGGACCAATCATGACTGTCCCTACCACACTGGGACATTTGCAGGATATGCTCTGATACTTGAAGACCTACACTGGTTGCCTGTTACTTTCCAGGTCCAATGTATTGGTTTTAACCTTTAAAGTTCCAAACAGCTTGTGACCTGGATCTCTAAGGGACCCGCTGTTTAATTATGGACTTGTTCTAATGTTAACATGTTCATAAAAGACCCTCTTGGGTATATCATCCCTTCTGGAGGCCTGCTTTGATGGGAACACAAGAGTGGGCTTTCTTCCATATTTCTCCTCAGTTGTATCCTATGGAATCCTGAGATTTGTAGTTAAAGAGGTACTTGAAATTCTCTGTCAGAGAGCTCTAGTGCTCATCAAAATACAAACCCCATGGTTCCATAGGATGGTGTAATGGTAGTTAAATTTGTATCAAAGTGTTCTCATTTTATAATGGGGAAAATAATTGCAATAACTTCCCACTGTCACTGGTGTTGTCTAGATGGTAAAAAAAACTCCTCAGAATTGGAGGAGAATACCATTTGTCCCAACAAGACCCCACGGTGATTTGCAGTGAGTTCCCGTTTTCAGAAGGAGGGGTGCCCAAAGCTCCAAAAAATGCATGGGAAAAGCCTTGGTGACTTTTCCTGAGTTTTTTTTTTTTTAAATACATGGAAATGCCCATTACCACCCATTTGGACAACCGAACTGCATCACATTGCATTCCTGGATAAGAGCAGAAGTGGAAACCTGATTAATCAGATGTGTGCAAGGGGTGGGTTTGCCAGCCACAAAGTGGCCAGAAGCACCATTTTGGAGTTTCATAGTATCAACTGTGCACTTTTTTGCTATGCTGATGTGACCAAACAGCTTTTTTAAGCAGAAGGTTGCACTTGCGCACCTTAGATTTACATTTAAAAATATACTGTGCAGTGGCAGCAACTTGTGGGGAATGATAACATGAGTAACTCACTCTTGGCCACCATCTTGATTCACAGGCATGGCTGCATGTGAACTTCAAACATGGATAGTTTCACATACCAGTGGTTTTGTCAAAAGACCATGGAGACAAATGAACAATGCTGCAGATTTGCGTTAATGCACAGCAATCCACATTATATCTTATATCTGGACAAGCCCGCTGATGAAGGGAACAGTGTGGAGACAGAGCTCTTTAAACTGGGTTTTCAGACAGTTCTAAGATTTGTGATATTAACTTGACTAATTTAATTCGTTCTTAGTGACCTATGTCAACTGCATTGAGTGCTATTTTGTTTTTTAGTGGAAAGGAGGAATAAACATGGAACACATAAATAAATGTGTAGTAGTACATTCCTTTTTTTTTTAATCCTAACCTTAAAAATGCAAGGATCACATTACGTTTTGATGGTATGCTTTTTATCTAGCAATCAGACAAGAAATGTTCATGCCATTTTAATGCTATATAAACTGGATAATGAATTCACTTTATTGTGTTTCAGGAACTGAGCCTTAATGGAACTTTTTTGTTGTTGTTTTTTCAAAATGAAATCTGGCTGGAAGTTTTTATCTCCTGTTTGTGAAAGGTGCCTGGTGAGAAGCCCAAGCTCTCCAGATAATGAATAGGAAGAATATACTTCTGCTGTCATCTATTTTGGGAAATACTCTGTGGCTATGGTCACAAAAAGAGATCAAGAGGTGATCTGGAGGAATAATGAGAAGCTGTCAAGCAGCCTATTTACCTAGGGCAAGTGATCCTACAGAGTGGAGATGCTGTTTCAACTCAGAGAATAGAGATGATAAATATAATTGCTCTTCAATTTCAACTGCAATTAGATGGTAACAAATATAATGTTTGTAATTTACATATTTCTAAAAAAAAAGTCACTTTGGCTTGCAAGAGGGTTGCATAGGCACTGGAGTTGAAAGAGCAGACTTGCAGCTCGTTCTGATAAGAAATCATTGACCAGAATACTAAGGATTTAATCCTGAACACAGTACTTAAATCACATTTATTTCACTGGAATGTAAGAAGTCCATTCGTGTGCCGGGTTGTAGGGAACCAAAGGCTGTTTATATGGCCTGAAAGTATTCTCCAATTATTTTGGAGAGTAATAGGCTTTTTGTTTTGGCTTTTTGGCTTTTTGTTTTGTTCAGTAGCTTTTCCCACATTTGTATTCTGCTCTGATGACCAAAAAATTGCCCTCACACCACTTACTAAACTAGATGCCTCAATATTACTAATGGAGTTACAGAAAGATAAAATGAGGCCAAACCAAGTATAATGCACTCTAGTTTCTGAAGCATGTAAAACCTACAAATAAACATGCAGACAAGATGCTAACAGTGTTGGCTAACTTTTTGATTATGCAACATTTTAAAGCTGGGGTTTATCTTACATCTTTGAGGTATTTCTTTGCCATCACTCCATTCTGCATCCATTTCTTCCTTTGTATTTAGATTTCACCATCTCTGCTATAGGTTAGAGGTTGACTTGTTACTTGCTCTGACACCCCTTCCCCTTCTTGTAATAATTCATCAAATGGCTAAATTTCATTTATTGGCTTATTAATGGCACTCCATACCTAAGGAAGTAGCCTACTAAAATTCCAAAGGACACACTTTGGTAAGGATTAAGTGACTCCCATGGAACTGATGAGTCAGGGAGAAAATGGGCTAATTCTGGATGTTCACAGAAACGAGTCATTCAATAATCCCATCAAGGTAGCTGGATACTCTTTGCTTGCAAAATTGGTTTTTCCTTGCACTTTTTCCTAAAACAATAAAGGTTTGCCTGAGACCCATCAGTTTTAGTGTTTCAACCATTAGTGATCATTAACACATCTGGACAATCCATTGTTTAACCTTGGGGAACTCTGGCACACATTGTATTCCACTCAAGCGTACCCCTTCGGGGAAAAAATAAATATAAATATGACCCCAAAACACAGCCAAGGTGTGCACAGCTTCTTTCATCTCATCACCAACAGGTCTATGTCACAAAGTGCACAGATCCCCTTCCTCTTGTCACTCCATCAGTCTGTGTCACCAGGGTTGCAGCTTCTACACAAATCTCTGCTTGTTGGAAAGGTATAATATAGTCTATCATCCTGAACTCTTTTCCTCTATCCCAATACTTCCTACTTTCTTTGTTGTGTGACTGCTTGAAGTCTGAGTGTATGTGCGTGTGCATTCCCTTGATTATTTTTCAATTAAAAAACATTTTATTTCATCCCCTGGCTTGGTCTCTTGTCAGTGAGTACCAGTATACACAGGTCAAAAGGTCCCATCATTACCCAGCCTTTCACTGCCATTTTGAGCTAATTAAAATTCACCATATTAGAATCCAGAAACTAGTGGGATCCCCATGGACCCTACACAATTTGGATAATGTTACTATGGTAGTTAACTACTATGAGTAGTTAAACATTTCTCATTTCTGTTGCAGTCTTGAATACCAGAAAGGCTGGGCTAGAGATGGAATTCTTCATGAGTTTCCCCCACCCCCAAAGGAAGCAACAAGTAATTTTAACATCTTTCTTCTTCCCACTGTTAGAAAGTCTTCAGAAACCACACTGTTTTCAAAGCCTATTTGCAATTTGGAACATTTTCCACACCAAATTCTCATATGGTTGTTTTAAACAAAAAACAGTGGCTGGGATTCTAGACATGCTACTCTGTTAAGATAACAACTTCATTAGACAACAACCTTAGTTATGCAGTTAAGTTGGCCCGACCTCCTCAATCCTGACTTACCAGGCAGCAGCCACTGCAAGCGACAGGGCTGTTTTCCTCTCAATTGGAATGCAGCTGACTGACATTTCCAGCCTCCTCCCTTCAGGGATCTTTGATGAGACAGACAGAAGCAGAATACCTTTGCAGTGTCTCCTCACACTGCAGATCACTCACAGGTAAGGTGGAGTGGGAACATCAGTCTGCTGCATCCCAATTTATAGAATAGACCCCCATTACTCACAGTACCTTCAGTCCAGCATAAATACAAATTAGTTACAAATGTGTAACTCTAGATTACACATTCATAACTGTGATCCTGAATTCTGGCCAGCATTTTGTGCAGGAAAGCATTTTCTGTACAGAAAATATTTCCATACAAAATATTATTTACTGCACAGAAAAAGGTGTTTCAGGAAATGCTGTTTTCTGCACAAAACACCAATGTGCAAATTTTGTGAAGAATAAATCCAAAACTGCAAAGATTCCCATTAGTCCAGTATTCTTATCAAGGTTTCTTGATACTCAAATAAAAACATAAAAAAATAAAAAGGGAAGCTTTTAAAGGCCTCTGACAGAACTAGTTCATAGTACTTCTGGCAAAGTGATATCATGTTTGTAAGTGAACCTCCATATTGGCTGTTAGACTTTACTTTCATGTTTCCATTCAATCTTTCTTCTCTAACTATGGGTTCTTATTTACACCCCAGCTTCTCTTGGTCTGGATTTCCCTAATAAAGTTTGAAGATACTATCCTGAAACCCCCCCAGCCCAATTTTGAAAGACTTCAACCTAAAAAAAGGGGGAGGGGGGAGAGAAGAGGACCTTCAGGATTTCTTCAAATGTGGGTCATAAAAACATTTTTTAAAAAATGTATGCTAGTTTTATAGGATTTTTGTGTTCTAAATCCAAAAATGACTTCAGATTTATTCCACCACATAAAGTTTTTTCACAACTTACTTTGATCTTTTCATGATGTAATATGTGAAGTGAGGAAATTAGTACTGAAATTAGTAAAGAAATGTGTGAAAGAACTGTATGTGTTATGACATTTTTACTGTTTTTTTTTTTAATTCAGCACCCCAAAATACATTTAAAATAGCTACAATACTGAACAAAGTTTTTTCATCTCAGGGCTGTAGCTCAAAGAATCCAGTATACTTTAATCAGTCCATGCTCCATTCATTGTACAGCTCAGTCTAATTTTATATTTTTGTTGAATGCTACTATAAGCTGAAACTTGCTGAATGAAAATTAAGTTCTGTTTTTCATTTGATCTTCAGTTTCTGCAATTATCTATCTATCTATCTATCTATCTATCTATCTATCATCTATCTATCTATCTATCATCTGTCTATCTATCTACCTATCTATCTCACTCTGGGGTATGCACAATGGCCTTGGGTATTTTGCCTTTTTCAGTGTGCTGATTGGCCATTTCTGTCACTCCCTCAGCCATTCACCACCCACATGCAAATCACCATCCACATGCAAATTCCCTCTCCACCTCACCATCAGCTCCTGCCACTCATGTCCATATCTGCATAATGGGAGCAACCAAACAATGTGCTACAGTGTTGGCTATAGTTACTAAGGCTGCAGGCCTTTCCAGTTCACCAGTGTCTCAGGGCTGCACAATTCCCACTTATGATTTAAGTCTATACAGTAATATCATTTCTATTCCCACTGTGACAGGATCCAGGCAGTCAACTGGTGATGCCGATGGGACACCACTGCCACCACTGCAATGGGACCCAGGCAGTCAACTGGCAATGGCAATAGTGGTAGGACACCGCTGCTGCCACTGTGACAGGACCCAGGCAGTCAACTGGCAGTGGTGATGGGAAGTGCTGTGATGGGACCCAGGCAATCAACTGGTGGTGGCAGGACACCGCTACTACCATTGTGACCAGACCCAGGCAACTGGGCATGGTCACTCCCAGGTATTCCGGGAGTGTCCAGCTAGTTAATATAATTACATTAATAAACCTATTTATTAGCATATAGTCAGACCCCTGTATCCATGGGGGCTTGGTTCCCAGACTTACCATAGATACTGGAAGCCATGGATAACAGTGATCCCTATTAACATAAAGGACATCTGGTAAAAACATACCATAGAATTGCATTGGGGAACCTAGAAGATGCCCAGAGAGGACACCTCTCTAGGTATTTTCCAGCATGACTCTATGGTATGTGTCCCTGTTTTGTGTCCTGTGGAAAACTGAAACCATGGATATTGGTTCCATGGAGATAGGGGTACAGGATGGTATTTCCATATCAAGATTTAACAGCTTATAACAATATTTTAAAAACAATTCAATTAAAAACAACCCAGCATTAGATCCATACTACTGATCCATGAACACATTGCCTTAAAAGACAAGGGACCATAGGCCAATTAGGAGTCCATTCATTATGAAAGTGTTGGGGGGGGGCTGATTTGGGACATATAACAAAGAAACATATAGTCATTGTATTTATTTTGCTAATGGACTGCCTCATAACCAAGGTTCTTTAGGCAGTTTACAGTTACATTTTAAAAAGTGTACAAAATACAATGACAGTAAAATGGCACAAAATAAAATCAGCAGTGAGAAAGCCTTTCACTACACAGCAAAACCACCAGAAAAGAAGTGGTGGTTGGGAGAGTAAAGAAATAAGTCAGGCAAGCTTCATGGGGGAAGGCATTCCAGAGATGGGTCCCAACCACTGAAAAGGCCACACATCTCTTGTAGCCTCCCACCTCAATTCATTTGGCTAGAGTGCTAATAGCAGGGCCTCAGATTATGACATTCAGGTTTGGGTAAATTTATATGGGAGGAGGTGCATCTTCAAGTAATTTGTTCCTAAGCTTTAAAGGTCAAAACTAGTCTTGGTTAGTTAGCTTTAATTGGGCCTGGAAAGAGGGTGAGAGCCAGGGAAGCTGGCAAAGCACTGGCATAATGTGATTCTTTCAGCAAGTCTCAATTTCTTAAAAATTACCCACCCTATTTTAATCTAGCTGAAACCTATGGACTCTTTTCAAAGAATACCGCACATATGATGTATTGCAATGGTCAAAATGGGGGTTACCAGCATGTGGAAAACTGTCACAAGCACATCTCTCTCTGGATAGGATTGTATATCAACCTGAGTTACTAAAAGGTGCTCCAAGCTACCAAGGCAATCTGGCCTCTAGTGCCAGTGATGGATCTGAGTGTTAGTATGCCCTACTACCCCCTCCCCATGGTATCTCATAACTGGAAATGTGGAACACTTTTTGGACCCAGGCTGGCTGGGGCAACCAAAAGTCAGTTGGAGGTCACAATGACCTGGGATATATCTAGAAATATAATGGCAAGAAAGTCCAAGAAAGAATTTGTCATAAAATATGCAGAGTGCGGTCACTCTCTGCTCATCCAAACAGAGATACATTCAGCAAAATAGCATGAGCTTTTTGAGCAAAACAAGTACTCCTCTGGTGCAAAGAAAAAGGCCATATCAAAATCCTTTATGGCTTTTTTTATTAATAAACAAATGAGAATAAAATAAACAACAGAAGACATTCACCCATGCTTCTATATGCTCCAAGATTCTTCTGGAGCTAAGACAAGGAGCTCCCCAAAAGCAAGAGAAACACACAGGCTAGAAACTTAAAACTAGCTCCAAGAACCCCTCCCAGTTATATACCCTTTCAACATTCAGTCTTTCTGAGAAACGAAAGAAGAATTTAACTGTGAGTTTCGATTCTGACTCTCAATTCCCAAAGAACAGAATAACATGAATAGACAGATTTATGAGCTTCTGATAAGCAAGCTGGCGCCGATGTTGTGCTCTGATAGAAAAAAAAATTACCCAAGGGAGGGAGATAAACTTCTAATTACAATATCTATTTTCCCTGACACCCCTCTAATTTTTTTCATCCAGGCAAACATCTTTCACATTTCACATATCGTACCCAGCTTATTACAAAAAAGGTCATGCTTAATTTGACCCAATGCTTTAGTAAACAAATCTGCTATATTTTCTTCACTGGGACAATATACCAAATGAATCAAGCCATCTTGAACAGCTTCTCTAACATTCTGAAATTTTACAGCCACATGTTACGTTCTGTTTTTTACACCTTGTGCTGTTGCCATTGTTATACATGCTTGGGAATCTTCAAAAACTTTAATAGCTCCTGAAATTGGCATATTCAAATCACTGAAAATCTGTTTCAGATAAATCAGTTCACTCACCATACTTGACAGGGCCGCAAATTCCGCCTCTGCCGAACTTAAAGCAATGGTGGATTGCTTTTTTGATCCCCAATGTATAGCAGTACCAGCATAAAAAATTATCATCCCTGTGTCAGATTTTCTATTTCAGATTTCATTGGCGAAATTGGCATCAACAAATGCTTCCAATTCATGACAACCTTGTGAACTGATCTTTACACCATAATTTATGGTTCCATGTAAATATCCTAACACTCTTTTTAAACCTTGCCAATCATGTTGAGTTGGTTTTGACACCTTTCTGTACAAAACATTTACAACATATTGAATATCTGGGCGTGACCATCTTGCAATATACAATAAACTTCCAATTACAGAATGAAAAAGTTCAGGACATTCAAATAGCCTATAGTATCTATGACATTTATGAAATCAGAACACATAGGAGTTCGTGCAGGCTTACATTGAGACATGTTACAAAGATCTAAAACCTTTTCAATTTTCTGAACTTGACTCATTTTAAAATCACCATTTTCAAACCTTTGGAAATCTACTCCCAAATAGTTTTTAATTTGACCAAGGTCCTTCAATTTGACCTTTAAACCCAATTCCCATTTAAACTTTTGCACCTGAACATCAGTTTGTGTAATTAAACATAGATCATCCACAAAAGCGAGGAGAATTTCATAATTTTGATTGACACCCCTTGTGTACAAACATGGATCAGCAATGCTGTTCTGAAAACCAACATTTTTCAGCTGTTCATCCAAACAAAGGTACCAACACCGGCCACTTTGTTTGAGACCATATAAGGCTTTGTCAAGCCTATAGACCTTGTCTGTTCCCCCACTGTGAAATCCAGGGGCCTGCTCCATATAGATGCAGTCAGCTAATGGAGCATTCAAATATGCAGTCTCTACATCAAAGTGATTAACTGTGAGTTGGTGCAGACTTGCAATAGACAAAGCAATTTTAACACTTTGTACTTTAGCAGTGGGAGCAAAAATTTGGTCATAATTTTGATACTTTATCTGTGAATACCCCTTTGCAACCAAGCGTGCTTTGTACTTGACACTCCCATCCTGTAACTGTTTCTTTTTGTACACCCAACGACAACCCACAGACTTTTCTCCCTGTGGCAATGCCACAATAAGGAAAACATCATGGGTTTTGATGGATTCCATTTCATTTTCCATTGCCTCCTGCCACTTCTGTCATTCTTCTTCAGGCAACTTCAAAACATCAGTAAAACTGTCAGGTTCAAAAGTCACCTGGCAGACTTTTACATTTTGTGCTGTGAATCTTAGAGGAGGCACCCCCCTTGTTTCTCTGTTAGAGCGATGGGGAATGACAGGCTGGGCCTGATCATTATCAGAATCTGCATTTGAATTACTCTCCACATCAAAGGACTCATGCTTAGAACCCTCCCCTCCCAAATCTGGGGAAGTGTTAGTGCCTGACTCAGCAGCCTGTTGCTGCTGTTGTTCAGACTGATTTTCACCTACAAATGAAGGCAAAATCGCATCTGAATTAGAATGAATAAAATTCCAATTTGATTGCTCTTCAAATTGGGCATTCCTGGAAATTAAAACTCTTCCATCTTTAAGGCGAAACGCCAGGCCTTTGAAGATTGTTCATAGCCGACAAATCTGAGCCTTCTAGCCTTGGGCTCCCCCTTCTTTCTAATTGCCTTAGGGATATTTACCCATGCATAGGACCCAAAGGTCCTAATATGCTTCACAGATGGCTTTTTGCCATAAAACATAAAGAAAGGTGTATTTGAGACCACAGAACTTGGCACACGGTTACTCAAATAAGCTGCTGTCAACATGGCCTCTCCCCAGTACTTCTGTTCAATGTTTGCATCAAACATCAGGCTATCTTTAATTGTTTGCAAAACACCAATTTTTCTCTCAGATATGCCGTTCTGACTGAGAGAAAAAGGGGCTGACAACCTATGGGAAATTCCTTTCTGCTTTAGCCAATTCTGGAATTCATTTGACATGAACTCCCCTCCCCTATCTGACTGGAGAGATGACAGCTTCTGAGAGAAATGTCTCTCAACATAAGCCACCCAATTTTTGAAAGTCTGAAATGTCTCATCCTTACTCTTGAGTAAGAATACAAAGCAGAAATGACTGAAATCATCTACCAGGACCAGAATGTACTTGGCTCCTCCCAGGGATGGTGGATAGGGGCCAGATAGGTCCATATGGATCAGCTCAAGAATTCTTTTTGACTTTCTGTCACTATGCTTGGGAAAAGGATGGACCTTCGATTTGGACCTCTTACAAATCTGACAATCCAGGTACTTCTGACAAGCCCTCAAACTCAGCCCATCCACCATCTCAGGCATCTGCCTGAGAATCTTAAAGCTAGCATGGCCAAATCTCCGATGCAACAAATGCACACAATTATCATGCATGGGAGAATTTGCCATCACAGTACCAGTTTGAGGCTCCTGTATATACAATCATACATATAATACAGTTGGTCATGAAAAACCCCTTCAGCCACAATAGTACCATCCTTTAAAATAAAGCATTTGTTCCCTTTGAATTGTACTTCACAGCCCTCCTGTGTCAACTTGGCAACAGAAAGCAAACACATTTTTAAATCAGGAATAAACATTGTACAAAACATGTACCTTTACCCAAACATTTTGACTTGGATCCATCGGCCAAACTCACACTTGAGGGGCCAGTCTCTTTAAAGTCCTTAAAAAGTTCTTTATTATTGGAAATGTTTTCATTACAGCCTGAATCCAGACACCATTGAGATAAATCTCGCTTTTGTTCCTTTGCAGTTTGCAAAACAACTGCAGAAACAGTCATGGTAGAAGCAGGCTTCTTTGTCTTGGAATTTTTGCTTTTCTTTGCCTTGCATTCCTTTGAAAGGTGCCCCTTCTTCCCACAGTTCCAACAAGCTCTGGCTTTTACAACAAAGGCAGGAACTTCAGCCTTACTGGAGTCTTTGGAGCCATCTACTGGACCATTTGTAGAATTACGGGCCTTTGGCTGTAATGTTTTTTGGGCAGGGGAAGTCTTTCTCTCCAGCCATTTCGCCTCTTCTTCCAACAAACGACCAGTAATGAAATTAATGGTCAAATTTGCTTTGGGCAGATTTTCGAAGGAAAATACTAAGGAATCAAATTTTTCTGACAGGCTACTGAGTAGAATATGACATTTATCCTGTTCAGTAAAATGCACATTGACCTCCTGCAACTGGTCAAAATACTGGCGCAAAGTTGAAATGTGTGTGGCCACATCGCCATCTGGCGGCAGTTTTAGTCTATACAGCTTTCTTGTTAACATCAGCTGTGAACCAGTCCCAGTATGGACATAGACTTGCCGCAGTGCCTGCCAAATGTCCCTGACCGTGGCACAACCTCACACATAAATCAACTGACTGTCCTCAATTGCCAAAATGTGGGATGCCTTTGCTCTTTCTTCAGATTGAAGCTGTAATAAACTAGCCCCCTGGCCAGGGGGACCAGTATAGGGGCATGTATCAATTGTTGATGCAAATAAGCTTCCATCTTCACAGCCCACAAATGATAGTTCTTATCATTTAGCTTTTGGAAGGGAGATACTGCTACTCTCTGAGCCATTGTCCATATACTCTCTAGCCCCTCTCAGCTGAATATCTGCTTCCCTAGCAGGGGTAGCTTACCAGCCGGGCGTTGTAAATGGTTCCGTCTCAGCAGCTCTTCACAGCTCGTCACAGGCGTTCTCACCTTCCAGACCCCCTCTGTGCTGGGCTTGTCAGCTCTTGCCAGGCGCAGACAAAAGCAAGCTCCAACAGTTTCAAAGAAAAACTTCACGCCAGAGGGACAAGTTGCCCAGCTTGCCACTTGTTAAAAACCCCTCTCAACTTAGGCTTAAAAAAATCTGTGGCCATAAAAGCTTCACGGCTCATAAAATCCTGAGCCAGCCATTCTGGGCACCCCATAACCTGTCATAAAGTATGCAGAGTGCGGTCACTCTCTGCTCATCCAAACAGAGATACATTCAGCAAAATAGCGTAAGCTTTTTGAGCAAAACAAGTACTCCTCTGGTGCAAAGAAAAAGGCCATATCAAAATCCTTTATGGCTTTTTTTATTAATAAACAAATGAGAATAAAATAAACAACAGAAAACATTCACCCATGCTTCTATATGCTCCAAGATTCTTCTGGAGCTAAGACAAGGAGCTCCCCAAAAGCAAGAGAAACACACAGGCTAGAAACTTAAAACTAGCTCCAAGAACCCCTCCCAGTTATATACCCTTTCAACATTCAGTCTTTCTGAGAAACGAAAGAAGAACTTAACTGTGAGTTTCGATTCTGAGTCTCAACTCCCAAAGAACAGAATAACATGAATAGACAGATTTATGAGCTTCTGATAAGCAAGCTGGCACCGATGTTGTGCTCTGATAGAAAAAAAAATTACCCAAGGGAGGGAGATAAACTTCTAATTACAATATCTATTTTCCCTGACAGAATTATGTGGAAAGCCCCTTAGTAAACACAATAATTAAGGAGGTATGTGCTAATCCTCTCTTCCAGTCCTAGGCATTTCAGCAGTGATTCAATCAAGCAATTAACTGACCATTCCTTAATCTATTCCTATAGAAATCTTTCCTATATCCCGTCATGTCCAACCTTGTGAGGTTGTCGCAAACTGAACAACTTCTATCTCCCAGCTAAAGCAATCAGTTGAGTTTCGATTTTCTTTGTCTATCCCATGGGAAAGCCATTCCGGCTTTGTCATAACCAGAGTACCCCTTCAGGATATGAAATAGGGTATAAATATTATTCCCTTGACTAATAGTAAAGTGTACCACAGATGGACACCGACACTCTGCTGGATTCGCTGTGGCATCCTCAGTCACAAGTCTGAGCATCTTCGTTCTTCTCTTCAAGACTGGTAACTATAACCCTATCTTCCCGAACCTCTCTCTATCCATCATCCCGGCCTTTCTTTCCAATAGCCTTGTATGGTTCTTAAGAGTCTATGTTTTGTATCTACTTTATCCCCTGTGCTATTTCCAGTAAACATACTTTATTTCATTTTAACTGGAGTGCTCTCTACAGTTAGTACTGGTATACATAGGTGAAAAGATCCCTGAAGTTACCCTCCTCACACAGGCTTCTGTTTGAGCTAATAATTCCCCCAAATAATAATAGAGATTTTAGCATCATCGGTGGGGCTCTAAAGCACCCCCACTTCTTAGGTTAACATGAGAGCATCTCAGAATAATGTACTTGATCCTTTTGGAAGGATGCAGTCCCTCTCCAGAACAAGCTGGATACCACTTAAATGGACAGATGAAGAATCAAAGACAGTATCTCAGGAGATTATCAGACAGGCATGCAAAAAGCGTTCCTGTCCCACAATCTCCACTCCCACCCCTGTCCCACCCCTGTCCTGCCACAATCACCCTCCCCACTGCACTTACTTTCTTTTCTGATGATAGGGCAGCCCAGGGGTGAATGGAGCTCTAATGGAGCCCAGGGACCTCCCATTGACGCTGGGATCTCGCCAGCAACATGGGGCACCTTATCACACACTGTCAAATCTGTGACAGAAATGGAATGGGGAGCTATTGATGGCTTCTCCCATCAATAAAAAGCAGAGCTGGTGGAATGGCAGCAGAATGGGTGCATAACGATGGGGGATTATGTCATCTGGTAAGGGAGCCCTTTTGTGATCTCCTGGCATTGCTGTAACACCACTTTGGACATGTCTGATAATCTCCTCAGTCCTGTCTGGACTGAAGTTTAGAGTGTTTACACTAGATAATCACTTCATAGTCCCAGCTGTTTGATACAACTTTAACTGTCCTGGCTCCATCCTATGGAATCCTGGCATTTGTAGCTTGGTGAGAGACTTCCCTCTATCAGGGAATTCCCTTAGTGAGGGACTTTCCTCATCAAGGGAATTCTCTGCTAGAGAGCTCTAATGCTGTAGTTCAATGGAGGGCCTCCAAGCAATCTACCAGAGAATTCTACCTACCTCAGTAAACCCCAGATCCCAGGATTCTGCAGAATGGAGCAATGGTGGTTAAAGTAGTCTCAAATGCACCCATGAAGCAGTTACTAAGCAAAGCAGTAATACTCCAGCACTGTCTTCTGGCATCAGCCACCCAAACAGATGTGGAACCCCTGAAATGTTGTGTTACCATGTCTATCAGGAAGGACATCAATGGTATTGAAAGATGCTGAGGAGTCCAAGAGAAACCAACAGGGCCAAACTCCCTCTGTCCTTTTCTCAGATCATTCTGGAAGACAACCAAGGTCATTTCTCTTTCAAAACCAGGCCTAAATCTGGACTGAGATGGATCCAAAAGGTTCAGTAAGAAGCATAAATGATCAATGAGCATGATGGCATTCAGAGCAGCCAATCCTATGATAAGGCTTTTTCTAGCTTATAATTTATTTTAAATAAATTTTATTTATTTTTGTTTTATTCCTTTTAAAAATATTTTTTGTTTAGAAATAGTCCATATAATATACAGAAAGTTTCAGATATAAAGCCACTACTTATTTAGAAGCAGCCAAAAGTTGTACACAAAAACCAATCTTAAATTATTCCCAACCTCACCAACCCTAATAATCGGCTTAAATGTCTTTAAACTTTTCTAAAGCAAACATAGTCACCCTTGCTGACAACTCACATACCTACTTTTTCATGTGGTGTTATTATATACATGACTGGGGTTTAGAAACCTCTGAAGGCTGAGGTTTCTAACAGAAATGCTGACAGATCCTTACCGCTCCCTCCCATCATAACATTTCAAAAGGGATGGAGGTGGGAGGGAGTCAGGGACATAACTGGCCATGTTCTTGTACTAAAAATGTTTCCCTTTATTGACTTAACTGATGTAGCCAGACAAATGGTTTTCCTGTGAATTCATCTCAAATGTCAAATCAAGATGGCACAACCTAGACAAGAGAAAATAGATTAAGATGTGGTATGGATTGTTTCCATAAATGGGGTTTGATTTGCTTTTTCTTACTTAACAGCCATGCCCTACCCCACATGCTTAAGCTCCTGTTCACTGTGTATAGCTCTCATTTCTGCTGCTTTCCCAGAATGCCATGCTGCTGAGCTGAGGGAAGTGAAAATGAGGACCAGTGACACCACCTGACACACACTCTCCAATGTTTCTGTTCTTGGAATTCTGTGTACTTTAAATGTCAGGAATCAGCACCTTTAAATATGCTTCATGTCTCTTACTGTGGACATTGAGGTTTTCATGGTATATTGCATGTCCTGCTTGACCAGTTGTGTGTGTGTGTGTTAGTCATAACAAATGTGGTTACTCTGGAAACAGATGCAAAATATATCATTTACCTATCTTTCCTGGTATAAAGCCCTTATCCCTGTGAACCTTCCTTTCCAGAAGTGGAGTTCTCCACCAAAGTATTGCTGTCACTATACAACTTATGGCACTGCACTGCTGTGAGGTCCAAATCAGAACATTCCAAGGGAAGGCTTTGGATCCATTGTATGAAAAAATCACTCATCCTTTGGACAACTCCCAGAAAAGCCACAAGCATAGATCAGTCCTAGAGTGGTATATGTATTCTCCCTTCTATAGGGGAAAATAATAAAATATCAAACCAAACATATGTGTGGGATGTGCATGCATTTGCAAATTGATAGTGAAAGTTGGCAGGGGTTGGACTGGATGGCCCTTGTGGTCTCTTTCAACTCTATGATTCTATGGAGATTTTCACACGGGGAAATTATTCCCCTGAGAGATCGGGAGAGAAATGGGGCTCTTCCGGGAGCAGAGCTCCGTTTCGCACGCTCCCTTCCTTCTCCCGATCTGACGTCATCCTCACTCTGTGCTGTTTCCATTTCTCTGCCAGTATCTTCCGTCATTTTTTAATAACGAAAGTTCTTCGTTCTTAAAAAATGACGGAAGATACTGGCAGAGGAATGGAAGCAGCACAGAGTGAGGATGACGTCAGATCGGGAGAAGGAAAGGGGCGTGCGAAACAGAGCTCTGCTCCCGGAAGAGCCCCATTTCTCTCCCGATCTCTCAGGGGAATAATTTCCCCCTGTGAAAATCTCCTATGTGCAACATCAGTAACAAACAAGAGTGTTGGTGCACTTAAGTATATGCTCTAAAAGATATAGTGCAAAAAGAAAAAGAGATCAGAAGGGAAGAGAAAAAGAGCAAACACACACACCATTTCTTAAAATTACAATGTTCTTATAATGACCAGTTGGAATGATGACAGTTCAGCAATGTTCAGCTGAGATCTGGATATTGTTCAGATGAAAACATCTGTTCTTTAGAGAATAATACTAAATGGAAAAAAGATATCAATACAAATTGCAACAGAAATGGTACAGCAAAGTGAAACTGGAGACAGGAAAATATAATCTACATAGAATTATAATAGGCACCACAAACTAGGTGGGGCCTGTGTCTGGATATTTATGTGTTTCCGTAGGAGGTTATCACACAGATAAAATATCCCAGAACAGGGACGACAGAAGATCGTTAAAAGGCTTACCTTTTACACAACGTCGTCCCTGTTCGGGGATGCTCCCGTTCTGTTCCCGTTCCTCCCCCATTTCCTTTTATTCACAGAAAAATCTGTGAATAAGAGGCCCGTTCCATTATTATAATGGAACGATGGGCGAGTGAACAGGAGCCCTGTTGTGATCCCAGGATGACAACAGGATGTGATGTCACTGGGAGGTCCCTGCCGGACACTTCCAGGTGCGATCAGGACAGAAAGGTAAGTTTAAAAAAAAAAACCTCCCCGGGTAGCTGTTTCTTTTTTAAAATGTGCTTTAGTGCTTGCTTTTGTTTTTGACAGCTGGGGGTGTGTGTCTTTTTAAATTTCCCTCCCAGCCGTTCTATTACAAGAATGGCTGGGATTTGATTTCCCAGTCATAAAAGCAGCCTTGCAACAGCTGCATTTACAACTGGGCAGGGAAGTGAGGGGGAGCCCATTCCTGTCACGGAATAAAGGTAAGTGTGTGAAACTTTTTCCTTTATTCTGCGCCAGGAATGGGAGAGGGGGGTAGTGAGATGGAAATGGACTCAAAGGGTCCGTCTGATAATCTCCATAGTGTTACATCTAACTGAATATGTTGCACAAATATATTAGAAACTGCTCTCCAAAAGTCTTGTGGTGGGAGTTTCTCCATATTCTTTCTCCAGATTCTTGCAAGAATGTATATACTAGTTAGCACAATATCTGTATTGTGTTGATTGTTGCATAAGTTTTTGCATCAGTTCTCAGCAGGTATAAGAGCAATTTGGCTCTTGCCAATTCGAAAGAAGCTAGGTTTGCTTGCAGAATCCACAATTCTAGTGCAGTGTATAGAAAACAAAGTACCTGTAGTCCATGGGTCATATCAGGAATGTGAAACTGGGAATTGAGAACAGACTGCAGTGGTTTCTTTAAGGCTTACTCTCAATAAGTTCCTTATGTTCCCCTTTCTTCCTCCTAGCCAGAAAACTTTCTTATTACAACTCTGTAGGGAAAACATGCTACCCGTTAGATTTATGTCCTTAGAAGTCAATGTGTTAATTTGTGCTGTACAGTGGAGAGGTTGTGTTGCCATATCGTCCTTAAATTAAGATGTGCAGCCCAGATGTGGAATCCTGATAGGGAGTTTTATTGCACAGCAGCAAGTCTCGCCTGTTGATTAAGCTTCTAGACACAGCAAGCAGACCTTTGCAAATTCCTCTGCATATGAAAGAGGGTTCGTTTGTGTTTCTTCAAATTATCTCACCTTTGATGCGTCTAATCTTTGCACAGTGTGATTCAGTAGTACAGTTTGATGTTTTGAGTTAAAGGTTGTTAGGACCTTGTAGAATTGAGTGAACAGCACTTTTTAATAGCTGGTACAATAGAAAAGCTTGGGTGTTTTATATATGTATACAAAATGCATGTATGTTATACAGTCGTCCCTCCACATTCACGGATTTGGCATTCACGGTTTTAAGTATTCACGGTTTGAAAATATTCTTAAAAAAATAATAATCCAAAAAGCCATCTTATATAAGGGACACTATTTTGCTATGCCATTGCATATAATGGGACTTGAGTATTCACGGATTTGGGTATTCACGGGGGGTCCTGGAACCAAACCCCAGCAAATGTGAAGAGACAACTGTGTTTTATACAGGACTTGTATGTTTTTGCCTTATATATATAAATGTGTGTGTGCATCTGTGTGTATGGTAAAAGCATGACAGTCCTACACACACACAAACACACACACACACACACTGCCTTTTATTGTGAGATCTCAGAGTGGCAAATAGATAAAACAATATAAACAATTTAAACAATTCCAAATTAAAATCAATGAATAATTTAAACAAGATAAAAACACATTAAACAACTCTATGAATTAAAACAGCTTTAAAATGCTAAAAAAAGTTTTAAAATGACGTACAAGCTTAAGAGTAAATTGAGTCCCAAAGGTTTTAATAAAAAGCCATCACTTGACCTGACACTGAAAGGAAACCAATGCTGGCACCAGTCAAGCCTCCAAAGGAAGGGCTTTCCACAAATGGGGGACCACAGCCGATAAGGCCTTCTCCTGTGTCCTCCCCTATCATATTGGCCCCCTTCATGGGACAAAGAGAACCCCCCCCATTGCCACTTATTATTTTTCCTTGTACATTAATTATCAATGAATTCCAGTCATTGGAAAGAAACATGAAGATGGCTGTGTGCTTTATTTTACAGAGGACATTCTTTATTTATTTGGGGTTACTTATAAACCACTTAGATGCAAAGATTTCAAAGAAGTGTTCAAAATTAATAAAATATCTGATAAGGACAGTGCACAAATTTAAAAAGAGAACACTAACATTGCCCATGAAATAGAAGGTTTCAACCACCTAATTAAGCAAAGGTGCATTAATACTGATATGTAAATATGCATATCAATAATACTGATATGCAAATATGCAAATATCTGCACAAATGGACTTCCACTAATAAATAAATGAATAAATAAATAAATAAATAAAGCCAACCAAACTGGCAAAACTTAAATTCAAACAGGGGATGTACCATTTACTGGTGGGAATGATCAGGTGACCCACCAACCTGTTCTGCCCTCCGAAAACTCATCCTCCTAGCTCCACAGCGATGCCACCTCAGAGGACTGGCCACACATACAATTATCTGGATTTTCCAGGAAAGTGTGGGGTAAAGGTCAAGGTTTTTTTAAAAATCAGGTTAAAGCCCATGGGCATAGAAAATAGCTCCATTTTGAGAACGTTATCACACGTGGCAAAATTTGCAGGATTATGACATCATGGTTGTGCAAATAGGCCCTGTCATCGCACGACATCATCCTCTTTGTGCGGTTACTCTGTGCTCCATCTGCGAAAAAGGTGTTGCCTTTAATTGATGGGACAAGCCATCAATAAATTGGCAATAGTGCTTTTTTTTACAGTATTGAGGGAGTGCGAAACCATGTCCTGTTGTAATTGTGAGGTTACAGCATGAACGGGTGGTCCTCAGTGAGAAAACCTCTGAGTGAGAACGCAAAAATGCCATGATGTTTCCACTATCCTCATTCGCTGAATTAATGCATTTTTAAACACTTGTCTGATAAAGCCCTGAGTGAATAATCAAGAATGTTGTGTGTCATAATTGCAGGGACTACAAGGTGAGCATGATTTTTTTCAGCAGTGTAGACAAGCCCCAAGAAAGTAGCATAGCTGTCTACTGGGGTTCTTTCACATTACACAATTATTGCATTATGATTCCACTTTAATTACCATGGCTGTATCCTAGGAATCTGAGGTTTGTCTTTTGGTGAAACACTGGAGCTCTCTGGCTGAGAATTCTAAGTACCCCCACAACTGCGAATCCCAGGGCTTCATACAATGTTGCCATGGTGATTGATGAGGAATCATAGTGCTATAACTGTGTCGTTTGAAATGACCCCGGTCATAGTTTTCCACTGTGGTAGGATATGTTGTTTTACTATTTAAATGATAGCATATACTTCAAAATATACACCTACACCTTCTTATATTCCAGACATGGAACACTTTAGTTTCAATACTTATCAGGGGCCATTTCCAGTGATTCTTTTTCTGACTGCCTTGATCTGATCCTCTAAAGTGATGTGAGTCCAGCTCCTTGAAATTAAATCTGCAGTACTGAACATAGAGGACTTAATTCTGAGCATGCACTTTCACTTTAATAAAGGGAAAGAAATGAGGAAGACATATGAAGTGTTGTCTCTACAGCTAGAAAAACAGAATTAAAAGGTCAGTGCAAGGGCATACTTAGTCCTTCATTCTATCATAGCAAAGGCTGGTTCAGAATGTGTAAGAGGATATCTGGAGGACTGGGTTTGTACAACCCAAATCCCATTCACAGTATGTGGGAATCTCATTCTTGTCTCTCTTCTACCTAATTGGGATTGTGGTGGAATTTTGGGTGGAGGGTGGGAACGGGATGGTGGGTGGTTACCTAGGCCACCTGATCATTCCTGCCATGGAAGGGAGCTCCCTTGTTTGTATTGGCATCCAGAAAAGGTGGTGTCACCTTTTTTTGGGGGGGGGGATTTGGTGTTTTTATAGAAACCTTCACATACATACCATTGCACATGTTCACAGGTTGGCATTTCCCCTTTCCCCTCCCTCCAGCTCTATAGATTTCATTTTATAGAAGGGCAGGTGGGCAATCAGGACAATGGGAAAACAAAGACTATTTCATTAAGCGTATACACAAATATGCACATGCATATGTGTGGCAGGAATACAAGAAAACAAAGCAAACCCCTGCAGGAACAGATGGTATACCAATAGCTGCTACAGTTGTGTGATCGGACATAAACCAACATGGTAAATATACACACACATTAGATGCACCAATATGGCTATTGTAATGGGGATACCATGTGACTTTCTAATCTGGTTTTGGTTTAGATTAAAACAGGTGTGTGCAGCAGTGAAGGGGTCATACTGGGGCAGGGATACTACACAGTGGAGCTGGAATACAGTCCTTGTGTAGATTCAGCCTCAGTCATTAATCAGAATGGAGAGTGCAGTCAAGAAATCTGAAGACTAATATTTAAGATTTGGAAGGGCAGCTATGAAGGAATGAGACAAGATTTTCAAGTGTAAAGATAGACCATTGAACACCAAATGCCATCATATTTCTGACTTCTCTGCATGGTTGTGAAAGCAGGACACTGAAGAAAGTTGATAGGAAGAAAATAAACTTATTTGAAACATAGTGATAGAGGAGAGTTCTACAGATACTGTGGACTGCCAAAAAGACAAATAAATCAGTCCAAGAGCAAATAAAGTCAAAACCCTCTCTCTCCCTGGAAGCCAAGATGACTAAGCTGAGACTGTCACACTTGATTCATGTGAAAACATGACTCATCAGAATACTTGATAATGCATTGTAAGGCAATAAGAAAAGAGGATGACCATGCTACAGGGGATAGACTCCCTTAGGGAAGCCACGGCCAAGTTTGCCAGACCTGAGCAGGGTCGTTGATAACAGGGTGACTTGGGACTTTATCATACCCCCCCCATAAATGTTCTTTTTCCGACATATTTTGCAATGTTTTTATGCCAGCAAAAGAATCCCCCACTGGACCTACCTTGAGTTGCATCAGAAAGACAACCCGAGCAGTAATGGAGAACGAATGGAGCCCCATTTATTTCCAGGTTCCAAATCTTGTTGATTCTCAGAGAAGATGATAGTACGGCAAATTCAAAAAGACATTAAAAAAAAAAAAACTCCCACAAAAAAATACACACAAGCACAGAAACATACTCACAAAGTCCCAAGTACACTGGAGAGGTTTAAAAAAAAAAAAAAAAAGAGCATCCCCTACCTGGCTGTCCAATCTCACCCGGAAGTGTTCTGGCAATTGATGCTGTATTCACTGAGCACAATGGCGCAAGATTTCAAACACCAGCAATGCTAGTAAAAAAGCACCATGGCCGATCTATTGATGGCTTGGCCTGTCAGAAAAAGGAATGGGTTTTGGACAGGACATTAACGCAAAAGGACAACATCATATGATATGTGTGCCCTTTCGCATTAATTTAGTGTTGTTATAACATCATTTTTGCCTGGTCTGATAAAGTCCTTGGAGATCTCGGTCACCATGCATTGAAGATAACTTGGTGGCAGTTAGCAACAATTTGTTATTTTGCTAAGTTCCATTATTTGTTGGAAAATGTGGATTGTGTCACAGCATTGAATTTCTGTATTTAACCAGCCAGATTTTCTGTATGGTGTGTATGTGTATCTCTGTGTGTGGCTAAAAGGACTCTGGACTGATTAGGATATTAAACGGAATGAAATGAACATGTTAAATGCAATACTTCCTTTCCATGAACTGACAGGTACTTCTAGAAAGATTACCAGCTGGAAAATATAACAGCAAATTAAGACATTCTATTTTTTAAAAAATTGCCATTCTCTTATTTTCAGAGAAAATAAATAGTAATCATGCCTTCTGTAAAATTTCCTGTACCTCTAAGGAAAAATATTTCATAGTGGAAATATTTATTTTTTAAAGAATTAAATCACCATGTAGTGTTTATCTTTTCTGATTTTCTGTTCTGCTTATATGGTGATGGTCTGAGGAGAGGAGGGGCAGAAACAGAGTATAGGGAACCCTAATGCAGGAGTAACTGGGGCAATTCCCTCAGACCCTACAATGCAGTGGGGCCCTGCCTCTGTGTGCATCAATGGCCCCTGCTTTCACCTTGCCTCACTGGTCACCAGAGTCCTCCATCCACATACACACACAATTTCTCAATATCCTAGATACCCTGCTAGTGGCTTTGAAGGAAGTGGGGAGAGAGAAAGGCAAAAGAAGAAAGAAACAGGAAGGGAAAAGTCTAAGCAAGAGAGATGGATGAGGGATGGGGACAAAATCTTATCCTTGGCTTCTGGTCACTGAGGACTTTATCAGACAAGTCAAATACAGCATCATAAGAACCCCTAACAATTGCTAAAGGGTGCACATACCAGACAACGTTGTCCTTTCGCGACCATATATCGTTTAAAGAACGTTCTATTTTATTGACAGCCCAAACCATCAATTAATCTCCCCAAGTGCTTTTGTGCTGGCATTGCTAGCATTTGAATCTGTGTGCCATTGAACTCTTATGAATGCAGCATCAATGGACAAACACTTCCGGGTCTGATTGTGATAGGCAGGTAGGGTACACTATTTTTATCACACACACACACGCACACACACACGTACTTGGAACTTTTAAAGTGTGGGTCTGTGCTTTCCTTAACTTTTTGTGTCTTTTGAGATTATCAGACAAGAGTGCAAAAAGCTTTTCTGCCCCACAATCTCCAATCCTGTCCCTATCCTGGCACAATACCCCCCCATCACACTTACCTTTTCTTCCATGGACAGGTACCACAGGAATGAACAGAGCTCTAATGGAGCTCTGTTCACTTCCTGGACTGAAATCCTGCCCATTCTTGTGGGAAGATGTGAGCACAGGGAATTCAAAAATAACAAGTAAAATAACAAGAAAAAAGTTTTTAAAAGCACACTAAAAAAATAACAAATAACCCAGGGAGGTTCATAAAAAGAGGGTAGCTTACCTTGTTTTCATGATCCCACCTGGAAGTGTTCTGGGAGGACCATTCATTGATGCTGTATTCACAACAGGACAACGGCACGAGGTTTCAGATGCCGCCAATGCTGGCACCAAAACGGGATGGGTGATCTATTGATGGCTTGGCCCATCAATAAAAAAGAAATGCCAAAATAATGACAGCGGAATGCAAAAGGATGAGGTTGTGTGATATCGGCGTCCTTTTGCGTTCCAATGTCATTATTCTGGTGCCACATTAGCCGCGTCTGATAATCTCCTTTGTTTTGTTTTGTTTTAAATTCCTGCGCAAGCATCTTCTCACAAGAATCTGGGATATTTCAAACCTGGAAGTAAACGGAACTCCATGGATGAGCTCCGTTACTGCCAGAGAAGTCTCTTTAATGCCAGTAAAGGTTAGTGTGGTAGGGGGGTTCTTTTGCCAAGATAAAAATGCCACAATTTATGCCAGCAAAAGAACATTAAAGTGGAGTGGTCTGATAATGTCCTGAGTGTTAGGATACATCACCCCATTAATTACTTGGGGGCCTTTCATATTATACTATTATAGCAGTATGGCTTTAACTTCCATGGGGACATCCTATGGGATCCTGTGATTTGCACTTTAGGGGCAGGGAATATTTAGTGTTTTCAGCCAGATAATTTCTCTAGTGTCGATTGTTGTTGTTAACTTCTGTCAAGTCAACTTCATCTTATGGCAACTCTATGAATGAGAGACCTTGCACATCCTGCAGACTCAGGGCCATGGCTACCTTGATTGAGTCTATCCACCTGTAATGGGGTCTTCCTCTTTTCCTACTGTTTTCCACCTTACCAAACTGCAAACCCCAGGATTCCATAGGAGGCAGCCAGGGCAGTTTTAGTGGAATCAGCACTCTACTTATATAGTGTGAAGGATTTCTGGGTATGAAGTTTCCATCTGTACTTTCCTTCTCTTTTACCTTTTACTGCAATTGTTGTTGAATGATACAGTGCAGATAATTCAGAATCTGAATCCAAGCCCACATCTCAGCTGAAGACTGAATGGGTCATCCTTCACATGGCAAGCAAGTTTGCCATGTCTGTACTTGGGTGGCATTTCATAGCTGATCAGATACATAATGTAATCATGTTGACATACTTGGGAGGAATGGTTGTGTTAACTGTATACAAATTAGCAAGAAGCAGTAACATTCTGTCAGAATTCCTATTCATGTTGCAAAGAAAATGTTGGAGTCAATGCACTAGCACCCCCTATGGATAGGTTATTCTATTTTGCCATTTTCCACAGCTGATTAAATGACTATCATTTAATTTTAATTTTTTTGGGGGGGGGGGTCTACCAAACACTGGGAATATGCCCCATTTTTAAAACTTCAATAGTCTTAAGCAAAATGTTTTACAGGCTTAGAAATAACCAGGGGGGAAATAACTTTTAAAAACATCTCTAAAGTGTAAGATGGAGTATTGCTGTACAAGTCGAAAAATTTGCAAAAGTGAGCCCTCTGTCCTTAAGAGAGTTCCCTTGTTTTACAACTCATTACAACATGTTGTTATAATATGGTTTCTCCTTGTAATGTAGATTACAGAAAAATATGTTTTGAATTTGTCCCCAAATAGCACTAAACCCTCAAGGACCTACCACAGAGGTGGAAGATGCAACTTCTCTTTAAAGTCAGGGCTCTTTTCTCCCTTCCCACAGGATATGAGTAACTCTTATTGAAATCAAGAGGGAGTTATTCATATCTTGTGGTAGGAGAATACATACCTTCCCATTCCACTTTTGCCATTCCACATGATACAACAAGAGATACAAACCCCATCCAGCTGTGTATTTGTCTCCATCTTAAAAAACAACAAACTATGTGTGTGCATGTGTGTGTTTTCTCCTGTTTCTTTAAGCTGTGAGAAGTTCCAGAGTTTGATTTATTTGAGAAGGGGAGCACTGAAAGCTTACGGTTTTAGATAATATACAAATGTATTTATGAATACAGTCAGCCTCCTGCATCCAAGGGTTCTGCATCCATGGATTCAACCAACCATGGCTGGAAAATATTTTTTTCTTAAAAATATATAAAAAGCAACCCATGTTGTTCACCATTTTATATAAGGGACACCATTTTACTATGCCACTGTATATAATGGGACTTGAGCATCCATGGATTTTGGTATCCATGAGGTGTCTGGGAATCAAACCCCAGTGGATACCTGTATACAGGTTGAGTATAGGTGTGAAGACACAACTTAATGTTCCAACAGACAGCCTCACCCACTGCCCCACATAAGAACTCCTGCCTCCCTCTAACACACTTTCCAAGACTGGAGAGGGAAAGGATGAGCTCTAGCATCTGGTCCTCTAGCATCTGCTAGTCTCCCTGAGTCATTTACCTGCATTTTTTTTCTAACAGAAAATACATATTGATGTTCATGTGAAAGAAAGGGAAAGAGAAATCATTCACACAGTGTAACCTTAATAATCTCATATCCATCCCCTGCTGAACTCACAACTACTAGACATATATACACACACAGAGAGAGAGCATGCATTTATTTTAAAAAACACAACAGTGGGAACTGTATTTAATCTTTTCAACCCAGGCCAACTTGGATGGTTGGTAAAAAGAATAAACTGCATAAAGGTTATGGGGCAGTTCTGTATACATCACTTATAGGGCAAGGGACACTTCACACAAACAAGGCTTCCAGACAGTAAAGAGAAGCTATATTCTCAACCCAAAAGCAGCTCTGTACATTCTTAAAACCACTGCATGGGCAAAGGGTTGGGGGGCTTAGGAGATTAGCAGACACATAGGAACGCACCAAAAAATTGCATTCCCATCTGTGTCAGAAGATCTCTAAAATAACAGAAAGGGTGACCTTACCAGATGCCCGCATCCTTCTGCCATTCTGGGGGCGTAGTGCTGCCATGAAAATGCTTCCCGTTTGTATGGATGGGGAGAAGCCGCTAATAAAAAGGGATGCCTTACTGATGCTGCCCTATGTCCCCAGAAAGCTGGAGGATGACATTGTCTGGTAAGGTTGCCCCTTCCTGTTCTTCTAGTGATCTTCTGATGTGGGTTTTGCTGCTAGGATGGACACACACAAAAAGATGACAGGGCTCTGGTAATTTTCATAATTGTGTAGAAGAAAGGATTTCAGCAGACAGAGCTTGTCATGCTGGGTATACCTACTGGAATTCTCTCTTCCACAAGAAAAAGGTACAAGAGCCCTGTCTTCTTTTGAAAGGTACAAGAGCCCTGTCTTCTTTTTCATGTGGTCACCATAGCATACCCCTCAACTGTCCCAATTTGGCAGGGACAGTTCAGATTCTTCCCACTTGTTCAGCTGCTTTTAAAATGTCCCTGTTTCTCTCTCCTTTTCCTACTTTTCCCCTTTGTCCTTGGCTTACATCAGTTGCTGCAAAGTGAGTTCAAAGTGCAAAAGCAGTTTGCCCTCAATTAACTTGGTGGGGTTAAGAGGACAGGAAGGAGCATGAACTTTCCCTTCCCTGTAGACTTGGGCAAAAGCAAAGTACTGCAGCCTCTCTTAGGTTGTATGCTTTTCCTCTTAATAACTTTTGTCACCTTGGCCACATCCTTATCTTGTTGGGCCACACATGTCCTGGTTTTCATCTGTGAAATGTTGGAAGGTATACCACAGTGTGGACTGGATCACGGAATAAGAAGAAAACTGCAGTGAAGGTATTTGAATGGTAAGGGGATAAAAACATCTATTGGGGGCATTAAGGCAGAAATTTGAATTAAGGAGTCCTGGAAGAAGGAAGAAGAAGAGTCAGGTTTTAAAACTCATTGCTTTACCACAAGATACAAAGATCCTGGAGTACCAAGGAGAGGCAGAACCCATTGGAGGTCCTTCCAATTCAGTCCCCCTTTGACATGAATTGTCCTTCACACTTGTGTCCTCCATACAAGGATATGTTGTTGGGGTATCAAGACCCGGATCTGTGAGTATGGCATGTTTCAAGAGCTCCTTCTTATTTTAAAATTATAGCTATATCCATGGCCTAGCTTCCTTTATTTATACTGAATTTTATTGAACTTGCCTCAGCTGAAAATAAACAAAAAATGTCCCACCCAAACATCCTTGCTTGAAAAATTGATGCTTGCCATGGTTACAAGCAATTCTGTCTGTAAGTCCTGGTATCTGACAGGAAGTCCTCAACTTTTCACTCCCAAATATCCATAGTGACATTAGCTGGAAAGAGCAATTTTATACTTTAAAATTTTTAATGTTATTAGGTTGTTCCACATGACCTTAGCCTTGTCATTAGTACTCATAACTTTTGTACCGGCTAACTCATTGGTCCACATTTTCTATTTGGTAACAGCAACACTGTAGAATTCTTCAGCTTCTTTCCTCCATCCCAGTCATTTCCCTTCTTTGGTTAGCATTATTCCTGCTTGAAGGTTTAAGAAAATTAAACTGATGTCTGACTTGTCCATCTTGATATCTTGATAAAGATTCCTGCCTCCAGCATTTTACTTTATTCCATTCTACAGTATGCACATTAATCAGCAGACCCAGTCTTCTGCTAGAAGGACTTGCAAACTTGGACTGGTGGCATGTGTGTCTCAAGCAAGGGACACAGGCAGTCCCCAAGACCTCTGCCTGATTTTGAACAAGGCACAGTTCAACAAACACATCTCTAATGCAGTCATGGTCAATTTTATTGGGTCTTCCTTCTCTGCTGTGCTTGATGAAGTCTGTCATAGTAAGAAGCCTCTATGTTATTAGAGGAATCAAGGGACAGAATAAATTATCTCCCCATAGGGGCATCAGCATTGTTTTCTGTCCCTGAAGGTGCCTACTTGACCATGTGTTTAGATTTGTAAGCAAATTCATATTGCTGGGATATGGAATTGGAATTAAGTACAAAAATCTGTCTCTAGAGATACACAGTGTTAAATTTATAAGTGATTGTGTAATGATATCAATGTCATACTGAGGTGGCCCAGCACCAAGGATGACAGATCTTACAGCTGGAGATATATATATATATATATATATATATATATATATGTGGTTTTCCTTCTTTCTGTGCAAAATGAACAGGCCAGCTTTTTGAGTTAGCAGTGTAATAAAGAAGCAGCCTGCATCACACCACCTATATAATAAGAAATCATCCTGCATTAAAAACAACAACAACAACAACAACTGAGGACATATGTAATAGTTGTTTAACTAGAAATAGTGATAATGCAGTCAGACAGAAAAACAAAAATAAAAGAATAGGATTTGGGGTGATTATTGAAGTTGCTAGAATTAGATGTTAGTGTAGAACAATACGGAGGCAATATCCATGTAATATAGGAGGTCGTTCACATAGGCCAGCATTCTGTTAGTGACATATGCAAGTGTAAAGACGTCTTATGCCTATGTATGTCTGGTGGCTTTTTGGTCACTGTAGATACTCTTTTCCATCAACGCTTACTACCCCCATTGTGCCATTTTGCTACAATAGATTCTCTGAGCTGTCATTCCGTGGCTGATGGAGAGCACAGAGGATTTGAGAAGCATCTGACCCCACAGCCAGACATTGACTGATGACATCAACCACCAAGGCCTTAGCACATCTCAGCAGAAGATGTCTTTGGCCTGTGTTTAGCCATAGAGCATAGTCAGAAGCTTCTTCAGTCCCCCTCACATTCTCCATCAGCCACAGAGTGGCCATTCAGGGAGCCTGTTGCAGCAAAACAATGTGGAAACAATTCCACCTGTGGAATTCTTGGAAACTGTTCAGAAATTTTAGTAGGTTCCAAATGCTCCATCCACGCTGCTGACTGGAGCTGGTTACAGGGGACATCTAACCCATCCTATTGAAACAGCTTCACTGGCTACCAGTCCATTCTGAGCAGAATTCAAAGTGCTGGTTATGACCTTTAAAGCCTTACATGGCTTGGGTCCAGACTATCTGAAATATCATATCTCCCTTTACGAGCCTGCCTCAGTTTTACAATTTTGGTGGGTAAGGGGAGGGGAGGCTCTCCCCTGGTCCCACCACCATCACAGGCACATTGGTGAGGATGTGGAAGACAGCCTTCTTGGTGGCTGCTCCCAGGTTGAGGAATTCCCTCCCATAGGATGTTTGGTTGTCCCCCCCTCTCCTTTCCTTACATTAGTAGGCAGAAATCTTTTTTTAATCAGGCAGGCCTTTGTCTTTCAATTTATGTGACTGATAAGGCTTTAAATGGGGTTGTGCTGTGTTTCAACTATGTTTTATATGATTTTAACTTCGTGATTTTATCTAAATTGTTGTTTAAATATTTTAAAACTTTTGTACAAGTTTACAATCCTAAATATACACTGGACTGACTATGTGACCAAAGTTGCTGTCCTTGAGCAAGCAGGGATCACCAGCATTGATGAGAAATGTCCTTGAGCTGTCCTTGAGCAAGCAGGGATCACCAGCATTGAGGCCATGATATTGAGAACACAGCTGCGCTGGGCAGGGCAAGTTTCTAGGATGGAGGACCATCGCCTCCCAAAAATAGTACTCTACGGTGAACTCGCCATGGGTCAGCGTAAGAGGGGCACTCCAAAAAAGCGATACAAAGACTCCCTGAAACAACATCTCAGGCTCGGCCAAATTGATCACCAACAATGGTCTGCCCTGGCCTCACATCGGGAGGCATGGAGACGCACTATCCACAATGCTGCAGCCTTATTTGAGAACTCACGCCAAACAAGTCTTGAAGAGAAACGACAACACAGAAAGAATCACAACCCAGAAACATCACCCAAAGTGACCTTCTGCTGTGCTTTCTGCAACTGGACTTGTTTATCTCAGATTGGCCTTTTTAGTCATCAGCGTGCTTGCAGAAAGCGTAGGATGAGTCCTTCCTGAATCTTTGTTTCTGAAGAAAAGCCAGAGAGAGAGAGAGAGAGAGAGAGAGAGAGAGAGAGAGAGGTAATTTTTTTAGCTATACCCCATTTTTATTGCTTTCAAGTCAGCTATGATCCCATACAAGGAAAAAGGTGGGATATAAAATACATGCATACATAGATAAATAAATACTCGTACTATGCTGGGCAATGTAGGATCTCAGCCATAATATGACAAGGTTAGGCTTGCCCCCATAGTGTGGTTACATTTTCTCACAGTTGCAGGGCACAATGCATCTCCTTGGTACAACATTAATATTTGTGGGTCATTAACTTCAAGCAGTGATATCTAGACACATTGTCTTCCACAAAGAACAGGTACCTGGAAGAAAGACAAGCAGCCTTTACAAGTTCATCTCTATGCTTCAGGAGCACCAGAAATAGAATGCATACAGCTCTATGCAGTTCAGTGAAGCAGACTGTCAATGTGAATGGAAAGGAATTAAGCACCAGTTACCTCTGTTCACTCTTCTGCCACAATTTGCCTATATATCTATTACTGAGGAATGAGCACAAACCTGAGTGAACCCTAAATACTGCTCTTATGAATTATGGCTCAGTTCATTGAGAGTAGAGATCATCTTCTTTTGTTCAAGGACTTTCTTAGCTGCAATTGGTTTTACATAAACTTTGTCCTTTTTGTTTGTTTGTTTATCAGGAGTAATTAGTGTATGGACTTTTTCAAATGGGGAATAAAAACCCCATCGAGGTTGGGAGGAGGATGGCTCTATCTCACTTACACCACTCTGTTTCAGATGACTCCGTCCTCCTGACCTTCCCCTGTGCTTCCTCCATGTGGGGGAGAGAGAAATGTGCCACTTTTTATTGATGGGGGTTCTCCATTAATAAAAGCAGCGTGTTTCTCCCACCCTCGGCACGGGGGAAGGTTGAGCGAAGGTTGGGAGGAGGACGGTGTATGAAACGGAGCGCTATAAGCAAGACAACACCGTCCTGCTCCCTACCTCAATGGGGGTTTTATTCCCCATTTGAAAAAGACCTATGTCTCCAAACAGCCCACTCTGGCTGCTTCTGCAAATGATTTCTCTGATTTGGGCTAATTTGATGGATATTTTGCAAGCGTTTCAAAATGTTTTGTCATGAATTCATGACAAAAATAAAATAAACCAATTTTTAAATAATGGATCTTTTGCAGGGATAGAAATTTTGATCTATTCCAGCCTTGATTAAGTCATCCAGATAGGTAGCATCTCCCCCTCCCCTCCTATGTTTGCCTGAGAATTTTCCTGAGAACAGGTTTTCCTGAGAATTCCTACAAGCCTTGCTTCAAAATCTTCACACTTTCTGCAGCTATAGCATGTCCAGGCAAGATGCCATTCCACCCCCTCCCCGGCACCACAATAACAGTCAGACACAGAATTTAGTTGGAAAAATTATTGACAATAAATGGCCACAACTTTATTTATGACAGCTGCAGTTGGTTGGCTCAAACACATGGGTCCAGATCCAGACATCGATCAACCCACCTGTTGGTCAATGAATCTGTTGTCGACCCACCTGTCTACAAATGAAAACCAAGATGGGGAGGAGTCCCCGCAGGCTCATGTGCCTCCTGTCCAATCTCCTCTCCTCCCCCGAATGTGCATACCCCGAGCTGGCATGTTCCCACACCCAATGCCCCCTGTACCCCCATAGGGAATCTCTGTGGCCTGCCAGTGACAGAGACCCCAATACTGTTGATTTTAGATCCAGGACCCATGCCAACCTCCCCCAGAGTTGTGACAATAAAGAAAATATGCAACCCTTATTATAATCCCTGCCTACAGGGTGGGTCAGCTTGCCAAGAGTTCTGGCTGATCCAGAAAAGTGGCTGGGAATTTATCCCCGGCCGCCAGATGCGAGGGAAGCCTACCAAAAGGGGCGGCTTTCCCCTTTCCCCAGCCAATCAGATTTGAGCTAAATGCTTACCCCTGATTAGCTGGGGAGCAGACACAAATGCTCATCTCTGATTAGCTGAGGAGCTAGCTTTGCACTGATTAGCTGCTGCTCTGCTATCCTCCCAGAAAACCTGGAAGCTCACTGGGAGGAAGATGGATGCCGCATAGCGATGGCCATGCCTGGTTGCTGAGGAGAGGGGGGTTGGTACCCCTGCTGGGACTGCAAAATGGCTGTTGGGTAAGTCCAGCAGCCTTATTGCTGGGCTTCCTTTACTGTAATCAACCCCACATTTTGTATCTTTGCTGGCCACAAAATTTATTTGACACTTTTCACTTCACTCCATTTCATTATTAGTTTGGGATGGAAAGTTTATAAAGGAGCACATAAAATATGGATAGATGATTACTCCCAAAGAAAATGAAAGCCAAGTCAAAGAAAGAACAGAGAATTTCTTTAAATCACATGGGATACATGCTAGAACCATTAATACTACATGAAAATGTAACTATACCGTTCCACTTGTTTTTAGTGTCAGGACATCATGACAATGCAATGCATTCCTTGGCAAACATTAATAAGAGTAAGAATAATGTTAGCCATCATAATGAGAAGTGAGCACAAATGGTGCAACCCTGAACAGATCTTCTTTGTCTCTGTTGTGTGCAACAGCTAATATATTTTAAATGTGACATACAAACCCATTTTACTATGTTACAATCACCCATGCTTTAGATCCCCAGTCAATAGGCTTTATTGATTCCTCTCATTAATAACCTAATTCAGGGTGATAGTTAGAACTGCCTTATCTCATCCTTTTGCGGAAGGAGCTGGGTACTTACAGCTGGCTAGTCTTGATAAGCCAACGGTTAGCACCTCATTCTTGTGCATTCATTAACCATTTCTTTGGCAGAGTCCAGAATGAAATAAAAGGGTGAGGCTTATGTGGTTGCTTGGAAACTGTAGAAAGGACTCTTAACTGTGCAATCCAATATGTGCCTACTCAGAGGTATTTTCTATTGAGTAGAATGAGTGTAGTATTGCAGCTTCAAACTACTTCCAGGTCAACCCATAAATGGAAAGAGCTCCAAAATGGAAAGAAACAGAGAGAGGTCTGAAATTGTTAGGAAAACAGATCAGGAAGGAAGAAAGGAGTAGAGAGAATGAATGCAGACTGAGCTGATGGACTCAAGAGCAGGGAAATTTGTTGAATATCCTATATTTGTTGATTCAGACATGAGTAGATGTGTTATATAAGAATTTTTTACCATTTTTGTTTTTAACCACTATATTTCACAGTCAATGTTTGAAAGGTGAAGTTTTTCAGCTTTCTTCTTATGGAACTGAGATTTTAGTTGGAGCCAAGTATTGAGACTGTGCAACCCATTTGGCTTAATCCCAAATAATGAAGCAAATTAGGCTTGGATTGGGACAGATTGGCCCAGTTAATTTCTGGAACAAAACAGCACAGTCAAAAAGGCACCTTGACCAATCCAGAGATCCAGACATTAAAAATAAGCTGGAAAAAGCTAGACAGTGTTTCCAACATGACCATATAAAGAAACCTCCATGATGGTGTGATACAGAAAAGAAGGACGGGAGCTTTGCTTATTGACAGCTATGCTGTATAATCTTGGATAAGAATCTCACCTGCATTCTACAATCACAGGATCAAGATTATGCCTAGTTATTGCAGTTTACAGATAAGGATTATGAAAAGTTATTTCAGTAATATAATCAATTGCCTACTCCCAGCACCTCTTAGTAGCAGGGTGTTAAAGGGATGTGGTGAACAGTGTTGCCCCTTGTTTAAACAGAGTCTTTTCATTCCCTTCAGTTTCATTGAATTGCTTAGCTTAATCTTCTGTTTGCCTTTCTAGTGAATTTGTTGTTTAATGAGACCCTGCATGTTTGAAGTAGCAAGATTCATTCTACTTTCCCCTGCCCCCATACACTTAGGAGATTTTCAGACATGATTTTCGGCAGGATATATTGCAAAACAGCTCTGTTGCTGCCGCGCGGTAGGGGAGCTGTTTCAGACGATGCTGTCCCTCTGCCGAAACCCTCCTTGTCACTTCCGTGACAGAATGGAGGAAACCGCGTCGTATTTCATTTACGATTGTTGCCCGTGAGTGAAATACGACGTGGTTTCTTCCATTCTGTCACGGAAGTGACAAGGAGGGTTTCGGCAGAGGGACAGTGTCATCCGAAACAGCTCCCCTGCCGCGCGGCAGCAATGGAGCTGTTTTGTTATATATCCTGCCGAAAATCACATCTGAAAATCTCCTTAGTTGATTTTGCTGTTATTGCTGTTGTTGTTGCTTCTTAGGTCTTAGGAGATTTTCAGACAACACTGTTATAGTGTTACTATTCCACTTTAGTGACTATGGCTGCTTCCTGTTGAATCCTGGGATTTGCAGTTTAGAGAGGGGTATTTACAACTCTCAGCCAGAGAGATATTAGGCCTCACTAAACTACAAACCCCAGAATTCCACAGGAGGAAGCCAGAGCAGTTAAAGTGGAATAGTAACACTATAACAGTGTAGTCTGAAAATCTCCTTAGATGGGAAATAGGCAGTCTGAGACTGCTCACACCCTGCAAAAATAATCCAGTTGGACACTGTTTTAACTGCTCCACCCTATGGAATCCTGGGATTTGTAGTTTGTTGTGGCACCAGAGCTCTCTTGACAGATAAGGCTAAATGTCTCACAAAACTTCAAATCCTAGAATTCCGTAGTATTGAGCTATGGCAGGTAAAGCAGTGTCAAACGGTATTATTTTTGCAGAGTCACCACAAAAAGGAAGAACATTGCTTTTGTTTATATATTTATTTTGTTTGGGACCACTTCAAAGTGGGAGATGATCCCAGGATTTCTGTCTGCCTTCACTGTAAGCAGAAAATGAGCAGAGGTTAACCTCCACCTCTAGCAGCAAAAGTCTGCTACAACAGTTGAAGAGATGGTAACACCTTAAGAAGTAGCACCAAGAGCTCTTGTTCAGGGCTGAGGCAAAAGAAATGTCTGAGAAACCAGGTAGTAGGGGCAAAACCCCTGGGCAGAAACAAAAGGTAAGGCAGCAACAGTGCACAGCCATCCCCCCAACCCCCAAGGCAACTTTGGAAGAGATGGGGTGCTGGCCCAAGAAGGAAGTTTCCAGTCCCAACCCAGATCACCAAATGTCTTAAGGAGGAACAGAGGTTGTCAGGAAGATTGCATTCCTAAGAATAAATAATACATGCTTCCATCATTTCCTTATGCTGTGTCACTGAATCTTATCAGCAAGTATGCTGAAACGATAAAGCAAAAGTTACCTTTTCCCCCCAAGTTCAGTGCCATTTCATTATTATTAACAGAGTTAGCTTGCCTTGCCTTTGGGCGAACAGTGACAGAACAAAAGCAGCATGAATGAACTGTGGAGTTTGAAAAGACAGCAAAAGCTTGAGCTTTTAAAAAATGTTTTTGTGTTGAAAAACAGCAAACTTTACAGGTATCTGACACAAAAGCCCTAGAGTCATGAATCTGAAACTGGTCTAGGTTAACCCTCTCTTTAGGTCTATCATGTCTCCAATTTCTTTGCAGATATTTGGGGGTGGAAGGATAAAATAGAGACTTTGGGGTTTTCAGTGCCTCTCTCAATGAAGGAGAACAGGTGATCCAGGTTCCTGAATCTCAGTTCTGATTCAGGGTCCAGTCTAAAGATATTGGTCTGGGTTTATCGGATTCATACCTGGATCCAAACTGTTGAATTGGGCTCCAAACTGGACTGGGGGTACTATGCATAGCC
The DNA here is from genome assembly GCA_030847615.1 of Gambelia wislizenii. Taxonomy (NCBI): domain Eukaryota; kingdom Metazoa; phylum Chordata; class Lepidosauria; order Squamata; family Crotaphytidae; genus Gambelia; species Gambelia wislizenii. Next base: position 93,647,496 of record JAUMIR010000004.1, read on the forward strand.
TTAGTATTTACCTCAGGCTAATCCAGATTTGATGGAGGCAATCTTGTATGTAAACACAGTTTGTTATTCTGAATTTGACCACTAATCTCATGCACTCTTATCCTAAGCAGTTCTGCCAGTTCTTTCTTAGCTCTAAAATCCTTTAAACAGATATGATAAGAATTGACCCAGGGGCTTTATGTGAAAAATATTTGATCTGTCTCAAGTGATAGTAATGCATAGGAAGCCCTGACATCATTCGAAGAAGTTTAATATTTTTTCCAATTCAAACTGAAATTAATTACAAATTAATTTACATTTTCTGTGCATGCATACTCTGCATTACAAATTATCTGAGTTCTGTCATCTTTGTGCATTCTCTTTCTGAAGAAAATGGAAAAGACTTGCTTGCAATATAGTTATGTCATCATACTGATATACAGGAAGCCCCTGCCTTTCGACTCGCTGTTTCAATGCTTACAAATTAAGGGCAAGTTCCATTCATTCAATAAGGAATCCACTCTTTCAACAGTTCTTGCCTACAGAGGCTTGCTTGGGACTGACCGCACATGTATGTGCTGCTTGCAAAGTGAGCTGAGGGGGAGGGGGAAGTCACCAAGCCAACTGAGAGACTTTGCAAGCAGTGAGCACATGTGCAGGCAACTGGAGGGGCATGCAGGCAGTCCCAGGTGAGCCACCATAATTCCCTCACATTCCCTACATGGGTTCTGCTTTTCGACCAGTTATGGTTTCTGACACTGCTGCAGTCTCTAACCTGTCAGATAAGTGGGGGCTTCCTGTATTAATCTAGGAGTGTATTCACCCTCTCTAGAAAGCTGCCGTGCACGCTGTTTAGCTACAGCATTAGAGTGCTCTGTCAGAGAATTCTAAGTGCCCCCAACGCACCAAACCACAAATTATAAATTCCATAGGATGGAAACACATCAGTTAAAGAGGAACCAAACTGCTATTACTGTGCAATATGAATACACTTAGGGCCTTACCACACCCTGAAGAAAAGTGCCAAGGGAACAGGAATGTCCCAGTTTCCATGCTGCCTTACCTCACAATGTCATCATTTTTTTCATTCTGGTCCCGTGGGGGACCAAGGTAAAATCGTGTGTTTTTGCTAACCATAAATCCTCTGAGGATCACTTGAAAACTTCTTCCAAAATGCATCCTGGGATGATTTCCCCTCCTTTCTTTCAGAAGTCTCCTCTTTTCTTAAGCTTTCCATTTTGGTGGTGAAACTTACACACCTATGCTTTTTCAACATGCCAGGGTAGCTAGTGAGGCAGACTAATCTGCTTTCTCCTTTTCTTTCTGTTTTGCTCTTCATACATGTCAGTGATTCTGGAGGCAGCTGTTTATCTTGCCTGTTGTATGTAAGCACACACAACTAGAGATCACCTAGGGTCCCAGGTCAAGCTTTAATGCATTGTTGGCTGCAGACACACTGCTGCAACTCAACACTGAAATTCTGTCTTTCTCCAGCCCTCCTTCACCGTCTTCCCAATGCCAATGCTGCAAACACACACACACACACACACACACACACACACACAGCACCTACCAGCCAGCAGGAAGACAAGAAAAGGGGAGGCTGGACTGGTCTCCCCCCCGCAAAAAAATGTAGAAAATGTCAGAGGTTTTATTAACTGAGCTATGACCGTACAACTTATTGCACAGGGCAGCAGAAGCAGAAGTGCAGCCTGATAATAGTGCCTCCTGTTCTGCCTTATTGCATTACTTCGGTGTTCTTCAGTTCTTCTGTTCTGGTCCCATGAGGGATGGTGGTGAATGTTTTCTAACAGATTTTTCCAGTTAGAAAAAAGACTCGTGTTTACCACCATCTCCCATGGGACCAGAACAGAAGAACAGCTGAAAAATGCCAATGGCATGCGGTGAGGCAGAATGGAAAGCAGAACATTCTAGCAGCTCTGCTGCTTTACTTCCATGTGTGGACCATCGCCTCCCAAAAATAGTACTCTACGGTGAACTTGCCACGGGTCAGCATAAGAGGGGCACTCCAAAAAAAGTGATACAAGGACTCCCTGAAACAACATCTCAGGCTCAGCCAAATTGATCACCAACAATGGTCTGCCCTGGCCTCACATCGGGAGGCATGGAGATGCACTATCCACAATGCTGCAGCCTTATTTGAGAACTCACACCAAACAAGTCTTGAAGAGAAATGACAACGCAGAAAGAATCACCACCCGGAAACATCACCCAAGGAGACCTTCTGCTGTGCTTTCTGCAACCAGACTTGTTTATCTCAGATTGGCCTTTTTAGTCATCAGTGCACTTGCAGAAAGTGCGGGATGAGTCCTTCCAGAATCTTTGTGAAGGAAAGCCAGAGAGAACAGAGAGATATTAAAAGATGTCTGCAAAAACAAAGGTCCTGAGGGAAGAATGGAAAAGGTGGAGGGGAAACTAAGTAAAGTGATTGACTTACAGTAGGTAGCAATCCTATACCCTCTTACCCAGGAGTAACTTCATTGAGCTTAGTGGGACTTACTGCTGAGTAGACATGTATTGGATTGCATTGTCATTCTTCTACCACTTGAATTCACTCTACCCTCCAATGTAAGTTTTGGGAAAATGTAGCATAGCTGCATGCAGACACAATTTCTTAGTTAACAAACCTGTTTTATTGATATGTAAATTCATTGCTATCAATTTTGAATTTGATATATATAGTAAAATGTTCTTCCAGGAAGTCCTGAAAAATAAGGCTATTCTATTTGTAATTCATCAATTCCTTTCCTTCTCGAAGAGCCTTTTATTAAAGCCAACAAGATAATGTTTAAACTAATACTAATTGATTCCATTCCTAGAGTTCATAGTTGGGGCAAGTAAAAAGACTTGCTGATCCTACTAGTACATGAAGTTTTATGATTGTTTAGGACACCTGGGTTCTCTTCTTGCATAGTAGCTATATAAGGAAGCATAAAAAGAAACACAAATAGAGATAAAATAATACTGTATCGTTTGTAGGTTAATGTAAGGAGCAGGTTTTTGTTTTCTAAGAATTCAAAATAAGAAAACTGGAGCTCATCATAAAAGTGAATTTACTCACCTGTCAGTTTTGCGCCAGGATCACCTGCAAAATAATCAATCCATAAAACATGGCCTACAGTTTTGCTCATAGTAAAAAAATATATGAAAATATTATTGAGCTCAGTGTGACTTTGCACACCTTGGTATTTTGACTTTGGCATTACTGTGAAATCAAAATAAAGAGGACTTGTGACAAATGATTTGTTGGCACTTCCAATTCTGCAACAATTCTGTCTTGTAAATAGGGAAGGAAAAGACAACAAAACTGGATGTTAGATGAACTTGGAAACATTGAAGTGAAGTAAAAGGCTTTCACAGCTGGCATCCATAGTTTCGCCTGCATCTGTGGCTGGCATCTTCACACCCCCTATGCCACCATTCTCTGAAGATGCCAGCCACAGATGCAGGTGAAACGTCAAGAATAAACTCTTCCAGAACATGGCCTCACAGCCCAGAAAAAAACTAATGAAAAACTTGGGAACACTTTAAACTTCCTAAAGGGGTTGTAGTAAGAAGAGTGCTCATTGCCTTCTCTGGGAACTATTTCCGCTGGTGAAGAGATAGAAAGAAACCAATAAGAGAATGGGCAGGACACAGTATTTACTGTTAATTTCACTTCATCAATTGCATGGAACTCCCTTCACCCATTAATCCAGGTACAATTATAAACTACTGTTTGGTTTGGTTCCATGACCCTCTGTGAATACCAAAATCCATGGATGATCAAGTCCCATTTTGTACAAGGGCATAGTAAAATGGTATTCCTTACATAAAATGGCAAAATCAAGGTTTGCTTCTTTGAATTTCTTTATTTTATTTTGGGGGGAATATTTTACTGGTGGATGGTGGAATCCATGGATGCCAAATCTGTGGCTACAAAGGGCCAACTGTGTGTTCTTCCCTGGGCATTATTCCAAGGGAATTGTTAAAACCAGAAACTGTGGAAAGTCTTGAGATGGTAAACCCATGATTAGATCCTTACAATGACTTTTTAAAATTACTTCTAAATTAATGACATATTTGAAGAGAAATGGCTTTGCTTAACAGGAACAAGTTAGCTGGTTCATTTTATTCACTGGCTAACCTCATATTATAGCCTTATATGCCCTAAAGTGTGAATTATAGAATTGGGGGAGATTTGTTTTCAAAAACTTAAAATCCTACCCAATTTTTATAACTCAAAGAATGCATGCATATGAGCCTAATTTTTCCATATATTTACATAATTTGACATTGTTGTTGTGGTTTTTGTTGTGTGCCTTCCAGTCATTTCTGACTTATGGAGACCCTAAGGCATATCATGGGGTTTTCTTGGCAAGATTTATTCAGATGGGGTTTGCCTTTGCATTCTTTTGAGGCTGAGAAAGTGTGACTTGCCCAAGCCCACCTAGTTGGTTCCCATGGCCGAGCTGGGATCTGAACCCCGCTTTAAGTAACAGAAAATTGACAAAATTTGACATCAATTCACATTAAATTTGGTAGCCGTAGTGAAGTATGTTAGGACAAATCCATTAGCAAATTTCCCCTTTTCTATGCAGTCAAGAGCTCTAGAAATATGAGTTGACATGATTTATTTTTTTAAAAAGAACACTTTGTGGAATATCACATTGCATGATTCACAGTTTGTCACACATGGCTTTCTAGAACTCACAATTTAGAATAGTGCAGCTTGCATTAATTAGACAGAGATATAAATGTTTAGATTCAGATAGATAGATTTAGATATACACAGAAAAATGCAACATCATAAGTTTTAAAGTCACTCTTACTGTAGAACACAACCCATAGAAACCCACAGAAAGTAATTTCTCCTTAAAATTGTCATTTAATTTAGAACATTCAGGGGTGTATTCTTTGAAAAATAGCTGATTTACATTTTAACAAGGGAAATATTTGCCTTTAAAAAAAAAGATGCATGAGTCATGTTTTCAATGAACTTTCTTTCCTTTTGGACTTGAAAGAGATGGGGAAAAGGTGTTATGAAAGTAACAAAATTTGCTGCTAGCCACTTAGGTCTGTACGAGATGTAGCAAATATGGCGCCATAACGACACCTAATGAACACGAAAGGGCATGGATATCAGATGATGTCATCCTTTCGTGATTTTGTATTGTTGAAAAGCTATTCTATTTTATTGATGGACCAAGCCATCAATAGATCTCCTGTGGTGCTTTTTTGCCAGTATTGCCGGCATTTGAAACCTCACACCATTGTACTCACGTGAATATAGTGTCAATGGGCAGAACACTTTTGGGTGAGATAATGAAAACCAGGTAGGGGACACTCTTTTTATGAACCTCCCTGGTTCACTTTGAACTTTTAAAATGTGTTTCTGTGCTCATGTGCACGTTTTTGGTCTTTCTTTGGGTGTATTTTTAAAATTTACTGCACTTGTGTCTTCTCACAAGAATCTGTGAGATCACGAATGCAGAAGTTAATGGAGCTCCATTCATGCTCCATCAATGCTGGGGCTGCCTTTTCATGCTACCCTAAGGCAGGTCTTTTGTCGGGAAAAATGCATACAAGTATGGTGGGAAAGGAACCTAATGGAGGGTGGTCTGATAAAGTCCTGAATCAGTCCTCTTGGCTCCACCATCTTCCACATGCTTAGAGCTGGTATGTGGAATTGCATTGTTCTCATCCTGCAAACTAACTCTCTGGCTAACATTCTTGTAGCTTTGTATTGCCACACAAAGTAGGGATTGCAGAAAATTTAATTTGGCCTGCATTTTTAAAACAAGTCTACCCAGGCTCATTTGCAAATCATAAAAGTAAGTATTCTAGTGAAAGCAAGGTACAAAAACATGTATATTAGAGAAAATTATATACATTAGTATATAGAAGAAGTATACAAGAAGTAGTGTACAAAAAGTAAGCAAAAATATATATACTGGAACAAATTTCATACAGATACAAACATGGGGAAAATTTCATATGCAGATAAATGGAAGTGTTGGTGCAATTTTTTAAAAAAATCACACTGATGGAATGAAAACACGATGAGACACATTTATGACTCAATGCATGCAAAACTGTCATGGGACATAACAGACTGATTTGCATCTATTCAGAAGTAAACCCAAGTGAGTTTAAATACCTGGCTTAATCTTAGGTGTGAATATGAAAATCTCTCAGGAGATTATCAGACTCAGGAAAAACCTAGTTAGATGATCACTAGGAGAACAGGAAGGGGCACTGAACATCCTTCAGTGTTCCAGGGATGTAGCGCAGGCATGAGTAAAGCATCCCTTTTTATTGGCGGCTTGTCCCCATCAATGAAAAAGGGAAGCCTCATTCACAGCAGCACTATGTCTCGGGAATGGCTGAAGGATGCAGGCATCTAGTAATGTTGTCCTTTCTGTTCTCTTAGTGATCTTTTAATGCAGTTTGGAATGTGGTTTTTTGATGCATTCCCCCATGTCTGATAATCTCCTCAGTCTTGATTTCATTGCTATTGCCAATGCCACCTGTCTTTTCTTCTTCCCTTCATTTTACATATGGTTGCAAGACTTTATGATTTCCCGGCTTGTTTGTGTACATTTTTCAAAGGTGTGTGTGAGTGTGTGCCTGCCCTTCAAGTCACCAGTCAACTTATGACAACCCCATGAATTTCATAGAGTTTTCTTAGGGCAAGAAATACACAGAGGTGGTTTTGCGAGTTCTTTCCTCTGAACTGTACTGACAGCACCCAGGATTTGTTGGCAGTCTCACATCCAAGTACTAACTAGAGCCAACCCTGCTTAGCTCCCAAGATCAGACAGGATCTGATGTGATACACACTCTTACATGTGTGAACCTTTTTGCATATAATTAAAAATGGAAAACCAAACCAAACTAAACCTGATGCTCATTGTTTTCTTTCAATGACAGGACACCAAAAGATGTATGTGCCCTTTCTTCAGTTTTTCTGACAATACATTGGATAATTTTGGTTTGTTTTTGTTTTTTTAAACTGGTTAACTCTACTATCAGATAAATATGTATAGTACTCTAGCTTGTTATTCTGTAATTCATAGTGAAATGTCTGGGAACCAGCTCATTCAACACCATTCACTGAAGGCAAAACACATTTATCTTTTAAAGCATTTTATGGTTCATAACTAGTCACTGGCTAGTGTAAGACCCTATCCACTTCACCATTTTAATAGGGACAATGGAAGGACTGAGTCCTTTCCAGCCACTCTATTTCCATAGCTGAAACCCAAATGTTGCTTGGTTGAACCTATCAATGAATCCCCCTGAGAGACCTGGACCATTAAAAATTATCTCAAAATGAGAGATCATTATAAACAGCACTAAAAAGTGCTGCGTTGGATGTCCTTTGTGTAATAAAAATTCACATTTTCAATCAAGAGAAAATAGAGAGGTTGCCAGCAAATACTTCAACATATCAAAATGTAAAGTGTAATATAAATATTCATACCTGCCTCTCTTTCAAAACAGATGAAAAGAACATTCTTGAATATTACATTGTGGCACAAGGCCAAAACAGGCACTTGTTGTTACTATGGGAATGAGCAAAAATGGCTCGGGGAAAAAAAGCAGCCTGCCATAAATATGGATGGATTATTTTTTATGATTAGAAGACCCTGCAGAAACCAATTTACCAAGCCTAAGTGATCTAATTGAGGGCAGTCATTGTGATGAAGAACCAAAATATACTAGACTTCCATTTTCGTATTAAAATGCTATGCCTTAGTTTAACATTTCCAAGTGGTTATTTTAGTCCATTCTGAAAAAACAAAAGCTTGTTCAGGATAGGGTTACTCTGTTGACCAGTATATTATTGAACTTGCTTGTCTCTGGGAAATGGGACCACCCGATCTCAATAGGTTTTTTTTTCTACTTGCTTGAAACATTTCACAATTAACGCAGAAGAGGCTTGTTCTGTAGTTCTCACCTTTTGTGGCTGTGGCACTGAATAGCCTCAGGAACAGAGGGACACTCCCTCCCCCTGTTCCCATTGAAGTCTGGTGTAATTTTCCTTTGAAAGGGCCCTCATGATAAGCACAGAGAGGAGGGGGGGTCATTGGATGGGATGGGATGCAATAAAGCTTGTGATTGCACAGTCCTTCTCTGCCACAAAATGGGCCCCAAACTCTCGTCTTTATGATCACACAATTGGCCAGCACAATGGATTAGGGAGAAAGCTAGAGAAACACAGAGAAGGGGGTATAGATATTAGTTAGCTGATTGTCCCTCTTGGTATGTTTCAAGTGCTGAAATGTACAAGTGGCTGAGAACAGCGGTCCCTGAACATTAGGGTGAAAAGCGGTGAATGAGGGTGGCAAGGATGCTCGTAATGGATCAATCGTACCTATAGAATGTACCTTTGTGGCCCAATGTATAAGATAATATATAGCAGCTGTGTTATATGCCAGCTAAAAGGAACTGAATGTTCAAAGCACAGTTGTGTTCTCAATAGATTTTGTTGTGGGAACACCAAAAGTTTAAGAGCCAAAATCAAGCGTCCCCATGGCTAGAATCTTTGCTTTATAATAGTTGTCTTGTCTGCAGCTGAGCACATTTTCAGTCCATGTTCACTTCTGTTACATTCAAAGTATTTCTTTAACCAGATGATGGCCTACAGTAGATGTAGACAGATTCCTTTAGAACTAATTCATTGTCCAGACAATGAAAAATGGAAGATATGGACATTCTTTGTCCAACCTATTCTTAAAGAGGCCAGGGAAGGTCAGGGGGAACTTCAAGATTATTTCCTTATACAGAGAGAACAGGATTCTGTTCTTAGGGAGTGATTATCTTAATAGGAGAAACTATTATGGGGAAAGATCAATGCTTCAGTGGTTTGTTTTTTCTTTTTTTTTAACATAGAAAGTGCCATGGTTCACACCAGACTTAAAGCCATGCAGTCTGACCAGAGATCTATACTGAGTCCCATAAGTATCTAAAGATTGGCATTAGCATTGTTCCTCCACATTTTTCAGAAGGCCTTCTTCTCCAGCTGCACAGACGAAAGCAATCTCCACTAACATACAACATGGAAAAATGTGGGTTCCAGAGTTCAAGAGGCACTTTAAAAGCAGCCTATCATGGTGTAACCGGGGGGGGGGGATTAGTGATTTGCAACAGTGGACTTTTTCAGATAGGACTTACCGCGCAAGAAGACTCCGGAACAGTTGCAACACTGTTGCGCAGCAGGGGGTCTGTTTCGGACAATGGCGTCCCTCTCTCGGTGTTGTCCACAACTGTTCTGGGTATGATTGAAGGCAGCTGCGCCATTTTTTACTCACGGACAACTTTTTGGTTTTTTGTGGGTTTTTTTTTGTTTTTTTTTTTGTTTTTTTTGTGAGTGTCGTAACTGTTCTGGAGTCTTCTTGCATGGTAAGTCCTGTCTGAAAAAGTCCAGTGAGTATGTTGTTGGTTATATTTCTGCTATTCCAGTGATGAAAGAGAGTTAACTGGAGGAAGCATCTATTCCACTTGTGATAAAATGATACATTGTTCCTATATTCTAGTACAACCATATTGGATCATTCCTGAAGAAGATGATGCTTGCAGGAAGTTCTGTAGTGTGAGACGTCAATACAATGCCATACTGTTTTTCTTAGCATGCTCTAGGACCAAGTTCTGGCACTTAAAACTGAGTTTTGCATTTCAGCCCTCATGAATTGTGGTTTTGAATGAGCTCTGAATAACATATCCACCCCTACCCCATGATATGCTTCTCTGACATAAATGTTACGGTAACAAGGATGGCCAGAATTCTGTATCACCTACATTAGTTACGTAGCTAAGTAGTGTCTCTTGGCCCACTCTCCCAATCCCTACATCTTGGGCAGCAGGAGCAGCTGTAAACAACAGGGGTCTGTCCCCCTGTTGATTGGGAAGCAACTGACATTCCCACCCCCTCCCATGACCAATCTTCAAGTGTGACAGTCAGAAGCAGGTTCCTTGTCATAATTGCCCCTTGCATCAGATATTGCTTGTGGGAGGGCAGTTGAAATGTCAGTCAGTTGCTTCCCAATCAACAGGGGGACAGACCCCTATCACTCACAGTGGTTGCTGACTGGTAAAAGAGGTGTGTGTGACTTTCATAGTCGCTATGTATTCCATAAACTAGTAAATAAATAGGGTTTGTGAATACAAACCAGTCATAATGCATAATTCCAGATTATGTGTTTGTAGCTGCCTTAGTGAATTCCAGCTATGCATGTGTATGTGCCTTCAAGTCGCCTGTTGACTTATGGTGAGCCCATAAATTTCATAGGGTTTTCTTAAGCAAAGAATACTCAAGAGGTGAGTTGCTATTGCATTCCTCTGAAATATAACCTATGGCACCTGATATTCCTTGGCAGCCTTCCATCAAAGCAAAAATCTGGTGACATCACTATCTGTTTGTACTGGATCTACATCATTTGCCCAATAGAGATTGTGCCACTGGTCTGTCTAGTCCATAACTGACCTGTCTAGCACAACCACTTCTCACTTATGAAACACTTATGGAATCACAAAATTACACATCTATATTTACAAATATTTAGCAAAAATATCATACACATGATATGAACAGATTAATCAGTTGCAATATTTCTCCAAAGCCAATAGAAAGAAGTAAGTTTTGAACTGTGCCCAAAAGACAGAAGTGTGAGGAAGAGACAGATCTCTAATGGAAGGAATTCCATAAGTAGGGTACCACTATCAAATAAAACCCCATTATGTGTAATAGCCCTGCTGGTCTTAAATTTCGAGTGGTTGATACTAGGGGGTCTGAACTGGGTCCTGAACTGTTTAGGGTGTTGTATATTAATACTAACACTCTGAACTGGGCCTAGTGGCACACTGGTTGCCAACACAGAGATTTCAGGATGGAAGCCATATGTTTAGTCCCTGCTGCCATTGTTACCACTCAGGCAGTAGCTCTCTGCAGCATCTGTAGCTTCCAGACCAGGCCAATCCAAAGGGAAGTCCCATATAGAATGCATTGCTATAGTTCAATCAGGAAGTTCTCAGAAAACATACTACTGTAGCCAGGTCATCATGTTATAGGAATGGCGGACCAGCCTTCTCTAACCGTAAGCACTCCTCACCACTGAAGCTACCTGTCCTTCCAGTGACAACTGTTCAGAGGAGATTTACCATTGTCTTCCTCTGAGGCTGAGAGAGTGTGACTTGCCCAAGGTTGCCACTACACCACGCTGGCTCTCACCATAAAAAAGGAAAGGAATGGAAACTAGTTTATCCTGACTGAAATAAATGTAAATTCTGCAGATGAACCTGAATGTGGAACATCTCTTTGAAGAGAGGAATACACCAATTCTGAACAAGAGGATGTGGAACACAGAGAAAAGAAACAGAGAGAAACCATATTAAAACCATCAGCTGTGAGTGTGGAATTCTGCCAGCGAGGCCACAGTGCTGGGCAGACATCATCTTAAATAGATTATTCAAACAAATATTAATACAAGTTTCTAGGATGGAATATTTTGCTTAACTGTTAAAACTTATTGCATTTAATGTGCAAGCCGGTGATTAAGAACAAATGTATGTTCACAGAGCAGAATGGAAACCAGAGGAATGCTGCAGAAGACATTACTTTGCAAGGGTTAACCTTTTATTTTTACTTGAATTTGCTCTGTGCTCACATGTTCTGAGCTCAGACTATACTTCCTTGGTGGCCTTCCCATATTAAAGTTTAATTAAAATGAAAGAGGAAAGATTTCTTTGTGTATATATCTATTTTTCCCCTTCTCACACATATAGCCATGCAACAAAGAGAATCTTTTAAAAGGCAGAAAAAGGAAACCCTCATTAGGATTATGGTAATGACAGGAAGTTTGACTATTGAGGAATTTCTCATGTTTCTTCCTTTTTTTAAGTTCCAATGACTCAACTGTTTTAGTAACTAAGCTGCAATGCTGCTAAAAGCTGTGCACATAATATTCCTCATTGGCAGTTATTGTACTGTACTTGCATATATGCCTAGGTTTGAGCAATATTGTAATCATAGATCTCACAACTGGCATGGATACAACATATTAAGTGGGACTTATCCCTTAAAATCAATCACATTGTGCCATGATCTGGATGAATCTTTCAGTTCTCCTTTCTCCCACATTCAAATTTTTCCAAATTTTAAGTTCTGTATTTTGTCATGGACCGATCACTAACCAGTAGAGTTTAGACTTCCTGGGACTCTGAGATCCTGCCAAGGTGGAGGACCAACCAAGATGCCCTGATCTAGAAGGCTAACAGCTGCTAAGCTGCTGCATGGGTTGCTTTTCGGACTGTTTGGGAGATTCCCATGTCATCTCAGCAGGCATTTCTAGTGAGCCCAGATTGCCTTCTAGAATGAAGACATGGTGCAGACATGTGCCACTATCTGTGCTGGGTATCTCCTCCTGCTGAATTTAACAATCTCCCTAACATTCTAGGGAGCTGATGAATTGAGTGAGATAGTGACTAGAGCACGATTGGCAAAAAACTCAGAGGAAGTAAAACTGAACACAATTGGAGCCATCTGAAGGCTAGTCTGTGGTGGTGGCAGGAAACAGTCTTCTCTGCTACTCCTGAGTATCAAGGACCTATTACATTCTCATCCAAGAGAAGCAAATACAGTTGCCCCTCCACATTCGTGAACTCGACATTCACGGTTTTGATTATTCGCGGTTTTGGGAGGGCCCCCCGCCCTCCCAAAACTGCAACACGGGGCCTCCAGAGGCCCCGTGAAGACCCTGGGGGAGAGGGGGTAGGGCCGGGGAGGTCTCCACGGGGCCTTTGGAGACCCTCCGGAGGCCCATGAAGGCCTTGGGAGGGAGGGGGAGGGCTGGGGAGGCCTCCGTGGGGCCCTGCTAGGCCCCGCGAAGGCCTTGGGAGGGAGGGGGGTGGCCGGGGAGGCCTTTGAGGTCCCCTGCTAGGCCCCGTGAAGGCCTTGGGAGGGAGGGGGTGGCTGGGGAGGACTCCGTGGGGCCCTGCTAGGCCCTGCGAAGGCCTTGGGAGGGAGGGGGTGGCCTGGGAGGCCTCTGTGGGGCTTTGCAAGGCCCTGCAAAGACCTTGGGAGGGAGGGGGGAGGACTGGGGAGGCCTCTGTTGGGCCCTGTTAGGCCCCGCGAAGGCCTTCGGCGGGAGGGGGTGGGCTGGGGAGGCATCCACGGGGCCTCGGGAGGGTCTCCGGAGGCCCGGGGAAGGCCTAGGAAGGGAGTGGGGAGGCAGGGGAAAGTGACCATGGGGCCTCTGGAGGCCCCGTGGTCGCTTTGGTGGGGGTGGGGGGAAATCAATATTCACGGATTTTTCACATTCACGGGGGTCCGTGGAACCTAACCCCCACGAATGTGAAGGGACGACTGTACCACTCAATGCCCTTTAATGACCAATTTTCGTCACACTTTACAGAAAAAAATGTATACTCAGTTTCATTCTGACTGGGATGCCATTTTGGGGAGGTTCAGTTGATGTAACTTTGGCCTCTGCTTGGCCAGTTACTTTTCCCTGGAAACCGAGACATCCTGGATACAAAGAAAGGTTTCCTTACTGTTGCAAAAGGAGTTAAATTTTACTGTCCTTTGTCTCAGCTAACACATGCCCAAAAAGTAGGAGTGGCCTCTGCCTGCATGAGATCCCTCACCTGCACAACAACACAAGAAACATCTGAGACAACACGTGGGCCTGTGACTTCAACACGGTCACTTTTCTTTCTTTTTAAACATCGTTCGCCTGATGAAGAAGCCAGTAGAGCTTCAAAAGCTTGCATCATGTGTTTTGCATTTTGGTTGGCCAATAAAGGTATCATTTTTTTGAGAATTCTGGATTTTGTTTTGCTGCATGGCCAACACAGCTACCCCAAATGTGTTTCCTTTCCCCATTTGTACAGCCTAAGGATGAGAACAAGATCCTGGATGAAGCAAGCCCAACCACATGTGTACTTGAGCCTTGCCCTATGTAATATTTGCTAATCCTATGTGTTTCATCCTAAAGATCTTTGAATAAGGAGGTTCAAAATGGAAACTGCTTTCCCAGAGTCTGAAACACCTTTTTTCTATTACAGAACATAGTTTATTTTCCTACCACCATCCTTCTAATTATTTTCATGGTAATCATTGGGAATTATAATTTAATTTCAAATAAATTGATCAATTTCAATGGCCTGGGTTGAAACTTTGCAGTCCCAGGGCAGTGCAAATTCAGACATGGCTTGGTAAGTGTGGGAATAGCATAGTTCATGTTTTCTTTTGGCACCCATCTCTCATGAGTTGTTTAAATTCATTATCCTAAAGTCATATCATGTCACTGAAACATGAAGGGAAATAGCCAACCATTTATTAAAATTCCCCAAACATGAGGGTGTTATGGACCATAATTAATTTCAGTTTAACAGCTCTACCTTCAGCATTGCAGTTTTATGTTTTCCTAAAAGTTTGACATTTTCAGTCAGCACGTTATTATCTAGCTGGAGGAGTGGCTGAAAACTGCACTGGTTCATTTAAATACACAGAGAGCCCTGGAATGCATTTCGTCTTCCTCAGCTTCATGTTCTATTTGTTGCATATATAGCATGTGAAATATTAATCTTACACCCAGTTGACATCTGTGACTGAGAAATAATGAAAAGGAAAAGAAATAAATATAGAAAGTCATGGCAAGCCAAATCATAAATCTGCTTTGGTAAACTATGACTCAGGCACAAAGAAATGTAGGGCTTTATCAGACGAGGCTATAATTGCATGATTACAACATCACGATACTGCAAATGGGTTCCTGCTATCACACAACATCATTGTCCTCTCATGGTTACTGTGTGCTCCAGCCGCCACGAACACGTCTCCTTTAATTGACAGGACAAGCTGTCAATAGCTCTCAATATCACTATTTTTGCAGTATTGAAGAGCGTGCAAAAATACGTCCCACTGTAATCACAAGATTACAGCATGAATGGGTGGTCCTCTCTCACACACCCCAGTCCCAGTGAGAAAATATCTGGTGAGAATGTGAAAACAATCCAAAGGACACTCTTTTAATGAACTGTTCCATTTTGTTTGCATGTTTTAAGGATCATTTTAAGTGTTTATGTGTTGATTTAGTTTATAAATTAAGGGGCTTGGGGTGTTTTTAACTGAAGTCACATCTTCTCATGAGAACTGTCAAAATCTCACCCATGCTAAATCATGGAAGTAAAATCCCATTTTTAAAATGCTAGTGGTGGTCATGCAATAATTCTGTGGCGTTAGTATTGCACAATTATGGCAACACGCAATAATAAATGTAATAATGCCACTATGTTTCTGCTTTCCTCAATGGTGGAATTACAGCATATTTAGATGCTAGTCTGATAAAGTCCTAAATCAAACAAAGAGATGAAATAAATAAATACATTAAATACTGTAATTTCAATATTGTAACTTTGATTGGAATTGTTTTGGTGAATTACAATTTACAACTCACTTTTTTGGCCATTGTGGAGGTTGGACTTCTTTACTGAGCATGCAATGATCCCAATCCTCTCCAAAACCCACCTTTAAATGGTGGAGTTCCTGCAACATTACAATGTCTGTGTCACTAGGGAGCAGGAGGATCAGTTATTTTCTAGCTTTTGTCCTGGCTGTGTTGCAGCAGCTGCATCATTTAAAAGGTAGGTTCTGGAGGTGGCTATGGAGACCTGTGTGCCATACTTAGGTCTCCTTATATAAAATGCCAGCCATAATTGTGCCATCATTTATACCTGTTTTTAATCATGTTGTGAGTTGCCTTGGATCTCAGTTCTAAGACAAAGGTGGTATACATCAAATAAATAAATAAAGTAGATTATTCAAAAGTTCTCTTTCTGTCACAGAGTGTATCTGTCTTCACTACACAGTTATAGCAGTATGATACTGTTTTATCTTTGATAGCTCTCTCCTGTGGAATCCTAGGATATGTAGTTTGGTGAAGCACTTTGCTAAATTACTCTTAGGACTTTTTCAAATGGGGAATAAAAACCCCGTTGAGGTCAGGAGGAGGACAGTGCTGTCTCGCTCACGGTGCTCAGTTTCATACAACGCCGTCCTCCTCCCAACCTTCCCCCATGCTTCCTCCATGCTGGGGGAGAGAAAAAATGTGCCACTTTTTATTGATGGGGGTTCTATGTTAATAAAAGCAGTGTGTTTCTCCTGCCCTCGGCATGGGGAAAGGTTGGGAGGAGGACGGCGTCATATGAAACTGAGTGCTGTAAAAGCGAGACAGTGCCGTCCTCCTTCCAACCTCAATGGGTTTTTCCCCCCGTTTGAAAAAGTCCTTAGTCCATACCCCTGAACCCCAACACTAGAGCTATTCAGCAAAGAATTCTAAGTACTTCACTATACTACAACCCCAATGTTTCTTTAGGAATTGGAGCCAAAGGAGTTAAAATGTTATCATACTGCTATACATGTGTTGTGTAGTTTCACTTACAACACAAAAAACAACTGAGTTTTGCCCAACTGATCAACATTCCACTTAGTTACTTTTGCATCTTCCTCACTAATAAAAATATCACAGTTCCAGCTAAATGACAAGTAGGTTATCTTATAGTAGAACTATTTTCCTGATTCATTTGTGTTTGGGAAAAGAATTATCCCAGGTTCATTTGCCTAATCTTTCCATTAGCAAAATTAATTTTATATTAACATTAATATTATTCATGTATAATTTACTTAACGGACTCCTCCTCTTCTCTTTGTAGAGCCGCACAGAAGCACAGATGGAATAGAATTATTAAAACTTTACAAAATATCTTCTTTTATGAAATTTCTGAGCTGAAACTTTATTTTAAAAAATATTTATATTTTAAATATCATTCATGAATCTTTGTGAGCACAGGTAGGGTTGCCATATTCCATTTCCTCAAATATGGGTATCTAATTTCCAAATTTTTCTAATCACCGTCCAATTATAGGTTTTCCGTGGTTTTTTTTCGAGGCTGTGAGGCCGTGTTCTGGAAGAGTTTATTTCTGATGTTTTGTCTGATACAGATGCAGGCGAAACGTCAGAAATAAACTCTTCCAGAACACAGCGTCATTGCCCGGGGGGGAAAAAAAAACACCACGGAAATCCTATGGATGCCAGCTGTGAAAGCCTTCAACTTCCCACAGTCCAATTGTCCAAAATTAGGCACATTAATTGTTGCATTTTTCTTCCATTACATTTCAACTTTCATAATATAATTACAGTTACAAACTGATCTGAGAAAACCAGTATGGAATAATCTTTAAAGTACTGGACTTGGAACAGGGAGACCCAAGTTCAAATCTCATCATGGAATTTACTATGGGACCTTGGACCAACCCTACCTTATAGGATTGCTGTGGGAATTAACGGGGAGCGGGAAATCATGTAAAGCAGACATGTACATTCCTAGTACAATACAAAAAAGTTGTTGTTGTTGTGTGCCTTCAAGTAATTTCTGACTTATGGTGACTATAAGGCAAACCTGTCACAAGATTTTCTTGGCACAATTTGTTCAGAGGGAGTTTTTCCTTTTCTTCCTGAGGCCGAAATAGTGTAGTGGGTTTCCATGGCTGAGCAAGAATTCAAAACTTGGTCTCCCAGTTTGCTAGTCCAATACTGAAACCACCACACTATGCTGACTCATACAAATTAATGAAAAACAACAAAAAATATTTAAAATTTGCCATGCATAGATACTCCCAGTGGTGTTTTTATTCAGATCACTGTTGTTGTTTTTTGCAATCAATTTTTCACCAATAGCAGAAAACTACAAGGGTAGGTAACATATTGGAAGATAGGAACAGAATTCAAAAGAGCCTTTATAAACTAGAAAACTGGGCTGAAATTAATAAAATGAAATTCAACAGAGACAAATGCAAAATTCTACATTTAGGTCACAAAATAACAAAAAACAAATGGACAGGATGGGATGAGGGATATTTGGCTCAGCAGTACTACATATGTGAAGGCCTTGGGATTATTGTTGATCATAAATTGAACATGAGCCAGCAGTGTGATTCTGCAGCAAAAAAGGTGAATGCTATCTTAGCTTGCATTAACAGAACCATCGTTTCCAAGTCAAGGGAAGTAATAGTCCAACCATATTCTGCAATGCATGGGCCTCATCTGGCGTACTGCATTCAGTTCTGGGTGCCTCATTTTATGAAGGAAATAGACAAGTTGGAGTGAGTTCAGAGAAGGGCAACAAGGATAATAAGAGGTATGGAGAACAAAACATATCAGGAGAGGTTGAAGGAGCTGGGCATGTTCAGCTTGGTGAAGAGAAAACTGAGGGGGTGACATGATTAAACTCTTTAAATACCTCAAGGGCTGTCACAGAAAGGAGGGGGCAAGCTTATTCTTTGCTGCCCCAGAGGATAGGACCAAGTCTAATGGTTTGAAGTTACAGGAGGGTAGATTTTGATTGAACATTAGAAGGAACTTCTTGACAGTAAGTGCGGTTTGGCAATGGAAACAATTGCCTAGAGAGGTGGTGGGGCCTCGTTCTCTGGATGTCTTCAAAACAGCTTCAAAAAGTAGTTCAATAGCTACCTGTTGGGGATGGTCTATCTGGAGATCTTGCACTGAGCAGCAAGTTTGGACCTGATGGTCCATAGGACCCTTCCAACTATCAGATTCTATTATTTCTTTGCACTCTGCAACTCACACTGCTCACTCTCCCCCCTCCCATCACCTTGCACCCTCCCAATGCCTCTCTCCCTAGCTTTTTACATGAGGATGCTGGCACTGCCATCTCATCTTCCATACTAGTCCCTCCCTCATCTCACCTTGTTCCTTTGCTGTCTGCCATTTGCTTTTTGCACTCTGCTGATAACACCCTTGTTCTCCTGTCTCTCCTTATCATTCTCTCTCCTTTCCTTGCACCCTTGCAATGCACCCCTCACTTGCTTCTTGCACTACACAACAGGTACTGCTCACTCTCACTTCCCTTGTTGTCTGGAAAAGCAACTCAAAATACCAGCAGGATAAACAAGGGCTGGGAAAGCAGCCAAACCCCAGTGATAGTTAATTAGAGGGAGCCAGATAAAGTTCAGAACAAGCAAGGTCCTGTTTCTTGGAGAAGCAGCAATACAGGCAAGAAGGCACACAGAGAAGAGTCCAGAATACAGCCCAAAGGTCAAGGCTTACAGAAGGCAACATTGTCCAGAAGTCGATCCATGGGTCAGCAAGATCAGGCAACAGGGTAGTCAGGAACAGTCTAAGGTCAAGGCACAAGTCGAGGCTGCACGGATTCAGGCACCAAAGTCAGCAGAAAGCTTTCTCCAGGGAGATAGTTGATCTCTGACAAAGCCTCCATTGCCTCTTCCAACCTATATAAAGCAATTAAAGCTTTGCCAGGTGTTTCTTAATGAACAAGTTATTCTCATAAATTCTCAGATACCTCCTTTGAGCCTCCTTTTGAGCTACGATGGTGGGGGTAAGTCCCTCTCCTCTTCTTCGTCCTTATCTGAGTGCAACCCACTCAGATCAGGGTTTTCCTCTGCTCGAGCCTCTGGGTTGGCAGGTTTCCCTGCTGGCACAGGTGTAGATAAACCTGTGCCAGGCTCCCTAGGGCCATTCCCTGCCATGTCATCCTCTTCCTCTGACTCTACAGCCTCATCAGGCTCACGGGGCATGACACTTGTGCCTGAAAGGCTGTGTGGGAAAATTGTTTCTTGCAGAAAAAAAGATGGAAGAATGCCTCCATATTTTGCCCCATATCTTGGCTTCTACAAGGGCTTTTAAAAAGGAAAAAGGAAATCTTGGAATCCAAGCCAAATGATGGTCCAAACGTCCTCAGTTGACATGCCTAGAATCTGCGTAAAACCCAGCTATCTGGGTGGTAGGGCAACCCTATGCATGAGTGTGCACATGCCTTGCCAAGGGGTATGAACTTATGGTCCCATCTGATTCCCTACACTATCTGGGGATGATCTTGTTGGGTAAAATCAGATCCAGAAAAACATTAGCAGGAAAATCCACAATGAGCCTGTGAAGCAGAGGGGAATGGGATTATTCCATATATGGGTATTTTACAGTTCCAGATTGGACTATAGCAGGTAGATGGCACTCATCTTTCTGATGTTCATTTCCTCCTGAACTACCAATGTCATCCACTTGTGCCTCAACATATGGATGAGGTTGTTTGCAGAGAAGGAAATAGACATGGTTCAGATAGATGTCTGCATGCACTTGCATACTTCTATGTTGTTTGGAGAACAGGGATTTAGAAGACTTGCCAAGTCTCACCCAAACCTTCTTTCATTTTCAGTTCTCCCCTTCTTTGTTTTCAGTGCAACAGTTGCTGGACATGTTTGGGCTGTGAAAGCATTTTCTTCCCACGTAATTATGCCAGTGGACAGGGAGATGAAAGATTCTTCTCTTCCCCCAGGTGTGCCATGCTGCCAAGCGGATAGTTATAGTTTTAAAAAACTATCTTCTCAAGCTCTGGTTTTAGGAGGTTGCTTGTTTAGTTCAAGTTACTCCCTTTGGGCCTGGCAGATATGTGTGGAGCTTCAGGTAGAGTATAGGACTGGTGGGCCCTCTGAGAAATGTTTATGGTGAACAGAGATTCCTGAGGCCTGGTACTCAGGACTGTGGAACTTGTGGGTAGGCTAAGGATCATGTTGGGGCTAACCATCATCATTCCCTGAATGTGTGGGGCCCACAAGTTTGTTTCAATAAATGTGGCCCTAACAGCTGCTTTCAAAATACCTTTGGTCATGTTCACTGTCTTTGAACCTGATCTGTAGAGGCTAGCAAACAAAACTATGGCTCTAATAGGGCCTAGCAGATGAAATGGATGCTAGTTTTGAAATTACAAGGAAACAGCAGGTTTATGAGATTCGTACAACCTAATCCAATTTGTTAGTTTAGAAATATCACTATGTTGTGTCAGTGGGGCTTACAAATATGAACCCATGGATTACAGTCTCAGAGAGCAAAATTACGTTCATTTTGTTAGAATTTATTGGCATGCTGGGTATAGAAAATAGTTAGTCAAGACAAATGGCTTGCTTCAAATCATAACAATTTTCCTTTACTCTGGAAAGATTAAATTTGAAGGTGGAATAGCATCACAACCTGTTTTTCTGTACTTCTCAAACAACAGAGAGTTATAATCATGTTATTAGCATAGAATGTGTCAAAATAATATTCCAGGATTTATTGAATGGGAATGTCAAAGGTGAGGAGGGTAAGGCTAGGAGGGAGATGGGAATTATTTGAATAAATTTTCAGGAACAAAGGATAGTCTGTTTGGAGAGGCACACCATTTTTGACTGTGCAGGTTTAACAGTAGGGATAGTTACACATGAATGCACAGTACATGCATGTTTATACTGCTGTCCCATCAACCCTAAATATATATGCTGTGCTATACGGCTCCATGGGGTGCATTTCAATGGGAAATTTCTCCTTCATATCATAGGCAAGGAATCCTCTTTATAATACAGACTTACTAAATGTCTGTAGCACTCCCAAACGCAAACATAAATGGAGAAATGCAATTATCATGAGCTTTGAAAGTTACCATGGTTGCTTCCAGTAGAACGCTTTAGTACTTCCACAATCAGCTAGCAGCAGAGTTAAAATGTTAATTACACATAGCAATTAATATGGTCAGAGGTTGGAGAACTGCTTTTTCAAAGTAATGCATTCTCAATACTCATTACAGTGTTGAAAAAGTAACTTCTCACATTGTGTGCTCCGTGCCTCATTACTTTTCCATTAATTTCCATGTCTTTTTGAAGGGAGTAGAGGCCCCTTGATATGAGAAATATACATCAATAACATCATTCTTAGCCAATACATTACTTTTGAAATGTAATTTCATCAGATTCCCTTGTTGGCCCAAAAAATTAGTTACAGTTTTCTATGGCTGCTGACACGCTGCAGAAATAATGCAGTTTGACACCGCTTTAACTGCCATGGTTCAATGCTATGGAATTCTGAGATTTGTAGTTTTGTGAGGTATTTAGCCTTCTCAGTCAGAGAGCTCAAGTGCCATGACAAACTACAAATCCTAGGATGCCATAGCACTGAGCCATGACAGTTAAAGTGGTATCAAACTTTATGGTGGAGTTGTCCACTCCCCTTCCAAATAAGATGTATTGATGCAAATGTCTGTTTGGACAGATCATCTTCCATGTGATTTCCATTTGGATTGATTATTTCCAGCGTTTGGACAGGCCCTTTGTCTCAGCTCCACATGGCCAATAAGTAGGAGTGGCCTCTGCCTGCATGAGATCCCTCACCTAACCAACAACGCAAGAACACATGGAACAACATGTAGGCTGATGACTCCAACATTGTCACTTTTCTTTCTTTATTATTTTTTAACATCTTTTGCCTGATGAAGAAGTTAGTAGAGCTTCGAAATCTTGCATCATGTTTGCATTTTGGTTGGCCAATAAAGGTATTTTTGTGTGTGTGCATTTTGGATTTTGTTCTGCTGCTATGCTCAACAGAAGCAACAAAAGAGGCAGAACCCACCATATCTCATGGTCTATGGGGGGGTACCTCCTCCCACCATTTCAGAATGTACCTTTTTTCCCACATGCAGAACCTGCAAGCAAGACACTTTTAATTAAAAGCATGAAGGACTTTGATTTTTTTTTTTTTTTTTTTAGAACTTTGCTTGTATGTGCTTGATAGGCTTATGGTGAAATTGTGTTTTAGATCATATGAACACTGCCACAAATCTGCTCTGAGGAAGAAAACACACACACACATAGAAAACCTGGAATGAAACATGGCTGAGGAGGACATGATTTGAAGTGAGTTGAATGAAAGATCGCAGTTTCACAGCACATTGCTAGTGTGGAGACAACTCATACTAGAACTGCTAGACTGATGTTATGGGGTACAGCTTTGTGAAAGTCCCTGTGCTTATTATAATATTTTAGCAGGGTCCAGGATTCTGCCTGAGAGCTCATCACCTAACAGTTATACCTACATTTTTAACATACACAAATCTAAGGTTACATAATGTTCTGGCATCCCTCGCTTCTTCCCTTTTTCATAGACTCTAAAAAGGCATGTTCCTTCTACATCCTGCTTCCATTCTTTTGTCCTCCCTGCACTGTCTTACAATTATGTGAAGGACATCCCAGTCAGTCGGCATCCCACATTGATGAATATATATTGTTAACCTCGTCTGTTTCTCATACCTCTCACATTTGTACATACGCACTTCTGCAAGCCCTACTTGAGGCTCCTTGGAATTACTTGGCAAGCTATCAAATACTTTCTCTGCTCTCACTCCCATCCTATATTCTACAGCGTGTTAGTGTACAGTCCCCATGGATTCATTTCTTTGATATTTTCTTCATTTTTTTTAACCTTTACTACCATCATCCCATCAATGGGATTCATGTTGAAACAACACTCTCCATAATGTGTCTTCACATATGAAGAAACACATGGTAGGTTTCTGTTTCTGCAACCAAGCAACCTTACACTCTGCAAGTGGAATAAAGAAGGGAAAAAAAGCCACCCTGTCTGGCCTCAAGCATTATAGTCCATTGGCCACTTCAGAACTTGACTACCTCATTTCCTGCGCACCACATAGGTGCTGCCACTGTATGTGTAAAACTGGCCGATACCTCTGCAAAATCTGTAGTTTTGCCTCCACTTTTACAGATGCTGAGAGAAGAGACCTGAGGGCAAACTGGGATCACAGTGCACAGCTGCAGGTCATAGGAAGTTTGGCCCTAAAACTTTTAGAAGCCACCACATATTTTAGATTTATTACTTGAAGTTTACTCATTTTAAGTAGCAAGAAATAACAGCAATCAAGATCCAAACCATTTACTACACCAAGGCGATGTGGGGGTGGGGTTGATAGATAAAAGGAAAACAAATAGAAATGAGAAACCAAACCACATGAATAAAAATTAATCATATCAAAATTTCATAGAATCCCCTCCCCACACCCATTGCAGTTTAATTCCTGAAGGATAGCCTAAACATCTTACAGAACTTCATAGAGGACAGAGTTCCTTAAACGAGAAAGGGGGTGGAGTAGTCACCAGAATATTTTTGCTCTCTCCTTGCTAACTAAGCCTGTCTGATATTATTTTTAAAATATCATCAGTGGATAGGATGCACTCATGGCAGGTGAAAACACATTGGGCCTAAACCATTTAAAGTTTATGCAGATTTGTGTATGCAGTGTGTGTGTGTGTGTGTGTGTGCGCACGCACGCACATGTGTGTGTGTGTGTGTGTGTGTGAGAGAGAGAGAGAGAGAGCTCAGTGGCAGCACGTGTGTGTGTGTGTGTGTGAGAGCGAGAGAGAGAGTGTAGAGGCCGAACAGCACTAGGTGATGCCATCAGGCAAAGGAGTGACACCAGCCTTAGTGATGCCACAGTGTGTGATAGATGGACAAAGAAATAGATGACATGCTTCAACTTTTATTCACATGCTTTCTTGTCATATTATATTTGATTATATTGAAAATGTCCCATTGTGAATATTGGTGAAAATTCATTTTATAACATCTTCCAAGCTTTGGGACTATCCAAACTATTCCCCTATTTCTTGTCACTTGGGGGTTGTCTAAATGGCAAAAATACTCTTTATGAATGGAAGGAGAATCCTACCTGTCTTAATGGCATTTTGCATCGTTTCACTGTATTGGGAAGGAGGGGGCCCAAAATGGCAAAAACTCTGCAGGAAAAGCCTTTGCGGCTTTTCCCGGAGTTTTTATTTTTTTAAAAAAACAGTGAGCGGGAATGCACATTCTTGCTTGCTGGGACAAGTGATTTGATATGAATCGCTTTCCCATAGGAAGCACAAAGCTGATTAGTCGGACAAGCACAGGGGCAGGGCTTGATAACAAGGTAAGTGCCTGCTGCTGCCATTTTGGGTTTTCACCTTAGTGAGCAAGTGCAGGTGAGAAAATGGGGGGGTTGTTATTGTTTGATTTCCTATTAAATTGAAAAATTGCTCTATCACACCTTGGGCATGTTTTTTTTAAAAAAAGTTCAGCAGCAGCAAATTGAGGTAAGTAAATCACTCACAGTTGCCATTTTGCAAGCCAAGCTTATGGGGCAAAACACCAATAAGACAAGTCGCAGCTGCTGCGAAATGCCATTACTGTGAGGCACTCTGAGGGTTTTTTGCCTTGTCTAGACAAGCCCTAAGTCTAAGCACAACCACAATGCATCTCATATTGTGTAGAAATCTGTGGAAGGCAAACCATGGCTTGGCTACTGACCAAAGTCTTGCTTCTGAATTTAATCAGGTGAAAGGTGTCCATGCAGCAAAAAGTGCAGAAGGGTTGTGTTGCAGTCTCACCCTTAATGTCATGAGTCTCTCCACATGATGTCTGAGCAGAAGGAAAGCTAGAAGGAGGGACTGCTAGGCATGAAGACTTCTACAACAAGGTGAAACCTTGTATAATCTATTCCTATGGAGCCCTATATATGTTGAGATCTATACATATCAGGCTCCCCAGTTGAAACATCTGTTTTCATGATGTGGATGTAAGTAACAGGCCCCCAAAACTTTGTGATCTTATGGCTGGGCTTAGCAGTGTCCTCTTCAATATGTAGATCATCTTTACATCATTAATATGTGAAGATGGCTTAAGTTAGTTACATTTATTTCCCATTGAAATAAATCGGTTTTAAGTCAAGCCTAGCTTTTCACACTGATTTATTGAGAGCTAAGTGCAACTTACTTCACCTGGATCTAATTCCACATCTAAATGGGTGAAGGTGGTTAGTTTGCCCACTCATTAGAAATGATAATTCTTACTAGCTCTATCTGGTATAACATACGCCATTATAGTTTATTTGAAAGGTTATATATTAAGGCATCAAATGATTGTATTCTTGACATGTTTCCTAAGTGGCCCATCAGCAGAGTGGGAATGGAATACACTGAAGCGTTTTATATATGTAGATAACGGTGTATTTTACACCAGGTATAGTTAGTTAAATGAAATTAAGGCAGAAGTCTGTAGGTAAAGGGGTTGCTCCCAGATCTGGGTGAAATGAGGAGATCCTTCCCTCTCACTTCGTTGTGGAGACTGGTTAAGGAAAGATTTCACTGAGCCCCCTTGGTTCTAGGCAGAAAATGGAGTCTGAGCAGAGAAGAGGGTGTGCCCTGGCTCCATAAGGAGTAAAGGAGGGGGAAAGAGTAAGGTAGCTAAGTAAAACCCACAGACTTTGTGTCCAGAGAGTCTTTGGAAAGACACCACCACAAACCCACTCATCCCTGCCAATTGTGCCTGGAGATTTGCTGAGCTGAAGATTTGCACCCAGATCTTCCCTCTTAGCTAGAGCTAGGCCGCCCTTGGAAAACTGTAAAGAAGAGGTAATTTCAACTTGTTACCTGGTTGCATGACATTAGTCCACTTCAGTTCACTCTGTTTCCTGGAATAAATTGGAGAGCACACCAAACATTCCACAGACCCTTACTCTGCTCCTTTACAATGCCAGGTCGGTTAAAAACAAGACTCATATCATCCATGACTTTTTATTCGATGAGGCTGCTGACCTGACAGAGACCTGGCTGGGAGAGGCAAGAGCTGTGACGTGAGCACAGGCACTCCCAGCTGGGTACTCAGTTAGTGAGCAGGTAAGGAAAAGTGGGCGGGGGGGGGGAGTGGCTCTGGTTCATAAAAACAATCTAACCTTGACCAGGAAGCCTATCCGGAACACAGTCCACATCGAGTGTATCTACCTAAGCCTGAGGACCAGGGATAGCTTAGGGATTCTGTTAGTATACTGGCCACCCTGTTGTCTAACAGACTCCCTAACCAAGCGGACAATAGCTGATCTCAGAGTTGCTGCTGGAGTTGCCCAGACGTTTAGTTCTGGGCAACTTCAACATCCCACTCGAGACAGCTTGGTAAATCTAACTGGCACAGCTTGGGAGTTCATGAAATCCATGCCAAACATGGGCCTATCCTAATTGGTTGTCAGGCCTACTCACTGTGCAGTTCATACCCTCGATGCGGCCTTTAGTACAGAACAGGAATATCCGTGGGCGGAGGTTATGAAAGCATCCGCATTGTCATGGACGGATCATTTCCTGGTCAAGATGGAACTAAGAGCCACTGTATGCCCCACCGGGGGCGGTGGACCCATTAGAATGGTCTGCCCTCGAAGGCTAATGGAACCAATCGGATTCCAGAAAGCCTTGGAGGGTTTAATGGTCAGTAACGCCGGTGATTCTGTTGAAGCTTTGGTTAATATTTGGAACACCAACCTCACCAAAGCTATCGACACAATCGCTCCCAAACGGCCTTTCCAGCCTGCTCCTAACCGTAAGCCTTGGTATTCAGAGGAGCTTGGGAAGATGAAGCGGGCTGGACAATGACTAGAGTGCACCTGGCGGAAGACATGACAAGACTCGTCACAGGAATTTTCTTGATTCTTATTGAGAGACGATACGTGCAGTGCAGATGTCTTTCTCCTCTGCACGTATTGTGTCTGCAGAGTCCCATCCAGCAGAACTGTTTAGGGTGGTAGGGGAGAGCTGACACAGATTTTACCTGCACAGAACCCCATACTTAATCCAACAACGGCCTGCTGTGACGTGTTTAACATCCACTTTGCAGACAAAATCTCTCGGATAAGAGCCGAATTAGATGGTAGTGTTATGACAGAATCAATAGACAAGGTGTCCAGCAGCTCCATTGATGAAATTTTATTGGAACAGCTTCAATCTGTGAGTACTGATGACATGGACAAGCTCCTTGGTAGAGTGAGGAAGACGACCTGTCCCCTCGATCCCTGTCCATCATGGCTGGCCATCCAAGGGGGTGACGCATTGAGGGTACTCCTTAGGGATATTATCAATGCGTCCTTCAGGGAGGGGTCTGTTCCATCTTGTCTGAAGGAAGCAGTGGTTAAGCTGCTCCTGAAAAAGCCTTCCCTGGACCCCTTGGACAGGAACAACTATAGGCCAGTCTCCTTGCTACCTTTTTTATGCAAGGTGATTGAGAGGGCAGTCACTTCCCAACTCCAAGCTGTCTTGGATGAAACCAATTATCTAGATCCATGTCAAATGGGCTTTAGGACGGAATATGGAGTTGAGACTGCTATGGTTGCTCTGGCTGACGACCTCCGCTTGGGTATCGACGGGGTAGTGTGGCCCTGTTGGTACTCTTGGACCTCTCAGCGGCCTTTGACACAATAGATCATTCCATCCTCTTGGATCGCCTGAGAGGGTTAGGAATTGGAGGCACTGCCTTGCAGTGGTTCCGTTCCTTCCTCTCGGGCAGATCCCAGAGGGTGAGGCTTGGAGACAGTTGCTCTACTAGAATGGAGCTTAATTGTGGTGTCTCCCAGGGTGCCATTCTATCCCCGATGCTATTTAACATCTATATGAAGCCACTGGGAGAGATCCTTCAGAGCCATGGAGTGCGGTGTCATCAGTATGCTGATGACACCGAGATATATTTCTCTATGTCTCGGTCGTCGGCTACGACTTCAGATAGCGTCTCTCCTCTCAATGATTGCTTTAGGGCAGTAATGGATTGGATGAGGAAAAACAAATTGAGACTGAATTCAGACAAAACAGAGGTACTAACAGTTACAGGCCTGAAACCAGGTCTGGGAATACAACTCCCAGTCCTGGATGGAATCACACTCTCCCCCAAGGACTGTGTTCACTGTCTGGGGGTGCTCCTAGACCCATCATTCCTGATGTCTAATCAGGAAAATGCGACGGTGAGGAGTGCCTGTTATCAACTTTGGGTGATATGCCAGCTGCGCCCTTTCCTGGAAATCAGGGACCTCGAAACTGTGGTACACGCGCTGGTAACCTCTCGTCTTGATTTCTGTAATGCACTCTACATGGGGCTACCCTTATGCTTTACTCGGAAACTTCAATTAGTTCAGAACATGGCAGCCAGGTTGATTTCAGACGTTTCTAGAAGAGAGCACATAATACCTGTGCTAAAAGCTCTCCACTGGCTGCCTATTAATTTCTGGGCACAGTATAAGGTGTTGGTTATGTCCTTTAAAGCCCTACATTGTTTCGGTTGAACTTACCTCCGGGACCACCTCCTCTCATATGACCCTCCCTGCACACTTTGGTCCTCTGGGAGGAATCTGCTACAACCTATGAAAACAAGGCTGTTGGTGACCTCCCAGAGGGCCTTCTCTGCTGCTGCTCCCAGATTATGGAATGGCCTGCCAGATGAGATCTGTCTTATTACCACCTTAGACAGCTTTTAAAAAGCTGTCAGGGTGGATCTTTTCTGGCAGGTCTTTCCTGAATAACTATCCCGGCCCGAAGATTCAATTGTCTTTTTCCTCTGAGCTGTCTTTACTATTTTAATTACTGTATGTTGTCATTTTTATTGATTTAATATTATTTTAAGGGGTGGGTGGGTTAGGGTATTGATGTAATCATGGAGTTTTTATACTGTAAGCTGCCCTGATTGCATTGCAGAGGGGCGGGATAGAAATTAATAATAATAATAATAATAATAATAATAATAATAATATACAGTCCTCCCTCCACATTCGCACTCGTGGTTCCGCATATTTGTGGTTTGCCATGAGGGGAGTCCAGGGAAAGTGGCGATGGGGCCTCTGAGGCCCCGTCGCCACTTTTGGGAGGGAGGCCAGGGGAGCGACCAGAGGCCTCGGGGGTCACTTGGAGAGGGAGGGGGGAGGGCTGTCATTATTCGCAGAATTTTCACATTTGCGGGGGTCTATGGAACCTAACCCCCGTGAATGTGAAGGGACAACTGTATAGTGGTTTGATAGTGTCTTCCTGAGAGGCAGAACAGAGTTGGACAGGATGACCTTTGGGTATCTCTTCCAATTTTATAACATTTCTAAGCTCTGGTCTACATGTTCCCCATTCCTTGCAGTGATATGTAAGGTTGTCAGATTAAGAGCTGGAGAGGGCTCCTGTGCCGTTAAAAGTTGCATAAAAGTAAGAATTTCACCAGGGGTTGCTTTTAAAGCAACCAGGTAAGAAGCTGCACTTGTTGAAATTCCCCCATTTCCAAAACATCCCCCCAAGCTACACCACCCATGCTACATATAAACACACCCTCACTACATCCCCCCGCTATATCCCCCCCCACACACACCTCTTGCTGGAAAGCCTCTCTGCCGCCACCATGTTTACAAAGGACTACACCCCCTACGGTACACAAACATACACACGCTACACCCTCCCATGATACACAGAAACACCCCACACTACATCCCCCCACTACATCCCATGCTACACACACCTCACTGGAAAGCCCCTCTGCCGCTGCCATGTTTAAAAAGGCCTTAAACGTCCACATTATTCGCCCCCAGTGTGCTGATTGGCTGCCCAAGGAAGTGCTTTGATAGGCTGGTAAGTTCCTAAGCAGCCAATCAGCACACTGGAAATGGCAACATACCCAAGGGAAATATATATAAAGATATTTTGATCTTTCTGCATCATGCTATAAACAAATGAAACCTTTGGAATGTTTATACAACCATTTTATGCTCAAATTGGTTAAAATTTAAATACTTATTCACTTTTTCTTGTAAAAGTAAAAAAAAAAAAACAGCTATATTATTATGAAGTCAAAGGCTTTCATGGCTGGCAACCATAGGTTTTCTGTGGTTGAAGATGCCAGGCACAGATGCAGGTGAAACGTCAGGAATAAACTCTACCAGAACAGGGTCTCACAGCCCGAAAAGTGCCAGCCACAGATGCAGGCAAAACGTCAGGAATAACCTCTTCTAGAACATGGCCTCACAGCATGGAAAAAAACACAGAAAAGCTATTTTATTCATTTTTGTTCCATTACCTGGTTACGATGTTTGAAAACGTCCAAACGTTGGATCTCAAAAACCAGTTATTTGATTTTGAAATGAGATAAATCGCTCTTTCTACACAGAGTTGGCAATTCCTTAGGCCTGTGTGTTTTGGCAATCACTAAATGTTAGACTGTTTGAATTACCACGTTAGATAAAAACATTTCTTATTGAATTGGGTTACATTTTTTTAAAAAAAAATCTGTCATCTGCTACTAAAGAGATGCCCACTTTGCAACAGATTGGAAATGCAACGAGGCTGCTAAATCAGACTTATTTTGAGAAGGGGAATAATGAACCTAACAAGCCTAGATTTAACGAGTTAGGGGCAAGTTTTATACTGAAAGGAAAATATCTTTGACGGCGACCCATACCAATGATCTGAGAACACAGACAGATGCCCATTAGGGATTTGACTGCGATCTGGGAGTGTGTTTTGTTTTATTTGTTTTTATTTTATTTTCATGCTTTTACATCTGGCTCTTTTGCCATATTAATGATTTAAGGAATGATTATTGTAAGGTTGAATTTCCTTTTAAAAACGTCAGAGTTCCATCCCAGAATTTGTTCCAGATGCTAGTAACTAACACTGAAGCAATAGGCTTTAGAAAGATAGTCCTTTCTGAATCGGGATGACAGCAAAAGAAAAAAAAAGCCTGCTGACCAACGGTCTCCCTCACAGCATGGTTCTTTATAGGCTATCTGATTCCGCTGCAGTTTGTTTAAAATTTTTACCATGCAGATGTTCCTCTGGGTGACCAATTTTTATAGTTTTGAAAAGATTATATCAGTTTTCCATGGTATTGTGTTACTGTATTTCTTGGATTTTTTAAATAGCACTTGAAAGGCTACATTTCTTAATCAGACATTACTAGTGGAATGTAGAAAGAGAGGTTAAAAAGCCAACCTGGCACTGAGAATTAAACACAGGTTCGTAATAATATGAAAGGAAAACAAAACACATCAACCAAAGGATGTTGTTATTGAATGAAAGTGGCTAGGAACATGCACTTTTTATTATTATCAAAGGTGTTAATATATATATATATATATATATATATATATATCATAGCATATGTTTGGCACAAGCTGATTGTTATAGAATTCTGCACTATTCAGCTGTCTTGGGTAAAAAAAAATCTAGTGCTTTGATACAGGAAAATGATTAAGAAAATGTTATTTTTGGGCCTAATTGTAAAAAACATAGGTTGTCTTGCATGCTGGCAAGGTTTGACTGTAGAGTTTGCAGTTTCCAAAAACAATTATTGGCAATTATTAGGTTTCACCCATACAAACAAGCTTGTGTAGTACCATTTTTTATACTCTTTTATCTTATGCTAAGCAGAACTGACGAGGAGGTAAAAGACTTACCGTGGCCTGAGGACATGAAATCTTCATATAGATCTCTAATATTGCACTGTGGTTGTGCCAGGGTTTTAAAAATTGCTTTAAAAAAAATAACAGAGCATAGATGACAGTGTTTAAGGTGTTTTTGGATTTGCATTCATGATCTAGATCAAGGGCATCATTTATTATCTGGCTCGTACATGCTGTGGTTTAGAGATGTCAGGGTTCTCTCAAAGGCAACAACTGAATTTCAGTTGTAGCTAGTATTAAATGGTCTTAATTGTTACAGCATCCACTACCTAGTTCAATGCTGTGCCAACGCAAGAAAACAATAGCTGAAACATGCCTGAAAATGGCCATCCAAGTTGTGTTTTAAAAAACAAAAACAAAAAACAAAACCACCAACAGACTACTCTTTCAAAGGTAATCTGTTCCAAATAACTATTACTGTCAGGACATTCTTCCTAATATTTAGTCAAAAAAAATTTTGGTACTTGAAATCCATTGGGTGCAGGACCAGTAAATACTACCTTCAACATCAGAAAAGAAAAAGCCTTGCTCCATACACTTCCTTGGAGTGTGGTGGAGTCTCCTTCTTTGGAGGTTTTTAAACAGAGGCTGGATGGCCATCTGTCGGGAGTGCTTTTATTGGGTATTCCTGCATGGAAGGGGGAGGACTGGATGGCCCTCATGGTCTCTTCCAGCTCTATGATTCTATGATTCTGTGATCCATCTTCCTCATGACAGACATTCAGATATTTTAAGGTTATTTGTCAGTTGTTGGTTCTTCAGGCAAAACATATCCCACTAGCTCATAAAGCATGGTTCCTTTTCAGGCCCAGTATCACAGTTGTAACCTTCTTCTGGACATATTCCAGCTTATTTATATTTTTGTTAAACTACAGTGCTCAGAACTGGACATGATATGTCTGATGAGGTGTGACCAGAGCATAGCAGGACTACTACTACCCCTGATCTGGACAAGATATTTTTGTTGATGCAGTCCAGAACTGCATTGTTTTTTGTTTTGCTACTATATCACACTGTTGACACATGTTTAGTTTGCAGTCTACTAAGATTCTCAGGTCTTTATCTCACATGTTATTGACAACTCCATTGCCACCCATCTTTTGTTTGTATGTACAGTACATCTGATTTTTCCTGCCTAAATGAAGAAATGAATAGTTATCCCTGTTGAAATTAATTTATTTGTTTCAGCCCGGTTAAGTTAAAGTCAACCAGTTAAAGTCATCCTGAATCCTGATTTTGAAATATTAGCTACCTATCCCACATTGCTATAATCAGCAAGTTTACACTTACATCATGAAATAAGATCACCACTGTTTTTCCTTTCCCATCAAGTCAACTTCTCCTTACAGCAACCTGATGAATGAGAGTCCTCCATGAACCCTGCCCATCAACAGCCCTCCTCAGGTTTTGCACATTCAGGACTGTGGCTTCGATTATTGAATCAATCCATCCATAACATTGTCTTTCTCTTTTCCTAGTGCTTTCCACTTTAATGAGCATTATCATTTTTTCCAATGTATCATTGGTTATCTCATGATACATTCAAAGTACAACAGCCACAATTTAGTTGCAATGCTCTGTCTGTCCCCAACTTGAGGAAGAGACTTCATGGATAGATCCAGAAAAGTTTTATTGAAGATCAGGTTGAACACAGGGTGCGTCTATATGATCATAAAAAAATCCATTTGGGGGGTAAAAAATACGAATAGGCTGTCGTTCGTATGCATACGAACTGCCCACATGATTTTTTTACCCCCCTAAACTCCGTGTGACTCCCTCTTCCCCAAGCTGGCTGGAGCGAGCAAGCCAAGCGGCGGTTTTAAATCTCTCGCCACTTTTTTTTAAAAGGTTCCTGCTTTGCGGACAGTCAGTTTTCCCTATTTACAATATAAAATAAAAATAAATAAACATATATTTCACAGACTTACTGGACTCTCGCTAGCTGGGAATCCAACATGGCAGGCGCTCCCAATTCCCCTCCATGCTAGCCCCGCCCCCTCTACGCAGCCAGCCAATCAGATTACACAGCCTGTTCGTATGTGTGCAAACGGACTGTACAGACCTGTCAGCCATCCGAACGGCATACGGATTTGTCATCGTGATCCGCTTTCCCTCCCAAATGCCACATGTGCGTATTTCAGTGTGGAAAACCACCACCCCCTCTTTTGGATGCGTGTGAATCCAAACGGCCGTGTGTACCAAAGCGCGAACTTCCACATGCCGTACATATTATTTAAATCATGTAGACGGGACCACAGTATCATAGCTTTTGCTAGAACTCAGGTTACAACATAGGTTTCAGTATTAAGGTCTCCTTACTTCCCCACTCCAAGGTTTGCCCACGGTCGGTTTAAGGAATTTTGGGGCCCCCTGCAATGCTTTATTTTGGGGGCCCCATATGTTTATCTCAGGTCAATGTAATCTAACCTATTCACAATACTGGTTATTCAGATTACAGTAGGACCCCCCGTATACACAGATTCATTATCCATGGGACACAAAACAGCACACCTACCATAGAGTCTTTCTAGAAAACGTGTCCTCTCTAGCCATTTTCTAGGTCCTCCAAGGCAACTCTATGGTATTTTAAACCAGAAGTCCCATTATTTTCAATGGTGTTCACACTATTATCCATGGTTTTCAGTATCCACGCCCCCCCAGAACCAAGTGGATAAGGGGGGCCTACTGTATTACATAATCTGCCACCAATAATTTAGTTTAGCAATTAACGTAATGGTGTAGATTTCCTCAAAGAAAAGAAAGAGTGGACTACAAGCTGAACATGAGTTAGCAGTGTTATGCAGCAACAAAAAAAGCCAATGTGATTCTAGGCCGTAATAATAGGAGTATAGTGTCTAGATCAAGGGAAGTAATAGTACCACTCCATTCTGCTTTGGTCAGACCTCACCTGGAATACTGTTTCCAGTTCAGGGCACAACAATTTAAGAAGGATATGGACAAGCTGAAATGTGTCCAGAGGTGGTGACCAGGATGGTGGAAGGTCTGGAAGCCATGCCCTATGAGGAGCGGCTTAGGGAGCTGGGCATGTTTAGCCTGGAGTAGAGAAGGTTGAGAGGTGATATGATAGCCATGTTTAAATGTTTGAAGGGATATCATACTGAGGAAGGAGCAAGCTTGTTTTCTGCTGCTGTTTGGCAGTGGAATACACTGCCTCGGAGTATGATGGAGTCTCCTTTTTTGGAGGTTTTTAAGCAGAGGCTGGATGGCCATCTGTTGTGAGGGCTTTGATTGTGTGTTCCTGCAGGGCAGAAGTTGATTGTATGGGATGGCTGTTGGGGTCCCTTCCAGCCCTATGATTCTATGATTCTAGGCTGCATTCAGAGCCTGGAATAGTTACTTTTCGATTACACCTCCCAGAATCCCCCTGCCAGCACACTTCTCAATGTCTGGTTGCATTGTTCCTTTTCCAGCATTCTCTAGCCCAGTGGTTCTTAATCTGGGATCCGTGATGTCCTCACAGGGGGTCCTCAAAGTCTTGAAGGCTGCTTGGCCCACCTCCTCCCTGTAATGGAGCAGCCATGTGACAGGAACCAAGGCAAAGGCTGGCTGGCTGGCTTGGCCTGCACATTGCTATTCAGTCCACTCCAGCAAACTTGCAGGAAGAAGCAAGAGTGCCTCTGAGGAAAAGTTTAATGGATGGTGTAATTGTATTGTTGTTGTTAGCTTATTAACAACAGGATTTGTTGTTAATTGTTGTTATTAGGATTTTCAATCTTGAGTTAAGTCTTGGGACAATAAAAGATATTTAAAGGGGGTCCCTGGTAAAGAAAAGGTTAAGAACCACTGCTCTAGGCCAATGCCTCTCACATAACACTAATGGGATATTGGTGTGTTTAGTGACAACAATAAAACCATTGTTCCCAGTAACATTACTCCAAATTTTTATTTATATTCTTTATATTCTTCTGTTTAAAAAGCTAGAGTGTTGTAGAAGTTTCAGCACTGCACTATGACTGTGGAGATCAGGGTTTGAATCTTTACTCAGCCATGAATACCCACTGGGTGACCTTGTGCAAGTCACACTCTCTCAGCCTCAAAGGAAGTCAAAGGCAGACCCTCTTTGAACAAACCTTGCCTAGAAAACCCCATGGTAGGTTCGCCTTAGTCAGAAATGACTTGAAGGCACATAGGCAAACACACACACGTTCCTTTTGCAGGTTGAACTCAGTTGTCAGCAAGGAAAGGAAGCTGAAGACATAGGGGGGAAGGGAGGGAGGGGAGAGAAACAAGACATGTTAAGAGCAGCTGGAAAGATGGGGTGGAGGGAATCTATGTGGAAGTAAGGAAGGAAGGAGCCTTTTCTGAAGAGAGAGCAGGGGAGAAAGAGAGGGAAAGAGACAACGCTCACCCTTCCCTCACCCCCCCCACACTCACTCACCCCTCTCCAACACATCCTTGGCTGGCTTGCATTTTGACATCCTGGGAGGAGGGGCAAGGGAGCAGCAAACTCCCTCCAGCTTCAGCTGCAGGGAGGGCAGCTCCTTCTTTCTCTTTCTCTTTTTCTTTCTCTTTCTCTTTCTAGTTTGGGAGACGCTTTGTTTTTGTTTTGTTTTTTAAAAGCCAGCAGGAGTGTAGGGCCCCCTAGCTTTGAGGCCCCCGACAGATGCTGATTTGGTGGTATGGTTAAGCCAGCCCTGGGTTTGCCAATGCATTCTTTCCCACACCACACCAAGCAGTACAAAGCATCTGAATGACCTTGGTTCCCACCACTCTGTCTGCTCCTGGTTATCCCTCACAACACACAAACCTCATTTCAGCATGGCTACACAACAGTTAAGCAATCCAACTAATGTGGTAGAGAAGCTTAATCTAAATGCTTCTATGACATTAGTTATTTTGGGTTCTAGTGAGAGTTCAGGCTTGATTTGCTCTCAGAATCGTTTATTTGTCTTTTTTTTGGGGGGGGGAATGTCATATCCACAGAGCTCTCCTCCAGCATCACATTTCCAATGAAATTATTTTCTTCCCATCTACTCTCTTCCTGCCCAGCTTTGAAAAAGCATATATAGAAGTCAGAAACATTATGTCATATCTGACTTAGGATATCAGTAGCAAAGCTGCCATCACTATAATCTCTATCTCATGGGAGCACATAATCCCATCACCATGGAAAGGTAGTGTCAAGATTACATTTCCTTTCTAATGTTTCAAAAGTGAAAGAGTGCTACAAGTCACTGACCTAAGGTTCAGAACACAGCAAAGCAGAAAGACCACACACTGATGACTTTAAAAGTACTCTATCTAAAAGAGATACAGTGGCATTGAAAAAAGAGCTGACGCTATTCCTTGTTACTTTGCAGTTGTAATGCAACCTAGGCCTTGTCTAATCCTTTGTCTGAAGGTATCACTCTTCCCTCAGACCCAGCCATCAAGGAGGCAGCTCACGCTTTGTAAATTTAATCACCAGAACATTTAAAGTAGTTGCAACATATTCGCATCATTAGAAACCCACTGTTCAAACTCAAGAAATCCATTGTTCAATCTTTGGAGATACTTGAATCCCATTGTTTCAACACATGAAATCCCATCACCTGAGGGCACATTTTTGGGTATAACAACTGGCCCAGAATCCTGCCTCATGGCACACAGATTCACTTCCTGGGAACACTATGTCTCTCTGTGTAGCCAGGTGCACAGATTTAGTTCCTGGGG
This sequence comes from Gambelia wislizenii, assembly GCA_030847615.1. Lineage (NCBI taxonomy): Eukaryota > Metazoa > Chordata > Lepidosauria > Squamata > Crotaphytidae > Gambelia > Gambelia wislizenii. The sequence goes on from JAUMIR010000004.1 coordinate 93,685,281, forward strand.
ATACTACGCCCCTCTGTGTTAGCCATTCCTGCTTCATCCACCCATGCTGCCAGTCTGCTCTACAATTTTCAGACGACAAGACAGGTGTCACATTACCTCAGAAAAACTCCCTATCTATTCCTCTGTAAACCTCTCTTCTTCCATTTCCTAGTATTGTGTGAATGCTTTATTGTATGGATGTGTGCATGATTGGTGTTATTATTTTAAGTCTTTAATAAATATTATTGCTAACTTCTCATCTGGCGTTTGTGTGTATGTCAGTTCAGAGTTAGTAGTGGTAAAAATGGGCATAAAGATCCTTTCTCTTGCCCCCTCTTGCAATGCTGTCAAGTTGCTGCTAATTTCCCAAAAGTATTAGAAACTCAATATTTGAATGGGAATTCCATGAGCAATTTGGGTAACACTGTGATGAAATGGGCAGAAGTCTGCACACACACTCCAGAACTCTATTTACTTAACATTACTACTTTATTAAGCAGAGAAGATGAAAGGAAATATGGAAGGGTTATTTTATATTTGATAACATCTGCACAGATTCTCGTGGCCAAACATTGGAAAAATGTCGATGTTCCAGATTTAGAAGATTAGACCCCAAAAATACAAGATATGATGGAAGCTGACAGATTTTCATTATTACTATCACAAAGATCCATGAACGTTGAAAAGGACTGGGTACCTGTAATGAAATATCTGGAGGACAGATGAATAAAAAGACTTTAGAAAAGCAAACTGTAATCCTACCTAAATAGGATGATTTCAAAAACTTATTAAGGTTCCCTCACCAAATACTACAATTCATTATATTTTTTGACTGCAAAAAAATCTTTTGATGAAAGACAGAAGTACTTTAGAGAACATAGAAATTTCTATTTTCCCTTGGTACATGTTCTATACATTTCAGAAGCTAGAAAAGAAGATACAATAACTATTCTGACTTGAAGAGTAGCCATAAGGAAGTATTAATGTATTCATTTAGTTTAGCTATATTGTATGTTGTGTTTGTATTTTGATGAGTCTGTTTATTAGGTGTATGTACTGTATGTGTTTTAGGAGAATTGTTTACAATGTGTATTTTGTAGTTTTATATTTTTTCTATGTTTTTTTTTCTTTTGGAATTTATTGTGTTGTGTCTTGAAATTTTTTTAAAAATTAAAAAACAAGAAGGTTGCACACAGGCTTGTATCAGTGAGCACCTACCCTCCTGCCATGCACCACACTCTCTGAAGCTGGGAAGGAGGTCCTCAGTATATGATCAAGGTCACATGCAGGGGTCCTTGATCCCATGCTGGAGCATTCTTCCTGGCTGCAGAGCGACACCAGAGGCAGCAGCCTCATTCAGCGATACAAGGTGGCATGCAGGTTCAGACCCTGCATTGCTGCCCCAGACCCATCCAGATTTTCCCGCATAACATGGGTTTTCTGGATCTTATCTTTGCCTTTATTTTCTAAAGCTGACCAACCAAAAAATAAATATTTCAAAACAATTCATGCTGAACTGTTTGAAATTCTAATGGTTGTCAATCATTTAGTGAACTTATAAAATGCTATTATTCCATTACTTAATATATATTGTTCATTTAAGCAGAGATTTACACATCCTGTGTGTTATGATTTATCCTTTGAATGTGACTGTGTTAAAATTCAGTAGTGGGGCCTGCTTGCTCAGACTGGATAAAGACAGACTTTTAGCAAGGAGGTCTCAGTTTAAGAGCTGCAACCATACAGTTCCTAAATTAATCTAAGGTATCTTGTTTGTTTTAGCCATGAATCGCTCATCTGATTGAGAAGAAAGAAGGGCTGTTTCTTTTCTAAATCACAGATGAGGAATCCTTCATGTGAGCCCACCCCTGAATGGAGGAGACATAGCCAAACCAATGCCCTACCAGCTAACATGTTACAGGTGTACACCACATGAGCAGGTGAAAATGCAGTTCCAGAGGCGTGATGACAGTTCTCTGCCCGTGGTCTGTTTATGCATCTGTTATACATTTAAAGAGGTTCCTTTTTACTGAATTATTTTAAAGATATTTAAGGCTTTGCAGTAAAACTTTTTAAGAGAACATATGTTGTAGAGGTACGTCGGTGGGTGGGCAAGAATGGCCTGCTTACCACAGAGGCTAGGGATAAAAGCCCTTCAGGAGCTCTGCATATCAGGAATCAGCCAAACTGGTTCAAAGATTTTTTGCTGCCATCAAGTTGTTCTCAGGAACTTTGGATAGTTCTGACAAAACAATACAAAACTGGAATATGCATTCATCAGTTTGTTTGATACCAATGGCTGACTCTGGACATACAATTTGACCCGATGTTTGTTTGCTGGCTTATCTATTACACTTGCATATCAAAGCTTACCAAATTTACCTTTTTGTTTTATTGCAACACCCTAAATCTTTTAGCTGACCTGGCCAGTGGTCTCACTGATGGGGAAATCTGGGAGTTCTGGTCCCAAAAAATAACTTTCCAATATTTGATATTATCCTTCTTCTATATCAGGAGTAAACAAACTTCAGGTTTGTGGGACTTACCTTGTTTTCCGTTAGAACCTTGAGATTCACCAGCTGAATATGCAAAACATATACACATAGAACAATTCTGGGCCTCGGAATTTATTGTTGAATACCAAAACCAACAGAGTTCATAGTCTTTCCCTACAAAAATTCACTCCCAGTTATGGCAAGCTTTCCTCATTTCAGTAGCAAAATTTAGGTAGGCGTGGGGAATCCATTTCATTTTGGCAAAACAATTTATGCTATTGGTGGGGAAACAGTTGTTAAGCAAGTGAGCATCTAAATCTTTGCCCATGTACTGCAAATTACCCAAGAACTCTTCTAATAGCTCCATATCTTAGGGGCAGCCAGTGATCTCTTGCCACAAGGGTTGTGAATCCAATCTTGGTTTTATGGCTATTCCTTCTGAAGCTGCTTCAAGTTGCATGGGCCCAACAGTGATTTGGCATGGGGAGAATTCCTATATAACCCAAAGCAGCAGTGGGAGAGGCAGTCATAAAAGTGAAAGTGGATTCCCCTCTGCCCCTATGGCAATGGATCCACTCGCTCCTCCTGCCATAACCATCATCCACTCATCCCTCTTCTGTGGTGCTCAGGAGAGTCTACATAGATTTCTACATACCCTCTTTCAGGCTTGTAGAAACTCTGGATTGACAGATTAAGATTGTAGACTACATTGTGACTACATCAGGGTTCACCCTGGGTGTAGGAATATTTGGTATCTATACCAAGCAGAGTGCAGAGAAGCCAGTACAATATGGCGATCTTTCTCTCTCTTTACTTCATTTTTCTTTTGTAAATACAAATATTGCATGTGTGCACCATGGTAAACAGTTTTTTAAAAAAATCAGCAGCAGCAGATTTAAAATTGCGAGTAAACCATTTGCAGCTGCCATCTTGGCTGGGAGACATGTGAAGTTTCGGGGGGCTCTTCTGACCATTAAAACAGGTCGCAGCGCTGAGAATTGTTGTTTCTTTGAAGGAGATCATACCCCCCCCCCGTATAGATGGGATCTAACTTTTGGGAGAAGTGGGAAGTGACCTCTACAGACAGGAAGGAAGCAAATAGACTTGAGCGTATAGATCAAAGAAAGAGAGAGAGAGGTGATACAAAAGGCCAGGCATGCTCTCTGGAGTTCTCTCTGTCACTAATTACTCTGTACAAGTATTGCCGCGGCTTAGTTTCCAACACTTGATAAACAAACATTGCTAAACATTGGACTGGTTTTAATGATTTTTGTATTTTTTATCTCTATTTTTAGCCCTAGAGATTATCAGATCCAACAAAAAAAACACATCAAAAGATCACTACAAGAACAAAACGGATGACCTTACCAGATAATGTCATCCTCCAGCATCCCAGGGGTGTAGCATGGCCATCAGTAAAGTGTCCCTTGCTTCTCCCCATCAATGAAAAAGGGAAGCCTTGGCAGTGGCAGCACTATGCCCCTGGAATGGCTGAAGGGTGCGGCGCCTGGTAAGGTCTCCCTTTCTGTTCTTTCAGCGATCTTCTGGCGCAGTTGGGAAGGCGATTTCATGTCACGTTCTCCTGCGTCTGATACTCTCCGCTATCACTATTTTGTTGCTTTGTTTTTCTTGTATATTTTTGTTTTTAATGTGGCAATAAAGTAAATGGTTTTGGAACCCCCCTTTTTTTAATAAAGGAGAAAATTCAAACAAGCAAATAAATGGAACTATTGTGTGATACTGTCACTTGGCCATATCATGCAAAAATGAATTAAAGTATGTAGGAGACTCCATGGAAGCCAATGTGTATTTCAACATATGGAAGCATTTTGGATTCATATGCCACCATTCATCCTATGGCACATGGAAAAGCTCTTTCCCCATTTGGATTACTGTAATGCACTCTACATGGGTCTACTTTTGAAACTGTTCAGAAAGTTTGGCAAGTTCAAAATGCTGCAGCCAGACTGTTTACTGTGGCTGGTTACAGGGATGATGTGACAACCCCCCCCCCACCTCACCCATTGAAAAAACTTCACTGGCTGCCAGTTTATTTCCGGGCACAATTCGAAGTGCTAGTTTTGCCCTGTAAAGCCCTAAATGGTTTGGGTCCACACTATCTGAAAGATCCTGTCTCCCTATACAGCCCAGTATGAGCTTTAATATCTGCAGGGGAGGGCTTTCTCTTGGTCCCACCACCTTCTCAGGCAGGTTTGGTGAGGACACAAGGAAGAGCCTTCTTCCCTGTGGCTGCTCCTAGGCGGTGGAACACCCTTCCATGGGAAGTTTGGTTGGCCCTTCCCCTGCACTTTCCATTGACAGGTGAAGATCTTTTTATCCAGGCAGGCTTTTGAGTTATAAATTCTATAGCAGTAGTATGTGTGAAGTGGTGTGCTGTATTTTATTTTTAATCAGTTATTTGTAATTATGCTTTAAATGTGTCTTTAACTGTTTTAATCATGGTTTTTAATATGTTGTTATTTAATTCTTTTTTAACTTTTGTAAAATGTGATTTTAATTTAATCTTGTTTTAAATTTTGGAAGCCACCTTGGATCCCATCCTGGAAGACAGGTGGGGTATAAATCCAATCCAATAAATAAATACAAACATTCCAAAAGGGGGAAGCTTCACTTGTCTAGTGAATCCCTGTTTATGATATTCTCAGCAATGCTCAGCAATTCTCACCTCGTGTGTAGGCTAACACCATTTGAATTTTATGGGAGTTGGGGAGAGGGGACATGGCAACAGCTATTACCATGAGGGATATGTACCAGCAGTGAAAACAACCTCAGCACGTTCAGCAGCATATGCTTCAGAGCATACTGTCTAACTTTTCACAGATAAAAACCTGGACATGTGTGGCCAAGCAACGTCAGAGTGTGGTCAAGCTGGTAAAAGTTATTAATGAGGAAGACCGCACAATCTAGGAGAAGCTGTAGCAATTTGCTTTTGCTTTCTGCCCCCTTCTCTGCCCCCTTCTCCCACCTGCTAAGTTACCTGAGTGCTAGCTACTTTTCTACTTTGAACTTAGGGGTCGTCTAAATGGTCAAAATAATTGTCATAGAATTCACTTGGAATTAGAGATATGGGTAAAATACAAAGAAAAGTTATTACCTATCATTTCTCTGCTAACTCCAGTGGTGGTTATGGAAAAATTTCCAGCAAACTTAAAGAGAGAATTGGAAAAGGGTTTAAGAGAAAAGAAAATAATAAAAATAGAAGAATGAATAAAAAAGACGGATAGAAGAGAACAAATAAAAGAGAGATTACATGGGTTAAAGATTTCCTGGTTCAATTGCATACAATTAGAACAATGAACAATGGAAAGGATAAGGGTAAATAAGGAATGTCGAAAATATACCAGATTTGAAGAGTTGATCATACAAAGAGAAAATAAGGAACAGAATGAAATAATAAAGGGTACCATTAGTGAATTATATAAATTATTGTTGAAAATTGAGGAACAAAGCAATTATTTAAAGGTAGTATGGGAGGATTGATCTAATGCAACCATAAGTAATCAGAGTTGGGAGAAAATTTGGGATTTGGGCATTTTGAAACATACCGTATGTCAGTAAGAATAAAAGAAAATTATTATAAATTGGTATGGAGATGGTACCTGATAACAGTAAGAATAAGTCAAATAGATCAAAACTATTCAATGTTATGTTGGAGGGGATGTCAAGAAAAAGGCACTTATGCTCATATGTGGTGGAGTTGTAAATATGTACAGAAATTTTGGCATATGGTATTTAAAGAAATAAGAGAGATAACAGAACAAGATTTAGAAATGTGTCTAGATATTGCTTTATTATGAATTTATGATAAGGTTAATTGTACCCAAGTTATAAAAGATCTGATTACAAATTTATTAACAGCAGCAAGATTAATGATACCTAAAATGGAAGATACAAGAAGATTACCAGATAGAGGAATGGTGTAGAGAAGTATGGGATATTGTTATTAATGATAAATTAACATGTAGATTGAAAGTTAAAAAAGGATTATGGAAAAGTTGTAAATTTGATGAAATATGGAAGCCATTTATAGATTATGTTTTTTTTAAGAAAAAGGGGGTACATACCTTTATTTATTTATACCCCACTCTTCAGCCACAAGGCTATCAGAGCGGCTTACAAATTGTTTTAAGCAATAGCTATTTACACATCTACACTGCATTAAACAGTTTCCAATGTGTGTTAACTAATTGCCCCCACAAGCTGGGTACTCATTTTACCGACCTATGAAAGGATGGAAGGCTGAGTAAACCTTGGAGCCCGCTGGAATCAAACTTGCAACATGGTGACAAAATAATTGGTATAGATGGACCTGGGGGTGGGGAGCACTTGCAGAGGGGCAGAGAAAAATTAAATCAATGTTAATAATTAAGATGAAAGTTATGTGTTCATTTTAAAGAAGAAGTATTATTTAAGAGTGTAATATGGTTGATATATGACTTTAAGATTATAATAAAAGAATTTTTTTAAAAAAGAATTCACTTGGAAATCGATATGTCTTAATGGAAATCCGTATTGATGTGTCACATTCAGAAGGGGACAGCTACAAACTCCATAAACTGCACCCAGAGAGCCTTCACAGCTTTTCTTGGAATTTTAAAAAAGATCCGTAGAGAACGTGCATGTCCACTTGTTAAGACAGTCGCATTCACATCACTGCGTTTTTCCATAGGAGGGGCAGCGCAAGCTGATCGGCCAGATAAGCATGAGGGCATGGCTTGCAAACAGGGCAAATGCCCGCTGCTGCCATGTTGGATTTTCGGCTTAAATCGGTAAGGTGATAAAACAGCTATCTTTTCCTCTCTTCCACTTTTTTCTTTTGTAAATGTGAAATATCACTTGTGCGCACCATGGTAAACATTTTTTTTAAAAAAAATTGACGGCGACGGATTTAAAAATGCAAGTAATTCACTTGCAGCCACCATCTTGGCTAGGGGGCATGCAAAGTTTATGGGGGCTGTAAAACCATTGAGACAGTTTGCAGCCACTGTGAATTGCTACTACTGCAGAGCAATCCATTTCCCCCCTCATATAGGAGATTTTCAGACAACACTGTTATAGTGTTACTATTCCACTTTATTTGCTATGGCTGCCTCCTCTTGAATCCTGGGATTTGCAGTTTAGGGAGAGGTATTTACAACTCTCAGCCAGGGAGCTCTTAGGCCTCACTAAACTACAAACCCCAGAATTCCACAGGAGGAAGCCAGAGCAGTTAAAGTGGAATAGTAACACTATAACAGTGTACTGTAGTCTGAAAATCTCCATAGATGAGCCCTTAGTTTGCAGCAATGGAAATAACTGAAGATGAAGGGAAAAGTGGGAGGAGAAGAGAGAAACTGGGACATTTTAAAAGCAGATTGGGATGATTGAGGATTAATTGGGACTATCCCTGCTGAACTGAGACAGTTGAAGGCTATACCAGAGGCTGGAACTGTCAGGCATTAATCTGTGCCAACTACCAATTCTAGAGCCTTCCTAGTTAATCTTTACTTCTGCTGCTATCTGCTCACCTCTCTCTCCAAATGAGAACAGGAAATGGGTGTTTTAAAGGAAGTCTCCTGATCCTCCCAAAACAACCTATCACACTATTCAGGACACACTGGACTTTATTAGACCACCCCCCGAAGAGTCTGTTCTTTTGGCAGCGTAGCTTTGCTGGTTTTATGCCAGCAAAAGAACCTCCTATGCTGCACCTACCTTGATTTCCCAGCAAAGGCTTCCCAGCAATGAAAGAAATCAAAATCCCACAGATTCTCACGAGAAGACTTGTGCAGGAAATTAAAAATCCAAAACCAAAAATAACACAGAAAAAGTTTTTAAAAGCACATAAACACACTTAAATACTTACAAGTAACCTGGGGAGGGGCATAAAAAGTATGTCACTTACCTGGATGTCGTGATCTCACCTGGAAGCGTCTGTGCCGGACCAGCCATTCATGCTGTATTCATGTGAGTACAATGGTGCGAGGTGTCACATGCCGACAATGCCGGCACTAAAGCGCCACAGGGGATCAATTGACGGCTTCAGCCATCAATAAAATAGGATGGGTTTGGGCCAGTACATAAACGTGAAAGGGCAACATTGCCTGATATGTGTACCCTTTTATGTTTATGTGATGCCATTATAACACCATATTTAGTGCAAGTGATAATGTCCATTGTCTTGAAAAGATGAGCTTTCAAGCAGTAGTATGATAGAAAAATTATAAAATACAAACCCCCAATCTGACTGACCCCCTACATCATAAAATACAAACCCCCAATCTGACTGACCCCCTATATCAGAGCACACCAAGCCTAATAAGTTTCTGGCCTATGAGACATGATGCCTTGGTTTTTCAGAAAATAAAGCAAGCCATATGAGGCAAAACAAGCTTGCAAACAATGTTCTTAAGAAAAGTCAATATTCTTAAATCAAAAACAACATTCTCAAACTAAATAAGCTGACAAACAGTTTAAAAATAGGAACATTATTGCAAGTTCAAAAATCCTTAATTGGTTTGTTTCTAATGTAAACCAAATGGCCGTTCTGTCAAATATTATGAATTTGCCTCTGTGTTTTGATAATCTAGGCAACACATGTGGCATATAATTAAGTAATTCCATAAACCGTAACCTAAAACATTGTCTTGGCTTTGAGCTCAGAGACGAGGTAATGGGCTGAAGGTTCTGTTGTTCTTCATTCTGCCCTCAGACAAGTACAGAAGCCAGGGAGACAGAGGCAGGGTGAAGACGACTTAAGCCTTTACCCTGTTTGGTATCACAATTGTGTCTTGGGAGGGTGTTCACTAGATCGATGAGATTTTCCCCCCATGCTTCTTTTAGTCTGTATTTGTTTTAATTTTGTAAGCCAGCGCTTCTTGAACAATTTTATATGGAGGACTGGCATTTCCCCTCCCGAACTGCCAGTACCACAGTTATATCCACTGGCTACAACTATGGACTTTTTCAGACAAGGGTTACCATGCAAGAAGCTTATGGAAGAGGTAAGGTGCTGTTGGGCGGCAGGGGGTCCATTTTGGATGATGCCATCCCTCTCTCGGCATCGTCCATGTACAATTGGGGATAGCCGCACCATTTTTTACTCATGGAAGTTGTCCATGAGTACAATATGGCACAGCTGTCTTCAATTGTACATGGAACTGACATGGATGATGCTGAGAGAGGGATGGCATCTGAAATGGACCCCCTGCTGAGCAACAGCGCCTTACCTCTTCCATAAGCTTCTTGCATGGTAACCCTTGTCTGAAAAAGTCCTATGTCTTTCTTCCCTGGAAACATATCAATAGCTTGTAGACTAGCACCAGTCCATGGACCAACAATTTAAGTAGCACTGTTGTAAACAAGCTTGAGTCTCAGTTCTGGAGGAAAGGCATATAAATAAATAAACAAATAACCTAAGCAAAATGTTCATAAGCAGGTCAAAGCATTGTCACCATTATTTTGCCACTGGTATGAATGCTAAGGGTCTGAGAGGCTTATTGCACACTGAAATACAGTGGCAGGGCAGTTGGAAGGTCCTGCCTTTCCACTTAGTAAAAAGACGTGGTTTTACCACCATCTTCCACAGAACTGGAATGGCACAACAGCAGATGAATGATGACATCATGCAGTAAGGCAGCATGGAAAGCGGAACCTTCTGGCTGCCCTATCACTTTACTTCGGTGTGTGAACAGTATTTTTTTTCAAGTGTGATATTCCACCTAAATAAATTTTTAAAGAAAAAAATGCTGTTTTATCGCCTCAGCACATGATCGCTAAGGCATGGTGGTTCTGGGTGCTTGCCTTGTTAGCAAGCTCTGCCCCCTGTGCACATCCGACCAATCAGCTTTCCACTTCTGCTTTTATTAGGAATGTGAATGAATGCGAATCAGATTGTCCCAATGAGCAGGAATGCACATTCCCTGTGGAGCTTTTTAAAAACTTCAGGGAAAGCTGTAAAGGCTTTTCCTTTGGAGCTTTTGGTGGGTTTGGCTCCTCTCCTTTTGAACATGGTGGATTGATGCTAGATGGCATTTAGACAAATCGTATTCTCCTCAAATTCCACGAGGAGTATTTTCATCATTTAGACAACTCCATAGTAAGTTAACACTATGTAGGTTTTATTGATTTAATGGGTCTAGCTGGGATTAGTGATTGAAATTGGCCTAATGCTTTAAACGAAAATGGAAAATATGAGGCCCTCCCAAGGTTGCTAAATTGCAACTTGTAGTCCACTGCTCAAACCACACTGACTCTCCACTACTACTTAACCCAACACAATCTTAAGTGGTAAGGCAGAAATTGAAACACTGGCTGAGCTAAATCAAAGGAGGACCATCCACTGACAGAATGGAACTTGGAAGGGCTAATCTCCGCTCTTCACACCAGCCCCTGGTACATCCTCCAAGCCTACCCCAGATGGCTGGGAAACCCTCTGGAACTGCATTTCAGGTGGCACTGAGAATTGTAGGGTGGAGGGGAAGAACGCTGTATCATACTCACATTGTAGCATCAGCACACTGTTGGATTTAGGCCTTTAAATATAACTTTTTAGGTGTGGATTCCTGAAGAGACAAAACATGGATCAGAGTTTCTTTTGTTCAATCTGTTTTTAATTGTTTAAACCTGTTTTACTATTTTAACTATATCTGCTTTTTCTTTTATTTGAATGTTATTATTTGTTGCCCTGAATGTCATTTGGGGGAGAAAGACGAGGCAGATTTAATAGTTTAATAAACAAACAAACCATGGTTCATTAAGTTTATTGAAGCCCAGGAAACCTAGATAAATTAATTATTTCCCTCATAAATATGAGAAATCCTGGAAAATATTGAGAATTAGTTATTGGCATTTGCCCATGTCATAGCCTCATTTGGTCAGTGACACACTTGTCAAACCAGGATTAACTTTCAGAAATGCATTCCTCACTGATTTGTCTGCAAAACATGTTCCTACATTGACTCAAGAGTATTAAGCTATAGAATCCATATTTGTTGCCAAGGATTCTGGTGCCGTGTCAGCACACAGAAGCAGAGAACTTGGCCCAGAATACACCAAGTATGTTGAAGTACATTCCTAGAATGGGGAAAACTAATAAAGAATCACAGAATCAGTACACTGGGAGGGATGGCAAGAGCCATCCAGTCCAACTGCCTCCCAAGCAAGAACACAAAACTAAAGCATTTCTGAAAGATGCCCATCCAACTTCTCTTTCAAGCCCTCCCAAAAAGAGTCCTCCACCCTCCAAGGCAATCTATCCAACTGTAGAACAGCTCTTGCAGTTAAGAAGTCCTTCCTAATGTTTAGGTGGAATCTCTTTTCTTGTAACTCTAATCCATTGGTTTGTCTTCTAAAAGAAGGGACTCTTAAATGAGGGAGTCCCTTCTTTTAGAACTCAAACCAATGGATTCAAGTTGCAAGAAACATTTGCCCATTATTTAGACTCTTGCATTCACACTGTGCAATGACCTCTTGATCTCTTCCTTTCAATACAGAGATGGTCATTCCCCCAGGGAAGGCAAATTCAAAAGGTTTTGATATCATATTAGTTAAAGAACAAAGAACTGCATAAATTTTGAATGTCCTTCAAGGTGATAGTGTTAGCAGTGGGGAGAGAACTGAGATATCAACCCCATTCACCAGACCCAGAGTCTATAGGCGAAACACCAGTCCTTAGGATCCTGAATCCCTGTATAAAGGCATCTGCTTATCTTTGGCCAAAGATAGTTCTTACCCTCAAACAAAGACCCACGCAGTCAGTGTCAGGTGCAGGCAATGAAGAACAACTTTATTACTGGAAGCTAAGATTTTATAGACCCCGCTCCTGGGTCTTGTACACGCGTTAGAGAGAAAGGTTCTCATGAGCTCATCCAGTTTAAGTAGCAAACTTCAGCTAACATATTAGTAAGGCAATTGACTATTCATGTGCTTATGCAGGCTTTGTAAACCGTCTGAGGGCTCACACTAAGACTCTAAACTATCTAGTCCATGAGCTGCTCTTCGCCGATGATGCTGCCCTTGTTGCCCACACAGAAGCAGCTCTGCAGCGCCTAACGTCCTGCTTTGCAACAGCTGCAGAGCTGTTTGGGCTAGAAGTCAACCTGAAGAAAACAGAAGTTCTTTACCAGCCTGCACCACAGGACGAACACCACCATCCCCACATTGCCGTCGGCAAATCTGTGCTCAAGTCCGTTCAGCAGTTCACCTACCTGGGAAGCATCATCTCCTCAGATGCCAAGATTGACAAAGAGATCGATCACAGATTAGCAAAGGCATATAGTGCATTTGGAAGACTTCACAAAAGAGTCTGGAGCAATAAACACCTGAGGCAAAGCACAAAAATCAGTGTGTATAGAGCCATCGTACTGTCTATCCTCATTTATGGATCTGAAACATGGGTCACCTATCGCCACCACCTACGACTCCTCGAGCGCTTTCATCAGCGCTGTCTACGCACAATCCTAAATATACACTGGACTGACTATGTGACGAATGTTGCTGTCCTTGAGCAAGCAGGGACCACCAGCATTGAGGCCATGATATTGAGAACTCAGCTGCGCTGGGCAGGGCACGTTTCTAGGATGGAGGACCATCGCCCCCCAAAATACTACTCTACGGTGAACTCGCCACGGGTCAGCGTAAGAGGGGCGCTCCAAAAAAGTGATACAAAGACTCCCTGAAACAACATCTCAGGCTCGGCCAAATTGATCACCAACAGTGGTCCGCCCTGGCCTCACATCAGGAAGCATGGAGACGCACTATCCACAATGCTGCAGCCTTATTTGAGAACTCACGACGAACAAGTCTTGAAGAGAAACGACAACGCAGAAAGAATCACAACCCAAAAACATCACCCGAGGAGACCTTCTGCTGTGCTTTTTGCAACCGGACTTGTTTATCTCGGATTGGCCTTTTTAGTCATCAGCGCGCTTGCAGAAAGCGTGGGATGAGTCCTTCCTGAATCTTTGTTTGCGAAGGAAAGCCAGAGAGAGAGGGGCGGGGGACTATCTCTCACATACACAGTCAAGGTCTACCACAGTTTTACCATTCTCAGCAAAGATGGCTTTACTTTGGTTCATTTCATTACCAACTAGTACTTGTTATTGATCAATATATCAGGATGCTCTGTCATTCTATAGGATATCCCACTCCAGCTATGGCTAACCATGCAAGTTTCTAATAAAGCAAAGCAGCATTATGGAATTATGAATACAGATTTGTGTTTCAGCCTTCAATAGACTGGCTTGACCAATATATGCAAAATAATGTATTGACACAGTGACTGGGGGTTGATATGTAATATCACTCAGTGAAAATTAATTGAAGATTAATGTAATTTTCTTTCAAGTCAAAGGTAATTGGTACTGAAAGGTTTATAAGAGTCAGGAAAATGAACATTTCCTGTTGTGGTTTTTGTAACATGTCTCCAGTTGCAGCTGGGTTAGTAACTTAGGCATGCACATGTACGTATAACATGCGCTATTCTCAGTACTATATCAGTCCTGAAAGGTAAAATGAAACCTATTCTCTCTTTGATTGGTAGGACACCTTTTTCTTTTTTACTCTACAACTCAAAAGCAATCTGCTACAAGTTTAGAAAAAGAGCAGACCATTTTAAATACAATTCAACTTCCTTCCCTTCTCTTCCTCCTACTCGGTAGGTGGTGGTGGTGGGGAGGATTTTTGTTTGATGTGGCCATTAGTTAGTGATGACACCAAGGCTTGTCCTCACTCTAATATGGGTTATGTTCACTCTGATTTGCTCCTTCTCCTGGCATGTTTGTTGCCTCTAATCCAAATCAGTACTGGGATGGAGAGTCACCAACCTCCCTAACCCAGGGCTAATTCAGTTTTGGAGTGTGTGTGTGGTGTGTGACATGTGATACACTTCAGATAATGCTTAATGTTTTAGGTTTGTGTTACGGTTCAGTCACATGGAGTGCAATTGACAACAAGCCCACATTTAAAAAAAAAATGGGTCAGAGGAGCTTGGAGGATTGATGGGGGCCTTGAGGGGCTGCAAAAGTGAGGTCCAAGGTTGGCTTATGGCCTTTGGGCTGTACTTCACCCATCCCTGGATGACATACATCAAAGACATGTATGCACATATACATTTTTGTACCTCTTCAACCTATGCTTTGCTTCTAATTATTAATGCATGTGTACTGTATTAGGACCTCCTTGAAGAAGGACAAACAAATATTTCTTGGCTGAGCTGCACTGGGCTAATTTGTGAAATAGAACCTTTTTAAATCCTGTACATAATTTAACTGGGACTGAGAGGGAAATCAAAACTTTCAGAAAAAAGAAAAGTTACTTTATTGGATTATATTACTCAGAATTGTCCAGCCAGCATGGCTGGCCACTATGCTGGCCAGGCAGCAACTTGTGGTCCAAAAAGTTCTTTCCCATGTTCTGTTGGGAACTCAATAGGCCCTTTAGCTTTGCAATGGTGTTTAAGTAGGGCCCAAATGCAAATCTCTGTATAGATGAAATCAAAATAATTTTTTACCAGGATATTTAACTTTGACTCACAGTATTTGTCCAAGGAAAAGATCAAGTTATTTTATTCTCAAACTACAAAGGAATAATAATAATAAAAGAAACATTGGACACAGTCTCTTTCCTGAACACATAATGGAGATGTTTCTCCCTTTATTTTTTTTCTCCAGCTTTGCTTTTTTAAAATATATTTTTATTAATTTTATAATCACACATTATAATATCGAATCAATACTTATTTAGTATAACACATTAAATTACCATAAACATCACAATTTTTCTATTAATTGATTTCAGAAGTTAACATAGATTCTTTACTATGATTCTTTTCAAGAATATTAATTCCCCTACCCCCCCCCACCTCAGTGCTCCCCCTCACCGGAGCCATTATCCCTTACCTAATCTTTCCAGAATCTCATTTCTTCTCGTGGAGGTAACCTCCCATCTTTTGTCTGTAATACTTTTTTAACAAATACTTTCCAAATTTTATCAAAATCACTTTCTTTCCAACTTCCTCTTCTTACTTTAATTCTACATGTTAACTTACCATTTATTGCTATCTTCCAAACTTCTTTATACCACTCCTCCACTTGTACATTTATTTGCATTTTCCAATGTCTTGCTATAATTAATCTTGCTGCCGTTAATAAATTTGTTATTAAATCCTTTTCTGCTTGGTTCCCATTCTCTCCATTATAAATTGACATCAATACTATTTCCTTTCCTCGGTTTCCTTTCTATATTTCTATTCAGAATATTCTCTATTTCTATAAAAACCATTTCCCAAAACTGCTGTACAAATTTACAATTCCACCACATATGCATATATGTACCTATTTCTTGAAATATTTCTCTCCAACAATATTTAGAATTATTCTTTTCTATATGATGCAAACTTGCTAGTGTCAAGTACCATCTCCATATTATTTTATAATAATTTTCTTTTATCTGTATCGACATATTTTTAGATGTCTTTGTTTCCAAATCTTATCCCATTCATGATCTCCAATTTTTTGTTTCAAATTTTCCTCCCATATTCTCCTTAAATATTCCCTTTTATCTTTTTTATCCTTATTTTTTATCAATATTTTATATAATTCACTTGTAATACCTTTCAAACTTTCATTATCATCCCTCTTTTCACCTTTTTTCACCAAATTTTCAAATTTTGTAAATTCCCTTGTTTCTTTATGATTATTTTTCCAATTTTTTATCCATTCTTCTAACTGTATACAATTAAACCATGAAATTTTCATTCCACATAATTTCTCTTATACTCCCTTTCTCATTCTATTTTGTCTAGTCCTCTTTTCTTTAATTCCTTTCCTATTTCTTCCTTCAAATTATTTGAGAATTTTTTCCCATTATATCTGGTGTTAATACTGAATCAATAGGCAAAAATTCTCTCTTATATTTATACCATATTTCCCATATATTTTGCAAAAATGGATTCTCAATTCCTTTAATTTCCTTTTTTGTAAAATTACCAAAAAATATGTTCCATATTCTCTTTTCTATTCACCCTGTTTCTGTCTCTAACCATTCTAAATCCCTCTGTCCTACAATTCCTTCTATAACATATCTCAATTGATTAGCTTCATAATATCCTTTTATTTTTGGAAGACCAAGTCCTCCCTCCTTCTGTGATATATACCAAAATAATTTATTTAATCTTGTCCTTTTCCCTCCATTACAATATTTATTCAACATATTTTGCCATTTTTTCAGTTCTACTTCTGATATTTTTATTGGTAACATTATAAACAAAAATTTTAGTTTAGGTAATATTTTCATTTTAACTAAAGCTACTGTTCCAAACCATGATAGTTGAATATTTTTATATTCTTCCAACTTCTTTTCCATTTCTTTCCTTAATACCATAATATTTTTCTCATCTAATTCTTTTAAATCTTTTGTAATATTTATTCCTAAATACTTAATATTACTTTTTAATATTACTTCTATTTTTTTCTCTTTTACAAATATATTTTCTTTTTCCTTAGTATAGTTAAACAACATCATATCTGATTTATTCCAATTAACCTGTAAGCCTGTCATCTCCCCAAATACTTTTAAATGTTATTTAATTTTTTCTATTCAATTCTATTCAATTAATCAAATCCTTTTTCTATTCTATTCAATTAATCAAATCCTTAATTGTTAGCAATGTATCATCAGCAAACAAGCTTATCTTATGTTTTGTTTAACTATACTAAGGAAAAAGAAAATATATTTGTAAAAGAGAAAAAAATAGAAGTAAGATTAAAAAGTAATATTAAGTATTTAGGAATAAATATTACAAAAGATTTAAAAGAATTAGATCCTTTAATATATATTTATACATACAGCTATTCATTCTCTTTGCCATTATTGCTGATAATAACTTTGCATCTTGATTTATCAATGATATAGGCCTGTATGTTCCCAGGTCCATCAAATCCTTATCTGGCTTTGGTATCAATATTATCAATGATTGTTGCCATGATGGAGGGACTTTATCTCCCGTTATTATATTGTTATATAATTCTAATAATTTAGGTATTAACTTCTTTTTAAATACTTTATAATAATCTGGTCCTAACCCATCCATTCCTGGAGCTTTCCCACTTTTTATATTATTTATTGCTTCCTCTACTTCCATTTTCATAATAAATGGTTTTTCTAATAAATCCCTGTCTTCCTCTTCTATTTTAATCTTCCAATTTTCCCCTACATATTTTTCTATTTGTTTAACTGATTTATTCCCTGACTGGTACAGGTCTTTATAAAACTCCTCAAAAATTGTTAGTTTTTCCTTCATTGTTCTACACATTTTACCTGTTTTATCTCTAATCCCATTTATCATATTTTCCATTTTCTTCTTCTGTGTGGATCTATCCAACATTTTTGAATTTTTATTACTAAATTCAAAATACTCCCTTCTTAAATAAATTAAATTTCCCTGTACTTCATCTACTTCCATTTTATCCAGTTCCTCCCTCTTTGCTCGTAACTCAATATAAGTTTCTTTTTCCTTGTCTAATATATATTTATTTTCCAATAATTCTATTTCCCTTTCTAATTTCCCTTTTCTTTCTTGTTGCCTTATTTTTTTAAGTTAAAGGTTTTCTCCAGCTTTGGCGACTTGTAATCAGTCTGGACTTTGCTTTCAGAGAGGCTCCTGAAATAGCGAAATTAGATTCCCACTGACTCAATATAAAAAACACATTAGCAGAAATGGCCTCATATGAAATGGATTGATCCATTCCTGGCTTTTACTCCAGAGTATTAGAAACATCCAAAACAAGGATAATCATATATTTAATGAAACATAGCAGGTACATAAAGATATTGTTGTTAACTTCTGACTTCAGCTGCAAGATCTGAGCAGGGCTGCTGCTGATAGGGTGACTGGGAAGTGTCTCATTCATAGAGTTGCCATAAGTCAAAGTTGAGTTGACAGCAGTTAACAACAACAATTAAAGCTTATCCCTAAAATGCATACTTAAAACTCTCTCTCTCTCTCTCTCTCTCTCTCTTTCTCTTTCTCTCTCTCTCTCTCTTTCTCTCTCTCTGTCATAGAATCATAGAATTGTAGAGTTGGAAGAGACCACAAGGGCAATCCAGTCCAACCCCCTGCCATGCAGGAATACACACAATCAAAGCATCCCCGACAGATGGCAATCCAGCCTCTGTTTAAAGACCTCCAAGGAAGGAGACCCCACGATGCTCTGACAGCTCTTACTGTCAGAAAGTTCCTCCTAATGTTGTGTGTTTGTGTTTGTGTGTGAGAGAGAGAGAGAGCGAGAGAGTGAGAGAGAGAGACTATATTTAATATACAGTGGCTCTATTGGCCTTCTTAGGGGTTGTATAGACAATGAGAATACTCCTCATAGAATGCGAGAATACCTTTTGTCCCAAAGAGAAGTGAATGAGATTCATAGTATTAGGAAGGAGGGGGGCAAAAAACTCTAATTACTGCATGGTAGAAGCCTTTGCAGCTTTTCCTGAAGTTTAAAAAATAATGTAATGTTTGGAAATGCACATTACTGCTTGTTTGGACAACCGATTCACATCACAGAGCATTCTTGGCAAGGGCAGAAGTGGAAAGCTGATTGGTCAGATGTGTGTGTGGGGTTTTGCTGGCAGTTAAGTGGCTGCAAGCACTATTTTGGAGTTTCACATTGCCAATTGTGCTTTTTTTTTTCTGCACTGAGGTGACCAAACAGCTTTTTTAAGGAAAAGGTCATTACTCTGCAGCAGCAACAACTTGTTGAGAATAACAATGCAAGTAATTCACTCTCGGCCACCACCTTGATTCACAGGCATGGCTGCATGTTAATCTCAAACACAGATAGCTTTGCATATCAGCGATTTTGCCAAAGGACTGTGGAGACAAATAAATGCTGCTTCAAATTTGCATTAATGTGCAGCACTCTACATTATATTTTCTTGTCTAGTCAAGCCCTTAGTGTCTTAGCTACACTCATTGACTCCTTCCTAACATTTACACTAGAAGCCATCAATGGTAAACCTACATAAAGACATATGAATCATGCTGGATCTATCTAATCCAGCATTCTGTTCCTCCATTTGTCAATCAAATGCCCCAATGTGAAGTTCATAAACCTCTTGCTCATGCTGCCTAGTAATGGGTACTTAGTGATAATATACTAGAAGCAACACACAGTGAACTGATACCGAAGAGAAGACATGGCCATCATTACTAATAATTAGACACTGATAGCCTTATTCACCATGAAATCGTCTAACTCCCTTTAAAAATTGTCTGACTTGGTAACCTTACTCGACCTTGTGAAACCCATAGTTTCACCAAGTACTTCTTTTTATATGTTTTAAATCTTCAGCCATTCAGCTTCAGTGAAAATTGGGGACTATCTACTTTCTCTGCATGACATATACAAGAGAGTTGCTCATTTCCAACTCTGCCTCTTTTCCAAATCTGCAAAATGTTTGTTGAGATCCAGCAAGCAATCCAAAGTGTACACCATATCCTAAGTGTGGTTGTTCCATTGATTTATATAAAGACATTATGACATTAGCTTTCTTGTTTTTATTTATTTACCAATAATCCCAAATATGGCATTTTCTCCTCCTCCTCTGGGTGTGCACACTCCTTTTCCTTGCTCTATCTGCCATAACCACAAGTTCCCTTTCTATTACACAATTATGTCAATAGGAATACATTGGATGCCCCAAAACTGCTCCAATTTTTGAAATCAATTTTAATAGCATTGTGTTCATTTTCTAACATGTGGTTATATCCTGTTTTCATGACTTGTAGGCCCACCCAGCAGAAATCTTCACTAGAGAAGAAAGACTGGACATAGGCATGTGGTCATCATTGGACTGTGGTCACTGAGTTCTGTTCAAAAAAATCCAGATAATTTTTTTCCCAACATTTTCTTCAACTTCAATTTCCAGTGCTAACTGGAAATGGCTCCCATTGGTCTCAGTTAATGTATTTCCAAAAACTTTATACTTAGGATCAGGGAATCTGTTTAAAATATTCTCATGAAGTATTGATTGAGCTGTAAATGTGTGTGAAAGCCATGGGAAAATACAGGCTAGGGCATAGGGCAAATTCCTTTAAAAGATGGGGAGTCAAATGAAGTTTTGTTTCTGACATAAAGTTCTAAGCACATGGGGGAAAACACTTGGAAAACTTTTTACTAGAAAATCACCACAACTGTCTTCTCAGTAAAAGTGTTTAGGGATAATTGGTAAACAATGCATTTCAGCTTCCATCCTCACTAAAATGTGATGCCCATATTTCCAGTTCCAACTGTGCTGAATCTGCAACCTCTTGAGAAAATCGCTTCCAGAACTGTATCCTAACATGTACAAAATTGCAGCTCCTCAAAGCTCTTGAGGCTGGAACAAAATCACTTTGTAGACGGTGAATGAGGATTAATATTGCAAGGTTCAACAGCAGTGGGCCTTGTAAACGATAATTGATTCTTCTTTGGAAACAAGTCATTTCCCAGAAGACCATGAGAAAAGGACTACATGAGGAAACGGGGAGCCACCCATTCCGTAACCTTTGCAGCATGTGTTCATCTTTTAGAAACAAGTCCCTTGTTCTATGGGGGTATCTATAAATTACACACAGGAGTCTGTGTGGACGTGTATGGAGACATATGGAGACCTTGTGTTCCCAAATCACTCTTTCCCTCCTCCCTTTGTAATTTACAGTGATTCCCTTGTTGCTGTCTTGTCTGGCCATTAGATTACCAGGGGGAGTATTCTCCTGATTTATTTGTTATGAAACCTGAACAGGAGCATATTGGTATGAAGGGCGATGTTCATTTGAGAGAGGAATGTTATTTTTAAGGAGCTTAACATGACTCTGTCACAAACACCTTTGTCCCAATAGAGGGAAGGCTTTCTGAATGCTTTCTCAAGCAGATCATGAGTGTAAATTGTCACTAAAGTTGGAGGGATGGGAAACTCAACAGCATGGCCTTGCAATAAGGCTAGGGATGATGGTTAGAGAAGGCTCCTATAAAGATTATGACATTCTAACAGGACAATCCTATGCATGTTTATTCAGCTGTTAAGTTCCATTATCTTTGGAATATTGTTCCAAGTAACGTTAATGGTGGTGTGTTCATGTCACAAGATGTGGTTTAATCTTGGCTTCATGATTCAGAGCAATGCCTCTTAAGCTACCTGGGGGACCAGGCGGGTTCCTCCCCCCATGGGCCAAGGATTGGCACCATGTTTGTGCCCATTAATTACAACTGTTTCTTTCTTTCCTGGAAACCTGCTGCAGATCAACAGCACTGCTCCATGGACCACCACTTTGAATAGTATTGATTTAGAGCTTACTTCCTGGTTACTGTGTTTGAGTCATTTGGGAGTTTGGGGGACGTTTTAGAGTTTGGGGGTACTACTGCTTCCACTGTCTAGCAGGAACCAATCCCAGCAGGTGAACCAGGTTAGCATGTTGAAACAAAAGTGACAAGCTGTCTTGTGTCACTAATCAATGTATTGTGGCACTTTTGTTCCATTAGATGTAAAAAGCTACTTTTAAGTTGCAGTTTATTGTCAGTTTGCAGTTATGAACTGTATTTTATGATGTTTTACCTTTCTTTTATTGTAAGATGCCTTGCCATGTAGAACAGAAATTTATTTAAATCAAAAATGTAAGTCTGAAGAGTATCTAGGTTTATGTTTTAGAACTGCAACACCAACAATGCTATCATCTCAAGCACATCTGCTCTGATAAAAGTCCCACTGAATGAGGAGACCTCAGAAGGCAGAACTCTCTCCACATTTTATGCCTATGGACCTTTCTCTTAACCCATGAGATCAGCTGGATTGGTAGAGATCTCCCTCAAATATTTTTTCAACAGAGCAATGCTTCGCATGTTTACTCAGATGTTTGTTCTATCTATGTTTTCTTCAGCGGGGCTCACTCCAAAGATATATAGATTGCAGCCTTAAACAATTAATTAATGAATCAATTAAATGATGCAGCCCTAATCTGTAGTAATAGGAACCCATCTTGTATTGCTTCAGATCATAGAATCATAGAATTGCAGAGTTGGAAGAGACCATGAGGGCCATCCAGTCCAACCCCCCCTACCACGCAGGAAATTTTGATCAAAGCATCCCAGACAGATGGCAATCCAGCCTCTGTTTAAAGACCTCCAAGACCTCACTGGTCCTTCTAGCTTAGTATTCCCTGCACCACACTGACTAGCATTGTCTCTCTAGGTTTAACCAATTTCCCTCCCAGTCCTACCTGGAGATGTGTGGAACTGAACCTGCAACCTTTGTATTATTATTACAGTTGGCCCTCCACATTTGCGGGTTTAAACTTTGTGGATTTGATTATTTGTGGACTTTTTGCTGCCACCTCCACTGCTGCTCTATGCCATTTTTAATAGGGACTTTAGGCCTCGCAAGACTGAGAGAGACTGTGAACATGCAGCAAGGCTTATAAGTCCCTAATAAAAATAGTATAGGTCAGCAGCAGACGTGGCAGCAAGCCCCACCAGCAGTTCTGCTTGCAAAGGAACCCTGATGCCTTGAAGGCATCCATGGTGTGTTGATCTTTGGATTGTACTTTTTGTGTGAGTTAAATATGTGTTGGGGGTGGGCTAGAGATATTCATGGTTTTTCCATTTATGAGAGGTCCTGCATCCTTAACCAGAGCAAATATGGGGGGCCAATCATCATAATCTTCAGTAGTAAATCACATAATAAAATAATAGTGATGATGCCTATAAAAGTATATAAGTACTTTAAATAAATGGAGATTTAATGGCCATGGAAAAACAAAACAATTAGGGTTCTGGGATGATGGGTGTTCTGACAACAAATCCAAACAGGTAAAACATCTGAATGGAATTGCTATAGAAATGATTGTACAAAAAGTGAACAGTGACACTACTTGGAACATGCCACACTATCTGATAATACCTCATTGACTCCTGTATTTTGGATAGATTCTGAATCACTGATGGACCAAAATTCCAGCCAGGAACATCTGGTTGACTGTGAAAATGAACAATAATAATATAATGCAAAAAAGTGGAGAACTAGAGCAAAAAAATTATAAATCTGACATCACTGTAAGTTTTTCAAACTGGGAATCGGCTCATGGCCTACTGATTTTGCATCCATTATGATCATACTTGTACTGCTGTGAAGCTTGTCCCACAACCTCATTTAATATGTCTCATTTAATTAAAACAAATAGCATCTTGGGGGGAAGACTCAGGCTTGGAACCACAGAACATAAAGGAGGGAGATTTAGGCCTTTTCAGACGCCACCCCCCTTAATATTCTTTTGCTAACATTAATTATGTGGTTTCTATGCTGGCAAAAGAACCTCTCCCCACCAGACTTACCTTGAGCAGCATCAATGAGGCTTCCTCAGCAGTAATGGAGCACAAATGGAGCTCCCTTTGCTTCCAGGGTTGGGATCTCACTGATTCTGATGAGAAGATGCTAGTGTGGGAAATTAAAAAACAAAAACAAAATAAAGACACAAAAAGTACAACAAAGCACTAAAACACACTTTTAAAGTCCCACACACACATGGGAGGAGGTCATAAAAAGAGCATCCCCTACCTGGCTGTCACAATCTCACCCGGAAGTGTTGGTGCTGCATTCATGTTGATTGATGCTGCATTCACATGAGTACAATGGCACATGGATTCAAACGCCAGCAATTCCAGAAGAAAAGCAAAATGGGAAATTTATTGACAGCTTTGGCTGTCAATAAAATAGGATGACTTTTTAACAAGATATGACTACGAAAGGATGATGTCATTTGGTATGTGTGCCTTTTCACGATCATTAGGCATCCTTATAATGCCATATTTGCCTGGTCTGATAAAGTCCTTAACCTCCATTTCCACTTGATGTTGTGGCCCTGATGAAAATCACACACCCCTGTCTGCTCTTTGCCACATGAAGAGAAAGTCGTCAATTTTGTAAGAAAGAGCAAACAAACAAACAACAACAACCAGTTAAGTACAATTTAATGCAACATATATATTATGCTCCAGCAGTCTCAAATATATGTTACAATTAATCCACCTGAACGAGGAAAGCATTTATTGGCAACCAAAAATATATAGTTTCAGGCCACACTGTTAATTACAGCTTTTATGTTCAAATTATGTGCCCATGCCCACATTTCCTTTTCAGCCCACTGACTGTGAAACAAACAACAACAGACATAAAAAGGCAAGGGTACGCAAATTCTTGAAAAATATATGTTGTACAATAGAATAAGGATGTGCAACATAAACCCATTGTTTGTTGTTATGTGCCTTCCAGTCATTTCATATTTATGGCGAACCTAAGGTGAACCTATCACAGGGTCTTCTTGACAAGATTTCAAGTGTATATACCTGAGCCTCAAGACCAGGGAGAGTCTAAGGATTCTGTGTGAAGCTGAAGGCTTTCATGGCTGTCATCCACAGATTTTCCTTGGGTTTTTTTCCGGGCTGTGAGGCCATGTTCTGGAAGAGTTTATTTCTGACGTTTCACCTGCATCTGTGGCTGGCATCCTCAGATAATGGTTGGGTAGGTGTGTGTGTGGAGTTTATATGCTGTGAACCCCTGTTGGGGAGTATATGTAAATTTGTGTAACTGAATGGTTAGTTTCTGGGTATAGAATGGTCTGCCCTCGAAGGCTAATAGAACCAGTTGGATTCCAGAAAGCCTTAGAAGGTTTATTGGTTGGTAACACCGGTGATTCTGTAGAAACCTTGGTCAATACCTGGAACACCGACCTTACCAAGGCTATTGACACGATCGCTCCCAAGCATCCTCTCCAACCCACTTCTAATCACCATCCATGGTATACTGAAGAACTTAGGAAGATGAAGCAGGTTGGACAATGACTAGAGTGTGTCTGGCGAAAAACTTGGCTCTTGTCTGACAACTCGTCATAGGAAATTTCTTCGTTGCTATAGAGAGGCAATATGTTCAGTGAGGAAATCCTTCTCTTCCGCACATATTGCATCTGCAGAGTCTTGCCCAGCAGAGCTGTTCAGGCTGGTGAGGGAACCGACACAAGTTTCACCTGTGCAGAACTCATTACTAAACCCAACAATGGCCTGCTGTGAAACATTTAACAATTCCTTTGCAGATAAAATCTCTCAGATAAGAGCCAATTTGGATGCCGGAGCTGGAGCAGATTCAATTGATGAGGTGTCCAGTAACTCCATTGATGAGGTTATACTGGATCAGTTTCAATCTGTAAGTACCGATGATGTGGACTAGCTCCTTGGTAGAGTGAGGAAAACTACCTGCCCTCTTGACCCTTGCCCTTTGTGGCTGGCCGTCCAGGGGGGCGATGCCTTGAGGATGTTCCTCAGGGACAGCATCAATGCATCCCTTAGGGAAGGTCACATTCCATCTTGCTTGAAGGAAGTGGCAGTTAGACCACTCCTAAAAAGACCTTTCCTTGACCCTCTGGATATGAAGAACTACAGGCCAGTCTCCTTATTACCTTTTTTGAGCAAGGAGATCAAGAGGGTGGTTGCTCTTCAACTCCAAGCTGTCTTGGAAGAAATTGATTATCTAGATCTGTTTCAAACTGGCTTTAGGACGGAATTTGGAGTTGAGACAGCCATGTTTGCCTTAGCTGACAACCTTTGCCTGAACATCGACAGAGGTAATGTGACCCTGTTGATGTTGCTGGATCTCTCAGCAGCTTTTGATACAATAGATTACGACATCCTCTTGGATTGTCTGAGAAGGTTAGGAATTGGAGGCATTGCATTGCAGTGGTTCCGCTCCTTCCTCTCGGGTAGATTCCAGAAGGTGATGCTCAGGGACAGTTGCTCTTCAGTAAAGAACTTAATTGTGGCATCCCACAAGGCGCCATCCTATCCCTGATGCTTTTCAACATATATATGAAGCCACTGGGAGAGATCATCCAGAGGCATGGGGTGGGGTGTTGTCAATATGCTGATGACACTCAGATATATTTCTCCATGTCTCGGTCTTTGGTTCTGACTTCAGATGGTGTCTCTTCTCTCAGTGATCGTCCTAGGGCAGCAATGGACTGGATGAGGGAAAACAAATTGAAGCTGAATCCGGACTAAACAGAGGTTCTCATGGTAGCAGCCCTGAACCCAGGTACTAGGATACAACCTCCAGTCCTGGATGGAGTCACACTCTCCTCCAGGGACTGTGTTTGCAGTTTGGGGATACTCCTGGACTCATTGCTTCAGATGATAAATCAGGTAAACGCAACGGTCAGGAGTGCCTGCTATTAGCTTTGGCTGATCCGCCAGCCGTGCTCTTTCCTGGAAGTCGGGGACCTTGAGACCATGGTACATGCTCTGGTAACCTCCCGTCTTGATTTCTGTAATGTACCCTACATGGGGCTACCCTCATTCTTGGTCTGGAAACTTCAACTAGTACACAATATGGCAGCCAGACTAGTCTCCGGTACATCTAGAAGAGACCATATAACACCGATCTTAAGATCACTCCACTGGCTGCCCATTAGTTTCCGGGCCCAGTACAAGGTGTTGGTTTTAACCTTTAAAGCCCTAAATGGCTTGGGTCCAACCTATCTTCAGGACCGCCTCCTTCCATATAATCCTCCCCGTGCACTCAGGTCCTCTGGGAGGAATCTGCTGCAACCTTTAAAAACTAGGCTCTCCTTGACCTCCCAGAGGACCTTTTCGACTACTGCTCCCAGATTATGGAACAGCCTGCCGGACGAGATCTGGCACATTACCACCCTAAATAGCTTTTAAAAAGCTCTTTAAAGATAGATATCTTCCGGCAGGCCTTTCCTGTATAGATACCCAGCCATCAGAGAGGAAAAAAAATCTTATTAGTCCAATCCCTATCCAGCTATTTTATTGTGTTGTTTTTAGTATTTATTAAGTATGTTTTAAATGTTTAATTATTTAATTGTATTTTAAGGGGTGGGTGGGATGGAGGGATTTGTATGTATTTTTTAATGCTGTAAGCTGCCCCAATTGCATTTTGTAGAGGGGCGGGATACACATAATAATAATAACAATTATTATTAGATTTGTTCAGAGGGGTTTTGCCCTTGCCTTCCTCTGAGGCTGAGAGAGTGTGCCTTGCCCAAGGACACCCAGTGGGTTTCCATGGCTGAATGGGGATTTGAATAACATTCAAACCACTACACTGTGTTGGCTCATAAGCCCATAGAATATGAAAATGTAAAATGTTGATTCTTTTCTAGATTTTTTTTAAAATTTCCAGGAGTAGTGGGTAGGATTTTTTAAGCCAGCAACCCTATGTTTGGGAATTAAAAGCCAAGCAAATCAATTAGTCATTACTGACATAAATTTCCCTTTCTAGGGGACGTTCAAACTTCTCATATCCCGTGGATGAACTCTAAAGCACCTGCAGTAGATTTCTTCTCAGTAAAAGAAATGATAACTGCTGTAGATGTTATTCCAACAAAAATACAAGGTTGACAGAATAATGTGTTGAAGAAAAGGGGCTACTTATGTGACTGCTATAAATTGCTTGGGTTGTATTCCCCCCTTGAAGAATGCCCCACACTACAGGATGTGTGTTTGCCGAAGCTCTCCATATGGCTTCGGGTAAATGTCATTCCCTTCCAAACATGATGAAAACTAAACATGTGGCATCAGGGTAGAGGATCATATTTTTCATTTTGCCTCCCACGATAAATGCTAATCTGCTAGAGGTATTTTGAAACACAGTTTAGGACTGTGTCGTAAGCAATTTTTTCCCCAGTAGGAAAGCATTAGTGGTTCAGCCATTACCGAGGCAATCATAAAGTGGCACAAGGGAATCATTTACAAACAGCACATTTAAAGACTGGTTTAGAAAGATACCTGGTATGTTCAACCCCACCCCCATGAAAACGTTATGTATACATCTCATGTCACGGACAGAAATATGAGAGCCAGTGTGGGCAGTGACTAGAGTGTTGGATTAGAATGGGAAAGAGACGAGTTCAAATTCCCCCTCACACATGAACAACCTGAGGCCAATTATTCTCACTTCACAACCTAAAATGAGAGAGAGAAAGAGAGAGAGAGAGAGAGAGATTATGCTATCTTAAAGCTTGGAGAAAGGATGAAATAAAAAGGGTAGTAAGTAAGTAAGTAAGTAAGTAATATATGTGTGAAGGCAGCCCATAAGGGCAAAACATCTAGAATAGGGCAAAACAAAGAATAGAAACACCCCCTCCCCCCCAAAAAAAATGTATGATGGCATTGGCAGATATGTAACTCTATAAACAGTTGCACATTGAAGTCAAACTGCACAGCACATGACTACATGGGGTTGAAAATATGCTCAAGACAGAGACTTACTCCCATGTCCAATC
Organism: Gambelia wislizenii; assembly: GCA_030847615.1. Lineage (NCBI taxonomy): Eukaryota > Metazoa > Chordata > Lepidosauria > Squamata > Crotaphytidae > Gambelia > Gambelia wislizenii. The sequence goes on from JAUMIR010000004.1 coordinate 93,714,078, forward strand.
CTGGGTAGGCTCTATAATTTCCACAGGCTCAACTGTTCCTCAGTGGTGATAAAGGACTTTATCAGACCATGAAAATATGGCATCATAATGCCGCCTAATGATCACGAAAGGGCACGTGTACCAGACGTCGCCCTTTCGTGATCATGTCCAGTTCAAAACCTGACCTATTTTATTTATGGTCCAAGCTGTCAATTGATTCCCTGTGGTGCTTTTGTGCCAGCATTTGAATCTGTGCACCACTGCACTTACGCGAATGCAGCATGAATGGCAGGACTGGCCAGAACACATCTGGGTGAGATCACAGCATCCAGGTAGGTGATGCACTTTTTATGACCCTCCCCGGTTTACTTGTAAGTTCTTAAGTGTGTTTATGTGCTTTAAGCTTTTTGTGTGTTATTTTTGGTTTTATTTTATTTATAATGAACAGGAACTAGAGCCCTTAGGCTTCAGGTAGAGCTGACCTGTTACAGCCTTTGATTTTCTAATCCTTAACTACTCAGCAGCAGACACGTAAACCTCTGGAAGAGTGCTGGTCTTCTTCACCAAGGCTGCATAGTAAGATCTATAACAATGCTCACTGGCATATGTTAAAGTGGCCCTGTTTATACAAAGAGATGTCACTTTGGACTCTATCAGACATGGAAAATACAGTGTCATAAGGACACCACATAACTGCAAAAGGGTGCGCAGATCAGACAATGTTGCCCTTTCGTGGTTATAAAGTGTCCTAAAGCCGTGGTTTTTAATTGATGGCTTAAGCTGTCAATAGATCTCCCTGCTGCTTTTTTTTTTTTTTTTTTTGGCTGGCATTGCCAGCATGCAACACCTCTGTCCCTTTAAATCTTGGACTTACCCCAACAATGGCCAGTCTGGTGCGAATACTTCCTGGTCAGATCGGGACATCCAGGCAAGTTTCACTCTTTTTATGACTCTCCCTAGATGACTTGGAAGTTTGTTTGTGTGTCTGTGTGCTTGGTGTGACTTTTTATGCTTTATTTTTGTTTTAAAGTTTGAATTTCCCATGCACTGAAATGGCATGAGAATTCAAACAAGGAAGTGAGCAGGGCTCTTCATTCACTTCCTTTTCATTCATGGTGGAGCCTTTGCTGGGAGAGGAGGTGAGTGCAGGGGGAACATTATTTTGCCAGCATAGTTGTTTGTTTTTTTTGTTTGTTTGTTTGTTTGCCAGCAAAAGAACATTTAAAACAATGTGTCTGATAAAGTCCTTTGTATACAGTACAAAGTTCATCTTATTTCCTTTCAGGGGAGAACTGGTAAAATTAGATGAGACATAGCAAGTCCATTCCCGAAGCTAAGCAAACAGTTGTGGCTCAAACAGTTCACTCCAAAATGGTGGTGGTTGGTACCCCATGCTTGGTTCACAAGTGTTCCATGTAGACAAAAGAATTGGTATGAAATCTTCAGATATGGCAGGAACAGTTTAGAACTCCAGCATGGCAAAATTCGGTGAGCTTCTTACATGCTTGCTCCCCCCTTTGCTTCTTTTTAATGCTTAAAGCTTCTTCAACCATTTTTAAAGCCTGTGGTTTTACCTGCATGACAGCTAATCAAATATCCCATTGATTTGCTGTCAGACCAGATAAAACCATACTTAGAAGTCCATTCACAATAAATACAAGGTCTGTCTATTAAATAATGAGACTGTGTTTCTACCTTTCAGACAAATCAGGGAGAACTGATTGTGAATGTTTGAGTGGTGACCTTGAACATGTCTGAACCTGCATGGCAAACATCAACACTCTCGGCCATTCAGTTGTCAGTCATTGTTTAAAGCAGCTGTGTTGTCTGTTGTGTGCTGAGAAAATGCTAAGTTTAAAGTTGAGCAACATGACATTCTGCAGCAACTTAAGGTGGACCCAAACTTTTTACAAAAAATCATCACTTGTGATGAAATCTGGATCTTTCAGTATGATCCTGAGACAAAACGACACTAATGCACCGGAAAACACTGTCATCACCAAGAATGAACAAAAGCACATCAAAGTAAGTCCACATTCAAAGCCATGTTCATTGGGTTTCTTTTTACATCAAGGGCATAATTTTGGCAGAATGGGTTCTAGAAGGCAGAACAGTGAACCAGCATTATTATAAGGAAGTTTTGACAAAGCTGAGAGAAAGAATCGGGGTGGGGGAGGACAGAACTGTGGGGAAATGGTTTCATTCTTCATCAAGACAATGCACCTGCTCACACAGCACTTTCTATGAAGCAGTTTTTGGCCAATAAATACATTACTACACTTGAATGTCCTCCATATTTGCCAGATCTGGCACCATGTGAATTTTTTCTTTTCCTTAAAGTGAAATCAGTGCTTAAAGGAACACGTTTTCAGTCAATTGATGCATAAAGAAGAAAACAGCAGATGTGCTGAAACAGGTGACAGAAACTGATCTGCTCCATGCCTTTGACCAGTAGAAAACAAAACTGCATCAGTGTGTGAGAGTGAACAGGGAGTATATTGAAGGGGACAAGCATTAGAACTGTAATACAGTAGCACCCCCGCATCCACTGATTCACCAACCACTGATACAATTATCCATGGTTGGCGATGGTGGAGGGGAAGGGAAGGGGAGGAGGGATCTCCAGCCCCCTCCTTTCCCCTGGGAGAGTTCTGGTCACAGGGGGGCAATGGTGGGAGGGATCAGTGGGGGAGGATTGATCTAGACTGCCCCCTCCCTTCCCCAAAAGAGCTCCATTTGTGGCAGGGGCAAAGAGAGGGGGGAAGAAGGATCTAGCCTGCCTCCTCCCTTCCCCTAGGAGGGCTCTCAGTGGTGGCAATGGTGATGGGGGAGTGAAGGGAGAGGAGGAGCAGTTCTCCCTCCCTTCTCGTTTCACCTCTGGGATGGCTCTCAGTCACGGGAATGGCAACAGGTGCGTTCACTGTTTTCTGTGGATTTCACCATCCACGGTGGGGCCTGGAACCAATATGCCATGGATATGGGGGTCCAACTGTACATATAAATAAAGGTGGGTTATTGTATCAGTCTCATTATTTAATAGACACACCTTGTAAGACTTCTGAACTTTTAACAACAGAATCTGATCATGGTCCCACAATCCAATCCATCCTGGCCTTTGGGTATACCAACATTAATTTATTCCAGGGTTTATCAAAATTATTAGTACCAACTGGAATCCAGAAATTTTCCCACTTCTTGATAACATTAGCAAGGCTATACATGAATCTGTGATATGGCTGTTTAACATACAAAAGGTTTGCAAAAATTCGAGTTTGCCACAATGTATGTATACCAGGAATAAGCAGCCTGTAGTTTGTGGTTTGAAATTATCATAATCCTTCACTAATGGCTATCCTAAACTAGGATTGACAGGATGTTGCACCGCAGCCTGAGGCCACACATTGCCAACCCCAAAACACAGTTCTGTAGCAACAGCCTGGTTTTGTTTGCAGTTTTTGCTGTTTCTGGATTAAAGGTAAAAGTTTAGAGGGTTCCCCCCCTTTAATAATGTAGTAGTCTACTTTTTAAATTTTTCTCAAGTCCAAGAATCAAATAAGACTCTTCTATATATCAAAGCCAGGAAGAACCAAATCCAAAAGAAGTAGAATTACCGACATATCCTTGAATGGTTACCAGTTTTTGGCAAATTCAAAGAAATATTGTCCCATTGCCTGGTATTATATGGGCTATGTCAAATTCATAGCTTCATACAAGTTCAGCTTCTGGGTCTGTAATCTTTACTCTACCTCATGCTCTGGAGAAGCTGGAAAGCAAACATGGCCTTGGTTCAAGTCTGTGGTAAAGCTTCATTTCCAAAGTTGCAAAGCTGGTGTGGGGAGGGGGGTGTCAGTGTTTGTGTGGCAGCGCAAGAAGATCACTTTTGTAAACGGAAATTCACCTTCTTCTGGCAGCAAAACCAAAACTGAGGATACATCACCAGCTTGCATTGTGGCCCTGGACTTTTCTCTGAATTGTCTGCTCCCCTTCCGCATTCAAACAGTACCCGCTTAACACTTGCTGTACAGGTCTGTGACCCTTTTTTCCCCCTCAAAACTTTTCCTTTACGAGTTTATTTTGGCTGCTCTTAGGCATTCATAAAATTCCAAGGGAACTGGAGGTTTTAAGGAAGGCTTGTAAAAGCACTGGAAGGGAGGTGGGAGAATGGGTCAGAGGAGGAGAGTTTTCCATTACCATGTCACAGTGTTCCCTAATGGGAGCATTACACCTTTCTGAAGGAGAAAGCTTCTGAAAAGGAGAAAGGAAGGCTCCTTGCAATGGCCTTTATTTCTCACTTGGTGTGGCAGGTCCAGACTCTGGGCAGATAGCACTCTCCCTCCCTCTCTGTTTCCCTTGTCAGTCATTCATCTGGAGCTTTTGGTCTTCTCAGCAGGTCAGCCGAGTTGGTGAACAGCTCAAAAAGCACAGGGCATCTGAAACAAATTAGATCTGTTATAGCCACCCAGAGACCGATGATGGATGGAGGTCTGTATTTACAGCAAAACTAATTGGCAACATACACAGACATCCCCCCTCCCTCAAAAAAGTATATTATTTTGCCAGACTTCAGAATCACTGAGACAGTTTTATAATTGTAGAACATTACACTGCTTGAGATTTTAAAAAGCAAAAGGGAAAAAAAAAAGAACAGTGAAAGTTTTCAATCTAATAAAAGCATTTGACTGGAGAGTTAAAAATAACAGGGAGTCAGAAGTTTGAATTGGAACTGAGTTTTACTCATGGACTTTTCTTGGCAAAAATGTTTCCAATTATAAAACAATTCAGAAAGTGCTGCATTAATAAATGCCCCCCATCCTCCTATATTAGCGGAGATTGAAATATTTTTCAAACTAAAGAAGATAAAGGGGGTGGGAAACAACGGATCGTTATTAAAACATAATTTAATATAACACACACACACACACACACACATATATATTGTATGCGCTCTCTCTCTCTCTCTCACACACACACACACAGAGAGAGAGATACAAAATGTTGACTTTTGTAACAGTAGTCTAAGCTTATGATATTTAAAAAAAAAATTCTTCTTCCAGCTCAGCAAGAAATACCTCCCCCCACCCCCAAAAAGGAGCAAACTTAAAGAAGGCCATTTGACTTTCATGTTGTGGTCATTGTCGCCAGAAAGTTAGGACTTTTTCGGACGAGGGTTTATAACGCTAGCAGCCTCGTCCCCGTTGCGAGGCTGCAGCGCTGCAGGGCGTCCCTTTTGGATGATGCTCTGCCCTGCTGATCCTCTGCCGGTACTGTTGCGTAACCGCAGGGACACAGCAGCGTTATATTTGGCAGTTTTCTAATCACGATCAACTTTCGTGATTAGAAAACCGCCAAATATAACGCTGCTGCGTCCCCGCGGTTACGCAACAGTACCAGCAGAGGATCAGCAGGGCAGAGCATCATCCGAAAGGGACGCCCTGCAGCACTGCAGCCTCGCAATGGGGGCGAGGCTGCTAGCGTTATAAACCCTCATCCGAAAAAGTCCTTAGGGGAAAAGGAGAAACCAAGAAGATACAATAAAACCACCTTGCACTGTTTAATCAGTGTTTGCTCATGACATACTTGTCTGTTATAAACAGAAGGATATGAGAGGCAAATATGAAAGAAGAATGACTAAATGCAAGAAGTGCACAACAAACTCCAAACATGGAAATACGGTAGTCAGCATATTTACCATGGGAAGAAATGTGCAAGTTCTGTTTCATACATCACAAAAATAAAACCCTGGATAGGAACTGCAAGTCCCTTGCAATTCCTGTTCCCTTCACGTTCAATATCACCCAAAGCTGTTCTGCCAATTCTAGCGATTATTCATATTTCCCAGATTGAAACTAGTAAGGCCATTTCAACATCTTTCGCACATGGTATTAAAGCTGCCTCCTAAATACTTTCTTTTTTAAAAAGAAAAATACATATAAAAGGAAAGCAGAATTTTTTAAAAAAGAATTTTAAAAATTATTTAAATTTGAGATTTAAATTCAAGATTAGGAGAAAGTAGTTATTGTAAGATTTAAATGTAAGATTTAAATTTAAATGCACCTGTTTTGTTTTTAAGATAAGGTTGCTTACCTTCCATTCTCTTTCTCAGAGTAGCCCAAAAGCCTGACTAGAAATAAACAGATTGAGGATTGTGCTGGCAATCTTTTGGACAAGAATAAAATATTACTGTATATGGTCACAGGCTTTTGCTTTAAGTAGACCATTCTACTTTCACGAGGCTCCTGTTTTTTTAATTTATTGAATATTCTCTAGGGATGTATTAAAGATGAATGTCTAATTCTTATTTCTAATAAATTCTGCTGACTCATCCTTGGCAATCTGAACAATCATTGCAAAATTCTTCAACCCACATTTAGTATTTCTATCCCACCAATATGCAAAGCTCTTAATAGTTTCTATAAAATGAGAGGCTAGCTTTTCTTCCAGAGGGGAAATCCTGCGTATGCGTAATGGTTAATACTGTTCCTGCTTCTTGTTTTAAGTGTTCTGTCTCTTTCTTTTCTGGATCTGGGAAGCTGTGCCTTATATAAACAGCCATCAGAAAGCACTGGGGTATGTGAACACTTAGTTCTGCTGAAAACACAATCATTGTGTTATTCCAAGTTGATGAAAACACCCTCTGCAGTTTTCCCTCGCAAGGTCCACATGCCAATCAGCGTTTGTCAGTGATATAATTTTCTCCCATAAACACAACCTTTGTACAACTTCCACTCAGAGTAAATAGACATAATTCCCAAACCAAATAACACACGTTGAAGGGAAATGGAGATTATTCAAGGAGGGGGGCTTGAGGAGGGAAAGGGAGGAGAAAAGTTACATGAGAATAGTTCTAATTGCAATTGTATGTGTGTAAAGAGGGGGAGAAACCTCTTCTTAGGGAAAGGGCAATAGGAGGAAGCTGGTTTATTTCTTCACACTGCAAAGAAAGTGGTTAAGGCAAATATTTGGGGGAAAATGTTTTTATGCTTGTTGATAGTTTGAGACCACCAGGAATTGTTGAAAGAGGGATTCAGGCTGTTTATGGGACAGCAAAAACATTTGTGTTGCTGACCTGTCTAGAAGGAAATGGACAACATGCATTGTTAGGAGAATGTTGTTTCGTCTTCTGTATTCTTTTAGCCTGAAAGACTATTGTCCCCCCGCCCATTTTAAAAAATGAGAAGGTAAATAATAATAATAATAATAAAATTTATTTATACCCCGCCCCTCTGCTAAAAACAATCGGGGCGGCTTCCAACAATTAAAACATTATAATAATGACTAAAAACACCACCCACCCCCACCCTCCCACATAAAAAGACATTAAACACAATAAGATTAAAACCTTCTAGCTAAAAAAACACATTAAAAACAAATATATACATATTTTTTTAAAAAGCCAGGAGACTGAGTTCCTGAGGCCGGGATCTAATCAGGAAAGGCCTGCCGAAAGAGATCCGTCTTTAGTGCTTTTTTAAAGCTACTCAAGCTCGTCAGCTGACGGATCTCATTCGGCAGGCCATTCCACAATTTGGGGGCGATTACTGAAAAGGCCCTCTGGGAGGTTGCAGACAGCCTAGATTTTTGTGGCTGAAGCAGATTCCTCCCAGAGGACCGGAGTATGCGGGGAGGATTGTATGGGAGGAGGCGGTTCCGGAGATAAGTTGGACCCAAGCCATTTAGGGCTTTAAAGGTAATAACCAACACCTTATACTGTGAGGTAATTCTACTAAATATAGGATACATTTTTCCTAAAAAGAAAGGATGAATCTCAGTTTGATCTACCACACAAGCCTAAATCTAAGCCAGCTTTCTTCATAACTGTGGCTCCTAGTCTACAATAGCCACCACCCCTAGCTAGGATAGCTACTGACAGTGCTAGCTGCAGATGATAGGGATGGCAATCCAACACATTAGGAAATTTCCAGATTGGGAAAGGTTGGTGTATCTCGATCTTTTTTAACCAACCCCATGCAATAAGCAGCATTATAAAATCACAGAACTGGAAGGGACTCTGGAATTTAGGCAAAATCATGCCATTTTAAAAGGGAAAATTTGTGTTCTGATAAAGTAAAATGATATTGTTTTTACATTTTCACTTACACAACCCAGATACTTCACTGTGTTATACTGAACATAGTTACATTAATGTTACTTCTAAAGAGCAATTACTAAATTTTTGTAATATATATTTGAATGGCAATAACATGTCATTTCAAGTAGTCATTTAATTTCATCTGTTCTAAGTATGACTTAGATCCAGTCCTATCATGGTTTCAATCACCAAAAAAAAAATAGTTTTTAAGGCCCAGACTACATATTACTTTATTTATTTATTTACAGAGTGAGTCCCCGTTATCCAGAATTCCAAAAATCAAAAATATTCCACCATCCAAAATTGTCTACATGGGTGGCTGAGATAGTGACACCTTTGGTTTGTGATGGTTCAGTGTATACAAAATTTGTTTCATGCACAAAATTATTTAAACTGTTGTGTGTAAAATTACCTTCAGGCTATGTATAAGATGTATAGGAAACATAAATGAATTTTGTGTTTAAACTTGGGTCCCATCTCCAAGATATCTCATTATGTATATGAAAGTATTCAAAAATTCAAAATATTCCAAAATACCTCTGACCCCAAGCATTTTGGATAAGGGAGATTCAACATAAGGTAGTCCCTTGCATTTGAAGAAAAAATAGTTGCAGAAACATAGCACAGAATACACTACTGATTAAGTCATGTCCTGCTTACTGAAAATTAGCTAGTATAAATGGCACATTCAGGAACAAAGGTTTTTAACAAAAATGGGAATCCAATGAGCACTTTCTACAGTTTTTCTTTATCCTTGATCTTACTTTAAAATAACAGGCTAGTTTAAGCACACATTTTTAAAGGTGCAAATAATGTAGTTTGATCCAATATTTTGGCCAAACAAGACACCACATATTCACACAATAACCACCTGTGTGATTATTTTAAAAAACAGAAATAAAAAATATAAAGCAGCTGTGGAGACTAGATGCTGTGGTGTGAGGAAGGGGATTGATGCTGATGCTGATGATGCTGATTTCTTACCCGCCTCTCCCTATGGATTGAGTCAGGGAACAACAAATTAATGTAACATTGATTAAAACAACAACAATAACAAATATAACAGTGATTAAAAACACGTATCAGTTAAAAACATATCAATTTAAAAGAACAAATAATACCAAGACATTTTTTAAAAAATCAATACACAATTTAAAATTCACACTTTATAATCATTGGGATAGGCTTGCCGAAGAGGCTTGTCTTTAATGTTGCTTTGAATTCAGACAGTATATTCAACTGTCATATCTCTTCTCGCAGTCTGTTCCAGAGTCTAGGGCCTGCCGAAGAAAAAGTCCTCTGGTTGACAGTTGCCAACCTAGTCCTGGCTGACTGGACAAATGTCTCCCAGAGGACCTAAGCCTTTACACCATCTCATGATCAAGAGGTCTCCTTGCCTGCCCACCCCTGTCTGCTAGGACACCCTAGAGCAAATAGCAGCTGCAGAAGGTGATTCTAATTGAGACCACAGGAGGCAGAAAAGGAGAAAAAACCCTTCTTCATACTAAAAAGGAGGAAGGAGGGAGAGGGGGGAAAGAAATGTGGCAATTCTTCATTGGGGTGCTTTTCTAATATATGTTGTATGTATGTACTCTCACTTCCAATTTAAATGTGTACCCGTGCCCCCCCCCAATTTATGCAGGGGGCATGTTCCTGGACTTACCACAGGTACACAAAACCAAGTATAATAGTGAACCATCATATTATACCATAGAATCACATTGGAGGACCTAAATACTGGCATTTAGTTGACCATACAGTCATGCTGGAGGACCTCCTGATGCCTAGAGAGACCAGCTCCAATGTGACTCTATGGTCCTCCAGATGCCTAAAGAGACCTTTTCTCTCCTCCCTGATAATGGGCAAGTAAAACTGAGTTCTGATCCCATGGTAAATGGGGGGCAACCTGTACTTAATCCTCATAGCTTTAGGATTACAAAATCTATGTTCATCAAATCTGTGAAGGAGAGAAATTTCTGAAACATCAGATATCTTTGAATTTGGGGGATAAGCTAAACTACCATAAGAACATAAGAAGAACCCTGCTGAATCTGAACAGAAGCCTATGTACCTCAGCACCCTATCCTCACAGTGGCTAAACAGATAAGTATGGAATCCCACAATGAAACAGCACCTTTTCACTTGCACTCTCCAGGATTAGGAGAGGCATATTGGCCTTTGATACTGGAAGTCAACTGTATCATGACTAGTAGCCACTGATAGCCTTTTTAAAGTTCTCAAGACAGCAAATTCCAGTAAGTACACACTATGTGAATAAGTACTTCCTTTTGTCTGTCATGAATCTCCTTGCTAATCAGCTTTACTGGACAATACTGTAGAAAAACTTCTTTCCATCTACTTGCAGAACAGCCGTACCTTTACACACTCGCCTTTGAAAATAAATCATGCTTGTTATAGTAATTACCAAAGGATAGGTATGTTTTGGGTGTATGTTTATAATGGCTGAAAACTTGGGACCCCGATGTCTTATTCCCACATGTTAATATTACTATCTCAGAGTTTGTCAAGGTTTTTTTATATATATTTGGAAGGTGGCATCTCTCACCAGATGGATTCTCCATACCAAATGTCATATTGCGAAGTGGGAGAAAGGTCATCGAAGTTTCATGACAAATAGAACCTGAGCGTTTGTAAATGACAAAATGCTGAAGAATTAAGCCACTTTTCCTTTTCTTAATATGGTCTAGCCAGACTGAGAAACAGAATCCTAGGAGGTATGTTTCTAGAAGTAGACTTGATACCTGGGTCTTGTCTATATGAGGGGGGAAAAATACGAACACATTCAGAAAAACAGGCGTTCGCAATGATGCAACCTGTCTACATGGCCAAAAGAGCCCCCATAAACTGCACATGACCCCCTAGCCAGATGGCTGCCATGAGTGATTTTGTCACGATTTTAAATCTGCCACCACCATTTAAAAAAATAAACAGTTTCCCAGGGTGCGCACAAGCAAGACTTCATATTTACAAATAAAGAAATTGAAAAGAGCATGAGATCACCAGGGATTCTTCCAGCAGCTTGCAGCTACAGAATCGATTCGAAGCCCTTTCCCTTATCAAGGACAACGAGGAAGAACAGCATGGTCAGACTTCAGGGGTAGAGCAGGGGACCTTGAGAGGACCACCGCAAGGAACAGCAGCTGCGAAGCCTCAGCGGAGGCGTGTGGTGGTGGTGGGGGACTCCTTGCTGCGGGGTATAGAAGCAGTGGTATGTGGGCCTGACAAGATGACTCGGGAGGTGTGTTGTCTCCCTGGGGCAAAGATCTGTGATGTGACCGAGAGGCTGACAAGACTTGTCAAGCCTACGGATCATTACCCCTTCCTTTTGGTCCATGTGGGAACCAATGTTACTGCAAGGCACAGCTTTCCCAAGATCAGAAGAGATTATGAAGCCCTTTTTTTGATAAAGTTACCAGCTTGGTAGATGAAGGGAATGCTGTGGACATTGCATACCTTGATTTCAGTAAGGCCTTTGACAAGGTTCCCCATGACATTCTTGCAAACAAGCTTGTAGAATGTGGGCTAGACAAGTTAACTGTTCAATAGATTTGTAATTGGTTGACCGGCCGAACCCAAAGGGTGCTCAGCAGTGGCTCCTCTTCGTCTTGGAAAGATGTGACCAGTGAAGTGCCACAGGGTTCTGTCCTGGGTCCAGTGCTATTCAACATCTTTATCAATGACTTAGATGAGGGAATTAGGGGCATACTTATCAAATTTGCAGATGACACCAAATTGGGAGGAGTAGCTAATACCCTAGAGGACAGGATCAAAATTCAAAATGACCTGGATAGACTGGAGAGCTGGGCCAAAGCTAACAAAATGAAATTCAATACGGAGAAATGTAAAGTACTGCATTTAGGACGGAAAAATGAAATGCATAAATATAGGATGGGAGAGACCTGGCTGAATGAGACTATGTGCGAAAGGGATCTGGGAGTCCTAGTAGACCACAAGTTGAACATGAGCCAACAGTGTGATGCGGCAGCTAAAAAGGCCAATGCGATTTTGGGCTGTATCAATAGAAGTATAGTGTCTAGATCAAGGGAAGTAATAGTGCCACTCTATTCTGCCTTGGTCAGACCTCACTTAGAATACTGTGCCCAGTTCTGGGCACCACAATTCAGAAAGGATATTGACAAATTGGAGCGTGTCCAGAGAAGGGCAACTAAAATGGTGAAAGGTCTGGAAACGATGCCTTATGAGGAGAGACTTAGGGAGCTGGGTATGTTTAGCCTGGAAAAAAGACGGTTAAGAGGCGATATGATAGCCCTGTTTAAGTATTTGAAGGGATGTAACGCTGAGGATGGAGCAGGCTTGTTTTCTGCTGCTCCAGAGACTGGAACACGGAGCAATGGGTGCAAGCTCCAGGAACAGAGATTCCACCTCAACATGAGGAGGAACTTTTTGACAGTAAGAGCTGTTCGGCAGTGGAACACACTCCCTCGGAGCGTGGTGGGGTCTCCTTCCTTGGAGGTCTTTAAACAGAGGCTGGATGACCATCTGTCGGGGATGCTTTGATCAAGATTTCCTGCATGGCAGGGGGGTTGGACTGGATGGCCCTCGTGGTCTCTTCCAACTCTGCAATTCTATGATTCTATGAACTTACTGGACATTTGCTTAGCCAAAAATCCAACATGGCATCCGTGGCTGCTTTGCTTCTTTGCTAGCCCTGCCACCTGTGCTCATCTAGCCAATCAAACTGCACTGCCTGTTTGTATCTGTGTGAACATGAGTGTTGAAACAGTCACACATTTGGAAGTCATACGGAGCTTTTCCGAAATTCTGTACAAAGTCCCAGATGCGGTGCACACGGACTTTGTGGTGGATTTGGCTGCCCCCCCTTCCGAATGACACATATTTGTGCGAATGGCCATTTGAATGGATTGCCGATCTTTCACATCACATACCTATTCCTTTAACCGTATAGACCCTAGTTGCTCGGCTTGAACTAATGGTATCTCTAAACATCCCCCTTTAATTTCTTTGTGTATAAGGGAATACTGCCATTCAGTGTTGTAAGGAAAACTGGAGCACTGTTCTTGAGGATAATGTTTTAGTAGGGCTAATAGCTTTTAACAGGCTGGCTGGCATGACCAGTTCCCACAGGGAGGAGAACTACTGAGGAAAGCAATGTGATTTGGTCTCTGTGGAGGCACTTCAGTATACAAGCCCTTCCCTATCATAAAAATAGGCATTTTGCTAGTTAAATATATTTCCTTCTTGCTCAGGAACTTACTGAGCAAATGTTGCTATTGCCACAAATTATCTATCTATCTATCTATCTATCTATCATTCCTCTCCCCCCCCCCCTTGCCCAAACTGGGAATTCCAAGGAAACAAAAATGCTTTTCTGTCTTTAATCTCATAAATTAACCAGTTTTATTTTGCTACGATATACAGTTGGCCCTCTGTATCCATGGATTCTGCATACATGGATTCAACTATTCACAGCTTGAAAATACCCTCCCCCGCCAAAAAATCCAGAAAGCAAACCTTGCTGTTTGTCATTTTATATAGGGGACACCATTTTACTACACCATTGTATATAATGGGACTTTGAGCATCCATGGATTTTGGTATCCAACAGGGGGCCTGGAACCAAACCCCAGCAGATACCAAGGGCCTACTGTGGTTTTCTTTTTAAGGAAGCAAAGTAAGGAAGAGTTCACCAAAATCTCTGCCTTTTTTCATTCAAAACAACAACAACAATATGCATTTCTCTAATCCCTCCTACCCTGGCCACTCATATTACTTCAGGCTGCAATCCTATTACTTGGGAGGAAACTCCATAGGGTTTATTTCTGAATGCACTCTGTAGAAGTGCACGCATTTCTTAAGAACAAAAGTGTTCCTTTCTTTGCTTCCAAGTCAATAGAAGTCATCCAAAAGTCAACTCAGATTATTTATTTATTTATTTATTTATTAGCATTTGAAAACATTAATCTGATGGTCTCATCCTGTTCAGCTTTTTGATTCCTCTCTTCATAACACAGCATTTTTCTTACCATGGTTATGCAGAAAATTGCATTTTAAAGATGTTACTTGTCCATCTGAAAACCATTAGCTGTTCTAAACAACTGCAATGTGATCCTATAAGATAAAAGGATACAGACCCTTAATGGACAACAATAAGGGTGCAAAGGACTTGACAGATGCTTGAAAAATGTAATGAATTCAAACACCAATCATAGACTGTGAGTTAGCTTGACATAACATGCAGCTCATTCCCATGCATGTTTACTCAAACAAATAAATAAGTCTGGTGCAGTGGACAGAAAAGAACAGTTATGTTATTTTGGCTGTTACATGTAAATAAAATAACATCTCTTCACTTAATAGTAATGATTATCACTGGTGTACTGTTCCAGTTCTGCAAATTCATCCATCATATTTATGAGCAGATAGTTTGAGATTAAATTCCAAATAAATTAGAAGTTAAACTAAGTCCTGCATAAATTTTAATGTTAAAATTTTCTCAATTGTAAATAATTTTTAGATTTTACTTTACCCTTTCCCATCTTCTATAATTATTGACAGTCTTATTGTCCTATTGCTTGCAATGTACAAACAATCTAGTAAATTCTACTGAATTACAACCATATATCCTGTTGTTTATTCATATTTTTTTTAGTACTAGTTACAGAGCAGGGAAATGAGACTAGGCCTGGTTCATGATTAACATATTAGTCTAAATGAAGTTTATCTCCCTTGAGGCAGTTACGTGTGTGGGCTTTTGCCATGCAAACTAGCAGAAAGTTGATCCTGTTGCAAACACGTGCTACATATTACCATATTTACATTTTCCTGTTTGGAAAGATGGGAAGCTTGCAGAGGTCCTAGGTTAGGTGAGCAGAGAGCTGAAACCTTAAACCGTTTCATGCTTATTTATTTTATGATCCTATTGGGTCTAGTGTTTATCCAGATTGTTCAACCATCTGGATTAGATAATTTGTTGGAAATTAACAGTGTTTGATGGTTATCAGCCTCTGAGTGATTAAAACTGGTTGAAAATTTATGGAGGCAGGCAGACACAACCTAGCTTTGAAAAATACATGTACTTTTTTTTTTTTTTTTTGCAAAATCTGGTCTATGGAGAAGTGATGGAGGATCAATAAGAATCTTGTATCTCATCATCTGTCATGCCAAGCAGGAGGTGACAAAGTGCTACTACACACAATACAAAATTGTGGGCCAATAAACCATTGAGTATTAGAAATCAACAACTTTGATTGGATATGGTTTATCATGCCATTCACTTTCTTCTAGTAATCCAGTCAGAAATATGAGCATATCCTGCAACTATGGTCCCGTGTATACTGTAAAAAAAGTACGTACGCTGTTTGGAAGATCGCTCTTCCGTACACACAGGCGTTCGGATTCATATGTGTCATTCAGAAGGGGGGCTAGTGAATCCCCCATAAACTATGTGGATTCGGCGTTCGGGAGGATTAGCGGATCACGGCATAAAATACATACAGACGTTCGAATGGCTGATGGTCTGTATGCCCCGTTTGCACACATATGAACAGGCAGTGTAATCTGATTGGCTGGCTGAATAGAGGGGGCGGGGCTAGCAAGGAGGGGTATTGGGAGCGGCTGCCATGCTGGATTCCTGGCTAAGCAAGAGTCCGGTAAGTCCATGAATTTTTATATATTTATTTTTATTTTCCTTTGTAAATAGGGAAAACCGAATGTCCGCAAAGCAGGTAACCTTTTAAATAAATTTTTTAAAAAGTGGTGGGAGATTTAAAACTGCCACTTGGCTTGCTCGCTCCAGCCAGCTGGGGAAGGGGGCTCATACGGATTTTAGGGGGGGTAAAAAAATTGTGTAGGTGGATCGTATGCATACGAACGGCTGCCTATTCGTATTTTTTACCCCGCAAATGGATTTTTTTTAATAGTATAGACACAGCCTATGTGAAGAAATAATGAACATAAATTGTGCGCCTATCACTCAAATTTCTACATTCTCTTCTTCCAAGGAATGTGAATGTTCAGTGAAGATTTCAGTACTGTATATCGGGAGATCAGTGGCTTTAGAGTAATAAATTCAAAATTAGGTTGTAGTCCTAAAACCTGGAGTTTTTGTTTGTTGTTGTGTGCCTTCAAGTTGTTCCTAACTTATGGTGACCCTAAGGCAAATCTCATGGGGTTTTCTTGGCAAGATTTGTTAATGGGGGGGGGGTTACCTTTGTCTTTCTCTGAGGCTGAGAGAGTTGTGACTTGCCCAAGGTCACCTAGTAGATTTCCATGGCTGAGTGAGTA
Organism: Gambelia wislizenii; assembly: GCA_030847615.1. Classification (NCBI taxonomy): domain Eukaryota; kingdom Metazoa; phylum Chordata; class Lepidosauria; order Squamata; family Crotaphytidae; genus Gambelia; species Gambelia wislizenii. Next base: position 93,730,432 of record JAUMIR010000004.1, read on the forward strand.
TTTGAACCCTAGTTTCCAAAGTCAAAGTCCAACACTTAAACCACTACACAACGCTGGCTCTAAACCTGGATTTATTTATTCACAAGTAAATCTACATAAATCAGACAAAACACCATGCAATTGGTTATGAAGAAGAACAAGTTTTTTGGTGGGGGTTGAGACATGTTTTTGAACAAACATTTTGTGGATGAGGATGGGGGATAATTTTAATGCTTGGTTTTCATCATCTTTATAAGAGCCCTTTACAGATCTCTATGGTGAATATGAAAACTGGGTGTGCTGTCCAGGTAATCTATTCAACATACATAGGTTGTGGATTGTGGATGCTGCCTCAGTGCTACCCCTACTTATTTTAAATGTTTCTTAATGGCTGTAAGTAGTAAATGTCAAAGTCAACTTGAAGGCATATACCAGTAACAGGGTAAGTGAATGATGCTGGTTATACATTTTGTCACTGGAAAAACTGCAAATAAGACTTGTTCAAACTCACATTTATGACCACAAACAAAAAGAATTTAAACACCATAAATACTGCTTTTCAAAATTACTGATTCTCTTGGTAAATACGATTACATAGCCATAACAACTTTGTACTTACTGAGGCAGAGCTGATTAGGGATGGAAAGAACATTTGAAAATATTTTAAAAGTGGTCAAAACATTTTATTTATTTATTTATTTATTTATTGAGTGTTGAGAAATCCTGATGAGAAGAATCCTGGACTGATGAGAATCTTTGCAGTTCGGGACTTATTCTATGCAAAATGTGCATGTTGTTTTGTGCAGAAAACAGCATTTTCCACACAAGAAATAGTATTTTATGTGAGGAAAATAATACTCCAACACAGAAATATTAACTGCATGTAGACAATGTTGTTTTCTGCACATAAAATGCTGTGATTGGGAATTTATTCTATGTAAAAATTACACATGGGTGATTTGCATAGAAAACAGTATATTCTGCAAAGAAAACAGCATATTATGCACAAGAATTAATAATTCTGCATTGAAATATTATTTTCTGCATAAAAATGCTATTTCCTGTGCAGAAAATGCAGTTTTCTGCACAAAACAACCATTGCAAATTTTGTGCAGAACTGTAAAAAAAACCTTCAAAAACTGTGTGGTTTTTGAAGACTTTCCTGCAGTGGAAAGAAAATTACTGAAATTATTCATTGCTACCTTAAAGAACAAAAAATAGTGAAGAGCTACATCCTTAGATCAGATATAGGTATCAAACAAATATTAAGAGCATGATTAAAGGTATTAACACCAAAGATCAATTTTTTAAAAAAATGAAAATTGTAATTTATTTAAAAAAAAAAAGAGAGAGAGAGAGAGAGAGAGAGAGAGAGAGAGAGATTATCTGGACTAGGGGATCCTAACTGATGGATAAACCTGTGTGATTTAGGAGATTTCCAGACAGGAATGAAAAAAGCATTCCCATCTCAAATTTTCCTCTCCCGCCACTCTCCCACCCCTGTAATGACATAAAATAAAAACTTTTCAAATCTACCTCAATTGTGCCTCATTCCCTTGGCAGGGAGCCCAGGAGTGAATGGAGCTCGAACGGAATTTCTTTCACTTCCTGGATTGAAATTCCTGCTGCTCTCACGAGAAAATGAGAGCGTGGGAAATTCAAAAATAAAAGGAAAAATGTGAAGTCGAAGGCTTTCACAGCCGGCATCCTTAGATTTTCCTTGGTTTTTTTCTGGGCTGTGAGGCTGTGTTCTGGAATAGTTTCTTTCTGATGTTTCACCTGTATCTGTGGCTGCAATCCTCAGAGAATGGTTGTGTAGGTGTGTGTGTGTGTGTGTGTGTGTGGAGTTTATATGCTGTGAACCCCTGTTGGGGAGGATATGTAAATTTGTGTAACTGAATGGTTAGTTTCTGGGTATAATAATAATAATAATAATAATATTTATTTATACTCCGCCCCTCTGCTAAAAACAATCAGCGCAGCTTCCAACAATTAAAACATTATAATAATGACTAGAAACACCACCCACCCCCACCCTCCCCCATAAAAAGACATTAAACACTATAAAATTAAAACCTTCTAACTAAAAACACATTAAAAACGAATATATACATAATTTTAAAAAGCCAGGAGACTGAGCTCCTGAGGCTGGGATCTAATCAGGAAAGGCCTGCTGAAAGAGATCCGTCTTTAGTGCTTTTTTAAACCTACTCAAGCTTGTCAACCGATGGATCTCATTCGGCAGGCCATTCCATAAATTGGGGGCGATTACCGAAAAGGCCTTCTGGGAGGTTGCAGACAGCCTAGATTTTTGTGGCTGAAGCAGATTCCTCCCAGAGGACCGGAGTGCGTGGGGAGGATTGTATGGGAGGAGGTGGTTCCAGAGATAAGTTGGACCCAAGCCATTTAGGGCTTTAAAGGTAATAACCAACACCTTATACTGGGCCTGGAAACTGATAGGCAGATAGGTATAGAAATGCAAAGCTTGTTAGTGTCTGTTTGGCTAATGGTTGGTTGATGGCCCATTATCTGTTGGGAATCCCCCTGTCCCTGGATGGGATTCTTTTGTAAATGTTGAGTTTTGATTCTATTGTATTTCAAATCTGGGAGCCAGATTTTGTTTATTTTTAAGGTTTCTTCTTTCCTGTTGAAGTTGTCCAGGTGTTTGTGGATTTCAATAGCTTCTCTGTGCATTCTGACATGATAGTTGTTGGCCTGGTCCAGAATTTCGGTGTTATTAAATAACATTTTGCGTCCAGGTTGGTTTACAACATGTTCTGCTACTGCTGATTTTTCTGGTTGGCCCAGTCTGCAGTGTCTCTCATGTTCGCACACTGCGTTTAGTGGTCCCTATGTAAACCTGTCCACAGCTGCATGGTATGCGGTAAACTCCTGCAGCTGTGAGAGGGTCTCTTTTGTCCTTCGCTGAGTGTAGCATTTCTTGGATTTTTCTGGTTGATCTATAGATTGTTTGGAGGTTGTGTTTCCTCATCAGTTTCCCTATTCTGTCTGTGACTCCCTTGATGTATGGTAAAAATACCTTCCCTTTGGGTGGCTGTTTTTCTTCTTAATTCCTGTGTTTTTTTCTGCATCTGGTTGGTCTTGTGATGTCTGATCTGGAATAACCATTAGCCTGTAGGGCCCAGTTTAGGTGCCTCAGTTCGTCCTCCAGGTAGTGGGGTTCACAGATCCTTTTTGCATGGTCTACCAATGTTTTTGTGTGCTTCTTTTTTGTCCTGGTTGTTGATTGGAGTTCTTGTGTCGGTATCTGTCCGTGTGTGGGGGTTTTCTGTATACCTTGTGGCCTAACCGTTGGTTTGGTTTGCAGATGATTAGGGTTGTGTTTACATGGGCAAATATTCCCCTAAATATACTGCTAAGATTGCTCATTGTTCCCACAGATCGAGCCACAGTATCACCTCATTCAGAAGGGAGGAAGGTAAAAAACCCAAATATCTCAAGGGATCTCGCTACTTTTGCCGGTTTATTTGAAAAGTACAGTTGCCCCTCCACATTTGCGAACTTAGCATTCGCGGTTTTGATTATTCACGGTTTTGGGAGGGCCCCCGCCCTCCCAAAACCACGACAAGAGGCCTCCTGGAGGCCCCGTGAAGGCCTGGGATGGGAGGGAGGAGGCCTGGGGAGGGAGGGGGAGGCCCGGGGAGGGAGGGGGAGGCCCAGGGAGGGAGGGGGTGGGCCAGGGGGCCTTCACAGAGCCTTAGAAGGCTCTGTGAAGGCCCGGGGAGGGAGGGGGGAGGGAGGGGGGAGGGCCGGAGAGGCATCCACGGGGACTTGAGAGGGTCTCTGGAGGCCCCGTGAAGGCCTTGGAAGGGACTGGGGAGTCTGGGGAAAGCGACTATGGGGCCTCCGGAGGCCCCATGGTCGCTTTGGCGGGGGAGGGGGAGGGCAGTCATTATTCGCAGAATTTTCACATTCGCAGGCATCTGGGGAACCTATCCCCTGTGAATGTGAAGGGACGACTGTACAGCTGTTTCCTCCATAGACCATGTAAGCTACCCACCACTGGTGCGAAAAAGCGCTAAAGCGAAATTTATCACTATAAAACCCGCCGTGTAATTGTAGCCTAGGACATCCAAGAATGGCAGTGTTCCTTCCTTCTCTTTTTCCATCGTGAATTGGATATTTGGGTGGATGCTGTTCAAGTAGTTCAGGAATGAGACCTTGTTCACCAAAATCCCCATAATGGACACCATGATACTCATAAAACAAATATTTCCTGAGGACATCACAGCCTTGTTCAAACACTGCCTCATCACAAGCTGCTTCCAGTGGGATAACGAATTCTACGGACAGAGAGATGGGGTAGCCATGGACAGCCCCCTGAGCCCCAGTGATAGCAAACTTTTACATGGAACATTTTGAAAAGCAAGCCCTGGAAACAGCACCAAAAAAGCCCACAACATGGTTCCAATATGTGGATGACACTTTCACCATTTGGAACCATAGAGAAGAAGATTCGGTCTCATTCCTGAACCACCTGAACAGCATCCACCGCATACCATGCAGCTGTAGACAAGTTTAGTAGGGACCACTAAACGCAGTGTGCAAACACGAATCAAGGAACATGAGAGACACTGCAGACTGGGCCAACCAGAAAATTCAGCAGTAGCAGAACCTGGACACAAAATGCTATTTGAAAACACATAAATTCTAGACCAGGCCAACAACTATCATGTCAGAACGCACAGAGAAGCTATTGAAATCCACAAACACCTGGACAACTTCAACAGGAAAGAAGAAACCTTAAAAGTAAACAAAATCTGGCTCCCGGTTTTCAAATACAATAGAATCAAAACTGAACATTTACAAAAGAATTCTATCCAGGGACAGGGGGATTCCCAACAGATAATGGGCCATCAACCAACCATTAGCCAAACAGATACTAACGAGCCTTGCATTTCTATACCCAGAAACTAACGAGCCTTGCATTTCTATACCCAGAAAATACACAAATTTACATATCCTCCCCAACAGGAGTTCACAGCATATAAACTCCACACACACACACACCTACACAACCATTCTCTGAGGATTGCAGCCACAGATACAGGTGAAACGTCAGAAAGAAACTATTCCAGAACATGGTCTCACAGCCCAGAAAAAAACCCAAGGAAAATCTACAAAAGGAAAAATACTACAGTAAAAGTAACACCAAGCACAAAAACACACTTAAATCATTACAAGTAAGGCGGGGAGGGTACCAACAAGTGTGTCACTTACCTCGATGTCCCAATCTCACCCAGAGGTGTTCTTGCACTGACCTCCCGTTGACGCTGGCATTGTGCCAGCATAATGGGGCACCATTTTAGTCGCAGGACATTCTGTTACAGAAACGGAACAGGGGATTCATTGATGACTTAGCCTGTCAATAAAAAGAAGTGCCACCGTAACAACAGCCAAACGGGAGCATGACGACATGGGAACAACATCGTCTGAAATGCAAGCCCTTTAGCGATCTCCTGGCATCATTATCACGCCATATTTAGAGCGTCTGACAATCTCCTTAGCCATCTCATTGAATATACCACTACTGGGAATACAATAAATCCTGCCTTTCTCCCTGCAGAGTACCCAAGGCAGCTTACAATAAATTAAAAATAAAATAAGCTAAAATCCTAACAAGCCATTAGTATTAATGTTATGATATACAGAACTAATTAGCACACATAGTTTTACATACTAATTAATTCTTCTCTATACCATAATATGAATACCAATGGTGCTTACTCAGCTTTTGCTCTAAACATATTCTTTGAAATTGCTACTAGTAAACCAACTTTACTAGATTTTTTCCTTTGAGTATGATATTATGTCAGCCTTTCCCAGCAGAGCCTTAGAAAATACATATTCCACAGCTATTCAGCAGCCATTAACATTTGACAGTGTACTTATATTTCCTCCCATTAGTTTTTTTCTTGAAGAGCACTTGACCCAGGCAAAAAATATCCCACAACTTTGATCATTATTTACTGAGTGGCAGTAGCACTAAAAAAAAGAAATCCAGGATTTCGCAGGCTGTTAAACGTTTCATGGAAACAACACTTTAGGTATCTTGTTGGCAAAGAAAATACATAAAGGCATTTGAATGTAATTACAAGCTGTGGTATCACTATTTATGCTGACAATTCCACGAGGACACAGAAGCTGAGAGTGCACTTTGCACTGAAAACCAACCTTTCTTTTGAAGAAAGATATTAAGTGAAGCACTGCTGTTTCTCTTCATGTTAACCCACTAATTTTTTTTGACTTTGTTAAAATCAAATCTTTACTTTTTTATACATATAAAAAGAAAGATGTACCTAATCTTTCAGAGGCCTAAATCCAATTGTTAGCCCCAACCAGAGTAAACACATTGATTGAATGGGAATGCTTATGTATGTTCCATACCCTCCAACTGTCTGAATTTGTTAGGGACAGTCCCAGTTAATCATCTGTTGTCCCACTTTTTGAGCTGCTTTTAAAATGTTCCAGTTTCTCTCTCCCCCCAACACACACTTTACCCCTTTGTCCTAAGCTGACTTCAGTTGCTACAAATTAAGTTCAAAGTGCAAAAATAGTTCATCCTCAATTGACTTAGTAAGGCGACATGTACTGGCTTCTTCAGACTCAGTGCCCAGCAGTTTTAGAGTTAAAAACAGAAAACTTTATTGTCACAGTAATCCAAAGAACTAACCCTACAAGTTCATTGCTCAGAATGAAACCTAGCTAACAAGCAGTAAACTAAAAGCATTCTACAATCTAGAAAATCTGGTGGGTTATACAGTCATTGGCTATCCATCATCCCCACTCTCAATTCCCACCGGACCTGGGCTAAGCCCACTTTTTCCATAGCTGAAACCAGGTGCCAGCTTTATCAGATAGTTACAAACACCGAGCACATGCTCCCTTTTTACAGTTAGACTACGGATATTTTCAGATAGGGCCAAATACCCCGTTCCTGTCCTGCCACCTCCATTCCTGTTCTGCCATGGAATAGAAGAAAAATGTTTGCACACTTACCTTCATTCTGTGGCAGGAACGTCCTCCCCCACCCCTCGCTGGCTGGTCATAAATGCAGTGGTCATAAGGCTGCATTTATGACCGGCAAATGAAATCCTGCCCGTTCTCATGAGAGAATGGTTGCGTGGGAGATTTAAAAAATAAATAAAACCCAAATGTCAAAACTGAAAACAAAGCACAAAAACACATAACAAAAAATACAAGTAACCTGGGGAGGGGGAGAAGGGTGCCACTTACCTGGATGTCCTGATTGTACTCAGAAGTGCTGGGAATGGACCTCCCCCCCCCCCCGCAGCTATCCTTTTGCAACAGGAACAGGGCTCCTTTTCCCACACTCATGATTCTGTGACAGACATGGAATGGGTGATGTATTCACGATTTCATTGTGAATACTTTATTCTGGGAGCAGCACAGTAGGATCATGGATGCAGGACAGAACGGGGTCGACATCGTCTGAAAGGAAAATCCTTTCTCGACCCTGTTCTGTGCCTGCCATGGAATATTGAGCCCATCTGAAAATCTCCTACATACTTGTTAGCAAGTACAGAAGAATGCAAACACAATTAGCCACAAAGTGATACAACAGAACTGAATTTGGTAGGAAAAGGTCATGTCTGGGACTGATCCTGACACAGGGGAAGAAGACAAGAGGGGGTCAGATCTTGCCCTTCCTTCTAGACTGAGGCAAAAGCAAACTGCCGCAGTGCCTCCTCACTTGTGTGTTCTTTCTCATTAATAACTGCTCCCACCTTGTCTATACTTTACTGTTCCTTGGTCACATGCATCCCAGTTTTCATCCATAAAATATTGGAGGGTGTGAAGTTCTACTGATTTAGTGGGCTCTCACTGCGATGAACAACTGGATGTAGGCCTTAATATTTGATGGGTAGGACGCCATGATATTGAGAACACAGCTGCGCTGGGCAGGGCACGTTTCTAGGATGGAGGACCATCGCCTCCCAAAAATACTACTCTACGGTGAACTCACCACGGGTCAGCGTAAGAGGGGCGCTCCAAATAAGCGATACAAAGACTCCCTGAAACAACATCTCAGGCTCGGCCAAATTGATCACCAACAGTGGTCCGCCCTGGCCTCACATCGGGAGGCATGGAGATGCACTATCTACAATGCTGCAGCCTTATTTGAGAACTCACGACGAACAAGTCTTGAAGAGAAACGACAACGCAGAAAGAATCACAACCCAAAAACATCACCCAAGGAGACCTTCTGCTGTGCTTTTTGCAACCGGACTTGTTTATCTCGGATTGGCCTTTTTAGTCATCAGCGCGCTTGCAGAAAGCGTAAGATGAGTCCTTCCTGAATCTTCGTTTGCGAAGAAAAAGCCAGAGAGAGAGGACGTTAAATGTGAGCTTTATATTTGTCCCTTTGAAAGTGGAAACTTGAAGTTACATTTTGGTTGGAATCATTTATACTGATGGTTCCAAATCCTAAGCCTTCTTCAGGAAAATTCTCTCAATGAGGGCTGGTGTCAAGGGTTGGCACAGTGAGACAACTGCCAAGGGCCCATACCCCAGCAGGTTATCAATGAAAAGCCCCCTAGACCTTCTTTTCCTCTTCACCACTGGGAAGTGTTTGTTCACCTGCCTCATGTTCTGGCCCATAATACAGTATTATAGTGAAAGAGAAGCATCAGAAGCCACTCCAGCTTGATCACAACACGTCTGCTTGGCGAGCAAGCAAGTGGTAGCCTTGGTTTAAAAAAAAAATAAGGAAGAAGAGTAGCAGCAGCAACAGAATTGAAGAGAAAGCAGACTCACTTTCTGAGAGTGGGTGCTCACTGAAGCTCTCTTGCCCAAGGATCCCTCTAGACTCTGAAGATGGTACTGTTCTTCACGGAAGTATGTTTCACAAATGCGATGTCCTTTCAAATAATTATGTTTAGCATGTAAAAATTAGTTTGGTATCCAGTACTGGCATTTAGACCAGTGGCTCTTAACGTTTTCTTTACCAGGGACCCCCTTTAAATATCTTTTGTTGCTGCGGACTCCCAAAATTTAACTCAAGAATTAAAATATTATTATTATTAATAATAATAATAATAATAATAATAATACAATTATGATATTAATTAAACTTTCCCTCAGAGGCACTGGAGGGGAAGGGAAGACTTTTTCTCCTGCTTCTTCCTGCAATTTGGTGTGGATTGAATGGCAATGCACAGACCAAGCCAGCCAGCTAGACTTTGCCTTGGCTCCTGTCACGTGGCCGCTCCACTGTTGGGAGGAGGTGAGCCAAGCAGCCTTCAAGGACCCCATGAGGACATTGCAGCCCCCTAGGCAAATCACTGATTTAGACTATTCTAATAAGGAATCCTATTCACAGAAATATTATTTTCACATAGTATTATAAATTTGTGATTCAGAACACATCTAGTGCTTATTTCATGTCTCAAAAAAACTGTTTTTGTTTTCGTTTCTGAGCACAATTCAAAGTACTGGCCATGACCTATGGAGCCCTATATGGCTTGGGTCCAGACTATCTGAAAGACCATATTTCCCCATACGAACCTGCAAGGGTTCTAAGGTCTTCAGAGGAAGTTTTTCTCTCAGTCCCACCACCATCACAGGCTTGCTTAGTAAGGACACAAGAGAGAGCCCTTTGGAACTCCCCTCCACAGGAGGCTAGGCTGGCCCCCTCCCTGCCTTCCTTTTGCCGGCAGGAAACTTTTTTGTATAAGCAGGCTTTTAATATGTATTTGTGTCTGTAGAGGATTTTTATTGGGGTGTTGTTGTTTTTAACTTTTATATATTTTAAATAATTTTAAATTATTTAATTGTGATGGCTTTAATTATTTTAAATTGCACTGATGTATTTTAACTGATGCATTTTGTGAGCCCCCTTGGGTCCCATTTTAGGAGAAAGGCAGCATATACATTCAATTTAAAAATAAAATAATAAACAAACAAACAAATATTTACCCCCCGCTTATTTTATTTTGACAGTTAGAACTTCTTGACATTTAGAATCAGAACTTTGGATGTATTCATTACCTAAAATATAAATATTATTTAGGCAATTGAAAATAAAAGGTGGCTCATCTGGAGGTGCCATTTTACAGGACGGATGGTGTTGGTACAGAGAGCAGGGGATTGCTATTCTTCCTTCCTCCGCGCCCCTATCTCCTTCCCTATCTCATTATGGGAAGCCAGTCAATTACAAGGCCAGCTGGCTACTGTGGTGGGTGAGCATTCCTTAGGAAGAATGTAGAAGCCACAAGCTTCATTCAGGTCCTCCATGGAGGCCATATAAGCAAGCCTTTGGTGCTCCATTGGCATCCAGCTGGAAAGACAGTGTTGTTACAACAGTTTGTTTTAGTTGGGTTCAGGGTATGTATGCTGTTAAATATACTGAAATAGGACATTTTAATTATTAAAACGATTCATTCTGATTCCCTACATACATAGAAGGTATATGGGATATAGGACACCGGAATTTTTTTTTTATTAAATAGTGTCCAAACTTGGGCCCAGATCCAAAGAGTCATTTACTTTGGGCATTATGGCTTCTCCCCAGTGATAGCAGCTTTATTGCATCAGAAGCTACTTCAAAACACCTGATTGCTGAGAATGATAAGGGGAAGCTGTGGAAGGAAAGGCGAACTCCTAGTACTGAGAACAGACTGCAACTTCTAGGATACTTGGAAGAAGGTTATTTTATCTTCTTGAATACATTCCAACTTCTCAATTCAGTTTAACGTTATCACATGGGACGCCTCTGGGACGCACTCAGTTACAACACCAACTGGCTGCGGAGGTGGGTGTGCCTTTGCCTGGAAGAATGCTGAAGACACAGGCTTTTCCCTTGTCCTCCATGGAATTTTTTTTTTTAATGGAATTTTTTATTGGAGTAAGACCATTCTACTAAAAAATACACCCGACCGCAAAAGGCCATAACAATAATACAAAAACAATACTAATTATTTTCCTCTTTTCTTACTAATACAAAAGTAAATCTATCCTAACACTAATGTATTTTTCCCTTTAATCTAAACACACTATAATCACATTATATTTACACATTATAATTATACCTACTTAGAAATGGAAAAAAACCCAATAAAATATTAATTAAAAATAATAATACAAAATAATACAAAATTAATAAAATATTTATTTAAAATATCATTTTATGTTATTGCTGGGGTCGTCTCACTAAACCACGGCCAAAACTTTTTCCAACGATAGCTTGGCAATTTCTCTTTTTCACTTAGAGCTAAATTTTCAATTACATTCTTCACATAATAGGCAGTGCCTTTTACATCCTGCAGATTTTGACTTTTCACCTCCTTTTGTCTCTGCCGTGGACCAGGGCACTTTCCAAAACCTCTCAGCCATGGCGGAACCAGGCTCCTTCCTCTTCCTCTTTTGGCCCACTGACTTTCTGGGTCCCCTGACACCCTCTGGAGGTTCAGTCCCCGAAAGCACCGTCTTTCATCATCTTCAACCACTGTTCATGCTGGTTGTGGGTTATGTGAGTTCCAGCCCAAAACACCTAGTGTTGTTTCAACCAGGTTGCCTACCCCCCGTCTAATGAACAAGGAAAATTCAGCTGGTTTCACTATCATTCTTCAGAGCTATTAGATAGCCCTAAGAGAATGGCATTATGGACCTTACAGAATAGTTCCTACAGTGGGTTCCTACTAGGCATTTAACTGCTTCAAAGGCAGTTGATTACAATTTTTTTCAAAGTGGTTTAAGTTCAATTTATTTGATTATTTGGCTGATTGCATTCCATAAACACACAGCAAGAGAGTCATCAGGAATCATCTGATAATAATCTGGATTTTTGCATAGAAATTGCCAACAGTGGGAGGGGCCACAGTTTAGTGAACAGAGCATGCCCTAAGGTATATTCTCAGCAATCATATAGCAGTGATGTTTAAGACCTCTGGTAGGGACCTAGGAGAGTCACTGCCAGAGCAAGTGATGCTAAAATACTTACTGAAATAATCTTACCTGCTATAAGGGAGCTTCTTGTGGCCAGATCTTCAAAAAGTTAGGGGTTTTTTTTGGGGGGGGGAATAGAACTCCCTGAATCCCATAGCCAGCATGGCCAATGGTCAGGATGGATGTGTGGTCTGTGAAAAGTAGTCCAAAAAAGTAAATTTTCAAAGGTCTGCTATGTACTTATGCAACAGTTTTGATTATATGCTTACCATGTTTTTCTGTCATGTAACAGAATATGCAGAATAAATTTGTCTGCACAAATTAGTTAAACTCCCAATGTGGCCAAACATTTTAGTCATAAAGTATGGTTGATCTTGGAGGCACAAACAACTATGACCTGTTGAACAATGTGTATGTGCATAAACGCATTCAGAAAGAAGCAGCAGATACACTGCTTGCAATTCTATCAGGTAAACACTGATCTTAATTTTAATCTCACACTGACAGAAAGAGTAAACAATGCCATTAGAGTAGAAATAAAATGGGTGACATTCAGGTTAATGTAAGCACTCTACAGCAAAATATGAATAGATTGCGATAATTATCAGTCTAACCACCAATCTCAAGAGTTTAAAGAGAGCACCTTACCACTCTCGTGTAAGATGGAAGGAAGAGGGCAGGATTCATAAAAGCAAAAAAACATTATTAGATCACACAGACTTTCACACATATGTGTGGAGAAACACAATGGCTGTATTTATCCTCCTGGCTTACAGGGCAGTTTAATTCTTCGTTCTTTTCACTGTAATTATTATAGTCCCAGTATATTTTGTGCTAGTCACGCCACATCTGGAATACTGCATTCAATTCTGGGCATCTCATTTTAAGAAGGATATAGAGAAACTGGAGCCGGTTCAGAGAAGGGCAGAGAGGATGATAAGAGGTATGGAGGAAAAAAAAAAACATATAAGGAAAGGTTGAGGGAGCTGGGCATGTTCAGCATGCTGAAGAGAAGACTGAGGGGTGACATGCTTGTACTCTTTCAATATCTAAAGGACTGTGACAGAGAAGAGGGCACAGGTTTGTTTTCTGCAGCCCCAGAGGGTAGGAGCAGGCCTAATAGTTTTAAATTACAGGAGGGATTTTGATTGAACATTAGGAGGAACATCTTGACAGTAAGAGCAGTTCAGCAATGGACCAATTATCTAGAGAGGTAGTAGAGTCTCTTTCCCTGGATGTCTTCCAAAAGAGGTGGTGCTGCTCTAGGTGGATTTCTGGCACTAACCGAGGGACTGACTTGATGGCCTATAGGCCCCTTCCAACTCTGTGACTCTAGGCAGATTGGAAAAAATGTGTAACTTTTCCAACATATACATACATACATACATACTCGTGTGCACTGAATTAAAAAAAAAAAAGTGGACACAACCCCTTTGGGACCCTTCCCACCATGGTCTTTGACCACCTCCTACCCATCCATGCACATGTTAATTCTGAAAGGGAGGCCTCCATTTCAGAAGCCCTGCTAGCTTTTGGTATGAATGTAAAAAAACCACGCACACACATGATGACACATACCAAGCTTGTCGGACTAATAGTAACCACTCACCAACCTGTCCCGCCCTCCACTTAGCCCACCCAACCCCGATTCTACCCCAATCCTGACACACATGTAAAAAAAGCTTGTTTTTTCCATAAAACTGCAAAGTAAAAAGCGAGGTTTTAAAAATTGCATTAATTGCATCAACACCTAAAAGATGTGCTTTTACTGTGAAACCGGGCTTATGTTGTGTGTTCCAACAACACTCGAAATGAAGCAAGTATGATTTTTTTTTTCACCTGTGTAGACACCCCTGAGATGGAACTGGCTCACAGAACGGTGATTACTTCTTGAAATATGGCTATGCTTAAAACATGCTTATTTTCATACTATCCCTTTCAAACCTTTTAACTTTTTGGTCTCACTTCAGCTAAATGCTAATATTTTGACACACAGAGTCAGTCTCTGTTGAAAATGGTGTGGGATTACTTGCAAATGAAGTGCCAGAATTAACAGGACATGTTCAGTGCTGGAACTTGGAGAACATTAATACATTTGAGGGAATCCAAGTCTGTGTAAGCACTTCGTGTTGTATTTTTAACTGACACTGACTCAAATCCAATTACAGTCATGCACATATTATTAACTAAGGCATATTAGTCCAAAGGCATGTTGAGACTGACTGGCATGTTGCAGAAACCTAATGTGTTAAAAGAGAAAATGCAACACACTACTTCACTTCCAGATTAGAGACTAGAATTGTTTTGGTCCAGCTCTGAACCTGAATTCCACCAGCAAATCCTCTAGGAACAAGCATTTTAACTGGAGCCCTGTACACAGTAAGAATATGCACTTTTGCTGTTTACATGAAAAAGCTGCATCGGCATCAGGCAGGGGGCACGTTCAGCTAAATCATGAAAGTCTAAGTTGGAAATTCCTTGAAATGTAAGGATGGAAATAGCTACTTGGGGATTTGAGAATATTGAATATCCAATGTGTTTTCAAATCCTGTCGTTCAATTTTTGGTTACAACTGATTCTCTTACTGATATATACAATATTCACTATTTGAAGCTACTAGTATAAAATTTTTAGAATGATGCATACTTAAGTATTGACATTTTAAAACATTTTTAAAAATAACATTTACTATCACTAATTGAGGTTTTTAGTTTATCTGTTATTTATTTGATTTATATCCCACCTTTCTCCCAATATGAGACCCAAAGCAGCTAGTATTGTTTGGTTGGTATTCTCCATCTTGAGGGTTTTTGAAGATCAATAGTAAAAAGGGTTGCATATATATTTAGTTGGGTTGGATCCATACTTAGGCCTTCAGAAGACAGCAGTAAATCTGACTTAAGGTAATTAGTTATAACCCATCCATTCCAGAATGTCCCAGCAGTAGAGTGAATGGGACAACTATGGCCTATGTCTCCATCAAGTCCTTTCCTTCAATCATGCAACATACTCATGCTCCTCAGAATGTGAAACCTGTATTGCACCAAGAAGGAAGGTTAAATAGGGATATGAGATGTGCATGTGGTATTATTTTCCATTCGCCGTAATCAATGGCTCTTTACACTGCTTGTACATTCCCCTGTTGATGAGGAGAAGGGCATAAACAAAGCTCTCTTGAAACAACAGAGAGTCGTTATGTGACTTTGTTCACAAAGGAATGAATCATGCCCATAAAACATGAAAAGAATAGTTAACCACCACCACCACCATTTCATTTTTAGTGTTACCTAGACATATAAAATGTCAAAGTCACTGGATTAAAAAAGAATTGCATTTTTTTCAGGACAGCTTGGTGGAAAATGCAAATTGGAGGAAAGAAAGACATACATGAATATACATGCAATATTTATTTACCTAACAAAAATAAACATATTGCTTTAGCAACATAAAATCCTTCACTCCTAATACATAAAATTGTACGTTGTTACTGTAATGTGTGAGTCAGCTCCCAACTCATGGTGAAGCTCTTAAAGGGTTTTCTTGGTGAGATTTATTCAAACTTTAGCCATTGCCTTCCTCTGAAGCTGAGAGTGTGTGACTTGCCAAAATTTACCAGTAGGCATCATGCCTGAGTGGCAATTTGAATGCTGGTCATCTCAAGTCCTAGTCCAATGCTCACATCATGCACCATGCTGGCCCTTTATACCATCTGACATATTTATGAAATTTAAAAATATGAAAGCCTTAGATTTGACAACTAAAATCGTGACTATACTTTATACCAAAGAGACAGCCACAAACTGATGCACCTCTGTGCCTACTTTTTGCTATCTGTGAAGTGGTGGAAAAGTGCAAACAGAAACCACCCATTTTATAATAAACAGAATAAAATGTATTTGGATAGAAATAGTTTCATAGAGTCACAAGGGCTAGGCATGCAACATATCTGAACCCTTTGGGTCCTGTGCCAGTAAAAAGGGAGAGCATAAAATAAATAAATAAATCTCAGTTTTGAAAATACTGAACTTTTCAATAGAGTATTATCATTTATAATCTTAAAACTTATATGCTATACTCATTATAGAGTAGACACAGGGCAATTGCATCTCCTGTGATTTTCCCCAGCCAATTAGAACAAAGAAGTCACCAGAGGAAGGCAAGCAGCATTCTACAACCAATGAAGGCCTTTTTGGTAACTCCCCTCATAAAAATGACAATACTGTACTCACTAGATGCTGAAATGCAGCTTGGATGTCAGTGTCCTATAGGTCTACATCATACACAACAATTATTGTTCTCTCATTCTGTAGACTGTACAACATTCAGAACTTCATATGATGTACTTTCTGACATTTTCAGTATATAAAACCTGGTCTTTTAGTAAAACTTGAAAATGCATTTCACTCTTTCCAAAATTCATATTTCATGGGATTTTCCTCCCCCCCCCCCAACACACAACCATGTTCCACAAATTTTATAATTATGTTTGGGTGGGGGAGCCTGGAGGGTGTGTTTTCCTTTAGATAGGAGCCTGCACTTTCACATCTCTAGCATTACTCCAATCCACAAACTCCAGCTCAGCTCAAGGACAGTTTTGGTCAAATTCAAAAGAAAAGACAACACTTTAGTTAAAATGCTTTAATAGCACTGATGCAGTAGCTATTTAGTAGCATTGATGGTATCCTTAAAAGAACAACCTTAGCTGATGTCATGAGGCAACATGGAGTTCATGTGGAACACAAACCATTTTCAGGTTATTTATTTATTTGCAATCAGTGTCTTGAAGTGTTCCTGAAAGACCATGGCCACATGCTCTATTGACTGCCATATTCCTTTCCCAAAGGAAGTGAGAGGTCTGGTTCGTGTTCTCTTGGTATTTCAGCTTTCACCCCTTCAGTTTTAATTCTGATGTACAATCTGCTGTTGTGGCTTAAGAGATGAAATGAAGTTGGGTCTACTAGGTAGAACTTCCATACTTATTCAGAAAGCATTCCTGCTTTTCTTGGTTCTTCTCAGATCCCACTAAGCTGCATGAATGTGTCTTTTGATACAGGTGTTTTCCTTCATACCATGCCATTAGTTCTTCCATGCAAATAATTGTTTGGACTAGAGCTGGACCAGAAGCCTTGCATTTTTGCACTGGTGACTTTCTATAGTGGATTGTACAAATTCTACTTCCTGGATTCAACCACTTAACCCATACTTCTTATTTGACTCTCCTCTTCAGGCACTTCTATTTTCTTAAGGTGTTTATTGCATCTTTTTCATGCCTTAATCCTTTCCATTGTGCCTCCTTTTCTGGCATACATACAAAAGTTTGAGATGCTGCCTGCTTATGTGTGGTCTCAAGGGGTGCCAGAGCGATAGCAAGCTGATTTTTGGCTGTGGGGGCTGCAACATTGGAACTGCAAACGAGTTCAATTAGCAGTTCAGAGCTAAGACCCCACACACTGGGTCTGGGGGAGGGAGGGGGAACTGCCATTCTTCCACCCTCACTCCCCCAGGGTGAGTGCGCCGACCCCTGGCACAAGGGTCATGCCACACCGCAGACAGAGCTGGAGCACAGGAAAATCCACAGATCAGAGATGCAATCTGTAGCCCCATTCAAGCCCCCTCCCTTGTACAACTCAGGGGGTCGGAGCTCCATCATTTGGAAAGCATTTGCTAACATATGGATTGCCTTTAAGCTGCAACTTTTTAAAATCACTGCATTTCCCATTTCCATTCTTAATTGTGGCTTGAGGTTTTTCTTATCCCTGCCTCCTGTGCTTCAGAAAGCATCTTAGCAAATAGAAGGCAAGGTGTACAACCTCATCAAAAGAGGCTATGACAAACCTTTCTCCTGTCACATCACTCCTCAAAAACAGACAGCGGAAAGGACAAATATTCTCAACCTCCCATGGAGCAACCTTCTCATCAACAACCAATTATAGCAAATGACCTTGCATGTGTTGTATTGCATACTGACAAATAAAATATTTAATTGAAAAGCACTAACCCTCCATTTCTCCCCAGAATGCAATCAATTTGCGAGTGTCTTCCAATTTTGGCATTATATTTTTAGTATTATGAAAACACCCCAAATCAAACACATGAGCCAACTGGACATACCAGCCCATACTACCCTGCTTTATGCTTTTCTGTGCCACAAGAAGAGGTAAAGGACTGCCTGGTATTGATGCTGGGCACGTATCTCCCTTCCCCACTGTATTTTTTTTTTCTTTTGCAGGGGAGGGTATTCCTTGATTTTCTGCTACTATTTTGAGCAGAGATCTTTCTCTAACCCATTTTTAATAGGGCTGCCAACCAATTAAATATCCTTTAGCTGATTATTTATCTGCCTTTTAAGTGTCATGTGTAGTAAATCATCAATTACATCTAAATAAATCTGCATATTATAAATGCCATATTGTATTCAAGGAAGAGCAAATTCTTGTACTTTTAATAAACAAGAGCTTATTAAACTTGTTAAATGTAAAAGACCACATAAAATAATAAAATAAAATGTCTGTTTGTGGAAGCCATAACTTTTCCAGGTGTTGTGATGCATGCCTCAAAATCTGACAGACTGATTTGGTTGCAGCACCCGGGTTTAAATCAAAAAGTCAAAATTCCAAATCCAGGAGCCTTCTAGAAGCAAAGTAAATAAAATAAAATAAAATAAATGAACAGGAGGGTCTGCTATAACTCATTGGGACAGTGTGGTGGATACCTCAAATTTTGAAATAATATTTTCAAATGTCATCCAAGTTCCAGAGGTCAGTTTCAAGTCAATATTCCAAAAATGGGTCTTGCATTTCTGGAAGCAAAAGTGGGGGCTACCACAATTCACTGGGAAAGTAAAATTTTTAAGGGTTTAAAAAAAAAACAGGCAAAGAAACTGCTGCCAACATTCCTGTGGCAGAAAGGGGGGGGGGAAGAGGTGAGGAAATCAGGAAAGGACTAAGAAACATATTCAGGGGTAGCCTTGCTGGCCACGCAGCAAAATACAAAATCCACAATAGAATGGTACCTTTATTGGCCAACCAAAACACAGAAAATCCATTATGCAAGCTTTCAAAGTTTCACTGGGTTCTTTCAAATTTTCACTGGGTTAAAAATTCATACAGGAGAAGAAAAGTAATGATGTTAGTAAAGTGATGATGATTTTGTCTCAGATGTTGCTTCTGTTGTCAGTTAAGATGGTCTACAGAGATCTCAATGCAGGCAGAGGCCACTCCCCATTCTTGGCCATTGAGGACAAAGGGCAATAAAAAACAGGTAATAACATTTCAACTCCATTAGCAACAGAAAAGTAACTTCCCTTGAGATCCAGACTATCCCTGTGTGAAGCTAACTGCCCCTTTCTTAGGCAGAAGTCCCTGTTCTGTTACCTCTGGGGGGTGGGGAATTAGCTGCTGTATACTTAAAACTTGACAATTGTAGTCCAAATGAAAGAGTTTTACTTTTGTTGGAGGTAAAAACCTTGAGAGGGCTAAGGCACTGATGCAAAGATTCTTGAGGTGAAGGAGGGCAGGAAAATGGGAGAGAGAGAAAAAGCTCTCTAAGTTGCTGCTGTCAAAATTCCCTGGTAAAAGAAGTCCTCATCAACTCTTTTTGTGATGTTATGTACAGACAGGGGAAGCAATAGGTAAACTTCAGCTGGTCTAAACTACTGCCTTCTTAATCTATGATTACACAGATGCACCAGCTTTCAGAAACAGTCTTAAAACATAAACAAGCATCTTACCTGGGATTCAGCCCAATTGAACTCATTGGGACTTACATCTGAATGAAAATACAAGGGCTGTGCTGTGAAAGCTTTAACTGATTTTTTTTAACACCTCTGCCCCCCCCCAACCCGTTTGAGTTAGTTGATCTACCAATTAGACATTTTTGAAGCTTCATATCCTAAATATTAAATCAATGTTAGATTTGGGTTAAAGCATCTGGAATCTATTGCATTCAACACTTACAGTGTAAGTGCCTGGTTTGCAAGAACAGAGGAGGGGAACTGGCAAAGAAGCCTTGGTGAAGAATGTGGTGCCATCACTCTCTTGCCCTCATACAGGAAGACGTAAGACAAATGTAACTACGTGGTGAGAGCAGGTAAATGTGTTTACCCCAAACTTCTCCCTAGCCTGGTTTTCTGTTCATCTTTCTGACCATGGAAGCACTGTAGGTCAGATAGAGGCAAGGCCAGTGAGAATGTATCACTTGGCTCAGATTTCTACAGCATAAGGAAGACATCTGGAATTATCTTTTGTCTTTTAGTTCTCTAACACATAGTTGTGGTCCAGGATAAGCATTTGGCTATAGTAACTAGCTATGATGTAAGTGGAAAGTAATGTATATGTTTCTACATATTCATATGGTTTGTTTCTTTATTTACAGAAGGTTTCTACCTGTGTGTTTCTGTATATGAAGGACATTTTTTTTTTTTTGGCAATCAAAACACTAATGAGTTGACCCAGTCTCATCACATCTCTTGCCTCCAAATATGAAACTGTCCTAAATATCAGCCTTTCTTAATACTGGAAAATTCCTATCAACCTGGATGTCATCAGGCATGTGTGGCCAAAATCATTATGGAATGTTTCACAAGTCCACAACTTTTTGGGTGTTTCCCTGAGAAAACTCAATGAACCCCCTCCCGCCCCCTGCCCCCAAACACCAACCATTCCAACCTCATATGATAAGGGAGAATTCTTACGAGCTCAAAATTACTGGCAAAAGAGAAAGAAAGGAAAGAAAGAAGAATAATAAAAGAAAAAGGGAAAAAAAGGCCCTGTCTTAACCATTAGCCTGGTTGATACACCTGCATATAGACAGAAGCAGGTAGACAACTAGACAGCTGGCCTAAATATCCTAAAGGCAGCAGATCTTATCTTATCTTGGAAGTTAAACAGGGTCAGTCCTGGCTAGTACTTGAATGGGGGACTGCCAACAAATACCAGATGCTGTAGGCTATATTTCAGATGAGTGAACTGGCAGAAACCACTTCTGAGTATTCCTTGTGTATGGAAACCCTATGAAATTCATGGGGTTGTCATAAACTGACAGGTGACTTGAAGGCGCATGCACACACACACAAGCAGCTAGATACATCTTTGAGTGTAAGGTATATATGTCAAAGAAATGCCCATGAGGGGTACGTGTCTATTATATCTTTCCCAGCCGTCTAAATCCTAAGTCATTACTTGCTTTCCTTTAAAGTGATTTTCAGCATGATCATATAAATATTTATTAACAAGTTCAATGGGACCTCTTCCCAAGTCAGTGCAAACCGGACTGAAGCTTAATTAAAGATACTGGGACAAATCATCTTAAGTTTAAGCACTTTGACTTATCTTCGTTTTAGGTCACTCTTCATTTGGGTTTAATGAATGTTTGCATGTATGTACATATTCATTTATATATAAACAAACATTAATGCAGACACAATAATGTCATTATTGAACAACACGGGAAACAAAAGAACAACCAAAATATAATCTGTATGCATTGGTTGTCCCCAAACTATCATATGCTATAACCTGATTGAGCAATTTTCATCTCCTTGGACACTTTAATTACTAGTTTTGATGCTTAAAGTGAGCATTAACTACACATTAATGTTTTATTTATGAGTAGCAGTAAGGCTTTAAAGTTGGTAGATTTTTAAAAAAGAAAATCTGTTGCTCTGTTTTCTTCCCAGCTGAAAACCATTTCACCTCTCCTAATAGACATTCAGCTCCCATGTTCTCCCCCATCTGCACCCTATTTGAACAAATGATCCTATGTCTTTAGAAACCATCTTCAAACAAAACAATTTTTTTTAAAAAAAAATACCCACACATCCAGCCCAATCCATATTGTGCCTTTAAACATTGGTGCAGATTTTGTCTTTCTCAATATGGAAAGGAGGAGGGGAGGGAGAGACCTTAGAAAAGGGAGGCGGTGGAGGGAGTCGCCTAGCGAAGTATGTTATTCACTTTCCTGAGCCCACTCTTTAAAGCCGCTTTGTAGAGCTCTTTAATGTTGGGCAAACTGAAAAGAAAAACAATAATTAGAGATAATTGCTTGTGTCCAAACACAGGCATCAAAGCCTTTGGGACTCATTTGTCGTGGGCCCTGGTGTGTGATCCAGAAGAGTGACCCTTATTTTACTTAGAGTGGGGGGACACATAGAAAGTGGCAGATGGAGGGACCCCTCTGCACTCTCCATTGGCTCAGCTGTGTCTGCCAAGGAGAATAGGCTCAGGGGCCAGGATAAAAGGGATAGAAAGAAGGGTCACAAGAGGTTGAATAATTACCAGGGTAAAGGGTAAAGGAGTGGGAACAGTGGTACTTCACCACCACCTTGGAGTTAGCTCTATGCATGTGGCAGGCTGTCTGAGGGATGATGGGATGGGCATCCGCTCTCATTAACTCCATGTTTGGTGGAATCACACACATTAAAAAAGGAGGAACCTCATTAAGACAACGAAGATCACAACTAAAGCCCTCAGTACTGACTTCAATGGAAATGGTAGTGAATCACCACCCCCAGCTGAATGGGGAGGACCGGAGACCAAATTAACACTTGATTTTAAACGATGTTAGTGACATCAATGAAGATAACATGTATCTCTCTAGGAACATGCATGCTGCCTTTTATAATGATACTCATTTTATAAGAATCTTGCTACGAGCCTGCAATAGTTTCAAACTTTTATAAAAAGGGACTCCCTTTATAAAAAGGACTTTTTTAAAAAAAGTATTTTAAATGGGGACTCCGTTCACATTTTTAACTTGTTATAGGGAGATGAGGATGTGCAGGCAGGAAGTGCCACACAGAATTTTGATCTTAAACAGGCTCGAGAGAAAGAAATAGCCAACAAGCAAATGCTAATTCTCTGAAATGTCTGAAAATGTCTTGATAGCATAGATAGATAGATATGGAAAATGTTTCATAATTCAGCACTTCATCTCCCTCCCTCTCCCTCTCTCTCTTTTTTTTTTTCAAATAGTCAACTGGAAACTTTTTCAGGGATGATATTTTTTAAGCTGCTGGTATTCCCTGCTTCCCTCACATCTATAATGGGGGAAATGCATGAAAATGAACAAAAAGACCAGTGCTGTCATAATTTTGTATATCTGACGTAGAAAGATCTACCTCAGAGTAAGGCAACTTCTGATCAGAAAATGAACAGAACAAACTTGATAATGGCACAACTCCAGACAACCTTGCATTGCATCCTGTCTTTACAACTTGCTGGTTTGTATGATAAGCTAAAGTGAAGGTTTCTAGTTGCCCAGCCTGCCTCTCTGTAATGAGACTGTAATGACCTAAACGATCTGTTGATTAGGGACAATAAATCTGTTCTTTTCATCCTGTCATTTCATAGGGGCCTGAGTAAGGTTATTGGCTTAAAATAAACTCAGCTGATTTTTTAAAAAGACTTTAAACAGTAGGTGGGTGGGTGTGAAAAGTTCCACATTTAAAATAAGAGGAAAGCTTTTTGCCAAAATAATGGTAGATACATGTGCTCTGCATGTATGCAAATTGAATTTAATTCAACACTTATAGCTGAGTGGGATACAGACAAGGGGCCATGCACCTTTAATGAATTTGCATTGTCTAAGCAGTAACGTGAATTTAATGAGATTTTTTTGTATTCATGCCTGAAACTGCAGGATCAGAATATGGAAGAAATACCATGTATAAATCTATAACAACTCTTATTCTAAGAAGCCAATGCAGTTCACATTTCACTAGCACTACTCGAAGGATTACACACCAAACTCAGTATCTCACAAGGGCAGTGCCTACTTCTTAAAATAAGGAAGCCTGAAAGTGCTGGTGATTCATTAACCATATCATTTGCAGTTTAAGACTCTATAGATGCAGCTGTACAATAGCCAAATTCACAAGCGGAAGTGGAAAAAAACTTAGAATGTTTTGGATCTGATTTCTTTTGCTCCAAACAACATTACAAAATGAGCACTCTTTAAGATTCTAGCAGGAATCATATGTATTCCTGTGTATGTAAACACATGGTGATATATTCCAGTACACTGAGGGAGAAAACTGAAGTGTGACAAGAATGCTGGTTATGCCTTCAGTGTCAGGTCTTTTAATCAATATATTTTGGGTATGACTGTCTATGCTCACTATCAAGTAATATTATTAAATGAATGATTTATTTATGTAAAAGTTATTTTCATTGGGGCTGGAATAATTAAGTTTACAGAGTGGCGTATGCAAAAATCCAACCGGCATAAAAATTGTTATACTGTACTGTGTGAAGCAGTTGCAGGGGTGCAACCTACACCGTTTCAAGCACTGCCTCAGACATGTGAAACTGTCATCATAGACCACAATATTTCCTTCCTTGATGTGGAACAAAATGTCCCCCTCTGTGTGTGTGTGTGTGCGCGTGTGTGCATGCGTGTGTGTGTGTGTGAAGCCCTGAAAAACAGAGCTAACAAATTTCTTCAAAAAATTCAATTTTGAAACATAATCATTTTTTTGATCCAATTTTAATCACATCTTAATCACCTCTGTTCTTTGTGGAAATATTTCTGGGAAAGTGGCATTGTTGTAAACAGTCTGTGCAACACACCGTGTGAATTTTCATGATTTTTTTTTTAAAAAACCCAATTCTTCTGTTATTTACTTCTATTGTCATTAAATCCTTATTATGTTATTCACTATAACATTTCCTTTAATCGTTTAAATTTACTGACCAGTTAAAAACCAACAGCAGTTTTACGGATTTTGACTCAGAGCTATGTCCTGATGTGTACACTGGGAAACAGTCTAGTAAATGTGTTTTAAGATTCCAGCCCAGATTAATTTATTTTATTATTTATTTTTATTTAGTTATTTATACCCCGTTCTTCAGCCACAAGGCTATCAGAGTGGCTTACAAATTGTTTTAAGCAATAGCAATTTACACATCTACACTGCATTAAACAGTTTCCAATGTGTGTTAGCTAATTGCCCCCACAGGCTGGGTATTAATCAAATAATGTAATGCATTTAATTCTTTGATCATTTATACCCAGAGTTTATTCAGACATACATGATAGGCATGTAGGTAACTCCCTTATTTCCTGACCTTGTGTCAACAGAAATCCTAAACACATTGAGTAGGAGGAATATATGCCACCAAGCACAGTGCATGTTACTTCTGAGTAAAAATGCACAGGGCAGCACTTTCCATGGGATTATAGGAATGAATTGAATTTATCTCAACGATTGTCTCCTTGCAATAATAATGTCCTATCACCCTGCATGTCATGCTGCAGTGTTTCATACTGTGGGTCCAAATACGTTTATAAAAACCCCAATCCTATGCGGGTTTCCCGAGGTCGTGTTTGTCCCAATAGCGATGCTAAACTTTCCCTTCACACACCTGAGTGAGTTTGAATTGGTTCGCAGGGAACTCTTCCTTTGAAAGCTGGACCTGCGAGACCTCTTTTCATTTCGCAGACAAATATAGATATATTCTAAAGATGCCTGTCTACGAGATCAGAGAAGCGCATAAATAAATCAGATTGGCTCATTTTTTTGGCTTTCTGGAAATTGTCCCAAACATCTGCTGGGAATTCTTATTAAGTCAAACCTAAGGAGGAGAAGTACGGAGAAACCCAAGACTTTTACCTTTCTCTTCTTCCCCGAAGGAGGAGTGGTCCATGAAAACGCGAAACACCTCGTTCCTTTGACCTCTCCAAAGCTCCTTAAAAAACAACAACACACACACCCTCAATTTCAAAATCGCCATCGTCTCCTTTGCAATCTTTGAAAGCGAGAGACAATTATTTTGCAAAAGGCAAAGTTGCCTTCAGCCGCTTTTGCAATAATCCCACTGCGCCCCCTAGGCGGTGAAAAGGAGAAATGCCTCGCCTTGGTCCCTGAACAACCAACGCAATGGTCCTCCCTCCCCAGTCGCAATTGGAAGTGTTTGTTTTTTATTGCAGGGACTTGATTTACAGCTTCACACGGAACAATCCTATTGTTTTCTTAAGCAGCCTTGACTTAAAGAAACGCTTTGTTCAATGCTGTATGGAAAGGAACGCCAAAACCCAGGGGAAAAAGCCGGGATGAAGAGCCCACAATAACTAGACTAAGTGCAAAAGGGATCTAGCAGTCATAGTAGACCACAAGTTGAACATGAGTCAACAGTGTGATGCAGCAGCTAAAAAAGCCAATGCGATTTTGGGCTGCATCAATAGAAGTATAATGTCTAGATCAAGGGAAGTAATAGTGCCACTCTATTCTGCCTTAGTCAGGCCTCACCTAGAATACTGTGTCCAGTTCTGGGCACCACAATTCAAAAAAAGATATTGACAAATTGGAGTGTGTCCAGAGGAGGGTGACTAAAATGGTGAAAAGTCTGGAAACCATGCCTTATGAGGAAAGACTTAGGGAGCTGGGTATGTTTAGCCTGGAAAAAAGACGGTTAAGGACGATATGATAGCCCTGTTTAAGTATTTGAAGGGATGTCACTTTGAGGATGGAGCAAGCTTCTTTTCTGCTGCTCCAGAGACTGGAACATGGAGCAATGGATGCAGGCTTCAGACAGAGATTCCACCTCAACATTAGGAGCAACTTTCTGACAGTAAGAGCTGTTCAGCAGTGGAACACACTCCCTCGGAGCATGGTGGGGTCTCCTTCCTTGGAGGTCTTTAAACAGAGGCTGGATGGCCATCTGTCAGGGATGCTTTGATTGTGTATTCCTGCATGGCAGGGGGTTGGACTGGATTGCCCTTGTGGTTTCTTCTTACTCTACAATTCTATGATTCTATGGTTCTTGCTCACTACAGGGGAATGATTGTAACAGTGATGGTCAAAATGGGTGAGCTGGGAAAAATGAATGTGATGGTTAAAATTAAATATCTTTTCTCCATTTTCGTTTGGCGTGGGAAGATACATAATGCTCTCCAATGGCCAGGAACCTCCAGTGTGTTTCAGAATAGAAACGTGGCGGATGGGTCTTCCTCATAATGACTTTACATCTTTTCCACAATATTGTGCTGAAAACAGCTCACAATGGATCCAATGAAGAGCAGGGTATAGAATAAATTTAATAGAAAAACAGATATAACTGTAGTGCCTCAAGGCATAGTAAAAACTTCAATCATTCCATTCAGTTTTGCATAACAAACTGCAAGCAAAACTGATCTAAACTGACAGTTTCAGGCTAAAACAGGAGCAAGAATGAAGCATAATTCATAAATAAAACACCAATATAGCACATAGGAGGACATGTCACTCTCAGTTCCACAGAAGCAACATAAGGTTGCTTAAACTGGTTTAAGGGCCCTGCAGCACCTGCAGCCGCAGGGTGCCCCATCATTGTGGGGGGCCCCGTCGTAACCCTCCTCCTGCAAAAACATTATTAGTAATAATTTGAATATCCTGTACTGTGAATAGGTTAGGTTAGGTTACAGTGAACTGAGATAAACATATGGGACCCCCAAAATAAAACATTGCAGGAGGCCCCAAAATTCCTGAAACTGGTCCTGCTGACAGTTTCAGGCTAAAACAGAAGCAAGAATGAAGCATAATTCATAAATAAAACACCAATATATCACATAGGAGGTCATGTCACTCTCAGTTCCACAGAAGC
The DNA here is from genome assembly GCA_030847615.1 of Gambelia wislizenii. Taxonomy (NCBI): domain Eukaryota; kingdom Metazoa; phylum Chordata; class Lepidosauria; order Squamata; family Crotaphytidae; genus Gambelia; species Gambelia wislizenii. The sequence goes on from JAUMIR010000004.1 coordinate 93,757,917, forward strand.
AACATAAGGTTGTCCAGAAGTAATCTAAATACATGTCGCCTAAAGCCAATTGGTTACTTCCAACTAGATTAGACTGACTGAATCAATTGTTGACTGGTGGATCAGGATGTAAATCAATTCAGTCAATTTAAAGGGTCTATTTTAATAGGAACTAACCATCAGTTTCAGGCCATACATTGGCAACTATACCTCCCACTTGTGTCAGCCTTCTTCCCAGCTCACACCTCTGCCTTCCCATCCTTTCTCCATCCTCTCACCTAGGAGTGTAAAGATTTTGATTCCTATCTCGAGCCCCACATACATTTTGTTTTGCTATTCCTCAGGATGATTCCACACACATAGCTACTAGTGCTAGCAATTAAAAGCAGAAAGACCCATGTGCATCTGTTCTATCGTCCTCTCCTTAACAGGTCTTTCTGTGGTGAGGAAAAAAGATAGAAGACAACATGAGGTGATTATAAATGGAAGGCTAGGTCAGTAGAATATGACAAAACAGAATATGGTAGAGAGCCATCCTGACTACTGAACTGTTGTAAATGTATCTAATCAAATTTTAACCTCTGTGAAAGTATATAATCTTGTGCCAGATGCCCAAACACATGGCATGATGTCTTGACTCTTCATATCAGTTTTTCCTTACAGGGTACTTTCTTCTAAAAAAACATTTTCACGATCAGCCTTTTCAGTATACTGTTCCTACAACTGAAAGGGATAGTTCATTGCAAGGAGTGGTGAATTCATGGTGTGGTAAATTTTAGTGCAACCAGTGGTGTAGGCGGGGGTGAGTATGGAGGGGGCAGTCTACCCCGGGGGGAACTTTTTGGAGGGTGGCACTTTTCATATGAGACACAATTTTATTTTTTGATGATTGAAACAAATCTTTCATATTGCTGCACATTTGCAGTGTTTATGGTGATCAGGGAGCTGCAGCAAAAATGCCCACCAGTCTGTTGAGTGGTGACAGTGACTAAGGAGATTTTCACACGGGGCCAAAATGCCCTGTTACTGCCCCGCCACCTCCTCTCCCGTTCCTGCCATGGAATAATGTAAATCTTTCACACACTTACCTTAATTCCATGGCAGGAACAGGCTCCCCATCCCCTCGCTGGCTGGCTGTAAATGCAGCCGTCATAAGGCTGCTTTTATGACCGGCCATCTGAAATGTTATCACGTTATCACATGATAATGGTGGGGCGGTAAATTTAAAAAATAAAACTCCCCCAAACATAAAATCCGTTCACCAAGCACAAAAACACACTTTAAATCACACAATCAAAACAGGGAGTGTAAAATAAAGGGTGCCACTTACCTGGATGTCCAGATCATACCAGGAAGTGCTTGGAATGGACCTCCCCTCCGCGGCTGTCATTTTGGAACAGGAACGGGGCTCCTGTTCGCACACCTGTGATTGCGTGATAGCGACAGAATGGGAGGTCTATTCACGATGAAAAATCGTGATTACATTGTTCTGGAACAGTCATGGGAGCAGGATGGATGCAGGAAAGAATGGGGTCAATGTTGTCCGAAAGGGAAAACCTTTCCCGACCCTGTTCTGTTCCTTCCACGGGATATATACCCCATGTGAAAATCTCCTAAGCCTTAGATTGTTATAATTTGATCTCGTTAAGTGTGTGTGATATATTTGTAATTTTTTAATATCATTCTTCTTTGTTTTTCTGAGGTGAGTTAGAATATCAGTTTTTTAGACATGCAGACTACACAAACTAACATTGTAAAAGGGATTTATTTATCCCTGTTATTCCTTAATTAATTAATTAATTAATTTCCCTATATGTCATTTTGAGTTATAGTATTTTTGCTGTATATTGAGAGGGACCACCCCGGGTAGCAAAAGCTCTAGCTACACTACTGAGTGTGACCACTAAACAATAAAGGCTTTTCAGGAAAGGGGTAGAATCCAAGTGGTGAGCTACTTTGTACTATAGAATATTTCTTACATGGAAATTTTCACCTGGCTTCCACAGGGCAAGCTGTAGCACATAGGCTGAGCCTGAGATTCATTCCTAGGAATCTAAGCAACAGAATCTGGTCCAGATTGCATATCTGATCTATACCACAGCTCCAAAATGGATTTCAGTCTCCATTGGATTCAAGGATGGTTACTAGGCCTTGCTGTTCTTTTGAGTAAGCATATCTTTACAAGAACCATTCTGTAATCAAACAGAATGGCATAATGGATGCCTAAGGCATCTTGTGCCAGTTGATGATGTTCTAAATCTGAGCAGGATACTGAACACTTCCACAGGTATGCTGCAAGGTGTATCACAGCCCAGCAATGTTTGGAATGTGCCAAACCACCAAAGGTTTCCAACAAACACCATGGGAGTACCCTAAACTCACAGTCAGTGAGTTAAATGTCAGTTTCTTCATATGGCAGCTATTGCAGCATGGCTGACATTTCACACATAGCTGTTCACCTGACTGATAGAGCAGTTTTCAACAGGACACTGCAAACTGTATGGTAAGTACAAACCTTATGTATATCCAGGGGTAGCCACGTTGGCCATGCAGAAAATAAAGCAAACTCCACCAAAAACAAATAAAATAATAATAATAAAAACACCCACTACCCCCAAAAGCCTAAATCCTTATGTAGTAGAATATTGAAAAGTTTTTGCAAGGCAGAACAGGAAAGGAAATCTTTCTTCTCTTTTGTTTTTCACTGTCATAGATGTTCAAATATGCCCTTTCCAAATATCAAACATAATTGCATGATTTAAGGGTTATTCGCTGCTACTAGAAAAAAAAAGGAATGCATGCTTTCATTGCCACTACAATAATCCATTGAAGCCTGGATTTGTTTAAAACACACAATTAACACTCACATTCTACCTTGCCTTTTAACCATTTGCTGCCTCTCCCTCCCTAGGAAATGTAAGAAACTAGGTGAAGTCAGCCCTCCTTCCTTCTTCATTATCTGAGCTACATAGGGAAGCAGCTAAGGTCAAACAGGATCTGACAAAAGATGGGGATTGTTTTAAGAGGGAAGAGTTGCTTGCAAACATACAAGCTTCCTATGGCAGGAACCAATGGCACAATTACTTGTGTCAATATGGCTTTACAATCCTACCATCATTTCCTTCACTGTGGTGTTTTTAATGATGGGGATGACCTTGAAGTTACTTATTAGATACACCTGAAGGAGGCAATAAACTCAAACTGACTAGCTGAAGTCATTTGTGTTCTCTGCCCCAGCAGACAACAGCCTCCACTTGCAGTAAACCCTTCAAGGGAGATGGGGGAGTAGAGGACACCAAAGTGTTTACATATCTGTCAGAATTGTGTTTTTCTCTCCCCAAGGCCTCTGATCTGTGTTTTGCTTGTTATTCTAAACCACAGGGAACAGAATAACAGAGACCTTTGTAATTATGGCTATCAGCAGATTTCAAGTATTTTGTCAGGAATAAATTGACTGGATGCAAAGTGTTCTTAGTTTAACAGTAGAGTGCACAAGTTTTTAAGATGTTTTGAAACATTCTCCTCTTGATCTCTTTATTTGCATTTTCTCTCTCCTAATGATGGTTTCTGTCAGGCTTAAGTCTCATTATATGCTCCTTCCAGCATCCATCCACTGGAGGAAAAACATGGCAGTGTTATTGCTGCTGAGAGTATTGGTTTATTACTGCTAGTGGCATGTGCCCACGATCACAGCAAGGGTTGTTAGGCTAGGGAGGAGGCAAACCTTTGCCTAGCAACACTGAGGCTTCCCAGATCATGACTTTACTGTTGCTAATGGCTTGTACATTTTATGCAGGACTGATTCATGCCCAGTACTGGTGATTAGACCCTGCCAGCAACAGTAGTAATTCATTGTGAAGTGGGGTGGACAAAGTGCAGCCACTAGACCACCTGTGTCCCGAAAAGCATTTCTGTATCCCCCAGTGTAACTAGTGCTCCTGAGAACTGTTATGTTTTAACAACTTGATGCTGCACTTTGCTGCTGAAACATGGTGACAAACAGCAAAATGTGTTATAGTCAATAGGGAAATGTACTAAGGCACTAAGAAGCACTAAATCAAAGAAGGAGACATCACGAAACTCCAAGGCAGCGTATTTCATCACTGAAAAGCTCTTACCATCAGTAAGTTCTTCCTAATGTTTAGGTGGAATCTCTTTTCCTGTAGTTTGAATCCACTGCTCCATATCCTGCTCACTGGAGCAGCAGAAAACAAACTTGCTCCATCTTCAATATAACATCCTTTCAAATATTTAAACATGGCTATCATGTCACCTCTAAACCTTCTCTTCTCCAAGCTAAACATACTGAGCTCCCTAAGCCGCTCGTCATAGGGCATGGCTTCCAGACCTTCCACCATTTCAGTCGCCCTCCTCTGGACGTGTTCCAGCTTGTCAATATGCTTCTGGAATTGTGGTATCCAGAACTGGAAACAGTATTCAATGTGAGGTCTGACCAAAGCAGAATAGAGAGGTACTATTAGTTCCCTCGATCTAGACACTATACTATTGATGCAGCCTAGAAATGCATTGGCTTTTAAAGCTGCTGCATCACACTATTAACTCATGTTGTGGTCTACTAAGACTCCTAGATCCCATTCACATGTACTGTTTTCAAGCCAGGTGTCACCCCATCCTATATCTGTGCATTTCATTTTTTTTCTGCCTATGTGTAGTATCTTACATTTCTCCCTATTGAAATTCATTTTGTTAGTTCTGGCCTAGTTCTCCAATCATTTTGAATTCTGATTGTGTCCTCTGGGGGTATTTGCTACCCCTCCTACTTTAGTGTCATCTGCAGATTTGATAATTATGCCTTCTATTTCATCACCCATCATTTAGAAAGATGCTGAATAGCACTGGGCCCAGGACAGAACCCCGTGACACCCCAGTAGTCACTTCTCTCCAGGATGAAGAGGAGCCATCGGTGAGCATCCTTTGGGTTTGTCAGTCAACCAATTACAAATCCACTAAATTGTAACATTGTCTAATCCACATTTTACTAGCATGTTTGTAAGAATATCATGGGCGAGCTTGTCAGAGGCTTTACTAAAATCAAAATACGAGCATGCTACCTCCACACCATTCCCTTCATCTACCAAGCTTGCAACTCTATCAAAAACAGAGATAAGATTAGTCTGGCATTACTTGTTTGTGAGAAACCCATTGTCTTCTAGTGATCAGGGCATTCCTTTCTAGGTGCTTACAGACTGTCTGTTTAATGATCTGCTCTAGAAGCTTTCCCTGTATTGATGTCAGGCAGATTGGTCAGTAATTGTTTGGGTCTCTCCCCCACCACACACACATTTTTGAAGATGGAGGTAACATTTGTCCTCCTCTAGTCTGCTGGGACTTTTCCTGTTCTCCAGGAATTCTCAAAGATTATTGCTACTTTTTCTGAGATTACTTCTGCCAGTTCTTTTAATATTATTGGATGTAGTTCATCTGGCCCTGGAGACTTGAATTCATTTAGAATAGCCAGGTGTTCCTGTACTATCTCTTTACCTATTCTGTGCTGCATTTCCCCTATAACATCATCTGCTCCATTTTCTGCAGGTTGAGCACTGTTCTCATTTTGGGAGAAGACCAAGGCAAAGAAGGTGTTGAGTAGTTCTGCATTTTCTCTGTCTCCTGTTAGCATTTTGCCATCTTATCCACACAGTGGCCATATCATTTTCTTATTCTTTGTTTTGCTACAGAGATATCCACCCCACCCACCCCGCTTTTAATTGTTTTTAACCTCTCTAGCAAGCCTGAGTGCATTCTGCACTTTAGCTTTTCTGACGATCTCCCTACACTTCCTGGCTATTTGTTTGAATTCCTTTTTGATGGTTTTCCTTTTACTTTTCCATTTCTTAGAATCATAGAATCATAGAATTGCAGAATTGGAAGAGACCACGAGGGCCATCCAGTCCAACCCCCTGCCACGCAGGAAATCATGATCAAAGAATCCCCGACAGATGGCCATCCAGCCTCTGTTTAAAGACCTCCAAGGAAGGAGACCCCACCACGCTCCGAGGGAGTGTGTTCCACTGCTGAACAGCTCTTACTGTCAAAAAGTTCCTCCTAATGTTGAGGTGGAATCTCTGTTCCTGGAGCTTGCATCCATTGCTCCGTGTCCCAGTCTCTGGAGCAGCAGAATACATGTTCCTTTTAAATCTTAGCTCAGGTGAAAGTTCTTTAGACATCTATTCTGGTTTCTATTGCCTCCCAACTCAACAGGTCCTCTGAGGAACTGTACAACAGGTAAAAATATGTGCTGGTAACTTCCTAGACTACTGCAACACACTTGGTGTGGAGGTACTCTTGAAGATAACTTGGAAGTTACAGCTAGTGCAAAACTCAGCTGCTAGTTGCTGACTGGAACATTGCATAGGAACTGTGTAACATGTTTTCAAGGTCAGGGTATAAGGAACCCATCATGGGCAATAAACTTATAGTATGTTTGTGTGGTTATTCTTGAGGGAGGGAACTCTAATGTAAAAGAGATGTGTGTTGTACTGCTGGGAGAGAGGAAGTACACATTCCCACCCCATCTTATTTTTATTACATTTCCAGTTACTTATAAATTATTACAGTTTGACTCAAAGACAAAACAATAGAAGTAACATTAAAAAAACCCAACAATACCTTGTTCATTTACAACCCATCTCTGATTCATAAACATGTAATATTCCAGTTTGGGAAACAAGAGACAGATGACAATGAATGTGGCACATGCATAAGATATTATCCTAGGAGACATTTTTTAAAAGGACTCCAGATTTATTTAAATGATGACAGCTTTCCCCATATGCACATTTAAAAGACTAAAAAACCTATTGAGAAAAGTTTCTTGAAATACAGACCATACTCGCAGTATTTTTAATCAAGAACTACTTGTGTGATCAAGCTTTTAATATATACTGTAAATTATGCAGTATATTTTGGAATTGGAATTGGGATCATAGAACAGACAACAGAAGCAGAAGATCATTGTGATGTAAACAAGGGTCAACAGTATGATGTGGCAGCCAAAAAAGCCAATTCTAGGCTATATCAACAGGAATGTAGCATCCAGATCAAGGGAACTAATAGCAACATTCTATTCATCATTGGTCAGATCTCAGCTGGAATACGTTACTGTGTCCGTTCTGAGCAGCACAGACCAAGAAGGATATTGACATGCTGGAACATGTCCAGAGAAAGGCGGCCAAGATGAGCAAAGGTCTGGAACCCAAACCTTAAGAGGAGCAACTGAGGGAGATAGCTATGTTTAGCTTGGAGAAGAGAAGACTGGGAGGTGACATGATGGCTATCTTTAAATATCTAAAGGGATGTTGTGTAGAAGATGGAGCCACCTTGTTTTCACTGCTGTAGAGACAAGGACACAAACCAGTGGATTCAAACTATAAGAAAAAAGATTCCATCTAAACATTAGGAACTTTTTTACTGTAAGAGCTGTTCAACAGTGGAATAAACTCCCTCAGAGGGTGATAGAGTTTCCTTCTTTGGAGCTCTTTAAACATAGGTTAGATAGCCACAGTTTGGGAGTACTTTAGTTGGGTTCAGTAACACCACTGTATCCGCTGATTCACCAACCACGGATTCAGTTATCTGCAGTTGGCAATGACGGGGGGAAGGGAGGTCGGAGGTGGGATCTCACTTCCCCTGTCCCTTCCCCTGGGAGGGCTTCTGTTGCTGTGATGGCGATCGCGGGAGCAAAGCGGGAAGGGGGCAGAGGAGTGACCTCACCCCCCTTTGCCCTATCATTGCCACTGTGGCGGAGCCATGGCAGGGGTGAAGGGGAAAGGGGCAGAGAAGAGATCTTGCCCTTCCTTCCCTCTTTGTCCCCACCATGGCCTTGCCATGGTAGCGAACATGGGGGGAAGGGGGGTGAGATCGCTCCTCCATCCCCTTCCCCATGGTGGCAATTTCAGGGGTGAAAGGGGAAGTCGGGAGACATCACGTCTCCTCCCCCTTTCCCCTTCGCCCCCATGATTGCCCCCACAGCAACAGGAGCACTCCCAGGGGAAGGGACGGAGCAATCTCGCCCCTCCTTCCCCCTTCGCCACCACAGGAGGGCCATGGTGGGGGGAAGGGAGGGGGACGAGCAAACTCACCTCCCCCCTTTCCCCCAAGATGCCACCTGGGATGGCGTTCACTATTATCTGCAGAATTCACCATCTGCAAGAGGCCCCGGGACCAACCCCCTGTGGATACGGGGGTACTACTATAACCCTGCCTGGCAGCAGCTTGGACTAGCTGGCTCTTGCAGTCATTTCCAACTCCATGATCCTATGATTCTTTATCCATTTGAATTTATGACTGTTCAGCCTCATATCTTGCCATGCATAATGGATTCCAAAATTTAGAAGAAAAAGGCAATTGTAAACCTCTGTGTTGATTAGAGATGTCACCAAACTATTGGCAGGCTCTCTGTAATGCAGAGGTGAGAAAACTTTGGTCCTCTAGCTCCCCAAATTCCTTACTACCGGCCTTGTTGGCAAGGGCTTCTGGGAGTTGAAGTCCAAATCACCTGGAGGGTCATAGGTTCCCCAGTCTTGATCTGATACCATGTAAAGTTGTTAGATCTGCATAAACCTCTGTTGATGTCAGGGCAGGAAGAGAAAAGACACAGCAACTCTGTTTCCTGCCAGAGAGAAGGAGAGCAGCTTCTGGACAGCAAGTTTCCTGCCAGTTTCCAGGCCAGTTTCCTGCCAGGGAGAAGAAGAAGAGCAGCTTCTGGACAGCCATTCTGACTGGGGAGATTGAATTTTTTAAAAAACTGTTGGGAGAGGCTGCTTGTTGCTGAGGGGCTCAAACTTCTGACCTTGCCCTTTTACCCTCAAGAGCCTTCCTGTGAGTCACACCTGTGAGTCACACCTGTGAGTCACTAGGGGGTGGAGATGGGAGCCTAGCTCTATATAACTCCTTGCAGAGGCTTTCCAGGCCAGTTTCCTGCCAGAGAGAAGGAGAGCAGCTTCTGGACAGCAAGTTTCCTGCCAGTTTCCAGGATAGTTTCCTGCCAGGGAGAAGAAGGAGAGCAGCTTCTGGACAGCCATTCTGACTGGGGAGATTGATTTTTTTAAAAAACTGTTGAGAGAGGCTGCTTGTTGCTTGTTGGTTACTGAATTTCAGTAACCAAACAAAAATACAGCATACCTAAAAGTACAGCTTAGCATTCTCAGCATTAACTAAGAGTTCTTAAATTACGTAAAAGCTCTCACCATGGACACTGAGGGGACTGAAGCAGTCACTTGCAACACTTGTGCGATGTTTGTCTTCTTGTCTACAGACGTGGAGAACTTCACATGCACCAAGTGCAAGCTGGTAGCCCTCTTGGAGGACAAAGTACAGCAGCTGGAGACACGGGTAGCTACACTTCAACAGATTCGTGAGCAAGAGGTTTTCCTGGACAGAACAGAACGAACAGTCTTGGATGGGGACCGCACAGAGGAAGTGGCTGTGGAGGAGAGGGTCACTTCACAGACACAGGAAGTAGACAGCTGGAGGAATGTCACACACAGAACAAGAAAATCCAGGGATTCTTCGAGCAGCTTGCAGCTACAGAATCTATTCGAAGCCCTTTCCCTTATCAAGGACAACGAGGAAGAACAGCATGGACAGACTTCAGGGGTAGAGCAGGGGACCTTGAGAGGACCACTGCAAGGAACAGCAGCTGCGAAGCCTCGGCGGAGGCGTGTGGTGGTGATGGGGGACTCCTTGCTGCGGGGTACAGAAGCAGTGGTATGTGGGCCTGACAAGATGACTCGGGAGGTGTGTTGTCTCCCTGGGGCAAAGATCTGTGATGTGACCGAGAGGCTGACAAGACTTGTCAAGCCTACGGATCATTACCCCTTCCTTTTGGTCCGTGTGGGAACCAATGATACTGCAAGGCACAGCTTTCCCAAGATCAGAAGAGATTATGAGGCCCTGGGGAGGAAGCTGAAAGAAATGGACGCACAGGTTGTGATCTCATCTCTTCTGCAAGTTGAAGGGCATGGTCCAAGAAGGGAGAGGAAAATAGCCGACGTAAACAACTGGCTCCGTAGATGGTGTTGCCGAGAACAAATTGGATTCTTGGATCATGGACTGCGCTTCCATGCGGGGGGACTTCTGGCAAGAGATGGGGTGCATCTTACAACAGTTGGAAGAAACATTTTTGCCAACAGTCTCAAGAATTTGATCAGGAGGGCTTTAAACTGAGTCAAATGGGGGAGGGAGACAGTATTCTGGAAGGCAAAAGGGCTGGAGAAAATAGTCAAACTGTCATAGAGGGAACAAGGCAAACAGTGCAAGGACCCAACAGTGGGAGGCAAAAAAACTTGCACAGGGAGCAAGTAAAGGGAACACATGGTCTTAGATGTCTCTACACTAATGCACAGAGCATGGGAAATAAGTAAGATGAACTTGAACTCCTCGCACTACAAAACAAATATGATATAATAGGCATTACTGAAACCTGGTGGGACGAGTCTCATGATTGGAATGTAGGAATAGAGGGGTATAACCTTTATAGGAGAAACAGGCCAAACAGGAAAGGAGGAGGAATAGCATTATATGTCAGGGATATTTACACCAGTGAAGTGATCCATGACATCAATACTGGAAGCCAGGTGGAGAGCATCTGGATAAAAATTAAAGGGGAGGGAAACAACAGGGATGTTATTGTGGGACTCTACTACAGACCCCCAAATCAGACGGAGGAATTGGATGATGCCTTTCTAGAACAGATGAACACACATGCAGAAAGGAGAGATGTAGTAGTGATGGGTGACTTCAACTATCCTGATATTTGCTGGCAATCTAACTCAGCCAAAACTTCAAGGTCTAGCAAATTCCTTACATGCCTGGAAGACAATTTCATGGTCCAAAAGGTGGAAGAGGCAACAAGGGGGTCAGCTTTTTAGATCTGATCCTAACCAACAGAGATGACCTGGTTAATGGGGTGCAAGTGGTGGGATCCTTAGGTGAGAGTGATCATGTTCTCCTGGAGTTTGTTATACAATGGAAAGGAGAAGCCAGGCACAGTCAGACACGCATTCTTGACTTTAGAAGAGTTGATTTCAATAAACTCAGGGAAATACTGGGGGTGATCCCATGGTCAGGAATACTAAAAGAGAAGAGACCTTAAGACGGATGGGACTTTCTCAAAAGGGAGATACTGAAGGCACAATTTCAAACAGTACCATTGAGGAAGAATAATGGGAGGTGTCTCAAGAAACCAGGATGGATGACTAAAGAACTTTCAATGGAGCTAAGTTTTAAACGGAACATGTATAGGAAATGGAAAAGGGGGGAAATCACCAAAGAAGAATTCAAACAGATAGCGAACACGTGTAGGAGTAAAGTCAGAAAAGCTAAAGCGCAGAATGAGCTCAGGCTTGCTAGGGAGGTTAAGAACAATAAAAAGGGTTTTTTGGGGCATGTCCGCAACAAAAGGAGGAAGAAGGAAATGATAGGGCCACTACGTGGAGAAGATGGCAAAATGCTAACAGGGGACAGAGAAAAGGCAGAATTACTCAACACCTTCTTTGCTTCAGTGTTTTCAGAAAAGGAAAAGGAGGACCAACCTGAGGATAATGGAACAGAGGACAGAATAGGGGAAATCCAGCTCAAAATAAGTAAAGAGGTAGTACAGGAATACCTTCTTAATCTAAATGAATTTAAATCTCCAGGACCAGATGAACTACATCCAAGAGTATTAAAAGAGCTGGCAAATATAATCTCAGAGCCATTGGCAATAATATTTGAGAACTCCTGGAGAACAGGAGAAGTCTCAGCAGACTGGAGGAGGGCAAACGTTGTTCCCATCTTCAAAAAGGGAAAAAAGAGGATCCCAACAATTATCATCCAGTTAGTCTGACATCAATACCAGGGAAGATTCTAGAGCAGATCATTAAACAGAGAGTCTGTGAACATTTAGAAGGCAATGCCATAATCACAAACAGTCAACATGGGTTTCAGAGAAACAAGTCATGCCAGACTAATCTGATCTCTTTTTTTGATAAAGTTACCAGCTTGGTAGATGAAGGGAATGCTGTGGACATCGCATACCTTGATTTCAGTAAGGCCTTTGACAAGGTTCCCCATGACGTTCTTGCAAACAAGCTTGTAAAATGTGGGCTAGACAAGTTAACTGTTCAATGGATTTGTAATTGGTTGACCGGCCGAACCCAAAGGGTGCTCAGCAGTGGCTCCTCTTCGTCTTGGAAGGATGTGACCAGTGGGGTGCCACAGGGTTCTGTCCTGGGTCCAGTGCTATTCAACATCTTTATCAATGACTTGGATGAGGGAATTAGGGGCATACTTATCAAATTTGCAGATGACACCTCCTTCCTTGGAGGTCTTTAAACAGAGGCTGGATTGCCATCTGTTGGGGATGCTTTGATCAAGATTTCCTGCGTGGCAGGGGGTTGGACTGGATGGCCCTCGTGGTCTCTTCCAACTCTGCAATTCTATGATTCTATGATTCTAAGACTGGGCTTCAGTCCCAAAATGTTGCCTGAACTGGACTGGGACTGCTATGTATGTGTAAGTAATCTGCCATGACAATGAATCAGATGTGAGTAAACCTAAATGTCTCCTGACCACTAAGCTGCTTTCCATAACCACCCAAGTTGTTGGTTATTTTTTTCCAGCCCAAGCACTGCTGTCAAAGGCACTTTAGCAGAAACAGTTCAGGATAGCTCAAAAAAGAAAGAAGAAAGAGAAGAGGAAAAGGGGGGAGCCATGAAAACATAACACGAAAATTTAAATGCATAGTTTGGTCATTAATTTGGCTTGACCTCTACACAGTTTCAGAAATAACAATGCTAATGAGTGACACTGGAGGCTGAGGAACATATTGTTGGGGAACATTTAGTATAAAGGTGGGAGAAAGCCTCATGCCTCTGTACTATTAATGGACTTAGTACCCAATTTTTAGTATGGAAATGTCTTTGAGCAAGGGTTGGGTATGGATTTTCAAAAGATTAAAGTCAAAACACTAAATGATTTCAGTACAATGAAAACAAGTATTTCTCCATTTAAGAAAAATGTACATTTAGAAAATCACAGAGATGTATAAGTCAACAGGGGGCCATTCATACTATGCAGTGACAGTGCTATTATTCCACTTTAACTATCATGGTTCCATCATATGGAATCCTGGAGTTTGTAGTTTAGGGAGGGACATTTAGAATTCTCAATCAGAGCACTCTAGTGCCTCACCAAACTACAAAGCCCAGGATTCCACAGGACAAAACCATGGCATTTATAGTAGAATAATAGTGTTATAACTGCATAATTTGAATGGGCCTATAGTGTCACAAACATGGAAATAAGTGGAATTCAGGGTCAATGTAGTAAAATCTTGTAATGGAAAGACAAAACATTGTTTCAGAAGGCTTTCTGGTATATAAATTTGTTTCAGTTTCCCACCTTCCTTTTCATAAAATGGCTTATACATTTGAAATCAAAGGTTAAACCCATAAAATTCTAGTGCAGATGTAAATGTGGAACATATTTAAGGTCAAAATGGACTTTGAGAGAAACTCATATTCCCTGCAATTAGTACTTCCTCCCTTTGGTGCCAGAACTTCATCAGAAATGTAAGCTTCACCAATCAGAATTAGAAAGTAAGACTGTGTTTACCCTTCCAGCAATCAGTCAGAAAACAAAGCTATTTACAAGACACAGAGGTGAGGAAAGGCATGTACTATGACAAGCTGACATTGTTTACCATGTGAGGGGCCACTGATTTTAAATATATGCTAGTCTTGTGTCCAGTTTAAATCTTGCTCCATGTAAGAAATCAAGCAGTGTAAAACAGTTTGCTTTGCTATGTCAAAGAAAATCAACACATTATTTAGAATCACATTTTTGGGTGCCTTTTCCCAAAAAAGAATTAAGGTGCTTTACAATTAACTTGTAATGGTCTGTGGCTGCATAATACATACATACATACATATATATATATATACAGTATATGCAATTAAAATATGCAAAAATAAAAACAAAACAATCTATATATATAATTATCTTGGGTATGTTGCTGTTTCCAGTGTGCTGATTGGCTGCTTAGGGAACTGAACAACCAATTACAGGTCTGTTGGGCAGCCAATCAGCACACTGGGGGTGGGACCATGTAGATCTCAAACAGGGTGGCTGGAGCTGGAGAGTGAGTAACATGGGGGTGGATGTGGTGTGTGCGGGTGTGTTCTGGAATGCAGGGGTGGGGTGGGAGGGGCAGAACGAGTGGGGGAGGGGGAGGAGGTGCAGAATGAATAGTGGGGGTAGAATAAGTGGGGGAGGGGCAGAACGAGTTTGGGGGAGGGGAAGAATGAGTCGGGGGAGGGGCAGAATGAGCAGGGGGCAGAACGAGTGGTGGGGAGCAGCAGGGGGCAGAATGAGTGGTGGGGGGCGGCAGGGGGCAGAATGAGCGGCGGGTGGGCGAGTTAAACCCACCAGCCTACCTCAAAGGGTTGTCATGAGGTCTTCTGGACATCTTTAATTGCGTATGGTACACCGGGTCCAGCTAGTATATTATATAAAATAATACTTTCCTGCACCAGGACAAATTAGAGATATATTCATGTAGCCTCAAACTGATATTTAAAAATCAGCCAATCACTCTCCATCCATTGACTGGGAGTAGAGAAACATCTCTTCCACGTGCCAAAAAGATGATAATGTTGGGGCTGGCCAAGCCTTACTAGAAAGAGCTTTCCAAAGGGACTCCAGAAATCTGGATTCAGGGCAGGAGAATGGAATGCAATGTCCTGGACACAAATGGCTGGAAGGAACACTAAACAGGAGTACCCCAAACTGCAACATTTGTTCAAAGCCCCAACTTGTAGTTGCCTTAATAGCATTATTTAGGAAACTTTAATAATAAAATAAATGGAAGAAGTGATTTATGTGAGCGTGAGACAATTGTCACTTGAATGGGATGAGGGAGGCTGTCTCAGAGGTATGTAAGCATTTTTGCCACCAGCCAAGTGTAGGAGGTATGAGTCTAAAAATAAAAATGTATTAAAATTCCAGGGATCTAGCACTTTTAAAAAGGAAATTAAAATATCTTCTTTAAAAAAGTAAAAATCTTTTACTTTCAAATTCATGCAGAGTGACACTTAAGAATGCTGAGACAAGCTCAATTAACATTTAAAAGTGAGTTCTGAGGTCTGATCACCCATGAATTAGACTCATTACAAAAACAAAGGAGTCAGTTTAAAAATGCATATTAAAAGTTTACTGAAGGTATATAAATTTTAATCTACATACTAAAACAAACTTTAAAAAAGGAGGTTCCTAACTAACTAGGAGAATTTAGGGTAGAATGACTCACCCAGCCTTTAGCGGTAGAGGATGCATGGTGAACATCATGGCATAGCATCATAGCATGGCTTCATAGCAGCATGGCTACAGCCGCATGGAGACTCAACTTAAAAGAGAGTTACACAAAGAGCAATAATATTTAAATTAGGTCATGTGTTGAATGGCCCATCTCTCCAGTTGGCTGGAATTGCCTAGTGAAATAAGAGAAAGGGAATTTGGGAGAACAGAAGCATGCAGGGAAAAATTCCTAGACTTATCTTAGTACGTGAATTGGGTACACAAGATTGTTTTACATTACAATAATTATTTCCCCACATACTACACCAAGTCCTATTGATTTCATGTTAGAAACTGAGCATGACGCTTGCTGGAACGTGTCCAGAGGAGGGCAACCAGGATGGTTGGAGGTCTGGAGGCCATTCCCTATGAGGAGTAGCTTAGGGAGCTGGGCATGTTTAGTCTGGAGAAGAGAAGGTTGAAAGGGGACATGAGAGCCATGTTTAAATATTTGAAGGGATGTCATACTGAGGATGGAGCAAGCTTGTTTTCTGCTGCTCCAGAGACTAGGACACAGAGCAGTGGGTTCAAACTACAGGAAAAGAGGTTCCACCTAAACATTAGGAAGAATTTCCAGACAGTAAGAGCTGTTCAGAAGTGGATTACACTGCCTCATAGTGTGGTGGAGTCTCCTTCTTTGGAGGTTTTTAAACAGAGGCTGAATGGCCATCTGTCAGGAATGATTTGATTGTGTATTCCTGCATGGCAGGGGGTTGGACTGGATGGTCCTTGTGGGTTCTCCCAGCTCTATGATTCTATGATTTTTTCCAGACCAGAAAGTTGGGGTGTAGCCTGCAAGGAGATAGCAACGGGGAAGGTGTTCCTCTAGAGAATTAAAATCCTGGGCCTTTTCCTAAAGATGCTGCTTTCATTAAAATAAGGCTTTAAGTTCTTTTTACATAAATCAAAACAGGAGAAAAGATGCAGCAGTATTCTAACCCAGTGCTCATTCTCTAGTGGTTTGTCAGATGCTGTAGTATAGTTGGTGACTCCCATATCAGTGGGGCAATGGATTTGCTGTGGGTTTTCACCTGAACTTTAAAGGAGCCATCCAAAGTGGTGGACCTATTTGGAGGATGGGATTTAGCACCTTGGGTATAGCTCCTCTGATGTTTGAATGAAAACTTGGGAGTAGATTTACAGGGTTGTTTTTTTTAACATGGGAGCTCATGGCCACCCATGGTCAGATGAGCTGAAAGGTAGAGAGATAACTAATAAGTACCAGGGTAATCCAGACTGAATAATGCAGGGCTCACACAACTGAACATTCTTCCATACAAAATAAAATAAAATGCACATTTGTGCACATTTGCACATAGTAAACTAAATGAGAGAGACAGATTCTAGCCTTCCTTTTGGTATCATGTTTTCCATGAAGAGGATTTTAGTGATTGATTGATCAGGCGAGGACATCTATATGGAACAGCTTTCAGCCACATAAACAATCTGAAATGGTTAAGACTCACAGATTTACCACCATCTGCAACTATGAGAAGAACTAGGCCAAGCAGCAGCACAAAACAACCACAGTTCTCTTCTCTAGATGAACCTGGACTTTTCCCGCAACATTGAGCACCTGCCTTTCCTAAGGATCCCTCCTGGGTCTTTTGAACTGTGCAATATAAGTGTCCAGACAGATCATGGGAAATTTCTCCCCAATGTACCTCTCTTCAGCTGCCTGCCAAAGTCCATAGGAACCATTGATGTTGATCTATTCCAGGTGAGATTCTTTTCCTAACATCACTATGGTGAATGGTGCCACTGTCGTAGGCATTATTGTCAGTGAGAAAGTGCACAAACATAACAAAAAGATAAAAAGAATATGAGAGGGAAATGCTTGCATTTCAAGGAAATTCTGTAATCCCCAAGGTTCAGCGATATGGCTTACTCAAATAAATAAACATACAGTTCCAACCTCCTATTGATGTATGGATAAACGTACCGAAGAGGAATGAAGTTTCAGCTTTCACCTTCTGTTGATGGTGGCTTAGTGATTGCTCTCTTCTATTTTGTTGCTACTGCTGCTCAGAGGAAAATTATATTTGAAATGAAAGGTTAAAGAGCAGGACAGGCTCAGGTCTGCAGTAAGGGAAATATGATCAACCTATTCTTAAGATGCTAATGATTTCAAAAAGCCCTGTTTCCTTTTGATAAGATTTAAGGAGTCTAATTTAGAGGCTGCATCAGTCAGATTCTTGCCATCTTAATAAAAAAAAGTCAGATCAAAGGTTGACCTATTTTTCAAACCATAATAGTTACCTTGTGCAATTTATAGTCTAGTGTTAATCTCAGTGCTATCACCTGCCTTCACTTGCACATGAGATTCACTCCATTCTAATCTTAGATTGGACAAACAAATATATGTCTCTTCCTAAGCCATGATGCTTATTTACATTTGTGCCAAGACTAGTGTATTCCTGTCTAAACAAAATGTCAGCTCACATTTTGCATGCACCATGGATAGTTCTTATAATCAATTATTTACACAGTACACTGAATCACATTATTTGGTATTACAAAGTAGAACTCTCTATCTTTTTCGAAGGATATGCAATCATTCTGTGGCAGAAGTAAGATCTACATCTGAGTCTTTCAGTTAAAGAAGGTTTAGTATATATGGATTTTTTTTCTTGAGCTAAAAGAAAAGTGGGAGCTAAAAGAAGAACTAAAATACACCAGCCACATTTGAGAAAAAAGAGGAAACTAGCTTAGAAAATTGGTTGACCTCATGAGTTTTCACATTTTTATGATCCCAAAGACTATTACTTATAGACACCATTTAAAATCCATAAAAGGCTAACCACCTTAAGAGACCCCCAAATGGCACTATCTTCTCACATTCTGGTATCTTTGTACCACTGTACAGTTTAATTAACCTACATGAGTTTTAGTTAACCTAAATGAGCTCAATTCTGCTGGACCAGATGAACTGCACCCCAGAGTATTAAAGGAACAATTAAGTGCCCCTTCCTTAACTGCAATACCCTAAGTAGTTTCCAACCTTCCAGAGTTTTTATAGAATCATAGAATTGGGAGGGGTCCTATGGGCCATGAGGTCCAACCCCTTGCTCAATGCAGGATCTCTTATTAGAGCACCCCCAGTAGGTAGCTATGGATTCTCTTTTTGAAGACATCCAGAGAAGGAGGCCCCACCACCTCCGTAAGCAGTTGATTCCATTGTCAAACTGCACTTGCTATCAAGAAGTTTCTTCTAATGTTCAATCAAAATTTACCTCCTTAAACCAGAGAGTTCAAGAGAGTGATCATGTGACCCCTTGGACTTCTCTTCACCAAGCCGAACATGCCCAGCTCCTTCAACCTCTCCTCATATGTTTTGCTCTCTATATTTCTTATCATCCTCATTGCCTTCTCTGAATTTGTTCCAACTTGTCGACATCCTTCTTAACATGAGGTTCCCAGTACTGAACACAGTACTCCAGATGAGGAATGACCAGTGCAGAATATAGGGGGACTATTATGTCCCTCAACTTGGAAACTATGCTTCTATTAAGGCAGGCTAAGATAGTATTTGCTGCAGCATCACACTGCTGGCTCATATTCAATTTATAATCAACAATAATCCCAAGGTTCTTTTCACATGTAGTACTGCTGAGCTACGTTCTAGTCCGTCAGAGAGACATTCGTGATGTCCGTCATACACGAGTGATGCCCAGTGCAGAATGCCAAACAGATCATCGCCTTGTCAGATGTAAACTAAATCTTCATCTTAAGTTCAAACCTAAGAGGGGTGACATCTTAAAGAAGAGACTCCAAGTCAACAATCTTCAACAAGCTACCATGAGAGACAACTTCCAGGCAAATCTACAAACGAAACTTGAAGACCATCCTACAGATCCTTCTCCTACAGTGCTTTGGCAACATATCAAAAACAGTATCCTCCAGTCTGCAGAAGAATCCCTTGGCTTCTCCCACAAGAAAAATCAAGACTGGTTTGATGAAAACAACCAAGAGATCCAGGAGCTGTTGGCAAGGAAGAGAGCTGCTCACCAGGCATACCTCGCCGAACCAACGTGTCATGTAAGAAAAGCAGCTTTCCGCCTCACATGTAGCAAACTACAACAAAAACTCCGAGACATGCAGAACAAGTGGTGGATCAATATAGCAGAAAAGACACAACGCTGTGCAGATCTGGGTGATCATAGCGGATTTTATGAAGCTCTTAAAGCAGTGTTTGGACCTACTTATCAGGTCCAAAGCTCCTTATACAGTACAGATGGTCAAACATTAATTACTGATAAAGCCTCCATCCTAAATCGTTGGGCTGAACATTTTCAAAGTCTCTTTAGCGCCAACCGAGTAGTCCAAGCCTCAGCTATCCAATATATGATACAAAAACCAATGAAAAATGAATTGGACATAGCTCCCACTTTGGAAGAGACCCTTAAGGCTATACAGCAGATGAAAAACGGCAAGGCAGCTGGGATTGATGGAATCCCACCTGAAGTTTGGAAACACGGAGGTCATGCACTCCACGAAAAATTCCACGAATTCCTTGTGAATTGCTGGGAAAAAGGGGAAGTGCCATCAGACCTCCGAGATGCAGTCATCATCACCTTGTACAAGAAAAAAGGAGCAAAATCCGATTGCTCAAACTATCGAGGCATAACACTGCTCTCTATTGCTGGAAAAATCCTTGCAAGGATACTCCTGAACAGGTTAGTTCCTGCTATTGCAGAAGAACTTCTCCCTGAAAGCCAATGTGGCTTCAGAGCCAATAGGAGCACTACAGACATGGTATTTGCCCTTAGGCAACTGCAAGAAAAATGTAGGGAGCAGAACAAGGGTCTCTATGTAACATTTGTCGACCTCACCAAAGCCTTTGACACTGTAAGTAGAAAAGGTCTGTGGCAGATCCTGGAAAGACTAGGATGTCCCCCCAAATTCCTTAAAATGATTATCTTGCTACACGAGGGCCAGCGTGGTCAAGTCAGATATGGCGATGCTCTTTCAGAGCCCTTTCTAATAACTAATGGAGTGAAGCAAGGTTGTGTTCTTGCACCAACTTTATTTACAATCTTCTTTAGCACGATGCTCCAAAGGGCTATGGCAGAGCTTGAAGAAGACGACGGCATCTATATACGCTACCGTACTGATGGTAGCTTGTTTAACTTAAGCCATCTGAGGGCTCACACTAAGACTCTAAACTATCTAGTCCGTGAGCTGCTCTTCGCCGATGATGCTGCCCTTGTTGCCCACACAGAAGCAGCTCTGCAGCGCCTAACATCCTGCTTTGCAACAGCTGCAGAGCTGTTTGGGCTAGAAGTCAACCTGAAGAAAACAGAAGTTCTTTACCAGCCTGCACCACAGGACAAACACCACCATCCCCACATTGCTGTTGGCAAATCAGTGCTCAAGTCCGTTCAGCAGTTCACCTACCTGGGAAGCATCATCTCCTCAGATGCCAAGATTGACAAAGAGATCGATCACAGATTAGCAAAGGCATATAGTGCATTTGGAAGACTTCACAAAAGAGTCTGGAGCAATAAACACCTGAGGCAAAGCACAAAAATCAGTGTGTATAGAGCCATCGTACTGTCTATCCTCCTTTATGGATCTGAAACATGGGTCACCTATCGCCACCACCTACGACTCCTCGAGCGCTTTCGTCAGCGCTGTCTACGCACAATCCTAAATATACACTGGACTGACTATGTGACGAATGTTGCTGTCCTTGAGCAAGCAGGGATCACCAGCATTGAGGCCATGATACTGAGAACACAGCTGCGCTGGGCAGGGCACGTTTCTAGGATGGAGGACCATCGCCTCCCAAAAATACTACTCTACGGTGAACTCACCACGGGTCAGCGTAAGAGGGGCGCTCCAAAAAAGCGATACAAAGACTCCCTGAAACAACATCTCAGGCTTGGCCAAATTGATCACCAACAGTGGTCCGCCCTGGCCTCACATCGGGAGGCATGGAGACGCACTATCCACAATGCTGCAGCCTTATTTGAGAACTCACGACGAACAAGTCTTGAAGAGAAACGACAACGCAGAAAGAATCACAACCCAAAAACATCACCCAAGGAGACCTTCTGCTGTGCTTTTTGCAACCGGACTTGTTTATCTCGGATTGGCCTTTTTAGTCATCAGCGCGCTTGCAGAAAGCGCGGGATGAGTCCTTCCTGAATCTTCGTTTGCGAAGAAAGCCAGAGAGAGACTGCTGAGCCAAGTATCCCCCATCCTATACCTGTGCATTTTGTTTTTGTAGAATTCTGTGTTTTTTTCTGTTGAATTTCATTTTATTAATGCCAACCCAGTTTTCTAATTTATCAAGGTCCTTTTGAATTTTGTCCCTATCTTCCAATGTTAGCTACCCCTCACAGTTTTTTATCATCCACAAATTTGATAATGAGAACCTCCAACCCCATCATCTAAATCACTGATAAAAAATATTAGCCCCAGGGCAGAACCCTGCAGCACTCCATTTAAGACCTCCTTCCAATCTGAAGCACAGTCACTGATGACCACTCTTTGACAATGATTTTTCAACCAATGATGGCTCCATTTGATGATGTTTCCATCTATTTACTCAGTTTGCTAATCAAAATACCATGGGGGACCTGATCAAATGCTTTGCTGAAAAAGAGACAAATTATATCCCCAGCATTCCCACCATCTAGTAAACTAGTGGCCTGTGTGTGTGTGTGCACATTTGTCTGTTCCCCCCTCTCCCTTCCCCCCTCTCTCTCAGTCCTGAGCCCTGTTAAAGGCTGGGGGTGCTGTGGTTTGATGGGGTAGAAGTGCTGCTTTGCCAATTGGTCAGCAAGTCTGCTGTGAGAACTGCTTGTAGTTCAATGAAAACCCTGTGATCATAGAACTACTACCAGTCTGTCCCTGCCTATAACAGAAGTCTGGGGGGCAGGGAGGAGGCATGGGTCAAAGGCAGCCATCCATCTTCTGTAGTCTCCTACTTCCACTGACAGACCTCTCTGAAGCTAGTGTGCTTAACATCCCTCCCTTTAGTTTCAAAAAGAGAGAAAATTTAAAGAGGAAGACAGAAAAAAAAGAAAAGACAGGGAATAAGTGTTCCCTACCTTCAATTCTCTGTAAGGCAGGTGGCTTTCAATGTAGCAGGAATTATGTGAATTTCTCCAAATCAGTGCTCTGCCCCCAGAACTGCCCTGTTCCAATCCTTTGCAGATAAGAGTGGATGGAATCAGAGAAACCTGCTTCTTAGCAGGCAGTTTAGTTTTGCATGGTAAAGCTGCAATTCTCTGGACAACCACCTGTGATTAAGCCCAATTGAACAATTGGACTTACTTTCAAGTTCCTCAGTAGGATTATGCTGTACGTGTAGAAGCTTACTTCTTCGTATGAATACTCCTTGCTGGAGAAATATTCTCCAGTCTCTGTTTTTGCTAGGATAATTAATTATTATCAATTTATTAATAGTAGCTTTAAGATAAAACCATTGTTACTTAGCTTGTTTATTCTTCCTTAATATTAACCATATATAAATGATTTTATACTTTGCAAATACTCCACTAAAAACCCATTTGTTGACATGTGATGCTCAGCTCTTTAAAACAGGAAGGTCTTTGCCATGTTATCTAATGATTTGTGAATTACAGTCTCATTTTTACCTAATGTCAAGGAGAAGTCATAGGAGATTTTCGGACGGCTAAAATCAGCCTCTTGCCGCGCAAGCAGCCCCCGGAACAGTAACGAGGCTGCTGCGTGGCAAGGGTCCATTTTGGATGGCGCCGTTTCTCTCTCGGTGTCGCCCATGACTGTTGCGGCCAGCATTGGAGGCGGCCGCACTGTTTTTTACTCACGGAAGTTGTCTGTGAGTAAAAAACAGCGCGGCCGCCTCCAATGCTGGCTGCAACAGTCACGGGCAACGCCGAGAGAGAAACGGCATCATCCAAAATGGACCCTTGCTGCGCAGCAGCCTTGTTACTGTTCCGGGGGCTGCTTGCGCGGCAAGAGGCTGATTTTAGCCATCCGAAAATCTCCATAGTCTCTGAAGTAGATTATTGCACTCTGTTGTTACACCAGTAGTGTGTCCAATACATCACATATTGGCATTGGCCTTAGTCAGTTTCTAGCATTTCAAATTCTGGAATAGAACATGAGAATAAAATGATTGAGAACCAGTCAAATACTCTCACAGAACAGGGCTGGAAAGGACCTCTATAAGAGACCTTGAAGAGCCACTTCCAGTGGCTCAATGAGATGCTAAGAGACATGATACAGACAATATATGGCAGTTTTAGGAGTAGTAACAGTCATGGCATGGTTCAACAGTCTGCTCTTGAGAATACTGAACATTAGCTTCCAAAAAGCAGTGCATTTTAACAGAGTTTGTGATAATTACATTTTTGCTGCTGTTAATAGCCAAAGAATGGCTTAAGATATATCTTCCCTTGATGGTTTTGTAGTATGTGGGGAAATAATTACTGTAATGTAAAAGCAATCTTGTGTACCCCATTCACATACTAAGATAAGTCTAGGAATTTTTCCCTGCATGCTTCTGTTCTCCCAAACTCCCTTGCTCTTATTTCAGTGGGTACTTCCAGCCAACTGGAGTGCTGGGTCATTCAACACATGACCTAATTTAAATTTTATTGCTCTTTGTGAGTCTCTTTTAAGTTAGAGTCTCCATGTGGCTGTTGACTTCTTTGTCCTTGCCATGATGTCCTAGCCATGCTGCTGCTATGAAACCATGCTATGATGTTTGTTTTTCAAATCACCATGTAGCCTCTACCGCTAAAGGCTGGGTGAGTCTTTCTACCCTAAATCCTCCTAGTTAGTTAGGAACCCTTTTTAAAGTTTGTTTTAGTATGTAGATTGAGATTGATATATCTTCAATAAACTTTTGATTTGCATTTTTAAAGTGACTCCTTTGTTTTTGTAATAAGTCTAATTTAACTGGGTGATCACAGACCACAGACCTCTGAATACACTTTTAAATGTTAATTGAGCTTGTCTGTCTCAGCATTCCTAAGCATCACTCTGCATCACTTTGAAAGTAAATGATTTTAACTCCTTTTTTAAAGAAGATATTTTTATTGCTTTTTAAAAGGGCTAGATCCCTGGAATTTTTTAATACATTTATATTTTTAGACTCATTCCTCCTACAGGTTTGTTACCAGCAGCTCATGAAAAAGGGAGGTTCTAGTAATGAAGTTGTGCTGATAGAACTGCTTATGCAAGTAGAATTGGGCAAGAGTGATTTTCAGCATAAGAATTTTAAAAAATGGCACACAGGTTTTACCAAAATGCTTTTCTTGGTTCAAGATGTGCAGTTCTCAAGCTGAAACTATATTGTGAGAGGTAGAAAGGGCATGAAAAGACATTAGGAAGCTAAAAACAATGTGTATCTCTTCTCGCAGTTGCCCTTTTCTTTTTCAGTTCTTTTTTTTTTAGCAAGATCCACACTACACAAATAATCCAGTTTGAAACTGGATTATTTGCCATGGCTCTTTCCTATTGAATCCTGGGCTTTGTAGTTTTTACAAGGCCTTTAGTATTCTCATCCAAAGAGTGCTGGTGCCTTATCAAATTACAAATCCCAGGATTCCATAGGAAGAAGACATGGCAAATAATCCAGTTTCAAACTGGATTATTTGTGTAGTGTGGATTTGGCAAGTGTGTGGCCATTTTTACTGCCTTATCCTTCTATGGCTATTACAACAATGTTTCCCTTCTCAAGACCGACAATTTTTTGAACACTCTCCATTAGGAAATACGTCAAAGGACCTTCCTGGAAAGAAAAGTTACAACATCAAGGGGAAAGATCTCTTGTGCCCCCAAAATCTTATTGCCTAGGAATGGGATTCTGGCCATCCTAGTGGTACAGTCCAGATATTTAAAACCACGGGTTTACTTTTCATTTTATTTTGTGTACTAGAATGGCTTCAGAGTAAATCTGCTTTATGGCATTGCATTTTAGATTAATGCCACGGCTTCAGCAATCACTGCTATCTTAACTCCAAACTTGTTGTGTCAACCTGACGTCTTTCCTGAAGAGCACTGTCATGTTGCATTTTGTGGCTTCATTGCTTGACCAATAAGGAAACTAACTTGGACTCTAGAGCCAACACCATTTAACCTTGGAGTCTTTAAGTCAACAGCCTGTATCTGGAGAGGCACTCAAAAGCGTACACATTTTATGCTTTAACATGGCTGGTAAATCCTGAGCGGTTAAGTCAACTTAACCTTCATTTATGAAACTTGTGAACCAAATGTGGCTTGTGCAAGTAATTATGAAAGAGTCTTCGAGAGAGGAGTTATCACTTACGCATTGCTAATGAGTTGACTGAGAATTGATCCTTTTGTAATTTTGCTATTTATATGCAGTCCTTCTTTTCTGTGCTCTGCCGTAGGTCAAGCCTTCTTTGAACTGCTGGGAGACCCCCAAGTTTGTCAAGTAAGGTCCCAAAGCCATGGCAAAATGATATTTTAGAAAAGCAAATATTGTCCTGAGGGGTTTGAAAAGGGGAGCAAAAGCTGTTTGTTTTAGACTGTGTTCTTTAAACTGGACAACTGTTTCCTGTTACTAAGCAGTCTCACAGCAACTGAGCTTGGCTTCAGTTAAACAGGAAAAATATCTAAGAAAAAAAAATGTCAGTAGACATTTTTGTAATGGACTGGGGAGATGGCTAAGGCCAAGGTTTCCTATACAAAGATGCTATCTCGACCTGGGAAGAGCTTACTAAAATGTAAAATGGTTACTAATGGTAACCAATAATGCAGCTGTATACCGTTTCATGGTTTTTGTATGTCATACAGGACAAGAAAGCATTTGCTGTGTGCCTAAGGAATTCCATACAATGCTAAAGCTGGGATGTGAGATAGGATGAGGCTTTTAAGAATGTATTTCTATTTGCACAAATAAATATCTGTATATACTCTATCAGAGAAGTCGCTCTGGGCTTATCTAAACCACCCAGGATACACCGATTTGCTGCTGGCATATCCTGACTACAGAGGTGGCCCATTCTGCCCCAGTTACCTACACAGAATGGGCTGGAGTCCACACAGAAACACTGGGCCATCCCTGTAGCCATCATCACCATTTTCTCTGCTGACAAGAAGCCAGGAAGGGGGCCTGAGTTTTGGCCAGCAGGAATGGATTAAATTGGGTGTTTTGCTATAATGCTTTATTGGGCCTTACCCCAGCTTGCCTCCATCTCAGGGTGGTGAGGACAGCATGGGGGAAGAAAAGGACAAATGCCCTGCATTGTTTAGACTGCAGGGCTCTGACATGGGGGTAATCTGGGAAATCTGGCCTGTGTAGATAAGCCCTCTGTTATTAGTTGCCTACACTGAAGTCTCATCAACTTGAAGACAAGGTTTTTGGTTGCCAGACCTAGACATGAAAAGACTCATTGTTTCACCAACAGAGAAAGCCATACATATCAAAGGGAAAAGTCATATGTGCCAATAATTGTCTACTCGATACCAGGTACAAGAAGAACAGTTCCCAACTTACTGGGGAGTGGCACTTGCACCTCACTGTGACAGGCATGTTGCAGGTGGGCACTATGTTTTCAGTGCCTACAATTGACCCTGCCCAGAAGCCCATGCAGTTTTCATGGACTATGGAAAGGAAGAGGAAGTTCAACCAATTGTGAGCAACCTGGTTGGCTGACAAGGACATTGCTGTGGGAGTGGAGGCTTCATTCTGGTCTTCCCTATGGCCATTTAAGGTGGCTCCCCAATGTGCCAACACTCAGTTGGCTTCAGAATGCCACCCCTACCCTACCCTACCCTGTCTCAGTTCTGGCACATCAAAAGCTGGGAGGGAAAGCAAGGTATTTGGCACATAAACATCCTTTCTCCCCCCTTGATCCATAAGAGGCCCTTTTGCAGCCTCTGTTGGTGTGAAAACATTCACACATGCACTCATTCCTCCCCAGCTTTCTCTGTTGTGGAGGGGAGAGATAAGCCTTTTCAGCTCACCACTTCTATGTGATTTATTACTATTTTTTCGCGGAATCCTTGGCGATCTTTGGGGGAACCCTGGGGTTCCATGGAACCCTGGTTGAGAAACGCTGTCCTAGATAGTTAAGGAAGAACCTTTGGGATGATTTGTAACACAGGTTCGTGACTGGTATTATTAAAAGAGGCAGAGAATAATTAAAAGAGGTGCTATAGAAGAAGTGGGCAAAATGGGAATGTGGGTTCCAGCCTCCCTCATAGCTTTCAGAGCCCTTTCTAATAACTAATGGAGTGAAGCAAGGTTGTGTTCTTGCGCCAACTTTATTTACAATCTTCTTCGGCATGATGCTCCAAAGTGCTACGGCAGAGCTCGAAGAAGACAACGGCATCTATATACGTTACAGTACTGATGGTAGCTTGTTTAAATTAAGCCATCTGAGGGCTCACACTAAGACTCTAAACTATCTAGTCTGTGAGCTGCTCTTCACTGATGATGCTGGCCTTGTTGCCCACACAGAAGCAGCTCTGCAGCGCCTAACATCCTGCTTTGCAACAGCTGCAGAGCTGTTTGGGCTGGAAGTCAACCTGAAGAAAACAGAAGTTCTTTACCAGCCTGCACCACAGGACGAACACCACCATCCACACATTGCCGTCAGCAAATCTGTGCTCAAGTACGTTCAGCAGTTCACCTACCTGGGAAGCATCATCTCCTCAGATGCCAAGATTGACAAAGAGATCGATCACAGATTAGCAAAGGCATATAGTGCATTTGGAAGACTTCACAAAAGAGTCTGGAGCAATAAACCCCTGAGCCAAAGTACAAAAATCAGTGTGTATAGAGCCATTGTACTGTCTATCCTCCTTCATGGATCTGAAACATGGGTCACCTATCGCCACCACCTACGACTCCTTGAATGCTTTCATCAGCGCTGTCTACGCACAATCCTAAATATACACTGGACTGACTATGTGACCAATGTTGCTGTCCTTGAGCAAGCAGGGAACACCAGGATTGAGGCCATGATATTGAGAACACAGCTGCGCTGGGCAGGGCACATTTCTAGGATGGAGGACCATCGCCTCCCAAAAATACTACTCTGCGGTGAACTCGCCACGGGTCAGCATAAGAGGGTGCTCCAAAAAAGCGATATGAAGACTCCCTGAAACAACATCTCAGGCTCGGCCAAATTGATCACCAACAGTGGTCCGCCCTGGCCTCACATCGGGAGGCATGGAGACGCACTATCCACAGTGCTGCAGATTTATTTGAGAACTCACGCCGAACAAGTCTTGAAGAGAAACAACAACGCAGAAAGAATCACAACCCAAAAACATCACCCAAGGAGACCTTCTGCTGTGCTTTCTGCAACCGGAGTTGTTTATCTCGGATTGGCCTTTTTAGTCATCAGCGTGCTTGCAGAAAGTGCGGGATGAGTCCTTCCTGAATCTTCATTTGCGAAGAAAAGCCAGAGAGAGAGAGACATTCTTTTTTTGAATGGGCAAATTCTTCCAATGAACATATTAAATTTACATGCCATCATGACTTGGAAAAATTATCTTTTTGAGATGTAAATATTTGTGTGAAAGATTCCAAAATTGCTGTATCAAATTTAAAAAAACCTACAGATAGGAACTCTTTCCTTCACTATCAGAGTTGTCATCCTAGACATTTAAAAAACAATCTACCCTTTTCACAATTTCTTCGCTTAAAAAGGACCAACACATCAGGACTCTTTTGTGTCTGCCGCAAATGTTTATGAACAAGAACTATTAGATAGGTCTCATCCAAAAAAAAGTGATTTCAGCCGCCAAAATTAGGGCCATGAACAAGGACAGAAATTCCCTTTTTAAGAGTCAGGATAAAAATACTACCAATAGGATTACTACAACCTTGGAGTTTAACCAGCTATCTCAAAAAATAAGAAATATTATTTTCAAACACTGGCATTTGGTGCAAGATATTCCAGGGTGTGCTCTGCCTCCTATAATTGGTTTCAGGAGAACAAGAAATCTAAAAGATTTCTTGGTACACTCAGATATAGTAACACCTGACAAACAACCCATTTCAGTGACTGGTCATTATAAATGTGGGAATTGCTCTTGTTGTTGCAATCAATCACTAAACATGAAGCACTTTATACACCCTCAGACAAAGCAAAAGTTTGTACTAAGAGGTTTTACAAATTGTGCTTCAAAAAATGTGATATATGTAATCATGTGCCCATGCAATCTTCTGTACACAGTAATGTCCAAAAGAGAAGTTAAGACTAGGGTCATAGAACACAAATCTAGAATAAGAAATCAGACATTGGGACGTCCTCTAGTAGAACATTTTTTAGAGATGAAACACCCTCCAGAGTCTTTAAGATTTTTTGTAATAGAGAAAGTTTCTGCTAGTTCTAATTTTATCTCACTAGCTGAAAACAAATTGCAACAAAGAGAAGTGTGGTGGATCTTTAAGTTAAATTCTAAGAAACCAGCAGGACTTAATGAAGTAATTGATTTTACTGGTTTTTTATGAATGTACTAGTTTTTGTGAATGATGTGATTGTAGCCATGCATACCGGGGTTTCCCTACTACTGAGGAAGTAGAGCAAAGGTTAATTGAATACTTAACATCTCCAATAATGTGTCAACTTGCAGGCTTTTGTGGATTGGGTTTAAATACTTGGGGGAATTTAGTTCAGCACAGACAGGGAGTGGAAGGAAATTATCATTGTGACTGCTGAACGTACAGTTGAGGTAAGCAGCTATGGGCTTTGTACTCTTTAATCTTCAATGTTTAAAAGAGATAATGGGGCATTTTGGCACGAAACGTTTTTGTGTAAATTAATTATAGACTCCTAGCATTGCATTGATAAAGGAAACGAAACGTCAACTAGAATTAATCTCTGGAGGTTGTCATCTGCAATGCACTCTGGAAAGTAATTGGAGTACATGGCTTACCCCATCCATCACTGTACTATCTCATATTTGGAAATCTTGTTTGAAAGAAGATACTTCTCCTGTCTAATTGGAATGATGAAAGGATAATGACTGCATACAAGTGAATGCATCCCCAAACCCTGCAAATAAGCATTTATGGACTTCGTAGATACTTTGGAATTTGCATCCCACATGTTCATATATATAAGGACTTGATTATTTATTTATTTATATATACCCCGCTCTTCAGCCACAAGGCTATCAGAGTGGCTTACAAATTGTTTTTTTTAAGCAATAGCTATTTACACATCTACACTGCATTAAACAGTTTCCAATGTGTGTTAGCTAATTGCCCCCACAAGCCGGGTACTCATTTTACCGACCTACAAAAGGATGGAAGGCTGAGTGAACCTTGGAGCCCATTGGAATCGAACTTACAATGTGGTGACTTGCAGTACTGGCATTTAACCACTGCGTGTAAAAATTTATATGTATTTATTTATTGTTTGAGTAATTATTACTTGCATGTGACACTTTGGTATAATATATGTACTAAAACAAAGTTCATTCAGAATCACAATATACACTAGAGATTTATCAAAAATTGATTCTTTATTATTGAGTTTGAAGATAATATATTAGAGTTTGCATACAGTAATATTTCCTCTGTAACTATTTTGCACTGCTCCAGAGACTAGGACATGGAGCAATGAGTTCAAATCATGGGAAAAGAGATTCCACCTAAACATTAGGAGGAACTTCCTGACAGTAAGAGCTGTTCAGAAGTGGAATACATTGCCCTGTAGTGTGGTGGAGTCTCCTTCTTTGGAGGTTTTTAAACAGAGTCTGAATGGCCATCTGTAGGGAATGATTTGATTGTGTATTCCTGCATGGCAGGGGGTTGGACTGGATGGCCCTGATGGTCTCTTCCAAGTCTATGATTCTATGATTCTATGTTGCTGCCTTAGGCAGCAGATCATGGTAACCTGAACTTTCCCTAGAAGCCAAGATGATTAAACTGTCTTACTTTGGAGAGATATATTTGTATTTATATTATATTTATTTTCTAGAAATTTCTGACCCTGCAAGTGTAAAATGTGTATTGCTAGCAATGGGAAATACAATAAGCATCTATTTATTTCACTGTTTCTGTAATTATTTTTTAAAAAGGAAGCTGTAGGTATAATTTTTACGTCGGGGTTCCCTGAGACCTGAAAATTATTTCAAGGGTTCCTCCAGAGTAAAAAGCTTGAGAAAGGCATCATGAGTATGGGAGCTGTCCAGTGAAACAGAGTAACAATAGATCCAGGACACACATAAATAAATAAATAAATAAATAAATAAATAAATAAATCCCCACAACGCATCATTAAAGTGTGGAATTAACCAACACAAAATATAGTGAAGGCCACATGCCTAGAAGACTTCACTAGGATATTTAGACAGATTGAGGACTTTATCAGACCACCAACCCCAAATGTTCTTTTGCTGGCATATTTTGTGGTGTTTTTATGTCATCAAAAGAACACTCCATACCACACTTACCTGTAATCCTGGCAAAAGGCAGCCCTGGCAATGAGCCGGAGCTCCGTTCACTTCATCTGAAACCTTGCAGATTCTTGCAAGAATACCTAGCGTAGGAAATTTAAAAAACAAAAACAAAAATAACACACAAAAAGTTACACCAAGCACATAAACACACTCAAAAACCTCCAAGTAAACTGGGAGGGTCATAAAAAGAGTGTCCCCTGCCTGGATGTTGCAATCTCACCCGGAAGTATTCTGGCCGGCCTGGCCATTCATGCAGTAATAACATGGGGGGAAATGTGTGAGGTTTCAAACACCAGCAATGCCAGGAAAAAAAACACCACAGCCGATCTATTGACAGGTTGGCCTGTCAATAAAATAGATTGGCTTATGGACAGTACATAAACACGAAAGGGCGATGTCGTCTGAAATGTGCGCCCTTTCACGTTTATGTGGTGGTGTCATTATGATGCTGTATTTTGTGTGTTTGATAAAGTCCTGAAAGAGAAACCTACTGTCTATGTGGGGGAGGGACTTCCTGATTCAAAGGTAATGTACTAATGTGCCTACCAAGTTATGGGGAGATAGTATGAGAGAATTAATGCCTTAATCCCTTTCTTGTGAACTCCTCAGATGCATCTGACCTGCTACTGAAAAAGTATTTTGGTGACCTAGGTAGGCAGGGTCCCCAGACTTTGGGTCCAGTGGGCAAATGTGTTATTTTGAAGGATTTCCATGAGTGTGCCCACAAATGACTATCTTATGGGGAAGCCCTTTGATGGTCATTTTGTGGGTACACCCATGGAAATTTTGTGAATAGACGGTGTGGCCCATTCACAAAATGGCTGGCACATTATGTATGGCTGCTAACAAACTCCCGTTTCTCTGAAGGCAGACTCATGAGACTAAAAGAAAGTGGCTTACCCAAGAACCTAATATATGGCAGTGGTAGGATCTTAGCTCCAAAAGACAAAACCACTCTCTTGACTCTGTAGTATTTCCCTCAGTTACCTGTTTCATAGAAGGCAAACTAATAAAGCAACCTAGGCAAGAACCTGAGGCAGAAGTGTCTGCCCAGACAAAACACAACAAATGCCTCCTTCTCAAAAGGTAAACTGATAGTACACAGAGAACACACACAAATACCCACACCACATATTAACAAACCACCCCCACAAGTACACATTCAAAACCCAAACAACACACACACCATATCAAAAGCAACACAGATGCACACTACCCCAAACCCAGCCAAAACACACAGAACATACACTACTTAGTTCACCCACTCCCTTCCTTGCCTCCTGAGAAACATACTAGTCATTATTTCCATTTTTGTTGTTGTTTTTGTTTTTCTCAGGCATGCACTGGGTTGCAGACATTGGAGACTGTTTCCACCTATGAATGATTCTGATTATTGGAAATAAAGATGACACTGGAGGCCACTGTGGCTGAGTTGTATATATGTTTAAGACTGCAGGAGTAACATCATTTAAAATACTTTAGGAAGCTGAATTCTATTTGGAACTTCCAAGTAGAGTAGACCCACTGAATCAATGGGATTTACATAAGTGTTAAGGATTGATTCAATGAATCTGCTCCAGCTGGGTGTACCAATAGGATTCAGACCTCTACCATATACAATGTTTGTGTTTTACTGTTTCTAAGAAATGATGTCTCAGTACTGATACAACATTATTACATCTGGATAGGGCCCAAGTCTGTATGGTCACCTAATCTCTTAGAATGATCATATGGAATGGGCTGTTTTCTTTCAGTTCGTGCATAGTCTGTTATTCTGCACCTTAGATTTTTTCCTTTGTAATTTTTTTTATCAGCAAGTAACCTACCATATGCTGCATGGCTCAAAAACATAAATAACCAAATTGTGCATTGCAAAGGAAATTATGCATTAGAAATGAATAACAAAAATGGATGCTGCTTTCCCAGCATCAGAAATATGTAATAATTTTATTTCATAATTACACTTTGAAAAAGGGAAGGTACATTGAATTTATAGAATCAGGTATAAGATTTGGATAATACCTACAATGTTCCAGTTTAGTTGACTCCTAAAACTTCACAGAGTAAAAAAGATTCAAGTGTCCCCAACAGGCTCAAGGTCAGACAAGAAGTGACTGGGCAACCCTATTTGTTTATAAACCGGCTTCACTGACATATCATAACAATCATACAGTTGGAGGCTGTCTTTCAGGCCATCTAGTCCAAGGCTCCTATCATTCTGGTCATGTAGGGGCATAGTAGACTGTTACCCAAATTGTGTGGGGTCTGTGGGACCCACTCATGACCTCTGAGTTATGATATTATATTAGGGAATTTTACTTAGCCCAAAGGTATGCTGTGAGAGGTCGGGTAACTTTGAGATTTTTACACCTGTGTATACCAGTGCTCACTGAAAAGACTCCAAGCCAAAATTAAACAAAATGTTTTTTATTGAAAAATAATTGTGGAAGCATTAACACATGCACTCATGTTCACAAGCAATCACACAAGGCTAGCAAAGAATTAGGAGGAAGTGTTTGGATAGAGGAATAGATTTGGGAAATTGGCTGTAATTACCTGTAAAAAGAGCAGAGATTCATGCAGTGGAAGAGGACTCAGACTTGAAGCTGAGGGTCACACAGAGCAGACTGGCAGAGTGACAAGATATGAGGAGCTGTGCACATATGGTTATGATTTGAGGGTAATATTTATACCCAATATCACACCCTTAAGGGGTGTATTGAGAGTAAAACAATGGTTGGGTGAATTTCCTAAAGTTAGACAAAGAAACACCAGCTTTGTTGATTGCTACTAATGGTCAGAACATTAATGTTGATGAGTTTTTGGCTATCTCTGTATTGTGGATGGAAGAAGGTGCAAAGGAAAGACATTTGTGGGGATGAGTGTGGACAATAGGTGTTCTGGTCACTGTTTGTTTTGAGAGTATGGACTTTATCAGACACAGCAATAATCGTGGGATTATGATGCCATGGTAGCACAAACAGGCGTGGCTATCGCATAACGTTGTCATCTTTGCGTGGTTACTCTGTGCCCTAGCCATTAACAAGGCATTCCTTTTAATTGATTGGACAAGCTGTCAATAGATCACCCATATCACTTTTTTCACAGTATTGAGGGCATGCAAAAACACGTCCCATTGTTAATTGGGAGATTACAGTGTGAATGGGTGGTCCTCATGGAGAAAATGTCTGGGTGAGAACATGAAAACAAAGGACAGGATGCTCTTTTTATAAACTGTCCTGTCTGGTTTCAATGTTTTTAGCTTTGTTTCAGTGCTTGTGTGGTCATTTACTTTGTTAATTAAGGTGTTTTTAGAGTTTTAAGCATGCTTGTGTCTTCTTGCAAGAGCCATCGAAATCTCACCCATGCTAAATCACGGAAATAAACTCCCATTTTTAAAGCGCTAATGGTCATCATACGATAATTCCATGGCACTTCTTTCATGTAATTACAGCTACGTGCAATAATAAGTGTTATACTGCCATGATGTTCCTGCTATCTTTGTTTGCAGAATTATAGCAGTTTTAGTTGCTACCTGATAATCTCCTATGACTCACTGCCAGATGAATCCAGTGAAATTAGCACATTCCGCCCTAACAACTGTCTAAGGGGGCTTCAGCTAATCTCATCCTGGGCGTGTTTGGTTTGGAGAATTTCCAAGACAACTTTTTAGGTCTTTGGGTGACATTTTCTTGACTAATGTGTGGCTGGCCTGGTCTACCGTAGACCTCATGAACTGTCTAATATTGCTAAAATTATGAATTTTTGGAGAGAGGGGGTGTAAGGTCCAACCTGCTGCAGAGGGAAGGGTGTGATTTTAACATCAAAGTGATTTTTTACCTCAAAACAGAGCACCCTTCCAACTTACCAGGGCCCTTTCACCACATTTTTATATTACTATGATTCCACTTTACCTGTCATGGCAACTTCCTATGAAACCCTGGGATTTGCAGTTTAGGCAGGGGTGTTTAGAATTTTCTGCCAGAGAGCTCTATTGTGCCATCACACTCCAAAGGCTGAAATGCAATAAGATATTGCCATGGCAGTTAAATTAGAATCATAGTGCCATAATTGTGTAGTGTGAATGGGCCCCTGCATACACTCCATCACTTCAGGCACTTTCCTCCCAGCCCAGCTGACTTACCAGGTGTGCCCAGAGTGGAGAATCACAGAATAGTAAGGGAAGAGCCCACCTTCATCTGTTTTGATATATATTAGACACACACCTCATCCTTATACTTTGTGAACATGTTCATATTGGATTTGGCTGTCTGTTGGCATAAATTTTAAGTAGATAAGGAGCGACGGGGACAAAGAGGAGGTAAGGAACAGAGTGAAGAAACTTTGGTTTCCTTGTGGAAATTGAAAATTAACCACACAAGAAAGCTCCTGAAGAAATCTTGCCTCTGTTGATTGAGGAAAGGCAAACTTATTGAACTGCTAGGAGATATAGGATGCTCTCTAGTGGTGTCCTGAGACAGTTCTTCTCTTTGCAGTTCCTTAAAGTATGAATTCACCAAATTCAACAGAGCTTAATTTTTTCCTAACTCTACATCACAATTGCTCTGAAATTAGTCATGTGAAAGATGCCTGTGGGATTTTGTCAACTGTGGGTCATGCTGTGAGCTCAGAGTTGTTAAGGTCCTGGTTCAAATCTCACTTTATTCATTAACTCACTAGGTGGTCTTAGGCAAGGCACATTCTCTACATCTCAAGCAATATAAATGAGGGTAGTACTCCAGACCTAAATCCCTCTAGAGATGTAGTAAAAGTGACTTAGAAAATGTACGAGAAGCACTTTGCTCACTTCTATAAAAGCTACGTGTTAATTATTTTCCCTTGAATTACTGGATATGGCATAATGTTCACCTGACTTCCCAGCCCAGATGCTTGAATGCCAGGGTGGGAAACCTGTGGCTCCCCAGATTCTGGTGGACTGCAATGCCCATAATACCTCAATATTGGATATGTTGACTAAGGATGATAAGACTTCCAGTCCACTTACATCTGGAGAGTTACACATTTTCCAAGCCAGTCTTAACTGATAATGTTTCCCATGCACAATCCTGGACTGAAACCATTCCAGATGATGGAACAATCTGGATATATACCCTTTACACCTATACAGTTTTACATCTTCACACTTATCATTAATGCCTGCCCAGGTTCTTCATTCCTGATGCTGAGAGGAAAAAAAGCTCCTTTCTGCATCTAAGGACTTTTTCGGATGAGTCTTTTACAGCGCAAGCAGCCTCGTCCCCGTTGCGAGGCTGCTGTGCTGCAGGGCGTCCCTTTCGGATGACGCTCTCCCCTGCTGGTACTGTTGCGTTACTGTGGGGACAGTGCAGCGTTATATTCGGCAGTTTTCTAATCACGATCAACTTTCGTGATTAGAAAACCGCAGAATATAATGCTGCAGTGTCCCACAGTAATGCAACAGTACCAGCAGGGGAGAGCGTCATCTAAAAGGGATGCCCTGCAGCGCAGCAGCCTCACAACGCGACGAGGCTGCTTGCGCTGTAAAAGACTCATCTGAAAAAGTCCTTATAGTATTAATAACTTTTTCTTCACACTTGGAAAAGAAAATAAAGACTAGACATTTAGCACTCCTAAACCAGCCACAAAGTGACTGACACCCTTTATCCCTACCATTCAGTAATGCTTCTATAGGTCATTACAATAACAGAATATGATTGTCCTTTACATTCATATGGTGAACTGTATCTTAGGAGATTTTCAGATGCGTTTTTCAGTGTATTGCCGCGCAAGCAGCCTCCGGAGCAGTAACGAGGCTGCTGCGCGGCAAGGGGTCCATTTTGGACGACACCGTTTCTCTTTCAGCGTCGTTCGTGAGCGTTGCGGCTAGCATTGGAGGTGGCTGTGCTGTTTTTTACTCATGGAAGTTCTCCATGAGTAAAAAACAGCGTGGCCGCCTCCAATGCTAGCTGCAACACTCACGGACGACGCCAAGAGAGAAACGGCGGCATCCAAAATTGACCCCTCGCCGCACGGCAGCCTCGTTACTGCTCTGGAGGCTGCTTGCGTGGGAAGACACCGAAAAACGTGTCTGAAAATCTCCCTAGACTTCTCTAAACTCCTTCTCCCATTCTTCCAGACCATTTTTATGCTCTTCTTGTGCAAACATGCAGAAGCAAGTAATGGAATCAGTCCATCACTAGCCATAGATGGCTATTTGCCACATTGTTGCCAGTGATGAATTTACACTGAAAGTTAACTTAATTCCCCTTCTAATAGACAGCAGCCATTTTATCAGAGCAGCACCATAATTGTGTGTGTGTGTGTGTTTTTAAATGCTTGGATGTTGTTTTTTAAAGTGGTAATACAGCCTGTAGATAACTGAGTGAAACAGAAACTGACTTTATCATCTGATGGTTTTAACTGTACAGTATATAGAGAGCAGGTGCCAATTCAACTAGCCATTGTACAAGCGTGCCTAGAGACGACAAGAACAAATGTACTACCAGCTGTACAACTGGAAAAACTCACAGAACTCTGCTAGCACACTATTTTGGCCTTTAGCTGTTTGTGGAATTGTATTATAGATTATTTTAATTGACCTTTGTTTTAACCTATAATGTAACCTGCCTTGGGTCCCATACTGGGTGGCGGGGGGGGGGCATATGTGGAACAAAGACACAAACTGGAGAGGAGTTTAGAACTATGGCCTGGGGATGCATATGAGCCCCAGAGAGGCTCTTTCTGTGGTCCACCCATCCCCCAACATCTATTTTCCTGACAAAAAAAGGGTGAATTGACTCTCATGAAAATCTCCAGGAGTAGTGACGTACCTTTTAAATAGGCCACACTCCCCCCACCATAATGCTTAACTTTTTTTTTTAATCCATTTTTCAAACTTGAAGTGAGATTTTGGCCACTTCAGTTTCTTGTTGTTTAGCAGCCCCCAGAGAGCTACTGAGGCAAAAATGTGGACCCTTGACTCCTGACCTTGACCAACAGTGGATTTAAACTATGTTTATTACCTTCAGCAATCTGTCTAACTTCCTCTGCTATTTTGGTGCCTAATGTAAGTACAAGATTTTGAGCTCCGGTGCCATCAATGAGACACTTCTGCTCTGTCAGGGACCACTGCTCGGGTAAGCAGAAATTAGTATACAATCCTGGAATTATCAAATCTTCATCTTCAGCCCTCCCTTTAGATTCGTTGCCTCCACCCATCACATTCATTTCTCTCTTAGGTTTTTCATTATATGCAAAATACCTTTTATTCCTCTTTTTACTTCCTTGAGCTACACAAATTTATTTTCTTCCTTGGTTTCCAATGAGCAGTGCTATTTTAAGCTAGAAGGTAAATGGATTTTGCCATCTAGTGGAGAATGTTGTAACCATAGATACTTTTATCAGAGGTCTGCCTGGGGATAGAGAAGTGGGAGGTGGAGAATTTTTCCATGAAGATCTTTTTGTTATAAATGATATTCAGCTGTTGTTTCAGAAGAAACAACAACACACCTCCCTCCATACTGCATGTCCAAAACCCCAAATTGCTGTTCGTTTCTCAAAATCCTGTGCATTTCTAGAAACTCTCTCTATAATTATATACAAGAAGTTGAAATAGTTAATCTCAAGAAAGGGCATAACTCACTGATAGACCACATACTTTCTCTGCCAAAAGTCCAAGGTTTGGTCCCTTGCATCTCTAAGAATATTAGTCAGCAGAGCTGGGAAATAAATGTGTTTGATGACAGCTGAAAACTACAGCCAATCAAAGGTCAGTACTGGACTATTAGGGATTATTGGTTTAACTCAGTACAAGGTAGCTACATATGTCTGTACTGGGTGCTGGAAACTGAAAGAGGAAGAGGGTTGGCTATGAGAAAGGTAATAGGTGGGTAGCAAAAGACATGAATATGTTTTGTGTGTGGTAGTGATACTTACTAGGGTTAGGCTGATTAGATGCACCAGAGGATAGGAATCCTTTTCTTACTACTTCATAGCAGGCTGCAACATTTATCTCTTGACTATTAAAAGACTGAAATTCTGCCAATATCTGGTTACTACCTAGATGAGAGGGGTGAGGGGAGAGATATGTGTGTGGGCATATGGGAGGAATGGAAGGATGTATGGATAATAGATCTAGCAGGTATTCTCTCTGGGCCCTTCTATACTACACAGTTATACTACTACAATGCCACTTTAACTATCATGGTTCCATCCTATGGAACCCTGGGATTTGCTGTTTTGGGAGGGGAGAATTCTTAGCCAGGGAGTTCCAGTGCTGCACCAAACAAGGATACCATAGGGTATTGCCATGGCAGTTAAAGTGGAGCCATAGTGCCATAATTATATACTGTGTAAGTGGCAACCCACCTCTCCATTGACGCCCCCTTGTCGTGGGAGAGAGGCTTGCGTACCCTAATGACGTTTTGAGCTATGCTGGCGGTGGCATAATAGCCACCGGTAGGGTCTCCCATGCCAGACAGGTCAAAACCGAAGGGTCTGACAAAGAGCGTCAAAGGGCAGGATGGGCTCTCTAGCCTTATGGCAACCGTCCTAGGAGAAGGAAAACTCTAATCCCAAACCCGGGCAGATGGTGCTCGTCCAACCCTGTAAGGTCAACCATCTAAGAGAAGGAAACTCTAATCAAACCTACGGCCCGAGGACCTCGCTGCCACGTCCATGCTTGCAAGGCCACGGCAGATGAATCTCTGGTTTAAAGGGTGAGGCCAGTTCTGTGCAAGCTGCGCTCCACCAGAAAAATCCATTGCACAGGCTCGAAGGACAAATCCATTTCCAAAAAAGCCCTGTAGCGACTGGCGAGGGACGAAACCGGCAGGTGTAAAGATGCACTGGAAGCCGCAGCCCCAACCCTGCATGCAGGCGGTTCAGGACATTGGTCGCTCAAGCCTGACCCGGGAGATGACAGTCTTGTTCGGCAGCATTCTGAACGACCAAGCAGCCTTTTTTAAGGAGAGCACTGCTTGCTCCATATGGAGAGGGGCCTAGAAAAGGTGGCCTAAAGAAAGCTCATCCCCAACTACCTGGTTGGCTAGCCGCGGCCAACGGGAATCTTCTGATGCGGTCAAACCAAGGCAAAGAAACAAAGGCACACACCGGCCTCCAAAGGTGTAAATAAACTGACGGTTGCATGCTGGAACATCAGAACCATGCAAGACTCTAAAGATAGTGGACGGCCTGAGCGTCGTTCTGCCCTAATAGCCCTTGAACTATCACGGCTTAATATTGACATCGCTGCTCTTAGTGAAGTTCGCTTCCATGAGGAAGGCAGCCTTAAAGAACATGGCGCCGGCTACACACTTTACTGGTCTGGCAAACCCAAAACCGAAAAACATCTTTCAGGAGTAGGCTTCATGATTAAAAACTCCATTGCCTCCAAACTCGAAACCTTGCCAACAGGACACTCTGATCGCATTATTTCCTTACGCCTCCCACATGTTGTTCTCTTTAGTGTATATGCCCCAACTATGCAAGCCGACCCTGTAGAGAAAGACAAATTCTACACAGACCTACGCCAACTCATACAAAAAGTCCCTGTAGAAGATAAAATTATTATACTTGGTGACTTCAATGCCAGAGTAGGAAAGAATTCCGAAGCCTGGAAAGGTGTCTTAGGCAAGCATGGTGTTGGAAATTGCAATGATAACGGACGCCTCCTGCTAGAGTTCTGTGCAGAACAACAGCTGACTATTACAAACACAATCTTTCAGCAGAAAGATAGCTTGAAGACAACCTGGATGCATCCCCGATCCAAACATTGGCACCTCATTGACTACGTTCTAGTCCGTCAGAGAGACATTCGTGATGTCCGTCATACCCGAGTGATGCCCAGTGCAGAATGCCAAACAGATCATCGCCTCGTCAGATGTAAACTAAATCTTCATCTTAAGTTCAAACCTAAGAGGGGTGGCATCTTAAAGAAGAGACTCCAAGTCAACAATCTTCAACAAGCTACCATGAGAGACAACTTCCAGGCAAACCTACAAACGAAACTTGAAGACCATCCTACAGATCCTTCTCCTACAGTGCTTTGGCAACATATCAAAAACAGTATCCTCCAGTCTGCAGAAGAATCCCTCAGGTTCTCCCACAAGAAAAATCAAGACTGGTTTGATGAAAACAACCAAGAGATCCAGGAGCTGTTGGCAAGGAAGAGAGCTGCTCACCAGGCATACCTCGCCCAGCCAACCTGTCATGTAAGAAAAGCAGCTTTCCGCCTCACATGTAGCAAACTACAACAAAAACTCCGAGACATGCAGAACAAGTGGTGGATCAATTTAGCAGAAAAGACACAACGCTGTGCAGATCTGGGTGATCATAGAGGATTTTATGAAGCTCTTAAAGCAGTGTTTGGACCTACTTATCAGGTCCAAAGCTCCTTATACAGTACAGATGGTCAAACATTAATTACTGATAAAGCCTCCATCCTAAATCGTTGGGCTGAACATTTTCAAAGTCTCTTTAGCGCCAACCGAGTAGTCCAAGCCTCAGCTATCCAATATATGATACAAAAACCAATGAAAAATGAATTGGACATAGCTCCCACTTTGGAAGAGACCCTTATGGCCATACAGCAGATGAAAAACGGCAAGGCAGCTGGGATTGATGGAATCCCACCTGAAGTTTGGAAACACGGAGGTCATGCACTCCACGAAAAATTCCACGAATTCCTTGTGAATTGCTGGGAAAAAGGGGAACTGCCATCAGACCTCCGAGATGCAGTCATCATCACCCTGTACAAGAAAAAAGGAGCAAAATCCGACTGCTCAAACTATCGAGGCATAACACTGCTCTCTATTGCTGGAAAAATCCTTGCAAGGATACTCCTGAACAGATTAGTTCCTGCTATTGCAGAAGAACTTCTCCCTGAAAGCCAATGTGGCTTCAGAGCCAATAGGAGTACTACAGACATGGTATTTGCCCTTAGGCAACTGCAAGAAAAATGTAGGGAGCAGAACAAGGGTCTCTATGTAACATTTGTTGACCTCACCAAAGCCTTTGACACTGTAAGTAGAAAAGGTCTGTGGCAGATCCTGGAAAAACTAGGATGTCCCCCCAAATTCCTTAAAATGATTATCTTGCTACACGAGGGCCAGCGTGGTCAAGTCAGATATGGCGATG
Source organism: Gambelia wislizenii (assembly GCA_030847615.1). NCBI lineage: Eukaryota > Metazoa > Chordata > Lepidosauria > Squamata > Crotaphytidae > Gambelia > Gambelia wislizenii. Next base: position 93,800,751 of record JAUMIR010000004.1, read on the forward strand.
CTCTTTCAGAGCCCTTTCTAATAACTAATGGAGTGAAGCAAGGTTGTGTTCTTGCACCAACTTTATTTACAATCTTCTTTAGCACGATGCTCCAAAGGGCTATGGCAGAGCTTGAAGAAGACGACGGCATCTATATACGCTACCGTACTGATGGTAGCTTGTTTAACTTAAGCCGTCTGAGGGCTCACACTAAGACTCTAAACTATCTAGTCCGTGAGCTGCTCTTTGCCGATGATGCTGCCCTTGTTGCCCACACAGAAGCAGCTCTGCAGCGCCTAACGTCCTGCTTTGCAACAGCTGCAGAGCTGTTTGGGCTAGAAGTCAACCTGAAGAAAACAGAAGTTCTTTACCAGCCTGCACCACAGGACGAACACCACCATCCCCACATTGCCGTCGGCAAATCAGTGCTCAAGTCCGTTCAGCAGTTCACCTACCTGGGAAGCATCATCTCCTCAGATGCCAAGATTGACAAAGAGATCGATCACAGATTAGCAAAGGCATATAGTGCATTTGGAAGACTCCACAAAAGAGTCTGGAGCAATAAACACCTGAGGCAAAGCACAAAAATCAGTGTGTATAGAGCCATCGTACTGTCTATCCTCCTTTATGGATCTGAAACATGGGTTACCTATCGCCACCACCTACGACTCCTCGAGCGCTTTCATCAGCGCTGTCTACGCACAATCCTAAATATACACTGGACTGACTATGTGACGAATGTTGCTGTCCTTGAACAAGCAGGGATCACCAGCATTGAGGCCATGATATTGAGAACACAGCTGCGCTGGGCAGGGCACGTTTCTAGGATGGAGGACCATCGCCTCCCAAAAATACTACTCTACGGTGAACTCGCCACGGGTCAGCGTGGGAGGGGCGCTCCAAAAAAGCGATACAAGGACTCCCTGAAACAACATCTCAGGCTTGGCCAGATTGATCACCAACGGTGGTCCGCCCTGGCCTCACATCGGGAGGCATGGAGACGCACTATCCACAATGCTGCAGCCTTATTTGAGAACTCACGACGAACAAGTCTTGAAGAGAAACGACAACGCAGAAAGAATCACAACCCAAAAACATCACCCAAGGAGACCTTCTGCTGCACTTTTTGCAACCGGACTTGTTTATCTCGGATTGGCCTTTTTAGTCATCAGCGCGCTGTCAGAAGGCGCGGGATGAGTCCTTCCTGAATCTTCGTTTGCGAAGAAAAGCCAGAGAGAGAAGTGGCAACCCTCAACAACCTCTATAATCTGTAGGGGAGTTGGACTAGATAGATTGAAAGGCATTCTCCAAATGTATGACATGAAAAATCAGTGAAGCCAGGAAATGACCAAACAGAATTGCCAAGTCACTTGTTTGACCTTGAGCCAGTTGGGAATACTTGAATGTTTTTCACTCATGGAATTTTGGGAGCCAACCCTGTTATAGTTCAAGAAAACCAGAATATTTCCAGGGATTGTGCAAATCATATACATGATTTTAAAATCCTTGTGCCTTCTCTCTTTCTTTTCTTTTTTTTAAAAATAACTTTGGACATAGGAGATTTTCACATGAGGAAATTATTCCCCAGGGAGAGCGGGACAGAAATGGGGCTGTTTCAGTAGCAGTGCCCTGTTTCACATGCCCCCTTCTTTCTCACGATCTCCCATCGTCTTCCCTCTGTGCTGCTTCCATTTCTCTCCTGGTAAGTTCCGTGATTTTTTACTAACAAAGAACTTTCATTAGTAAAAAATCACAGAATTTACCGGGAGAGAAATGGAAGCAGCATGGAGGGAAGATGACGGGAGATCGTGAGAAGGAGGGGGGCGTGCAAAATGGTGTGCTGCTACTGGAACAGCCCCGTTTCTGTCCCAATCTCCCCGGGAAATAATTTCCCCGTGTGAAAATCTCCATAGTTGGTACATTTTCCTGACACTAGCAGATTTGGCTATGTAGTGGTTTGTTGTATTCTCTATTGTCAAAGCAGCAAAGGCACAATTCAATCTACCTATCATAATGTTTTTTAAATTTTATTTTAGAACACAATCTCACTTAACAGAAACACAGAGTCAGGTTCTACCTAGTAATCAACCATGACTATACAGTAGCAACATTTTTCTGACAGAGAGGATATGTCACTTGTAGGCAGTAATACTTGACATCTGTATTGTTGACTAGAGAAGCCAAGGTTTGTTTCATTGGTTCTTATCTTTCTGTTATTCTGTAGGGAAGTGTGTGGAAGCTTTAACTTCTAGATCACAAAAACTGAGGACACAACCAAAGATTGGGCCGGGAGTTCTAATATTCAGCAGTGAGCATGTGATGTGAAGTTTTAGAGATTCCCCCCCCTACAGATCACTTTCTGTGTATGATGTGCGCCATCCACCCTTTTAATATTTTGTCCTTGTTGTCAGGCTTTTCTTCTTGTAAGATCTTATAGGATGGCCTCTAAACATAGGTAAATCAAATAATAGGTAACCCATAGGAAGAATCTTTTCTAGATATCCCTAGATAATGCCCAAGTCATCTCTAGTTAGTGTCAAATGGTTTTTCAACTTTGATCATCTAGCACAGGGACTGGCAAAGTTCAGCCTGCATGAGGCCCCCAGGATCACCTTGTGGCCTACCAGAGTCAAAAACAGAATGCCCCCAAATGCATTTTAGAGGTTTCGAGGGCATTTCCACCATGTTTAGAGGTCCCCTTGGCCCATTAGGGCCAGAAAAACTTTTTTTTTTTTTTTTGCAAAAAAATTTCAAAAACCTATTTTTGCCAAATAGTGCCAAAATGTGCAGCGAGGGAGGGGGTGTGAGATGCATTTCCACCACATTTTGTGGATTCCACCAATTTAGGCCCAAAAGAGGACTTTTTTGAAACTCACAATATGGTAAAAATGTCCCCATAGACCCTAGAGGCATTTAGGGGATTTTTTTTTTTTTATGGTGGGAGCAGGTGTGGCCCTCCAAGGTTTGTTACGGGAGTAATGCAGCCCCCTAGCCTTCCACAGTTGCCCACAGCCATTATGCCATATGCATACTTAAGATATTGTCAAATAATGTTAATAACTGGCAGTAGATTTGTATTCCTGACAAAAGAACACTGGCTTTGGGGTTATCAAAGTCTGGTCCCAATTCTGTAGGTTTCCTTAATGTGCTTGTGTGACTATCCTACACATGCTTAATTGGGGTAACCCATATTGAGTGAAGTGGGATTTCCTTCTGGGCAAACATCAATAAGAGTGGGCCATGAACTAGGTCTGGAAGCTTCTTTGGCATTATGGGCACAATCCTGCTTTGGGAAATGTAGCTATGACAGTTTCCTGTCCAATTTCCCACAAATCCACATTTTCTTGGCCACAGTCACTGCCCCCTGAACCCTGGCATTTTCTGGTCAGTGGAGAGCAAGGATGGGGTAGCAAATAAGTATTGAGCTATTTTTCTATAGCTGGATGTAGAGGCATCTGCAGAGATCGTGGGGGTCCTCTGGTGGTTTCTGAAGATGAAGTCAGTGCTTTACATCCAGCTATAGAAAACAGTTAGACACTTGTCTGCTGTCCTCTTCCCAACTCTATATTTACCAGGAAATTGATGGGTTTTGGGGGGTGGGGTGCAGATGAGAAAAGGTAGGTTTTGGGGTAATTTTGCCTATTGTATAGTCGATAGTGAATTCTAACCTGAACAATTTAATTTAATTAATTAGGTATTTAATGAACAATGACCAAGAACAGTGAGTTGTAATAATATTTGCATACCCACCAGCCTTTCACAGATAATAATCAGGACACATAAGGCCAAACAACATTGGAGTGTGGTCAAGATGGCAAAAATTATTAATGAGGAAGAACACACAAGCTAGTAGAGGCTGAAGTAAGTTGCTTTTGCTTGACTCTACTGGGAAGGGCATGATTTTGTCCCTTCCTCTCTTCGCTGAGTTAATGGAGTGCAAACTACGTGTGCACTTTGAGCTCAGTTAGCAGCGATTAAATAAAGCTGAGGACAAAAGCATAAGTTGAGGAAGAAAGAGAAAGTGAGACATTTTAAAAGCAACTGAAAAGTGGGACAACTAAGGAATGATCTGGACTGTCCCTGAGACAGCGGGAGGGTATGCATATGACTTATGCCATCAGAATTCACCAGAAGGATGTCAGGTTATTTAAAATTACCTAATGCAGGAAGTTATATGTGATCTACAAAGTCAATATAGCTTCCAAGGCCATCAGACTCCACTTGACTATAATTATTTAGGTGGTAAAATATTGTGGCCACAACATATTCTGGAAAGCCTGTGGAGTCAGGCTATCAGAACTATTTATGGGGAGGATATGTGTAGTTCCACCTATCTGTATTTATCAGTACAGTACTTATGAGCAACAAAACATTTCAAAAACGATTATTAGGCTGAACAGAATAACCTCATACATATATATATATATACTATAAAATAACTACAATAATACCACCCCAGATCCAATATGAGAACTGATGAACACATCAAGTGATTTCAGATAAAATGATGGATTTAGACTTAGGAGATTATCAGACGTGCTGAATATGGTGTTATCACAACACCAGGAGATCACTAAAGGGCTTCCTTTTCAAACTATGTCGTTCCCATCTTGTCATGCACCCGTGCTGCTGCTGTTCTGCCAGCACTGCTTTTTATTGACGGGCTAAACTGTCAATAGATCCCCTATTCCATTTCTGTGATGGAATGTCCTGTGTCTGAAAAGGTGCCCTGTTATGCTGGCATGATGCCAGTATCAATGGGAGGTCTGTCCCAGAACACGTCCGGGTGAAATCAGGACATAAAGGTAAGTGACACACTTTTTTGTACCCTCCCCAGGTTACTTGTTATGTTTTAAGTATGTTTAGGTGCTTGGTGTAACTTTTTGTCTTTTATTTTACTTTTTATGTTTGAATTTCCCACACTCTCATCTTCTCGTGAGAATGGCTTGGATTTGAAACCAGGAAGTGAAAGGAGCTCCATTCAAGCTCCGTTCTCTCCTGGGCTGCCCTGCCGAGGCAACAACCCACAATTAAGGTAGAAAAAAACTTTTTTTTTCTATTACAGGGGCAAGAGAGGGGCAGGAGAGGAGATTGCGAGATGGGAATGCTTTTTTGTTCCCATCTGATAGTCTCCTTAGTCCATGCTTAGAGCACATCCATTAAAATCTATTATACCCTATTTCATCTAAGCATGAGTCTGGATTCAACTGAAAGCATCCTTTGTCCAATGAAGTGTGATCCTCTGTATGAATTCTGTTTGATTTTTAGTTGTGGAAAAGAAAAGATGGATAGGTTTAGAGGTAATGATATGACTGAACAATATTTATAGATTCCAATCCAAATCTGTCAGATAGACATCTCTTAAAATTTATTATGCAAAGTATTACCCTTGTAGGCCCTATGGAATCTTCCTTTCTTTACTCTGCCTTATTTAAACTGTCCAGGTAGGTAATAATGCATTATTGAGAGAGTCTCATGTGCTGATCCAAGGATGATAGCTTGAGACTCTTAATAGACACACATATTTATAAGTTGCTTTGTAAATGTTTTAGGGGCCCCAGCTGAGTATATTCATTGCTTGTTTATGGAATATGCCTTCTGTTAAAGCCAAAGTTCACTGTAATGGAAAAATGCTAAGTGTTATTGTTGAAGAGAGTTGGGTTGTTATTTAACTTGGCTGAATATCAAGGGGTGCTCAGACCTAAGACAAAATGGCATATTCTGCAAGCAAAGAAACACACAAGCTGCAAGCCCCATTTTACAACCCAAACGGATGTTTCTCCAGGCTCATAAAATGTGCTCTTTAAGTAGTAGCTGTTTTCCTAAAGCCGCTCCCACACCTGCAATGGCCTTGTAAATGAACCTGGAATATATGGTCCTAAGTCTCCTTGTAAAAACTAAGATCAACACAAGATTTACACAGTTTTATGGATTGACTTTATAAGCTAGTTTGACAATGAATTCTGCAATCACAATCACCTCTGGCATTAATCGAGGATTAAATGGTAAACTGACCCCAACACCAAGACTTTGTAAAGGTGCTGGAAAAGAAGATGTGGTCAAATGGATCTTAGCAAAATCCACTGAGAAGAAAAGATTCAAAGCCTAAGATGAATTCTGTTGGAAGTTCAGCAACACTTAGCACTGAAGAGTCAAGAATACCTCAGAATGGGCAGTAGCATTAGGATTAGATAGTTTGAATGACCCACAGTCCTCCCTGCTTGTCTACCTATCTTGCTCCCTCTGTGATGTAAACTGATACTGTTGGGGATGTTCCCACCTCTTCTCCACCACAGAACCCTCTCAGCTCTCCCTAGAGAAGAATCTAGCTTTGATTAGCACCCTAACTTACCTGTTTTAGAATGGAATTCCTGTAATGAGGCCTAAGTTTATTTCTCTAAAGCCATTGATGTCTTTGCTCCTTAAATCAGGATCTCTAACTGACCGCTTCATGCACACACTCTCTGTCAAATTCTTCATTACACCTGAATTTGTTTTGTATGTATAAGAGTAGCACTACTGGAAACAGCAAGATTCCACAACAATGCCTCAGTATTTAAACTTGATACCTATTACCAATATATTGATATTCTGAATTCTTGGGAATGAGAACACCAGAAGTTTTTGTGGCATTTAAAGTGTGTGACTGGGATTGTTTTATGTTTTTATTATTAATGAATGTGACTTAGTGGGTTTGTAATTTCTCTTAGATAGGAAGAGTTGAAGGCTTCATTCTGTCTGCACTGTTAAGCAATCAGCCTTGTTTGCATTTTATGGACTAACATACAAATCAGAATACATTTTAGTGTTTGGTTTTAGTGTGTCTCTGACAGACTCTGATTTTTAGCACATCTCTGAATTTTGGGAGACACTATTGTAAGCTCAAAAAGGCACCAAAATGTGTGCAAATATACGTAGCTTTGATGTTCAGACTTAATGTGGGGAAAATGTTCAAACTTGATTTGAATTTTCATATTTTAAAAAATAATAGTTTGATGTAAAATAGACTGATGAATGAACACAAGTGAAAGTGATGCATTCCAGAAACAGAAAGAGCCAGTCATCTCTAAAATAAAGTGGCAAACCTGAATTGTTATTTTTCATTTGAGGTGTGTTGATTTCCTCTTCCACAAATGGCAAAATGGAACCACACCAGGACAGAGCTGTGTGCATACCGCCCCTCCAAATTCTCCACCCTGTTTAGAGGCAGAGGAATGAGGATAAGCCGCCATTTTTGCATATTCCAGATTACCCTAAATCTAGGATCATTCTGGGGAATTGTGCTGGATGGGGAGATAGAATGGTAGATACTACAAAAAGAATGGTGAGAAATACTCAGAAAAAAAGGGGGGCGAAAGATTTATACGATCTGAAAAGAAACCAGAGTATTGCAATAAATAAATAAATAAATAAATTGCCATTTTTCTGGGAAAGGCAAGGGGGGGGGTCATTTGAAAAAACATGCAGAAACATTCTCATAAAAGTTTTCTGAGAAATTTTGGTTCATCTCTACTTTAGGCTGGCAACAATATCCTTCAGATTTATTCCTTAGTGTGGTGTAGTGGTTTTAGTGTGTTTGACTACAGCTCTGGAGATCAGGGTCTGAAACCTTGCTCAGCCATGGAGACCTATTGGGTGAACTTGGGCAAGTCACGCTCTTCCAGCCTCAAAGGAAGCTAATGGCAAACCCCCTCTGAACAAATCTTGTCAAGAAAACCCCAATGATAAGTTCACTTTGCCTGATGACACGATCCTACCAGCAGAAAATAGCAAAGACCTGGAACAAATACTGAAGAAAGTAAAGGAATAAAGTGCAAAGGCAGTTTTACAGTTGAATTTAAGGAAACAAAATTAATGACCACAGTTGATTTATATCACTTTAAAGCAGACAATGAAGACATGGAAATATTTCAAGATTTTTGATACCCTGACTCAATCATTAAACAGAATGGAGACTGCAGTCAAGAAATCAGAAGACAAACTTGGAAGGGCAGCTGTGAAGGAATAAGACAAGATCCTGAAGTGTAAAAATATCTCATTGAATACTAAAGCCAGGATCGTCCATGTCATTGTATTTCCTATTTCTAAATATACACTGGACTGACTATGTGATGAATGTTGCTGTCCTTGAGCAAGCAGGGATCACCAGAATTGAGGCCATGATATTGAGAACACAGCTGCGCTGGGCAGGGCACATTTCTAGGATGGAGGACCATCGCCTCCCCAAAATAGTACTCTACGGTGAACTCGCCACAGGACAGCGTAAGAGGGGTGCTCCAAAAAAGCAATACAAGGACTCCCTGAAACAACATCTCAGGCTCGGCCAAATTGATCACCAACAATGGTCCATCCTAGCCTCACATTGAGAAGCATGGAGACGCACTATCCACAAATGCTGCAGCCTTATTTGAGAACTCACGCCGAACAAGTTTTGAAGAGAAATGACAACGCAGAAAGAATCACAACCCAGAAACATCACCCAAGGAGACCTTCTGCTGTGCTTTGTGCAACCGGACTTGTTTATCTCGGATTGGCCTTTTTAGTCATCAGCGCACTTGCAGAAAGCATGGGATGAGTCCTTCCTGAATCTTCGTTTGTGAAGAAAAGCCAGAGATGTGTGGTTGTGAAAGCTGGATAGTGAAGAAAGCTGATGGGAAGAAAATCCAACTTCATTTGGAAAAGAATACTATGGATACTGCAGACTGCTAAAAAGAGAAAGAAATAAAGCCTGAACTATGCCTAGAAGCCAAGATTATTAAAATGAGGCTGTTTGTATTTTGACCATATCATGAGAAGACAGGACTCACTAGAAAAGGCAATACTGCTTGGCAAGGTGGAGAGCAGCATGAAAAGAAGAAGACTGCATTCCAGATGGACAGACTCAAGGAAGCCACAACACTGAGTCTTCAAGACCTGAGCAGGGCAGTTGATGATATGGTGAACTGGAGGTCTCTCATTCATAGGGTTGCCATACGTTAAAGTCAACTTGATGGCAGTTAACAACAACAACAATGGTTGCCTTAGGGTTGCCATAAGTCAGAAACAACTTGAAGGCACACAATGACAACAACAACAACAACAACAACAACAACAGGACTTAGCTCTCAATGCCCTTTAGACATTCAGCTATATATGATAGGGGTGCTAAAAGAAACAGAGTGCATGTAGATTGGGACAGACTTTATTACACCTTCCCACATGCATGTTTATGATACCATTTGAACACCTGATGTGCATACCCCCCCATGTGGTGAACCATTGAATGCATGTAGCTACTTAGTGGAGAAATTTCCAGAACACCTCTACCTACACCTCTGTGTAGGTGCTTACAATTATATAAATCCCATATAGGGTACCTACCTACCTACACCTCTGTGTTTATCTTTCATCCTAGCTCCTGGTTTGTCCTCCAGTTCTGATTTGTTGTTTGGTCCTCCTGAGTTGTGCCTTGCTCCTTGACCCTGTCTCCTGGTTTGTGCTTATGTCTTATATATGGCTTATCATTCCTGATGGCTGGCTTGTCCCACAGCTCCTAATTCTTTGATAACTTCAGTTTGCTGCCCCAAACCAACCCTGACAGTTCTGAGCCATGCAGGGCTCACAGGGCACCAGAGGCAACCAGTGGATCTGCTGCAGTGAGGGTGGCAAATCCACTCTTGATTGTAATCCTGTTGATAACTCTTGTTATTACTCCTATTTCAGTCCTATCTTTTTTGGTGCATATGTGTGCGGAGATACTCTTTTGTCCTCCTTTGCCTTCCTACTTTCATTGCACACTGTTCCAACCTACTGGTACGTACATAGCCTTTCCCCCCATCTTCTACCTCCTCTGCAGATTTAACTAGACAATTAAGAGTTCCATTTAAATGCTTCCTATATATTACACTCTCTAGTGTTTTTTTTAATAAACCACATATTAAAGCACCGTAACATCTTTCTTTTTTTCCTCTCTAATTGGTTTGTTTGATTGTGTCACACCATTGGTTAAAAATGTCAAAACATGTTTACGTGTGTGTGTATATCTATGTATATGCCTGTATTTGTATTTTTATTTATTTAGTTAGTTAGTTATACCCCGCTCTTCAGCCACAAGGCTATCAGAGCGGCTTACAAACTGTTTTTAAGCAATAGCATTAAGCAGTTTCCAATGTGTGTTAGCTAATTGCCCCCACAAGCTGGGTACTCATTTTACCAACCTACGAGAGGATGGAAGGCTGAGTGAACCTTGGAGCCCGCTGGAATCGAACTTGCAATGTGGTGACTTGCAGTACTGCATTTAACCACTGCGCCACCAGGGCTCCCTGGTGTATATATACATATTGTATATATGTAGGTAGATGAGGCCATGTGGTAACTATACTTAGACACAATGAATTGGCATGTCTTTGGTTCTTTTATACATATTTTGCTAGTTGACTGGTAAAACAAGTCTCTGGAAACGTCATAGTTTGGCTTTTTCTGGAAGCCGTAGTATCATAGGAGCATGTAGAACATTGCTGTGTCACCTGCCATGAAAAGATCTTACATAACATTTCAGGGTTGGAGCCAATAGCAGGAAAATTCTCAATACATTGTCTTGACAAGCTAGTCCAAATAGCAAGGCAACAATGCCTGGAAATAGGAGGCAAATTGTTTGTTTGATCTGCTGTTTGAAGCCTTTTGTTGAAAACTCACAATCTGTGAAAGGCAAGACAGAAAAAGAAAAACCTTGTTGTAACATTGCCTTATGTGAGCGCAGTGAATTATTGTAATCGAGAAGCAGCTGACAGCCCTCCTGCTGTCAACTAATCTCTTACCATTCTGTTGTTTGGAAAGCATAGCTCTTGGTACAACCTTTCCCGAAGGCAGCATCATTCTATTTTCTAAGTGTGTTTGGACCCTGGAGATAGGTAAAAAAGAAAAGAAAAAAAAGAAGGATCTTTGTTACTTTAGTTAGAAATGAGCAAAGAAACTTTGCAAGCATCTTTTAAAGGTATTTGACAATTGCCATACATTACATTATACTGCCTGCTGTGGTAGGTGTCAATTTTTGGAAAATCCCAGGTTCAGCAGTAAATTTCGGTGTGACTTGTCAAATCTCCAAGAATGCAGGGATGGTCCAATCCATACTATGCAGGCTCAGTGGAAGCACTAGGGTGTGCAGAGACACCAAACAGCACCAGACACAATGGAGCGGGGTGGGGGGGGGTAACACCAGCCTTAATGACCCAGCAGTGCAGTCTACAGTGGAGGCAGAGAACTCTAGATGCTGAAAATTAAGTCCTATTCATGCATTATTCATCATGTGTTCCAGAAGATGGGAGCAGGGAAGTATATTGCCCTATGACCCTCTCTCCAGTTGCTTTCTTCATGTGGAAAGTGATGCCTCAGAAAAGGAGCTGTTCCTGTTTCGGTGTGGCAAGCAGGAATTCTGGGAAATTAGAAAGCTTACCAGCTGCGCTCCACCAGAGAAATCCATTGCACAGGCTCGAAGGACAAATCCAATTAAAAAAAAAAAAGCCCTGTAGCGATAGGCAAGGGATGAAATGGCAGGTGTAAAGATGCACTGGAAGCCGCAGACCCAACCCTGCATGCAGGCGGTCCAGGACATTGGTCACTCGAGGCTGACCCGGGAGATGACAGTCTTGTTCGGCATCATCCTGAAGGACCAAGCAGCCTTTTTTAAGGAGAGCACTGCCTGCTCCATATGGAGAGGGGCCTAGAAAAAGTGGCCTAACGAAAGCTCATCCCCAACTACCTGGTTGGCTAGCCGTGGCCAATGGGCATCTTCTGATGCAGTCAAACCAAGGCAAAGAAACAAAGGCACACACCGGCCTCCAAAGGTGTAAATAAACTGACGGTTGCATGCTGGAACATCAGAACCATGCGAGACTCTGAAGATAGTGGACGGCCTGAGCATCATTCTGCCCATGAACTATCATGACTTAATATTGACATTGCTGCTCTTAGTGAAGTTCGTCTCCATGAGGAAGGCAGCCTTAAAGCCGGCTACACACTTTACTGGTCTGGCAAACCCAAAACCGAAAAACATCTTTCAGGAGTAGGCTTCATGATTAAAAACTCCATTGCCTCCAAACTCAAAACCTTGCCAACAGAACGCTCTGATCGCATTATTTCCTTACACCTCCCACATGTTGTTCTCTTTAGTATATATGCCCTAACTATGCAAGCTCACCCTGTAGAGAAAGAAAACTTCTACACAGACCTACGCCACCTCATACAAAAAGTCCCTGTAGAAGATAAAATTATTATCCTTGGTGACGTCAATGCCAGAGTAGGAAAGAACTCTGAAGCCTGGAAAGGTGTCTTAGGCAAGCATGGTGTTGGAAATTGCAATGATAACGGCCGCCTCCTGCTAAAGTTATGTGCAGAACAACAGCTGATTATTACAAACACTATCTTTCAGCAGAAAGACAGCTTGAAGACAACCTGGATGCATCCCCGATCCAAACATTGGCACCTCATTGACTATGTTCTAGTCCGCCAGGAAAACATTCGTGATGTCCGCCATACTCGAGTGATGCCCAGTGCAGAATGCCAGACAGATCATCGCCTCGTCAGATGTAAACTAAATCTTCATCTTAAGTTCAAACCTAAGAGGGGTGGCATCTTAAAGAGGAGACTCCAAGTCAACAATCTTCAACAAGCTACCATGAGAGACAACTTCCAGGCAAGCCTGCAAACAAAATTTGAAGATCATCCTATAGATCCTTCTCCTACAGTGCTTTGGCAACATATCAAAAACAGTATCCTCCAGTCTGTGGAAGAATCCCTCGGGTTCTCCCACAAGAAAAATCAAGACTGGTTGATGAAAACAACCAAGAGATCCAGGAGCTGTTGGCAAAGAAGAGAACTGCTCACCAGGTATATCTCGCCCTGTCAACTTGCCATGTAAGAAAAGCAGCTTTCCGCCTCTCATGTAGTAAACTTCAACAAAAACTCCGAGACATGCAGAACAAGTGGTGAATCAATATAGCAGAAAAGACACAGTGCTGTGCAGATATGGGAGATTCTAGAGGATTTTATGAAGCTCTTAAAGCAGTGTTTGGACCTACTTATCAGGTCCAAAGCTCCTTATACAGTACAGATGGTCAAACGTTAATTACTGATAAAGCCTACATCCTGAATCGATGGGCTGAACACGTTCAAAGTCTCTTTAGTGTCAACCGAGTAGTCCAAGGCTCAGCTATCCAACATACGATACAAAAACCGATGAAAAATGAATTGGACATAGCTCCCACTTTGATGACCTCCGCTTGGGTATCGACAGGGGTAGTGTGACCCTATTGGTGCTCTTGGACCTCTCAGCGGCCTTTGACACAATAGATCATTCCATCCTCCTAGATCGCCTGAGAGGGTTAGGAATGGGAGGCACTGCTTTGCAGTGGTTCCGTTCCTTCCTCTCGGGCAGATCCCAGAGGGTGAGGCTCGGGGACAGTTGCTCTACCAGAATAGAGCTTAACTGTGGCGTTCTTCAGGGTGCCATCCTGTCCCCGATGATATTTAACATCTATATGAAGCCACTGGGAGAGATCATTCGGAGGCATGGAGTGCGTTGTCATCAGTATGCTGATGACACCCAGATATACTTCTCCATGTCTCGGTCATCAGCTTCGACTTCAGATGGCATCTCTCCTCTCAATGATTGTCTTAAAGCAGTAATGGACTGGATGAGGAAAAACAAATTGAGACTGAATCCAGACAAAACGGAGGTACTAACAGTTACAGGCCCCAAACCAGGTCTGGGAATACAACTTCCAGTCCTGGATGGAACTACACTCTCCTCCAAAGACTGTGTTCTCAGTCTGGGGGTGCTCCTGGACCCGACGCTCCAGATGTCTAATCAGGTAAATGCGATGGTCAGGAGTGCCTGTTATCAACTTCGGCTGATACGCTAGCTGCACCCTTTCTTGGAAACCAGGGACCTCGAAACTGTGGTACATGCACTGGTAACCTCCCGTCTGGATTTCTGTAATGTGCTCTACATGGGGCTACCCTTGTGCTTGACTCGGAAACTTCAACTAATTCAGAACATGGCAGCCAGGTTGATTTCTGGTGTTTCCAGAAGAGAGCATATAACACTTGTGCTAAAAGCTCTCCACTGGCTGCCTATTCATTTCCAGGCACAGTACAAGGTGTTGGTTATAACCTTTAAAGCCCTGCATGGCTTGGGTCCAACTTATCTCTGGGACCGCCTCCTCCCGTACGACCCTCCCCGCGCACTTCGGTCCTCTGGGAGGAATCTGTTACAGCCTATGAAAACAAGGCTGTCGGTGATGTCCCAGAGGGCCTTCTCTGCTGCCGCTCCCAGATTATGGAATGGCCTGCCGGACGAGATCCGTCTTATTAACACCTTAGACAGCTTTAAAAAAGCTGTCAAGATGGATCTTTTCCAGCAGGCCTTTCCTGAATAACTATCCCGGCCCAAGACTCGGCTGTCCTCCCTAAGCTGTAATCAGATTTTTTAAAAAAACTATTGTATGTTTTAATCTTTTTTCCTAATTTATATATTTTTAATTACTGTATGTTTTTAATCTTTTATAATTTAATATTATTTTAAGGGGTGGGTGGGCTAGGGTACTGGGACTATGGAGTTTTTATATTGTAAGCCGCCCCGATTGCATTGCAGAGGGGCGGGATAGAAATAAAATTTTATTATTATTTATTATTACTATTTGGAAGAGACCCTTAAGGCCATACAGCAGTTGAAAAATGGCAAGGCAGCTGGGATTGATGGAATCCCACCTGAAGTTTGGAAACACGGAGGTCATGTAGTCCATGATAAACTCCACGAACTCCTTGTGAATTGCTGGGGGGAAAGGGGAACTGCCATCAGATCTCCGAGATGCAGTCATCATCACCCTTTAAAAGAAAAAAGGAGCAAAAACCGATTGCTCAAACTATCGAGGCATAACACTGCTCTCTATTGCTGGAAAAATCCTTGCAAGGATACTCCTGAACAGATTAGTTCCTGCCATTGCAGAATAACTTCTTCCTGAAATCCAAGGTGGCTTCAGAGCCAATAGGAGTACTACAGATATGGTATTTGCCCTTAGACAACTGCAAGAGAAATGTAGAGAGCAGAACAAGAGTCTCTATGTAACATTTGTTGACCTCACCAAAGCCTTCGACACCGTGAGTAGGAAAGGTCTGTGGCAGATCCTAGACAGACTAGGATGTCCCCCCAAATTCCTTAAAATGATTATCTTGCTACATGAGGGCCAGCGTGGTCAAGTCAGATATGGCGATGCTCTTTCAGAGCCCTTTCTAATAACTAATGGAGTGAAGCAAGGTTGTGTTCTTGCACCAACTTTATTTACAATCTTCTTCAGCATGATGCTCCAAAGGGCTACGGCAGAGCTCGAAGAAGACAACGGCATCTATATACGTTACCGTATTGATGGCAGCTTGTTTAACTTATGCCCTCTGAGGGCTCAAACTAAGACTCTAAACGATCTAGTCCGTGAGCTGCTCTTCACTGATGATGCTGGCCTTGTTGCCCACACAGAAGCAGCTCTGCAGCGCCTAACATCCTGCTTCACAACAGTTGCAGAGCTGTTTGGGCTGGAAGTCAACCTGAAGAAAGCAGAAATTCTTTACCAGCCTGCACCACAGGATGAACACCACCATCCCCACATTGCCGTCGGCAACTCTGTGCTTAAGTTCGTTCAGCAGTTCACCTACGTGGGACGCATCACCTCAGATGCCAAGATTGATGAAGAGATTGATCACAGATTAGCAAAGGCACATAGCGCATTTGGAAGACTTTACAAAAGAGTCTGGAGTAATAAACAGCTGAGGCGAAACACAAATATCACTGTGTATAGACCCATTGTACTGTCTATTCTCCTTTATGGGTGTGAAGCATGGGTCACCTATCGCCACCACTTATGACTCCTCGAATGCTTCCATCAGCGCTGTTTATGCACAATCCTAAATATACACTGGACTGACTATGTGATGAATGTTGCTGTCCTTGAGCAAGCAGGGATCACCAGCATTGAGGCCATGATATTGAGAACACAGCTGCGCTGGGCAGGGCACGTTTCTAGGATGGAGGACCATCGCCTCCCCAAAATAGTACTCTACGGTGAACTCGCTACGGGTCAGCGTAAGACGGGAGCTCCAAAAAAGTGATACAAGGACTCCCTGAAACAACACCTCAGGCTCAGCCAAATTGATCACCAACAATGGTCTGCCCTGGCCTTACATCGGGAGGCATAGAAACACACTATCCACAATGCTGCAGTCTTATTTGAGAACTCACGCCGAACAAGTCTTGAAGAGAAACGACAACGCAGAAAAAATCACAACCCGGAAACATCACCCAAAGAAACCTGCTGTGCTTTCTGCAACCAGACTTGTCTATCTCGGATTGGCCTTTTTAGTCATCAGCGCGCTTGCAGAAAGCACAGGATGAGTCCTTTCTGAACCTTCGTTTGCGAAGAGAAGCCAGAGACTAGTGGGGAAAGCCTCTAGATGAACAGGGACAGACATGTCCCTTCCAAATGAAGAAAGTGATGGAAAAAGGGCTCCTAAGTTCCAGAAGGTGTGTTGAACAATACTTAGAGTTCTACTCTTTACAGAATCTGCATTCAACTTGACTCCACTAACTGTGCTATGTCAAAAACGTTGATGCAGTTCCATCTGTCTGTCTATTTTCTTTTGGACTGGCCCTGTGGGAGAGATATCAGTGGCAACGTTAGAGAGAAAGAGGATACTATGATGAGTTTTTGGACAGATGACAGCTGTTTCTTTCACCACCTACAAAAGCTAGAAATACATGCTGATAAATCCTGTGGTGATTTTTCTGATATATAAATTATCTCTATGTCCTTCAAACCAAGGCTATTTAATAAAAAATCCACTTGGTTATCATTTCAATACAACTTACCACATTCTGGCTACCAAATTCTGCTTGTTTGTTGAATTTATATCCCACGTTTCTACCAGGATGGAATCCAAGGTGGCTGATGGTGTCTTTCTTACACATGTGTAAGTTCTGTTAAGGAAGCTGTTGGGCAGTTTTGTCCACTGAGCAACACCTGCATTCACTTTAAGCTAAACTGGAGTTGCACATGGGGTGCCATTGGACATGTGAGTGTACAGTCTTGGCTGATATAAATCCATTTGTCCCTGCTGAAGCTGGTGATAATAGTGCAACATTTGAGAAACAGTGAACATGCACAGCTGTCACCTCATTGCACAATGTGCACTGCACAGAGACAGTATGCAATGTGCATTGATAGAGTATAATAATACTCTAGGTGCATTATTGTGCAGCTGCAATGGTTCCACATGTGGTACTATGCTCCTGCCACCATCAGCTGGGTACCTCCATTCCACATTGTTCAAAAATGCCAGTGTATGTCACCAACAGGATCTGGCCTTAGTTGTGTCATGTCCCCATTCAACACATCTTTGTTTTGCCCAGGTAACCGATAGCAACATGCCACACTCTGTAACCCAGTTATTTCCATTCCTCAGTTTGCCTCAGTTTCCTCCATGCCTCAGTTTCTCCCACCCACCCTTGCCTGCCTCTGCCCATCCACCCTTGCCTGTCTGAGTTTTGCCTAGGCAACACCAACAATGGCACCGGCTAGGGTGCATGAGGCTGAGGTGGTAGTAGTGGCTCTGGGAAGCACACTCAGTTCTCCAGGCAGGAGCAGCCACAGATTATTTGAACATCCTTTTTTTTTTTTTTTTTGTATTGGTGGGGTTCCTGGAACCAAAGCCCCATGGACCCACTGTAATGCTTCAGGAGTGCCTATAGTAAATGAGCCATTTTCCTTTAATATGTGTGCATATAACAGAGAGAGATTATACTTTCTACTCAGATCGGCATCAAAGCTGGTCTAGAATAGATATGCTTATGATATCGAAAACTTTACAGAAAGAGGTAAAGAAGGTCGAAATATTGCAAAGAATAATATCCGATCATGCCCCGGTAATGATGGAGATGGGAAGAAGAAAAACAACTTTCCAATGGAAGTTAAATGATATTTTATTTAAAAAAGACAAGACGATAGAACAAATAAGAAAGATAATAAAACAATACTTCAAAGAAAATATAGACAAAGGGGTACCAATGAATGTAGTATGGGACGCCGGGAAAGCGGTACTCCGGGGAGAGTTGTTAAAACAAGAAATAGAATTTAAAAAAGAAAGAAATAAAAAAAGTAATGAGATTCTAGAAAAAATAAAAGAAAAAGAGAGAGAGGGTAAAATAAAGCCAGGAGATGTGAAAATAGAAAAAGAATTAAAATCATTGAAAAAACAACTAGATATTGAATTAAATCTTGAGTTGAGTCAGAAATTGAAATTTGCAAAACAAAAATACTTTGAACACTCCAACAAACCGGGTAAATGGTTAGCGTGGAAAATAAGAAAAGAAAGAGAGAGAAAACTAATAACAGAAATTAGAATAAACAATGAAAGGGTGGTTAAACAATCAGACATTATGGAAACCTTTCATAAATATTTCTGTGGAGTCTTCAAAGAATATAAATATACAAGTGAAACACAGAATAAAATGAAACAATATCTAGAGAAAGAAAACATACCTCAAATAACTGATACTCAAAGTAAAGGTTTAAATGAACCAATATCAACGAATGAGATTAGAGAAGCAATAAAGGAACTAAAAAGTGGGAAGGCACCAGGACCGGATGGCTTCACGGTGCTATACTACAAGATATTTGTAGAAGAGTTGATAAACCCTTTACACAAGCTGTTCAATGAGATCACGCAATCAGATATACCAGAAACATGGAGAAAAGCACACATTATCCTCATACATAAGGAAGGGAGAGATCCAACACAAACAGCCAGTTACAGACCGATCTCATTATTAAACATTGGTTATAAGATTTTTACTAATATCTTGGCAGCACGATTGAAAAAAGTGCTCGTGACTTGGATACACGAAGATCAAAGTGGATTTCTCCCGGGAAGAAATATAAAAGATAACACGAGAACATTATTAAATGCGATAGAATATTATGAAAAACATAATGAACAAAAGCTAGCGATGATATTTATAGACGCAGAAAAGGCGTTTGATAATGTCAATTGGAAATTTATGAATATGGTACTAGAGAAAATAGGGATTGGTAAGAACTATTTAGATTGGATCGGGAAGATTTATAAAGACCAGGAGGCAAATATAGTAATTAATGGGGAAAATTCAAAAATATGTCCCATAAGGAGAGGCACACGTCAAGGGTGCCCGCTGTCCCCCTTACTGTTTATTACAACCTTAGAGGTCTTGAATAGAAAAATCAGATTAAACCAACACATAAAAGGGATAAAAATTCAGGAATATCAATATAAGTATAAAGCCTTTGCTGATGACTTGGTTTTCTTTTTGGATAATCCAATGGAAAGTATCAAGACATTAGTAGAAATTATTGAAGAGTACGGAGAATTGGCGGGACTAAAAATAAACAGGGACAAAACGGTGATACTTACAAAAAATATAAATAGAGAGGAGGAAATACAATTAGGAGAAATTATGTGATTTAAAATTGAGAGGAAAACAAATTATTTAGGAATAACCATCACTAATAAAAACATTGATTTATATGAAAATAACTACATTAGCAGCTGGAAGAAAATAAAAGAAAAGTTAAAAAGATGGAGTAAGCTGAATCTGTCATGGATGGGCAGAATAGCAACAGTGAAGATGACAGTGCTCCCTAAATTATTGAACAATGAGAAATTTTTTAATATGATTAATAAAGATATATTTAGATTCATATGGGCAGAAAAAAACCCCCGAATCAATAGGAAAATCCTGTACGATGTTAAAGAAAGAGGAGGCCTAAACTTACCAGATTTCAAAGGCTATTATGATGTGAGTTGTATGATATGGGTTAGAGACTGGATAATGCTAGAAAACAAGAGAATGTTGCAACTTGAAGGCTTTAACCTACGTTTTGGGTGGCACGCGTATATTTGGTATAACAAGGCAACGGTACATAAAGAATTTATACACCACTTTGTAAGCTGTGCCTTACTAAAAGTATGGATAAAATATAAATTAAAGTTATATCGAAAGGTACCGTTATGGATATCAACGCATGAAGCGTTTCATAAAAGGGAAAACTTGATTAAGGATAGATGGATAAGCTACAGGGAAATTTTGAAAAAGGAAAGTGGGGAATATATAATGAAATCGGAGGAAGAGTTAATTAGAGAAAATATCCGATGTCACTGGTTCTTGCTTAGACAAATAACAGAAAAGTTTAAGGTAGATACACGATCAGAGGGAATAGCAGAGGAGATGAATGAACTTGACAAAATATTATGGGAGAGAAAAGGGAAACTCCTATCCAAAATTTACAAATTAATTCTGAAACTGGGATTGGAACAGGAGGTTATAAAACCTTACATGATAGCATGGGCCCGTGACTGTAATAATCCAATACAGTTAAAGGATTGGGAGACGGCATGGACAAAAAATATTTCATTTACAAGGAGTTATAATTTAAAAGAAAACTATTACAAATCCATTTTTAGATGGTATCTAACTCCGGTTAAAATAGCAAAAATCTCTAAGAATTCATCCAATAAATGCTGGAAGTGTGAAAATGCAGTCGGCACCTACTTTCATGTTTGGTGGAGCTGTAAAATTGCCAGAAAATTTTGGAAAAGAATTCATGGTAACATCAGTAAATATTTGAATGTAGACTTCCCATGTAAACCAGAGGTTTTTTTGTTAAATATACTACCAGATGGGTATGATTTAAAAAAATGCTGGAAGATCATTCTTTATATGGTAACAGCGGCTAGAATAGTCTATGCAAAAAATTGGAAAAACCCAAAAACTCCACAAATAGAAGAATGGGTATATAACCTGTATGAAATGTACGAGATGGACGTCTTAACGGTGATGTTAGATGACAATAAATCATTGAAAAATTGCGAGGACTGGAAAATCCTGATACCCCTATGGAAAGAACATTGGGGGGAAAATGTAACTTTAAGCATAAAATAACGATCATAGAGACAATTAGAAATAAAGAAAAGAAAAAGAAAGCAGAGATCAAACAAGAATAAACAAGAAAAGGGAAGAGAAGAAGCATGAAGAAATCACACATGATGGAAAGGAAGATAGGAAGAAACAAAGGAAGTACATTGATTAATGTGGATAAATGTATTTATGTAATGTCTGCTTGTTTTATACGTTGTTGTATTTACGTGATTGTGTCTTATGTTTTTTATGTTTTTTATGAATAAAGAATTTAAAATTCTAAAAAAAAAATTAAAAAAAATGTGTGCATGTGTAAATATCTGTCCAAATAAAGTGTGTGTTTTGGAATATTTAAATTTAAATATTCCAAAACACACACTTTATTTAGAACAGACTTTGTCCATAAATGGACCATAAATGTTTCATTAAAAAAAAAGAAATGTAAGAATATCTAATATCACAAGATATCAGACTACAGTTGTCCCTTCATATTCGCTCGGATTTGGTTCCAGAACACCCCCCCCCATGGATACCAAAATCTGTGAATACTCAAGTCCCATTATATGCAATGGCATAGCCAAATGGTGTCCCTTATATAAGATGGCAAAATCAGGTTTGCTTTTTGAATTATTGTTTTTTTAAGAATATTTTCAAGCCATGAATACTTATATCTGTGGATACGGAGGGACAACTGTATATGTATGGGCTGCAATCCACCACAGATGTTCCTGTAGTCATTGAAACTAACAAATTTAGGGCTAGAATCCCCTATGCCAGTTAACCTAGTTATGCACTTGTTATGGAGTCATGATCCTTATTTAGCCCCTAGTTTAGTCTATATAGGGACTGCAAAACTCCCCCCTATCCCCACTTACTGGAAGCAGCTGCAATCTACGGGGGTCTGTTCCCCATCTTTTGAGAAGCATCTGACTAATGGTTCCATCCACTCACCCTGGCTAATGATCTCCAACAAGAGGGGGTATTCCAACAGGGACCCTGCTTTTGTCTGTTGCACTGAAGTTCACTCATGGGAGAGAAAACTGCAGTCAATGGCTTCCCAAGCAACAGAGGACCAGACCCCCTTTGATCGCAGTGGCTGATTCATGGTAAGTGGGGATGGCAGAGCAGGTCTGGCTGGGATTCACTGCATAGCACTGTAACTAAAGGGTGCTTACACTTAAATTATTATTATTATTATTATTATTACCCCACCCCTCTGTTAAAAACAATCGGGGCGGCTTACAACAGTTAAAATACAACAATACTGACTAAAATCCCTAAGCCCCACCCACCCACCCCCTCCCCCATAAAAAGATATATAAATCCTATATAGGGTGCCAGCCAGTGTCTTTATGTAGGAATCTTATGGCTGTCAAAATAGCTGCAACTCAGGTCCAAACTGCTCATGGCACTAAATGCAAAGACTCATTTAATGATGCAAAGAGACATTTAATGTCACACGAAATCAATGAGTTTAGGAACAGCTGTATCAAACATATCTGGCATCATTTGGACAGGTAATTACAGGAGGGAAACAAGTGCATTCAAATGTAGGCTTAACAATATTGTTCCCTGCACAAGTTTCTCCCCAAAGAAAGGTACCACTAAATATGGAACCATTAATGGTAAACAAACAATTACAGTTGCAGAGTGCATGTAGTGATTTCATTACATGTTAGCTCTTCAGTCCTTCAGTGATGATGGTGGCAATTGAACCTGAATTTTATGAAGTATCATATTTTGAGTTGCTTAGACCTCATTCAAATGTCATATCCTTCCCAAATAGTGGGAAAGGCTATCTTCATTTGAAACAGTAAGTGTCCAATGAATGAATTTGGAAGGTCAGGTTAGGTAAGAAACATATAGATCAAAAGTTAAATGGAAAAAAGAGCAACGTAGCTGGTTAACCATAAGGAGGAAAAAAATTCTTATTAGGTCAAGGTCAATTATACAGACTGAAATGTCATAAAATGTGCAAGCTTTTGAGACCTCCAGAGCTCTTCATCAAGTAACATGTTACCAAAAATGTTTGGAATGGAGAGAGGAGGAGAAGGTGAAAGGTTGATTTAAGGGCCAAGATCCTGAATGAAGAGATGTAGCACTAAGTCCTGTCCAGGTGGAATTATGCCCTGTCTCTTCAATTCCCTCCTGAAGGATTCACCTTGATCCTGCTCCCCCATGTTCATTTTGTGGAGAGTGGAGGGCAGTGGAAAAGCATCCAACTATGCTCCCATAGCTGGATATACAATGATGACATCTTCCTGGGTCTCCAGAGAGACTTCAGAAGATCCTGGAAGATACTTTCATCATTATGGGTTCAGCTATAGATGTACAACTGGGTACCTCTCTCCTGCCTCCCTGCTCTCCACCACAAAATGTTCTTAAGGGGAGAGGGATGGTTGAAACAGGTAGGTTTTGCGGGGGATGAGTGTCATCATGTGAGAAATGTAGTGAATTCTTTCCACTGTAACAAATCCCAAAAGACACACTTTATGTAAGTGTTGTGCTGGCCTATGTATATAACAGGATGTGAGCCTATGTTGAAGTCATGAAGTGTGATTTCAGGGGCTACGGAAGGCCATTTGTGCCCACAGACAGCTCAACAAATTCGATAATTCCTAAATTTAGAAAAGTATTTGCAAGATTCATCATTCTGTCATCTGTGCTCCTGGAACAAAAGATTTAGCAGAATTGCTAATCGAGAGCCATTATGCTTTGCAAAGTATGGAAATTAAAATGGTTGAACATATCATACTATATAGCTCTTATTATCCAGATATTCACATCAGTTATATCACTGCAGTTTTACAGAAAATCCTTGGCAGATCTGATTATTTGTATTGTTTGTCAGATCAGAATCCCCAGGTTATAGCTAAAGTTACTGTACAGCCATCAGGGCCTGCTATATTTTGCCCTTGAAGAAGGCCTTTGGAAGAATACATACAGACCGAAACATGTTGGGCTTTTTATTAATAAATCATTCATCCACTGATCACCTTGAGACATAGCTACCGTTTGCTTCTGATTTTATATTTTATTGCCCAAATGTTCTACATTTTAAATTGTTCAGCTGATTTTATTGTATGCCACCCAGAGCTCTTACAAAGTGAAGCATGATAGAAATAACCTGTAAATTTCATATGGTCTTGGTTCCTTAAAACCAGTGGTGGGTTCTCTTTCTTTCTCTCTTTCTGTGTGCATTTTAAATGACATTTTAAAAAGAAATTGTTTTAATTTGTTTTAAAATAATATTTTATCTGTTTTATCTATCTGCAGTCAATATTTTAAGTTGTTGTGAATTGCCTCAGGAGCCTTGATGGACTCAGATGAAAAATAAAGGCTGTACACAAGTAAGCAAGTAAGTAAATGGATAAATTTAAAAAGTGAAAACATCACTATCACTACAAATTCAACACAGTGTCTTGTGGCTTCTTAAAGTTAACAAATTTTATTTTCCGTAAGTTTTTATGGGCATCCAAGGAAGTGAACTGTGGTCCACAAAGACTTGTGTCAAATTAATTATTACTTTCTTAAGGACCACGAGACATTTCCCCCCTCCCCGCAACAGACTAACATGGCAGTGTGTGTGTGTGTGCATGCATGCATGCCTTCAAGTCACTGGCCCTCTGGAAATTTCCTCCAAAATCAGCATCACTTAACTCTTGGGTTCTTATTTTATTTCTGCAGTTGCCTCAAGATGGCAGTATAGCAGTAAAGAATACATAGGCTTTTCTTTCACCAGTTTAACACTAGAGAGACACTATGGGGAAAAGCAAATGTAGTTTACCCAGGAGAAATAAAGAGAAACTCTTTGAGTTCAGTGAACCATTAGTTTATATCTCATTCATTTAAGATAATTTTCTTTTCTTTTTTGTTTTATTCTTATACTCCTTTCACTGCTTGTCATTTGAGCGCCTGTTTTCTAATGCATTTAAGGATTATTTTCCCTTGCAAGAGCATATATTTGGGAGCAAGGGTCATTTAATGTTAGAGTGCAATACTTAGGGCTTATCTACATGGGCAATTTACCCTGTCTTGGAGCCCTGTGGTCCTGACGACCCAGGATTTTTGCCCCGTTTTGCCCCCGGGAGGTCCTTGTGATCCCCTAGGGCAAAGATAGGGGGGAAGACAGGGTAGGGCCTAATAAAATGTTTTAAAATAAATCCTGTATAAATCCATTCCAGCCAGAAAAAAAATGGATTGGGCCTCACATGACCTCAGGAGCCTGTTCTGGCACGCTGGCCTATTGCTGCAGCTGCCCTCGGTGTTGCTCTTCTGAAGCCAGGAAGGAGGCCCACAGCATGTGACCAAGGCTGTGGGCCTGCTTCCAGATGTCACAGAGTGCGAAGTGGGCGGTGGTGGCAGCAGCTGGGCCACGTGCCCATCGTAGATGTAATAGGGAAGGAAAGGGCCTGATCTGTGGGCAGAATGTGCTGGCAGGGAACCAGCATATTCTGGCACATGTAGATGAGCCCTAAGACTGAGGAAACCTGGGTTCAAGTTCCCAATGAATCATGAGAGCCTACCAGATTATCTTGGACCAGCTGTTCACCTAAACTAGCTCACACGTTTGCTGTGAGGATAAAGAAAAACAAGGAAAGAGCCTTATATATTGTCAAGAATTTGGCCACAAAGTGGAGGGGATACGAGTAAAAAATAAAGAAGGGTGCATTTACTGAACAGGTCCCATGGAAACAAATGGGAGTTGCACCATCACCATTTGAGCTGCCAGCACTGGAGAAACTTTAAGTGGACTATGCTCACCTATCCAAATGTTAGTCCCAACTAGAGCAGATCTGTCATATCAGCAAAAGCTTGGTAAATCAGATTGATTCAGTGAATCCACCCTAGTTGGAGTTAACAAAGGGATTTAAGCCCTGGTATCTCTTACTGGGTATGTTCCTTTCGTTGTTATATAGAAAGCACAGTTCATAGCTGTGTTGTTAAAAGGTTTTAATCTCCCCATCTTGGTCTTCTTGCAGAGTGAGATATGGCATGGTGGAATCAGATTTAGGTAAGGATCTACCAATATGAAAAGAAACAACATATACTCTGTCATTGATTACTGGGCAGATGATGGATATCTTCTTGCTCTGTTTCAGAGTTTCTTGCTCTGTTTCAGAGTTTCTGAATATATTTGAGACTGATTAAAGATAAAAGAAAGTGATGGATGTATGAATCCATTGATGACCACTTTCTAAAGTGGCTGAGTGGAAGTGGCAGCCTTATCCCTCATTCTTAAAATATGAAAATAGGGGGAAATAGTTGCAGTTTTTAATGCATTAATTTATTGAAATAAATAAAATAAATATTTCAAGCAGGCTTTTAATGTATAAGCAGCAGGGCTTGTTTATTTGGTATATTTTAGATTTTATATTTTTAAATCTTATTTTAATATTTTAATTGAATATATTGTATCATTAATCTGTTGTTTTATAGAAGTAATCTTGGGTCCCACATTGGGAGAAAGGCAGCATACAAATGAAATAAATAAAAATATTTATTTATTTATACAGTTCCTACTTCACCTTCTAGTTCAAAGAATTGCCATTTGGGTTTGACATCCAACCACTGATCCTGCATTCCCATTCTAATAAGGATCATGTTTGCAGCTTGCCAACGGTTTCATATCAATCGCCTACTCAGGCTTCCATTAGGGATGTTTCAGTATTGGTGAGATATGCTCTGAGCAGCCAGTCACAGCCAATAATCTGACTACCTTGTTCTGAACCAGATGAAGTTTTCAAGTAGAAATCAAATTATATACTGTCAAACCAGTTACCTAAGACACACAATTTGGAGAAATGATCCATCTTGCTAAACAAGGTGGTTCATTGCCCTTGTGAATAGCCTTTATCTACATTTGGCTCCCAAGATGGTGGCATGACCAGCTGTCTTGGAATTCATTCCAGCAACCCATCTAGGCCATCATAATTTGATTTGTCTGACTGAAGCCTCATTGGTTCTAACAGATTATGGAACAGGATCTTTAAGAGTCAGGGTTAGTATTCTTGTGCTGCAATTTCACACCCACTGGGAGTGACTACATTATCACACTACACTGTTATAGCACTATTATTCCACTTTAATTGCTATGGCTGCCTCCTGTGAAATCCTGGAATTTGCAGTTTAGGGAGGGCCATTTAGAACTCTCAGCCAGAGAGCTCTTAGACCTCACTAAACAACAATACCCAGAATTCCACAGGGGGTGGCCATATCAGTTAAAATAGAATAATAGCACTATAACAGTGTAGTATGATAAAGTCCCATTGCTCTGAGCATCACTTGCTTATGAGCAGCCATGCACAACTATAGATTGTGCTTTGATCTATAGTAAAGACACTGAATGGTACTTTCAGCTCACACGTTGCTTTAATGAATCATCATCATGTTGTTGTGACTGGCCAAAGGGGGCAAAACCCTTCATGTTTTACAATGTGTGACAAAACCAAGTGAAAACCATTCCATATGCTATAAATGTGCAATATGCAATTTATTTATTCCATTCAATTTATATCTTTCCATGTGCTTTAAAGCCTGAGGACAGCTATGCTTTGCTGTATCTACTTGAAAATTAAATCAGACTTCAACTTAGATATGGTTTTAGGTTAAACTGGAAAGATTTCTCTTTATTATAAATAAAATGCCATTGCCTTGGCCATGGAGGGAGAGAAGAAGAGGCAGACAGGACTCCATTATCCCTAGGTCCAGAAGCAGAAGAAAGGCCCTCCCTCTATCCCACCTGCTACTTCCCTGGCCTCAGAGGAAGAGAAGAACTGGCAGTATCTGCTGGACTTAATTCAAACCCCCACTGCCATCCCTGTTTCCTTATGTGTTGTGCCTTATTTAGATTGTAAGCCTGAGGGCAGGGAACTGTGAAATTAACAATTTGTAAGCTGCTCTGAGAGCCTTTGTGGCTGAAGAGTGGAGTATTAATACTCTAAATAAATAAAATAGATTTTAAAAATTTAAAAAGAACACCTGAGTGTACTGTTGATTTGAGTGTGGATCCAAAGATTGATTTCCACTAGATCCACACATCATTTTGCCAGATTTCTCCCTGTCTTTTGGATGTTCCAGGGTTGATTTTTATCATTTGTTATGCATGATTTCACAGGTACTTCTA
Source organism: Gambelia wislizenii (assembly GCA_030847615.1). NCBI lineage: Eukaryota > Metazoa > Chordata > Lepidosauria > Squamata > Crotaphytidae > Gambelia > Gambelia wislizenii. The sequence continues at coordinate 93,828,830 of JAUMIR010000004.1, forward strand.
AATTCTATATTATCTTTCACTGCACCAAGGAGCATATGTGTGAAAATATTAACTGTCACTGGGGCACTTTCCCCCCAAATTTCATCCATGTGGATCTAAAATAATGCTGATCATGATGAAGGAGGTGGCACATGTGTGTGGGAAGGGATAGTGGTTGCATGGCCCCCACAAGGGGGGGCTGACAGGACTCTAGCCTGGGGGCCGGGATTGTGGGAGTGCAGCATGATATGATTGAAAGTTTTTATTATGTAAATTCATTTAGTTTTTAAAAAACAAATACACATATTACTTTGGTGACATTATTTAAATGACTTGTTTTAACTTTTATCCTAAATCTTGTAGAGCATCTCGCTGCCCTTAACCTTAATAATAGGTAGAGGGCCTACCAAAGATCCTGGCCTGGGGGCCTGCTTCAGGATGTGGAGGCCATGGGTGATCTTTTACTTTGCATCAGTCTAACAACCCTGCAGAAATTGTGGAGGCATCCTGTTTCAAACGCCCAGAACACTTCAGGAGTCTGGCCTCATACATGGACTTTAGGTGCCATGGCACTGCTAAGTGTTTCTCTGTCAATGGCCATCCAGAAGTTTTGGCTTTAGTTCCAAGACCTCCTGACTAATGGCCATGCTCATGCTTCTAGGAACTTAAATCCAAAATATCTTCACATTCAACCTCCATCTCATTGCTTCTATATAGTATTATATCTGCCTTATCCCTGTTTAACAAAGCTTCAACTCTTTTCCTTTTCAAAACATTTCCTAGCCCTTTCACATTCAGTGTTGTGATTCCTATTTTTTTAACCATAGTATTTGAAAAAAAAAGTTTTTGTGGTCCTTTAATGTGTCATAATCCCCTTCACTCCCAACATACTCCTCCCCCCTGCAACCTCCATCCCAAAACTTGTGCCCATATCTATCCTCCCTCTCCACATACACAAATAACCCCCTTCAATCCCTTAAGGCAATTTACCTTAACCATGGTTCCCTCAAACCCTTTGGGGGGGGGAGGCTTCCCCGATATTGAAGCAGCAGTGAATCCCCACCCATCGGCCCCTTTTATGTTTAATATATCCCATCTCTTTTATATTTTGATTATCTTTTTTTTTAATTGCAAATGAAGTGTCCTCTTTTATCTTCATGGCTTCACAGCTCCTGCAGTTGCACCTTGTTCTTCTTTTTTTTTCTTGTTGCTGCTCTCCATCACGATCTTCTTTGGATTCCAGATTCAAATCTTGCAATAAATCCATTCTCTGTTGTAATGAAGTTATTTTGTAGAATTTCCCTGCCTGATGAAATTTCAAAAAAACTGGCTATCCCCATCCATAGGAAATCCCAGCTTTCTTTAACAAAGTAATGCATGGTCTGACACTTCTTCTCCACCAGATTGTTTCTGGGCATAGGGCATACATTTCCACTGGGGTCAATTTATATTTCAGTGGTTCAGACATTCCTTTTATTGCTTTCATTAAAAGGTCTTTCTTGTAATAACTCGCACATTTCATGACAATGTCACTTGAAATTAGTCCTCCTTTTTAAAAAGTTGCCCAATGAATTCATTCTATATCTGCTGGTTCGCATGTAAGATCTTTAATCCAATCCAGAACATTTTCTTTCAAAATTGTTGGATTTTCTCTAGGTAGTTCTGGGAATCCATGAATTCGAATGTTTACATGACGTTTTCTATCTTGTAGGTCAATCAATTTTAATTGTCAATTTTCAAATTGAATAGATTGTTCCTCTATGCTTTTACAGTGAATTTCTTGCTATTTCTCAAGGAGATCCAGTCTCTGATTAACTTCCTTACTCTCCTGCTTCAGTTCTCCTGTAGATGTATTAATTATTTTTTCAATCTTTTTAGACATCTGTTCCATAAAAGCTTCATTATCCTGCTGCATTTTTTTTCATAGCATCTAAAAACCACGTTTTAAACTCAGACATTTGTGCTTCCATTTGAGCTGATTGGCCTTGCTTAGGAACAGCTCCTTCTAGCTCCTCCTTAGATTTTTCTCCTTTCCCTGGTTTTAGCTTTGCTGCGTGCACCATTGTTATGCTATTTTTAGCTTCTTGTTCATTATCTCTTAAATTAATTGTTCCCTCTGATCTCACTCTAATAAGACGTTGGGCAAGACGTTCCACAGTTATATCTGAAGGCTTTTTGGATCGAGTCCATGAAGTAATTGCAGCTTGTTTATCTTTACAGCTTTTAGACATTTATCTGCCGGCTCTAAAACCAAAAGTAAGTTTTTTAAAATTATTTTTATTAAAACGATCATTAACGTAACATAACTTAACGTAACTTATATGCCTTAAGATAGAATAACTTAACATTACATAACATACATAACATAACATAACACAACTTTCTCAAAAAACCAAAAACAACTAAAATCTTTCCTATTTACGTCCATCCAGATACCTATAATTATATTTATTTTTATACTTATTCTAAGCTATATTCTTTCTCACTTTCATGCAGCTTCATACTTTCTTCCTCAAACATTGACTTCCTTTCTTTTCATTGTCCAGGTCTATAACTCTCTATGTTCTTTTCCCCTCTTTTCTACTATTCAGCCTTTCGTTTAACCTATTTTTTATCTTTATTTGATATTTATCCCGATAAATTCCACTCCAATATATGATAGCCCTGTTTAAGTATTTGAAGGGGTGTCACGTTGAGGATGGAGCAGGCTTGTTTTCTGCTGCTCCAGAGACTGGAACACGGAGCAATGGATGCAAGCTCCAGGAACAGAGATTCCACCTCAACATGAGGAGGAACTTTTTGACAGTAAGAGCTGTTCGGCAGTGGAACACACTCCCTCGGAGCGTGGTGGGGTCTCCTTCCTTGGAGGTCTTTAAACAGAGGCTGGATGGCCATCTGTCAAGGATGCTTTGATTGTGATTTCCTACATGGCAGGGGGTTGGACTGGATGGCCCTCATGGTCTCTTCCAACTCTGCAATTCTATAATTTTATGATTCATTTTTCCTCTAGGTTTTCCTCCAAATTAATTATATCTTCCCAACCTTCCAGATCTTTCCATGTGCCTTTTTCATCTAGCATTATTGACAGTCTTTCCATATCATAAAATTCTTTCATTTTCCTTATCCATTCATTTGTTGAGGGAAGTTGTTCCCCTTTCCACTTCTGGGTAAATAATAATCTAGCCTCAGTTACGGCGTATAGTAATATTCTCCCATATTTCTTTTGGATAATCAGACTTAACTTATGCAACATATTTAATAAGGGCAGTTCCGGTTCTATAGGCAATCCTATTCTTAATGTCTTAGCAATTACTTTATAAATCTCCTTCCAGAACTTTTTGTCTTTTCACAAGTCCACCATATATGCATATAAGTGCCTTTTGCTTTCCCACACTTCCAGCATATATTGGGTACATTTATATATTTTTTTCCCATTCCCTCTGGGGTAAGATGCCACATATTCATCAATTTGTAGAAATTTTCTTTCAATATATAGCTTCTTGTAAAGCCGATATTTACCTTCCAAGTTGTTTCCCACTCTTCTAATTTTATTTCATGGCCTATTTGTTGGGCCCATTTGATCATGTAATTTTTAACAACCTCTGTTTCCAAAGTCAGTTTCAATAACAAACTATATATTTTTGCAATCAACTTTTTCTTTTCTCCAAATAGAATTTTATCACATTTGCCTCTTATATATCGATACCTTCTATTTTGGAATCTATTTTAAATTTTTCATACAGTTGCCGGTATAAGAACCAATGACACGGGACCGCTTCACTTTTTAACTCTTGTGTTTTCATTTCAAGTTGCCCTTCCTGTTTCTTAAGTATCATCTTATATGTCAGCCATCTTCCCATAAATGGGTTTTATCTTTTATAGAAAGCCTCATGGTTTGATGTCCACCAGGGTATTCTTAAATATAACTTTCTCTTATATAATTGCCAAACTCTTAACAGGGCTCTTCTAATATAATGATGGCTGAATTCCTTATGGACGGTTGCTTTGTTGTGCCACATATAAGTGTGCCACACAAATCTAAGATTAAAACCCTCTAGTTGTAACAACTTATCATCTTTTAGATTTATCCATTCCATTATCCATACTAATACGGATGCATGATAATATAATCTTAGATCTGGGAGGCCTAGTCCGCCCCTTTCTTTTGCATCCTGTAATATCTTCATCCTGATCCTTGGTTTTTTCCTGTTCCATATGAATTCTGATAGATCCTTATTCTATGATTTAAATAATATATCTGTGGTTAGTATAGGGATATTTTGAAACAAAAAAAAAATCTTTGGAAGTACCGACATTTTTACCACCAAAATTTGTCCCAAAAAAGAAAGATTTAGGTTCTTCCATCTGTTTAAATCTTTTTTTATGTCAATCCATATTTTCCCATAGTTATTATCAAAAAGTTCAGAGTTCTGTTTGTAATTGTTATACCTAGGTACCTTGACTTTTTTACTAAAATAAATTGTGATTTTTTATTTAATTCTTGTTCCTCTGTCTTTACTTAGGTTTTTGGTTATTATTGATGTTTTTTCTTTATTTATTTTGAACCCTGCTAGTTTTCCAAATTCCTCCATTGTCCATATCAGTTTCTCTACACCTTTATTTGGGTCATCTAGAAAGAAGACAAGGTCATCTGCAAATGCTTTTTGTTTGAACTCATAGTTCTGTACCTTAGGGCCTCGAATCTCTGAATCCAAATTTATCTTTCTAATTAGAACTTCTAAAGTTATTTAAAAAGTAGAGGGGATAGGGGACAATCTTGCGTTGTACCCTTCTCTATTTGACACAGTTTAGTTTTTTCACCATTCAATATTATATGTGCCTATTGATTTTGATATATGTTTTTTACCCAATTTAGGAAATTATTTCCGATGTTCATTCTTTCCGTTGTTAATATCATAAATTCCCACCTTACGTTATCAAATACTTTCTCAGCATCTAAGAATATCATTGCTAATTTATTTTCATTATGTTTTTCGTATAACTCCATGATGTCTAATACTGTCCTTATATTATCTCCGATTTGTCTATTAGGTAAAAGTCCATTCTGATCTCTTTGAATCCATGTTGACAATACCTTCTTTAATCTTTCTGATAGAATTTTCACAAATATTTTGTAGTCAACATTCAACAACAATATAGGTCTGTAACTTGATGGTGACGTGGGATCTCTATCTGGTTTCAAAGTCACAGTTATGTCCGCTTTCTTCCAAGAAGCAGGACAGCCTGTGTGGTTGATTCTATTAAACAATCTATATAACGGGTTTATTAGCTCAATTTCAAATGTCTTGTAATAGTTCGACGTAAATCTGTCAGGTCCTGGTGACTTCCCTACCTTCATACTTCTTATGGCCTCCCTTATTTCTTCTTTAGTTATTTGTTTCTCCATTTCTTGTCTTTGTTCTGCATTAATTCCTTCCACTTTAACTTTATCTAGGTAGTCTTTTATTTGGTTTGTGATATCCTCACTATCATTATGTTTCTTATATAATGTTCCATAATAATCATAAAAGATATTCAATATATCTTTTTGTTTGTTGTATCTTTGTTCCTTCACTTTTAGTTCTGTTATTAATTTCTTTTCGTTTTCTTTTCTTAGTTTATATGAAAGCCACATTCCCGGCTTATTCGCTTGTTCGAAATGTTTATGTTTTACCATTTTAGTTTCTTAGCTATCTCCAATGTCATTTCTGCATCTAATTGCTTTCTTAAATCCAACAATTCATGCTTAGCTTTTTTATTTTGGGAGTTTGTTTTCAGCAATTTTTCTCTTTCTGATATCTTTATCAACAGCTCTCTTTCTCTTTTATTTTTATTTTTCCTTTTTAAGTACTCCTGTTGCATTATCATTCCCCTTATTACAGCTTTTCCCACATCCCACATATTTCTGACGATATTCCTTTATCTTCATTCTCATCAAAGAACAATTTTATTTCTTTTTAAATCTTATTCACTATGGCTTCATCTTTCAATAGAATATCATCAAGTCTCCAGTTATATTGCCTTTTTAAGCTTTTAATTTCTAATTTTATGGGGCAATGGTCCGATATTATTTTTTGTAATATGTCCACTCCCCTTACTTCTCGTACCAATTCTTTTGAAATTAAAAACATATCAATCCTTGACCAGGATTTAAATAGATCCGAAAAGAATGTATAACCCCTTTCTTTATCATGATTAAATCGCCAGATATCTACTAAACTCAACAATTCCATCATATCTTTTATATTTGTTGGTAGTTTCCCTTGTTTCTGGTGTCCTGCTCTCTTATATGATCTGTCTATATCTGGATCCATAACCCCATTCCAGTCCCCCATGATAATATATTTGTCATAGTCAAATTCCAATATTATCTTTTTCAATTCCTCTATATATTGATATTTATTATTTTTTGGTCCATATACCCTCACTACTAGTATCTTCATCTCAAGTATCTTTACTTCTATTGCTAAATATGACCCTTTAATATCCTTAAATACTTCTTTAGTTTCGAATTTTGATTTTACATAAACAACGACTCCCCTTTTCTTTTTTTCACCTTCTGTAGCATATACAGTTCCTAGTTTTGCATTTCTTAATATTCGTTGATGATCCTTCCTAATATGGGTCTCCTGCAAGCATATTATATCAACTTTCTGCTTTTCCAAATAATGTGAGGTGAGTTCAACCCTCTGATGTTCCAAGAAATCACTTTAATCGTCATTTTCTGTACAATGTCTATTTTATTTTTTTCACTTTATTTTCTTTGTACTTTATATATCTATCCCTCCTACAGCTCCTAAATCTTCTTCTATTTCTTCCTCTACCTCGTCTATCTCTTCGTCTTCACCTTCTATCTCAGAATTTACTCCTTCTTCCTGTTTTGAATCTGTTTCACTGTTTTCTTCACCTAATCCCATTTTTTCCTCTGCTTTCTCTCTCAATCTCCTTATATTTTTATTTTCTCCTGTTTCCCTCTCCTTATTCTCTTGACTCTTATTCTCCTTTCATAGCAATTCTCTATTCCTATTATCATGTGCACCTTTCTTTCTCTCTTCACTTTTTGTTTCTGTATTCTCCTTTTTACCATTCCCCTTATTCTGTTCTTGTAGTTTCTTTAAACATTCTTTGGCTTTTGCTATGGAATTAATTACGTATTTTTTTTAATTGTATGTTAGCATCACTCCTTCAGTTTTATTCCATTTATATGTTATTTTTCTGTCTCTCAAAACTATAGTTATAAAAGAATATTCTCTTCTTTTTTATTATTTGAGCTAGTATATCTTTGAATATTTTTACTGGTTGATCTTCTATTTTTAACGGTTCCTTAAAGGTTTTTTTTTTTTTTGTATAACAATGTCCTTAATTCTTTCCCTAGTAAAATATATCACTATGTCTCTAGGTATTTTATTCTTTTTAGCAATCCATGAATCTATGCGATATAGTTAATCAAGTTCTGAGTCTAATTTTTCACATTCCCACCCTTTAAATTTTGCAATCGCTGGTATTATTCTTTTAGCTAGATCTTCATTAGTTTGTTCTTCTAGACCCCTTATCTTGATGCACTTTGATCTGCTCCTTGACTCCAAGATTACTTTATAATTTTCATCTTGCTCTAATCTGGTTTCTATAGATTTGGTTCTTTTTTCTAAATTCACCATCTTTTCTTATACTTCCTTTAAATCATTACTAATCTTAGATATATCCTTTGTCACAGCGTTCAATTGATTTCCAAAGACATCTAACTGCCTTTGTATATCCGCTCTTATTTCTCCCTTTAGTTCTTTCATTTCGGGGGTTTTAAGCTCTGTTCTTAATTTTTTAAATTCCATCATCAGTAACTGGCTAATATTGGTTATCTTGGTAGACATATCCAAAGAAGATCTTCTCATGGTTTGTAACTGTTCTTTTTGTTTAGCTAATGCTCTTCTTGTAATGGACATTACCTTCTATTAGAGTTGAGGAGTATCCTTTTCTCTCCCTCTTCTTTCTAGACTCCCTTTCTTTCAATTCCTTAATTAATATTCAATTGTCAATGGCTCTCTCTCCTTTCCCTCACTTAAGCTATCTATTTTCTTCTTTATTTCTTTTTTCCCTTTTTCCTTTTCTCCCCTTTGTCTTCACTTATCTTCTTTTTTCTCTCTCCCAATCTACTTTTTATACTCCTTATTTCCCTTTAATTTCTAACTCCTTTTCCCTCTTAGATTTTATATCTTAAGTTTTCTGATTCTTTCTTTTCTCTCTCTCCTTTCCCCCCTCTTAATAATTTTAAGCCACTTCTTTCCTCCTACTAGTTAACCACAAATTCTTTTCAGAATACTTTCCAATATTAATACAATTATATATGCCTGTTTCCTATTAATTAATTAATTCCATTTACATCACATAAATCAACTTAATTTTTCCAGTGAATTACACAATATATATACCATTAATTTATCCAAGAATTACATTCATTATATAACGAATCAATAATATATACTATATATTATTTATATAATTTTTATAATTTATATTATATATGTTGCCCTTTAATTAAAAATTTCTTATCAATTCCTTGTCAGATATTTATATTTTATCCAATCAAATCAAACAGTCATTAATTAATTATGCATTATATAAATTTAGTAACTGATAGCAAGTAACCAGGGACAGTTAATAACCAATAGTGATTAGTAATGTAATTCTTAAGTAATTCTTATAAATAAACACAGTTTATATGTATTATATATAAATATATATATAATACGCTGTATATTATATATTATACAATACCTTTATTACTAATTTTCAATATTACTCCATATACAATATATATCCTCTCTCTGTATATATATATATACACTCAATATATCTAATATATATATATATATATATATATATCTGTATATCTACATATATATACATCTATATCTTCAATTTCTATTTCCCAATATCACCTGTTTAGAGTTTATCTTCTCTTATATTTGATATGTCTATATGTGCATATATATATATATATATATATATTACCTTTTGTTGCCTAAATCAAATCCTATGGGTACCCTCTATTAACCTTCCATTCCTCCTTCAAAACCATCTATGAGAAAATGCGAATTACAAGCTGCCGGTTATCTCTTTCCACCTACTCCAAATACAAGTATCCAATTCTGTTATACCCAATTTCTTCACTTAAAAACTTCAACAAAATAAAATGTAAACTAATTAATTACCCCTCTAGCTGGGTTACATTAATCCATTAACTTAAATTTACTCTGTGAGTTCTTTCTTTCGCTTCTCTTCTTTGTTACTTCTCTTTTCTCTCATGTCTTTCCGCTCCTCCTCCAGTCCGCTCCATTCCGTCTTTTCTTTCCCTCCTTGACTCGTTTCTGTCCTTAGTCACTTTCCCCCCTTCCTTTATTGTATCTTTCAATCCTTCTGACTTGTAAATCCTATATCCTATAACTTCCCTGCTGCTTCCCCCCCAAGTTCTCTATATTCCATACTCTATTTTCGCTCCAATTTCTCTTGGGGATCCCGCCGATGTTATGTAGTCCTTCTGGCCATTTCTGCTTTACTCCCAGCTGTTGTCTAATCTCCAATTCACTCAGCTGTCGCGTCTTGTATTCTTTGATCTCTCCCCTCTTTTCTCTCTTCTCTTCATTTTTATTCTCAGTTTTCTTAATTTTCTTTCTTTCCTCCCCCACTTGATTCACCACTCAGCACAGAATACCTATCTATCTTTTTCAGTCTTATTTACCAACCCGTTTCCCAGGTCTTCCTTCTTAACTTAACTCAGAACCACCTGGCTTTTGACTAGCATTGTTCGTTAACACCAAAGCAAAGAAAGAAAATATAAAGTACTTGGGCGTTTGTCGCTCCTGGAAAAACATTTTTTTTTAAAAAAAACCTATTGCCTGCTACATATACAGTCTTTAAAATAAGTTAAAAAGTGATGGTGACCTTCATCCCAATGGGTAGTTTTGGCGTGGGAGGGTGAACTTCTGACCCCCTCAGCTTTCCGTAAACAGTGATGTTCTTTAGATTCCTTTGACAATTTCTGTTTACTCAGCTGGAATATGGGTCCATGCAAGCTGCCTCTGACTGTCTATTCCCCAAGACAGTATTAGCCCCAAATCATCATTCTTTTTTAGGGGTTTTTCTCATGCCAAGCAGCCGGATTCAGGAGCTCCTCCTCAACTCGACCTAACGCATCGCCTCAGCCACCAGAATCCAAAAGTAAGTTTTAATTGCTCTCTGTGGCTTGCTAACTCTTTTTTTAAACAGTCTTTTGCTAGGAGCTTCAGCTTAAAAATCCATTGATATTCTACTTACATTTGCTTTGATATAATCTCAAGAATTGCTTCTTTATATTTTCATCGGCCGGGAGGTTATGGTTTTTCCCTGCTACTCCATCTTGTCAACAAGATTGGGAAAGAATGGCAAGAGATATGGGAAATTAATAATACAGGACAATGCTCTCAAGCTGTACTTTGGGATATAATGAAAGCGGTAGCAAGAGGAATCTGTATTAGAGAAGCGCATATATTAAAACAGCAAAAGGGAAATAATGTTTAGAGATTAGAATTGGAAATGAAAGAATTAGAGAGACAATATATAGAGTTTAGAGATAAGCAAATTTATATGCAATTACGAGCAAAAAGAAGTGAATTAGAAAAAATAGAAATAGACGAAGTGCAGAGAAATTTGATATATTTAAAAAGGGATTTTTTGAGTTCAGTAATAAGAATTCAAAAATGCTGGCTACATCGGCACAATCTAAAAAGGAGAGGAGCATGATAGGAACAATCAAAGATAAAACAGGAAAAGTTGTAATTTGATGAAAGATAAAATAAAAATATTTCATCAATTTTATAAAGAATTGTACTCAACAGGGGGAAACCCCAGAGGAAAGATTAAGGATTATATTGGGGAATACTGTAAAACAAGAATATTAGAAGAAGATAGGGATGAGATGGAACAATTAATTACAGAGACAGAAATTGAAGATGTTATTGATCGATTGAAAGGTGGGAAATCCCCAGGAGTGGAAGGACAGAATACTATAAAACTTGTTTAAAAATATTAATACCTAAACTGAAGGTGCTATATAATAAAATAATAGAAGGAGACAAGATCCCAATATCGTGGGAACAGTCTTTAATAGTTATGATTCCAAAACCTGAGAAAGATCTGACAGATCCAGGATCATATAGGGCTATTTCTTTAATAAATCAAGATGCTAAGATATTGACTGAAATAATGGCAAGGTGGATGAATAAATTTACATTTAAATATATTAAAAGAGATCAATGTGGTTTTATAGCAGGCAGACAAATGTCAAGCTTAATTGGAAGGGTACTCAATTCAATAGATAAAATACAGAAAAGTATTCTGAAAGCAGGAATTTTAGCCTTGGATATTTTCAAGGCCTTTAATTGTGTGGAATGGCAAGCATTAAAAATGATAATAGAAGTGATGGGATTTGGTAAAAGATTCAAGGAATTGATAAATCAATTATATATGCAAATACAGCTTGGGTAGTAGAGAATGATGGTATGACTGGACAAATTTGGTTATCCCGAGGTACTAGGCAGGGATGCCGTCTTTATCCGATTTTGTTTGAAATTTTAGCAAATATTATTAGACAGGATGACGGTTTAGATGGAATTGGTAATATGAGGAAAAATAAAATAAGCATGTTTGCAGATGATACTTTATTAATGATTGAAAATCCCTTAGAGAAAATGGATAGAATAGAAGCTTATTTAAAAGAATTTGGAGAAATGACAGGTCTGCAAATAAACTGTACTAAGTGAGAGATGATGTTGTTTAATTATAGTAGGGAGGATGAACAAGAATTTATGGGGAATAAAAAATTAATATTAGAGTAAAAGATTCAATTAAATATTTAGGAATTGTTATAACTAAGAACTTAAAAGATTTAGAAGACAAAAATTATACTAAAATGTCACAAGAGGTTAAAAGAAAATTGGAGGAATTAAGGAATTAAGGAAAATAAAATTGTAATGGTTTGGCAGAATAGCGATTATTAAAATGAAGATATTACCCAAAATTAACTTTTTATTTAGAATGTTATCAATTAAGATAAAGGAATCAGAGTTAAAGAATTGGCAAACTATAATTAATAATTTTTGTAATGGAGATAGGAAAGAGAGGGTAAATAAAAAAAGATGGTATAAACATCAGAATATGGGAGGACTATGTCTCCCTAATTTAAAATTATATAGCAAATCAGATCAGACATATTATAGAAGCAATAATGGGAAAAGGGGAATTAGATTGGTTAGAAAAAGATATGTGAGAAATAGAGTATAAATTGAAAAATATATTTTTTAATAAATTTACCAAGAAATCAATTGGAGAAATAGATAAGCCCCTTCTGAAGAATATTTTAAATATATGGGTAAAATACAGAGAAAAGTTATTACCTATAATTTCTCTTTTAACTCCAGTGGTGGTTATGGAAAAATTTCCAGCAAATTATAGAGAGAATTGGAAAAGGGTTTAAGAGACAAGAAAATAATAAAAATTGAAGACTGAATAAAAAAGATGAATAGAAGAGAACAAATAAAAGAGAGATTACAAGGGTTAAAGATTTCCTGGCTCAATTGCATACAACTAGAACAGTGGATAATGGAATGGATAAGGGTAAATAAGGAATGTCGCAAATATACCAGATTTGAAGAGTTGATTATACAAAGAGAAAATAAGGAACAGAATGAAATAATAAAGGGTACAATTAGTGAATTATATAAACCATTGCTGAAAACCAATGAACAAAATTATTATTTAAAGGTAGTATGGGACGAAGATTTAATGCAACCAATAAGTAAGCAGAGTTGCGGGGAAATTTGGGATTTGGGCATTTTGAAAAACATGTCAATAAGAATAAAAGAAAATTATTATAAATTGGTATGGAGATGGTATTTGTCACCAGTAAGATTAAGTTGTTGGAGGGGGTGTCAAGAAAAAGGCACTTATGTTCACATGTGGTGGAGTTGTAAATATGTACAGAAATTTTGGCAAATAGTATTTAAAGAAATAAGAGAGATAACGGGACAAGATTTAGAAATGTGTCTAGATATTGCCTTATGATCAATTTATGACAAGGTCAATTGTACTCAAGTTTTGAAGGATCTGATTACAAATTTATTAACAGCAGCAAGATTAATGATATCCAGAAAATGGAAGATACAAGGAGATTATCAGATAGAGGAATGGTATAGAGAAGTATGGGATATTGTTATTAATGATAAATTAACGTGTAGCCTGAAAGTTAAAAAAGGATTATGGAAAAGTTGTAACTGGAAGCCATTTATAGAAAATGTTTTTTTTTTTTTTTTTTAAGAAAAAGGGGGTATACACCTCCAAAAGAATTATTGTAATTCTGGAAAATGGAATAAATAATTGGTATTGATTGTCCTGGGGGTGGGGAGCACTGTAGGGGACTAGAGAGAATTAAATCAAAGTTAATATTAATAGTGTTTTTTTCTTTAATTTTTAAATTTCCCACACAACCATCTTTTCATGAGAATCCTGGAGATTTCAACCCTGGAAGTAAATGGAGCTCCGTTTGTGCTCCATTATTGCTGGGGAAGCCTTAAGGATACTGTTCAAGGTAAATGTGGTAGGGGAGGTTCTTTTGCCGGCATAAAAAATGTCACAATTTATGCCGGCAAAAGAACAGTCCATGGGGTGGTTTGATAAAGTCCTAAGGCTACAATCCTGTTAGTTTCTTTTGAGTGCATTGCAGAAGGAGTTATCCAGCACCACTTTGTGCAAACCCCTTTCCCTATGTGCACAACAGCAGCCAAGGAGCTCCCAGGTGCAGCTGAATCCCCTCAGCTATTAGTTGTCTATAGGGGTGTGCCTCTGCATGTTCTGCTTGCTCTTGAATACCCAAAGAAGTAAAAGCCAGCTTATGTTAGGATCAGCGGCTTCTCCTTCTTTCTGGGTGTCCAAGGGCAGCTGGAATGCTTGTGGGATCACCCCCACAGTGAATCAGTATCTGGGGGAGGTGGAGCTTTACCCAGAAGCCCCTGACTCTGCTGTGTATCCAGGAAAGAAATGAGGAAGATGAAGCAGCTCCACTGCCAAGTGATGGTGTAAATATGTTGGCAGAGACTTAAACTTTGCCAGCAGGCTTAATGGATCTTGGCCAACAGTGCAGTTCTGTATCTGTTTACTCATTGAGTTCAGTGGGACCAAATTCAGGTAAATGTGTATATGACTGCAGTTGCAGACATATTTACTTGGAAACATGCTATTATTATTGAACATTGTGGGAATTAAACTGAGTAAACATACATGGATTCAATTTCTGAGTTTGTCTTGTAACCAGCTACTCAAACAGCATAGATTCTGGGCCCAGTACATTGAATTCCATCTCATTACTGAGATACAAAAACATACTAAGTGTGTTTGTAAATAGCAGATAGCAATGGGTTCCACCTCTGATTTTCTTTCTGAAGATATACCACAGTTTAAAATAGTTTTACTGTCCTGAACTGAGATTTTGAGATTGTCTTAATTACACAATGAAATCATGACATTTTCTGGTTTGAGCATGATGTCACTAAGATGCAATGCCACTGCTGGCAAAGTGCAACTCTCTCTACCAGCATAGCTCTATTAGTGGTCTCAGGGGTGATGGCTTCTTCTCCCTGAGAGGCTCAAGGGCAGGGAGCCTGCTCACCTAACCAGTAACTCGTTGCAGGGTGTCTTACTGACCTTGTATATCACAGGGAGGAGGACAAATAGCTGTGAGTAGCATCATGCAGGAGAGAAGCTCCACCTGGAATGTCTGGCTGCCCTTCCATGGCCTGTGCAGAGGCACTATATAAGGAGGAAGCTTCTTTGACAAGTCATTAAAGTGCTTATGCTGTCATATCTAGGGGGTTATGCTGGTGGACAGTGTGCATGTCTACTCAGGTGAAAGCCCATTAAGGTCTGTGCTGCTTACTCTTTAGTAAGTGGGCTGAGAATTGCTGTTTATGGGAGCAATATTGTGGATCAGAAATGACCACTGCATAATAGAGACCACTGTCAGTAGGGTGGAGGAAATCCCCTGACCCTTTCCTGTTTGACAATTGGGAAGGAGGGTAGAAGGAAGTCAGTGGAGGAACTGGAAGGGCTGCCTTCCCTCCTCATCCTGTACAGCACTGGAAGGAGAGGGGAAGCAGCTGATGATCTGGAAGGCTGTAGCCTTCCAAGATCTTTTCCTGGCTTTCCTGTGCCCTCTTGTTGCACATCAGGAAGCTAATCTATTTGAAGACTTGGGGAGGGGAAATGAGAAAACAGCTTGAGGAGGAGGATGCTTATTGTGGGGGTTGTACACTAAAAATCCCCTTTCTTGTTTTTCCCCCTCAAGCATTCAGATATACTTTCTATCCATACCACCTATTGGATCAACTGGGCAATAGAGAAAAGTGGGCAGGTGCTCTCGCTTTGCTGATCACAAAGGGAACAGCCCCAAGTTGCCTCTTCCTGCTTTATCTTGCACACTATATAAATGTGTATGTGTATATGTGTGTTTGTCCATTACCTATAGATACATGATTGTTTCCAATGGAAACTTTATACTTTTATCATCATCTTTGTATTCCAGGTGCCCCAGGTTACCCCCACGCTTTGTGCAACAGCTTTTACAGAAGAACAGTAAATAGCTTTTATAAAGGCTTTTCAATCAGTGCATCTGAAAGGTACAGTTTAAAAATGCCACAATGAAAATGACAATAGAGTCTAACAGATTCAACTCTAATATGGGTGAAGGGGTTTGAGTGGACAAAACAAAGCTGTATTATTTCATCAAAATACTAGGTATACACGCACAGAGTCTTGCGCCAGGCCCTTTTGAAGTTAATAACACGCTGTGAGAATCGAATGATTCTAAGTATCAGGCTATCAAAGAAATGCTTTTTTATATTATTATTGGATAACTGTAGCTTTCTAAGACAATTTGATCTGCACTCAACATTGAGAAAAGCTGTGATTTAAAGCCAAGAAGAATACTATGGAGATCAAGAAATTAGGAAGCATTTCCATTAAGTGATGATTGAAAGGAAAGTAGAAAATTACACTTTGCACTAAAACTCCATCTAGCCATTATCCACAGACTCAGGAAGTTATGTAGCCCACACAAAGAGAATGGAAGGCTCTCAGTCCGAAATTGATGCTATAGCCAAAGGATAAAATTGAAGCCACTTGCTGGGCTCCCATGTGGAGTAAAGTCTTGCCATTTTTTTCACAGCCTAAAATCTCTGGAGCTACAACAGTCTATCCAGCTGAGATATCTTAGTGAATTCATGCTACTTCCTGCTGCTTCCATCACATAGTGCTATGGTTATTTACCTCTCTAACTAACCAGAGCTGAAAGGAAATACCTCTTCAGTTTTAAAGAGAAAATTTGATTTTATTTTTTAATCATCTCCAGAACATCTCCATTAAATGCTTGTTGCCAAACAATTTTAGGGGATGTATCTTGAGGACCTGGATGCATGCAGACCTACTCGTGTAGAAAAAGAGAGAAGGGGGGGGGAGAGAAGGAGAGAGAACTTGATGTAATTGAATGATAATTTAATTGTTTTAATTTATGCAGTTAATTAATTTTTAAAAAATAAATTTAATTTTTGAGCAGCTATGTTTTTTATTTCTGATACCCATAACACCTAGCATTTAAAAACAGGAGTGAGGATCATATAGCCCTCCAGATGTTGCTAGACTCCCAGCATTCCTCACCATTGGTTATGCAGGCTGGTATTACTGATCCTTGCAGTCCAACGACATCTGGAAGGACATTATGATTATGGCTTCAAAATTCAAATACCAGTTTGTGTAGTAAAATTGCACATTATGTTTGAACTGTCAAACATTTATTTGATGGCAACTCCATATCTCTGTGCTGGGACTTAGAATCCCTTCGGGCTTAAAATTTCTTCATTTCAGAAGCTGTTAGATTTGTGTCCATTGCCAAAGGACTGCCTAAGTGCTAGTAAAAGAGCACATGTAGAAGAAGAGGGGCCAAAGAGAAAGGCTCAGAGTAGCTTATAATAATAATAATAATAATAATAAATTTTTATTTTTAACCCGCCCCTCTGCTCGGCAACCAGGGCGACGTACAGCAAGATTAAAACAACATCAAGTTAAAACAATCCTTCCCCATCCTAACCCTCCCACCCCTTAAAACTAAATTAAACTAATGGAGAGTTAAAACAAAGATGCAATAAATAAATAAATAAATAAATAAAGGCAACGATGGCAAGGGGGTGGGTAGCAATCGGTCCACTTGAACCGGGAAGTTATTCTGGGAAGGCTTGCCGGAAGAGATCCGTCTTTAGCGCTTTCTTGAAGCTATCAAGAGTAGTGATAAAACGGATCTTGTCCAGCAGGCCATTCCAAAGACTGGGAGCCGTAGAAGAGAAGGTCCTCTGGGAGGTCTGTGACAGCCTAGTTTTCATAGGCTGCAGCAGGTTCCTCCCAGAGGACCGAAGTGCGCGGGGGGGGGATCATATGGGATGAGGTGGTCCTGGAGATAAGATGGACCCAAGCCATGTAGGGCTTTAAAGTTCAAAACCAAGACCTTGTACTGTGCCCGGAAACTAATCGGCAGCCAGTGGAGAGATTTAAGCACAGGTGTTATATGCTCTCTCCTAGATGTACCCGTAATTAACCTGGCTGCCATATTTTGTACCAGTTGAAGTTTCCGGGTTAGGCACAAGGGTAGCCCCATGTAGAGTGCATTACAGTAATCCAAACATGAGGTTACCAGAGCATGTACCACAGTTTCCAGATCCCTTGTATCCAGGTGATGCAGAAATCATGGAACAGCAGACCCACGGATTGGAAAGTAAGTTTTATTACACCGGTGGGCCTGACTGGAATATCTTCCAAAGAGTCAGACCCCGAGCCATGACTACACAAAACCTTTATACAGTTTAATTCCCTCCTCCTTCTCTTTGTTGTCAGCAATTTCTCTGCAACAATTGTTGATAGTTCAGAAAGTACAAGGCAAAATAGCTTAGGAACATTTAGGTACAGTTTGACCGTTATTATAGAAAGAATTTGTTTACCTCAGCTTATCATATGTTTCTGGAACATAGGGTTGATTAGTAAGGAACATTGAAAAGACTTTGCAGACTTCTAGAGTCTCATGGGCTATCTAGTCTGACCCCAAATAGTAATTGTAAGTAACAGCATTCAGCAAATAGATATTAGAATGCAAATGGATACCACATTCCCCCCTTTAAATTAAATGATTAATTTCAAAGATAATTAATACATTTCACACAAGTAAATCCCTATTTAAGCCATCAAAGCATAAAATTCAGCTGTTCTACTAGCAGTTCTTTGAAAAACATTAACCAAACATTGAAACAAGCATGGAATACAGAAACATAGCAGAAGCATAATTAATATTACTAGTAAAACCATGAAAAAACAATCCTTTGAGCCAACTGGAATTAGGAAGCCAATTAGTGAGCCAATCAAACCACGTATTTATATTTTGCTATATTTTGGATACAATTTTATGTAGAGTAGCAATTTGAACACTGACAGCATGGCTATTATCAGTTAAATTAAAACAACACAATTTGTGGTGAGTTTCACAGCCTAAATGATGAAGCAGAAAGTGATAGTCTATGCCAGTTCAGTTTTCTAAGATAGCATTTCGCAGTTCACGCTGTTCCTTATTTAACAGGGCTAAAGCACGGGAAGTTGCATTGATATTTTCAATTAGAGCACATGCCAATCTATTAATTTCCATGTCATCATAATAAGGCCAGACCTGGGACTCCAACTAAAGATATAGATAGGGCTAACATTTCCCCATCAGAGAAAAGATGCAAATGGTTATTGCAGTCCTCAGCAAGTTATAAGGCCCTAGAGTGACGATGGGCTCGTGCTGGCCAGGGTAGAAGTACAGAAACTAAACGACTTAGACAACATAGATGACTATCTGACAAATTAGCAGGGATATAAGGCCCTGTGTGAGAACCACAAGTCCAAAACCAGCCATGGGGAAAGAGTATATGGGCAAAATAAAAAATGTTTTGAACAGAGCTACAATGGAAGGAGGGGGCTGGAATAGCTTTACATCATTTGGTATATTTAGAACAGTTAAGCATCCTAGCACATGTAGCATTTATGGCAGCCCTGTAGGGGTGCGCAAAGCAAATTCAGTAGGGGGTAAAGTTCCTGACACTGTACCCCAATGATGGCTCTGGGAATAGGTCCTATTTATATGAAAATTAGCATGGGCAAAGATTGTGTGATTGCGTATTACCTCAGGGTGATGACATACAGGTACAAGACAGGTACTTATTAAACAATTAGCAGGTAAATCACTAGGCAAACAAAAATGGTGTACTCCTGAGATATTAGCAAGATGCACCCAATAGTTATCAGCCATACGTTGTGAGAAGAACCCATCACCCAGAATTGAGCTTTCGCCAAATACAATTCCCATCCCAAGGAAATAAACACAAAGTATGATAGCATTCATAGTTATCTTCTATGGAATCTAGCCGTACACGGGGCCGCTATTTCCACTGGTTAGCGGCAGTAGGGCTTAGTTCTGTCTTCTTTCCTCTCCAGTTGCAAGTCTGGTTGTACAAACCACACAGCTTCCAGGTGTGTGTGGCGTAGAACCTAGCTTGAATCTTCGTGCTGCCGCCTCAGAGTGATCTGTAAAGGGTTATTAGGATTACCAGCCACTGTCCACCCCCCTTTTGCCCTCTTAACTTGGGTCCAATGTATCCAGGGTTTAATACCAGCTATTTTTACTATTGTAGGGGTGGAAAGGATGACAATTATAGGGCCTTTCCAATGGGGAGTCAAAGAGTCTTTTTCCCAATCTTTAACCCATACCTCATTTCCTGGTTGGATGGATGAACTTCTGTAATAGGAATGGTTTTCTAACACATATCAGCATTGGGCTTGCCATACATTATCTAGCATTTGCACCTCTTGTTGCAAACTAACATTTACTAACTCTTGTATGTTCCCCCCTTATCCCAACCAAAATCTGGGGTGACCTACCATACCTTAATTCAAATGGGGAAAAGCCAGCAGTCTTATGTGGGGTATAATGAATCCTAAACAGGGCCAAGGGCAGTATTTTCTGTCCACTTTTGCTTGGTTTCCTGGCACAGCTTAGCCAGATGAGTTTTGATAGTTTGATTCATCCTCTCCACTTGTCTGGAACTCTGAAGATGATATGCACAACGTAAAGTCCACTGGATTTAGTTAGGGTGCCCAGTCTGTTATATTCAATGAGCTCTGCTTCTGTCATTCTGATGAAAGGAGCCTCTGCAAATACCTCTGCTTGTGTTTTCATCTGCCAGTTGTCTCCTCCCTCTTCCATTTCAGTCTCTCTCTTCTTCCATCTGGTCTTTTGTATTCACGCTGTCAATGTCCTTCTTGTCCACACCAGGCACATTGATTCCTTCTCTGCCTCTTCCAGGCTTTTTCTTTCATCTCCACATCTCCATGTCTTCTTTCACGCTGCTCCACCAGTGGTGCTGCGAGCAACTCCAGCTTCTTGTCAATTTTCCAGTCCTTCTCTCACTTTTCTTCCTCGTCTTTATTCACATACTCTACACCTTCTGTTCACATGCACAATACCGTCTATTCACATACACAATGTGTTCTGGGTTACTTCCAACAATTCCTTCATATTTTTTTCTGCAAAACCTTCATAACTCTGTTACAAAAGTCATGTTATTCAGGGTTGAGGAGGTATACTGGTGATAGGCATCTAGAAGGCACTCAAGTTAGGCTCCAGGGGCTTCAGTGGCTCCCTCTAGTACTTTTGAGACTTCAGTCATGTTAACTTGCTTTTTTTTTTATCCCATCATGGCTTCTAACAGTAGGGTCTGATATTGGATGAGGCGCTTTATCTGTTCCAGCTCATAAGGATCCCAGCGGGGTTGCCCTGATGGCACTCTCTCTCGCATCCTCCTTTGAGCATCAGCATGATTCTTGGGAGCTCTGGCCAAAGCTTTCTGCTCCTGCTTGTTGTGTAATGCATCGCCTCTCTTCAGTGGTGAATAGGGTTAATAGCTGCTGTTGGCAATCTAGCCAATTTTGCATATGTGAAGCCATAGTGTAAGCACATAGCTCTACAATTTCTTGAAGCTTCTCTATATATGAGGTGTAGTGGATTTTCCAATTCATACAGTTCCAGGTCATTAGGGGAACCTTGTGCTAGTCAGGTCGAAGTCAGGCAGTTGCCCTGTAGACCAGGGGCTGAATGGGTAACTTATCTTGCTTAAATGACTGGGATGACTGTAACTATGTCTTCCTCTGTGGAGGAATTCACTTTCCTGTATTTTCTGCTTTGTCTGTTCTGGTAGGGAGGCTGGAAGAACCAGTGCAGCATGGGCAGTAAAATGAGGATCACAAGCAGGCATGGATCCCTTCTCTTTAGTTAAGGCAGCATTCTTTGGCTTATCCAATAAGATGGGTGGTGGTAAGGACTGTTTTCTTGGGCTGGGTTTGCATAGCTGCTGGAATTTAATTTTAGATGGGATGCATCTGTAGTACAGGATATTTTTGCAAGAGTGTTAGCTACTCAGGTTTTCAGGGCTTCCTTCAGTGATAGTAGAATACCATTTCTTCCAGAGTCATTTCCTGTATCACTACTATTTGTATTTGCAAACTCTAAAAAATGCACTGACAGCTTTCTGCAAATCTTTTTCTCAGGGAGTGATTTCAGAGGGGCTGGATTACCGTTAGATTGTCTTGGGGTGATTTCTTTTATCAGCATGAGTTTTTCTCTTAGTTTAATTGTTCCTGAGCTAGGAAAAAAGTGTTGTTTTGATGGGGTTGGCCTGCCTTTCTCCCGTGTGCCATATGAGTTTTGCCTTTGAAAGGCTTGCTAGAAATCAATGACGCAATGTTTCTCCAGACAGTTGACAGAATTCATAGAAAGGCTGGGTAGCATTGCTGTAAAATATGCTGCCAGCAAGTTTCAAGAGTTTATCTCTGTTTTCTCCCTGTCCCGGAGAATAGTTTAGTCTGTGGTATCTTGAGAGTGAGAGTGTTGCTGCCACTGGGAAAAAGTCAGTAAATTCTCATCTGTTTTTCTGAGTTCCAGCGTTCTTGCTGGGCTGAGCTGAATTCTTTTCTTGCCATTGCATTTTTAAGTATATGGAGTAATAATACCAGATAGTGATGGGAGGACAGTTCAGAAATTAGTAGTCTGTCACCATCTTGCCCCTCCTTTCTTCATAATAAGGCTGCCAGTGCTTCCAGTGTAATGTACGGTAGGGGGGTGTCATTGGCCCTATCAGGTCATTTCTCCAGGGAATCTAACACTGGCTTTAATTTATTGGCCAATTTTCCTTTTCTAATTACCAGAACCTTGGCTTGGGATCTCTTGGCACTTTTCAATCACTGGGGGGGATTCAATAGTATATCAACAGTTTAATAGGATTCAGAATCAGTATAGCTTTTGCAGGAATTATCTGCAAATAATAGATTACATTCCTGACAACTCTTGCCAATTGAACTACTCTAAAAAAGCCATTTAGATTTTACATTCTAGTGTAACATTTTCCACATTTCTATTCCTCCATAAGGGAAGAATATGTTGGACACACCCAAAAGCTGTTATATTTTATTTATCAACCATTAAAATTGTTAAGCACGCTTCCAAGTGACACACCCTTTTAAGGATATTTGGAGCTTGCATACTTTACTGAAACTCACAGAAGCAATATACAGGTAACTACATATACATATATACTCTCTCTCTGGCTTTTCCTTGCAAACGAAGACTCAGGAAGGACTCATCCCACGCATATTGTATAAAAAAACTTAATTACTTAAAAAAATTAAAAAACTATAATTTATCCTTCTAGACAATATCAAAAATCAACATATTTTGATGTTATCCCTAAAAGCTTTTCATAGTGCTATTATTTCTCAAGATGGTACAAAAAACCCCCACAATTGAAAATATTAGCTTTTTGGTGGACATTATAATCAATATGCTAAATGTTAAGCAAACAAGCTCACAACTGTACCCAAAGTCTTCCAACATGACAAACTGGAGGATATATGCTGAAATTCACTGCCCTACTCCTTTTTAAACTCTCTTGGTATATAAAATGCATTTTTCACAATCATAACAGCATATCAGATTATTTCTCTCTTCTTTCTTTTACTGCATTTGACAACTCTCACAATTCTTGGGATCTTCTCCATCAAGCCTAATCCATTCCTTCTCAATTTCAATCTTACAATTATAATATGCTTACTGGGTCACATGTTTCTGTGGGGGGATTCAAGGACCACTATATCTCCTGAGTCAATGTTTTTCCTACTTAATGACCACATTTGACACCTTAAAACATTACACGTTACACATTAAACAATTAACCATTCAAACAAAAAAGACACGTAAATGACTTATATACCTGACCAATAATTGCAGTCTTCAAAACAAAAACAAACATACATAAAGATCATCAAGACACCACATCTATACTCTTTTTAAACATACCTAAAATACATTTACACATTCCTAAATCAAGCATATGACTTCCCCCTCCTTCTTCCTATCTGTTGGTCTAATTAATTCTCTGACCATTACTTCACACTTATTTCTGTTGCTGCTTATACTGTTTTAGCTAAGCTTGTTTTCATTACCTTTCTCTCTCTCTCTCTCTCTCTCTCTTTATCTTAATCCACGGAGATCTTTATTAAATCTGATTTGGATGTTCTGGGTCACCAACATTTACAAAATACACACACCAAATTTTATCTAACTTCAAAGATCCTCCACTGGGCCATCCTACTATGAAAGAGGGCTTAATCAGGACAATTTTTTCAACAAACAACTCTAGGGATGCAAATATTGCTTCCTCCACCACCCATATCCACCCTCTTAAAATAGACATAGACAAGAGACACAAGGGAAAAACAAAACAAAAAAAAATGCATGGACAGTAGATAAGGGGTCCTATTGCCCAAACCAAGATGAAATGGACACCAGTATCAAGAACCGCGGCAGTCACGCATACAGACTCACACACACATTGCATATATTCAATTCACAGGCATTCGTTCCTACCTCCCACTTTTCCCAAATTGCCCCATATTACACTATTAACACTTTCTCAATGCTTCAATGGTACAACGGTTTCACCAATGCGCCCTCACTGCGTCTTATCTGGGTACTCAGGTTGCCCTTTAGGGGGTGATCAAGCCCCTCTTCCACTCTTATGGAGTGGGCCACAATAGTTCCCTTGTTTACTTGCCTGTTTTCTTTGGAGGTAGGGCTCACTTTCCTTCTCCGTTTACTGGGTTCTCCTTGTGCGCGTTGCTGTTCAGGCAGCCATGGCACAGACTCCCGTTCTTCCAACAAATGGTTGGTGGCGCCCAGAATGAGTGTGCGTGCTCATGGCCCCTTCCCAGCCACGGCAGTTAGAGCAGGCAAATGCCACCTCCTGTTCCATCACCTGCTGCTTCAATCCCGGACGAGCCCCCATTTATGATGCAGAAATCATGGAACAGCAGACCCACGGATTGGAAAGTAAGTTTTATTACACCGGTGGGCCTGACTGGAATATCTTCCAAAGAGTCAGACCCCGAGCCATGACTACACAAAACCTTTATACAGTTTAATTCCCTCCTCCTTCTCTTTGTTGTCAGCAATTTCTCTGCAACAATTGTTGATAGTTCAGAAAGTACAAGGCAAAATAGCTTAGGAACATTTAGGTACAGTTTGACCGTTATTATAGAAAGAATTTGTTTACCTCAGCTTATCATATGTTTCTGGAACATAGGGTTGATTAGTAAGGAACATTGAAAAGACTTTGCAGACTTCTAGAGTCTCATGGGCTATCTAGTCTGACCCCAAATAGTAATTGTAAGTAACAGCATTCAGCAAATAGACATTAGAATGCAAATGGCTACCACACAGGTAAGGGTGCAGTTGGCGTATCAGCCGAAACTGATAACAGGCACTTCTGGCCGTCACATTCACCTGACTAGTCATGTGAAGCGACGAATCCAGGAGTACCCCCAGACTGCGAACACAGTCCTTAGAGGAGAGTGTGAGTCCATCCAGGACTGGAAGTTGTATTCCCAGACCTGGTTTCAGGCCTGTGACTGTCAGTACCTCCGTTTTGTCTGGATTTAGTCTCAATCTGTTTTTCCTCATCCAATCCATTAGTGCTCTAAGACAGGTCCCTGATCAGCTAGGAATAGCATTTCTAGGTCAGGGGTAGGCCAGGCCCTGAGATTTCAGTTCCAAAACCCAAGTGCTAGGGAGTCCACAGGGGACAAGCCCTGGTGATGTCACAAAGAAGATTTCAAAATGGGCAGCTTCTCGTGATGCCATTAAACATGTAAGCTATTCAAGTCAAAAACACCAAGGCTAATGAGGGGTCTTTTTTCCCCACATGTGGTGAAGTTGCAAGAAAGCAAAAAGTTATTGGTCTAAGATTTATACGTTAATTTTTAAAAAACTAAAGGTAAATTTTGCAATGTCATTAGATATATTTTTGCTAGTTATTATGGATAAAGAATTGGATAATAAATATAGACTGCTTCTGTACATGATAACGGCAGCAAGAACACTGTTTGCTCAAACTTAGAAACAGACTGAAGCACCAATGATGGAAGATGGGATTGTTAAGGTTGCTGATTTTGCCCAGATTGGCAAAATTAATGTGGATTAATGGAAACCGTTTATGGACTTTTTGACCAATAAGAAATCTAACAATGCAATAATCTATGGTTATGGCTACTAGTAATTCTAGTAACCTTAGTAAGTTTAATTTAGCTAAATTTATAATGGTAGAATAGTTCTTTTGGGAGTTTCTCTTTTCATATGTGTATAGAGCCATTGTACTGTCTATTCTCCTTTACGGGTCTGAAACATGGCTCATCTATCGCCACCACTTATGACTCTCTGAATGCTTTCATCAGTGCTGTATACGCACAATCCTAAATATACACTGGACTATGTGAGGAATGTTGCTGTCCTTGAGCAAGCAGGGATCACCAGCATTGAGGCCATGATATTGAGAACACAGCTGCGCTGGGCAGGGCACGTTTCTAGGATGGAGGACCATTGCCTCCCCAAAATAGTACTCTACGGTGAACTCGCCACGGGTCAGCATAAGAGGGGCGCTCCAAAAAAGCAATACAAGGACTCCCTGAAACAACATCTCAGGCTCAGCCAAATTGATCACCAACAATGGTCCGCCTTGGCCTCACATTGGGAGGCATGGAGACGCACTATCCACAATGCTGCAGCCTTATTTGAGAACTCATGCCGAACAAGTCTTGAAGAGAAACGACAATGCAGAAAGAATCACAACCCTAAAACATCACCCAAGGAGACCTTCTGCTGTGCTTTCTGCAACCAGACTTGTTTATCTCGGATTGCCCTTTTTAGTCCTCAGCGCACTTGCAGAAAATGCGAGATGAGTCCTTCCTGAATCTTCGTTTGCGAAGAAAAGCCAGAGAGAGAGAGAGAGAGAGAGAGAGAGAGAGTTTGGATTGGGGTGATCAGAATTCCTTTGTGTTTTAGTTAGTGTTTAGCATATTAGTTATTTTGTATTTACCATTTTAGTTTTAGTTTTTAATCTTATTTTAATGTTTTAGTATTGTGTCTCAGGACATTATCACACCAGCATAGTGTCTCACAGCAATCACGTTATTAAAGGAAATAGGAGCATACCAGAACTGAAGTGAAGGGACCTATTGCACCTGGGGCACCAGCAGAACAATAGTGATATTGGCAACTATTGACAGGATTTTCCCTTCAATTGAAAGGGGTGCAACAGTAACAACTAGAATGTGAAGCAGCAACAGGATAGTCACAACATCATTTGATAAGTACTGGCTAAATTCATTACTATTCCACTGAAATTCCACTTTAGCAGCCTCATGTGAGAAATACTTTAGTATCTTAGCATTGTCTGAATTTTGGTTTAGACGAGTTGTAGTGTTAGTTACATACTATATATATATATATATATATATATATATATGCTCTCTCTCTCTGGCTTTTCTTCGCAAACGAAGATTCAGGAAGGACTCATCCCGCGCCTTCTGCAAGCGCGCTGATGACTAAAAAGGCCAATCCGAGATAAACAGGTCCGGTTGCAAAAAGCACAGCAGAAGGTCTCCTTGGGTGATGTTTCTGGGTTGTGATTCTTTCTGCGTTGTCGTTTCTCTTCAAGACTTGTTCGTCGTGAGTTCTCAAATAAGGCTGCAGCATTGTGGATAGTGCGTCTCCATGCCTCCCGATGTGAGGCCAGGGCGGACCACCGTTGGTGATCAATCTGGCCAAGCCTGAGATGTTGTTTCAGGGAGTCCTTGTATCGCTTTTTTGGAGCGCCCCTCCCACGCTGACCCGTGGCGAGTTCACCGTAGAGTAGTATTTTTGGGAGGCGATGGTCCTCCATCCTAGAAACGTGCCCTGCCCAGCGCAGCTGTGTTCTCAATATCATGGCCTCAATGCTGGTGATCCCTGCTTGTTCAAGGACAGCAACATTTGTCACATAGTCAGTCCAGTGTATATTTAGGATTGTGCGTAGACAGCGCTGATATACTCATCTTTTCTTTCTCCTTTCTCTTATTTTCTGTTTTCCTTTTTCCCCTTATGACGGTTGATTAGATTGTCTATTAAAATTAATAAATAATAATTATTTTTTAAAAACCCAACAAGTCTAACAAATGAGGAGAAACACACACATGCACATATACTTTTCAAGGCAGTGTTCTCTCCCTGAGAATCCTCCCCCTTGCCCCAAAGATGAGAGAAGAAGGTCCACAGGACCAAGCCCTGAAATCTGTGAACTCTAGCTGGGAAAGGGATGGTAAGCAAGTGAGGGTGAGAAGGGTGGAAGATGGGAGAGCCAGAGACAAGGATGAAGGGATGGGATGCAGAAGCAAGAAGGAGATTAGAAATGGGACAGAAGGATAAAAAGATAAAGTGCCCCCCTCTCCTGGGGCTTGCCTCTGTTTGAAATGGAAAGCCAAGCCCAGGGAGAGCGAGGAGATCGGGTCTAACCCTTCCCACTTTCCTGGGGCTTGCCTCCATTTGATATGGAGAGCCAAGCCCCGAGAGAGCAAGGAGGTGGGCGCTTTAGACCTGCTCTCCCCGCTGTCCCTGGGCTTGGCTCTGTTTGGAGTGGGGGGAAGCTTTGGGAGGGCGGGGGTGGCGGCTGAGAAGTGGCTACAAGGCTTCAAAAGCCCTGTCACCACTTTGGAAGGGTGGGGGGGGGGGTTGGGGCAGGGTAGGGTAGGTGTATTTTTTCATGTTTTTTTCACATTTGCAGGGTTCTTGCGCCCCAATCCCCGCAAATGTGGAGGGACAACTGTATATAGATTGATACAGAAAAGTTTGAGTTTGCTTCCTCTGAAAACTATGGCACTCTGAAATTATTTTATTTTATCTGTATATTTGTTACATTTCTACCTTGCCTCTCCTCCTCAAGGTGGTAAACATGACATTCCTCATCCCCACTTATTCATCACAACAACCCTGTGAGGTGTGGCTGGCTGAGTGGGTATGTGACTTGCTCAAGGTCACACAAAGAGTTTCATGGCTAAGCAGGGACTTCAACCTGAATCCTCAAAGTTCCAGGGCAATGCCCTAACCTCCCTAATTTCCAGAGAGAGGGAAGGAGAGATGAGAGAGATGAGATGAGAGAAAGAATCTGTGTTAGGACATTTTCAGACACGGTTTTATCGTACCTAGCATGGGAAGAGCTCCTGGGAGAGAGGGACAGGGCTCTTGCACGGCAGGGGGTCATTTTCGGACGCCGCCGTCCCTCTCCTGAAAGCATCTCTTTCAGTTCCGTGAAGCTTCAGAAGCCGCAGCACCATGTTTTAATCACGGGCAACTTCCGTGATTAAAATATGGCTCTGCGGCTTCTGAAGCTTCACGGAACTGAAACAGATGCTTTTGGGAGAGGGACGGTGGCATCCGAAAACGACCCCCTGCCGCGCAAGAGCCCCGTCCCTTTCCCGAGAGCTCTTCCTGTGCTAGGTACGATAAAACCGTGTCTGAAAATGTCCTTAGTCTCTGTATAATCTCTGTATAAAAAGGAGTCTTGTAAGGAATCGTAAAATGGACCACAGCCCACTTCCTCAGATATATACACAAATACACACACATGAGTGTGTGTGTGTGTGTGTGTGTGTGTGTGGTATGGAGCTGAAATGCAAAGCATAGTGGTATGGTGATAAGGGGGCAAGTCTTAATGGTGGTTAGGAAGAAGGAGTTAAGAGGACAAAGGAGGGTGGGTTGTTTTAAATCCAAACATAGATAAGCAGGTAAACACATGTATGGTACAGAAAAGTTACTAAGTTGGTAATAGATGCAAAAAACAAAAAACAAACGAACGAACACACACACACACACACACACACACAAAACAGGCAGAGACATTACCCAGAGAAGGATAGTATGCTAGTGAAACCTAACATTTCCCTATGTACTGTGTGATAAGAAGTCATTGGATCCGGTTAGACCTTTCCTAATGGACTGGAATTGGAAGATGTATCCAAATTCAATTATTAGCCTGTCCAGTTTTCCCTTGAAAGTCCTTGGTTCTATAAGACCCAACAGTAGAGATTATCAGATGCTTGAAAAAAACCCTGAAAGAGCTCACGAGAACGACGTTACTGTACCGGGAATGGGTCCCAGTTCCTCGCATGTCATCATTCTGGTGTGCTTGCTCTGTCCTCCCTCCATGCAGATGTGACAAAAAAAGGCATCACTTTTCATTAGTGGGTGTTTCTGCTAATGAACAGTGGCACCTTTTTCATTGCATCAGCACAGAGGGAGGATGGAGCAAGCACGTGAGGAGGAGGATGTCGCGTGATACTGGGACCCGTTCCCGGTACAGTGTCATCGTTCTCACAAGCTCCTTTGGAGTTCACAAGCGTCTGATAATCTCCACTTGACATAATGTTCTGGGAGATGGGAGTGTTCTGGTACTGTTTTGAGTATATTACCACTTTTAACGTCTGATTGTATTAATTTTATTCACTGGTGAATAACACTCCCCTGTTTGTGCTATGCAGAATCCATAGTGTCGCTGGCTGAAGATGGCATATATCACAGTGGAAGATAAACAAGTAAATGTGTCCCTGTTGTTGTGGGCAGCATTATTAGGACCTGTAATGGTGTTGCCAGAATATAGTCTGTCCTCACATCTTCTCTACCAACATCCTTCGGTGACCTGCTCTGGCAATACCATTACAGGTCCCTCTTTAATATAACAAGCATCTCCAAGATTGCAATGAACGTGAACTGGCTGAAGATAAACACCAGTGGGTGAGAAAGCATAATGCTTAAATTCCTCATCTGTTGTTGCTATATGAGGTATATGTACTAAATTTATCCCACTGAGCTCAAAGAAAAGGCCTCCCCCCATGTTTATCATAACAACAAGCATGCAAGGTAGGTTAGGCTGAGAGACAGTGACTAACCCAAGGTCATCCTATGAACTTCATGGCCAAATGGGAATTCGAATCCAGATCTCTAACTACTATACCAAGTATATATACACAAATCTATATAGTTTATATTTACATAGCATTTCAACCTGTGATTTAAATAATGAAATCCCAGTTTACTGTCTAGAGCGATATGTATAAGATTTCATTGGTGTATTTAAATTGGAGTATTTAAAGCATTCCGTATATATTATTTCAGTTCCAACAACAGTCTAGTAAAGTAGTACTGTATTGTCATCCCCATACTTCAGGTAAAAAAAAAACAGAAATAAAACAGTGCCATTACTAAGGCTATCAAACTAGATACATTTTTGTGTCATGTGTAGTTGGCCCTTGTGTTATCTCTGTGGGCTTCCATCTGAATAGAATCCTGCAAATTTCGGAGTTCAGCATACATAGCAGATTAACAATAATCTCTTTTTACTTTAAACAGCTTTTAGAAATTCAATGATTATTCAGTGTTTCTGTAAGCTTTAGCTTCTTAATGTGTTCTTGGCAATATGCTCTGATGTATCATGTTTTTGTTTTATACAAAACAAGGAGCTTTAGTTTTGAATCTTCATCTTCTTTTCACTAATGATACAAAGGCCTTTGCAACCACAATGTAGACTCTTTCCATACCATAATACTACCACTTAGAATTAAGGATAATACTGACAAAGGGCCCCCTAATCCAATGTCAGCAGAAATTAATAGAAAAACATGAAATGGGTTTTGAATTAGGCTTCCAAATGTAGCTTCTTTTCTTTTTTTTCCCCTCTTTTTTTCCATTAATGCATGTGGCCTTTTATTAATTATGCTCATTTATAAATCAATGCAGCCTGTTGCATTGTGGGGGAAATTATCCGTTTAGTAGCTTTACCAAGTAACTACAAAGCAGAACGATGTATCTTCAGAATGGGCCAGGTCAGGTCTTTGACTTGAACCCTACACCTTCCAAAATGTAATCTTCTATCAGATCCACTTCCTCCCAAACACTATCTACTGCTGCATTCTATCAGCTTCCCCAGAGGGTCTTCAGCCTTGCTGAATATTCACTAGGAGCAAGTGGGAGATGGCAGGAGCAATGGTGTCACTCTAGGGCAGCAATGGATGAAGTTCCCTGGGTTCCCACGACTGTTTTGTAGCCCTTGACTCCTTCATACTCCCTGGACCACTCTTTTGCTTGAAGCTTCCAGGGGTGGCCATTCAGCTTTTAAAATATGTTGCAGGAGCCTCCTGCATTGGCAAACTTAAAACAACACACAGACACACAATTCTTTTCATAAGTAGAAGTGGGGCTTCTGATCACTTCTGTTGTTGTTGTTACTCTACTGGCATTTTTGACAGTTCATTTAGCTGGTAGACTGGGAACTGAAAATCCCCCCTCTTTTATCTGCTGCATTTGCCCAAACCTGCTGTAGTAGACCCAAGTACCAGCAGGAGTTAGCATAAGGCAGGATGGGAATAGTAGTACTGGGCAGCAAGTAGTTCCCCATTTGATTCCCTGGCAGCATACCTCTAGGTCCATTATAATCCTTCCAGGGCTGCCCTGTTATCAGGCAGAAGCTGAGCTCCTACCTGCGTACGTAGCTCTGCACACAGTTCTGCATTCTCTTACACCCAGCAGCTGGCAAGCCCCCGAAAGCCCCCCAATACTTTCAGTTACTGGGGGGAGGAGGGAGAGGGGAGGCAATTCAGACCGTGGAGACTGAAGGGTTGTCTAGATGGTGAAAATATGCCTCATGGAATGGGAGAAGAATACTGTACATCTTCAAATGGAGTGCACAATTTCTTTCCTTCCACTAGGAGCTCAGAGCTGTTGGATCTTCATTGTCTGAATTTCTCCCCACCACCACCACCACTTTGCTCTGTTAAGAAAGAGCATAAGCAACCCTTTGTATGCTTTACAGCTGCTGGGCATGAGAGGTTTGGATGGAGCACAGAAAATAGCCCCCTGTGCCCCATCTAAAAAGTGCCGCTTATACATGTATATAAGCTGTGCTTAGCTACACATAAGTCACTTACAGGATGCTAGACAGAGTGAGGTAGTTGCCTTAGGCAGCAGTCATAAAGTGGCAGGAAAATTTAAGGATTTGGTTTTGATGTATGTGTGCCTTCAAGTTGCCTGTCGACTTAGGGCAACCCCATGAATTTCATAGGGTTTTCTTAGGCAAGGAATACTGAAAGGTGGCTTTGACAGTTCCTTCCTCTGAAATATAACCCACAGCACCTGGCATCCATTGGGAGTCTCCCATCCAAGTACTAACCAGGGCTGACCCTGCTTAGCTTCCAAGATCAGACAGGATCTTGTACCTTTAGAGTAGTGGTTTTTTTTTTGTTTTTTTTTTTACAGTATTATTTCATTTTTACTGCAAGGAATGAGGAGAGATGCTTAAGTTAAACATTATATTATAGGTTTCCATTTTGTATAGAAAAAATATTTCAGGTGCTACACACATATACCTGGCTGAATGAACACCATTTGCTGGTCCACCTGAGATAACAAAAAGTCTTGGGACATTATCAGACTAGCATCTAAAAACACTGTAATTTAGTGAATGAAGATAACAGGGACATCGTGGCAGTAGAACACTTATTATTGCACTTCGCTATAATCAGGCAAAAGAAACACTACAGAATTATTGCATGACAACCACTAGTGCCTTAAGAATGGGAGTTTACTTCTGCGATTTAGCATGGGCAAGTTCTCGTGAGAAGACGCAAGCATGCTTAAAACTAAAACAAACAAACAAACACTTAATTAACAAAGTAAATGTACACACAAGCACAGAAACAAACCTAAAAACATTCAAACTAAAGGGGACAGTTCATAAAAAGATAATCCTGTGGATAGTTTTCACATTCGCACCAGAAAATTTTCTCACTGGGAACGGGGACGGGGGAAAGAGGACCGTCCATTCACAATGTAATCTCGTAATTACAGTGGAATGTGTTTTTGCACACAGTCAATAGCATGAAAAAGTGCTATTGATGATCTATTGACGGCTTGTCCCATGAATGGTAAATAACGCCTTTTTGTGGCTGGACAACAGTGTAAGAACGTGAAGACAATGACATTGTGCGATAGTGGGGCCCATTTGCACTACTCTGACATAGTAATCCTGTGATTTTTGCCACATCTGATAATGTTGTTGGTCCAGTTCTGCATCCTTCCTTCAGGCCTAGTCTGAAAAAGGCCAACCCTAGCACATGTTAATTTCTTCTTAAACCTTTTGAAAACTTGAAGGTTAAAGAGAAATTACCTCAGGAAATGTAACATTGTTAGTTACATTTCCTGAGGTAATTTCTCTTTAACCTTCAAGCAGGCTGTTTCTTTGACAAATTAGCCTTATTTATAAGTTAATAATTGTTGTTGTGCATCTTCAAGTCATTTCCAACTTATGGTGACCCTATGGCAATCCTATCACAGTGTTTTCTGAGGCTGACAGTGTGCAACTTGCCCAAGGTCACCCAGTGGCTGAGCAGGAATTCGAACCCTGGTCTCCAGTGTCGTAGTCCAGCACTCAAACTACTATGCCACACTGGCTCCATAAGTCAACAATACTTAGCCCTTACTACATCTGCTGCTGCTGCCTTTGTGATCTATCTCTTCTTAAAGTGATTATAATGTCATGGTTCAATGGATTTTTAAATGATTTGATTGTTTAACTAAGGACAATTGTTAGTTTTTAATGTCTCAGGTGTTGTTTTTTAATAGAGAAGTGATTTAGGAGATTATCAGATGCATCAAAAATGGCATTATAACAACACCATGAGATCGCAAAAGGGCTTTGTTATCAGACAATATTGTGTCCCAATGTTATGCAAGCATTCTGCTACTGTTACGAGGGAGTTCTGTCTTATTGTTGGGGAGAAGTCGATAATTGATCTCCCATAGCATTTGTGTTCTGGATTTTTGTGTGTGCGAGAAGGTGTCCTGTTCTGCTAGCGTGATTCCAGCATCAATGGGTGGTCCTGCCAGAACACTTCTCGGTGTGAATGGGAAAGCTAGGTACTATGCACTCTTTTTATGAACCTCCCTATCTTGCTTGCAAAGTTTCTAAATGTGTATCTGTGCTCTTCTGGATGTTTTCTTTTTTAATTTTGGTGTTTTGGGGCTTTTTAGTATGTTCGCATCTTCTCACGAGATGTGCTGAAAGCTTGTTCTCAGAGAAACATGGATGTAAGTGGCATGAGCACTCATATTGCTGGATTCTTGGGGCAATTTTGTATCATTATCACAGCAGCATGAGAAAATGTGTGTCATTGTGCCATAACATGAACGCTATAAAATATAGTGCCATAATAACGTTTTTAGGGACTTGTCTGATAATGTCCCAAGAAACACAGTAATCTCTCTCTCTCATTCTCTCTCTCTCTCTCTCTTTCTCTTTCTCTTTCTCTTTCTCTTTCTCTTTCTCTTTCTCTTTCTCTTTCTCTCTCTCTCTCTCTCTCTCTCCCCGTCCCTCCCACCTCATTGGATTTCACAGCAACCCCAAGCCATCCCCAGAACTCATTAACCTCCTCTGTATAGAGGTCCTGAGCAGCAAGGAAGACTTCACTAAATACAAAAAACAGCTAAGTAAGAGGTCATAGTGTATGAATTCTACTGTCTAAATCCAATGATGACTATTATGAATATCTACTATGATTTTACAATAAATATTTATTAACACTAAGTCCCCAGTCTGTGTCTTATTGTGAATAAATTATCTATAGAGGTCCTGGCAGAAGCTCTGTTACGTCATGATCAGAGGCAGTTTTACTGCTCAGTTGCCTATAGTAGCTTTAAAAAAAAACCTGTTTCTGGTGTTTTATTTCCACTTTACCATGATTGTCCATGGTAATGTGAAATAGAGCCCAGTGCTCCCCCATGCCACTTACTGGTACCAACAGTTTTCAAAAGTCTTGCTGCAGCATTCAGAACCCACTATTGCCGTCATCCGTTGCTCTGATAATGTCATTTGAAGTGTGTTCTTTCACCTTGTTGAATGACAGGGCCAGCCATGAAGTACAGGTATGTACTTCAACAATAGAACCATGTGTTGGAAATATATGGAGCTTAAAAATATCAGTTTCTTGAACTACAACTCATAGGGATTGTCTAAATGGTTAAAAAAAAACAACTCATGGAATTCGCTAAGAATCCTACCTGTCTAAATGGGAACATGCACCAACCCACACTATTCAGAAGGAGGGGGGCTCAAAATGGAAAAAACTACACAGAAAAAGCCTTTGTAGCTTTTCCCATACTTTTTTAAAAACTGCAAAGTGGGTGCACATTCCTGCTTGTTAGGACAATCAAATGACAAGCAATTCAAAGGGAAGCACAAAGCTGATTGGTTGACCAGGGGCAGAGCTTGCTAACAGGGCAAGCACACACTGCCATCATGTTGGATTTTCACTTTAGTGACTGCTCGCTAAGGTGATAAAACAGGGTGCTTGTTTTTTTGTTTTGCTTTCCTGTAAAATCAGAAAATCATTATATCGCTCCAGTGCACATTGGATGACTAAAAAACAAAAACAAAAACCTTTTGGCAGCTATGAAGAACTAACACAAGTAAATCACTTGTGGCCACCATCTGGAATGTGAGGCTTATGGGGGCTTCTGAGGCCAAAGCATGTTAAGACATATTGCTGGTACTGCAAAATGCCATTACTACGAGGTACCCCATTCCCCCCCCCACTCATGTAGATGGGCCTGTAGAATCTCCCATTCAATATGAGATTCTGGGAACTGTAGCCCAAAACATTTATATTTCTAATCACTGGAGCTCCCTGCTTCCTTTGTTCTTTCACTACTGCCTCTTCTCTTCATAATGTGAGATTGAGGCTGCTGGGGTGTACATGTGTGTTCCTTTCTTGAAAACACTTATGCAGCCACAAGAGTTAATTTTGAAGCCCTCACCACTTCCTTGTGGTTTTGGCACTCTGGAATACTCTTATTTATTGTGAGTCAAAAGCCAGGCACTTAGCTCTTTTTATCTTCTTTTCAAATCTTCCACCACCATTCAATTCTACTGACTGTCATTTAAATCAGATGGAACTAATTTCCAGACAAGCCTTATTCCACTTTTCATAAGGAATTGGATTGTAACACACCAGCAAAAATGATTATTTATGCCATTTTGGATTCAAGCACAAATCAAATCATTTGGTTCAGGAAATGACAAACTAAAAGTTGACCAGTTATCTATGCACTGAATTCAGAAGGCGAAATTAAGGCTGAGATCCTGTGGAGAGTTGGTGTAATGTAACATTTCACCACCATAACTCCATAGGACTACATAAGGATATGAGGCATCCAGACAGGGGACAGAGCTGTAACCACATGTCATTCCAGGAATTGCAGGCTATTATACAACCCAGGGAAGCTCTGACATAAGAAGGCCCCAGAGGCCTCCTTATACAATCCAACAAAAAGTCCAACCACTTTCACATCTGTTATGCAAATATAAAGTCCCAACAGTATTCTGCCATATTCAGAATCCAAAGTCAAGGGCAAAATATTTAAAAGAACATACATTTTCTAGAACGGGTTGGTAGCCCATGTGGCCCTCCAGATGTTGATGACCTGCCAGTCTCAATGTTCTTCACCATTAGGTTTGGCAGGTAGGGCCCCACCCCATGTCTTGAAATTTCATAGTCAAAATCTGAGAATGAGGGCTGGTCTACACTATTAAAAACCCAGAATCTCCCTGTAAATTCCCCCGAATCTCCAGTGATCAGGCCATACAACCTATGTCCTTTCCCCCAAATCTGGGGTTATTAGGCCATATGATGCATGGCCCATATTCAGGGCATTTCAGGTTATTTTACCTTGATGTAGTTTGTAGGATTCAGGGTTTTCTCCACATTTTAGTCCACCACTACTGCCACCGCCACCACAACCATTTTAAAGCTCAGGTGGCAAGTTCCTGGCCAAGAGGTTTTCTCCCTTCCCCTGGCTCAGCAGCGCTGTCTCCTCCCTCCCTCCCACTCACCCATTTCAGGAAGAGGCGTGCAAAGCAAGTGACGGGTGAGTGGAGAGCAGGCAGAAACAGCACTGCTGAGCCAGGGGAAGGGAGAAAAACTCTCTTTTTGGCTGGGAACTTGTCTCCTGAGCTTTAAAATAGTTATGGTGTCAGCAGATAAAAATCCAGAGGGACAGTGAAGACAAGTAACTGATGTCCCTCCAGATAATAAATATTGCACAGGGCTTCAGGGCAAATGTGAGGGCATGAGGGGAAGGATTTTTTCAGACTTTTGGCCCCATGTGTACACAAGCCCTGAGAGGCAGGGCCAAGTGAAGTCATTAAACATGGCACATTAACAACCAAATACTATTGCACATGGTATGTTTTTCCATTTATCCTCCCCCCACCAAGGCTAACAAATGAGTAGATACACACACTTTCAAAGCCATGCTCTTGCTCTGAGATTCCTCCCTTTGCTTTGAGGACCAGAGACGAGGACTAAGGACTTTATCAGACCATCCCCCTAAACCCCATTCTTCTACTGGCATAACTTTGTCATTTTTATGCCAGCTAAAGAATTCCCCATGCCACACTTACCTGTCATCCTGGCAAATGGCTTCCTGGCAATGAACGAGGAATGAACGGACCTCCACTCACTCCCTCATTTGAAATCTTGTGGATTCTCGTGAGAATAGCTAGTGCAGGAAGTTCAAAAACAAAAACAAAAAGAACACTAAAAAAAATTCAAAAAGCACAGAAACACACTTAAAAACTTCCAAGTAAACCAGGGAGGGTCATAAAAAGCGTACCACCTAACTGGATGTTATGATCTCAGCCAGAAGCATTCTTGCTGGACTGGCCATTGATGCTGCATTCACATGAGTATAATGGCACAAAGTTTTAAATGCTGGCAATGCCAGCACAAAAGTGCCACAGGGATCAATTGACAGCTTGAACCATCAATAAAAAAGTATGTGTTTTTTTAACTGGACATGATCGTGAAAGGGTGACATCGTCTGGTACGTGTGCCCTTTCATGATCATTAGGCATCCTTATGACGCCTTATTTGCCTTGTCTCATAAAGTCCCCAGGCTCTGAGGCTCAGGGCAAGGCCCTATGATGTGGGAACCCTACTCACCATTATCTAACAGCTGGAAGGCTGCATGATTCTCACCTCTGCTCTTGGAATATTCCAAAATAGTTATAGATGGTTATTAGGGCAAATGGTTTATGTTGGTGTATTCAGGTTCAGTTTGCACATTTATGACTGTGAGTAAGGTAGATGCAATTTATATTCTGTAACACAAAGGATTTACCAAGACTCACTTTTTTGGATACTAGAAGATCAAATTATAGTTGTAGTTTTAAATAAAACCTCTGTTTTATCTCTGCTTGGTTTTTACTTCTGTTAATTAGAACACCAGTGGTTTCTAATGCCTTGCAGATTAATTATTGGGGGATGTCTTATAGGTCTACAGGGAATCTAGGAAAGTGTAGCTTAGCTTAATGTCTGTTCCAGGTGAATAGGTAATAGGTGTTACTGAAGATAAAATTAAGTTCCATGGAGAATGGCAAATCCAGCTGAAAAAGAATCCATGTGGCTTCTGCAATTGCAAATTGTGTTTTACTGATAGGATGTTAGTAAACAGGTCGACTGAAATGATTTTATACACTCTGGCTGCATCTGCACAGCAGATATAATTCAATTGACACCGCTTTAATTGCCATGGCTCAATGCTGGGGTCTGTACTATCATTTCTTGTGGCACCAGATCTCTCTGACAGAGAAGGCTAAATACCTCACAAAACTACAAATCCCAAAATTCCATAGCATTCAGCCATGGCAGTCAAAGCAATGTCAAACTGGATTATTTCTGCAGTGCAGATGCAGCTTCTGTTTACTAGGACTTAAAAGGCATCTGACAAAATCTTTCACTAGAGACAATTGAGCAAATGCCTCAGGCCCTCATGAAAGACTTTTGTGTTGGCTCTATCATTAGGGAGTAGTGAACTGCACCACTCTCCACCCTGAGAGGATCCCACTGGTGCTGCCACATCTCATTCCCATCTCAGCCAACTCCACCTCACCTTGCTGCTGCACCTGTCTGTCATTCCTCCATTACTGGCTTACTCATGCACTGCTGTTCTATCTCTTTCTCCCTCCTTGCTGCCCTGCAATGCTCCCACTCCTGCCCCTTCCATTTCCCACTTACTCATATAACAGCTGCAGCCCTTTCACTCTACACTGTTACAGCACTATTATTCCACTTTAACTGCCATGGCTGCATCCTATGGAATCCTTGGGTTTGTAGTTTTGCAATGCACTAGAGTTTTCTACCTGAGAATTCTAAATACCTTTCCTAAACTACAAACCCCAAAATTCCATAGGATGCAACCATGGCAGTTAAAGTGGAATCAAAGTGCTGCAATTATGTAGTGTGACAGGGCCAACTGTTTGGTGCTGGTCCTACCTGCTGTTTCCTCTTTCCTCTGCTTCCTTGTACAGCAGTAGCAGTGGCTGCTTTTTCTTCTTTCTTCTGTGGTGACCTGTGAAACCCCTCTATGTCCCACCTTGTTGGCTGCTCCTCTGCCTGCCCAGGGTCAATAGGACTACACTGACATTTTTTTTAAAGAAGGATGGAGGAAGTGAGAGATCCTCCCACCCCTGGTAGCAGGAGAGATTGGGCTGTCTTTATGCACAAAAAAGCTCATAGGAAATAAAATGTGTTAGTCTTTAAGGTACCACAAGACCCCTTTTTTGGTTTGCAACAAACTAATATGGTTGCCTCCCTGAAGTTTGAAAGTTTGTTCCCTTATGTAAAAAGAAAAAGGGGGAAAAAGGTTTGAACCAAGTACCAATTTGATGTGGCACACATGCCCTCCCTTAACTTCACCCTTGCACATTTTATTTCCAGTTATTAATATACATCCATCTACAAACCAGTTTCCAGAAAATTAAGATCCACAAGTGTCTATCCATCTCCATAAATGAGTATGTCTGTCTTATCCATGCAGCCATCTAGACATGCAATCCAGTGCCTGTTTCAGTGATTACCTTACCCAGATTCCAGGCTTTCCTAGGGAAGAAAGAAAGTCAGGACTTTCATCAGATGCGGCAAATAGGGTGTCATAAGGATGCCTAATGATCGGGAAAGGGCATGCATACCAGTTGTCATTCTTTCATGATCATATCTTGTAAAAAAAAAGCCATCCT
This sequence comes from Gambelia wislizenii, assembly GCA_030847615.1. Taxonomy (NCBI): domain Eukaryota; kingdom Metazoa; phylum Chordata; class Lepidosauria; order Squamata; family Crotaphytidae; genus Gambelia; species Gambelia wislizenii. Next base: position 93,869,449 of record JAUMIR010000004.1, read on the forward strand.
ATTTTATTGATGGGCCAAGCCATCAATAGATCTCCTCTTCCGCTTTGTTGCTGGCATTGCCGACATTTGAATCCTTGTGCCATGGTGCCCACATGAAAGCAGTGTGAATGACAGAACACCTCTGGGTGAGATCGAGAGACAGCCAGGTAGGCGACACTCTTTTTATGACACACACCCACACCTCTCATGTGCTTGGGACTTTTAAAGTGTGTTTCTGTGCTTGTGTTAACTTTTTATGTGTTGATTTTGCTTTAACTTTTTAATTTGCCACGCTCTCATCTGCTCACAAGAATCAGGGAAATTTTGAAGCCAGAAGTAAATGGAGCTCCATTTGTGCCCTGTTTATGCCATGGATGACTTTTGATACAACTCAAGGTGAGGTCCGGGGGTGGGGCCTTCTTTTGCCAGCATAAAAACATTTAAAAATATGCCGGCAAAAGAATGATTATGGGGGGGGGGTAGCTTGATAAAGTCTAAAGTCAGTCCGTTGGTCTCTCTCTCTGTCTGTATATAAGCCTTCTGAAAGCCACGATGTGAGGTAAAATATTTAGAAATTTAAACTGTAGACTAACTCTCTCCCAATTCTTTGGGTAAATGTGGCAATATCGCAGGAAAGCATGGTCTATCTTTAGACAGATGAAGTCTATTCTTATAGAACTGTTTGTACAAACAGTACACAGAAAGCAACGGTGCTGAGCCATAGGAATGAATAAGAGGAAAATGCAGCAGAGCAAAGCACTTGGGCAAAACAGGGTAAAGTTCCTAATTCCTTTTTTAAAAAGAATATTTAAGGTGGCATGCACTTTGATGTTTTGGCTACAATGGTCTTGAGATGGCAATGTTATAATCTTTACTGCCCAAACTGACCAACTGAACTCAAAAACAGCTGGAAATGTGGCTGTTTACTTCCCCTACTCTCCCAGACTCACCAAACTCACAAACCCCACAAAACCCCGCAAAATTTGACCAAAAATCAGCCAAAATGCCAACCAGAAATGATACGCTGCACCCCAAAACATGATAGTACAGCCCACCAGTGGGTTATGGGGGGGGTTGGCCCCTGCCACCTACACTGTTACTCATCCCTGAAGGTATGGGAAAACTGTGATAGGTCTGGATATATTTTGATTAGGTCCTATAAATCAAATATACCATTTGTTATTCAACTTATCCCTGATCCACTTCCTTGTTCTGTGTGTCTGGACTGCACCAGGCAAAGAAAGATAATTGTGGAGCAACTGTGTAATTCAGCTCCCAAAGAGGAATTTACTGTGTTACCCCCCTTCCTCTTCCCCCTTTCCTCCCCATCCTTATAACTCATTTCTGGCAATCAGGAGAAAGAGAACTATAGTACAGACATAAAACAGCCCATTAACAAGAAGCCCAGCAAATGATTAGTTTTATTATACCTCTCAACTGCATGCTGCGAAAGGTGTTTTTGTTTCATGCACAGCTCACAGCTGCCTGCAGAAATTTGAAGATCCTACCAAGTTTTCTTCAAATCTGTAAATCTCTTTTTGCACAGGTCACTATTTCCTGCCCACCCCACTAATCCATTTTTTGTATGCTGTAGCTCTGGGTCTTTTATTTCTAAGCATATTGATAGAGCAGAGCCCTAACAAGGAGGCTCATAACACTCAATAAAAATAAATAAATAAACATGACAAAACCATGTTAAATGGATTAGTGGGGTGGGGATAAATGGATTAGTGGGGTGGGGAAGAGTCCTTTTAGTAAGCCTGCATAGATGCTGCCAGTCAATGCAGACAGCACTTAGATAAATGGGAATGATCACGAGGATCAAAGAATCCACATCTTGGTGTGCTGGGACATAGAGAACTTCCTTAAACCAAGACAAATCTATCTATCTAAGTGTTGTCTGCATTGACTGGCAGCATCTATGCAGGCTTACAAAAAGGACTCTTGCCCACTCTGTGTTCAGACTTGTTGTTTTCATCATTTTACTGTTAAAAGATTTTACAGCTTTTGAGTGCAGTACCACCCAGTTTGCATAACTTTGTTTTAGAAGGGAGAGAATTCTACATCAATGGGGAATGCCTCATTGTCTCTTTGGGCAACCATTAGTGTTTATGTTCTTGTGCGCTAAGGACTTTATCAGACACGGCAAATATGACATCATAACATTGCCTAATGAATGCAAAAGGGCGCTCATACTATATGACATTGCCCATTAGTGTTCCACTGCTGTTAATAAAGTGTTGTTTTTTATTGATGGATCAAACTGTCAATAGATCTGCTGTGGCACTTTTGTCCCAGTATTGCCTGTGTTTGAAACCGCACACCATTTCTCTCTTTCAAATATAGCATCAATGAGCAGAACACTTCCATGTTACAATGTGAAAACCAGGTACGGGACACTATTTTTATGAACCTTCCCAGTTTACTTGGAAGTTTGTAAGTGTGTTTCTGCGCTTGTGTGTATGTTTTGTGTTTTAATTTTGCTTTTTTTTAAAAAAAAAATTAACTACACTCACGTCTTCTCGTGAGAACTGCTGAGATCACGAATGCGGAAGTAAACAGTGCTAGCATTTGTGCTTTTTCATGCTATTGCAGGTATGTATGGTAAAAAGGGTTATTTTGACAGGACAATCACACTGCAAATATTGTGGTACAGAAATGTTTTTGGAGGTTTGTCTGATAAAGTCCTCAGTCTCAGTATCAGATGAGTGCTTAGACAGGTTTTGCAGCAACAGTTTCATTGAAACTGTGACTTTCCCCCCCTGTGACTTCATAAATCTAGGACTAACATGGAATGGAGCTATAACATTTCCCTTTCCTTCTTTGAAGTCCTGCTGTTTCAGTAGAGCAGAGAAGAATATGCATGTCCTAGATTTGTACTACATTTCTAACATTTCCCTTTCTGGCTATTAATTTGTCTTTGCCATCTCTAATGTAGACTAGGGAGCGCTAGGTCATTGTTAACAAAACTGAAGGACTAGAATAGGTAATGACATCCTGTTATTCAGTGGTCATCTCACATAAACAAGAGAATGGTACATCTCATGCTTCAGATATTTGTTAGAAAAAATGCCTTCTGTATCAACAAAAAAGACGTAGGACTTTTTCAAATGGGGGAAAAAACCTTGAGGAGGTTGGGAGAAGAAAGGCGCTGTTCCACTTCCAGCGCTCTGTTTCAGACGACACCGTTCTCTTCCTGACCTTCCCCCATGCTTCCTCCGTGCTGCAGGCATGAGAAATGTGCTTCTTTTATTGACGGAAAACCCCTGTCAATAAAAAAAAAAGCTGTGCTTGCAGCATGGAGGAAGCGCAGGAGAAAAATCGGGAGGAGGATGATGCTGTCTGAAATGGAGCGCTGTAAGCGGAACAGCGCTGTTCTTCCCCCAACCTCCTCGAATCCCCCCCCCATTTGAAAAAATCTTTAAATTCTACCTGTATGGAGCTGAGCCAAAATTTTGCACTCCCAAATCCACCATCCCATTGGGAGGTGGCAAACTGGAGGCTTGTCCAGATGGGCACAATTCCCTGTTTCATTTGTCCAGTTCTGTCTCTAAGAAGTCCTCATGACCCCCGGGACAGATATGGGGCTGAGATGGATAAAGGCAGGGTAGGGCCTGATAAGAAGTTTTTTAAAAAAATATTCAGGTTCCTCCCTTACTACTGGCAAAAACGGATTGTGCTCCACATGTCTACAGGAGCCAGTCCCTGCAGGCTGGCCCTCGCTGCTGCTGTGGTCTCCCCAGGTCTCCCGGAAGGCAGGAAGGAGTCCCATAGCACATGACGAAGCTGTGCTGCTACTAGCTTAGGCTGCTGACACATTGCAGAAATAATGCAGTCTGACACCACTTTATTATGGCCCCATCCTATGGAATCCTGGAATTTGTAGTTTTTCATGGCACCAGAGCTCTCTGACAGAGAAGGCTAAATATCTCACAAAACTGCAAGTCCTAGAATTCCATAGCATTGAGCCATGGCAGTTAAAGCAGAGTTAATTTCTGCAGTGTGTCAACAGCCTTAGCAGCAGTAAAGCATCCCCCCCACACACACAAGAGACTTGCTGACAATCCCACCCACTGATCCACTCACACCCAATTTTCAAACCACAAGTGATTTTCTCCTTCTTCATCAGTTCAATGCTACCTTTTATTTTATTTTATTCTGCCCTTTTCCCTGCAGTATAGAACAAAATGCAGTTAAAAATCAGTCACAATGGTAAAAAATAAAAAATAAAAACCATTAAATAAATTATTTTATTAAAAACAGCACTAATTTAAAACAGCTAAAAGCATTTAAAACTTAACAATGAGAATAAAACTACAGCATTCCTCCATTAAAAGTCCTTCCCCCAGCAACCAATTAATAGCTAAAAGCCTGTCTAAACGAAAAGGTATTTGCCTGCTATGAGAAAGAGAGCAAAGAGAAGAAGCCTAGCTTTCCATGGGAGGAAGTTTCACATCCTGGAAGGTTCCAAGAAAGTCCTTTCCACATGTCCCCTCCAAACATACCTGAAATGGTGGTGGGACCAAGAGAAAGTCCTCCTCTAAGGATCTCAAAATGCAGGCACATTCAAAAAGGCATGTCTCTGATTTTGTATAGATCCACATCCTGTAAGACTTTATTGATTACAATCACTTCTTTGAATTGTGCATGAAAACAGACTGATAAGCCATGAACGTACCTAGAATATTACAGAGAGTGGATGAATCCTTTAATTGGTTTGCACTTTGCCAGAGAAGTTGAGTAATTAATCCTTTGAATATTATGGAAGGGTTAAAAATATTAGAGGAACTATGTAAGTTCTTATATTTATCATCACATCTATGAGGTCCAAGGACTATGAAATTCTGCCCAGAAGGGTTCCCAGGTTCAATCAGCAAGGAAGACATCTAGACAGTCTGGATAGCTCTTGTGAGTATTGTAAGCATTGGACTTTATCAGATGCGGCAAAACATGGCATCATAAGGGCACCAAATCAACTGGAAAGGGTGCACATACCAGGTGACACTGTGTTTTCGCATTTTCATGTGGTCAAAAAGGTATTCTTTTTTATTGATGAGCCATCAATAGCTCTCCCATGGTATTTTGTTCCCGGTATTGCCAGCGTTTGAAACTGTGCACTATTTTTCTATCATGATTACAGTGTCAATGGATGGTCCCACTAGAACACTTCCAGGTAAGAATACAAAAGCCAGGTAGGGGACACTCTTTTTATGAACCTCCTCAGTTTACTTTGAACTTTTAAAGTGTGTTTCTGTGCTTGTGTGTACTTTTTGTGTGTTTATTTTGCTGTATGTTTTATTTTTACCGCTCTCGAGTCTTCTCAGGAGAATCACTGAGATCATGAACGTGGAAGTAAACAGAGCTAGCATTCGTGATTCAGTAATGCTGCGGCTGCTTTTTCTCACTGTTACAAGTAAGTTTGATGAAAAGGGTTATTGTGCCAGGACAAGTATGGTGTAAAATGCGATAGGATAGAAACGTTTTTGCAGGTTCATCTGATAAAGTCCTTTGTCTATTGACTCAGTAATCCAAATCCTAAAGTTTAATAGTAGGAATAATACTTGTTTCTATGCTTTTTGCCTTTACCCTCTAAATCAAGGTAACATTTGTGAAGATGAATGGTATTAAGAGATCATTCACTGCCTTTGCTCTATGTGGACCTGTACTTTGCCTATTGTTGCCTTCTTTTAGATGCATAACATTTCAATTGGATCTGATTGAGCTTGAGAGCACTTTTAATTCCCTTTTGCTGCTGCTTGAACAACTCAGACTGATGAACTCCTCTAATGGCTTTTTGAAGTGTTAGCGCAGGATCAAGTTGCAATCTCTGTGACAGTTTACCATCATGAAGATCTTCTAAAAGGTGATCTCTGACAAAGTCTTCTGTGACACCACTATAGTTGAAGGATTTTGCTGGTGTGTGCAACGATATCATAAAGCTGACTGTGAAGGACCTTAATTGCTAAGGTTCAGTATTCACCATTCATAAAGCACATTGTTTTCCCATGTGAAATAAGTTGTAAAGGTTTCTATTACTGCATTATACTGAACTGTGTGCTAAGAAAAGATAGTGACATCTGCTTCAGTCTCCATACAATATACCAAAGTACTCAGAAAGCCCAAGCCTTCACTTAAAAACATAATTCCCTAAATCACCCAAGGGATTTAATCCCTCTGTCTCACATTACCATACAGTGCAAACCAAACCATTCTATTGTAGCTATTGTCACGTTGTGATTTTGAAGCAGATCATACTAACTTTGGGCTTGTCTACTCTAGCAGGAAACCCTGTACCTACCTCATAGCTGCGGCGGATTTCTTTGATTCATAGTGGCCCATAAATACCACATGCATCGGGCTTGTCTGATTGTAGATCAAAGTATTCTGCCACAATGCAATCTGTGGCCCTGTCTATATGGTCAAAATAATATGAACGGGATGTGAAAGATCGGCGACCTGTTCATATGGATGTGTGCACAAATTTGTGTCATTTGGAAGGGAGGCAGCAAAATCCACCACAAAGTCCATGTGTGCCATTTCTGGGGCTTCGTACAGATTTTTAAAAAAGCTCCGTACGACATGCGAATTTGAACACTTACATTTGCACAAATACAAACAGGCAGTGCAATCTGATTGGCTGGATCAGGATGGGGGCAGGGCAAGCAAAGAGGGAAAGCAGCTGTGGCAGCCATCTTGGATTTTCGGCTAAGTGGGGATCCAGCAAGTCAATCAAATGGCGATTTTATACTCTTTTTTTATTCTTTTGTCTTTGTAAATAGTCAGCGTAAAAGGGAGGTCCTACACTGATCACATGTCCTACATGTCATACTACAGTCGGCCCTCTATATCCACAGATTTAGCAGCCAGATTCCACCATCCACGGCTAATATTCCCCCCCCCCCAATTCCAAGAACCAAACCTTGATTTTTTTCCCATTTTATATAAGGGACACCATTATATAATGGGACTTGAGCATCCACAGATTTGGTGTCCACACGGGGGTGGGGCTGGGGGACGGATACCAAGGGCCCACTGTATTTCTAGCCACATGGCCAGGGCTGCTCTGGGTTTTTTCCCCTGTTCCCTAGCCTATGAATAAATGAACATACATAGTCCCAGACTACTGTATTACTGGATAAGTGGAGATACACTTATCCAAATATGTGCACAATAAAAAAAATAAAGTAAAAATTTTTAAAAAGTGAGCCATCCACTGGAAGTCCTACCCCAGCTCTGCTCTGAAGCCAATCCTTGGTTGCCACACAGCCAAAAATCCAGATTTTCCCCTCAAATGTGGAGCAAACTATGAATGTTATGGATCTGGAGTTTCCTGCAGAAATCCCAGTGAAAATGCATATCATCGAAAACATTGTAGCACAAATATAGGGTATGTTGTTGTTGTTTTTTGCTCATGTAGACAAGCCCTTTGTGATTTTACTGTCCCAATGTAGACCTTTTTTTTTAAAAAAAAATAAAGCTTTCTCTCACTGTGCGTATGTTCTTCTTTACTGCTATGGGAGCTGTTACCTTTTGAGGGTTCAGTGATGGCTCTGTAGTTTGTGTTGCTGACACCATGTTTAATTAACTGAAGTCCTGTTCAGATGTTATTCATTCACACATTCAAAAAATGGGAAAGGGAGCACACATACCAACCTTACTGAAAACATCTTCATTTCACTGGCTACATATCCCACTTTAAAAAGGACAGTCCTCTATTTGACATGTAACCGTGTATTTGAAGCATTGCTCCAGTTCAAATCCAGTAAAGAGCCATGGAAAGGCTTTGAAGAGGCCCATCAACAGTGAACTCCTGGGGCTTATTCACGTGACATAATTCTTGTAGCATGATTTCACTTATAGAATCCCAGGATTTGCAATTGAGGAAGGGGTATTTAGAATTCTTAGCCAGAGAACTCTAGTGCCTCACCAAACTACATTGCCCAGCATTCCATAGGTTGGAACCATGGCAGTTAAAATGGAATTATAGTACAAGAATTATGTAGTATGAATGACCCCCTGGACAGCTCACTTTATAACCTCACATATCACCTGTCTTTTCCACTGTCGTGAGATATCCTATATTTCTTTGTAAATTATAGTAAGTGGTTTGAGCATTGGACTATAACTCTGGAGACCAGGGTTCAAATCCCTGTTTGGCCTTGGAAACCATGGGCAAGTCACACCTCTTAGCTTCAGAGGAAGGCAGAGGCAAACCCCCTCTTAGCAAATATTGCCAAGAAAACCCGTGACAGGTTCACCTTAGGTTCGCTTTTAAGTTGGAAATCTCTTGAAGGCACCCAACAATGGCAATCTTATACATCTATACATGTGCAAATTTCATACACATCTCTGTCCTCTTTTGCCCCCTTTTAAGCTGATACATTTTCTATTTTGGGTTGGTGTGTAATGGCCACCCTAGTCCATATCTTGCTACCTCTACCTTTGACCTTTTCATTTTTGTTAGGAAGGTCTGAAGAGAGACTCTTCATGTGTTTAGCTGAATAGCAGTAGCAATAGCAATAGCATCAGTGCCAAAGCACTCCCTAAGTGGTTTACAATGTTTCTAGCTAATTGCCCCCAACAAGCTGAGTACTCATTTTACTGACCTACAGAAGGATGGAAGGCTGAGTCAACATTGGAGCCTTCTGGGATCAAACTCACAACGTTAAGGCTGCAGTACCAGCATTTAACCACTGTGCCACTCTCTTTGGATAATAATAATAATAATAATTATTATTATTTATTTATTTATTTATACCCCGCCCCTCTGTTAAAACAATCGGGGCGGCTTACAAAAATTAAAATACAATACAGATAAAAATCCCTAAACACCCCCACCCCACCCTCCCCCATAAAAATATTAAACAAATATAAATTAAAAAGCAACTGATCTAAAATCACATTTAAAAACAATATCCTGTGTAAGATTAGTTTAGACAAGAGAATCTCAGGGATCTGAATCCCACGTCTGTTGGACAGTTCGTGGTTGGTTCGGTGTGAATCTGTTAAATTTGTGGCCCATGCTGCTGATGTGTCCCTCTTGGTTAAGAACAGGATGGAAGTTAGAAAGATTAAAGATGCTTTTGAGGCCTACGGTCAAGTTTCTGGTGCTTGACTTAACATGGAAAAGAGTTTTTTGATCAGGATTTTTGCCACAGAGGACAAGATGGCAGCTGTTCCTCTAAAGGACGTGGTTGAAGGAAAGGAAGGGTGGCAAGCAAAGCAGGAGGCAAAGAGGAATAGGGTGAAGATCCTGGGGCTGAACTTTGCAGTAGTTCCTGAGGGATGGAGAGAAAATTGGTATCATTGAAGGCTTTCATGGCTGGCATCCATAGATTTTCCTTGGTTTTTTTCCAGGCTGTGAAACCTCAGAAGTAAACTCTTCCAGAACATAGCCTCACAGCCCGGAAAAAAACCAAGGAAAATTTATAAAATTGGTATTGCTGGTTGGAAAAAGTAAAGGAGAGGGTGGCCCTCTGGCAGAGATGGACACTGACCATTTACCAGAGAGCCACTTTTGTAAATCCCTACCTGCTTCCAGCGGGAGCCAACTTGGCAGCTGTTTTCCTGCCTCCGGATTCAGTGATTAAAGAAGCCAATCGGGTTCTCTTCAAGTTCTTTGGGGAATGGCCATGTTCCCTCTGGCAAGAGCAGTGGCTTATGGGAAGGTAGAGCAAGGGGGCCTGGCCTTTCCAGCCCTGGGACCCAAGTTCATTGTCATCTTTTCTGCCCCAAATTTTGGAAAAGTTTCTCTGTTGCAAAAGCGTGCGGTTCAACCTCAGACTTGGGTAATTTTGTTTTGTGAGTGATGGATGGGGAATAGATGGGGAAAGTCTTGGTGGGAAGAAGGCTCTTAAGTTTTAGGTTTTCTTTGCCTGAAAAACTGAAAGCACCAGATTATTTGAGAGATTTTGTTTTTTACCTAAAGAAATATAGAATTCATGCTGAGGAGTTGAAGGGTGTTGAAGCCAGGTCAGAGCAGAGTTTTGTACAGGAAAATAGTGGAGGAGATTTACGTTAACCCGTGTTTGCAAAAACGTCAGGCCAAACCAGATTTGTCAGACTACCTAAAACACCAGACTAGCCCAATTGCGTATTTCATGGACAAAAGAGTCCCCAAAAAGTTGTGGGACTTGAGCTCTGAGGGGAAGGAAACTATGGACCATAAAGGATGAGCAGACTTGTCCCCGTCTGAAATGTAAAAAGGCTGAGATTTTGGAGTGGCGTGGCACAAAGGGAGATGATCAGACATTTTGCCCAGGACTGCCTGAATGCCTGAGAAACATGGGAGGAGGTGGCCCGTGACCTGGATTGGCCAGATTTGACACAACAGGCTTGGGAGACAGTGCTTTCAGGGACCGAACCTCCAGAGGGTGTCAGGGGACCCAGAAAGTGAATGGGCCAAAAGAGGAAGAGGAAGGAGTCTGGTTCCCCGGTGTGTGTTTTTGGACAGTGCCCTGGTCCACGGTGCACCTGGTAAACCTCTATGGGATGTTGGGATTATTTTTCCAAAGGCAAAGGGAGGTAAAGAGTCAAATTCTACAGGATGTAAAAGGCACTGCTTATTATGTTAAGAATGTAATTGAAAATTTAGCTTTGATTGAAAAAGAGAAATTGCCAAACCATTGTTGGAGAAAATTTTGGCCGTGGTTTGATGAGACAACCCCAGTAATAACTTGAGCGATATCTTTAAATAAATAAATAAATAAATAATAATAATAATAATTATTGTTGTATTTTGTTTTATTATTTTTATTAATTTTTTATTAATTTTTTCATTTCCAAATATGTATAATTGTAATGTGTAACTTCTAATTTTAGTATAAAGGTGTAAATAGAATGTTCATTGGAAATGAAAATAGAGTGATTATAGTGTGTTTAGATTAAGAGGAAAAATGTATTAGTGTTAGGATAGATATTTAAAAAAAGCACTAAAGACGGATCTCTTTCAGCAGGCCTTTCCAAATTAGATCCTGGCCTCAGGATCCTGGATTCTTTTAGTCCGCTGGCTATTTATTGTATTTATTGTTTTTAAAGGTGATTTTAGACCGTTGCTTTTAATTTACATTTGTTTAATATTTTTTATGGGGGAGGGTGGGGGTGGGGGTGTTTAGGGATTTTTATCTGTATTGTATTTTAATTTTTGTAAGCCGCCCCAATTGTTTTAACAGAGGGCGGGGTATAAATAATAATAATAATAATTATTATTATTATTATTTTATTTCTGTATTAGTAAGAAAAGAGGGAATTTTTTTTTACGTTATTGTTACGGCCTTTTGCGGTTGGGTGTATTTTTCAGTAGAATGGTCTGATTTCAATTAAAAAAAAATCGTAATCCCGCCCACCCCAAATTCCACTTTCTTCTGTTTGTGATCAAGAAACAGTGCTTTGCTAAGTATCTTTTATGACAGATTCCATCTATTAGCCTAGCTAGTAGCCACTATAGGTTGGACTAAATATCACTTGCATCATGGAATTTTTAACCAATCACTATAATTGGTCTGTCTGGACTTACTTACTCAGTGGTGGTTGATAGAAAGAAAAGTGGTTTGAATAAAATATACATTAAATATAAAATAATAAAATATAAAATATACATGAAAGCATGGAGAAGCCCAATACACAAACTTATGCTGTGAATTCATAACCATTTTATTTATATATTACATTACAAAAATATTTTTATCAAATAATGTTAGAAAACCTCTTGTTTTATGAAATAACCCCATAATGTTCATAAAATATGGGTGGAGAGAGAAAAGAAAATCATCCCCAATATCTATCTTTTTTTTTTCTCAAGCAAACAGAATTCAGTTCACAATTGGTTAAAAAAATATTGTTAGATTTCAGTGGAATATTAAAAGCATCTGGGGACAAATCACAGTCTAATATTAAAAAATAAATTTACACACTGGTTTAAGAAACTGAGGGATGCATTTCAACATTGAAAATTATTGCTGTGGTGTAAAAAATGGGCTTTTAGGTTTAAAACTTGATTTTAAAAAAAGATGAAAGTCAACACACTCTCTGAGAGGAATACTTGAAATGCATGTAGAACTCTTTTCATTCAAAATTACTTCAGCTGCAAAACAAGCAAAGAGCTCTTGAAGAGAGAATGGTTGTAGTTGATTTTTTTTTAAAAAAAATGTAGACCTGATATTCTTACTTTGTTCTTTTCTGTCACAAAAAAGGAGTGGGGGAAGAGATTTTCCTAAGTGATAACTACCTTATTGTACTAACAGAGGTCACTCCACATCAAGGACAGCTTGTGGATACCTTACCCTGTTGCTTCAGCAATACAGCAAATGTAAGATGCATCATTCTATTCTGAGCGTGCCTTACCTTTTAAGCTTGAAAAATCAACAGAGAGTGTGGAAACACCAATACAAAACATAGCTATTATGTGTTATTCCTAGGAACATGTTCAGAGAGATGTCAATTTATTTCACAACCTGTGTGACTATCACTGAAAATGTGCCTTTTGCAGAAGAAGAGGAAAACCTTGGTTCTACAACAATCAATGTACTTGAGATTAACATATTTAGGTAAATAATGGCAAGATGAGCACAAAGAGGTGACAGATTGCTTTTTCCTCCCTCTAGGTTCATTTCTTAATGGAACAATTCAAATCAATAAGCAGAGAATTGTTTACAGTTCCACCATTCAATATAGCTTTTCTGAGAAATGTAGAATTAAACCTAGTTTAGTCTTATGTTTAGCTGGAGACTAACAGCATGCTGCATTAAGTCTTCTAGACTACAACTGGCTTCTCTCATCAATAACTGGAGGGAATCCAATCCAGGACAGAAAGTCAAATCTTGAGCATTGAACTCAAGCCAGCCAGCTTCCCCAGCATTTATGGGTCAATAGAAAATATGTTCATTTAAGTATCAGGATTTTGTCTATAACAGAATATATAGGGAACATCATATAGATATTTAAAAGACATGTATTTTATTAGAATTAAGCTAAGTTGGAGTACCCTGATATTAAACAAGAACCCCAACCCTGGGCCCCATGCTTTCTATTTGTTATTAAATACATGTATGCAGAAACTTAGATAGGATCACCCTAGTGAAATTGTTAACTTGCCTTTTCAATTTGATTTTTTTGTTCCCCTAATATTTTTTTTCAAGATTTTGGTGGAATGCAACTCTTGTCAGTCCTCATCATTAGCAATGCTAGCTAGACTGATCAAAGTTGCAGTCCAACATTTTCTTCAAGGATGCACATTGCCTTAGATGCCACACTACTCCACACCCAAATACTGCAAGAGCAACAGGCTTATGTAAATACATTTCTGTACAAGAGTCACATTTTTGGATTGCAAAAGTGCTGCAGTAGCCATACCTGGTATATCTGGTCCTTGTTATAAAGGTCCTTACTTTCAGCACATTGCTGTGTCCCTAGTTCTGTGCAGAAGGTGCTTCTCCTTTTGGTACAGAGATATTCAGTGCTAATAGACTTGACCACCACTTTTAAGGAGGCGCTGTTGAATCTGGGCATCTTTTCTCCTCTCCTCTCCTTCCTAAGTGATCTAAATATGCTGCAATAAGGCTGCAAACCTGAGCAAACTTATTTGGGAATATGCCCTATGAAAATCTGTGGGACTTTCTCAATTCTTGGAAACCATCATGGCCACTGACTATGCTGGTGGAGAGGTTCTGGAAGTTCTAATCCATTAATTTCCCAAGCTCTGGACTGGCTTCTCAGTAGGTATGTATAAGGAGATTATCAGATGGCCCAAATAGCCCATGACAGGAACACCAGGAGACTGCGAAAGGGCTTGCCTTTCAGATGTCATCGTCACGGAGTCGTCATGCTCCGGTGCCCCTTCCGTTCTGCCCTCGTTGCTTTTAATTCACAGGCCAAGCCATTAATTGACCCATCATTCCGTTTCTGTAACAGAATGATGGGTGAGTGAAAAGGTGCCCCGTTATGCTGGCACGATGCCAGCTGCAGTGGGAGGTCCATGCCAAACACTTCCGGGTGTGATTGGGACAAGGAGGTAAGTGACACACTTTTTTGTACCCTCTCTGGGTTACCTGTATTTTTTTAACTGTGTTTTTGTGCTTGGTGTCACTTTTTGAAATTTCTTTTGATTTTGATTTTTGAATTCCCTGCGCTCTTGTTCTCTCACGAGAATGGCTGGGAACTCAAACCAGGAAGTGAATGGGGCTCTGTTTGAGCTCCATTCACTCCTGAGCTGCTGAGGGCAGGGGGCAGACGCGGGATAAGGTAAGTCTGAAAAATGGGGTTATCGTGCCGGGATGGGGACGGGAGAGGGGAGGGAGATAATATGGCGAGACGGGAATGCTTTTTTCTGTCCCCATCTGATCATTTTCTAAGACAGGAATGTAAATCTTCTAATTCATCCTTGCCCAAAAATACTCCTCATGGAATTCAAGGAGAATACAATTTGCCTTAATGAGATCCCACTTTAAGCAATGGTATTCAGAAGGGGGGGGGCAAAAATGCCAAAAACTATGCAGGAAAAGCCTTCGTGGCTTTCCCCATATTTTTAAAAAAGCTCTGTGGGTAATGTGCATCCCTGCGCATTGGGACAACCAATTCACTTTGGTGCCCATTCCCAATAACAGTGGACGTGGAAAGCTGATTGGTCAGACGTGCACAAGGGCAGAGCTTGCTAAGAAGGCATGCGCCCAAAACTGCCATCTTGGATTTTTGCTGTAGCAATTGTGTGTTGAGGCAATGAAACTGCCCCCCCCCCCCGCATTTATTTAAGCAGAATATCACACTTCTGCACCTTGGATAGGCTTTAAAAACATACTGTTCAGCAGCGGCAACTGGTGAAAATAAAAATGTAAGTTATTCACTCGTTACTGCCATCTTGATTCGCAGGCATGCCTGCTTGAACAACAAATGTGGATAGGTCCGCATGCCTGCGATCTTGCAAAAAAATTGTTGAGAGAAATGAAAGCTGCTGAGAAATGGCATTAGTGTGCATCAACCCACATTTTATAGCCTCGTATTGACAAGCCCATAGTCTTCTCTTTGCAGTGGGACAAAAGCAATTTCCCTCCATAGAATTCTCCACTTGTTTGAACATCCCAAAGTTTTACAGAGGAATTCTTCTACAGAGAAAAACGTGTGTGTGTGTGTGTGTGTGTGTGTGCGCACAAAATCCCCATGTGTATTTCTTCACAGGACATTCAAATGCCAAGGGAAAATGCACAATATTCCTGCTGGTCTCTTATTCTTTGTGACAGGGTTTCCCAGCTGTTAGAGAAACTATTTTTCAACCTGGGAACAAATAGTTACCAGTATTTTTTCCATCTCTAGTATAGGAGCCCTCCCCCACACACGTTTTAAACAGTAACACACTTTAAATGGAGTGTCTTTCCTAGAGATTGCCCTTTCACCCTCAGTTACACCTTGTTAGACATTGAGGTATCATTCTGATTTTTTAAAATGGTCCTGATCTAAAACATCTGCTTGAAAACATCTGGGAGAATGTCTATAAAGTGCAATGTGGCTGTAATATCCCAAAATTAAGGTCTGCACAGAAGCTATTAAGGGAGATTTCCCCACCAGTGGTACTTTGGACACTTGGCAGACACATGATGCAAACTCCTGCTTAATCTTTTAACGTTTAAATTGCATCAAATGCTGGTTATATGTTTTCCAGATATTGTAGCCTATAAGCTACATGAGTGCAATGGGGTTGTAAAATGGAAAACAAACAAGCCAACAATCTATGTTGACGTTTCTCATCCAGGGAGACTATAGGAGGATCATTAGAATGTCGTGTGCCCCAAGTCAACTGATTAGAACTTGACAGTCTTTCTTTCTTTTTAAAATGAAGGTTTCTTTGGTTAGTTGCTTCTCCCATTTAGGCCCACTGGTACAGGTACAGAGAAACAGGGCAAGAAATTAAAAACCTTGGGTCAGGAAGAGATTGTTGCACTTTCTGAGAGGGAGTAATGTAGGTGATTTTTAGACAATTAAGTGCAGGCCAGGGGGTATATTTATATAAAGGGGGAAATGGGAACATTGACACCCCCAAATAAGAATGCTGCTCCTTCCTCTGTAAAATTTTTCTTTATTCCCCAAATTTCTAGCATTGCTAAAAGTGAAATATTAAAAATCATTCATACCTAAAACTACAATATATGCTGTGTTTCCATTTTGTCTTTGGATGCCTGAACTGTATTTCTAAATATTCAATTTTGAATTTTGGATGCCTAAACTGTATTTCTCAATGTTCAATTGATGTTTTAAGTTCCTACAATAGTAGAAATTTGGGGACTGAAGGAAAATTTCATTGGGCGGGACAGAATTTTTATTTGGGGGAGACAACATCCTCACTTTACCCCCTTTGTAGCTACAACACTGCTAGACTCTGTCTTTATATTCTTCAAGAGAAAAACCACGTGCTGTTCAGTTTCCTCCATTTTAGAAAGGTTTGCACCCAAAGGTATCCATCTGTCATTGGAATGGCCACTGACAGAACAGATTTCCCTCTTCAGGAACCCCTCCCCTCTTCTGCAGCATCCCAATTGGTTCTGGGAGGTTGGGACACCCTCTGGAACAGACTTGGGATAGATGAATGGGGGAGAGAGGAAGGTTATATTGTATGAGCAGAAGTCAATATGGGATGTACGTAGCCCTTAGTTTTATGAACGAGGTCTTTCCAAGATTACCCCTAAGACAGAAGGTACACTGGGACTGGCATGTTTTTAGATTCCCAATTTAACCACAGCAATAACTGTAAGACTCCCTATATCCCTTTAAAGTCAAATTCAATCTGACATTAAAAGGTAATTGCCTCTTAGCAGCTGAAGGTACTAGTCTGGAGCGGGAGTGTGGTGCAGTGGACAAATGGGGACCCTACTCATTTTGACACTGCCCCCTAGTCATAAATGGCACCAGTGTGATGAAATAATACATTCAGGGAGGATATTCAGTGGGGAATTGACATAGGCAAAACCCCATTCCCTGTACCATGACCACTGTGCACATCAGGTATGTCAAAACTGCTATTTAAAATGAGGGGAAAGCTAAATTGCATGGCTTAATGCCATATAAATTTGGTTCATTAGGCACACATCTTGACTCATCTGTAGTAATTCAGATACAGAGTTCAACATGCAGCTTATACAGAGCTTGGAGAAAGCACTTTTTGGACTACAGTCCTCAGAATCCCCTAGACAGATAGCTGGGAGATTCTGGGAAATGTAGCCAAAAAGCAACTTTCTGGAGCTTATCACACCATATGTCTCATGGGATGTCATAGGTAATGGCTGTGCAATCTCATGCAAGAAATTAAACTACCGGTATTGTTCAGCACTCTTTATCCCCCCCCCCCTGCCAGTTTTCAGAAACAAGAGGGTATACCATTATTCTGAATTTTATTCAGCCCTCATTCAGATGAGAAAGCTGATTGCTAAAAGCTCAGGTCCACCCCCACTCCCCCAGATGTACAACAAAGCAAGACAAATTTAAAACATAGAATTTTACCCCTGTGAGTATTCCTGGTATTATTCTGCATATTTCTACATAATGTATTTTGGCCTAGGCAAGATTTGAGAGGCTTGTTTTGCCATGGAGCCATGCATCTTATATAGTGCTTGTTATGAGGTTCATGTACTGGAAACATGGTTTGGAAAGCTCATGCTCAGATTTAACCTCTTACACATTTAGGCTGAAATCCTCTTCATATAAAATAATACTGGGTCATGACAGTGCGGGGCATCTTGCTGATCCCACGCACTCTCATCTTCCCTATCTAGATTTGGGTCTGAAAGACCAAGGAAAAGTGCAGGTGCATGGAGGGTAAGTTGTCAAGAACTTATGACATAGTGCACCATCATTCCTGATCATAGAACACATCTGTTTAAGGCACTAATTTCTGGAGTCCTGGCTTGGGGGAGCTTAAGTCAACAAGAGATAGACTTAACTCAGGTTTTAAACTGGCTGGTTTCTAATAGAAAATGGACTGCAGGAAAGAACTGAATAAGGATCTATGCTCCAAGGAGCTATAATGTTATGAAAAGAAGGGCCATTCCTTTAAGATAAGGGAACTCCTTAAAATAATGAAAATCTGGCAACCAAGCTTTTTATTGCAACATCAAAAAGGAATGTAACACTGTGTTAGACCCTGCCAATGTAAAGTTCTTTGTCCTGGATTTTAGCTTTTCATACAGGTAAGTTGAACTCATGTAAACATGAACTTAACTGGAATTGAGTTAACAGTAAGTCTAATGGTCTAAGCTAATTTCTAGATAGAAATATAGCGCTAAAAATCCTGAACTGACAAGTTGTTACTGTTTTTTTTCCAAATCATTGGGACAAGCCATTCTGTTTAGGGATGATGGCAAATTCAACTGCCTCTTAGAGTTGACTTTAGATGATCATTTTAGATTACATATTCTCCATGTGAATTATGGCTAGAAAAACGCTGTATAAAGAATGTCCCATTTGAATAAAAAATGTGCCAAATGTGCTAATGTTTCCAACCCCACTAAAAGAACTACTGTGATTGTAGTAATCACTGTAGAAATAGGGTGATGTACTGGTAGTTTAAAAGGTTGTGAGTTACTGTGGGATTGGCATGTATGTGCCTGGAAAACTCCCCCAAAAGAAGGCAGCAATGGAAGTGGCTATGTGTGAGCCAGTCCAATAAAAAACAATTAAATGAAAATCAGTCTTGCCTTGGATGAGAAGGATCCCAGATTTCACTCTTTATCAGTGTTTTTCATCCTTTGGTCCTCCAGATGTTTATGACTTCACCATCCAGAAGCCAAACCCAACATAGCTAATGGGCAGGGATTCTTGGAGCTTTAGGCTAAAACATCTTCAAGACCAAAGGTTGTGAACCACTGCTCTTTGTCCTTAATCCTCTAATACAAAGGTGGTCTGGATGTGGGGTGAGGGCCATCCCCCCACACACACACACATGCACCACAATAGACCAAAACATCACTTTTGCCATTATTGTAAATAATGATCTCTCACTTCTGGTTGTGGTTATTGAATGAAAACTTTTTATTGAGAGTGGTGCAAGCACACCTAAAATGAAATGTTTTGTGGTGGTTTGGCCATTTTTGTGCTGTTTTGGCAACAACAACAATGAAAAAAGAAACCAGCCATTGTGGTGGGGGGAGCTCATGGGTGTGTTTGGGGCTTCAGGGGGGGGGAGTTGCAAACAGGAGCCAGGGTGACATCTAAGACCTGGACTATGCTTTCCCCAAACCTGCTGTAGTGGCATGGGTAGTCATTAGCCCAAATCTATATGTTCACCAACTCTGCTTGGCAACAGAGTTTAAGGATATAAATCTTCATGGGCAAGAAAAAATAATGTTACAGTTTTTCTCCTTGCTATAAGAAAGTAATTGAAAACTACACAACGTTCCAAGATTATTTGCAGTTTCCTGCACAGAGACCAAGTTTCTGGTACAGTGGAGAAAACAACTTCCCTGCTACTGTCTTTTTGTGCAGAAATGTTATTTTCTGTGCAAACATTTAAAAAGCAGCTTTTGCTCAAGTAAAATGCCTTGCCACTATGTCTGTGGCAAGACATCATTCATTCTTCCTGTAAGTAACGTGTTTATTGATCTTGGCAAGGAAAACCTAGCAGAGCTGGAAGCATTAATAAACAGAAAGAGTGACTGGACACACCTTATGCACACAGCTTCAGGTGAAGGTCAGCAGCAGAGTTTGGGTGTAATGTATTACTTGTAACAAGATGTTTTGATGACTAGTTATTTTCCTGTAGCAATGAATTGGAACTTTTTTGACTGTAACAGACTGGGCAATAAGAAACTACTTTACAGTGTAATCTAACAAGGTTTCTGCCAGTTATTCATTACTGGAAGTGTAGTGACAGTCTGAGAGCAACTGGAAGGGGATGAGGAAAATTCATCTGGGTAGCTACACATGTGATCCTTCTTTTGGGATGTTGTGCTGGGAGGAAAGGGAAGAAGAAGATAACACTGAAAATATGCACTAAAGACTCAAACTAGTTGAATTTTTATGTTTTGAGTCTGAACTTTAAAAAGCCATTTGAAGTGCTGAATCCTATCCCCAGAAAAGGCTTGGTGCCTTGGATGGCCACTTTAAAGAAAAGATTAAAACTTGAGTGGATTTATTGCTCCACAGACATGGAAGCCACCAGCTACCACTGGTCAGAACTATGTAAGCCACATATTGGAGGAAGTATATGCAAAAAGGCAATAAAAAACTGGGTTGTACATACATTTTGCAGATATGAAAGCAGTCCAGTGAGGCAATCTATGCTCAAGAGCATGCTTCCATACGTGAAGGGGCTTAGAACCTAGAGAGCTCTGTTTCCTTGTTTCTCTGCCTGGCCCAATCTATTTGGCTTGGGGAAATGATTGTCTTGTTTAGGGATTGCTTTTAGGATAACCTACAGTTTTAAGTAAGATGTATTGTTGCCTGAATACACTGTCTGATTCTAATTGTACACTGTTTTCTTTTTCTCTTTTTAAGCCTTAATATTAATGGTTAATGTTAGTATGTGTTAATTAACTAAAATGAGATATTTTGATTGGCCCAATGATATTTGTATGGCTGTTTATTTAAATGCTGTGGATATTTCTTGTAATTGTTAGCAAATGGTATTGAAATGGTGCAATAGGTATTTTATTTTGCAACAGTTTCTGCTATTGTGAGCTGCTTGGAGCATGGTTTACATTAAAATATGGCATACAAATAAACTGATGATGTTGCTGCTGAAATGCCCTGGCTATATTAGGATAAATAAACTTGGGGAGGGGGAATTATATGAGAAATACATTGATTGGTTTTATACGGCAAAATTAGGAACCATAAGTTTCACACTTTTATATGGGCTCAGTTCAGTTGTAACACCAAAACCTGCTGTCGGCATAAGGTTTACGCTCACGTACTTTCTGGTTTATGCTTGCTCCCTAAACCTGAATTGCCTGGAACAATGCTTAGCTGGTTTGCAGTCTTGAACTAGAGGGCAACAGTAAACCATAGCTTGTTGTACATACAGGAGAAAAATATGATTTGCACTACAGAGAAAATAACTCACTGAACTGACATGTGTAAGGAGAGATGGGGTAAGATGAGAACATATGAGCCCCAAGCTCATTCTTGCAGTGATAAATTATGCTTGAAGGTTGAACCATACCTTGCATTCTTTTGGCATCACATCTTTATTCTTAACTTTTAAGGAAATACTTTTCTAGCTCTTATGGTTGCAGAGGGAAGTTTTAAGCAACAATGCAATGAGTGGTAAAGTCTCAGAAATTGGAAAGAAATTTTAATAAAATAATAACCCTCTTATAATTATTTCTCACTATATATCAAGTATACGATTTTCACATTTGGAGATAGTTTTAGCTCTATACTGGAAGGACAATTTGTCCACCAGTGATATATCTCAGCATCATCATATCATGACAAATTAACTATAGTCCTCCGACTCATTAGATATATTTAAAGTAGCCCTCATTGTTGACCATGATTCCTGCTCCAGAGACATGTGGAAATCTTGTCAGTTTTCTACTCTTTTCCTACCACCATGAGAACTAGAAATGTGAATGGAAAGTTGAAATTCTGTATGTTTTATGCTACATCAGTTGATTTAAAAAGCCCTTGAAAATATGATCCAGGAGAAAAGTTTGAAAAGTCACAATACTATGCCATCATAATAATAATTCAGCTATTTTTAGAGTTGATTAAAAATCTAGTATTGATTGAAAATTTAATTTGCAACTTTGAACAAGGATAACATTCTGCAACAACAAAAATAAGTTTATCATTTGAATAAATACATTATTTTTCTTTTCTTTTATATATATATATTATATTATATATATATATTACAAACCCCATAGCAGTATGGGAAATAGAGATCCTTCTACAAAAAGAAGATGTTAAGTCAGTGTACAAAATAAAGCTTTAGAGTTTCAAAATAATACCTGGGCAAGAGAGAGATATATACCAGTTTGAGGTGCTTATTGTTCCTTGACTTGGAAGGCCTAGGTTAAACTATTCATTAGGAACAAATACTATCAGATGGAAGATTATGCTTCTTCTCTTTTCCGGATATTGCACATATGAATTCTTGTTTTGTCAGGAGGGATTCAGTAGATCCAACAGAAAAGAAGCAATTGTCACATAGACAGAAATAGTTAAAGGTGATGCTATGATTCTGCCAATAGCTGAGCTTTTGAGTTGATGACGGAATGCAAGATCTGGATGAGGCTGCTGGTCCGGCTGGTTTGAAAACCAAATGGATGGGTTAACTGGCATATAACTACTTGTTATCCTGAAGTGGGAAGGCATGCTTGTTGTGCTAGAAGAAAAGAAAAGAGCAAAATTACAAAATGCTTTCATAGAATCATACAGTTGGAAGAGACTACAAGGGATATCCAGTTCAACCCTCACCATGCAGGAACACACAAGCAAAGCACACCAGACAGATGGTTATCCAGCCTCTCTTTAAAAAACCTCCAAAGAAGGAGACTCCACCACACTCCGAGGTTGTGCATTCCACTGCTGAACAGCTCTTACTGTCAGAATGTTCTTCCTAATGTTTAAGTGAAATCTCTTTTCCTCTAGTTTGAATCCATTGCTCTGTGTCCTAGTCTCTGGAGCAGCTGAAAATAAGCTTGCTCCATTCTCAATATGATATCTCTTCAAATATTTAAACATGGCTATCAGGTACCCTCTTAACCTCTTTTCCAGGCTGAACATGCCCAGTTCCCTAAGCCGCTTCTCATAGGGCATGGCTTCCAGACCTTTAACCATTTTGATCACCCTCCTCTGGACATGATCCAGCTTGTCAACATCCTTCTTGAATTGTGGTGCCCAGAACTGGACACCGTATTCAAAGTGAATACTGTCCAAAGCAGAATAAAGTGGCAGTATTACTTCCTTTGAACTAGACATTATACTCCTATTGATGCAGTCTAGAATTGCATTGGCTTTTCTGGCTGCTGCATCACACTGTTGACTCATGTTCAGCTTGTGGTCCACTAAGGCTCCTAGATACCTTTCACACGAACTGCTATCAAGCCAAGTGTCACCCATCCTATATCTGTGCATTTCATTTTTTCTGCCTAAGTGTAGTCGTCTATATTTCTCTCTGCTGAAATTCATTTTGTTAGTTTTGGCCCAGCTTTCTAATCTGTTAAGGTCACTTTGAATGTCCTCTGGGGTATTACCTATCCCTTCTAATTTGGTGTTATCTGCAAATTTGATAAGCATGCCCTCTATTTCATCAACCAAGTCATTGATAAAGATGTTGAATAGCACTGGGGCCAGGACAGAACTCTGTGACACCCCACTAGTCACTTCTCTCCAGGATGAAGAGGAGCCATTGATGAACACCCTTTGGGGTTGGTCGGTCAACCAATTCAGATTGTCATATTCCCATATTCTTTGTTGGTGAACTGGAGAACACAAAGTAGAGTCTCACCACCATTTTGAATGGAAGTAATCAGAGACCAGCTATTCTTCACAGTGATTATGGAATAAAATGGTCTAATGCAAGGAACCTTATGTAGTAATACTGAAATAAATGAACACACCTACTAAAATGGTACC
Organism: Gambelia wislizenii; assembly: GCA_030847615.1. NCBI lineage: Eukaryota > Metazoa > Chordata > Lepidosauria > Squamata > Crotaphytidae > Gambelia > Gambelia wislizenii. Next base: position 93,892,990 of record JAUMIR010000004.1, read on the forward strand.
TTACTTGTAATTTTATAGACAATGGCCTGAATCCTACCGGTTAGTCAAAACTAGAGTAGACATACTAAAACCAATTTTGAAGGGTAAATCAATAAATGGGCAATTCCAATTGGGACAAACAATAGGATTCAGACCAGTAGTTACTAAGCAGAAACAGATCGCATGAATGTTCAACAAAGAATTGGCATTCTCAGAAAAATGTCATTTGATTTGCTGCCTCTATTTTCTCCCCTATCACTTCTCACCCAGCCCTCCTACTCTTCCCTTGTCCCTAAAATCTAGCCTTTCTATTTTAGAAGTATACAACAATTCTGTTTTACTGTTATATATAGTTACAGACTTCCATATTTTGTTAAGAATAAGGTAAAATATGAGGTGCACTGGATAAAAATGTAAATATAAATGATTAATAGACTATAATTAGTAAACCAAAACATTAGTAAACCAAAGTGGCACAGTGGTTAAATGCTGGTGGCACAGTGGTTAAATGCTGGAACTGCAGCCAGAATGTTGTGAGTTCAATCCCAGAGGACTCCAAGGTTGACTCAGCCTTCCATCCTTCCATAGGTTGGCATGTTGGGGCAATTAGCCAACACATTGTAAACCACTTAGGGCAGTAGTTCTCAACCTGTGGGTCCCCAGATGTTGTTGGACTACAGTTTCCAGGAGCCCTCTGAGGTCTCACCTTGACAGCTAGGTGGTCCTCCCAGTCATTAGTGAGGCTGTAGAACTGAACTCACAGCCTCACTAACAACTGGGAGGAGCACCTGGCTGTCAAGGTGAGACCTCAGAGGATTCCTGGGAACTGTAGTCCAACAACATCTGGGGACCCACAGGTTGAGAATCACTGGCTTAGGGAGTGCTTTGCACTGATAAGTGGTATAAAAATATAAATGCTATTGCTATAAAACATGTCAACAAATAACAAGACTTTCTTGAGGAATACCTCTTGTAATTGTATTAAGAAAGTACGGGTGAACTACAATAAGGATTCCCAGTTCTGTGTAAACATTCCATATAATAAGCCTGATCTGAATTTGGGGTTTCATTCATACAGGGTTTTTTTTCTGGGGTGGGGGGAGGTATGTGTTGCCTGTAGGATTTCTTAATCTCAGTTATCTCTGTCATGCGTTTCGCATGTGAAATTAACGTATGCCCCAGATTCTCCAAACCTAAGTGACATGACGCACAACTCTCTATTTTTATGAAAATCCATATTTTATTTCTTTTTTGGCATGTGCCAACAGTGCTATATCTGTTTTAAACATAGCAAAAAATGCTATGTCACAACTGTGACTAAAATTCAATTTAGTCACAACTAAAATTCAGTTTAGTCACAACTGTGACTAAAATTCAAAGTAAACAATCTCAGATTTGGTCAGATCTAAAAAACATCTGTTCTTCCTCATTACTCCATTTGTTTTTTGGAATTGAAAAAACTCAACAAAAGCATTTGATCTTGGAAAGCTCTTAAGCAACACATAGCTAACTTTCCTACTGTTACAATGCCCTGTTTTAGTTGGAGAGACGGAATGAAACCCAGAAGAAGCCATAGCACAGCTGTGGATTCCTGCCATGGCAGAAGGTTGGATTGATGACCCTTGAGATCCCTTCCAATGCTACAACTCTAGAATTCTATAGGTCCACATGATGGGATCATCAGATTCAAATCCCAGCTTCCCCATAAAGTTCAGTTACTATGAGCCAATTACAGCCTCTCACCTTAACCTACTCCACAGGATTGTTGTTAGGATAAAAGTGGGATAGGGGAAAAATAATGTATAACATCTTCACTAGCATTTAAAACAGCATTAAAGACCAACCTCTTCCAGCAGGCTATCCAGATGGTTTTTAAATTATGAGTTCTTAAACTGTGAATGGATTATTTTTCATATGTATGATTTTTAACTGATGTTATGCTCTTTTAACTGATTGCGTGTTTTTAATTTGTGCCTGTGTTTTTAACTGTGTTGTGTGTTTATTTGTTGCTTTATTTGAATCTGTTGTTTCCCCATCTCAATCTATAAGGGGAGGCAGGTAAGAAATAACCACCACAACCACCAGCACCAACACTCTCACTTGTAGGGGGAAAATGGAATGAAATCAGTTAAAATACATATTGTTGGGGGGGAGTGGTTGCTGTCATATAGAAAGTGATACATTCCCAACAGCCATTTAGTATGTCTCATTCAGGCAGTAATCTCATACACATTCACCTAGGAGTATGTACCAATGAGATCATTAGGGCTTACTTCAGAGTAGATAGGTGTATAACTGCATTGTTAATTTAAGTGAAATTTTGCTATGTAGAGGCAGAGTCTACTCTCCTCCCAATATACACATATGCAAACACACACACACACACACATACACACACCTCTTTTGCTCCATCTCTCTTACACGGACACCGTTCTCCTCATTCTCTCACATACAGGTATTATGCCCTCAAAAGGTTCACAGATAAAACACACATGCGAGTTAAAGCAACTTAGAGAGGCTGAGGAAAGAAGAAAACCCCAAACAATAAATACAGCTATGTGTGAATGTGAGCTCCCACTTTTTGTGGTTTTTAGGTTCCTTTCTTATGAGGTTTGCATGTGTAATTAAGCCATCAGATGAAAAAAACTAGTCTGGTGAAGGGTTAAGAGTGTTAGACAGGGACTTGGGATATCTCAGCTCAAATTCCAGTGAGCCATAAAATTCTCTGGATTGCCTTTGGCCAGTCACTCACTTTCCATCTGGCCCATTCACAGGGTTGTTGTGAGGATACAGTGGACAGCAGAACAATTGTATAAACATTGAGCCCACTCATTGTGTACAGTACTGTACTACATATTCTGGAATATTTTGACAAACATAATGAAACTAGCTTTGATCTTTTTGGACACACTAAAAATGCATTTGACAAAATCAATTGGGCATTTATGTTTGAGATTTTGAAAAGGGTGAATTTTGGGGGAAAATTTATCACATGGATTAAATTGATATGCGACAAATCAAAACACCCAGATTTTGATAAATGGTGAATTGACAGAAGAACCCTGTTTGATTCAAAGAGGAACAAGACAGAGTTGTCCTTTGTTACCTCTGCCTTTTTGTTGTTGTTAACACTGGAAGTACTTAATAGAAAACACAAGAGAGAAAAAACCATGATGCGAGCTGTTAAAATTAAAGAACAGAGTTTTAAACTGAGAGCATTTACTGATATCTCAGTGGTCTTTTTAGAAGACCTGTTGGGAAGTATTAGAAATTTGACTGAGGCTTTGAAGGAGTATGGAGATCTAGCTGGTTTTAGAGTTAATAAAGATAAGACAGTTATGTTAACTAAGAACCTGACACAAGAAGAAACAGATCTTTTGAGAAAGTCTGGATTTAGAATTGAGTAAAGGGTTAAATATTTGAGAGTGACTACTATAAAAATGAACTCCAAACTTTTTCAAATTATGCAACAATCCCATTGCTGGAATTAAATTAAAAGTGATTTACAGAAGTGGCGTAATCTAACAATATCACTTTTACATAGGATATCAGCGATAAAAATGAATGTTTTACCTAGAATACGATTTCTATTTCAAACAATACTGATTTTGTCTAATGATGTTCCTTTTAAACAATGGCAGAAAGATATCTCATCATTTATGTGGCAAGGCATGAAACCAAGAGTTAGATTTAAAATCTTACAAGATGCAAAAGAAAGAAGTGGTTTAAGCGGCTGGATTTGAAAATTTATTTTCATACCTGCTGTTTAGCCTGTTTGAAAGAATGGGTAACATTGACAAACAGCTGATTGTTACAATTAGAGGGGTTTAAGATTTGGATGGTATGGCTTTCTCTGTTCAATAATCACTATGTAAGATGATCTCTGTTAAGAATTCGGACATGATATAAACTCAGATTTTATCCTCGATTGCTTTTAGGAACTCTTCACATGATGCTTTTTATAAAAGAGAGATGATATTAAAGGATAGATGGGTAACCTCTTGAGAGCTATTAGTATTGCAAAATGATCAATACAGAATAAAAACAATAGAAGACTTAAAAGCAGAAGAGAAGGATATTGACAAATTGGAGCGTGTCCAGAGAAGGGCAACTAAAATGGTGAAAGGTCTGGAAACGATGCCTTATGAGGAGAGACTTAGGGAGCTGGGTATGTTTAGCCTGGAAAAAAGACGGTTAAGAGGCGATATGATAGCCCTGTTTAAGTATTTGAGGGGATGTCACACTGAGGATGGAGCAGGCTTGTTTTCTGCTGCTCCAGAGACTGGAACACGGAGCAATGGGTGCAAGCTCCAGGAACAGAGATTCCACCTCAACATGAGGAGGAACTTTTTGACAGTCAGAGCCGTTCGGCAGTGGAACACACTCCCTCGGAGCATGGTGGGGTCTCCTTCCTTGGAGGTCTTTAAACAGAGGCTGGATGGCCATCTGTCGGGGATGCTTTAATCAAGATTTCCTGCGTGGCAGGGGGGTTGGACTGATGGCCCTCGTGGTCTCTTCCAACTCTGCAATTCTATGATTCTATGAGAGATTTAAGACAGATAAGAGATTAGAAGGAACTGAAATAACTAAAACAGATTTTCAAGTACAGCTGTGTTCAGAGGAGGACCATTTAATAGCTAAGATATATAAAATGTTGCTAAGAACAGAAATGGAAGAACAGGTCAAAGACTGTAATTTTTAAATGGGCTCAAAATATTGGTCATGAGCTGTAGCTAGAGCAATGGGAAAATGTGGACTATAGGGCTAAAATTTTCATTGAGCTATGATCTTAAAGAAAATTTTTACAAGATGATGTGCAGATGGTATTTAACATCTGAGATACTTTCAAAACTGTATAAAGGTTCTAGTAATAAATGGTGAAAAATTGAAGATAAGACAGAAACTTTTTATCATATGTGGTAGTCTTGTGAAAATGCAAAAAAGTATTGGGTGTTAGATGATAGAAGACATTTTAAAAGTTAAAATTCAAATGAATCCTGAAATTTTTTTGCTGGGCATGATGGAGGAACATTTAGAAAAGAAACATGGAAGAATTGTTCAATACATGGTGACTGCTGCCAGACTCTTGTATACACATAAATGGAAGGATATTACAATTCCAATGCAAGAAAATTGACTGATGAAGTTATATGACCTTGCAAAATTGGATAAATCGACAAGTTTGATTCAAGGCAGATCACTGTCAAACTTCAAGAAAAAGTGGGAAGTAGCAATAGCTTATTTGAGACAATGTTAGGAGAATTTATCAGTGATAGGTTTTGAGGATTTGTAAAATTTCAAATGTAGTAGAGGTACATGGAAGATAACACAAAGGAAAAGTTAGATTGATGAACAACTATAACCAACAACTGGGAGGCAGGAAGTCAATTATATCTTTTTTGTAGTTGCAGGGCTTGACTAGATAGTGAAAATACTCCTCATAAAAAAAATAGAGAATACCAGCAGCGCCTGGAGATGAGGATGTGCGCAGGAGTGGGTTTGCCATCAAGTGCCTGGAAGCGGTAGCGACTGTGCACTTTATTTACTTCACTGTCAAAAAAGAAGCGAACCCAGCATTGTCTGGAGATGAGGAGGAAGGCGGCCACCACAAGGAAGAGGAAGAGAGAGCCACCAGCCCTTCACCCATCCCTGTGGGAATGGTGGCGGCCTCCAATTCTGTCTGCAAAGGGATGAGAGCAGCTGCTTGGCCAGCCTCTGGGAGAAGGAAGAGGAGGCCGGCTCTTTGCTACTCTGGTTTCATCTTGCCTTCCTGGGCTGGACTGGTCCTTCCCTCATGCCTGTCTGCCAAGCTTGATGTCAGCGGACTTTGGAGGCGCAGGATAGGCATGAGAGAAGAAGCAGCCCAGCTGGGGAAGGCAAGATGTAGCCGGAGCAGTGAAGAGCCTCCCCCCTCTTACTTCTTCGCAAACAACATCTGTCCAAGCAGCTTCTCCTGTCCCTTTGCAGCTGGAATCGGAGACATACTACCAGGATGGGGGAAGGGTGGGCGGCCCTCCTCCTCTTCCTTGCGGTGGCTGCCCTCCTTGTTGTCTTCAGGAGCTGCCAGGGTTCCTTTGCCTTCCTTGCCTCCTATCATGCAAAACAATAACATGGCTGCTATCTTGATTCACAGCCATGTGAACATCACACCGGAGAGCTTTTGACAAAACACTGTGGGAACAAAACAATTGCCTGTAATGCACAGATATGAGCCTTATTTCTTTTCGTCTAGACAAGTCTATAGTTTAGTCTAGTTACATTTGTTGTTTATATATTTTGTTATAATTTGCTGTGTTTTTTGTTATTATGTTTGTTTGTTTTTTGTAAAATGTTTTAACTTTTATATGTGTAAATAAAAAAGCTCACTGATGGAAGGGTGAGATATAAATCCAGTTAACAACAGCAACAGTAATAATAATAATGTGGAAATATAATTTGTGTGGTCTTATTAGAGGGCCAGTGTGCTGTAATGGTTTGCTCACTGGACTATGACTCTGGAGATCAGAGTTCGGATCCCTGCTCAGCCATGGAAACCTACTGGGTGACATTGGGCACGTCACACTCTCTCAGCCTGAGAAGGCAAAGGCAAACCCCTTCTGAGCAAATCTTGCCAAGAAAAACCTGTGATAGGTTCACTTTAGGGTGGCCATATGTCAGAAATGAATTGAAGGCACACAACAACAATGACAATCTTATACATCTGTACATGTGCGAATTACATGCACATCTCTACCCTCTTTTACCCCATTTTAAGATGATACATTTTCTATTTTGGGTTGGTGTGTAATGGTTACCCTAGTCCCTATCTTGCCACCTCTACCTTTGACCTTTCCATATTTGGAAGGGAGATCTGAAAAGAGACTCTTCATGTGTGTAGCTGAATGTGAAGGCACACAACAGCTATTAGACTTCTAAAAATATATTATTTATAATTTGCTTTTTTGTTAAATTGCTTTTAAAATCTGTCACCTGCCTCAGACACTTTGATAAAGATACAATACAGTACAAATATCTGAAAATGAATAAATAAAATATGCTTCATTTCACAATGTCATAGGTCAGCTCTTGTTGGGGATTATATTTTTAAAACATATAAACATATTCTCAATTATATTTGGAAGATGGCCATACAAAGACAGAACAAACAAAAAAACAAAATGGCCACAGCCTCCAGATCTCCCCAGGAGGTCCCATAGAGGCACAACAACTTGCTTTAATGCCAGCCACCCCAGAGTAGTGCTTTTTTATGGTTGTGTGTGAGGGGGCATCAAAGAAGCGGAACAGCAAAGGCAACTAAAAAACTTCTTCAAAAGAAAAAAGGCAGGCAACACATAAGAAATGAGACATGCAGGATGGATCAGAGTCAACTACAAGCTATCATATTGCCCCCCCCCCACCCTGCTGACAAAACATTAAACAGAACTAGAAAATGAACATACATTCAAGGTTGTGTGTGTGTGTGGGGGAGTTTCTCTGCTGGAAGGTATCCAGGCCTTCCATAAAGAGCGGGAAAAACAGGCCAAGAAGAGAAGTCACATTAGTCCACAAATTGGTGGAATATCATATAGCCCTGGTGTCCTCCACACAGTCCCTCAACCTGTGTTTTTAAATAATTATAATAATAATTATAATAACAACAACCCACACAGACAGAAATTTGGCATTTGATATACGTCTTGGGATGGGGTGAGATCATTCTGTTAGACAGCCACCCAAACTTCCCCCCTCTTTTTATTTTGGACTACAACTCCCAGAAAACCCTTGGGTTTTCTTCTTTTAAGATCTGCCCACTCACCCACATGCTGAAACTAATTTGTTACTTTGTCCTCAACTATCTCTCCCTTCTCAGATGCTCTATCAACTTATGCATGGAAGATGCTGTATGTTGAGAACATCAGGAAGGAGCCAGGCAGTTTCTACACATACAGGTTGACCTCTGTATCCACGGATTTGGTATCCATGGTTTCACTTATCCACATCAGAAAAAATATGTTCTCTCTAGACATTTCTAGCTCCTCCAGTGTGATTCTATGGTCAAATAGGGAATTGTAGGGAGGTATGAGTCTAGAAATAAAAATGTATTAAAAAATACCAGGGATCTAGCCCTTTTAAAAAGAAATAAAAATATCTTCATTACAATAATGATTTCCCCACATACTACAGGAATAAGGAAGGGAGAGGGTGATAGAGGATCTAATGATCTTTTTTATGGTGAGTCTAAGACATTCTTTCTTGTTTCGTTGACCTGATCTTTTCTTAAAGTCCCATACCTCAAAATATGGGATTTTGAGCACCTTTTCAGTCTACATCTGGGACAAGCTTTCCATGCTCAAATAAGGGACAACTGTTGTAATATTTGATACCCGAAAACCCTAGTTGCCTATTTACTTTCAAAACAAAAGTAATCATATTAAAAGGAAATAGAAACCTGAACAGATAACGGAACCAATTCCAACTATTAGTCTCTATTAGGTTTTTGTTCTGTTGTTTAAGGTTAGGAAATTAATTGTGTTCTTCACTCACAAGATGTCACCATAGTATATTTTTAGAGGTATCCATAAAACAAAATAATCATATAGCAGAATCATAATTCTTGGATTTATCAGTCTTCAAAGAGACTCCCCCAATGGTTATTTTACACTGGTCCCTAGGCTGCTTTATCTGCTTTTCAATACCACTAGTCATAAGGGAATAAATAGTCCTTCCCTGGCATTTAGCACCATTGCCCATTATAGGAAGAACGAAGCAAAGAGACTTCTGTCTGTACTCATATGATAATGCTAGACCAATGTGGGAAAGCACTTCACTTGTAGTTTAGAGCAGGCATGCCTCCTGTATTCAATCTGATGAGTGAACTTCATTTTCTACATTCTCTCTGTGTAGTAGAGGAGTGGCATACCTTCTTGCCCCCTATTATTTAGTTGCTGGTAGTACTGTGATACATGAAATGTGTGCCAATGTATATTTTACCCTATTTTTATGTTATGCAGAGCCTTGCCTAACAGCAGCAAATCACACTGGATCAACATTTTTGAAAATCCAGTAGTTTTGTTTAAGTTATCAAAGTTCTTCTTACATTTACCAGCTGTCACAACCACATGCTGAATGTAATATGTTACAATGTAATACGTTTCTTGTAATTACTGTCTCCCTTCACAGGGACGGGAGACCCCGCGAATGTGAAAAAAAACACGAATAATAATAGTCCTCCCCCCACCCACCTGCAACAATCCACCCCATCGCCACTCACTCCCATCCCCCCTTTCCAAAGTGGCGACGGGGGCTTATAAAGCCCCCATTGCCACTCACTCCCACCCCCACACCCTTTCAAAAGTGGTGATGGGGGCTTCAGAAGCCCCCGTCGCCACTCACTTCCCTAGCTGCCTTGGGAAGGGACTGGGATGGAGAGTGGGCGGGTGGGAGGTTTTCCACCCTGCCCCTTCCCAAGGCAGTGATGGGCTTCGTGAGAAACCCTTCGCTGCCTTGGGAAGGGACAGGGTGGAGAGCGGGGGCGGGGAGGCGGCTTTCCATGAATAATCAAAACCGCAAATGTGAAAGTTGCGAATGTGGAGGAAGGAATGACTGCCAAATAATGCTGTTGTTCTGGTCAAAGGGACAAAGCCTTGGTCATTCCTTTTCTCCACAACAAGAATAACAATTTTCAGCATAACATATCACAGTACAACCCACCCTTCCTCCTGCCACAAATTGGCCTCTATTTCCTTGCTTTTAAATCTTATTTTTCTAAAACCAAAATCTAAGCCACATGGGACACACATAGCTTTTTGGAAAAGCTACAAATGCTCCAGGAAGCTTCTTGGAAGCCTTATTTACGTAAGTTCCAGGAATGTTCTAGAATTAGAAACGTACATCAAGGGTTCGCTACCACACAGCTCTAGTATCTTCATCCCTATCCATTGGAAGGAAGTACTAAAAAAATGATAGTATTAGTTAAGTTTACTCACCCCTATGTCAGAGTTTCCTTCCCTCATCTCTACTCAGTTCTCTTGTCATCACAAATAATTTTTACACTTAAAGCTCAGGAAAGTTACTCTTTTTGGACTACAGCTTCCAGAACTGTGTACCCAGTTTCTCTACGTTGTACTATATGGCTGAACAGCATCTTATTTCCTATCAAAACCTTTAAAAATCACAATCTGTGATTAATGGTATAGGTACTTAAGCACTCTATTTTCAGTTGGTAGAAATTTTTCCTTTGTCATTGTTCCTTTCATCTACAATATGGATGAATATGGTTCTCTACCTACAGAGAGAGAGGGCGAGGGAGAGAGATCTGTACTGTATTGCACTTAAAATGAAAGGCAATTTGTTATGAAAACTTGCCTGCATGTATCATATCTCTTTCAAAGCCTTGGTGTTCACTGGTTTTTAAACAGTAATTGACTATGTTACTGATTTTAGCATAATTCTTAATCTTTACTTGAGTGATTGGTTCACAAACAGTCATAAAAATGGTATGTTTCCCTCCATAACTCATGAAACAAGGAATCTGCTTTATAGAGTCATAAAATGACTTTCTGATGCTTCTACCTCCCACCCCTACAGTAGGACAGACATGAAAGGTATGTGGGTTCATGTTAAATCTGTACTTACAGAAGAGAGTAATAGCACACACAAATCTTTCATCCATTTGTTTCTGTGACAATGCCCACTGAAACATATCCTTCATAGCAGGAATATACTCCAAATTATGTGTTATAGAATCATAGAATCATAGAGTTAGAAGAGACCACAAGGGGCATCCAGTCCACCCCCCTGCCATGTAGGAATGAACAATTAAAGCATTTCCAACAGATGGCCATCCAGCCTCTCCTTAAAAACTTCAAAAGGAGACTCCACCACACTCCGAGGCAATGCATTCCACTATAATTCTTCCTAGTTCTGCAGTAAGATTGAATTAGGTGTGCTTGCCTTCCTTAAGACTTTCAATTGAAGGGATTGTCTATACGAGACAAAAAACGAAAAATCACGTAGTGCCTTGCAGTAATGGTATTTCACAGCAACTGCGACATGTCTTAATGGTGTTTTTGCCCCCATAAGCTTTGCATGCAAGTGATTTACTCATGTTTATATTTACCTCAATATGCTGTTGCCAAACTTCTAAAAAATGATGTCCAAGGTGCAAAAGAGTGGTTTTTCAATTTAACAGAAAAGCAAAACCCCCACCACTGTTTTCTCACCTTAGCACTCTCTTGCTAAGGCAAAACTCCAACATGGTGGCAGCAGGCCCCGCCCCCTGTGCTCACCCACCCAATCAGCTTTGTGCTTCCTCTCCTATGGGAAAGCAATTCATATCAAACTGCCTGTCCCAATGAGCAGGAATGCACATTGCCCTTGCTTTTTTAAAAAAAACTTTGGGGAAAGCTGCAAAAGCTTTTCCTGCAGAGTTTTTGATGTTTTGGGACCCCTCCTTCTCAATTCGGTGAAATGATACGGGATCCCATTAAGGCAGGTACGACTATTCTCACATTCTGTGAAGAGTATTTTTGCTGTTTAGATAACCCTGAAGTCTTAAAATCATTAGTACAAATATTTTGTGCCCAGAATTTTAAAATCCATGGGCCTAAGATATGAAACTGCAATAGGGCAGGGAGGATTCTGATTATGTGCTTGAGGTCTGGGATATGTCAATGCAAATGACAAATTGAGAAGCTAAGGAACATAGCAAGAAATCAGAAGTTAAGTGGTGCATGGGACTCCCTCATCTGAAGCTCCACTATAATCCTATGCAGGCTGCAAAACATTTTTCAACAAGTGAAAACTGCAGTCTTCAGGACATTGAGCAATGTACCTCCTCGAGAAAGTATTTCCCTCATCTTCCATTCTGCTTAGTTCATAGGCCTGCAAATTTCTGGCCCCTTTACTTGTGCATTCAAAGTTATCTCTCTGGGCATGTCTAGATGTGATGGTTTACTGCAAGTGGGTACACACTTTTTGCCCATTCACAGTGAAGTTGATTGGTTTTCACCATTTCTGCCCCTATTCACATCCATTTGCATTCATTCGATTGAGTGGGCACACATGCTCATAAAGGGTAATTGAGCAAAAATGCACAGCGATGTGAATTCAGACAGCCACACGTCCGAAAATGAGCATCTACATGCATTGTCCAGGAAGCTTTGGGGAAAACTGAGAATCATTTTACTGCATAGTTTGTGGAATTTTTAGCCAACTGCCATTCGAATACTGTGAATCGCCTTAAGATCTCGTTTGGATAGATCATATTCTCTGCAAATACTATGAGAAATATTTTCATTGGTAGACTGGCCCTCTGCCTTAACCACTCTAGGCTCAGCTATTAAGGCAGACAACTTAATTTTCTCCTTGTCCAGTCTCTAACCTTTCCAACCTTGTCTTAAATGTACACAAGGCCTCACCAACATTTTTTTTTTTTTTTGCTAGCACAATAATCAGCCATCTTAATGTGGACAATGGCCAGGCCTGTCTTCATCTACTGCTGAAGACTTTGACATTTGCTTTTATCATGAAAATAATCATTCTTTAAAGCAATGTTTTTTTCCTATCTCAGTTACATTGTGAGGTTGCAGAAATATCTCTGGAAAATGTCATATATTTGAAATATGGTATCCACTGAGAATAAGAACAAGAAATAGGTTAATTCTCAGACAACTGCAGAGGGGTGAAAGCCTTGTAAAATCCAATAACCTTTGAAGCACACCCTCAGAGTGATTACTCCATCCCCAATCTAATGATTTAAAGATGTGAGCATGTTTTCTGATTTGGGAACAACAAGAATTTCATCCTTATTAAAACCAGCCTGTCAGGAAACAATACATCATTGCCTTTAAAAAAAAACTTTAAAATTACTATAACTGTTCAAGCTTATGCAGCTGAAAAATGGCATGAATTCTCATGAAGTGTTTGTGTGGTCCTTGGGCAGAAGATGACAATATTAACTCTTCTTTTTGCCCATCTCTCTGCTACCTCAGAAATGCTTTGATGCTTTTGCAATATTTTGGGAACATCCCTTAATAATTCTATACCATAACCTACCACCACAGTTGACACACCCTCCCCTTTAGGAATCCATCCCCTTTTTCATCTTAAACCCTGTGCAGAGACAAGACTTTCTATATGTCATTTATTTTGCCAGCCCTTCACAGACACCAAAGGAAGAATGAATGGCAGAACAGACACGCAGACCTTGGGTGGTAATGTTGTCTCATAAATGTCTCCTTGCTAATGCCAGGGGAAGGAAGGCAATGGCAAACCTTCTCTGAACAAACATCTGAATAAGTGTTCAAACCCCTGCATGGACATGAAAAGACATTGGGTGACCTTGGACAAGTCACACTCTCTCAGTCTCAGAGGAAGGCAATGGCAAACCTCTTCTGACCAAATCTTGCCAAGAAAACCCTGTGATAAGATCACTAGAAGTCAGAAATGACTTGAAGGCACACAACAACAACAACAACAAAATCTTGTCAAGAAAACCCTAGGATACAGTTGCTGTAAATCAGAATTGACTTGAAGGCCAACTACTACTACAACAACAAAGGTGGGAGGATCAAAGTTCCATGGGTCAGGCATGGCCTGGGTATTTGAATGGGAGTGGTTTTTAAAAGATCACACATAGAGACACAGCTTGAAATGTTGCAACCTATTTTTCCAGTCCAGACCTAGAAGTCTGGAACAAGCTTCAATGCTGTGATCATTTCTATCAATTGCTTTCTCTCTCTTCCCAAGCAGTCTTGCTCCTGCCCCATAACCAAGGCTGGACTGAGGTGATTGGGGCCATGGAGCAATTAAATAAATAGAAATTAAATAGATAGATGGGTGGGTAAATAGATAATGTGCAAAGTGAAATAGCCAGAAGTAGAACAATCTTCATGTGTGAGCCCATTTTAAACTCTGTAACATCAGTGAAACCAACCAGCTGATCCCATTCATTTTTTACTTAGTTACTCACATGACAACAAAACCAAGCAACACCTTTCCCCCATGAGAAATTGATTTTTAAGTAGTGAGGGGACTGGAAGAATGGTTACAACTGAACAATTAGTGATGCACCCTAGGCTAGGAATACTGCAAAGCAGAACTAGTGACAGGAGAGAGCTTGATTCACTACTATACAGGAAGAAGAGAGCAAATGACAAATCCTTTGATGCCAACAGGAAATAAGATGGCAAGTTTTGGAATTGGTAAGGCAGGCTGGTCAGCCAAGTAGCTAGGGTGAATAGATAGAAAAGAAAAGAAAAGAAAAGAGGGAAAAAAGAAAAAGAAAAGAAAAAGAGAACAGGACTCTTGGACCTTAAAAGATTGTATAGAAGAGGGACTGTCAGCGGGTTTAGCTTGGCAAGCTGCTACAGTCTCCTCTCCTACCTCATACCCTCCAACTGCCCCAAGTTTGGCAGGCTTTTATGAATTGTCTCTGATGGGCTTTTAATGCCATGCTGTTTCATTGATTGTTTAAATATTTTGTATAACAATTGTCTATTTTTAACTGATGTGTTTGTACGGTTTTAATGTTTACTCATTTTAATAATCTGTAAACTGCCTTAGTCCCCTTATTGGAAACCCATTACTGGAAAGAATAATAATAATAATAAGGAGTTGGAGGAGGAGGAGGGAGGGAGGGTAAAATTATGCACACTCATGAGTGAAGGGAGCCTTGTAGATAAGTTGTTTGTCCTGGGTCTGACTTCATAGCTACACGATCTCAAATTCCTAGCCTCTCTCTTTCTAGCTCAAGTTCCAATATAGTTCTTGACATTCCCCCCCCCATGGGGCAACAACAGTGGCACAAGAAACTAGTTGGCCCAATCCATGTGTTGGAAGTTAAACTGGCAGGTGATATGTTTACGATCATCCTCACAACACAAATAATCCAGTTTGAAACTAGATTATTTGCCATGGCTCCTCCCTATGGAATTGTGAGATTTGTAGTTTGGTGAGGCACCAGCACTTTTTGGCAGAGAAGGCTAAAGACTTTGTAAAAGTACACATCCCAGGATTCAATAGGAAGGAGCCATGGCAAATAATCCAGTTTCAAACTGGATTATTTGTGCAGTGTGGATTAGGTCATAGTCAGGCTACCTCATCATATGTTTCATGTGTGAAACATATATGGTAAGTTTCAAGAAGTAGTCTGGAAAATGGCTGTCACTCTATAGAATTGATTGCAAGTTGTTGAGCTTGATTTTTTTTAAAAAACTGAACCCCTTTTAGCTTTATGGTTCTTAACTTTTACAACAACTTCTTTCATCACAGCCTCTCCTGAGGTATGAGCTGATACTTGTGAAACAAACAAAGAATTCACTTACACTTAACTACAAACCTAAATGGGATGCAGAACAATCTTACAATAGCAAGTTCAAGGAGAGAACATATCTCACTGTTTAATCATTATAATAGCCAAAAACAGAAATGTGTAGATAGTTCTGCATTAAACAGCCTCTTAAATCAAGTTTTGTGACCCATGTATATTTTGTACATTAGTCTTCCTTGAAATGGATTTCTTTCTTTCTTTGTGTATTTGATAGAAAGTAGACTAACCTTCCCCAGAAGTTGCCTACATGCACCAAGTAGGTGCTAATTCATAAAAAGTCATAGGAGATTGTCAAACAGGGACAAAAAAAGTGTCCCCATTTCGCAATATTCTCTCCTGCCCGTCCCCGTCCTGGCACAATAACCCCATGTTTCAGACCTACCTTTTCATGCAACTGTCCCCTCCCCTTGGTGGCTCAGGAGTGAATGGAGCTTGAACAGAGCCCCATTCACTTCCTGGTTTGAGTTCATAGCCATTCTCGCGAGAGAACGGGCACACAGGAAATTCAAAAATAAAAAGCAAAAGAAATTTCAAAAAGTGACACCAAGCACAAAAACACAGTTAAAAAAATACAAGTAACCCAGAGAAGGTACAAAAAAGTGTGTCACCTACCTCCTTGTCCTGATTGCACCCAGAAGTGTTTGGCACAGACCTCCCAGTGATGCTGACATTGCGCCAGCATAATGGGGCACCATGTCATTTGCCCGTCATTCCATGACAGAAACGGAATGGGCGATCTATTCACGGATTAGGCCATGAATAAAAAGGAGCACAGCCAGCACGGAACCAGCATGGGAGACATAATGGGATGGGGACAACATCCTCTAAAATTAAAGCCCTTTTGTGATCTCCTGTTGTCCTTGTCACGCCATATTTAGGGCATCTGAAAATGTCCATAGTCTGAAGTTTCAGACCATGTCTCCAGGAACATTTGGCAGGCGAAAGCTGTGGATGTGGAAACATAAATGGAGTGACTCCTATTTATAAATTAAAAGCTCCCATTACAACATCTGCTATAAAGTTGTCTCCTGGAGCCCAAATGTATTGATAAACATGTGCGCAGATCATATGAAGAGGCTACCCCTTCCTTTGAGGCACCCAATGGATATGTGGTTAACTGCAGCTTGTTTTTGCTATAGAAAGTGTATGCAAAGCTTCTTCTTCCCAGCATTTCTGCAGGCCAACAAAAACAGCTCACAGAAGAACATTGGGAGATGGTGACTTCATGGCCACAGCATATGCTCCTACTGTCCCAATTTGGCAGGGACAGCCCTGTCCTCTGTCATCCCACCTTTTCAGTGGCTTTTTATGCCCCTGTTTCTCTCTCCTTCTCCCCCTTTCCACTTTGTCCTCAGCTTCCTTCCATTGGGATAAACTGAGAAAAAAGTGCAAAAATAGTTTGTATTCAGTTAACTCAGCCAGAGTGAGAGAAGCAGAGGGTACAGAATCTTGGCCTTTCCACTAGGCTCAGGCAAAAGTAAAGTGCTGCAGCCTCTCCTAGTTTGTAACCATTAATAACCATTGTCATTGACCAGACTTGGATGTTGCTTGGCCACATACATATCAATTATCATCTGTTGAATGTTGAAGGATACACATTACCTACATTTCTGTCTGTCTCTATATTTTCTTATTCTTTATTTGCAGACTTTGGGTTGCATACAAGAAGAATATACCCACTGAAATCAATGAGACTTTGGTAGTCATGATTAAATTTAAAACAATTGTTTTTGATGAGTTTGTTCTAAGGTTGAGTAAATCTGGATCCAGTCCTTTGTAAACTGGAGACATACAGAAGAAAACTGCCCTCAAGCCCACATCCTACTAGAAGCTTGGACTACTGCTACATGAAGCTACAATCTGAGCACACTCTATGATGCGCCATAGACATACATGTATACAAAGAACTCTCCCAAGTTATGAAGTTCATGGCCTATTATAGTATGAGTGGCCAACAGTCCCTGCAGCCCACTGGCTGTGCAACACCCATTCTTAAGTTAAAGGGTCAACATGAAGAGACCCCCACATGACTGATCATATACAAGTCAATTTCTCTCAGCACAAACTACTGCATGGGATTGTTTGTTTTATTTCTTAAACACTTCATAAAATGAGCTACCTAGGGATGATACATAAATAAATTCAAACATTCAAGTATTTGTTTTGTTACATCCCATCATTCCTCCAGTGAGCTTGAGGCAGCCTCCACAGCTTTATTCCTCTCCACTTTATCCTCACAATCAACTTTGAAGCACATGGGAGGAGGGTGAAAGGAAGAGACTGGTCCAAGGTCACCCACTGAGATTCATGGACCAATAAATACATGACAATAAATCTTAATCCAAGCCAGCATAAAAAAACAACAACAAACCAATGTACAAAGAACAAGAATACAAATATAATACAAAATTATAATTAAAGTATAATACAACACACCAGAGAATAAAAAAAAAAAACACACCAGCAAGTTGAGGAGCTAAACCCACTGTTTACTCTCACAGAAATTAAAACAAGCTCTTAAAAGGCCTGGGAGAGTAAGAAGTTTAAACAAAAGAATAACAATGAGGGTATGAGGTGAGTCCTCGAGGTGAAAAGATTTTCCCTTTTTTAGCCACCCTCTGAAAATCAACTTCAGGGACTCAGTGTGGAGGGACTCCACAACTTACCTTATCCATTTGATTGTTTATTCAAATATTTCTATATCATCTCTCTATCCCAAGGCAATATACAAGTTTAAAACAAAAACACTCAAATTACAGAGAACAAACTGAAGATTCATGTAAAACATGCAGGGAATGGAATGACCCAATACAAATGATGAGTTTTAAAATCAATCAAAATCCAGCCTATATAAAATAATTGGTTTTCTTTAACTGATCTTGGTAGTTAATGTTCATAACTGGGAAGATCATGCACAGAGTTCAACCAAAGCACTAGAGATGGAGAAAAATTTGCTGACTGCACTAAATGTGACCCACTGATGCAAAGCAATAGTAAAGATGGACGACTACTAGTGGAGGTGCTATTACTTTCTCAATATGGACATTAACTATCAGAAACAGAGTTGTCTCCATTTGCAATAATATTCACTTAAGCTCTTTGGATCTCAGGGCACAACCCGCCCCTATTTTACAAAGAGATTTAACAGCTTCTAGTCATCCATCTATCTTCATGTCCTACTGTTGACATTCTAAGCCCCAGAGGCTTCTTAGAGTAGCTCATAGCTAATTAAAATATGAGTCTGTGCAATAAACCATCCCATATAAAATATACATTCAAAAGCAATAACACTAATAAAATGGCCAGTATTGGTCTGTGTAGTCCCCCCACCCCACCCCTGACAGCTATCCACCCCTGAACTATAAATACAGTCAAGAATGAATCAGTGCACAACTCAGCAATCTCTCAGCACATGAAACACCCTCCTAAACAGAAATATCACAATCAATGTTGAAAATTCAAAAATGAGCAAGCCAGGTGATCCTTACTGGGCAAAGAGTTACCATTCCAGAGAGCCTCTAGAACCATTATCTGTTGAATCTGAGACAGCAGGTGCAGCATAACACATATTCATAAGCATGTTGGGAACATGGAGAAGCAGACACATGAAATGTATTAAAAGGCTTCAAAAGCAGACTCAAATAGCATGTATAGTAGTAATCTCATATTGACTTTATTGAGGGAAATAACATGGTTTCCTGCTTTTATGTGCCTTCAAGTCAAGTTTGACTTATGGCAACCCTAGCCTAGCATTTTCTGCACAAGATTTATTCAGACATTTATTCAGAGAAGGTTTGCAACTGCCTTCCTCTTAGGCTGTGAGAGAGTATGACTTGCCCAAGTTCACCCAATGGCTGAGTGGAGATCTGAATCCTGGTCTTTCCAGAGTCCTAGTCCAACACTCAAACCACACTGACTCTCCCATAACATGACACTTTTCATGTATTTAAGTAGTTTTGCTCAATGTAAGAGCCCTGCTAGATCAGACCAAAGGGCCATCTAGTCGAGCATTCCGCCCTGAAGTGTGGCCAGCCAGATGCCCATGGGAAACCCACAAACAGAACATAAGGGCAATAGCACTCTCACATTCATTTGTCCCAGCAATTGCTTTTGATGCTGGTGGCAATATATAACCATCACGGCTACAGGACCATTAATACCCTTGGTCCTCTGAAATTGTCTCTCCCCTTTTAAAGCTGTCCAAGCTGGCAATCCTGGCTACATCTTGCAGCAGTGATTTCCATAGCTGAATGATGTGCTCTGTGAAGAAATAATTCTTCTTATCTGTCCTGATTATCCCACCATTTATCTTCACTGCATTTGAGTATTATGAGAAACAAAGGGTGTCTCTCTGTCTACTTCCTCACACCATGCAGTTAGACATGTCAATACTGTGCCCACTTGGTTGCCTTTTTACAAGTTAAGTAGCCCCAAATGTTATAAATGTTCCTCATTATACAGCTACTCCAGTCGCTGCTTATTTTGGTCTCTTTTTTCTGAAACTTTCCTATTTACATGTTTTTCTTTTTTAGGTGCAGCAACTAAAACTGTATCCAGCAGTCTAAGGAGATTTTCACATGGGGCCAAAATGTCCCGTTACTGCCCCGCTACCTCCTCTCCCGTTCCTGCCACGGAATAACATAAATCTTTCGCACACTCACCTTAATTCCGCAGCAGGAACGGGCTCCCCCTCCCCTTGCTGGCTGGCCGTAAATGGAGCCGTCGTAAGGCTGCTTTTACGACCGGCCATCTGAAATGTTATCACGTAATCACGTGATAACGCCGGACAGTAAATTTAAAAAATAAAACTCCCCCAAACATAAAATCAGTTCACCAAGCACAAAAGCACTCTTTAAATCACATAATCAAAACAGGGAGGGTAAAATAAAGGGTGCCACTTACCTGGATGTCCAGATCGTACCAGGAAGTGCTTGGAACGGACCTCCCCTCCACAGCTGTCATTTCGGAACAGGAACGGGGCTCCTGTTCGCACACCTGTGATTCCGTGATAGTGACAGAACGGGAGGGCTATTCACGATGAAAAATCGTGATTACATTGTTCTGGAACAGTCACGGGAGTAGGATAGATGAAGGACAGAACGGGGTCAACGTCGTCCGAAAGGGAAAACCTTTCCCGACCCTGTTCTGTTCCTGCCACGGGATATATAGCCCGTGTGAAAATCTCCTAAGTGTGGTCACACCATAGATTTATATAACAGCAAGATGAGCCAGCACAGTTTAGTGATTTGAGTGTTGGAATATCTCTGGAAAAGCAGGATTTGAATCCCCACTCAGTCATGGAAACCCACTGGGTGACCTTGGGTAAGCCATAAGCTCTTAGCTTCAGAGAAAGGCAATGACAAACTTCTGAATAAATCTTGCTACAAAAACACTATGATAGGTCTCCCTGACTCAAAGTTTCCATCAGATTCCAAGAAGGTGCCACACTAGTAAAAGACAAGAAAGGGAGAGGGAAATTATCTGGGAGGAAATGTTTTCATGGATTCACATGAAACAGCACAGCATGACTTTAAAAGCACAGGTGGGAAAATCTTCTAGATTGTCCCCTCTTTCTGCCCCATTGGAAATAAAAAAAAGAGAGAGACAGACCTTGGCAGGGTAGGGGATATGTTTGGTCCTGTCATCCCAGTCTTTGATCACTGGAAGAGCTATTTAACCCCACTTAGATCTCAACAAATATTACAAATCTATCCTCACCTTACCACAGAAATTTGATTTTAACAATTGGAGGGGAGGGTTGATTTTTCTAGATGCTTAATTCCACCCCAGCTGTGTCTTTCTGTGAATTTGCATACAATTATGAAATATTCACATGCTTGAATATGAATATGTTTGCTTCTGCACATTTTGTTTTGTTTTCTTTTGATTATGTCCCACCCCCCACCCCCACCTCCAATGCAGCAATTTGTACATTACTCCTTTTCCTGGGATTTTGGACCATATTAGGACCAGGTAAAGCTTCAACAAAATGCTGAATTAGGTGAATACAAGGGGTCTTCCTTATTTCTGTACAGTGCTTCAGTGGGTTCAAGGTCAGAAACAAAACCTCTATATAAAAACAAAGAAATGACATCCATTGATGATTGCTGAATAAATGAACTGAACACAACATATACAGAAGAAAAGTTCTGGAGATGGCTTATCAGGATCAGTTTGCTTTAGGCACCTCATGCTCCAGAACCAGCAATCCACAGAACACTAATAGTGAGGGAACACTACACAAACTGGCTGGGGAATTCTGAGAGTTATAGTCCAAAAATCTTTTCAACTTTTGGGACATCCATCTTGCCAGTCATTCTCATCCCATTTGTAAACTAACAATGAAATCCAATTGAATTCAATGACAGTCCCAAATCAATGGGAATAGAACTGAAGTCTTATTCTAAGATTTTCTAAGGTAGTTGTACAAACAAGATCAAGGGGCCTTGTGACATAGGCAGTGTTCATTTCATGCAGTGGTAACTCTCGCCCAAAGAACCTAGAAATGGAACACACACCAAAACATGTACCAAAAAAGTTATATTGATTACAAATTAGAAATAAAAGTATTGGGAAAGCCACTGGCAGCTTGGTAGTACCTGATCCTTTCTCTGCAGGATTTGGTGGCCTTCCTGCTCAGATCATGGGTCACCAATGAATACATTCATGCCCTTATTGTTATATTCTCTTGTGAGATTTGGTGTTGTTGTTTTCTTTTTCTTTTTTTACTTATTATACTGTTTCCCAAGTAATATGAACTACTTTAACAAATGGCAAAGAGAGAGATGTTGATGAACATGAACACATATTCAGTGGCTTTAATTAATATATCTTCTACACTCTAAGCAGACAACTAATAATAAAAAAAAGACTACAGTAAAAGCCATCCAGGGAAAGAGAGTGTGTTGGCAAAGGCAAGGAGCAAGGAGATTTACTTCTTCCTCGTGGAACCTGTCCAGTTATGCTGTGCCATTATTTTCCTTGCACATCTTGTCTACATTCATCATATTTATCGGAAACTGGGGCTGCCAAGAACAGATGCTGGACCAGTTGCACAGGTGCAGCCTCATGGGCTTGGGCAAGGTATGCTGATCTAGCTGAGAGGTAGATAGGATTCTGTTCTATCAGCTGATTTATGTCTGGAGCTTCTTGCCAGATGAGGACAAACAAATACATCTGAGGATAATTTAAAGACTATTCACAAGATTACATAATGCAGCTCGGCTACCTTGAGAATCGTCTTCCCAACATGCCTTTCACTCCTGCAATTGTGCTGCTTTGGCAGGGAGAAAGGGATTGAGTTTTTATTTCTCTCAGATACTATTTTCATGCTTGTGAAAACAGAATCCAAGTGTGCTATTTATTCCAAATAAATTGATTGGGAGTAAAGAAAAACCATAGTTGCCAAAAACTTGTTTCATTAAACTATTACAACAAGTTGAAATTATAAACATTCAGGAGAGAGGGAGGGCAACACTATAAAAACAGAGAGATTGTTATCGTTGTGCTTGCTGTATTATTGCTAGGTGCATTGAAGTTGAATCCCACTTATGGCAAACCTATCCTAGAGGGGTTTTTTTGGGGTGGTGGCGGCAAACTTTTTTTGAGAGGAACCAGGTGATTTGCGGTCCCAGTCTCATTCACCTCATAGCTAAAAGTTTCTCATGGCAAGAGCAAATATTGTTGTTATGTGCCTTTGCATTGACTATGATTTAAAGCAACCCTAATCTAGAGTTTTCTTCGCAAAATGTATTCAGGGTGGGTGGGTTTGCCATTGCTTTCCTCCCAGGCTGAGAGAGTGTAACTTCCCTAAGGTCACCCAGTGGATTTCTATGGCTGAGTGGGAATGTGAATCCTGGCCTCTCAGGGTCCTAGGCCAACACTCAAACCACTATACCATGCTGCTTATTGATGCTTACTAAAGGAAGAACTAAAACCCCAAAGCCTGCCATTTTCAGTCAGCACTTCAACAAAAGGCTTGGTTCAGCTTGGCCATATCCTGTTGCGAACCAGACTTTTAAAGATTAATTTAGAGTCAGATATTGGTCTTAGCATTTGCACTGCATCATCATGCTGTTTATGGGTAAGGGTTGCATGTGCAGTGCTGCTTGATGGCCTCTAAGGGTTGAAAAGACCAGAGAAGAACCTCAAGCTGTGAGAGTGCAGCAACCCAGCTTGATCTCTCCTGAAGAGAAGGTCTCATCAGAGTATGATGGAAATGGATTTGTGATTACACAATCAGATGGGTTTCTGGGCTAGCTGTCCACAGGTGCACACAGTCTTTCACAGGCTCTGCTGGTAATTTAGTTTTGTCAGAGTTACTGTACTGAAGCTGGAGACTGAACTACTGTATATTTCATATGTTTATCTCAGCTTCTTTCCATCCACATATACAGATAATGGCCTAAATTCTTTTTTAGCCCTGACTGGAGTAGACACATTGACTCCATTAGATTTATAAATGTGTTGACTCACCATCCAACAATTGACTGAATGAGTCTGCTCTAACTGGGACTAATCAACAGGGTGCCAGCCAATGTGTGTGGGCCTCCTGACAAATACTTGTTTAGTTGGATGGCCTGTCTGAGCAGGTGTGGAACTTCCATATACATTCATTCTTTCTTTCTAAAGAAAGTCGGGGGAGCAGGCAAATAGGGCCTCTAGGCAATGTGGCATTCATATGCAAACCTTGAATTAGTCCTAATGAAGACAGTGTATTTCAGATGATCTATACCAACCTCCCTCAACCTAGTGCCTTCTGTATGATTTGGATTATACCTACCATAATCCCTAATTTTTGGCTAATATTTGGTGATATTGTCACTGGTGCTGGGAAGTGTAGGCTGTCTGAAGGACACCAGGCTGAAGAAGGCTGATCTATAAATTACATTATCTACATGACCTATCTACCAACATTTCACATATGAAAAGTAGGACACATGTAGCCAAGGTGGCTAAAGTTATTAATGAGGAAGAACACACAAGCTAGGAGAGTTTGCAGCAGTTTGCTTTTGCCTGAGCCTGCCAGGAAGGGAAAGAATCTACCCTCTTCTCTCCTCTCATCCCTGATCAGTTAACTGAGTGAAAACTACTTTTGTACTTTGAACTCAATTTACAATAGCAATACAGTGAGGCTAAAGGAGAAAGTGGGAAGAGGGGGAGAGAGTAATTGAAAAGGTGAGATGACAGAGGATGACAGTCTCTGTCAAATCAGGACAGTGGGAAGTTGTGGCATGCTGTGGGAGGCATTGCTCCTAAATCCTCTGAAGCTATAGGTGTACATGCTATAGGGAGCATGTGAACTGGGATTGAATGTTCAAGAGGGCAACTAAAGTCCTGCTATATTGCTAAGCATTTATATCTGAAGACATACAACTCCAGAACCTGGAGAAGTTACTCCATTGATGTACAATCCCCAGAATGCTCCACACAACATGTCCACTGGCTAATCTGGCTGGAAAATTCTGGGAGTTACACTCCATAACAAGTAACATCTCCAAGTTGTGGGACTTCTCAAGTCCAATGTCACATTCATGCATGCTTTGCCTTAGGAATTGTGTTACTTCTTTAATGAGGTTGCTTCTTTTCCATGTAACCATCTCAAAAGCTCTGTATGGAGAACAAATCACACTTCACCAAATGCTTACCTGGGGCTCTTTCACACTATGTAACTATAACAGAATAGTTCCACTTTATCTGACATGGCTGCATCCTGTGGAATCCTGGAGTCTCTAGTTTTGCAAGGCACTAGAATGCTCTGTCTGGGAATGTGAAATACCTCCTCCTAAACTGCAAATCCCAGGATTTCAAAGGCTGGACCCACGGAAGTGAAAGTTCAATCATAGTGGTGTAACTGTGTAGTGTGAAAGGATCCCTGGTCAGTTTCAAAAGAAATGCAGCTTCTTCTTTCTTCAAGACAGAATGAAACAGCCTGCAGCAGCCTCTCACTCCACCGGGCTAGAAGGCTGCAGAGGGCCCTGAGGACGTCCAGCAGCAGGGCAGCAGCAAGAGGGGGGATGGCCAGGGGTGGTTGGTGTTATAAGCCACTACGACACCCCTCAGGAACACCAGCTTGCCAGCCAGGAAGACCCAAGCCTGCAACTGGAGTCAGCTGAGACCGGGAATGGAGTGGGGGCAGAAATTGGAGTTGTGCTGGGGAAAGGGAGGTATGGTCAGAACGGAGTGAACAGATGTTACAAAAGAAGGAGGGATTGCTGTTTGTTAGCTATCCCACCTTCAGTTCACCCTGTTTCCTGGAATGGATTGGAGAACGTACCTACCATTCCACAGAACCTTACTTTGCTCCTCTGCAATGTCAGGTCGGTTAAAAAAAACATGCACATTATTTACGATCTTCTTTGGGATGAGGATTCTGACCTGGCTTGCTTCATGGAAACCTGGCTGGGAGAGGATAGCGCTGTCACGTGGAGGCAGGCCCTCCCAGCCGGGTATTCTGTCAGTGAGCAGGTGAGGGGAAGTGGGCGAGGGGGTGGAGTGGCTCTGGTTTATAAGAATAATCTGACTTTGACTAGGATACCTGTCTGGAACACAGTCCACTTCAAGTGTATGTACCTTAGCCTGAGGATCAGGGATAGTTGTCTAGCAGACTCCCTAACTGAGCTGACATAACTGGTCTCAGAGTTGCTGTTGGAGTCGCCCAGACTTTTAGTTTTGGGCAACTTCAATATTCCACTTGAGACAAGTTTTACAAATCTGACTGGTGTGGCTCGGGAGTTCATGGAAACCATGACAAACATGGCCCTATCCCAATTGGTTGTTGGGCCCACACATTGTGCGGGTGATGCCCTTGATGTGGTCTTCAGCACGGAACAAGAATATCCATGGGCGGAGGTTATTAAAACCACCGCATTATCATGAATGGATCATTTCCTGGTCAAGACTGAACTAAGAGTCTCTTCCTGCCCCACCGGGGTGTGTGTGTGGACCCATTAGAATGGTTCGGCCCTAAAGGCTAATGGAACCAATAGGTTTCCAGAAAGCCTTGGAGGGTTTAATGGTTGGTAACGCCAGTGACCCTCTTGAAGCTTTGGTTAATACCTGGAACACTGACTTTACCAAGGCTATCGACATGATTGCTCCCAAGCGTCCTTTCCAACCCACTCCAAACCATAAGCCATGGTATACATCAGAGCTTAGAAAAATGAAGCGGGTTGGACAACGACTAGAGCGCAACTGGCAGAAAACTCGACTCTTATCTGACAGGACTCGTCATAGGAACTTTCTTTGGTCCCATCGAGAGGCAATATGTGCAGCACAGAGATCCTTCTCCTCTGTGCGTATTGCGTCTGCAGAGTCCCATCCAGCAGAGCTGTTTAGGGTGGTAAGGGAGATGATGCAGGTTATACCTGCACAGAACCCGTTGCTTAACCCAACAACGGCCTGCTGTGATGCGTTTAACAACTTCTTTGCAGATAAAATCTCGCGGATAAGAGCCAACTTAGATGCCAGTATTTTGACAGAAACAATTAACGAGGTGTCCAGCAACTCCGTTGATATAAATTTACTGGATTAATTTCAATCCGTGAGTACCATGGACATGGACAAGCTACTTGGTAGAGTGAGGAAGATGACCTGCCCTCTTGATCCTTGCCCTTCATGGCTGGCCATCGGGGGGGGGGTGCCTTGATGGTGTTCCTTAAGGGCATCATTAATGCATCCCTCAGGGAAGGGTATGTTCCATCCTGTTTAAAGGAAATGGCAGTTAGGCCGCTCCTGAAAAAAACCTTCCCTGGACTCCCTGGACATGAACAACTATAGGCTGGTTTCTATGTTACCATTCTTGAGCAAAGTGATTGAGAGGGCAGTTGCGCTTCAACTCCAAGTGGTCTTGGATGAAACCGATTATCTAGACCATTTCAAACTGACTTTAGGACAGGATTTGGAGTTGAGACTGCCATGGTTGCCTTGACCGAAGACCTGCGTCTAAGCATCAACAGGGGTAGTGTGACGCTGTTGGTGCTTCTAGACCTCTCAGCAGCTTTCGATACCATAGATCATAGCATCCTCTTAACCTAACCTGAGTGGGTTAGGAATCGGAGGCCCTGTGCTCCAGTGGTTCCGGTCCTTCCTCTTGGGCAGGTCCCAGAGGGTGCTGCTCAGGGACAGCTGCTCCAGTAGAAAGGAGCTTAATTGGCGTTCCACAAGGCTCCATCCTGTCCCCAATGCTGTTTAACATCTATATGAAGCTGCTGGGTGAGATTATTCGGAGTTTTGGGGCTGGGTGTTTATCAGTACACTAATGACACCCAGATCTATTTCTCCTTGTCCCGATCATCGGCCTTCAATTCTGATGGCGTCTCTCCTCTTAATGACTGTCTTAAAGCAGTAATGGGCTGGATGAGAAAAAACAGATTGAGATTAAATCTGGACAAAACGGAGGTGCTCATGGTAGCGGCCCCGAAACCAGGAGTTGGGTTGCAACCTCCAATCCTGGACGGGCTCACGCTCTCCATTAAGGACTGTGTTCCCAGTCTGGGGGTTCTCCTTGATTCATTGCTTCAGATGACTAGTCAGCTGAATGCAAAGGTCAAGAGTGCCTGTTATCAGCTTCGGCTGATATGCCAGCTGTGCCCTTTCCTGGAAGTAAGGGACCTTGAGACTGTGGTGCACATGCTGGTAACCTCTCGTCTAGATTTCTGCAATGCGCTCTACATGGGGCTACCCTCGTGCTTGGTCCAGAAACTTCAGTTGGTACAAAATATGGCAGCCAGAGTGGTCTCGGGAACATCTCGGAGAGACCATATAACTCCAGTATTAAAATCTCTCCACTGGCTGCCTCTCAGTTTCCGGGCCCAGTATAAGATGTTGGTTATTACCTTTAAAGCCCTAAATGGCTTGGGTCCAACTTATCTTCGAAACCACCTCCGCCCATACAATCCTCCCTGCACACTCTGGTCCTCTGGGAGGAATTTGCTTCAGCCACAAAAATCTAGGCTGTCTGCAACCTCCTAGAGGGCCTTTTCGGTAATTATGGAATGGCCTGCCGAATGAGATCTGTCAGATAAAGAGCTTGAGTAGCTTTAAAAAAGCACTCAAGACGGATCTCTTTTGGCAGGCCTTTCCTGATTAGATCCCGGCCTCAGGAGCTATGTCTCCTGGCCTCTTTTAGTCTTGCTGGCTGTTGATTTTTCTATTTTTTTGAATGAGATTTTAGTTTAGGTGGTTTTTAATTTTATAGTAGTTTAATATCTTTTTATGGGGGAGGGTGGGGGTAGGTGGTGCTTAGGGATTTTAATCAGCATTGTTGTATTTTAATTGTTGTAAGCCAGCCTAATTGTTTTTAACAGAGGCGTGGGGTAAAAATACATTTTACTATTATTATTATTATTATTATTATTATTATTAAATAAGCAACCTATTTTGGCATTGTGTGGAAACACAGGTGGTTTATGTTCATTTAAGTGAAATTTACCTTTTAGAATTTGTTAAAGGAAACATATTCATTATTTTATTTTTTGAAATGATAACCCACCTTTCTCTCAAGATGGTATACAAGGCAGCTAGAAGGTTTGTTGTGACTTATAGTGTTCTACATTATATCACTGCATTGTCTTCAATGCACACACCTTAATGCTTAGGCTGAAAAGCTGTCATAGCTAAACAACACTGATAATTGCTAATGTTTGAGTGAATATCCATTGCTGGCATACCTCAAACATACCCTACAGCTAGCTTGCCACCTGCACATACTACCCTAGAACTTATATAACATGGATACCAAAACCACACTAAAGTTGGGACTGGAGGCAAAAGATAATCTGCTTAAAGTAATGCTTCACTACAACTTCCAACTTATCTCTGGAGAGCCACATAGTCATGAGAATTCTCATGTCACTATCATCTTGTCCTCTTCCTGCTTTCCTCCCTCATTTTACTTCTTATAAAAGTAAAACTCTCAGGGGGCTGATAACCATGCTCCATGTTCTGCCAATAAACTCCTGCCATCCAGGTCATTATAGATGCCAAAGTTCTTGGTCTAATTTGCCTATGTATGTCTGTCATGACAGCCAGGACATGGACATGGGAGACCTGGCCTGTAATCCCAAAATATGATTTTAAGTAATAATAATCGGCAATCTCAGAGTCATCACTGGGCAAGTCTAACTTCCATTTCCCTTCCTATATCTACAGATTACCTGGCTGTAGAAGCAAATGGCTTCACTTTGTCTCTGCTATGTCTCTCCACATATTTAGAGTAGGGATATTTATTGTTGATCATTGCACTCTAAGGATACATTAAGTAATCACTGCTTCAGAGGTTTATAGTTCTGTGGATCAATGTAAATCCAGCATTCTCTATTTGTGAACAAACCATCTTTCTCTGTCAGAATCATTCCAACATTTGGGGAGGACCAAGACAAGTTGCCATCCCTTCCCCAGTTCTGATCCTCCCATCAGCTGTCACCACTGGGACCACTAGGCAGTGCTCCAGCCCCCAGCCTCATCCTCCTTTGTACATGATTGGGTTTACCCAGCAGTGAAACTGTAATGGGCTGTTTAGCTCCTAGTTCCTTACAACAGTACTGGTACTGGGTAGGTTTGTTCATGAGTTGAGGTTGGTGGCTGCAGCAGTGCTACTGCCTAGAGACCTGAGCAGCTATGGACACTCAGGGAAGGAAACAGACAATAGATCAATTTCTGTGAATCCTGCCAGAGTGTGGAGGCCCCAACAAATGCCCTAGTATGCTGGATGCTGATGTCAGGCATGTTTTCTCTACACACGGATTTTACCCCAAACCAGTTGAAGCAGCTGATCAAATGCAACTTCCAGTTGTGCATTACAGCACCCAACCATATATTTTACTTATTGATTAACAATTTCTACAACATTCCCATGAAATAGGAGGTGCCATATGGAAAAGCTTGTAGAAGGCAAACACTATCCCATAATATTCTGTGAACTCAACTCACCCATCTTCTATTCGGACCCACAAGTCATTGAATTGTCTTTGACGATGGTTTTTATACTGCTTCTTGTGCCACTTCTTTTGCCGTCCAAACTCCTCCAGCTGACTGATGCTGTCTGGGAGAAGAAGGTGTGGGGAAAGGCTGTCTTCTTCACTGGAACCAGGAGGCACAGAAGACAAAGGTGGTTGTACATGTTCAAAAAACTGTATAGTAGGTGCAGCTGTTGCAGAGGAGTCCCTTGAGGGAAGGTTGATGTTTGTCCTGGAGTGCAAAACAAGTCAGTCAAGGCACATGAATGACCATGCTAGAAAAATCCAGACATGGAATATTGTAATATTATGCAATATGTGTTTTTATATGCAAGGTTGCTAGCATGGCTGAAGTCCTATATAGCATCAGTCAAAGCATGGGGCTGAATATCAAGAGCCACAGAAGTTTTGGTTCCATCTCTTTTTCTCCTGTCCTGGTCACATGAACTAGTTCTGAGGAAATTTAACTGAGAGCCCCTCAATCAAGAACACTGATAAAGCTTAATAGACACACCCTGCTTCTGTTAACTGCAGTTGAACGATGAATGAATGGTCAGAATTGGTCCCTAAAAGTGACCTCTCTGCCAATAGTTCTGCCTGTATCAAGTTATTATCATGAGCTTTCATGTTTGACCATTTCATGTTTTGCATTCTTTAACACTGTAACAAGCTGGTTTACTGAAATGAGACAAGGGAGTATGGTGTCTGTCTGAAAAACGGGCTGGATGACTTTGCACCTGCAGGGACTGTGGGAAACAATGGGTGTAGCCAAAACTGAGGACTTTATCAGACAATCCCCTTTAAACGTTCTTTTGCAGGCATAAAAAAATCTTTTTTGGGGGGGGGGGGCGGCGGCAAGGGAACACCCTGCACTGCACTTACCTTGCTTTCCTGGAAAAGGCTTCCCTAGCAATGAAGAGGAAGTGAACGAAGCCCCATTCACTTCCTCATTTGAAATCCCGCGAGACTTCATCACATGGAAAATTCAAGCATGAAACCAAAAATAAAACATTAAAAGTGACAAAAAGCACATACACACACTTTAAAACTTCCAAGTAAACCAGGGAAGGTTTTAAAAAGTACATCACTTACCTGGATATTGCAATCTCACCCAGAAGTGTTTGTGCCAGACTGGCCATTGACTCTGCATTCACATGAGTTAAATGGCCCAAGGTTTCACACACCAGCAATGCCGGCACCAAAATGGGATAGACGATCTATTCATGACTTGTCCCATCAATAAAAAGAAATGCCAGAATAACGACAGCAGAACGCAAAAGGATGTTGTGTGATATTGGCATCCTTCTGCATTCCGCTGTCATTATTCTGGCACCACATTAGCCACATCTGATAATCTCCTGGGTGAGAATGAGGAATGTGGATGATGATTAACCAATGGGAAACTTGTCCGCCAGATTTAGCTGATTGTAAATCCTTTTTATTTTAGTGTTTTTCATATGCACTTCATCTGAAGCAACAATTTTGTATAGTTCGCTCTTTAGACTACTGTTGCAATAAAGCTTTCTCTTTAACCCTGAAGCTCTTGGTAACTGAGTCTGAAGAAGCTATTACATGATATTAAGTTAGACTTTGGATAATAATGAACAATATCTAATATGCCGCCCACCATCCTTCTACAGGATCAGAAGCAATGCCAACCATGAGCTAATCATGCTGTATGGATTCTCCTAAAATCCACAGTGGGAATATTTGTCAGTTCAAGAATTCTACACTTTGCATCCTTCATCTTCTGCCCAAAGAGGCATCTGCCTTCTTGTGTACAAGTCATGTAAGCATGAAAAACCTTGCTGCATACACTAGTGCTTAACACTGTTTCTCTCCCTCACCTCCCAGTTCTTTTAGCCACAATTTTTAGGGTTCAGAAGACTAGGGACTTTATCAGATGTGGCAAATATGGTGTCATAAGGATGCCTAATGATCACGAAAGGCTGCACATACCAGATGACATCTTGACTTTTGCCACCACATCTTGTCAAAAAGCAGTTCTATTTTATTGGCGGGCCAAGCTGTCAATAGATCGGCTGTGCTGCTTTGTTGCCAGCATTTGAATCCTCACACCATTGTGCTCATGTGAATATAGCATGAATTGTCAGAAAACACCTGGGTGAGATCAGGACCTCCCCAGTTCACTTGGAACTTTTAAGTGTGTGTATACTTTTAATGTCTTTATTTTACTTTTATTTTTGAATTTGCTTGCACTCACATCTTCTCGCAAGAATCTGTGAGATCTGAAACCAGGAAGTGAATGGTGCTCCGTTCACTCTCCATTAATGCCTGGGCTGCCTCTTTAACATGACTAAGGTAAGGTTTTTTTGCAGGAGGCGTTCTTTTGCTGGCATAAAAATGCCACAAAATATTCCAGCAAAAGAACATTAATAGAGGGTGGTCTGCTAAAGTCTTAATATGCTTGGCAAATGCTTGTACGTTTCATCTAAAACAGCCACCTCTCCAGCAATGTAAAAAGGAATCAGTATTATGTCTTTGGGGACCACCTTGTTTGCCTATAAAAGATGCTAACATAGGCAAAAATGAGCAATTTTTTTACACTGAAAACAGATTTTCTCAGCACTTCATGGTTTATAAAAGTCCCTTGAAAACTGCCTGCCATAATGGAAGGGAATTCAACATCTTTAGACAGACTGTCATTCTAAGAGTAAATAACTCCCACAAAAAGACTGCTGATCTGTTGTCATACTAACTATGGTTCTACTAAAATAAGGAAGAGGTGAAAATCCAGAGGGGGACAGGGATCTGCATACTGGAGTGAAGGAATGCCTTATCTATTTCACTTTATCTGAGGACTCAAATGTCTCTCAAATGGACATATGTGTCACAAGCCATTGTTAAATGTAACAAGATAGCACTTCAAGCTGTCTTCAAACACATCTGTTTCACTCACGTGGGCAGAACTCATGCTTGAAACCTATGACACAAGCACAGAAATGTGCAATCCAAATGCACAATCCAATCTGATATAGTATTTGATCCAATCCCTGCTCGTAGTAAAGAAAGCAATGAATTCTCTCCTTTTTTGTCCTAAAATGGCACAGGCAGCAAGAGGAATTATGTCACTTGTTGGCCACACTATGGGCCCCTCTATACGAGCTCCCCAAAAATGAAGTGCCCCGCAGTAAAGATAAGTTGCAGCAGCTGTGACTTGTCTTAATGGTTTTATAGCCCCATAAACTTCCCATGCCCTCTAGCCACAAGACACCCCCCCCATTTTATTGCCTTAGCAATCACTGGGAGTTAGAGAGCCTTTCTCCCTCACCTGGTCCCTGCAGTGACAAGACAGCGGCATGTGGGGGGGAGAGGGGGAATTGGGGAAGAGAGAAGAGGATGAAACAACCCTCCTCCCTTACCCGATTTCCAGCGGGGGAAAAAATGGTGGCTGGAAGCACTTGCCCTATTAGCAAGCCCTGCCCCCCTCCATGCTCGTCCAGCCAATCTGCTTGTGCTGCCTGGTCACAGCAACATGAATGTGACTGTCCAAATGGTCAGACATTCACATCCCCTATGGAGTTTTTTAAAAACTCTGGGAAAAGCTCTGAAGGCTTCCCTTTAAAACTTTATGGTAGATTTGCCGGTCCCCCTTCTGAATGAGACACATGGATGCAAATGCCCATTTAATCAGATTGCCTTCCATGCAATTTCTATGAGGAACATTTTCACCATTTAGACAGGACCTTTGTCAATGCAAATTCACATTAGTTGTTTGAATTCACATTCATTGTATGCTCCTGTTTGAGCTACTGGATGAGACTCTCTCCACAATTCAATGTCCTTTCCTGTGTGCTAGCAGCTGTCAAGCCTCAAAAAGGGATGCTGTTCTTGTGTACCTATGGGTAGGGGAGGGGGGAGGCAATTCGGACTATAAAGTAGGAGCTGGACTCAGCTCGGTGGGAGAGGGAATGGAAGTGCACACATTGGTGGAGTGTATCCTCCTTTTCTTTCCTCCAGCAGCCAGGAGAAAATGCATCTTCATGGTTTGAATTACTTCATCCCCCCCCCACCTCTTCTGACTGGTAAGAAGCAGCAGCTGCCCCTTCTAGGGCTTAATCACCACCTGGGAGGGGGAAAAGGAGGTTTAGAGACAGCACATAAAAGAATAGCCTCCATGTCCCATCCAAAAAAGGACTTATATGTGTTATTTCACTAACAGGATGCTGGCCTTTATTTCCTACTGCCAAGAATCATGAGTTGCAGCAATGCCATTTTTACATTCTTATTTTATGGTCTGTCCCAATCTCTCCCCCCATCCCCCGTCATATACTCTTGTTCCTCTTTTTGCTCCTTGGAGAAATAAACTATCAGAATTTTATTAGTGTGAACTGCTCATCTTATCCTTTAGGATTCAACATCCTCTCTCTCTAGGATCTCCAGATGTGAAATCTCTGATTATGGTGCTGGTAGACATATCATGTCTCCAGTAGGGATGTAAAGAGCACTCACAATTATTATTGTCCTTGAGCATAGCTTTTTGTGCAAAGAAATTTTTCACGAAGAAGTCTTGAACTTCAGAAAGTGATCAAAATGTGCAAAAAATCCCACCCTAAAACACCCATACCTTGTGATCCTTCATTTTTGCATATGAAAATGAAACAGATGAAGATTTACATATCTGGGGATTATCTAAACAGTGAATATACTCCTCATAGAATTCAAGGAGAATACAATTTGTCTAAATGGGATCCCACATCAATCTGGCGTATTCGGAAGGAAGGGGGCCAAAAACGCCAAAAACTACTATTTAGAAAACTGTGATAGAAATATGCATTTGCACTCATTAGGACAACCAATTCAGTTTGATGCACATTTCCCATAAAAGCGGAAGTGGAAAGCTGATTGGTTGGAGATGCACAGGGGTGGAGCTTGCTGGCAAGGCAAGTGCCCCAAACCACCATGTTGGATTTTCACTGAAGCGATCGTGCGCTGATGCATTGAAACAGTCTTTCCCCCCTTTTTTCTGTTTAAGTGGAAGATTGCACTTCTGCACTTTGGATATGCTTAAAAAAAAATACTGTTCGGTGGCAGTAGCAACTGGTGGCAATAAAAACATGAGTAATTCACTCACACCTGCCATCTTGATTTGCAGGCATGCCCATTTAAACATCAGACATGTATAATTTTGCATGCCTGCAGTCTTGAAAAAACCCATGGAGACAAATAAAAAGCTGCTGCGAATTGGTGTTAATGTGCATAAATCCACATTTTATAGTCTCATATAGACAAGCCCCTGGTCCCCAACATACTTATGCATAAATTTGTAAGCAAGAATTTACAGGGTTACAGGATTTGCTTATTCTTCTTTAGAGAGTAAGAACGGTATTTTCTTTCATGAAATATTGGATAGTATACTTCTGAATGTTTTCAGGGAAAAGGTTAGATTTATTTTTCAGGATATGAAATTAGAAACTGAATAAGCAAGCATTACTTAACCAGTTCCTTTCTTTATGTCCAGTTATATGCTGTTAAATATTTCTTGTCCAAAACATTTCCATTAATCAAATAAACCAACATACATAAAATTGCACTTGCACACCTTTGATTTACAGTTCAAAAAATACTGTTCAGGGGTGACAATGAAGATTATCAGATGCTTGAAAAAGCCCCAAAGGAGCTCATGAGAATGATGTCACTGTACTAGGAATGGACACTGTACCAGGAATGCATACTATTACAGTATGTCTACTCAATCTTTGCAAAGAAAAGCCAGAGAACTCAATGAGAGAAATAAATACAAAAATAGATTATATAGACAGATTGACAACAGACACCTGTCTTTATTTCACCACTAAAACAATCACCACTAAAACAAGCAATTTTGGGATCAATTCGGAGTAGGCTGAAATAAGCATGTTATACAATTGGCTCCACTATAAGTTCCAGGTGATGCAGTCCAAACAATGTCAGTGGGAAAATGACAAGATATGGACGCCTAACAAACATCTTTGAACCACCCTTCCTTTTGTTATATTTGCCTTAGAGCAAGAATGAAGGCTTGGTTGCAAAGGAGGACTTCTAGTTGTAACCAGTGGCAAGCACAAACATCCTTGGGAACTGTAGTTTGCCATGACAACTGGACCCTAGTCTCAAGTAGCTTCCTGTTAGTACATTCCTGCTGATAAAGTTTTAAGGATTGCTCTCCTCTTACTACGGTCTTTATAATACTACACTGTTATAGCATTATTATTCCACTTTAACTACTATGGCTGCCTCCTATGGAATTCTGGGATTTGCAGTTCAGGGAGGGTGATTTAGCATTCACAGCCAGAGAGCTCTTCGGGCTTCACTAAACTACAAACCCCAGAATCCCACAGGAGGCAGCCAGAGCAGTTAAAGTGGAATAATAGTGCTATAACAGTGTAGCCCTGAAAAAAAACACGGAAAACCTTTACCATTTCCTTTTGGGGAAAGGAAGTGGAAGTGGATAAGGCAGCTTGGAACTGGGCCTAGCTTATTTTTGAGTTTTAAAAAATAAATTTAAAGGGATTTCAGTGTGGATAACAATGGACATGACATTTCTGAACTGGTCTCCAGTGCTGAACCTCCCTTTCAAAATTCTGCTTAAAATGTGTGATAATTTGGTCAATAATTGTTAAGAAATCTTCATTGTACCACAGCTTTTCATATAGAGATGGCTACAGACCACTAGAAGTATTGCACTGCAACCATTATCTCACCTGTATGTATCTAAGAAATGTTTTCATATTTAGAAACTGTGTGCTGTTTGGGCATTGAATTCACTGAGGACAAAGTTCCCCATATAAAGGGTGTAAACCTCCTCAAAATTAGAGTTAAGATTTATTTTTAAAGGAGAAGGAAAAAGGCAAGGGAGAAATAGCTTCCATTGTGTGTTTAAATAGGAGCAATGTTTCATAATCTTTGCTCTCCACCCCTCCCCCAAGAAAAATAATTTCAGCTCTCTTATTGTCAAGAAAACCCCATTATGCAATAAAGGAAGCATTGAGAAAATGAAAACCACTTGTAGTGTCTTTCCCCAGAGCACATTATGTCACTCAGGAAACATCCTCCTTGGGGTGTGTGTGTGTTTGGTTTTTCATTGGAGGTTTGCTTGTTTGACTGGAAATGCTTTATTCCCTGTGCCAGTTGCCTGAGATGGTATCTTGCCCTTTCAGTTTCAGTACTTTCTGATGGCTAAAAAGCTCTGTAGCAACATCACCTCCTTCCCCTCTCTTTGACAACTACCACAGGTTATGGCTGAAACTATAGATGGCATTAGGCATAGATTGTAAGCTGCTTTGATAGCCTTGTGGCTGAAGAGTGGGGTATAAATATATAAATAAATAAACTCTTGTTGCTTTTATTTGTGCACCAGGATATTTTTGAAAGGCTTCCTCTGGAAGTTTGCTGTCTTGCTTCTCTGATTATTCTCTGCTGACATTTTTGTTTACTGTCCTGATCAGAAGCTTTGTTTGTGTTGAATGCAGTTTTGCATCTACAATCAAATGTCTACATTTAATATTGACAAACAGTACTTCACACTTAGGATATGACTCATACAGAATCCCTCTGAGAAATGTATCTAAAAAGAAAGTCATTTGAGTCCGAATGTGCTTGTAAACCAAGCAAGGATCACCATGAATGTCTCAGCTTCCTCATTGCTCCCTCCTTCCCACATGGCCATTATGTGGGCAGCAGGAGGGGGTGGCTGGAAGCCAACCAAGGAGCACCATAGGTGACTGTCTTGGCCTGCAGTTGGCCTCAGTGTTGCTGCCAACAGCCCCCAATCTCCTCACTCTTTCCACTACAATACACTTTCCACTATATAATTTTCCTTTTAAAAATTTGCTCCTCAGCACAATGGTGTAAGAAAGAGCAGCAACTTCTTATCAGAGTCCAGGCCAGGGCTTTGGCTAGGATGCTCTTCCTCAAGGCTTCCATACATTCAAGGTTATTTGAAGGATTGTATCTCCCCTTATGAACCCATTAGAGCCCTAATAGATCATCTGGAGAGGCCCTTCTCTCTATCCCACCACCTTCTCAGGATCATTTGGTGGGAACAAGGGAGAGAGCCTTCTCAGTGACTACTCCCAGACTTTGGAACTCCCTCCCTAGGGAGGCCAGGATGGCCTCATCCTTATTCTCCTTCTATCAGCAAGTCAAAACATTTGTATGCTTTGACTTGCATAAAAATGTAGGGGTGGGGTTTTAATGCTGTGTGGTGCTGTTTTTAATGTTTGTATATAGTCTTTTAATGAATATCAATGTTTTTAATTTTTAATGTTTTAACTTTATAAATTGTTTAATCTTTTAAACAATAATTCTTACGTTTATACTTTTCTTAATGCCTTTGTATAATTTTTATTTGGATTGTTTTTAAATATGTTGTTAGTGCCTTGAGTCCCATTATTGGGAGAAAGGTAGGATATAAATTAATAAAATGAATAAAAATATACTTTGATTTCCCCTCATTTTTTTTCTCAATATTTTCTCCATCACTAGTACCAGAACACTCCTTGTGAACAAAAGTGCTTGAGAACCCTGACTTGTGATGTAGAAACTGGGTCATAAAATTGACCTGAGTAAGAAAACAAACATAATCACATTAATCACAAGACCAATTGTATAACACATTACAGTGGGAAAAGAGGAATTTAGCATGACACTGCTGTTCTTAGCAGCAGCTCCATATTTTTTATAAATGATAATACTGTTAGCCATTTCCCCCCTAGGCAATCATGATTGTAGCTATTGTTTTTTCCTTTCCTTGTACACCTAACAGAGGCTACAGTCCTTTAGACTACTCTGTTGGTGACTTAGGAGAGGTCTTGTGGGGGGAATGTATTTTGGAGTATTGATTTTTTTTTTACCATGCTTTATTTATCCTTTTCATGAGGAAAAGATGAAGAGGACATTAATGCCTATTCACTGCCTACTGTATTACATAACGTGAGCAAATCTGACATGGGAAACATGATACCACAATGATTCCACTTTAAATGCCAGGGTTGCATCCTATGGTGTCCTGAGACTTGCAATTAAGGGAGGAGTGTTTAGAATTCTTGGCCAGAGACCCCTCATGCCTCCACTAAAGTACATATCCCAGGATTTCATAGCACACAGGCATAGGAGTTAAATTAGAATCATAGTGCTAGAACTGTGTAGTGTAAAGGACCTTAAGACAGAAATGATCAAGTCCTTGTGACACAGCCCCCTGATTTCTCATGAAACTTTGAAGATCTCAATTTACTTTCTGATTTTTAACTGGATGTTGGGATAAAATTTACTAGGGGCATATCTTGGCCATAATAATCTTGAAATATTCTGTTCCTTAAAATGCAGACAAAGATGGGGAAACATGCAGAAGCCATCCACAACTGAGCAGTGATAGGTGGTGCTTTGAGTCCCTAAACATATTCCTATAATGCCTTATTTATGGACAGCTTCAGCATGTCAGTAATCCACTCTACAGGGCAGGAAATACTGAAAGTTCAGCCACCACTCTTGACAGGATTCAGTAAAACAGTTTAACGTAGGGGGCTCATTCAAGTGTTAGAACAAACACATAACTTTATGTTCACAGTGTAGTCTTTAAGACATTTTCATCATCTACAAGAGATAAAAACTAGATACAAACCACAGCTTAGAAGCTAGCATCTTCCACAGAGTCTGGTCTCTTTCAACTCTGTGATTCTATGATTCTATAGGGCTGACTGCTCTTTCCTCTTAGGGTTGCAAGCTGGCATATATAGGAGTATCATTTTCCCCTTGACAGAAAGATTTGTATCTGAGAAACAGTTCATATCAATGACAATGAGGAACTGTTTCCATAAATAGATTAGTCTAAATCTCTCCAAAGCTGTTTTGCTGAAATACATTTGTTATGTCTTTCAAATGTGCTTTGATGTAAGCTACTGTATCGCTTATGCTGACTTGGTGCCTGCTCACCTCTGCTTCAAAGTGTTCTTTCTCATTTCAAAAATGATAGGACTTATCTTGGCAAACACTTTGAAGGCAAGAGATTTTGGATCCAAATCTGTCTTTCCTAAATGAATGAAGCCCCAGTGTCTCATTACAGATAATCTTTTTTCAAACCAGGAGCGTACTTCTAGCCACTTTCAAGTTTTTTTTTTGCATGTTTTTCTTTTCTCTTCTCTTCTTTTCTTTCTCTTTCTTTCTTTCTTTCTTTTGGAGGGGGAGAGCATTTCTGGTTGTCTGTGGGGCAGAAAATCAGCCCTGATACTTTCTGCAGTTGCCTACTCCTGGGAGATAATAATGACACCACAGCTTTACTATGTCATTTGCCTATGGTCAAAATTTTTAATGCACCCTCACTTGATGAGAGTTGGTATTTACCATTCTAGGCTATTTTAACCAATAAGAGGGGAGGTAATGTTTGTTGACCTGCCTCCCTCTGCAGCCCCTTATGCTGTTCAAAAATTTGATCTGGCTGGGTTGGAGACTAATTGTCAAAGATGGCACTGGGGACATCAGGATGAGGCAAATGTTGCCTACTTCCTTTCTGTTCATGAGAACCCTCTGCTAGATCAAATGCCTTCCATGGGTGGAAAGGTTAGGAAATGTGAGACATCTTACTAGGAGAGATATTAGTATTCTCAAGCAAAAGGTGAACAACAACCAGTTCTCCATTCCCCACCCACAGGATCTAGCAAAGAAATAACATGGGCTTAGTTTTCTTTGTAAAAACATACCAAGTGGGTATGCTTACAATTATTAATAGTTTCATAACATCTCATGGTGAGAAATTCTGTGACATATGCCCTTGAAAGATGGAGGGAGAGAGAGAGCTAACACTGCAAACTTACACAATGGAGACCAACTGCAGGCTAACTTATGCAGAAAGAGAGAATATGGCTAAAACTATAGAGACTGATTTGAATACACACCATACCTAAACTCTGAGAGAGAGTTGTAAATGAGCAGTTACTGAGGACAGGTATGCTAAGGTTACTACCTTGAACAGAATGCAGCCTTTCATGGAAGGCAAAGTTTGGGATTCAGCCCATTATGTTACATCCATCTTATGGTTATTACAAATGGATTTTCATATATAGCTATTAAATAGCTATTTTTTTTCAAACACACACACACTTCCACTTCTTCTCTAACATGAAATGTAGCACTTCAAGAACAGCTAAATAAATAAATAAATAAAAATTTCATTTCGAAATCTCCTTCTATAACATGATATTGTTAATTAACTTCGCAAAGAAAGAAGCTTGCGTTTCTCCTTTTTACTTTTTGCCATATGTACGATCAATTGCTCTGTGTAATTGAATCATAGTTCTAAGGACCCTTTTTCAGTACACAATTATAGCACCATGATGCCACTTTAACAACTATAGCAACATCCCATGTAATCCTGGGATTTGCAGTTTAGGGAAGGGGATTTAGAATTCTCAGCCAGATATCTCTATTACCTTACCAGACTGCAAACCCCAGGATTCCATAGCATGTTACCATTGCAGTTAAAGTGGAATTATAGCAGTGTAATTCTGTACCGTGAGAGGGACCTTACAACATGTCCCTTATTATTAGGAGGGGGGGGGGAGAAGATAGGTGCTTCTTACTAAGAACTTTCCTTTACTAGAAATAAATTAATATATGGGATGTTAATGATTTACACATAGGGGGAAACACAAAATTTCTCTCTACAAAATCAGCAACTTCCAGAGTTTTGTGTCCTACTTTCCTGCCACAGTTGTGGTTACCTACAGAAAGAGTCAAAATTCTTTAAGTCAATACCTATCCAGGCATATTGGTAACTTTCCCATGTAAAACAAAAGTGAACCTGGAATGAGTGGACATTTTTATCAGCTTAAGAAACAATAATCACTTTCTACTTTGCTATGCAATCCTACACATGTTTACTCAGAAATAAGCCCAATCCAGTTCATGGGGATGTAATGTCTAGGTATTTGAATACAGAATTACAGTCCAAGTGCTGTAACCAGTTTTAAAAATGGGGAAAAGCAAGAAGGAGAAATGTGTTTTAACATCTTGATAAAGCTGGTGAGACAAGTTATCCAGAAGTTTGAACGGCAGTGTCAATTGTACCCAATTGGCACAAGTTTAGTGCCAGACCCTGGCACACTGAAAAACAAACAATTGCTGCCCCATACACCAGATAGCCTGAGAAGCACTACGCTACTTCACACAGTGCCATTTAATGTCAATCCTGTAAAATGGCAGTACCCACACAAGGCTTGTCTACATGGGCTAAATACCCCCATCTTGCCCTCGTCTCAGTGCTCTGTACTCCATATCACATAGGGCATTTGCTCCATTCTGCCTCCAGGCAGTCCTCACCACCCCTGTGGTAGATATGGGGTGAGATGGGGGGAAGGCAGGATAGGGCCTGATTAAGCATTATAGGAAAATACCCAGTTTACTCTGTTACTGCCAGCAAAAAATGGATTGGGCCCCATGTTTCCACAAGAGCCTGTCCTGTAACTGGCTCTCAATGCCATCACCACCCCCTTGGCTCTCACAGAAGACAGGAAGGATTCTCACAGCATGTGACCAAGGCTAGTAACATTTAT
This sequence comes from Gambelia wislizenii, assembly GCA_030847615.1. Taxonomy (NCBI): domain Eukaryota; kingdom Metazoa; phylum Chordata; class Lepidosauria; order Squamata; family Crotaphytidae; genus Gambelia; species Gambelia wislizenii. The sequence continues at coordinate 93,935,784 of JAUMIR010000004.1, forward strand.
TTATTTATTTATTTATTTATTTATTTATATATATATATAAATAAATAACCTGCTTTCCCCCCAAGGCTGGAACCAAAGCAGCCCATACTTTTAAAAAACACACAATTAAACAGTGAACATTAAATCAGAATTAAACTAATTACATTATTAAAAGCAATATCAAAAGATTTAAAAGAATAAAATATACTTTAAAAGTATTAGAATTAAAAAAAAAGATGAAAAGCTTTTAAAAACAATTCAGTAAAACCATACAGCTGCCCCCACCCCCGCCTTTTCTTTAAAAACTGTCTGTTTTAAAAGCCTGCCTGAATAAAAAGGTTTTGGCCTGCCACCGGAAGGATAACAGGGAGCGGGTCAATCTGGCCTCCCTTGGGAGGGAGTTCCAGAGTGCAGGGGGCTTTCAGTCACATGTTGCAGGTCCCCTACCTGCCTTCCAAATCAGCAAATAAAATGGTTGTGGCTGCAGGGACAGGCCAACGGGCCTGCTTGTGGCCTTCGGCCCGTTCCATACAGGTTAACGGAGGAAGAACAGGCCAGCTACACAGCCTGGATACACCAGCAGGAAACTGCCATATCCTGGCTCGTGTAGATGAGCCCATAGTGTTCTTGCACCAGCTATATGTACAATATGCTGGGTGAAACCTCCCCATGCTAATTAGATGTTTTGGGTTGTTCTTTGATTTTCCTTATGTTAGGTTTTTTTTTGCCAAAAATATAATCAGAAGATAGTGACCTACAATTACAATATTTAACCTACCGACTTTGATGAAGTCCCACTGTAGTGATAAAAGTGGAGCACGTGGCTTGTGAGTGGCAGTAGTCTTTCTGAATCGTTCTAATGATTTCCAACATATGTTCGACTATTGCCACTCATTTTAAAGAGATTAACTTTGGAAGCCATTTAGTTCAAAGGGTGAGGCTTCTTCATGTGGTGGCATGATTATATAGGCAGGGAAAATAAGTGTTGGGCAGACCTGAGTGACTGCAGACAGACCACAGGCTTTAGTAGATAAGCTGGCATTCTCTCTAAGCACATGATACCACTTGATACTTCTATAACCACTGGGAATGATACAAAGTGTAGCAGTACTTTGTTCCAGAGAAATATCACCGGAGATCGAAGAGTTTCATTCACCAGGCACAAGGGTAGTGTGAAAGAAAGCAAGATAAGCTTGCTGAAATTGTTTGGGGAGATACATTCCTTGAAACTGTAATATGGAAGTGGTAAAGAGATATTATTTTTCCTAGAACTACTCCAACTATTTCAACTTGAAAAGAATGGTACAACAACTTCAGTTAGTCCAGAATACAGCCGTAACATTGTTAACTGGGCTGGGACTTGATTCCTTCCCTTGCTCCGAATGTATGAATCTACATGATTTTAGGGTCTTTTAACCTTTTAACCTATTTTAATGTATTAGCTTGTTTAGTGTGTTTTAATCTGATAAGTGGTTTAAATTGATTTTATTTGTATGCTGCCCTGATTTCATGTGATAAAGGGCAGGGTACAAATATTTTAATAAATTAATAAACAATAATAAATAAATATGCTGAGACAATGTAGGATCACAGCCAATATATTCTACAAGCCTAGCCTTGCCTCATCAAAACGGAAATGAATGAAAAATATTATTCTACGCCCATTTTCCATGTGGCATATGAACACCAGTAGAATACAGAATTGTATATTTTTATTATCCCAAAGGCACTCATCTTTGACTTAGATTTTTTTTTATGAGCCCTATTTCCTGAGTACAATGAATAACACCAGAGAACACTGATTTGAGTGAACATAAACTTGATGATAAATCACCAAGGTATTAATATTGTATTAACATCATTTCTTAAGAATGAGCAAACTGAAGGATGTCTGGATGTGAGTGACACCTAAAAGTAAATTAAATTTTATAGAAACCAAATCAACACATCACGAAACCCAGACCTTAAGGTGTTTTTTTGCTTTTATCTTCTTTCAGAGCATTCACCCTGAATCTTTAATCTAAAACTTATCCTGAACATCCAAGTGTTCTGCCTTTCATTTGTGAAAGATAATTGGAGATATACATTTAATAAAATCACAAAGGAAATTGTTTTATGAGCAGATCGGAATTCCCTTGTAAATCTGGTGTGCATACTCCTAGTGAGCAATTTCTAAAGCATTCAGCATTTATACTCCTCCAGATTTAGATTCAACTAAGGCTGCTGCCACACTGCACAAATAATGAAATTTGACACCACTTTAACTGTCATGGCTCCACCCTATGGAATCCTGGGAATTCCATAGCATCAAGCCATGGCAGTTAAAGTGGTGTCAAACTGCATTATTTCTGCAGTGTTTCATCAGCCTATGGTGCATCCAAGCTGCAGAAATTCTGCAGCATCCATGCTACAGAAATAATGCAACTTGACATTGCTTTAACTGCCATGGCTCCATGCTCCATGCTATGGAGTTCTGGGATTTGTAGTTTTGTGGGATGTTTAGCCTCCTCTGTCAGAGAGCTGTGGTGCCACAACAAACTACAAATCCCAGGATTCCATAGGATGGAGCTATGGTAATTAAAACTGTGTCAAACTACATTATTTCTGCAATGTGCCAGCAGCCTAAGGGTTTGTATATATGCACAAGCATACTGGGGCATTCTGACAATTCCCATCTGTCCAAGTTTGGACTTATTGTAAATCACTGTTGTATAAAAACAGGAGGGAAAGGAGAGGAAGAATGGCATGATGGAGCAAAGGGTCCATACTCACAACACATCTGTATATTCTGGCTACTGAATCTGTACATTTGGATACGGAGTTCCTCTGGTTTTACAAGCTGCATATGAAATGCTCTCATAGGCCAAATTATTAGGAGACAAAAGATTCATCAGAGTACTGAGTAATGCCCATACCCTTGGCAGATTAAGCAAGCCAAAGTTTTAAGGTTGGCTTTCCTCCTGGGTTGGCTTTCTGTCTTCCCCCTCTCCACCTGATATAATTAGGATATTATTCTAATTGGGGCTGGATAGGGAATCAAGACTTGGGTTTTTATTTATTTGCTCTCTAAAACCCAATAAATAAATATATAATTTTAAAATATTATTAAAACTTGACATTACCTAAAGAAAAAACTGTTTTTAGGTACAGAATCAGACATATAGGAGATTATCAGACACAGCTAATGTGGCTCCAGAATAATGACAGCAGAATACAAAAGGACGCTAATATCACATGACATCGTCCTTTTGTGTTCTGCTGTTGTTCTTCTGGTGTTCCTTTCTATTGATGGGCTGAATAGATCGCCTGTCCCGTTTTGGAGCTGGCATTGCCATTTAACTCATGTGAATGCAGCATCAATGGCCGGTCTGGCATGAACACTTCTGGGTGAGATCACGACATCCAGGTAAGTGACACACTTTTTTAAACCTTCCTGGTTTACTTGGAAGTTTTAAAGTGTGTGTATATGCTTTTTGTCACTTTTAATGTTTTATTTTTTGTTTTATGTTTGAATTTCCCACACGATGAAGTGTTGTGGGATTTCAAAGGAGGAAGTGAACAGGGCTTCATTCACTTCCTCTTCATTGCTTGGAAAGCTTTCTGTCGGGAGAGAAGCTAAGTGTGGTGGGGGGCATTCTTTTGTCAGCATAAAAATGGATTTTTTAATGCCGGCAAAAGAATATTTAAAGGGGATCGTCTGATAAAGTCCATAATTTAGTACTAAATCACCAGGGGAATAATACACATTAACTAAACTGAACAATGGCCAAGATGCATCGCTGGCCTATTCCTATGGTACATCTCCAGATACAACCTCCCCCGCCAACCCCCCCTTTCAATGTGGCAACCCCTGCAAGATTGTGACTGTTGGTTAAGAGCAAGGGGAGCAGCAGAGATGCATCCAGCTATTTCCCTTTGGATAAACACACTGTGACAATCATCCTCAGGACCCCTCAGGGACTCTTGAGAATTCCCTGAGGATGACATTAGTGCTATGTGTTCACCTAAAGGAAAATAGCTGGACACATTTCTGCTGCTCCCCCTGCTCTCCACGAACATGAAAATGGCTGTCCTGGAGGAGCTGCCACTCTGAAAAGATGGGCTGAGGGGTGCTTTTGGTCATTGCATGGTTTGAACAGAATTCTAACCTCTCAAATGACCCAAAGTGGATGACATAGAATGACCAAAAATGTGGGTTGCCAAGGGCTTGTATGAATATGTGCCTTCAAGTTGCCTGTCAACTTATGGCAACCCCATGAATGGCATGCAGTTTTCTTAGGCAAGCAATACTCAGAGGTGGTTTTGCCAGTTCCTTCCTCTGAAATATACCCCATAACACCTGGTATTCATTGGTGGTCTACCATCCAAGTACTAACTAAGGCTGACCCTGCTTAGCTTGCAAGATCAGATGGGATCTGGTGCTTTTAGGGTATTTAGGTGGGAAGTGAGGGGCCACCACTACCCCAACTGTAAAGTGGCACCTGTCCATACCTGTTTCTATGAAGGAGGAGGACAATACAACATCCATATCACTGGCCCTCTCCTACCGGGTGAGGGGGAGAGTATGTTAAGGAAAATGCAACATGGGACATACAGTGAAAGAAATAAAATATGTATGTGAAAGTCACAATGACTAAGCAAGAGCAATTATGAAGCTACACAGGTGAAACTGCTAATGTAATCTAGAAGTCCTGAGAGCCAAGGACAGAGGTACTGAATGCAGAATGGAAACACCTGAGAATCATTAAGTGTACAAGGTGAAATGTTGAAATACATGGGTTGGTCTTAAGTATGGGTGGAACTACGTGGACCAATCAGAATGGAAGTACACACCCACTGGGTGGAAACTAACTAGTGGGTGGTGATAAACAATGGCTATAAAATTGCAATGTTTGCCAATGTATTGTTGTTGAGTAGAGGTGGAGTAGTTTGGAGATATTGTGGAGTAGTGTGTAGAGATTGTGATTTGTTGACCATATAGTATATTTATATAGAAGAATAAAGTAGGTTTTATATAAAACTACTGAGTTGCCTGAGTGAATCCTGGAGATGTTTTGGAGACACCTGGAGAAGAGTGAGAAGGCTTAGAGAGTTTGTCAGGATCTTCAGCCTATTCTCTGAAACTCTGCTGCTTTGGAGGAAAGCATTAACCACTGATCTAAGCTGGTCAGCTCTGCTGCATAACAAGGTGGTGAGTTTGAGCCAGAGGTGAAGAGCTACAACTCCCATCATCCCTGACAGAGTATGCTGGCCACCATGTCTCCCTCCCAGCTGAGAAGGATGTGACAAGAATGGAAGATGGGTAAGAGGCCTTTGTGGCCTTTTCCATGCCCCTCATCATCCTACAGGAGGAGGATGTAGCTCTAGGACCTGCTCTTCCTCCCCAGAGGAGGAGAAGAAAGAAGAGCTTCATTTAAAGAAAGCCCTCTCTAACCCCACTGCCTCAGAGGTCAGCTGTGGTGCAGGAATGGCTATTTTCTTAATCCCTCAGGTGCCATGAAGGTGCAGGTGCCATGACAGAGTCCTCTGCCTGCTTCTTGGGGAGTGGCTGGGACAGATGCTACTGCCTTTTTCTCCCCTAGAGGGGGGCACAGGCATTGTTACAGCATGCTTCTCCTTCTGTGCCATGGTGGAAGCAGGCATCCTGTTCTTCCTCTTTCTGGGGTACAAGCATCTGCAGCTTTCTGGGTGGCATGAATGGAAAGGACAAGCAGAGCCAAAGGTTTTGCAGGTCAGTAAGGGCCTTGTCAAATTGGCAGTGGTAAATCTGCTGCTCCTGGCACCTTGGCACCAGAGGCAGCTACCTCAGTCATCCTAAAGGTAGAACTAGCCTGGGATGAAAGCAGTGCCTGCTCACGGCTCATTCTCTTCTCACTAATCACAGTTTAAAAGAACCCACATTCCCAAAAGCATGGTTGTCATCAAGAACTGCATGTGATTGTATCTGTATAACTGTGTCAATATAATTTTATCTGATCAAGTTATTGGGAACTTGCAATGGATGACATGGGCTGCAGCATACAAAGGCTAATGCCAAATCATATGTGTTAGTTTTCAAGGTTCCAAAGTCTTTTTCTTGTTTTAGGGAACTGTGGTTAGTTTAGAATCAAAAGTAGAAGTTTAAAATCTCCTTCTGGCAAGTATGAAAAGAAAGGCGGGGAAGGAAGGGGGAACAATCATGTCTGTGTCCATGGTTTCTCCTCACTTATGAAACCAGCAAATATTATATAAATACTTGACTGATTTGATTCAAGGTAGCAACAAATATTTTGCTTATTTTTTTCGACTCTTTTAGAGGTAAAATAAGCAGGAAAGAGATGAGTAAAGAGGAGTTCCACTCTGTACAAATTCCACTGTGCAAATCAAATATTGCAGCAGCTGCCCATTTAATTTGATCAAAAAAGAGCAATTCAGAAAGCACCTGCGACCAGTGATGATTCTGTTGTTGCAGAATTCTCATCATCTACACTGTTCTTCAGCTACATATCCATACTGTGCACCCTCCATTGCTTCGTGTGCTTGACAAGGTTGCATTCCTTTCTGCTGCATTCTACAATTAATAATATTTTCTACATTGATGGAACTATTTAGACATCATTTTTATTTGTGTCCTTGAAATCTATAGGATTAAGAGAAAAAACTATTTGGAAAAATAGCCCATGAATCCATTATACACCCACAAAGCAAGACATGGCTGGCACCTAAATTAAATGTGAGTGTAAGAGAAAACAGAATTGGCGATTGAGTTATATTGCACTTTTAGATCAAACTACTGTGCTACAATTTTGCTTCTGTTTTACTACAGTTAACTTATTCAAAGTTTCGTTTCAATTTTCTAAAAGATGATATTGGCCGAATGCTTCTTTACAACTTGACAACAGGCATTTTGTTTGTTTTGCTGGATCAAAGCAATGCCTGATGTAATTTTGAAAAAAGTCAATCAGATTTGCACTTCAGATATCTTCAAAATACAGCATACATCCTTTTTGAGATCCAATTTTAATTAGAATATTGTGCATTTTGGGGATTAGAAAACCCACAATTTTATATTTGATTTCATTTATAAAGGCTTAACGCAGTGACTTGCCCATTATTAATTTAATAATGTAAGTGTAAGGGCCTCTCATTCTCAGTGGTGCCTCCAATGTTTCACAGTACATATGCTGAGAGATAGAGAACAGTTTTATTGAGTTATGTGTTAATCCCTCTACATGATGGTATTGAACATTTAGTAGCAGAGGTCATATAACAAGTCAGATCTACTTATACTGCCTGATTTGCAGATAGAAAAGTAATGTTGGGCCCTAAACAGTTCTGAAATATTTCATCACTATTCTACAATTTTGTTTGTTCAATGCAAACAAACCATGCTTTTGTAGCCAGCACATTTTTGAAAAATCAGTTTAGTCACAGGGAAAGGGGAAATTAAGGGAAATTAAGCTTACTTTTCTACTGGTTGTCCTGCAGGTATATGTTCCACTTCAAATCCAGCTTGTTTCAGCACATCAATAACTGTGTTGTTGCCCAGGAAGTGACCTAAAAGATGAACAGACAGAAAAGCCAGTCAGAAAAGCATGTATCCTCACGGATTATAACACGGATTATAAACTTAATATTTTTTGTCCATGCCCTTTCCCAATCTTCCAAGCTTATTTCATGACCTATATACTTAGCCCATTTAATCATATATAGTTTCACAATCTCCATTTCTAATTTTAATTTCAATAGTAACTGATATATTCTTGATATTCTTTTTTTGTCATCTCCTTGTATTATCTTATCAAATTCAACCTTTTCCATCATTAACCCTTCCAACTTTGTATCAATTTTAAACTTTTCCACTAACTGTCTGTACAGGAACCAGTGGCAGCCAATTTCATCCTTTCTTAGTTCGCCCTGAATTTTCATTTTATATTCCAGTCCACTTCTTTTTAGAATCATTTCGTAGGTTAACCATTTTTGGAATTGATTTTACATTGCTGTGACCTATGATTTTTGCCTAACCCTTTGGTCAGACACCATTATCTTGTTCTTAAAGAACAAGCCCTGTGATCAAGAGCAATTTTCCTTCAGTACGAGCCTCAGGCTTCAGTTACATAGCAGTTTTTATTGCAGTAATTTGCGCTGTATTGCAGTTTTGCACCAGTGCTGCATCGTTCACATGAATTATTGCTAAATCGGACTATTGGTTTAGTTTTCCGCTTTTTTCCACTTTGCAATTCACACACAGACAGGCAGGGGCATGGCTTCCTAAGCACATCCTCTGATTGCCAGAGGAATGCTAATTTCTATTCCTTTAGCATGGAGCGTCAGCCCATCACCCCCTCTCCCCCCTCTCTCTTCTCACACACAGAAAGCTCTCAGCAGGGTGAGGGAACGAATGAACACACACACACACAGAGAGAGACAGAGAGAGAGAGAGAGAGAGGGAGGGAGGGAGACTGGAAAAGGCTAGCTGGGGATTCTTCAACTGGCAGCTGCCAAGCAGGAAGATACCGTGGAGGGATGGAGGGAAAGAGAGAAAAGGGCTCAGGAGGGTAAGGGAACGAATGAACACACACACATACACACACACACACACAGAGAGAGAGAGAGAGAGAGACTGGAAAAGACTAGCTGGGGATTCTTCAGCTGGCAGAAGCCAAGAAGGAAGATACCGAGGAGGGAGGGAGGGAAAGAGAGAAAGGGGGGGGGAACTCAGCAGGGCGAGGGAACAAACGAACGAACACACACAGAGACAGAAGGAGCAGCCAAGCCAGAAACAGCTGGGTGATTGGGATGGGTATAGCACTCGCTCGGTCTTTTCCATGGCTGGAAACAATAGTGGGTGGATCTTTCCTCATTCCCCTCCTTGTCCAAACCCCTCCCTGGTGAAATTAACCAATCACGGCAAAGCTCTGCTATGACTGTATCAGAATGATTGCTGGTAGTTCAAACAGCCCTTAGCGAAATGGTCATTCACACAATCGAAAGTGCGCTAAGTCGCACTACTTTCCAAACAAGTCGGGAAAAGTTCCGAAATCCTTTCTTATGCTACTAATGGGTTTTTGTGCCCCCCTCCTTTAATAACAAAGGAAACTTTATAATTAAAAAATGACAGAAGATACCAGGAGGGAACTGGAAGCTGCACAGAATGAAGATGACGTGAGATCGAGAGAAGGCAGGGGGCATGTGAAACGGGGTGCTGCTTCAGGAACAGCCTCGTTTCTGCCCCGATCTCTCCTTGGAATATATTGCCTATGTGAAAATCCCCTTAGTGTCTAAAAACTAACAGTCTTTATTGTTTACATCTTAAACTACCAGCAAAATAATTGCTCTAATAGCTAATCTTACAGTTAGCAGTCTGTCAGAGAAGTAAGTGAAGTTGGCTGCCTTGCACCATGATTTATATAGGGTTTCCCTAGCTGTTCTAGCAATTTCTAGCAATTCCCCTTCAATTAATTGGTGACTGGTGACATCATCTGACATCATCCCTAGTATGCTATCTCCATTCTCTTAGTCATACTGAAATAAGCTGGCAGAAGAATATCAGCTGTCTACTCTACTGTGTAGCAGTTTAACCTTCAGCTTTGTCCTCTACAGATAAATGGAATATATAGTATCTCTTTATGGCATGAATTTCCAGGGGCTACACATCCAAAACCCTGACAGGCATATCCGTGGTATCAAGATCTATTGATGGGTTTTACCCATGAGTCAAGAGGTGTACTACAGAAATGCCTGGAATGCAAACAATGTTGTGTAATAACATAAGACTATTGCCACTACTATCTATAGTAATTCCACAATTGCAGCTTCATGTGATAAAGTTCACTCCAATGCCACAGAAGCTCAAATTCCAATGTCTTCATATGCAGCATCATTAATAGCCTAGAGATAAGAAAAGGCATCCTTATTCACAAGGTGCTGTTGCTACCCGAATTACAGGGGGTTCATGGGAACCCTTCATGTGTCCAGATATTAATATGGGGAATTTTAATTAGCTCAATAGGGCAGCAAGAGGCCGGGTAACTTCAGGATCTTTTGATCTATGTATACCAGTACTTACTGAGGAGGCTCATAGCCAGGAAATAAAAATGTTTTTTATTGAAAAATAACACTCAGGCTTCAAACAATCACACAAGGCTAGCAAAGAATCGGAGGAAGTATTGGGATAGAGGAATAGAGTTTGGGTGATGGGCTATACTATACCTGTCCAAAAGAGCAGATATTCACGCAGAGAAGAAGTATGGCTATCTGCACCGGGTGACACAGCAAACTAACAGAGTGACATCCTCTGGCAATCTGAGCACACTTTGGCTGTGTTTTGGGGTGATATTTATACTCAGTATCCCCACCCCCTGAAGGGATGTTTTGTGTGGAATACAATGTTTGCTGGAATTTCACATAGTTAGACAATGGAAGCTCTGGTTGTCTTAATGATCACTGACAGTTTAGACATGTGGGACTTTTTCAGATGGGGGGGGGAACCCAAGGGGTTCAGGAGAAGAAAGGGGCTTTTTTGCTTACAGAGTTCCTTTTCAGACAGCCCCATCCTCTTCCCGACCTTCCTCCGTGCTGCCGGCATTACTTTTTATTGACGGAGAACCTCTGTCAATAAAAAGCTGCGCGAGTAGCACGGAGGAAGGTCAGGAGGCGGTCGGGAGGAGCATGGAGGAAGACAGGGCTGTCTGAAAAGGAGTTCTGTAAGTGAAACAGCCCCGTTCTTCTCCCAACCTCCTTGGGTTTTTTTCCCCCTGTCTGAAAAAGTCCTAAGACTGATGGGTGTCTGGAAACCTTTTATTGTTCTAGGACAGGTGTGAGGGAAAACCACTTTTGCAAGGCAAAGAGTGTCCAGCCACTTTGATTGAATTAGTGAATGATGCACTTCCATGTACATCCAGAAGAATGAGCCCACTTCCACCCTAACTCACCAGTCCAAGGGGGGTTCACATAATTACTATCAAGGCATGTCTTTTAGGAATTTGGAATGGCCTCTTCCTTAGGTTTTCTGAGCACACTGTGAGTCCTTGCATTTGGGAAGCCCTAGTCTACTACTGACCATGTGGAAAGCCAATAAATAAGCCAAATTATGAAATATAGCCAATATAGCCAATACTGATGAATTATTGGAATGGTGGGGGTATCAGGGCAGGTAACACTGTGTTGATACCAGAAAAGATGTTCAGCCATGATTTGTAGTGCATTGCACATCTGAACTGTGACCAGCATGAAGTGGTTGCTGTGAGCAAAGTTCTCAGTCAGACTTGGAAATGGTGTATGTGTTCCTGACTGCTAGATGCAAACATCCATTCTTGGGAACTACACATGCAGCACACAATCACACATATGTGCATGATGATCTGGAAGTAGCAGCCTGCTTTTGCATGTGGATCCTCTTTGCTGGCTAAGGGTGAGAGTGAAAATCATAGCATATTGAACACAATTTAATCCCCAAGCTCTTAAATTATCCCCCAACCCCCATGTATAGTTCAGAGAAAGAATGATAATCAGTATCACTTGGAAGGATGATGTATCTGTAGAAATTTTAGTACTATTTGCAAGAGTCATAGTTTCTAGCCAAAAGACACTTTTCAGAACACTTAAACGTACTCTATGAAATGAAACTTAAACAAAAGCAGACAATAACTCCTAATTAAAATTACATTTTCTTGTCCCAATCTGATCCAGCATTCCACCCACTCCTTTAGAAATTTGTTTGATTCCAGTTTATTAACTGGCTTATAACTAAAGTGAAAATGACAGTCCCAAAAAATGTTACATGACCTCAGAAGTTTGAATGCTAAGACACTAGTGAGTCATACACTTGATTCTATTGTAAGCATCCAAGAACTGTGGTTTGGTTTTTAAAAATGCAAAGCATGAACAAACAATGGCCCTGGATCCTCCAACTTCCCAATTACAGATATTTTCCAAAAATACAAGCCCAGATTGTGGTCAATTCCAACACAATGCTACCAGTACTGCTTGCACATAAAGGTTATTTAGCAGCAAATATATATATATATATATATATATATATATATAAACACAACGTGTGTGTGTGTGTGTGTGTGTGTGTGTAGGGGAGAATTAGGCCATTTCTTTGTGAGATGCAATCTTAAAATCATTTAGCATACAATCATCATACCAGCTTACAAGGGGTTTACAGCACATAGGTTCTTTCCTAGCTCTTCTCTTGTGTTCCAAAGCAAACTGATTTCAAGGGGTTTTCAGCTTCATCTGTCTCAGTGTAGAGACAAAATACATAACTCTTTTCAATCTGCAGTCAGTAAATCTGAAATACACTCTCTCTCTCTCCCCTCCCCCTTACACACACATAGAAAGGGAATAACTTACAATCAAATAACATTCTAGTTCTCCCAATGCAGATTTTCTTTTGCTAAATCCATGTGCCTGAGTTTAAGGTCCAGTTTTTGCCATATTTCACTATGGCAGAATTTAAAAATACTCTTTTCCCCATGAATATAGCATGCACAAAAATATGAAGTAATTCTATAAACATTTCTTGCTTTTTCTTACAATGAGACAATGCCTGCTGGCACACTGCAGAAAAAAGGCAGTTTGACATTGCTTTAACTATCATGGCTCCATTCCATAGAATCCTGGGATTTATAGTTTGTTGTGGCACCAGAGCTCTCTGACAGAGAAGGCTAAATATCTCAGAAAACTACAAATCCCAAAATTCCATAGCATTGAGCCATGGCAGTTAAAGCAGTGTCAAACTGGATTATTTCTGCAGTGTGTCAGCAGACAGGCTGCAACACAGAGGTGTTTTTTAAACTATTCAATTTGCTCCAGAAATCAGAACACAGCTTCTACCTTTGTCATGTCACCTATCATGATTCCAGGTGTGCCTAGAGCTAGTACAGTAACATACTTTGAAACCGCTGATGCATTAGCATTTACATCTAAAGGAGTAACACATTGCTGTCGCTCTATGTGTAAAGTATTAGTAATTCATTATTAACAGGCTGCTTTTTTTTATTTTTAAGAGGGGAGTTTGCAAAGCTATGCTTACAAATAAAAAAATAGTCAAAAATAACAAACAACCCTTAAAAAGTAAAAACACTGATGTAACAAATAAATGCCATTTGGTACAAACGAAAAGCAATCATAGTATTAAACTATATCATTGTGCCCTTATTACAAATCAAATTGTTACCTATAAAATGTTAGTTCCATGCTATGCATATGACTCATAGCAAATATATTGTGGGTAGGGAAGAAAGAGAAGCTGTGAATTACTTGTTTTTTTATTCAGCAGGAAAATTAATGGGAAAGGTTGGACTCTCTGGGTTGAAAACTGGCAAACCTTTTAAGGACCGGAGAAGGACTTCTTTACCCTTATTTAAAGGAATATTTGTCTCACACTAGTGGTGAGCCTGTATATATTGTCTCACACTAGTGGTGAGCCTGTATATATAGGAGGAACTTTTTGACAGTAAGAGCTGTTCGGCAGTGGAACACACTCCCTCGGAGCATGGTGGGGTCTCCTTCCTTGGAGGTCTTTAAACAGAGGCTGGATGGCCATCTATCGGGGATGCTTTGATCAAGATTTCCTGCGTGGCTGGGGGTTGGACTGGATGGCCCTCGTGGTCTCTTCCAACTCTACAATTCTATGATTCTATGATTCTATGTCAGTTATAAGAATTGTGGCTTAGCCTTCTCCCTGCCATTTTAGTTTTCCATGCGCAGGACTATTTTTTTCCATATGGATAATGTTTTCATCCTCACCTGCAATCTCAAGTCTATCCAGGTCATTCTGAATTTTGATCCTGTCCTCTAGGGTATTAGCTACTCCTCCTAATTTGGTGTCATCTGCAAATTTGATAAGTATGCCCCTAACTCCCTCATCCAAGTCATTGATAAAGATGTTGAATAGCACTGGGCCCAGGACAGAACCCTGTGGCGCCCCACTGGTCACATCTTTCCAAGACGAAGAGGAGCCACTGCTGAGCACCCTTTGGGTTCGGCTGGTCAACCAATTACAAATCCATTGAACAGTTAACTTGTCTAGCCCACATTTTACAAGCTTGTTTGCCAGAATGTCATGGGGAATCTTGTCAAAGGCCTTACTGAAATCAAGGTACATGATATCCACAGCGTTCCCTTCATCTATCAAGCTGGTAACTTTATCAAAAAAAGAGATCAGATTAGTCTGGCATGACTTGTTTCTCTGAAACCCATGTCGACTTTTTGTGATTATGGCATTGCCTTCTAAATATTCACAGACTCTCTGTTTAATGATCTGCTCTAGAATCTTCTCTGGTATTGATGTCAGACTAACTGGACGATAATTGTTGGGATCCTCTTTTTTTCCCCTTTTTGAAGATGGGGACAATGTTTGCCCTCCTCCAGTCTGCTGGGACTTCTCCTGTTCTCCAGGAATTCTCAAAGATTATTGCCAATGGCTCTGAGATCACATTTGCCAGCTCTTTTAATACTCTTGGATGTAGTTAATCTCGTCCTGGAGATTTAAATTCATTTAGATTAAGAAGGTATTCCTGTACTACCTCTTTGCTTATTCTGACCTGGATTTCCCCTCTTGTGTCCTCTGTTCCATTATCCTCAGGTTGGTCCCCCTTTTCCTTTTCTGAAAACACTGAGGCAAATAAGGTGTTGAGTAATTCTGCCTTCTCTCTGTCCCCTGTTAGCATTTTGCCATCTTCTCCACGTAGTGGCCCTATCATTTCTTTCTTCCTCCTTTTGCTGCGGACATACCCCAAAAAACCCTTTTTATTGTTCTTAACCTCCCTAGCAAGCCTGAGCTCATTCTGCGCTTTAGCTTTTCTGACTTTACTCCTACATGTGTTCGCTATCTGTTTGAATTCTTCTTTGGTGATTTCCTCCTTTTTCCATTTCCTATACATGTTCCGTTTAAAACTTAGCTCCGTTGAAAGTTCTTTAGTCATCCATCCTGGTTTCTTGAGACACCTCCCATTTTTCTTGCTCAATGGTACTGTTTGAAATTGTGCCTTCAGTATCTCCCTTTTGAGAAAGTCCCATCCGTCTTGAGGTCTCTTCTCTTTTAGTATTCCTGACCATGGGATCACCCCCAGTATTTCCCTGAGTTTATTGAAATCAGCTCTCCTAAAGTCAAGAATGCGTGTCTGACTGTGCCTGGCTTTTCCTTTCCATTGTATAACAAACTCCAGGAGAACATGATCACTCTCACCTAAGGATCCCACCATTTGCACCCCATTAACCAGGTCATCTCTGTTGGTTAGGATCAGATCTAAAATAGCTGATCCCCTTGTTGCCTCTTCCACCTTTTGGACCATGAAATTGTCTTCCAGGCAAGTAAGGAATTTGCTAGACCTTGAAGTTTTGGTTGAGTTAGATTGCCAGCAAATATCAGGATAGTTGAAATCACCCATCACTACTACATCTCTCCTTTCTGCATGTGTGTTCATCCATTCTAGAAAGGCATCATCCAATTCCTCCGTCTGACTTGGGGGTCTGTAGTAGAGTCCCACAATAACATCCCTGTTGTTTCCCTCCCCTTTAATTTTTATCCAGATGCTCTCCACCTGGTTTCCAGTATTGATGTCATGGATCTCTTCACTGGTGTAAATATCCCTGACATATAATGCTATTCCTCCTCCTTTCCTGTTTGGCCTGTTTCTCCTATAAAGGTTATACCTCTCTATTCCTGCATTCCAATCATGAGACTCATCCCACCACGTTTCAGTAATGCCTATTATATCATATTTGTTTTGTAGTGCTAGGAGTTCAAGTTCATCTTGCTTATTTCCCATGCTCTGTACATTAGTGTAGAGACATCTAAGACCATGTGTTCCCTTTACTTGCTGCCTGTGCAAGTTTTTTTGCCTCCCACTGTTGGGTCCTTGCACTGTTTGCCTTGTTCCCTCTATGCCAGTTTGAATATTTTCTCCAGCCCTTTTGCCTTCCAGAATACTGTCCCCCTCTCCCATATGACTCAGTTTAAAGCCCTCCTGATCAAATTCTTGAGACTGTTGGCAAAAATGTTTCTTCCAGCTGTCATAAGATGCACCCCATCTCTTGCCAGTAGTCCCCCCTCATGGAAGCGCAGTCCATGATCCAAGAATCCAAATTGTTCTTGGCAACACCATCTACAGAGCCAGTTGTTTACGTCGGCTATTTTCCTCTCCCTTCCTGGACCATGCCCTTCAACTGGCAGAAAAGACGAGATGACAACCTGTGCGGATATAGAGTTGTCATATATTCTTGTAAAGTGATGTGAGAGTCTACTTTAACCTAGACTTGCCCATCTCAACACTTCACAGTTCTGCTTTACAGAGCCAAATTCTCTGAGCATTAAAGATAAAGATCCATAAGAAAGGGAAGGCAAGAACCTTTAAATCAGTTAAAAGGACCTAAACAGCAACTGAATAGACACAAGGGCCACTTCATCACAGTCTTTCCTGCTATTTCTAATTTACATATTGTGTGTGTGTGTGTGTGTGTGGTATGATAGATTCAGCTGTAGAAAAAGAACACGGCAAGATTATATTTTATCTGTTGTCTGCAGCAAGAATATTTTTTGCAAAATTCTGGAAAAATCCATGTATACCATCAATAGAAGATTGGCTACTGTGAGTATATGATATGGTTTAAATGTGCAAACTTACTTGTCTGTTGAAAGGAAAAAAATATTGAAAAATTCCAACAAGATTGGGGAAAATTGTCAGACTATCTTGAATTGTCCTGGGGGAATTTTGCTATTATTGGATTGAAAAAGTGAAGATAAGGATAACATTAAGGAAGAGGGAGAAGAAGATAACAGACATATAGTTAGGTATACATAACAGAGTTACTGAATGTGAACAAATCTAAATAATTTTCTGAGTAATATATTTAAGTGATACACTGATTAACAATAAGGTAAACAAATATGTACATTGATAACAGATTACTTTTAATGGTAAAATGTTACTTAATGCTATCTAAAAATGGTGTGGTGGTGAAAATGGTCATTTATAGTAGAATAACCATGGAAATTACAGATAAAGAGAATGGCAATTGTGTTACAAATATTTTACAGGGATGGTTGGGGAGAAGGTCAAACGAATGTGTAGTTATGGATGTGAAGATAGACATTAGGATGGAATCTGGTATGTGAGAAGGTACTGTATGTGAAAGTGTCAAGAAAGTTTAAGAGTGGAGGGAAAGAGAGCAAAAGGTGGAATAAATTTGTTGCAAGGTAAAGGATAGCAATTAGGAAAGAAAAGATGAGAGAAATGTATGGATGGAAATGAATGTGTTTTTTTTTTAAAAAAAGAATCCCACAAATTTCATAAGGTTTTTTTTTTTCCTACTTAAATTGTATATACTTGTTTCTAAATCGGCTTCTGTGGCTTCTATGAATACATGGAAATTCTGAGAGCCAGTGTGATGCAGTGGTTTGAGTGTGGGACTAGGACACTGGGAGATCAAATCCCCACTCAGCCAAGGAAACCCAGTGGGTGACTGTGGGAAAGTCACACTCTCTCAGCCTCAAAGGAAGGCAAAGGCAAACCCTCTCTGAATAAATTCTGCCAAGAAAACCCCTGTGATAGTATCACCTTGGCAGTCACCATAAGTCAGAAATGACTTGAAGGAACACAACAATAATGGAAATTCTATGCAAATGTGTGTCTTCTTTTATACTCTTTCTCGATGATGCATTTTCTCCTTCCTGGAGATGCATAAATGGTCACCCTACTTTGATTAATATTTTTCTATGTTCTTCCTTTCCTTTCCTTTCTATATAAGGAAGAATGTCAACCTGTACAAGCTCCCCTGGCAGCCTAAGGTGCTATATAGCCCAGACAGATTTGTCCACTTGGCCCCATCTCTAGCAACCTTTCAAAAAGTTCAGGATATCTGTGTGTTTTAATCTCCTACGAAATTCTACATTTTGAGATGGCCAATATTTTACAGATGCTCCTATGAAGGACAAAATTCCTTGCCTCTGAATCGACTGTGAAAACTGCATGCATGGCAAACACAGATCTAATATGGAGATCTCTCTGAGAGCTTTCTTTCTTTTTCTGTGACAACATGTTTTCTGGATAATACTCCCTGCTCCACTCTGGTCTACACTAGTTACCACGTTAGGTGCAGGGGGGGGGGCAATCTAAAAATTAGAATAATAAAATCAAGTATATACAGTTGTCCCTCCATATCCATGGATTTGGTATCCACAGATTTAATTATTCGCGCTTGAAAAATAATAAAAAATAATAATCCAAAAAGCAAACCTTGATTTTGCCATCTTATATAAGGAATATCATTTTGCTAAGCCATTGCATATAATTGCATTGCATTGCATATGCCATTGCACTTGAAAAATAATAAAAAAATAATAATCCAAAAAGCAAACTTTGATTTTGCCATCTTATATAAGGGATATCATTTTGCTATGCCATTGCATATAATGGGACTTGAGTATTTACAGGCTTTGGTATCCATGGGGGGTTCTGGAACCAAACCCCAGCGAATATGAAGGGACAACTGTATAAAAGAAATGAGTGCCAGTGTTCTGCTAAATGTGGGCCAATTTAATGGAAAAGCAAAAGTCAAATGTTTCCAGTCACAGTTGTTTTAAAGAACAGTAATTCGTGGTTTTCTTTTTTTTAAAAGTTAGGCTCTCTCATTGCTGAAAATTTTACTTTAGTATTTTTTTCTTGAAATAACTTTAGTGAGACAGATATTCTATGACTTATCTTGCTACTGTTTTCCTACTCAACATTTGCTCTGCTCTGGACAAATATCTTTTCAGAATTATTCTACCGGTAATTTACTGTGACAGTTGGTGAAAGTTGGGTCAAACAAGGGCAGGGCATCTGTTTGATTTGGGAATGCCTTCCACACATGCAATTTAAAAAAATGGGATTGAATTTAATTCTGTCTGTAAGCATGTAATGAATACTGAGCAAATTCCTATTTAGAATATCAGTTCTAATAGTTGAAATGAAAGGGATGTCAAGTAATATAGTCCACACAAGCTACTGCTTATCAGAGAGTTTTTCAGTTTAATAAATTTAGGTTCTGAGAGTCAGAATGAAGCTAGTCACAGTTATTTGTTGCAACAATCCTGAACCTCCTGAGTAGTTTAAACAATGTTATACACTTATTATATATATAATCTTATATATAATCTTAAATAGATATTTATATGTAATATTATACATAAAATATTATATAAAATTTTATTCTTAACTTAGATAGTACACTGCCAAATTTTCTTGAGGTATGCTTTCAATAAAGAAAGAAGCTGTCACAGACATGGGAAACGGGCTTGGCAATGGGTCTAATATTAAAATAGGTTTCAACTACTCTTTTGACTTACATTTTGATCCTAACTGAGATTTACAGTATGACCCCATATCCGCGGAACCTGTATCTGCAGATTTGCTTACCCACATCTGAAAAAATATGGTCCCTCTAGGCATCTTCTAGGTCCTCCAGTGTGAGTCTATGGTATGCTTCAGCTGACCATAGAGTCTTGCTGGAGGACCTAGAAGAAGCCTACAAACGTGTTCTCTTAAGGCATTTTCTAGGTCCTCCAGCACAACTCTATGATATGCTTAGGCCAGAAGTCATTCGATTTAATAAGGTCTGCTATTATCTGTGGTTTACCATATCCATGGTAAGTCCGAGAACACATCCCCCACAGATACGGGGGTCGTACTGTATTTGGAATGAATGCTCATTGTGTTAAAATTGATTTTCATATATTTTCTCAGTAGGCATCATATTAGTATTACAACCTATCACAATTGTAATGTGTGCAGAGATAAGACACTGCAGTATATAGTAATATGAATTATATTGATCATGGAAAAATTTAAGGCAGCATAGAAAATACCATTTCTCCCATCAAAATGTAGTATAATTTTGAGGGCATCTCCTAAAGAACAATATGGGGGATGGCATTTCTCTTTGTACATTATCCCCTGCCACTGTCACCTCCTCAGAGTTTTTCACTGTGGCAGGCTGTGGCAATGAGCAGCAAATGTGATGGGAAGAACAGGAAGGAGGAGGAGCAGGAAGAGGAAGCCTGAGGTGAACTGCCTGATGAGGCAGAAGTACCTGAAGGAAAGGAAGGCCTGTAGGTGCAGAAAATGTGCAAAGGGAAAAAGTGGACATGTGATGTGGGAGAAAGAGGAGTGGAGGAAGAGAAATGCACAGAGAAAGAGTAGAAGGAATCACATGAGACTAGTGACACATATAGAGAACTGAAGAGAGCACATGCAAGAGGGAAAACACAGAATGGAGTGGTAAGGCAGGAAGACATGCAGAGAAGAGAAAAGGGGAGAACTTATCAGGGAAGGAGGGTGGAGAGAAAAGATAATGGTCCAGGACATGAGAGACAAACAGTAACAAAGAGAAAAATGTGAAGAGGACTCTGGTTCTTTAAATGAATTGTTCTTGAGGAGGACTGCTAATGAGGACTGGTTGGGTATAGTTGGCTGGGTATGGTTCATGGGAGTGGTGGTAAAAGGTGCAGTGGGGTGGATCTGGTTTATAGATTGTCTTTATAGGTTAAGATTTTTGTTCCCTACATCCTCCCAGTATATGTGAATTTCTTCTTAAGCCCACTCACTCCCTTTCTGTAGGTGTGTTGATGAGAAATGTGGTTTTCCAAACTTCATGCAGCTGTTTCCATCTTTCCCAAGTTCAAAACAGGAATAGTGGGGGAGAACTGAAATTACAGATAGGATTTTTCAGCTTCATTTAGGTAAGGTTTGTAGTAGAGTAATATAACATAAATTTAAACTCAAAGTTAGAATCAATTTAATTAAAATAAACATCCCTCTTTCATTGTAAATGTAACCAAGATAAACTTTAAAAGTGTTATGGTGTAAATTTAACATGGCGGCACTGTTTCACTAATCTTCCTATCTCTGAACATGTGAACAGCTAGAAGAATGCAAGGAGGAAAGTGGCTCTTTCAGTTGGAAAAATATGGTTACTCATCTTGTGATTTTAAGATGGCAGTGGGCTTGAACAGGGACACATGGCTAAAGGTCCCAATACCTTACTCTTGAGAGCTAGTGAGGTGTAGTGGTTTGGACGTGGACTAGGACCCTAGAGATCAGGGTTTGAATCCCCACTCAGACATTGGAAACTCACGGGGTTTACTTGGGCAAGCCACATTCTCACAGCCTCAAAGGAAGGCAATGGCAACCCCCCCCCGAACAAATCTTGCCAAGTAAACGCCATGATAGGTTTGCCTTAGGGTCTCCATAAGTTGGAAACAACTTGCAGGCACACGACAATAGCCTGCTCTGATCTGACAGAAACAGTTGACCTGATCGATCTCTTATGCTCCATCATATCAACCTGGTAACGGATGACCAGTAGCAGGCCCCCTGGCTTCTGATAACTTGGCTCCCAAGTCCAAGCACCTTATTAGTGAGAGAAATGGACACCTGTAACTTTGCCTCACCAGAAGCTCTGCTGAGCCCTGCCCAAAGTTTTGTGTTACCAAAACCCTTCCCTAAATAGCTACTGAATTTCAGGCTCCAGTTTGACTGTTTCCTGGAAGCCAGCCACTAGCTTTGAAAGTGACTATTAGTAGAGGATCTTATTATCTCTGTGTCTCATGCACAGTCCTACCTACATCAGAGGTCACAATATTGAAGGGAATTCATTAGTCTTATATATAAAAACAAAAACAAAAGCAACCTGAGAGTAAAATGTAAAAAAGTTATCAGGCAAGAGGACTAAGGGAAGAGAAGGAGGAGGAGGAGGAGGAGGAAGATTTTCCTGTCTCATAATACACCCTGCAACTTGGTGCATTTAACAAGTTAGATTATTCTGTATTAAAGCCTCAATTGAACAACTGGCTCAGGAGGATCCCCCTCCCTGTACACACACACACACACACACAAAATAAAAATAATGAGGCCTATTATAATTTTAAGCTTTTCACTTCTGAATGATATCTTGTTTCTGCTTTGCATCTTCATTTTACAGTCATGGCAAGAAAATTAAGAAGGATGCACTGACATAATAACTGGATTTCAAAAACTGGGCATTTACAATAGCATTCAGTATAGTATCATATGATCTGTAATAAAATAATGTCTATTGACAACACATGATAAAAGTCAAATAAGAGGAGAGTCCAATTTTCTATCAGTTCCAAAACCAAGTTTGCAAAGAGATGAGAATGAAACTGGAAGCGAGCAGAAAAAGAAATGCAGATGATTCCAGCAACCACTAAAGAAGACTGTATCCATAATCTTTATTTTAAAAGGACATTCAGAAAACATTTCTCAGCAGTGAATTGAAATGTTGGATATAAATTGGAAAATTTAAATATGCATCATTGCTCTGTAATGGAAAGAATCAGATCTTTTAAACTACTGCCAAAGGTAGTTTGAGCTGAGGATGTTGGAGAGATTCTCATCTGTCTTAACTTAGAGGAGAATGGCTGGAGAACACTGGAGATGGCAAGGGCTGAATATGGGCCTCCTGGCCCCAGCATGTAAATATGTATTCTGGCATTGATCTTTGCAGGCCACATTTCTTGATTCTAAGTGAGTGGGGAAGCAAAGTATGGTGTTATCCAATAGATACGAACATGTTCTAAATATGCTCAGAGGCCTAAGAATCCTTTACCTTTCAAATACCACCTCATTTTTGTAGTCACCCATTTAACTGCTGTGTTATACTTCATTTTTGCAACAGATAGGTGTTTGTTAATCATTCATTATTTACCTGTTTCAATCTGGAGAAACAACACATAGGAGATTATCGGACAGGGACAAAAATAGCATTCCTGTCTCACTATCTCCTCTCCTGCCACCCTCCTGACTCCATCCCGGCACAAGAATGAAAAGTTTTGCACTAACACCTGCATTCACTTCCTTGTTTGAAGTTTCAGGCCATTCTCGCAAGAGGATAAGCGCACGGGAAATTCATACTTAAAAGAAAAATAAACTTTAAAAAATAACAGCAAGCAGGAAAACACACTTTAAAAACCCCAATTAACCCGAGGAGGGTACAAAAAAGGGTGTCACTTACCTGGGTGTCCTGATCTCAGCCGGAAGTGTTCTGGAACAGACCTCCCACTGCAGCCGGCATTTTGCCAGCATAACAGAGCACTCTTTTGCTCACCCGTCATTCTGTGACAGGAATGGAATGGGTGATCTATTCATGGCTTAAGCCATGAATAAGAAGAGACGAGGGCAAAATAGAGCCAGCACAGGAACATAACAGGATGAGGGTGACATCTTCTAAAAGATAAGCCCTTTGGCAATCTCCCGGCATTTGTGTAGCACCATATTAAAGGTGTCTGGTAATCTTTATAGTGTTTGAAGGGTTAGTGAACAGCATATCTATTGTTGTGGTGGCTGGGGTTGAAGAGAGATGAAGATCAGTGATAACACTGAATTGAATAGGTAGCCAGACCCCCATGCTAGTCTCCAGACACATTGCACTACTAGTCCCACCACCGCATCCATCAATCAGATTTTAGGACTGGTAGTGAATGCATATGGCAAATGCCAAGCTGGGGGATGAAATTTAAAACTATAAAACAGAGCATTTTGAAGGAGTCAAAAATAAAAATGTGCTCTAGGGACAACAGTATTAAGATCTTCAAGGGAAAGCTTTCTTTTGGTCCCAACACCAACACAGGCATGTTTTGTGAGGACCCGAGAGAGAGCCTTCTCAGAAGCTGCTTCCAGATTGTGGAATTCCCTCTCATGGGAGCTTGGCTGACCTCTCTCTTTCCTTTTACTGGCAAGTGGAGGGGCTTTACCGCATGAGGGAAGGGAAGCAGAAGTAAAGCCCGAGTGTAGTACGTTCCGCTTTGCCTAATCGCACAATGTCGGCATTCTTCAACTGTTCTCTCATTCTGGTTCCATGGGAGATGGTGGTAAAGGCGAGTCTTTTTGATGATGGATTTTCCCAATTCACAAAAGGATTCATGTTTACCACCATCTCCCATGGAACCAGAATGGAAGAACAGCTGAAGCACACAGATATCATGCAATAAGGCAAGGTGGGATGTGCAATTCTCAGGCTTTACTGTCACTTCCCTTCCCTCATGCGATAAGGCTCTAAGACCTTTTTATTCAGGCAGGCCTTGGGCTGAAAAACTATGTGACTGAAAGGATTTGTGGTGGGGGTATTTTTTTTTTATTTTTTAAAAAATCATGACCAATTTTTTTATATTGTTGTAATCTTGTTTTTAACTGTACTGTTATTTAATTCTTTTAAAACTTCAGTATAAATAATGTTCTAATTGTACAGTAGCACCCCTGTATCCATGGGGGATTGGTCTAGGCCCCCCTGTGGATACTGAAATCCATGGATAACAGTGAACACCAGACTCCACCCACCACCCCACCACTGCCATTGGAGACCTCCTGGGGGAAGGGAGGCGAGATCTCTCCTCCCCCTCCCTTTCCCCTTTGCCCCCACCATCACCCCCATCACCACTGGAGCCCTCCAGTGGAAGGGAGAGGGGAGGAGACCTCTCCCTTCCCCCTTCGCCCCCACTGCCACCAGAGACCTCCTGGCAGAAGGGAGGGGGAGGAGAGATCTCTCCTCCCCCTCCCTTCCCTCCGCCATCCCAACCGAGGATAACTGAATCAGCGGATGGCAAATCAGTGGATATGGGGGTGCAACTGTTATCTTGTTTTTTAAAATGCTGTAGGACACCTTGGCTCCTGCATTAGAAGAAAGGTGTGATATAAATCAAATAAATAAATAAATGATGTACAGACATGCTATAGTATTTCTGTATATCTAATGGTTTCTTTTATTTTTAAAAAATATTGCAATGCACAACAAATCAAATTTCATTCCTCCTCTCATTAACAACATTCATTACCACACTGATTGATTGATTTCAAATGTAACATTTCCAGCTCTGTCTTAACTGTCAAAAAGCTGTCTTTGGTGTCTTTCAAATAATTCCTCAAAACTGGAAGCATAGAAACAGGTGGGCACTACAGCATAAATAGAGTTTGATATACTGATACAAGTCCATCCACCTTTACAAGCATGTTTCTTTATAGTGACAGATTCTGCCTGCTGTGAGTTAGTTTCAGAACTATCACATCAGATTTATGAAAAGACCATGTGAATCTCATAAAGATTCATTTTGGTCCAATTCAACAGTCTCTGAAAGGGCACTGCTTCTGTGGCTAACAATGCAGAGCCATTCCCAAGTCAGTTCAATAAATTAGGCCTTCTCATTCACATGGGATCACACAAATGTTATCTTGTCTGTGTGACAGGGCAAGAGGGATGGTTTTAAAGAAAGGCTTTGTGCTTTATCTGGCTCTGTAGATGCTCTTCAAGTTTCTTAGCCTGCTATGCTACAACATTCATGGTCATGGGGAATTAAGAGAGGTAAAATGATACAAAAGAGAATGGGTAATTCCTTCACAAAAGGCCTCCATCAACAGTCTCTTTGAAGCTGTACAAAAGAAGAGGGGGAGAAAAACTCTCACCCTTGCTAGGCCATTAGCTGACACACAACAGAGACCAAAACTGTTTCCATGCACGCTTCAAGCAGGGCTATTTTCTGCACAATTAGTCATTAAAAGGGCCAATGTAAACAGGGTCAGGAATGCTCAGTTCTTTACATTCTACACACACACACACACACACACACACTCAGACATTTGCAGCCTTTTGGTCTCCTTGCAGTTGTTGTCCATGTTTTACTCAGTCACCAGTTTCAACATCCCTTTGGCACAACTACAGTAGTTACTATAGCCTGATTTAAGCAATTGGATAAAATACAAAAGCATGTTCTATGTAATCAGTCCCTGTATAAAATGTTTACTGGCTGCTTTTCTCCCTTCTTCAAATGACATAGTTTTGAGACAGGTCAAATGTAACATTGGTAGAAGTTGCGACAGCCATATAAGCAGAAGTGACTGATGCTGCAGCATGTCTTCTAACCTCTTGGTTAAGACATTTTATTTAGTATTAACTTCCTTCAAAGAGATTTAAAGGTTCAAAGCCAGTGTTGTTTTGCAAACATTGCATCATA
Organism: Gambelia wislizenii; assembly: GCA_030847615.1. Classification (NCBI taxonomy): domain Eukaryota; kingdom Metazoa; phylum Chordata; class Lepidosauria; order Squamata; family Crotaphytidae; genus Gambelia; species Gambelia wislizenii. The sequence goes on from JAUMIR010000004.1 coordinate 93,961,756, forward strand.
GAATTATAGAGTTGGAAGAGACCTCAAGGGCCATCCAGTCCAACCCCCTGCCATGCAGCAATACACAATCAAATCATCACACGTTTTTAACAGCTATGTTCTTCACTGGTTTAATTTCTGGCAAGTTTAATGATATTTTTAATTTTGGTATATTCTTTCAGCCATGTTTGTTTTAACTGTTGTAAGCCACCTTGTGAGTGCCAATGTGATATAGTGGGTGCGTCTATACGATCATAAAAAAATCCATTTGGGGAGCAAAAAATACAAATAGGCTGTCGTTTGTATGCATACGAACCGCCCACACGATTTTTTAGCCCCCTAAACTCCGTATGACTCCCTCTTCCCCAAGCTGGCTGGAGCGAGCAAGCCAAGTGGCGGTTTTAAACCTCCTGCCACTTTTTTTCCCCCAAAAGGTTCCTGCTTTGCAGACAGTTGGTTTTCTCTATTTACAATATAAAATAAAAATAAATAAATGTATAATTCACGGACTTACCGGACTCTTGCTAGCTGGGAATCCAACATGGCGGCCGCTCCCAATTCCCCTCCGTGCTAGCCCCACCCCCTCTACTCAGCCAGCCAATCAGATTACACAGCCTGTTCGTATGTGTGTGAATGGACCGTACAGACCCATCAGCCATCCGAACAGCACACGGATTTCTCATCGTGATCCGCTTTGCCTCCTGAATGCCGCGTGTGCGTATTTCAGGGTGGAAAACCACCCCCCTCTTTTGGATGTGTGTGAATCCGAACGGCCATGTGTACCGAAGCGCGAACTTCTGCATGCCGTACGTTATTATTTAAATCGTGTAGACGGGACCATAGTGATGATATAGCACTTACCCATGGAATTCACTGGGTGACTTTGGACAAGTCATACTGAGGAGATTATCAGTATGGGAAAATGCGGCAAAAAAACGCATCCCAAATCACGTCAGAAGAACACAACGATAACAGAAAGGGCAACATTATCAGATGCCCATGTCCTCAGCCTTTCCTGGAGCATAGTTCTGGCATGGATGAGGCGTCATCTTTTTATTGACGGGGCTAAGCCATCAATAAAAAGGAATGCCTTATTCACACCCATGCTACGCCCCTATGGCTGAAGGATGATGTTGTCTGCTAATGTTGTCTACTTCTGTTATCATCGTGTTCCTGCATCTGATAATCTCCTCACTCAGCCCGAGGAAGTGGAAGGGAAATTCCCTCTGGACAAATCTTGCCAAGAAAATGCCATAATAATGTTTACCTTAGAATCAGCATAAGTCAGAAATGACTTGAAGACATACAACAACAGCAGCAGCAGCAACAACAACAAGAAGCAGGGGCTCTGAACTCCAGACTGAGGAAAAGGTGAGAATCATCATCATCATCATCATCATCATCCTCTTTTTACATATATATTTGCTCTTTTGGAGCCAGCATAGCCTAGTGGTTTGAATGCAGGACTTTGGCAGACCAGGGTTTTAATCCCTGCTTATCCATGGAAACCAACTGATCTTGGACAAATCTCAGCCTTAGAGGAAGACAATAGCAAATCTCCTCTGAATAAATCTTGCCCCAAAACCCTAGGGCAGAGTCTCTCTATAAGTCATAGGCAGTTTGGAAACACATAACAATAGCCTATGTCGTTGTCATGCAATAGCTTCAGCTATCACATCAATGGGACTGGCACCTTGAATCATTCAGTTCTGTCATTAAGCTTACTTAAGCATGGCCTTCTGGAAGTCACTGGGCTCAGCCAGTGTTCCACAGAGTTACCATTGTGAAAAGGTGTGCTGCACATAATCACTATCATGTACAATATTTTAAGGTGAATAATTATTCAGATATGCTTGAAAAGATAAGGTGAATATAAAGATCAGCATCCTTCAAAATGCAGAAAGACACTTGATAGCCACATTGCATCGTCATTCTGACAATTCTTGCGCACACAACACTTGCATTTGTATGACAGAAAGGCAGATCCACCTATTCTGTTGCTCTGCATGTGACTGATGTTTTGCTCACTCCCTGCCTCCATATGTTTCTTCTGTGTGTGACCTGACAAAGCCATGACTAAAACAATGGCTCATGTTTATACATTGACATGCCTAATTCCAGCATTGGAGTTTCCTTCTAAGATGTTACAGTGGGACTTTGGGTTCTCCCCAGAGTCTGTCAGGCCCTGTCCTATGAAGACTGGATTGCTCTCTTAGTTATTTTTGCTGCAATAGACTCCTTTGGAAATTGTATATTTGAGTATAGCATTATTACCACCGCTGCCTAGGAAATGGCAAGAATGGAGTATTGGGACAATGTGTTTGCTACTGGGGTGAGATGGAACTCTGATTTTATTTCTGCTGCTGTGGGTTCTTGACTGCTGATATGAGGACAAAGGGGAAATACATTTTATCTTTATTGGAAGCATATCTGTTGGGGATGACTAGCATCTATGAATGCTGCATCTTCACATTCCCTCTAAATTTTAGGGGAAGACATTATTCACAGACAATTCAAATTGCTCAGCTTTTCTGGTAAGTGTGGGCAGAGATGAAGTATGAAGTTGTTGACAACCTTCCATGGGTATGGCTTCCTGACTAGTACATTCCTGTGCAGTTGGTAGGAAATAGCTGAGGGGACCTGCTATGATTCGTGGAGGTTCTGAGCTGCTGCTATAGCACGTGGGAACTGTTGTAGTTCCTACACTGAGTGTTCTTCCCATCCCCATGGGCAAGTCACTGCTGCCTTAGTATAGGATAGACTTGTTGACTCTTATGTAGTGACATTCATCTTTTTAAGAGGACCACAAAATCAGGCTGCTGATGTGGTTCAAGATATTTCTGTGAAAAGAAGCATCAACGTACAGACTTTCCCCTACAATACAGTACTAACTATACATTGCCACTCTGGTCATACAGATGAAGAAGTCATTTTCTTATCCCTTTTTATCTTATTCCCTAAAGTGCATAAAGAGCCCCTGACTGACACATAGCTGCATTCAGACAAAGTCATTGAAAGAAAATCCATAAAGCAGAAAAAAGGCCAAAACTAAACTGTAGAATTTTGAACGTGAATTCCCTGCAGACCAATTCTCTGTTCTTTCTCTAAATTTGATTGCCTCTTCTCTTTGCTTTCCTCTCTCTTGTACAACCACAAACACTGCAATTGTTTGATGCTTCCAAACTGCAGATAGGTGGAGAGAAATTCCGGGTGGGGGGGAATCAACAAGAGTTGCTTGGATCCAAGCTGGCATTTCTAGGAATAATTCGTGGTCCTCTTGACTCATTACAAGATAGAGTGTAACTCTACATTCACCAGAGAAGGCTCTGGAATCTGGACAAAGAGTCAGGGCAACATTCCAACACATTATTTCTTCTTTTCTTATGGGGGAATAGAAGCATTATTCAGGATATAATAGGAAGTTATGTTAATGGTGTGACTTGTAGCACAGTCAAGGGATGGAGAAATTTATTCCTAGGTGTTGTGTGTGTGAGATTTTCATAGGGACTTCAACTTTCATGTAAAGGCAAATGATGGGGTTGCAGGAGAGTCGATTGTTAAAACAATTTTCTGCAAGTCACTCCCTATTATGGATATAATCTAAGTGTAAGACTGGAAGAAGAAACAATACAATCTGCAGTTGAGTCAGGAAGTGAAATGGACAGCATCAGTGTACCTTGAACTGCCACATCCAGAGAAAGAGACAAAACTAGCTTTACCGTGTAGTGAGAAGAAGCCCCTACCTGAGGCAGGGGCTTAGGAGGAGTTGTGAATTGTGCATGTTCCCCACTGGAAAACCATCCTTTACTCACTTCCTGAAATCAGGCACCATGTGGATGTGTGAGGCACCCTATTATTTGTCCTTCCCCCACCACTACATCTGAGGAATCCTATTTACTTGGTCCCACTGCTACACAATCTGTGATAACCCTCTTCTAGTAAACTGCTGCCAACATCTGTGAACAACTATCATTTCATGTGATAACCACCTTTGGAACCCTTTATGTGAGGTTTCTCTAGTAAATTCTCACCACCAGTTACCAAAGATAATAACCCCACTTGTCTTTCCACTGGCCTGACAGACGGAGGTATCTGAGTTTATAACCAAGAAAATTATCACATTACGCTGTTATAGTGCTATTATTCTATTTTAACTACTCTGGCTGCCCCCTGTGGAATCCCGGGATTTCCAGTTTAGGGAGGGGCATTTAGAACTCTCAGCCAGAGAGCTCTTAGGCCTCCCTAAACTACAAACCTCAGAATTCCACAGGAGACACCATAGAAGTCTCAATATCAACAGCCTAACTATGCCATAATGACCTACGAGGCATGTGTGTGTTGAGAAAAGACTTTTTTATTTTTATTTTTTAAAAGAATATTTATTGTAATTTAAACACATAACAATGAAAGACTTATTTGCCGTTCAAAAGACATCCATCCTACATAATTATATATTATTCCTAAACATCAAGGTATCTCATACATAAAAAAAATCTTCCAAAACACATTCATCACACTACATTATATATCCATCTCTATAAATGTCCCTACCCAATTTATATATTAGTTGTAACAACAGCATTATGCTAATTATGATAATTAAGAGTGGTGAGTTTAACTTAATTTTATTATATTTATCAATCAAGGAATCCTGAATTAGCCCAGTCTCTCCAAATATCTCTTAGGTGTGATCATATAATGTCCCAAGCTTGTTTGAGTGGCAATACCTTATCGCTTTTTATTATTTGAATCAAATAGTCAAGGTTAACCATTTCCATTAATTTTATCGACCATTCTTCTAAGGGCACATAATCAGACTTCCAATAATGAGCGAAAACGATCCTGGCTGATACAATCATATAAAATGATATTTTCCCATATTTTTTCCCAATTTGTCTTCAAGAATATTTAATAGATAAATTTCAGGTCTCATCTGAAAATTGATATTTAATATTTTCTCTATGTTAATGTGAATCATTGTCCAATATTTGTGGGTGATTCCACAAGACCACCATGAGTGATAAAATGTACCCATCTCTTTTTTTGTATTTTCAGCATTTATTGCTAGAACTGTTGTAAATTTTAGCTAATTTAGCTAAGAATGAAAGACTCTTTTAAACAGAAAATAATAAAATTATTTACATTAACGTTCAGAAGCATATGGTTACAAAAAGTGTTCTATCTTAATAGCTATTGTTCCCTATTCTAACTAGCCTACCATAAACAGATCTCATACTACAGGCACTCTCCACTTTCTACCCACAGCCCAGACTCCCCATAACTTACCACACTCACTCACTTGATTAAACTCCTGTTCTCTAACTAAACATTCTCAGCTCTAACTAAACACCAATTGACTTCTCACTGTCCTAACCTAACTTATAAACAATATACAGCGTATACAGTTTTTAAAGCTCTTTCAAACTCTTTCACCATTCTTCTCCACTATTCTATCTTCTCACCCCCTCCAAACAGAACACTTACCTTATTCTAACACCAAAAATATATAACACTTATAGAATCATACCAACTTAGAGTTCAAAAGGTCTGTAAAGGCCACCTAGTCTAATTCCAGCCATGCAGGAATACATAACTGAAGAACACCTGCATATTGCTCATCCGACCTCTGTTTAAGGAAGGAGTCCACCATCTTGTTAGGCAGTCTATCCCACTGTTGAACAGCTGTTACTGTCAAGAAGTTATTCCTAATGTTTAGGTGGAATCTCTGTTTGTGTTCTAGCCTCTGGTATAACAGAAAACATGCTTGTTCCATCTTGAATCCCTCCAGATATTTAAAAGATGGCTATCATGTCACCTTTCAATCTTCTTTTATCCAAGATAAATATACCCAACTTCCTAAGATGTTTTATTTATTTATTTATTTATTGGATTTATATACCACCTTTCTCCCAAGATGGGATTCAAGGTAGCTTACAATAATTAAAAAAACACAATTGTTCTTTACTAGGCTTGGTTTATTACACATGATAAACAGTAAATGATATCTACGTAACTACAAAACATCCTATGGCCCTCCAAAGAGCTGCCTGCGATGTCATGGACTTCTTTTTGGAAATGCTGTTGAATTTACTGGTGGTATATTAAGAGTATAAGGTTAGGAACAGTTGGGAAGAGGGAGAGAATGGAATGCCCATTGGTGGAATGTATGAGGAGATTTGCATAAGGCTGATGAATGACACTTGGTGATTGACAGTTAAGTGTTCAGCTTGAAAGGTGTCAAGTTAGATGAGTTTGGGGAGTAAAGCTAGGGTTGGAGGGAGAGAAGACAGTTTTGGTTGGGACTTGGTATAGCTGGTCTGAGTTAGCATGGGAGGAGTTTGAGAGCGGGTGTGTGGTGTTTTAAATGTAAAAAATAATTAATCTGCTTTGATATGTTTAACTTCTGTAAATAAAGATTTGTTTTTTGTTTTTAAACACATAGAATTATAGAGTTGGAAGGGGCCCTATGGGCCATCGGGTCAACCCGCCAGCTCAATGCTACAGCATCCCCAGCAGATAGCTGTCCAGCCTCTTTATGAAGACATCCAGAGAAGACCTCATCACCTCCATTGCTGAACCGCTCCATTGCCAAACCCATCTGACTGTCAAGAAGTTCCTTCTAATGTTCAATCAAAATCTACCCTCCTGTAACTAAAACCATTAGATCTAGTTCTACCTTCTGACGCAGCAGAGAACAAACCTGTATCATCCTCTTTGTGATAGCCCTTGAGGTATTTAAAGAGTATGATCAGGTCACTCCTATACTTTTGTTCCATGGAAATGCTATTTATCTGAGAGTATGAATTATGACAAGGTGTCTGTGGTGGCAGCATTGAATATAGAGGGGTGGTGGACTATAGAGGGCTTGAGGACAGGAGTTGCATAAATCCTCATAGGTACCTTGAAGGCATTTTGACAATTCCCACAGTTTGGTGTCACACAGGTGAGACTGAAGAAATCCTTACATTGTGGCAGAAATGGAGATCAGGGAAAGTCCCCACTCTTGGTAATTGCAGTGAGCACTGTGGAAGTCTTCACATTTGGTGGGTTAAAGAGTAGAAGCCCCATGTTTGGCCACAGTGGTGGGATTGCCTGAGAGGAACCCTCACTGCTGGTGGCACTTGTGGGACTACCCAAGTGGAAAACCCCATAATTGGTGGGAGAGAGGATGGAAACCCCCCACGCTACCATTATGACATATGCTGGCATGGGCACAGGTGTTCTCTGAGGAATGGACCCTTGCTCAGCCTCTAGGGCATCAACTTGCTGTATGTCTCAGGTGAGAATCTGGACAGATCCCAGTAGTGATAAGAGTTGTCTGTGCTTGCATCACTGCTGGAAAGAGAACTGTATTTGAGACATTTAAGCCTACAGCATTTTGTGGTACCCCCCAGTCTTTCTGGAGATCCATGTAAGACAATAAATGTGACTGTTCAACAGCGAAGATAATCTGAAGCTCAGCCTGCATAAATAAGGTCAAATATTACAAAATCCATAAACCTGGGTGCTTTCTGTGCAGTTGGAACTTCTTAACATCTCTCAGAGATGGGAGGAGAACATAACAATACAGTAGGACCCCTGTATCCACTGGGGATTTGGTTCTGGGGGCGTGGATACCGAAAACCTTTGATAATAGCAAACTCCATTGAAAATAATGGGACTGCTGGTTTAAAACACCATAGAGTTGCCTTGGAGGACCTAGAAAATGGCTAGAGAGGACACAGTTTCTAGGAAAACTATGGTAGGTGTGCTGATTTGTGTCCTGTAGACAACTGAATCAGTGGATAATGAATTAGTGGATACAGGGGTCCTACTGTATATGTTCTAATTTTTAAGAGAAAGGGGGAGGTGAGAGAGAGAATATACACATAAGACAAATCATTTAAAAACAAACAGAACTTACGTCAAGTCTGTTCTGGATCATCAACACAACATACATACATACATCTATCTGTCAAAATAAAAGTGAGCCGAATTCAAGATGGCAGTTAAGAATATAAATAATAGAGTGTTATAAAATGAATGATGATGTTATGTATTATCCTCTAGCCTGAGAGCATGTGGTGTTAATGTTTTAAGTCAGTGAATCCAGAAATTTTCACTTTTCCTCCAAGTACTTGAAATAGATGACACTTCTGTTTCAAACACCAACAAATCAGACAGACTGTGGTGCTCTAAATTAAAATGTCTAGCCAATGGTTGTTGAAGCTTCCTGGTGAGGATTGCAGGTTCATGATTCTTACAGGCCTATAAGTTCCTTCCCCTATATAAAATTGATGTCATCTTGTACATCTGTACTCAGACACACAAATAAGACTGTAGGACTTGCAGGTGATATTCTGTTTCATATAGTAATAGAAGCCAAAACATCTTGCTACAAGATTTAATTAGTTCTGTTTGTTATTCACTTTCAATTTATGAAGAACAATATTTAATTCCTAATAAGGTAGTATCTATATGTGTATATTTAGCCATTCAAAGGCTGACAAGATGGCACCATCCTACTAGCAGACAATAGCAAAGCCCTGGAATGATTACTGAAGAAAATCAAAGAAGAAAGTGCAAAGGTAGGATTACAGTTGAACATTAAGGGAAAAAAATAATGACCACAGATGATTTACATAACTTTAAAACAGATGATTAAGACATTGAAATAGTTCCAAGATTTTCCACACTTGGCTCAATCATTAATCAGAATGGAGGGTGCAGTCAAGAAATCAGAAGAAGACTAGGGCTTGGAAGGTCAGCTATGAAGGAATTTGATAAGATCCTGAAGTGTCAAGATGTATCATTGAATACTAAAGTCAGGATTGTCCATGCCATCGTATTTCTATGTATGGTTGTGAAAGGTGGACAGTGAAGAAAGCTGATAGGAAGAAAATCAACTCATTTGAAATGTCATGCTGAAGAAGAGTGCCATGCATACCATGGACTACTAAAAAGACAATCAAATGGGTCCTAGAGCAAATACAGCCTGATCTCTCCCTAGAAGCCAAGATGACTAAACTGAGACTGTCATACTTTGGCCATATCATGAGAAGACAGGACTCACTAGAAAAGACAATAATGCTTGGGAATCATAGAATCATAGAGTTGTAAGAGACCACAAGGGCCATCCAGTCCAACCCCCTGCCATGCAGGAAGAAATAATCAAAGCATTCCCAACAGATGGCCATCCAGCCTCTGTTTAAAGACCTCCAAAAAAGGAGACTCCACCACATTGTGACACAGTGCATTCCACTGCTGAACAGCTCTTAGGAAGGTGGAAGACAACAGGAAAAGAGGCAGGACTTTATCACACAAGGGAGGTAAATGGCCTTAACAGCAGTATAATAGCATCTTTGGCTGATCCTTATCACACAAAGTCAGGGTACTTCTGTTGTTGCTTTGCAGTGTAACACATCTTTTCATTGACAGTGGAACCCTGTGAATGGCTGCTAATATCAAGCTGTTCCATTACTCACTGTGGTGTGATGGATCATTCCGCTGCAGTTCCAATATTATGGCAGTCTCATGAGAAACACTGAAACTGTGTTGAAACATTTCGGATGGATAGAATCAATCAAGGAAACCATAGCCCTGAGTCTTCAAGACCTGAGCAGGCCAGTTGATGATAGAGTGACTTGGAGATATCTCATTCATAGGGTCACCATAAGCTGAAGTCAACTTGACAGCAGTTACAAAGGCTGATAAGATATTTATATGTATTAAAATTCTTAGGAAAAGTATAAGAACAGTACAGAAAAACCAAAGATACACACTGCATTCTGCTTGCTGGTCCTATCCTACCATGAGAGGAAGCAGCAATGGAAAAGAACTGATAAATCTATGACTAGAGTGAAATACAGTTTCCACAGAACAGAAAGTAGTGAAAAATCTGTTTTTCACTCAAGTACTACACAATTCTTCCCATTTTGGAATATGAATTCATTTTTTTAATGTTCTGTCATGGGAGGTGATATAAACATGTAGAATGCAAAGCCCAGGAAGTCCTCCACTTTTTATTTGTTAGTGAATTTCAGAAATATATTTTTAAACAAATCCAAAAATGAAAGAATTTATCGTTACTTAGAATCCACAAAAATACCTTGCATTCACTCCTGACCCATTAAATACAATGGGAATTTGGCCAGTTACCTGAACTGGATCTCTATGATACTCTAAAGCAGTTTTCTCATGTTATTATACTTCTCAATAGCTCCAGAGTTATTTTTTGACATTATTTCATTATGACTGCACATCCACAAACCTTACACGGGGCCAATGTTGGATGGTGACCTAATATTTAGAAATAACTGGATTACACACTTCACAGAATCTTTTAAGTAACTGAACAAACAGCAACCCAAAGATGAAAAGTCCCATATATTGCTCCTCTGCTGTACAGAGGACTTCTTTCCTTGATAGCAAGAATGATCAGTGCCCAACAGCAAGATATAACTATGAGTGCATAGTGAGTTGTGTGATGTACAAAATCTGAACCTTCCCAAGGGAAGCAATTAGAGCTAGCTGTGTAGAAACATGTTGTATTGGAGAAAGACTGTCACAAGAGTCTCCATAAATATCACCAACTTGTCCCCTCAGCTGGATTCAGGCAGGTAACCTTCAAATGAAGTGTTTCATATCCCACTGTAAATCCCCCAAGAACTCCAAATGAATTCTGGATGGAGTAGAAGGCAAAAGTCAAGAGAAAAGAACACTTTCCAAACCTCACAGCTCTGCCATAATTCCCACTGAAGCAGATAATCTAAATGATATGTATGGTTTATTAAAACAAACAGAATGGTAAAACCAAAGGTGATCTCAGCCTCACAGAGTGCCAAAGAAAGCACCATATCAGGCAATAATGAATGGATTTCTAAGTATTGTATCTCACCTTGTTCAGGTTTAGCTTGGGCTCCTAAGATTAGGAATTCATTCCAGTCACTGTAGATTCTGATCCCCTGGTAAGATGGTACATGCCAGTAGTTTTTTTTGTTTGTTTGTTTGTTTTTTGGTGACAGTGTGAGGAAGACAGCAACATTAGTCACATAGTCAGTCCAGTGTATAGTTAGGATTGTGCATATACAGCGCTGATGAAAGCGTTCGAGGAGTCGTAAGTGGTGGCGATAGGTGAGCCATGTTTCAGACCCATAAAGGAGAATAGAAAGTACAATGGCTCTATACACACTGATTTTAGAGCTTCGCCTCAGGTGTTTATTACTCCAGACTCTTTTATAAAGTCTTCCAAATGTACTATATGCCTTTGCTAATCTGTGATCTATCACTTTGTCAATCTTGGCATCTGAGAAGATGATGCTTCCCAGGTAGGTGAACTGCTGAACGTACTTGAGCACAGATTTGCCGAGGGCAATGTGGGGATGATAGTGTTCGTCCTGTGGTGCAGGCTGGTAAAGAACTTCCGTTTTCTTCAGGTTGACTTCCAGCCCAAACAGCTCTGCAGCTGTTACGAAGCAGGATGTTAGGCGCAGAGCTGCTTCTGTGTGGGCAACAAGGGCATCATCATCATCAGTGAAGAGCAGCTCATGGACTAGATAGCTTAGAGTCTTAGTGCGATCCCTCAGATGGCTTAAGTTAAACAAGCTACCATCAGTATGGTAACGTATATAGATGCCGTCTTCTTCTTCGAGCTCTGCCATAGTCCTTTGGAGCATCATGCGGAAGATTGTAAATAAAGTTGGAGCAAGAACGCAACCTTGCTTCACTCCATTAGTTATTAGAAAGGGCTCTGAAAGAGCATCGCCATATCTGACTTGACCGTGCTGGCCCTCGTGTAGCAAGACAATCATTTTAAGGAATTTGGGGGGAAATCCTAGTCTTTCCAGGATCTGCCACAGACCTTTTCTACTTACAGTGTCGAAGGCTTTGGTGAGGTCGACAAATGTTACATAGAGACCCTTGTTCTGCTCCCTACATTTTTCTTGCAGTTGCCTAAGGGCAAATACCATGTCTGTAGTACTCCTATTGGCTCTGAAGCCACATTGGCTTTCAGGGAGAAGTTCTTCTGCAATAGCAGGAACTAATCTGTTCAGGAGTATCCTTGCAAGGATTTTTCCAGCAATGGAGAGCAGTGTTATACCTCGATAGTTTGAGCAATCGGATTTTGCTCCTTTATTCTTGTACAGGGTGATGATGACTGCGTCTCAGAGATCTGATGGCAGTTCCCCTTTTTCCCAGCAATTCACAAGGAATTCGTGGAATTTTTCATGGAGTGCATGACCTCCGTGTTTCCAAACTTCAGGTGGGATTCCATCAATCCCAGCTGCCTTGCCGTTTTTCGTCTGCTGTATGGCCTTAAGGGTCTCTTCCAAAGTGGGAGCTATGTCCAATTCATTTTTCATTGGTTTTTGTATCATATGTTGGATAGCTGAGCCTTGGACTACTCTGTTGGCGCTAAAGAGACTTTGAAAATGTTCAGCCCAACGATTCAGGATGGAGGCTTTATCAGTAATTAATATTTGACCATCTGTAATGTATAAGGAGCTTTGGACCTGATAAGTAGGTCCAAACACTGCTTTAAGAGCTTCATAAACTTCACTGTAGTCAAGAAATAAATAGGGCTAACTTGCTGAGGCATCATAGCACCAGATGAATACTCTAGCTGGGGATGGAAAAATGTAAATTTTTTTGTCCTTGATGAGAAAGGATATCTCAACATATTTCTGAAATTTGGGTGGGGTTAATCCCCTTCAAAGTCTATCATGTCTCCACATTTTAATATGATGTGTTAACCCCCTATCCAAAGTTATAGCTATTTTGATTTCCTAGTGCAAGTAAATTGGGGAGGGCTAGTGATCTAGGTTTCTGAATCTTAATTCAGATTCAGGGTATGGATTGTAAATGTATTGGGTCCTGATTGATCTGGACCAAATCAATCACAATTTTATTTTATTTTATTTTTAGGTATTTATACCCACTGTTTAGCCACGAAGGCTCTTAGAGCAGCTTACAAATTGTTAAGCAATAGCACCTACACATCTACACCACTTTTATAGAGTGCTAGGTACTCTCCAAGTGGTTTCCAATGTGTGTTAGCTTATTGAATCACAGAATCAATCTCCAAATTGAATTATGCACACATGAACAATCTCATTTTTTAAAAAACTGTTAACCAGCACATAATGGCCTTTTCTGTGTCTCATTTACAGAGTTCTCTATTCAAAATTATTCTGACTTCAAAGCTGTATGAATATTACTTTTAAGAAGATAAAAAGAGCATTGCTGGATCAAACTAAAGGCATATCTGTTTTTGCATCGTATTCTCACATTGTCAACCAGATCCATATGGGGAGTCCAGGAGGAGGACATTAGTTCAAATGTCTCTCTGTGTGTATGCCTTTAAGTCACCTGTTGACTTATGGTGACCCCATGAATTTCATAGGATTTTCTTAGGCAAGGAATACTCAGAGGTAGTTTTGCCAGTTCCTTCCTCTGAAATTTATAGCCTACAGCACCTGGTATTCGTTGGCAGTCTCCCATCCAAGTACTATCCAGAGCTGACCCTGCTTAGCTTCCAAGCTCAGACTTGGTGCCTTTATGATATTTAAGCTATAGCACACTCATATTTTTGTGTTCCAGCAACTGGCATTGGTACTTCTATTACTGCTAAGTCACAGAAACAAATACAGCACATTCAAATGAACTTGAAGATTCCAGAACAAATGCCTATTCTCAACTAAACTTGAACAGCTTAGTGGTTGAGAGGTAGACCAGAAACCTCAAGACAAAACCTGGCCCATTTCCAAAAATCTTGTGGCTATGTCATCTGGGCTCAAACAACATAGAACTGGATTTAAATTCATGCCCATCAACTTCTGTTTAGTGGACTTTATTGCCCTGCGGTTATGAATTTCTAACCTAAGGTCCTGCTATTCCTATTGCTAATTAAGGAATAAAAGGCTCTGTTTAAAAATATTTAGACAAAGTTTTTCACCTAAGCATTGGACTCAGAAGGAGTGACTACATGAAGATGACACTGAATCATCCTTTCTCCATCTTTTTATTATTTATTAACCAATTTCTTAATTTTGCTGTATTATTGCTAATAACTGTTATTGGGAGATCAATAGCCCACTCCTGTGAATCACTGCAAACTCCCAAACAACAGACTGTTTATACTTGTTTCAAGTACTAACCTTACAACCCATACCTAGGAATATTCACTTGGGCGTTCACCACACAAGGCTTTTTTCTATCATGAAAGCACGTCAGTGTTGGGTTGAATTTTCGTGGTCCACACGACACCATATATATTCAGTGTTCCCTCTGTCTCTGTTTGATTTCTGGTGCGCTACAACCCATTGACGATTTCCCCCCGTCAATAGCCCTTAGTCGTGCAAAACTCTCACAATAAAACCACATGTGGTACGAAATTGTGTGCTTGTTCCGGCTTCTCTTCATCATGTGATCATGTGAGGGCATGATTAGGCTGCTCACTATTCACTCCACCCCTGCAGCCTTCCCAGTTCAAACTTCCGGTAGCCATTTTGTTGAGACCTGACACATCCAACACAGATGTCCTGGCGCTGCTTTTAATTTTCAAATTTTAGCACGATGCCATGGGATAATGCAAACAAAGTTGATCGATGAAAGCAATTCACGGGCATATTTAACGTGGAAATAGCGCACCTTGAAAGTGCTCCGGTCATATCACAGTGACATCCATGGTGCTAAGTACGCATGCACTACTTGCGGGAAATCCCGGGCAGAGGCCAAAGTATCGCAAGATAGCGTGAAATCCAAATACGAACACAGATACATCAACAAGATCATGCATGCGCACAATCATGCGAAGAAGTGACGTGAGAAGAAGGAGACTGACACAGATATAGAAAAATGATCGGAAGGAGGGGCAGAGAACGCCAATGTGGTGCGCAAAAAATGCTAAACTTGCTTGTTCTTCTGCCTCTATTCTGGAATGGGCTGATACATGTGGTGCAAAATGGACACGAATCCGTCATTTACATGACGAAATCATTGCACCTTCGGACCTCTGTGTGGTAAACGCCTTGGAAGAAAGACCTATTAATTTCAATGGAAATTGTTTGTAAGTAATTTAGGCTCAATATGTTAGCTATTGCCCTCAATTGTAAATGATTGTTAGTTCATAGAATCATAGAATTGCAGAGTTGGAAGAGACCACGAGGGCCATCCAGTCCAACCCCCCTGCCACACAGGAAATCTTGATCAAAGCATCCCCAACAGATGGCAATCCAGCCTCTGTTTAAAGACCTCCAAGGAAGGAGACCCCACCACGCTCCAAGGGAGTGTGTTCCACTGCCGAACAGCTCTTACTGTCAAAAAGTTCCTCCTCATGTTGAGGTGGAATCTCTCTTCCTGGAGCTTGCATCCATTGCTCCGTGTTCCAGTCTCTGGAGCAGCAGAAAACAAGCCTGCTCCATCCTCAGCATGACATCCCTTCCAATACTTAAACAGGGCTATCATATCGCCTCTAAACCGTCTTTTTTCCAGGCTAAACATACCCAGCTCCCTAAGTCTCTCCTCATAAGGCATGGTTTCCAGACCTTTCACCATTTTAGTTGCCCTTCTCTGGACACGCTCCAGTTTGTCAATATCCTTTCTGAATTGTGGTGCCCAGAACTGGACACAGTATTCTAAGTGAGGTCTGACCAAGGCAGAATAGAGTGGCACTATTACTTCCGTTGATCTAGACACTATACTTCTATTGATACAGCCCAAAATCGCATTGGCCTTTTTAGCTGCCACATCACACTGTTGGCTCATGTTCAACTTGTGGTCTACTAGGACTCCTAGATCCTTTTCGCACGTAGTCTCATTCAGCCAGGTCTCTCCCATCCTATATTTATGCATTTCATTGTTCCGCCCTAAATGCAGTACTTTACATTTCTCCGTATTGAATTTCATTTTGTTAGCTTTGGCCCAGCTCTCCAGTCTATCCAGGTCATTCTGAATTTTGATCCTGTCCTCTAGGGTATTAGCTACTCCTCCTAATTTGGTGTCATCTGCAAATTTGATAAGTATGCCCTTAATTCCCTCATCCAGGTCATTGATAAAGATGTTGAATAGCACTGGGCCCAGGACAGAACCCTGTGGCACCCCACTGGTCACATCTTTCCAAGATGAAGAGGAGCCACTGCTGAGCACCCTTTGGTTCCTCCACCTTGCCATCCACTTCAACTATATTTCCCCCTAAACACAAAAATAAAGCTTCATGAAACATTTAATGCATTGTAATCACATAGGTCACCATGCTCAGCAACATTTTGCATCAATCTGTTCTGTGTTTTCCCCAGGAGACTAAGGAGATTTTCACACGGGCTATATATCCCGTGGCAGGAACAGAACAGGGTCAGGAAAGGTTTTCCCTTTCGGACGACGTTGACCCCATTCTGTCCTGCATTTATCCTACTCCCGTGACTGTTCCAGAACAATGTAATCACGATTTTTCATCGTGAATAGACCTCCCGTTCCATTGTTATAACGAAATCACAGGTGTGCGAACAGGAGCCCCGTTCCTGTTCTGAAATGACAGCCACGGAGGGGAGGTCCATTCCGAGCACTTCCTTGTACGATCTGGACATCCAGGTAAGTGGCACCCTTTATTTTACCCTCCCTGTTTTGATTATGTGATTTAAAGAGTGTTTTTGTGCTTGGTGAACTGATTTTATGTTTGGGGGAGTTTTATTTTTTAAATTTACTGTCCAGCGTTATCACGTGATAACGTGATAACGTGATAACGTTTCAGACAGCCGGTCATAAAAGCAGCCTTACGACGGCTGCATTTATGGCCAGCCAGCAAGGGGAGGGGGAGCCCGTTCCTGCTGCGGAATTAAGGTGAGTGTGTGAAAGATTTATGTTATTCCGTGGCAGGAACGGGAGAGGAGGTAGCGGGGCAGTAACGGGGCATTTTGGCCCTGTGTGAAAATCTCCTAACTCCTTCAAGTGAACCGGCCATCAGTTCCCCAAAGCTCCCAAGAATACTGTGAGGTCTCCACCTTGCAGTACTTAGAAAGAGAATGGGAGGCTGTGGACTGAATTAAATGCAGAACATCATCATCATCAACAACAACAACAAACTCAATGCAAACCTCCAATGCAAACCTCCATCCCATTATGAAAGTCAAGGAAAGGACAAAATCTTCCATTTGCTCTGCATCCAGCTGGACCCACTTAAGGATCTGGCTCATGGATTTTTAAGGGATCAGGTGGAAAAAGAAAATTGCAATGAGATATATAAAAAACATAAACATTTTCTTGGTAAATAAAATGATCTCTAAACAATAATGAAGAACTAAACAATTGTCTTCATGCACAAAGAATTTCATACAGATAAAAGGGACAGTCTTCCCCTAGTCCTACTGTTCCTCTTCAGATTTTTCTCAGTGCTGTGGTCAGAACAATATACTCTTGGTAAATAATATAATCAAGGATGACTGTCTCACAGCTCTGTGTTGCAGAAACATATTTGGAATGCTAAGCCAAGGTTATTTCAAGAAGAATAAAAATCAGAAAAACCTTACATCAATTTTGATTCCATAAGCTGCTTGAAGGAAGAGTAGGCTATGAATGTAATAAATAAATGATAATAAATATCTGGCATTGAAATGTACTCTATAATAAAATAAAGTGGCATGAGGAACGGGTTTCTGTGTGTGCATGGCAGGGGGAAGGAACCTGGTTTAATTTTAATGGATCAAAAGCAATAAAAAGAAAGGACCCTGAAACATTAAAAGAGCCAAAGTTTAAGCTAAATCACAAAGTTTACTAGCACTCCATAACTAATAATGAGTTGGAAATTCAGAGTACATGGTGAGATTATATTTTAAAAAAAAGCACTATGTACACACTTTGTCCCAGCCAAAATACCAGAGAAGATAAACAGAAATTGCACTATTGTGTGAATATTATATACTTCGTGGATTTTTGTTAGCTTTGTAAGAACATTTAAAAGCTGTCCTGGATCAGCCCAAAGTTCTATGGTGTCCAGCATTCTTCTCTCATAATGGCTGATCATATCCCTATGGAAACCCTAAGGAGATTTTCAGACGAGGAAATTATTCCCCAGGGAGATCGGGACAGAATTGTTTCTGTGCCGGAAGCAGCGCTGCATTTCGCACGCCCACTTCCCTCTCCCGATCTTCCGTCATCCTGACGCTGTCCTTTTTCTAGTTCCCTGCCAGTCCCTTTCGTGATATTTTATTAACGAGAGTTCATCGTTAATAAAAAGAACTATAAAAAGGACAGCGTCAAGACAATGGAAGATTGGGAGAAGGAAGTGGGCGTGCGAAATGCGTTGCTGCTTCCAGGACAGAAACAATTCTGTCCCGATCTCCCCCGGGGAATAATTTCCCCGTCCAAAAATCTCCTAAATGCAGGACATGAATGCAATAGCACCATCTCATTCATGCTCCCTAACAACTGGTACTGAGAGGCATACTGTGTGTGCATACACCTGCCTTCAAGCCTCTGTCAAGTTATGGTGACCCCATGAATTTCATAGGATTGTCTTAGGCAAGGAATACTCAGAGGTGGTTTTGCCAGTTCCTTCCTCTGCAATTTGTAAACCATGTTACCGGTATTTTGAAATCTGGTAGCAACATTTCCAGTTACACCTCTATGGATGCATCTAAGTAAGACTTTTTGTGCAAACATTCACACAGACAAGGAGGGGATTGAGCTACACCCCCTTCACTGATAACATGGCTGAGTGCCCTCTGACCTCACCAGAAGTGACATTGCCAGCAAGGCTCTGCTAGGGAGCTCCTTGGCTGGCAAGGCAGCAGCAGCCCTGAGGAGGATCCAATATTTTTCCACTGATCAGTAAGGGGGACAGGAAATAGTGACACCATCCAGTATCAATCTGTCCCAGTGGGTGTGTTTGATGTGTGGACAAATGGATTGCCTCGAATCCAATCCAATCCAGCTGTCCACACTTCCAAAGCATTGTGGCCACACTGTAGTTTCCTGGAAGCTCTGGAGTACCCTGCGGGTTTTCTTGAGTCAAATTAAAGGCTAAAAAAATGAGTTTTGCTGTGGACTGTGCATCTGGACTGATGGCACCAGGTTTGAGGTGAGGGAGGATTTTTTTCCTCTTGTGTAGATGAGCTTTAGGGTGTATCTACGCTGTAGAAGTAATGCAGTTTGACATCACTTTAACTGCCATGGCTCTATCCTACAGAATCCTGGGATTTGTAGTTTTGTGATTCACCAGCAGCACTCTTTGACAAAGAAGGCTAAAGACCTTATAAAACTACAGCTCTCGGGATTCCATAGAATGGAGCAACAACACTTAAAATGGGGTCAAACTGCATTCTTTCTACAGTGTAGATGTAGTCCCAGGAAGAGCAAAATGTGGGACAAGCTTGCAACAGTGCAAACACCTGCAATTTATAACACCAGAAAACACAGCAGGTAACATGAAATTGTTGTAATGCATTCATGCCCTTTGTTACACAAATTCTCTAGATGACATAACAAGAAACCAATGATATTGGACTTTTTCAGACGGGGGGGGGGGAAACCCCAAGAAGGTTGGGAGAAGAACGGAGCTGTCGCGCTTACCCAGCACTGTTTCATAGAGCCCCATCCTCCTCCGTCCTCCTCCCGACCTTTCCCCGTGCTGCAGGCACCACTTTTTTATTGACTAGGTTAATATAAACATAGGTTTTCCATCAATAAAAAGCAGCGCGAGCAGCATGGGGGGAAGGTCAGGAGGAGGACAGAGGAGGACGGGGCTGTCTGAAATGGGGCTGTGTAAGTGCAACAGCCTGTTCTTCTCCCAATCTCCTCAGGGTCCCCCCTCCCATCCGAAAAGCTCCATTATAATGAAAAGAGGCAGATTTGTTTCCTTATTGCATTGGGGATTTTTTTTTTCCTGGAGTCTTCCAAAATAGCTGGCTGCCTTTTTTGGAAGGGATTCAGGTCATCTGATGGAGAAAATATTCACCACCTGCCTTATAGATTTTTTTTTTTTTTTTTTGGCAATTTCATAAAGAGGATTTGGTTTTTTAGTGCTTTGCATGAAAGCCATTTGCTACAGTTTGGCTGACCATCTCTTTCTGTTTCATTATATAAATGCTTTGGCATTTGCTTGGTACATTTCATCCAGCCTCCAGACTTCTTTCCTGTAGCCAGGTTTTTTCAAGAGAGAAACTACTTTACACTCAAGCCAGTGTTTTTTTTTAAACAACTATGGAAGCTGTTAGGTTAATGACAAAAGTCGAACAGAATACACAAAAACTAAAGGTGTTTTCTCCCTCTCCCTTCCTCTCTCTCTCACTCTCGGAAAAAATATTTATCTAAGACAGAGGTGGCTTCATGGACTTGGTGGGGGGGAAGAAGATGCTAGAAGATACCAAGATGAATTCTGGCTTTACTAAATAAATTTCTTTTTCTCTTACGGACAACCAGTCTCACATCTCAGATGGAATAGTTAGATAAGATGCACAGGAAGTTCCTTTAAAAAAAAAGTATTCCTCATTATATGGAATCAAAATTTTCATTTCTAATGGAGAAGGAATAATTAAAAGAATTTTCATAAATGTTAATGCAAGAATTAAGTTTTTAATTTTAATTGTATAGGAAAAATAAATACAACAGGAAGTAGGGATACTAGGCATAATCCCATAAAAAGCAATAAAATATGGTAGCATTGATTATTTAATTGTTTTTTAAACCTCTTTTTATAATACTTGTTTTTTAGCTCTATTTTATTTATTTTGTGAGCTGCCTTGGGAGAAAGTTGTTGTTATAATATCTATCTCAGTTTGTACCCACTGAAGTAAGCTGAGGAGAAAGGCAGGAAATGGGAAGAGGAGAGAGGAAACTGGGACATTTTTAAAGCAGTTGAAAAACTGGGATGACGGGGAAGAAATCAGGACTGTCCCTGCCAAATCAGGACAGTTGGAGGATATGCAAGTGGCAGTGAGTGCAAACACTGATGGTCAACGCTGGGAATCCCACTGAAGGCAGCCTTCCCAAGGTCACTGAAACCTGGAGTAGATCTATAGGGCACCAAAGCAAAGATTTCCTCTTGTCTTCACTCAGACATATGGTATCATGGGAGTATGTATACATGCTGCTCCTGCCATACATGCTGCTCATACCTCCTCCTCCTGTACAATCAGTCAACTAATCTGTAACTGCTATTAATGATCTGATCAACAGAGAAGTGCCATGGATGCCATTAACACTGACTGTAGTTAACAAACATTTTAGTCTGCAGTAAGTGCTCCTGCTGAATCCAGTGAGGCTTCTAAGTACCAATGCAATCTGATACGTGGCATATGCTTGGCTACTGTGGAAATAAGGCATGGGCCTTTGGTATGATCCAGCATGGCCTTGTTTATGTTCTATACAGAATTTCATTTGGACTTACTCCCAGGCAAATGTATAGAACTGAAACATGAAAAACAAACTATACAGTTGTCCCTCCATATCCACGGATTTGGTATCCACAGATTTAAGTATTCACAGCTTGAAAATATTCTTTAAAAAATAATAATCCAAAAAGCAAACCTTGATTTTGCCATCTTATATAAGGGACACCATTTTACTATGCCATTGCATACAATGGGACTGGAATATTCATGGATTTTGGTATCCACAGGGGTTCCTGGAACCAAATCCCGGTGAATATGAAGGGACAACTGTAATTACTTTGAATCAAGGATGGGCTGTATCCCCCTTCTCTTCTCCTCCCATTTTATTATTTGTAAGAAAAGAGGCTGCTGGTGCTGCCTCCAACCACCATTAGAACTAAGCTTAAAGTACCGTTGTATCTTCATATCTTCTCCCTCAATCATTGTAGGAGGTGGTCAAATTCATTGGACCTGGGCAGTCTGCCAATTGTGATGGCTGCCTCACTTTGCCTAAAGGGCTGGTCAACCCTGCTTCATGTTGTGGCACTTTGCAGGATCCAGTCACTAGATTTTAAGAGCTTCTTGATATACACAGAACATACACATGCATGTACAACAATAAAAAAAACTAAACATTAATACTTCATGCAAGCGGAGTAGGGGGAAAAAAGCCAAAATTTCTGGGCCATTGTCCAAACCATACATCTTTGAAATGAGCCATACACTTACATTTCCCCCCTTCCTTCAAAAAGAAAGTGCTTATATTTTCCAAAGTGTTTATGACTGATGTCTGCTCACAGGAGACTAGGTTGGATGAGACAGGCCTGGCCCATACCATCAGAAGCTTTTCCTTCCTGAACTGGGGAACAATAAATTAAGTGTCTGTACATGGGGCTGATCCACAGTTACTCAGTGTGTTCCTCCAAAATTCCAGGATCTGCTTCTAATTACTTTGGAATCAAGGAAGACATCTGCTGGATTACTGCCTTTCTACTTTTTGCATCATCTGCTTAAGGGACTCAGATATCTTTTCATAACACCTGTTCCTGAATGATGTGAAATATTAGTTTGACAGAATTGCAGCTGAAATATCTGGTATATAAAGGAATAAAAACACACTTCCTTTTAAAAAATAATCCCATTCCTCTAGAGATTACCCTGCTTTTGTTCTTTAGGAAATAGGTGACTGAAAATCTGTTTGAAAAAGCACTTTGGATCACTTTCATTCAAATAGTAATTGGAAACTGTTTAATGCAATGTAGATGTGTAAATAGCTATTGCTTAAAAAAATTTGTAAGCCGCTCTGATAGCCTTGTGGCTGAAGAGCGGGGTATAAATAACTAAATAATATTAATAAAAAAATAATAATCAAAATCAGAAGATATTAAAAACAATGAAGTAAAAGGGGAACTATTATAAAGTAAGTTAGGGTTTGTTTACACAAGCTAAATACCCCATCTTGCCCCTGTTTCAGAGCCTGCAGTCTATATGACACAGGGCATTTGCCCGGTTCTGGCCCTGGGTAGTCCTCAGCACCCCCAGGGCAGATATGGGGCTCAGACTGGGTGGGGGGAAGGCAGGGTAGGGACCGATA
The DNA here is from genome assembly GCA_030847615.1 of Gambelia wislizenii. Taxonomy (NCBI): domain Eukaryota; kingdom Metazoa; phylum Chordata; class Lepidosauria; order Squamata; family Crotaphytidae; genus Gambelia; species Gambelia wislizenii. The sequence goes on from JAUMIR010000004.1 coordinate 93,984,670, forward strand.
GAACAGTTTATAAAAATACCCAGCTTACTTGTTACTGATAGCAGACAATGTATCAGGCAGTATGTGTCTGCAAGACCCTGTCCCTGCAGGCCCACCCTCGCTGCCATTGCGGTCTCCCTGACTTGCCCAGAAGGCAGGAAGCAGGCCCGCAGCATGTGACCAAAGCTGGTCATATGCACAGGGCCTCAATCACATGTTGCAGGCCCCCTTCCTGCCTTCCCAGTCAGCAAAGAAAATGGTGGTGGAGGCTGCAGCAACAGGCTGGTGTGCCCATCAGGACTTCCTCCTGTTCTGTGCAGGGAATGGGGGAAGAACAGGCCAAATCCATGGCTCGTGTAGATGAGTCCTTAGAGATTGGAACAGATACTTTTGGATAGAAAATGTGCCCTGGCAAATTGTCATGCTACTTGCCATTTGAAAGCTGTCTGTCCTCCCTTCCTTCAATTTATATACAACCACCTGAAATTAGAGAAGGAACTCTTCTGATCATGTTAAAACCTGACACACTCAGATGGGAGAATACAGTCATTTGAGAGCCTTTACCTGAGTCTAATAGGTCATAACCAGTACTTTGAACTTTAGCCTTGTACGAGGAAATAGACTCATAGCCAGTAATGCTGTTACAAAAAGAGGCTAATCATATTGGACATTTTTAATGGTTAACATGTTAACCACTAGTATTAAACTATTGATGTTGTACTTTGGTAAAAGAATATGGTATTAAACTACTGATATTTTGCAAGTAAAGGAATTGGCTCCACTTCAGCTGAGGCTGACTTAGAGCCAACTAACTCTGACTATGGTTTTGACTCCTAGTTGAAATTCAGAGAAGCATAGGTTTGGGCCCACACATTGATTACCATCTCTCTCTGGCTTTTCTTCGCAAACCAATTAAGGAAGGACTCATCCCTCGCTTTCTGCAAGCGCGCTGATGACTTAAAAGGCCAATCCAAGATAAACAAGTACAAACAATGGCCCTCTTTGGTTCTAATAATCAGAAATGGATGAAATTGGCAAAATTTGCATCCGTAGCAGGATTGGATTATACCTACCAAACTGCAGATAAATAGTTGTTGTTTTGTTAAAAAAGGAAAATAGCCACAAATGTTAAAAAAAAAATTTAACAACCCCAGAATGTTTTCAGACTGGAAAGAACTCATCGTTGCTCATTAACACGGGAAGTCAGAAACAATGACCAAAGCTGGAATTTATATGACCCAGCAGGATGCACAGCAGTGTGAGCTCTGCCACCTGAAGTGATAGTGGTGAGGCATTCTCCCTGCTCATTCCATGAGCCATCTGTGGTCCAAAGCACAAAGCTACATCCTTGTGAAGCCTAGCATAGTTTAAGGAAATCAAATGCAATGTTTTGAAAAATCAATTGACTTCTCCTGTCCAGTGCTAGTCAAAGTGGTGGTCTGCAGAATGGTACTGGTCAATGAGCCATCAGCTTCTGGCCTGTGGGTAGTCTCCAGAAAACTGTGCAAATACAGTTTTTTTGTGTGTAGTTTTTTTTCCCCCCAGGCTGTGAGGCTGTATTCTAGAAGAGTTTATTCCTGACATTTTGCCTGCATCTGAGGCTGGCATCTTCAGAGAATGGTGGCGTGTGGGTGTGTTGGGTTTATATACTGTGAGTCCCTGTTGAAGAGGATTAGCATGTAAATTTGTGTATTCGGTTGCAGGATGTTCAGTTCTTAGGGTGGGAGGATATGTGAGGGGGATTAATGTCTATTTAGCTCATGGTCCATTGTCTGCTAGGAAGCCCCCTGTCCCTGGGTGAAGTTCATTTGCATGTGCTGAGGTTTTATTTTGGTGTTTTTCAGGACTGGTAGCCAAACTTGGTTTACTTTTAGGGTTTCCTCTTTCCTGTTGAAGTTGTCTAGGTGTTTGTGAATTACAATGGCTTCCCTATGCATTCTGACCTTGGACTTCAGAATCTCAGCTGACCTATCTTTTCCTTTATAAATTCTGTATTTCAGCTGGCAAACACTTTTCCCACAGACTTGATATTAATTGTTCCACATCTTAGTTTGCACTTGTCTGTATTAATGGTTGTTTTCTCCACAATATATTTCTTTTACCTTCCTCTGGCATTGTTATGGATGACTGCTTAAAAACCCATTAACATGTTCTGGCTATATTCCAAAAGTGGAGCTAACAAGAATGTTTAATCTTCCACCTCTTTTCCAGTTAGATAATGGTATGTTGGAGCTTTCTATTGGCTGCTAAAGACACTTTATCTGGCTTAAATGTTGCAGAAAATTACACTTGGGACCAAAGCCTAGAATGCCATTTTTTTTTGGGGGGGGGGAAGTCCTGTTACTATACATTCTCTTCCTGTATGGTTGTTGGTGCACTTCAGCTATAGTCATAACCAGATTTGAGAGTATACATTTATTAATGAGCTAGTAACTGATGATGACTGACAGAGATTGCTGAACTGAACCCTAATCCTCTATTAAATATTAGCCTGACATTTAAAACCAAGGGGATATGGTAAAGGGTGAAAATGTAACCATTTAGAAGCAACAATGTGGTTCTGGTCTGCTATAATGAACCTCAGGCAGAGTGTTTAAATTGAAGTCCTGACAAAGAATACTTACTAGGCCAAAAAGTCAAAGGCATTAATTATTGTTAAGGCTTCCAGAGCTCTAATGCAACTCACACCTGCAAAGTGAAAGAGAAATTGTTTTCTGTAGAGATAGCTTATGTAACATTCTTAGGGTGGCTGTGTGTCCTACTTCATAGAGGACTGCCCTCTGTGTGAAGAGCTATGGGAGAACAGTCCTCTCTTTGAAGATATTCCCCCTTTTAAAGAGCTGCTCAGTCAAAGTCATGTTTAAAGATAAAAATGATAAGAAAGAGAGGAAGGGCCCAGAGATAGCAAACAGCTGCACAGTAGATTGAGCAAGCATGCACAGAGATCACCTGGTCACAGTCTCCCCTATCACAACAAGATGAATCTTATCTATATTTAAATTATAAAATATAGATATGATTCATCTTGTTGTGGTAGGGGAGACTGTGACCAGGTGATCGCTGTGCATGCTTTCAGATCAATAGAAATAAATCAATGATATTGACAAAGAACATGACTGAATCTGAGGAGGAACTACTTACAAAGAAATAAGGATGTAAAATTGAAAGAAAAAGTGAAATATCTTGGGATTTGAATTGCTAAGAGGAACAATGATTTGTTTGACATTAACTATAAGAAAGTATGGAAAGAATGGAAAGAAATCAGAGAAGAATTGAAAAACTGGGTAAAACTGGGACTATCTATTTCGGGAAAGATAGCCGCATGCAAGATGTCAGTTCTATCAAAGATGATATATCTATTTCAGAACATACCCAGTTATAACCAACGAGAAGCCTTTTCTGGAATAGGAGAAAGATATAAAAAACTTTATATGGAACAACAAAAATCAAGGATCAAATGGAAGTATCTACTAGACAGTAAAGATAGGGGAGGTTGGGAGCTACCAGATCTTAGGTTATATTATAAAGCGTCAGCTTTAACTTGGATAGAAGATTGGATTAAACTAAGTGATGATAAAGTGCTGAATTTAGAAGGTTACAACAACAGATTTGTTTGGCACGCCTATCTCTTATATAATAAGGATAGAATACATATGGACTTCAACAACCATTTGGTCAAGAAAGCACTGTTGAAAGTGTGGAAAAGTACAAGAGACATGTTTTACAATAATATACCCCTTTAGACCTCTCCACAAGAAGCTTTCTCAAACAAATGGAAAACCACAAAACAATGGATAAAATATAAAGAAATAGTGATAAAAAGTTCAGATGGGAATTTTGTAATGAAATCTAAAGCACATTTGGAGGAATTACATCAACTCAATTGGTTTACCTACATTCAATTAAAATCTAGATTTAGAGAAGCCTCAGAGAAAAGGGGCTTTGAAACAGAAGAGAATGAATTTGATAAGATCATATGGGTAGATCAGAAGAAAAAAATTTCAAAACTCTACAAATTATTATTGATAAGATGACAACATAAAAGATTATATGGTAAACTGGGCAAGAGACTTTGGATATACTTTAGAGTTAGAGGCATGGGAGAATGCAAGGGGGAAAAAATGAACAAATTTACAATCAGCCAAAATCTAAAAGAAAATTATATGAAAATTGCCCACAGATGGTACTACAACCCACTGAGACTAAATAAAATTAACAAAACAATGAGCTGTAATTGCTGGAAATGTCAAAAGAATGTAGGATCTCTTATACACCTGTGGTGAAGTTGTAAGGTCATCAAAAAAATTTGGAGTACAGTTCATAAGATAATAGAAGGAATGTTTCAGATAAAATTTGAGGCCAAGCCAGAACTATATTTGTTAAATATTACTGACAAATTGGGGGAAATTGCTGAGAAACGTTATTGGAGGATAATATTGTATCTTATATCAGCAGCCAGGCTAGTACTAGCCCAAAAATGGAAAACAGTAGACCCACCCACCACTAATGACTGGCTTTTTAAAAACTCAAGATATGTTGAAACTTGACATTCTAACAGTTAAACTGAATAATTTAAGAAAACATAAATCCTTAGAAAAATGGCTCCCTGTAATAAAAATATGGGAAAAGAATAATATGAGACTTGAGATGCAAGACTTAATACTATTGTGATTTTAGTCATGTTACTTACCAGTTAAAGAATAAAAAGAGGGGGAAATCAATAGGAATTGCTATAGAATTAAGAGAAAAAAGATAACGAGGAGTAAAGTAGCTAACATAAAAATGACGAGATATTTATACATATATAGGCATGTGATTATAAACGCATATATATATATATATATATATATATATATCCTCTCCACTGATGCCCCCTTGTCATGGGAGAGAGGCTTGCATACCCTAATGATGTTTTGAGCTATGCTGGCGGTGGCATAATAGCCACCGGTAGGGTCTCCCATGCCAGACAGGTCAAAACCGAAGGGTCTGACAAAGAGCGTCAAAGAGCAGGATGGGCTTTCTAGCCTTATGGCAACCATCCTAGGAGAAGGAAAACTCTAATCCCAAACCCAGGCAGATGGTGCTTGTCCAACCCTGTAAGGTCAACCATCTAAGAGAAGGAAACTCTAATCAAACCTACGACCTGAGGACCTCGCTGCTACCGTCCATGCTTGCAAGGCCACAGCAGATGAACCTTTGGTTTAAAGGGTGAGGCCGGTTCTGTGCACACTGCAGTCCACCAGAAAAATCCATTGCACAGGCTCGAAGGCCAAATCCAGTTTCAAAAAAGCCCTGTAGCAATAGGCGAGGGATGAAACAGCAGGTGTAAAGATGCACTGGAAGCTGCAGACCCAACCCTGCATGCAGGCGGTTCAGGACTTTGGTCGCTTGAGGCTGACCTGGGAGATGACAGTCTTCTTCAGCAGCATCCTGAATGACCAAGCAGCCTTTTTTAAGGAGAGCACTGCTTGCTCCATATGGAGAGGGGCCTAGAAAAGGTGGCCTAATGAAAGCTCATCCCCATCTACCTGGTTGGCTAGCCACAGCCAACGGGCATCTTCTGATGTGGTCAAACCAAGGCAAAGAAACAAGGCACAAACCAGCCTCCAAAGGTGCAAACAAACTAACGCTTGCATGCTGGAACATTAGAACCACGCGAGACTCTGCAGATAGTGAATGGCCCGAGCATCGTTCTGCTCTAATAGCCCATGAACTATCACAACTTAATATTGACATTGCTGCTCTTAGTGAAGTTTGTCTCCATGAGGAAGGCAGCCTTAAAGAACATGGCGCCCGCTACATACTTTACTGGTCTGGCAAACCCAAACCCGAAAAAAACATCTTTCAGGAATAGGCTTTATGATTAAAAACTCCATTGCCTCCAAACTCAAAACCTTGCCAACAGGACACTCTGATCGCATTATTTCCTTATGCCTCCCACATGTTGTTCTCTTTAGTATATATGCCCCAACTATGCAAGCCGACCCTGTAGAGAAAGACAAATTCTACACAGACCTATGCCACCTCATACAAAAAGTCCCCGTAGAAGATAAAATTATTATCCTTGGTGATTTCAATGCCAGAGTAGGAAAGAACTCTGAAGCCTGGAAAGGTGTCTTAAGCAAGCATGGTGTTGGAAACTGCAATGATAACGGATGCCTCCTGTTAGAGTTCTGTGCAGAACAACAGCTGACTATTAGAAACACTATCTTTCAGCAGAAAAATAGCTTGAAGACAACCTGGATGCATCCCCGATACAAACATTGGCACCTCATTGACTATGTTTTAGTCCACCAGAGAAACATTCGCGATGTCCGTCATACTTGAGTGATGCCCAGTGCAGAATGCCAAACAGATCATCACCTTGTAAGATGTAAACTAAATCTTCATCTTAAGTTCAAACCTAAGAGGGGTGGCATCTTAAAGAAGAGACTCCAAGTCAACAATCTTCAACAAGCTACTATGAGAGACAACTTCCAGGCAAATCTGCAAACAAAACTTGAAGACCATCCCTACAGATTCTTCGCCTACAGTGCTTTGGCAACATATCAAAAACAGTATCCTCCAGTCTGCGGAAGAATTCCTCGGGTTCTCCCACAAGAAAAATCAAGACTGGTTTGATGAAATAAACCAAGGGATCCAGTAGCTGTTGGCAAAAAAGAGAACTGCTCATCAGGTATACCTCGCCCAGCCAACTTGCCATGTAAGAAAAGCAGCTTTCCACCTCACATGTAGTAAACGTCAACAAAAACTCTGAGACATGCAGAACAAGTGGTGGATCAATATAGCAGAAAAGACACAACGCTGTGCAGGTCTGGGTGATCATAGAGGACTTATGAAGCTCTTAAAGCAGTGTTTGGACCTACTTATCAGGTCCAAAGCTCCTTATACAGTACAGATGGTCAAACATTAATTACTGATAAAGCCTCCATCCTTGCTATACGAGGCCCAGCACGGTCAAGTCAGATATGGTGATCCTCTTTCAGAGCCCTTTCTAATAACTAATGGAGTGAAGCAAGGTTGTGTTCTTGCTCCAACTTTATTTACAATCTTCTTCAGCATGATGCTCTAAAGGGCTACGGCAGAGCTTGAAGAAGACGGCATCTATATACATTACCATATTGATGGTAGCTTGTTTAACTTAAGCCGTATGAGAGCTCGCACTAAGACTCTAAACTATCTAGTCCGTGAGCTGCTCTTCGCTGATGATGCTGCCCTTGTTGCCCACACAGAAGCAGCTCTGCAGCACCTAACATCCTGCTTCGCAACAGCTGCAGAGCTGTTTGGGCTGGAAGTCAACCTTAAGAAAACGGAAGTTCTTTACCAGCCTGCACCACAGGACGAACACCACCATCCCTAATTGCCGTAGGCAAATCTGTATTCAAGTCCGTTCAGCAGTTCACCTACCTGGGAAGCATCATCTCCTCAGATGCTAAGATTGACGAAGAGATCAATCACAGGTTAGCAAAGGCATATAGCACATTTGGAAGACTTTACAAAAGAGTCTGAGGCGAAGCACAAAAATCAGTGTGTATAGAGCCATTATACTGTCTATTCTCCTTTATGGATCTGAAACATGGGTCACCTATCACCACCACCTACGACTCCTCGAACGCTTTCATCAGCGCTGTATATGCACAATCCTAACTATACACTGGACTGATTATGTGACGAATGGTGCTGTCCTTGAGCAAGCAGGGATCACCAGCATTGAGGCCATGATATTGAGAACACAGCTGCGCTGGGCAGGGCATGTTTCTAGGATGGAGGACCATTGCCTCCCAAAGATAGTACTCTACGGTGAACTCGCCACGGGTCAGCATAAGAGGGGTGCTCCAAAAAAGCGATACAAGTACTCCCTGAAACAACATCGCAGGCTCGGCCAAATTGATCAACAACAATGGTCCACCCTAGCCTCACATCGGGAGGCATGGAGACGCACTATCCACAATGCTGCAGCCGTATTTGGGAGCTCACGCTGAACAAGTTTCGAAGAGAAACGACAATGCAGAAAGAATCACAACCCAGAAACATCACCCAAGGAGACCTTCTGCTGTGCTTTCTGCAACCGGACTTGTTTATCTCAGATTGGCCTTTTTAGTCATCAGCGTGCTTGCAGAAAGTGCGGGATGAGTCCTTCCTGAATCTTCGTTTGCGAGGAAAAGACATTATATATATATATATATATATATATATAAAAAGGTAAAATATATACATGAACAAAATATTTATAAAAAGAAGTCAGATTTAAATTACAGTAATGATGTTTTGCCTTCATTTAGATAAAAGAGAAGGAAGTCGAGGTTATCTATTAAATAAGACGCTTTATTATTATACATGATGTATATAGATATAGAAGAAACTATACAATTATAAATAAGCTGACTGTGAATTGTATTGTAATTTATTTTTGAAAACTGTAAATAGACTATGGAAAGAACCATGGAAAATACCTAGAACGATACATAATATAGAAAAGATATGCTTTTAATGATTTCTTTAAATGAATAAAAATTATATATTAAATTATAGTCAGTGGCCTACACCCTGTCAGGAACTGGTTACTGAACCCTGAGTTTTAAAATGGCCAAACAACTGCAGAAATCATGCTGAGTCATGATGACCGACTCTATGACTCCATGAACTGCCAGTCATGCTAATCATGCCACAGCTGCATGAGGAGAAAGGTTACATCAGAAGGGTTAATAGAGTACAAAGCCATGTAATATGGAAATCTGATGCAATGTAACCATGTGCTTGGGTAAGCCAATGCTGTGCTCAGATGAATATAAGAGAGCCAGATCAGTGTTCATTCTCTTCCTATGATCCTCTGATACTTGCCGTAGCACTTTGTCTGTACATACTGAAACTACTGAAGATTAAAAGCACCTCCTGCTTTCTGGACGCCAAACACTCTGTGTGAGAGTATTCTTGGGAAAGGGATGCTACCTAGTCTGCTAGTTTTTGGCTTCTGCCGGGGATTGAATGTCCTATTATCCCCTGACACACCCAACCTAGTCCAAACTATAGTAGGCCCACTCACTCAACTGCTGACTTAAGTCACTCAAATGCACAGCACAACCCTCATAACCACGGGGAATATGTCCCTGGACTTACTCTAGAAACAGCGGAGAATAGAGAACCCTATTAAAATGAATGGCTTCTGGCCCAAGCATACCATAGAGTCTTGCTGGAGGACCTAGAAGATGCCTAGTGAGACCGTATTTTTTCAGATGTGGGTAAGTGAATCCATGGACATGGGTTCCATGGATACAGGGGTCATACTGTATATAAATTCCATTGATTCAATTAGCATTTTCCAGTTAGGACCTACAATTGTGTTTGGGTCATTATTTTCAAATTTGAACCTGCATCTGCATTAACATCTGCATATTTTATGAAAATATGCGCCCCATTCTGTCCTTTATTCTATAATCTGTCCATTTGAGAGTGTAGTCAGAGTATAAAGTACCTACTCCTCTCTCTGGAAAAAAATCCATGTTCTAAGGAGTTCAGGGGCCCATTCACACAACAGAATTATAGTGTTATTATTCCTCTTTAAGTGCCACAGTCCTATTCTATGGAATTCTGGCATTTAGAATTCTCAGCCAGATTGTTCCAGTGCCTCACCAAAATACAAATCTCCAAACCCCATAGGATGATATTTAAAATGGAATATTAGTGCTATAATTCCATAGCGTGAATGGGCCCCAGGTCATATATATATTGCTATGAGTGCTAATTCTTTCCCTGTCATCTAAAAAAGAAAAAAATCAGTTTAGTGAATTTATTCCTTTTAGAATAACTTAAATGTTGATATATATACAACTCTTTTAAATCTAAATGTCTAAGTATTGCCAATGATGTAAAATAGCTGCTTTGTGTAAATGGCATGATGGCATGATGGGGTTATCAAATTATGTTATCAATAGGAACAAAGACTGAAAGAAATTGTTCACAGGAATTCCATAATAATGCTCATGTTTCACAGCACACAATGATAGCACTTTGATACCACTTAGACTCTCATGGCTACATCCTATAGAATTCTGGGATTCATAGTTTGGCAACATACTAATGCACTCTGGCAGAGTCTTCTACATATAAAACTATGAATCCCAGGATTCCATTGGATGGTGCCATGGCAGTTAAAGAGGTATCAAAATGCTATACAGTAATTGCAGAAGGTGAAAGAGACCTCTATGTACTTCCATGCATCACTGAAACAGTTACAAGGAAGACAGATAGGAAGTGGAAGGAAATTACCATTGTGAATACTAAACGTACAGATGAGAATCCTAGCATTGCATTGATAAATGAAATGAAACATCAACTAGAATTTATCTCTGGAGGTTGTCGTCTGCAATGCATTCTGGAAAGTAATTGGAGTACATGGCTTACCCCATTCATCACTGCTATCTCATAATTTTCTCATAATATATCATAATTTTGACATCTTGTTTGAAAGAGGATACTTCTCCTATCTAATTGGAATGATAAAAGGAAAATGTCTACATACAAGTGAATGCATCCCCAAACCCTTCAAACAAGTATTTATGGACATTCTGGACACTTTGGAATTTTCATCCCACATGTTCATATATATATAGGGACTTGATCATATGTATGTACTAGTGTAAATATTTGTATGTATTTATTTATTTATTGAGTAATTATTACTTGCATGTGACACTTTGGTATAATATATGTTACAATAATAATTGCACTAAACCAAACTTTATTAAGAATCACAATATACACTGGAGATTTATAATAATAATAATAATAATAAAATTTATTTATACCCCGCCCCTCTGTTAAAACAATCGGGGCGGCTTACAAAATTTAAAATACAATACAAATAAAATCCCTAAACACCCCCACTCCCACCCTCCCCCATAAAAAAACATTAAACAAATATAAATTAAAACAACTAATCTAAAATCACTTTTAAAACTATAAATACAATAAATATTTGTATATAGAAAATTATAGAAAATTGATACTTTATTATTTAGTTTTAAGATTAGATAATTAGAAAATTATAGAAAGATTAGATAATTAGAAAATTATAGAAAATTGATACTTTATTATTTAGTTTTAAGATTAGATATTAGAGTCTGTATACAGTAATATTTCCTCTCTAACCATTTTGCACAGTTACAAGGAAGGCAGTTTAAAAGTAGTGTCAGGTTTTGATATCATGTCTAAACACTACTGTTCAGTCAGCATAAAGAGGAATGTTATTTAGAAAAAGAATATGATCAACCAAAACTAAACTATATTAAACCACTATACAAGTTTTAAAATGACATTTATTGTTTGCAGAAATTAGGCCTGATCAGGATTAGAACCACTTTTTATAAGATATACAATGTATCAACCTTAAGGAAGGACATGTTGAAAGGAGGCTTAGAAACAAACGTTTCCAGTTCTGAAATAGTAGGAACACAGCTGTCAGTTCCTAGATTGAGTCAATGAATTTATGAGGGAGACTTAGGGCTCATCTACATGAGCCAGGATACACCAGATTTCCGCTGGTGTAATCTTGGCCACAGATAAGGCCTGTTCCTCTCTTGTTACCACCTCCAAATGAGAGGAAGTCCAGATGGGCCAACCTTCTGGGACAGGCTTCTATGGTCACACAGGGTCCAATCCATTTCGCCCCCCAGTGGGAATGGATTAAACCAGTAGAATTATTTAACATGCCCTACCTCATATTCCCCCATTAGACTGGACCTCTCTCTCCACCATTCTATGAGTGGGTGACCCATGGCTTTGTTGACAAGGCATAACCAAAGCTTACCCATTCACCCACCACAGCTGGCTGGCTCTTATTAGGGGGACCTTTACAGGCTAATTACACACCCTGCTCTCAAAAATGAAGAATGCCCTAGGATCACTCTAAAGGTTCCTAGAGAAAAAATGGGTTAGGGCAGGGGAAGTTGATGGACTATAATATATCAAAACACTCCCCCCCCCGCACTTCACCATCATGACACCACTTATTTTGATTCTCTCCTTCACGGCAGCAAAAGATGGTCCCTTTCCATAGTCATCCAGATGGCTGGCAAGATTGCAGGGCCAGATGAATTAGGACATCTGCCCAGGAATAGACCTTTTTCCATTGTGTTACTACTGATGCACTGCTGTCTATAGACAGGCAGTAAAGGAGTTGCTGTGGCAACAAGTATGTCCATTCCTGGCTCAAATATGAGGCCCTGGTGGTAGGGTCTCTCTCTTTCTTGAAGGTGGACTGCTTGGGATGCCTTGTGATTGTTTAGTTTCTCTCACTTTTTTGCTGTGAGTTGACTCTGATGAGGTGTCTTGCTGACTCTGACAAAATTTCATGTCATTGGGTCCTTTTGGTGAATTGCTTAAAGTAAATATAGTGATAATATGATTGGTATTGGAAACTGCTAATTGACTAATAGTAATTTAAACCAGCCAGCATGGTGTAGTAGTTTGAGTGTTGGCCTAGGACTCTGGGAGACCAGAGTTTGAATCCCCACTCAGCCAGGGAAACCCACAGAATGACCATGGGCAAGTCATACTCTCTCAGCCTTAGAGGAAAGCACTCTGAATAAATATTGCCAAGAAAACTTTAGGATAGGGTTGCTGTGAGTTGCAGTCAACTCAAAGGCAGCATTTGTTCTTGTTGCGAGTCAGCTGTAGATATGGTGTGAATGGGACTAGGACTTTGAATCACACAATTCATTTGAAAAAAAGGCAAAGGCAAGCCCCCTCTGAACAAATCTTGCCAAGAAAATCCCATTATAGGTTCACGTTAGGGTCACCATAAGTCAGAAATGACTTGGAAGCACACAACAACAATGTGGTAATTTAAATTTCTGGTATGTTTTAAATGAATTGTACTTAAATACTCAACATTCTGTTGTACTGTGTCATAATAACTCCCATTATTGTTTCTTTGTGTGAGAACAGTTTTATGCACAATCTATTGTGGAAACATGGCATACAATTTTGGCTATGACTTTTTGGATATCTGGAATGGCTGAGGTGCTGTTCTGAGAGGTGGCAAAATTATCTGTGAAGAAACGCATACCAATGCAATTGAACCAGAACAGATCAGTCTGGCATAATTTGTTAAGCAAATCTGAAAAACTAAATGGGAATAGAATGGAACATGCATGTCAACTTGGGCCACTTTTACAGGGAGCAACAGGTGCTTGCAGAAACATCTGCAAGCAAGAAGAAGGAAAGAGGCACAATTATGCACAAGGAGAAAATATGCTGCATTTTTATCTACATAAATCACCATGACAACTACAATGCTTAGCAGTTTGAAACAAGGCAGAATAAAGAAGTGAAGCACCAACTTAGACAAAGAAACAACAGAAGTGGAGACATCAGTGCTAATCACCCATGTCCCAGAGTACTTATTATTTATTCCTTACAAGTGTGAAATGGATTGATTTATAGTTCCATAAATTAAATAAAATATTGACTAGGCCACCCATATGCCTGATGGCATTTTGTTACATGGAGGAACTACATAAAGCATTTAAATATATTTAATTTCTTCAAATATAAAAGTGGCTATAATATATCTTGTTGTTATTGTTATTGTTGCTCTGTGTCTTCAAGTAATTTCCAACTCATGGCAACTCTAAGGCGAACCTATCACAGAGTGTTTTTGGCAGAATTTGTCCAGAAGGAGTTGGCCTTTGCCTTCCTCTGAGGCTGGGAGAGTGAACTGCCCAAGATCACCCAGTGGGTTTCCATAACCAAACAGTGATTTGAGCCCTGGTCTCCAGAGCCATAGTCCAATGCTCCAACCATTGTAACAAATTGGTTCTCATGATATTTGTACTGGAATAGAATTCAAATTGAACTACATAAAATTATACAGCTTTGAAGAAGTAGACAATAGTTTTATGCAACAGCAAAGCAGCATAGCATCTTAAAAATATTTATTTCAAGAATTAATTCCCATATCACCTTCCCAATTAACTATGAATAAATCAAAGCAAAACCATAATAATTAGAGAAAACTCAACATTCTAGATCCTGTTTTTTACATTGTTCTATAGTTGCTTGCCTTGTCCCTCCAATGCGAGAAGTAGAGATGCCAAAGAAGCTTGCCAGATTTAAGATTCAAGGGCTGGTAATGCTTCCTCATAAGAAGAGGTAAACAGCAGCAGCCTCTGAATTCTGGCTGTGGACACTCAAGGAAGCCTGTGTTGTTGTGTGCCTTCAAGTACAAGCAGTACAAGCAGTTTCTTTTCATCCCAATAAAACTCCCATGAGGTAGTGTAGTGTAGTGTAGTGTAGTGTAGGTTTGTGGAACTAGTTACTATTTGCAGTCTATGATTGGGAGAGGAATAGGAGTCTACGCACTTGTTGCAGAAGGCAGCCTCCTAGAAGGATGTTTCTAGGTTGTGCAGGGCTAGGTTGACTGCCTTCTGACAGCTTTATGCAGCTATGATTCCTGGATACCCATCCAGGTATGTTTCTACCATTAGGTAAATAGCTGGTTCAGTTGGTAGTTACGAGGGACTGAGAGGAGGTTTTACCATTAGGTGGAGTGAAACAGCTGGTTCAGGTGGCAGATGCTAGGAGCTGAGAGCTGGTTCTACCATTAGGTAAGCAACTGGTTCAGGTGGCAGTCATTGGGGACTAAGGACTTTATCAGACAGGGCTTAAAAAGTGGAATTACAACATGATAGTATCACAAATTGGTTCCTGTTATTGCACAACATTGTCATCCTCCCATGGTCTGTGTATGCTCTACCTGTTAATTAGTCACAACTTTTAATTGACAGGCAAAGCCATCAATAGCTTTCAATATCACTCTTTTCGTGGTATTGACAAGCATGCCATAATCACATTCTGCTGTACACGTGAGATTCCAGAGTGAGTCGGTGGTCCTTTTCTTCCCCTCCCCTTTCCCAACAAGAATACATAATAAAACTTCTGGGGGGGAACATGATGCTCTTTTATTCAACTGTCAACTTTTATTGGTACCTTTTATATTTTAATGTTTATTTGTGAATTTCTTTGGTTAATTATTTGTTTTTAGCATTTTCGGGTGAAGTCTCATGTCTTCTTGCAAGAACAGCTGAAATCTCACCCATGAAAAATTTCAGAAGAGAAAATTTTCTTAAAGGCACATGTGCCAGCCAGCAGGAGGCATTAATACTCTGCCATTAGAAGGCAATGCGAAGACAAGTGTTATTATAGTCTGAGCTGAAATCCCATTCATAAATGCTAGTGGTGGTCATGCAATAATTTTGTGGTGATAATATTGCATGATTATGGTGATGTGCAATAATTACTGTAATCATGCCACTATATTACTGTTTTCCTCAATCATGGAGTTACAGCATTTTTAGATGCTAGCCTGATAAAGTCCTCAGAGTGGGGATGTGGTGCTGGAAGACATGCTACAAAGACAAAAAAACTGTACTGAGTGAGACCACTGTGCTGTGCCTTGTACTAAGTGAGATCATCGGGCCATCTAGCTCATTACTATTAACCCTGGTAGTGGTTTTCCAGAGCTTTAGGCAAGATTTTGTCCTTACTCTACCTGGAGATGGTACCTGGAGGCCTATGGATTATACGTCCATGCAGGTACACAATCCCTGAGCGTGTTTAGGATGGTATAATAGAATGTGTGGTAAAGCTTTCTTTATAGCAAGAGATTGGATTGATGAAGCCTGTCTTTCTGGGGGAAAAGTGGAATAAAGCCAGAGGTGCAATGCTTGCCCTCACACAGCCCTATGAGCTGATCAGACATGGATACTGAACTTCTACCCCTTGGGTTAACACTATAGGATGATTTTGAGGCATGGAAACAGTTTCCTGGGGTGGATCAAAGAAGGGCACCTTAGTTGTACTAGATTTTTTTCAGTCTGCTTCAAGATGACTCAGGTTTTAGTAAGAATAACCTTGGTGAAGCCCCATCAGAAAACAACTACATCTATAGTAGGTATAGAGAATAATAATCATTTTTACAAGGCAGAGTTAATTAGTTTCCAACATTGCCTCTCCTGCAGACATAAATTACCAAAATAAGGTCAATGAATATTAATGGGAGTGACATTTCTTAATGACTGGGGGGACAAATCCAGAGTATGTAATGCCCCTACAACCCTCTTATCTGAATAGTAATATCAACCTCATAAACTTCTGTTACATCAATATTGTTCCTATGTCAGTGCTCCATTTAATTAATTCAGATGCAATCAATGTGGAGAGGAAACACTTTTGCAAAGTACTATCGATATAGCATCTCTGATGGCATTTTAGGAGTAGGTTAATCAAATGCTAATCAGACACAGAAGAGTTCAGACAGGTGTTTAGAAAAAAAATAATCTAATATAATCATGGTGCTCTAGACCGAGTTTCTTTCCTATGCTATAAAAGTACGTTTCCACTGGATCTGGTAGGCTGGAGGTCAGGGTGGCCAACAGTTGGTGGTGCCAACCAATTCTGTCTCTGTCCTCATCCTATTCCCTTGCAGTGACACCAGTACCACTTACATATTTTGACAAAAGGCCACCAAATTAATTGTGGAGCCAAAACACAAGATCTGTGCTACATAGCCTCCCATAAGTGCTCATATGCCCTGAGGGCTGCATGCAATTCTTGCTCAAGGGTTTAGCCACATGCACACATACATCCATGTATGCTTGCATGCACATACAACCAGGTGACCCTTTTTTTGGGTGTTCTCCATCCTCCCCTCCCCAAAGCAATCCTGATACAGGATTTCCCAGGGAGGAAAGAGCTGATTTTGATACAGCTTACACTTCCTTTGCTCCTAGAAGCAGTTTCCAAAGCATGATCTGTATGAGACTGGTGAAAAATAGGCATGGAGGGGAGATTTTAGCAGCAGGTGAGATAAGGCACCTGGGGAAGGCACAATTCAGGCCTTGGGTGGATGTGATAGACAGGTTATGCATCTACTGTACACTTTTACATTGTTTACCAATGATGTACCACCTGACTCATAAAGGATGATGAAGCAGGGATCACCAGCATTGAGGCCATGATATTGAGAACATAGCTGTGCTGGGCAGGGCAGGGCGCATTTCTAGGATGTTGCTGTCCTTGAGCAAGCAGGGATCACCAGCATTGAGGCCATGATATTGAGAACACAGCTGTGCTGGGCAGGGCATGTTTCTAGGATGGAGGACCATTGCCTCCCCAAAATAATATTCTACGGTGAACTCGCCATGGGTCAGCGTAAGAGGGGTGCTCCAAAAAAGCAATACAAGGACTCCCTGAAGCAACACCTCAGGCTCAGCCAAATTGATCACCAACAATGGTCCGCCCTGGCCTCACATCAGGAGGCATGGAGACACACTATCCACAATGCTGCAGCCTTATTTGAGAACTCACGCCGAACAAGTCTTGAAGAGAAAAGACAACGCAGAAAAAATCACAACCCGGAAACATCACCCAAGGAGACCTTCTGCTGTGCTTTCTGCAACCAGACTTGTCTATCTCAGATTGGCCTTTTTAGTCATCACCGCCCTTGCAGAAAGTGCGGGATGAGTCCTTCCTGACTCATAAAGGATGATGCACTTCAAGTTTCTTTGGCTGGTGCTAACAGCTAAGTATGAAACAAACAAAAACCTTAAAACTTTTGGGGATTAAAACTTGGAGGGAGGGTTATGAACGTTATTCATGTTCTTTATTTTTCCCTACTCTGTAACCTGGCATCCATCTTCCTGAATTTCTGCATGGAACTTTTTAGAAGCTGCTCTAGAACATATGCCATTAAGAAATGGCCACCAAAACCACAAGTAGGGAAGCAAATCCCCGCCCCCATCAACTTTAAAGGGCATCTAACACAAATCTCTCTAAACGTACTCTAATGCAATTTTTCATGTTGCTTCATTAGGAGGACACCTATCTTGTTTTTTGATTTTCATACAATATGATCACAAAAGCACAAGTAATGAGCAAATTTCTTTTTGACCCACTCCCCCAAACTGCATCAACTGATCTGGCACATGCACATGCATCCACACCCACCTGCTGTTATCCACTTTCACCAAGATACTTTAAAAAAAATAGAAAGGGGCCAGTAATTATTCCCACCCAGGAGATCTGGCTGCGTATGATGTAGTTAACTCCAGTGAGGATTTCCCAGTAAAGCCTGTCTAGCCCTGATAGTGTTATCTTTTGGCACCAGGTTAAAACTTTTCTCTGGCTGAGATCCCATGACATTTTGGCACAGTGGATTATTCTGCCAGCATTGCTACAGCAGCAGGACATGCCTGTAGCCAGAGGAGGCTATCTCATCAATATTGGTTCTTGGGTGGGTGGCTGGGATATCCTATAAGACAAGTCACTTGTGAGGAAGATGGATTGGAAACACTCCTGCTTCCATGGCTCATTATTTCAAGCCATCCCTCCCATAAGTGCCATGCCTCATGGAACCCCCAAGAGCAAAGTTTTCATAGAACTGGAGGTGTGTGCTTGGTGACTGCTTTCTCATCTGATGTAGTTTGTTGCACCATTGCTCTTCTGCTTGTTTAGGGATCTATTGTACACCTCTCCATGTGACCAGCAAAATAGCCATACTATTTACAAAAGAATGCGTTCTGCAAGTGGTTTGACATTTCAGGATCCTGCCATCTACTCCTGAGTATCCAAAGAGATGTGATTAGCTGATTTTTAAATATTCAACTCAGGCTAATTGGTGGAGCAATATAGAAATACTACATATAATATACTGTTTTTTATTGTTTTGTTCTAAGCTTTTATATATTTAATTGTAAAATGCCTTAAGTCTTTTTTTAAAATCCAATAAATATAATTAATAGCAATAATAATGGCAAAAGCAGCATCAGTAACAACAATTAGGAGTAGTTTTGGGTTTCTGCATAAGTTGTGTGATGGGTTCATAGCTAAGATTTGAACTAGCAATCTTCCTAGCTCATACTCCAGACACTATACTATACCACATCGTACAGTGGATGGGTCATAACCTACATATACTTGCCTGGAAGTATGTCTAATTGATTGCAATTGGATTTACTTCTCAGTAGACATGTGTAGTATTGCACTGTTAGGAAGCAGTTGCAGAAGCAATCTAATATTGTAATCTGATATAAAAAAAAGTTGTTGGCTCAAAAATCTAGAAGCATATGACTTTGTATCATTCCTTTTGAAAGTTCATGGCTATCTAGGATCAAACCATGGCATGTGAATTGTAGTATTCTACCTTTCCTAGTAAGCTTTATACATAGGGACTAAACTGGAATCCTTGATATTCATTCCAGACTTACTAAACTTCCTTACTTCTAGCTTAGAAGTCATACTTCCTCAGCATCTATATGGTTTGGTGACCACAAGAGGGGGACAGAGCACCACATACTGTGTCTGTCTATCTGTGTGATAGGCTGTTAGCCTATGTGTGTGTGTGAGAGAGAGGGGGGGGTCAGAATTGGTATTTGCATTGTTCCAATCCTCCTCCCACAGTAAGGTTTTCATGAGCCATCTGCTCCTATGCAGTGCAAGACAATTAAAATAGCATGGGGAAAACTGTCAGAGTGGGAGTAGGGGAAATCAGTTTCATAGGAATGCAAAATCTTTGATATAAAAGCTGTAAGGGTCAGCAAGCTACAACAGAATGAAAATCTACACACAACTTGTAGTGCTCTCACAAACTACCATCATAAAAAAAAATTTTTCAATACCAAAAAGACACACAAAGATGTACTAATTCCATCTTGTTGTTGCTGCATACTTTCCTTTTTCCTGACTGATCTCACGCTCAGTAAACACGCACCCACACACACATGAAAAACATGTCCCACAACATCTGAATCAAATATATAACTATTGGCAGCTTTTGGTTTTGCATTTCACCCTGAGCTTTAACTGGCAGGAGGTAGCAAATTCACAAGCTTTTTTTCCAGTACAGCCCAGCAAGAGGGAGGGAGCTGTTTTGACAGGGTTATATCTCTGGCAAGGAATCATTTTCTGCAATGTTAATATTCATTTTCACTGGAGATTCTGTAAAGTGGGACATAATTCACTCCTTTCATGTAATAAATGCAGGACAATTAAATCCAGGTCTTTCAATATTTCTGTTACAAACTGAGGGACACTCCATCATTGCCTGTTTATGCACAGCACTGAAGAATTAACAAAGGAAAAGCAGATGTGCTTGGTCATGTTGTCTCATCATATTTTCCCACAGTTGTGGCTGTTCAAGTCTCCATATCTAGCTCACTGAAGCACCAATAAGGCTGGAGGGCAAGGATGACATCTGCAAGGAAAGGGTTTAAAATCCCCAAGCATTCATCAACTCCATGGACAGATTTAGGACCAAACTACACATGGAAGAGCCATGATTAGCTCTCCTGATGTTTTTACCTGAAAGTGCCCACTGCAACTCTGAATTTGATCCCAGCAGCAGTATAGGTATAATAACATACGAGGGCATGTTTGTCCATTACCCATGGATCAATCTCACTCCAAAACTACTGTTAACCCTGATGGGTTAAAGGTACAGTGACTCATATCTCCCATCACCATGGGGTTAGCAGCAGATTGAGAGTAGAGCTGGTGTAGTCTGAAGAAACAGCACAAGTGAAATAATTAAACACATGTTGTTTGAACTTCAGGTGGATTGCTGTCTCTCAGCCTCCATCCTACCTTTGGTTTAAAACAGTGTGGCATGCCATGGCATAAGAACAACAAAAACAACATGTTTAAGCTGCGTGGTTCTAAACAAAGAGGTGCTTCTTCTCTGTCTGAAGCTCTAACTGTGCGTTCTTGAAAATTGTCACCAGCTTGATTCAGGTAGGGGACATGTATGCATGGAGGAAGTTTTCCAGATCCATATCTTTACTTCAAACATGAATTGGAAGTACAGATGGCTGTTCTGTGCCTCCTTTGTTCGCTGATCAAGTTTGCACAATTGCAGCAATTGCAACACTGCTGCTAATGTACATCCTACTGGAAAAATGACACTAACACATGCTATTGGGAAAATGCTATTGGAAAATCATTAGGATTGCTAATTAGTTAAAGAAATCAGGTTTTCTCAATTGGTCAATTAATCAATCAATTAAACATTCAAATACTGGTATGTACATGAAAGCAAGAAACATACTTTGTCTATCTCGGATTGGCCTTTTTAGTCATAGCCCACTTGCAGAAAGTGCGGGATGAGTCCTTCCTGAATCTTCGTTTGCGAAGAAAAGCCAGAGAGAGAGAGAGAGAGAATTGTCATAGAAGACATTATCTTATGAGAAGGCTGCATAAATACCATCTTCCTCACTGAAAATTGCTCTGGCTGCTATGCAGGGACAGAAATGCATGGAAGCATGTTTCCAGGTAAACATTTAACCTTAAGAAGCTGACTTATCTTTGATTTACAACTTTGGTCCAACTAGCTTATTATTGCCTGTTCGTAGTTTGCAGTTAAAGACTTTAGTTGACATCTGGATTGTTGCCACTCTTAATAATATCTCTGTCTATTTATCTACATAAGTTTAATAACAAAAGGAAATTCTGTCCTTCAAATGTACTACAGAATGAGCAAAAGCAGAAATGTGTTTGAAATCAAATAGATTTCTGAATTTCCAACAACAACAACAACAATGGTTTACAGACAAATCATCTGCTTTACAGTCCTTCCCTTACTTTTGTCACCTTTTGAGACATCTGGCCACCTAGGGAAATTAATTCATATTTCTTTTGTCTACATAGCATTAAAAATAAGCTACCACACAATACACATTCTGTATGTAATGTTGCTGCTTGCCTATTAGGTCCTCCTAACTTTCCATCTCTGTTGTCAGTTGTCCATTCAATTTGTGGACTTGCAAAAGGACATGAAGAAAATGGGCAATTTGTCTTAATCCTCTTAATTGCTTCTCTCCCTTCCTGTTTATCTTCCTCTAGCTTTTTAATTATGGGTAAACCACACCAATATCTGCACTGCATAAATAGTCCAGTTTGACACTGTTTTAACTGCCATGGCTTTATGCTATGGTATTCTGGGATTTGTAGCTTTGTGAGATATTTAGCTTCTCTATCATAGAATCATAGAGTTGGAAGAGACCACAAGGGCCATCCAGTCCAACCCCCTGCCACGCAGGAATCACAATCAAAGCATCCCTGACAGATGGCCATCCAGCCTTTGTTTAAAGACCTCCAAGGAAGGAGACCCCGCCATGCTCCGAGGGAGTGTGTTCCACAGCTGAACAGCTCTTACTGTCAAAAAGTTCCTCCTAATGTTGAGGTGGAATCTCTGTTCCTGGAGCTTGCATCTATTGCTCCGTGTTCTAGTCTCTGGAGCAGCAGAAAACAAGCTTGCTCCATCCTCAATGTGACACCCCTTCATATACTTAAACAGGGCTATCATATCGCCCCTTAACCATCTTTTTTCTAGGCTAAACATACCCAGCTCCCTAAGTCTCTCCTCATAAGGCATGGTTTCCAGACCTTTCACCATTTTAGTTGCCCTCCTCTGGACACGCTCCAATTTGTCAATATCCTTTTTGAATTGTGGTGCTTTGGTGCCACAACAAACTAAAAATCCCAGGATTCCATAGCATTGAGCCATGGCAATTAAAGTGGAAGTTGAACTGGATTATTTTTGCAGTGCAAATGCAGCCCAAGAAAGTTTTGTTTAGGATAAGTGTCAAATCCCAATGACTAAGAATTTGTGGTTTACCACCCCCCCAGAAAAATGTCCTTCTCTTTTACCAGAGTTTTAAATCTCTCTTCTGGTTTCTGAGATACCACTGGAATGCCTCCCTCTACCTCAGTTTTTTCCATGTCTTCGGGCTCATCGACATGGATCAGGCCTGTTCTTCTCCCGTTACTGTCATGGAATGGGCTGCAGTCCAGATAAGCATGCAGTCCCATCCCTACAGCCACTGCTGTTGCTCTCCACACTGCATTCTCAGAATCCAGGAAGCCAGCCCACAGCATGTGAGCTAGGCTGTCTGCATGTGACCAGCCTCGGTTACATGCTGTGGGCCCCTTTCCTAGCTACAGAAGAGCGAGGCAGATGGCAGCTACAGTGATGGGCCATCATTTCAGAATGGGCTTCTGTGGTCATGCAAGGCCCAATTTGTCCCCCCCCCCAATCTGGAACACATTTAAACAGGTATTTTTTAAAAAAATTAATAAATGCTGTAATGGGCCCTACTCTGTTTTCCCCCTGCCATAGCTCCATCTTTGCCCTGGGGGTCATGAAGAATGGGCAAAAGCCCTGTGTCATCAGGACTGCAGGGCTCCAAGACAGGGTAAATTGCCCATGTAGACAAGCCTTTCATTCTGCAAAAAGCAGATTGACCAGTAAAGACCATACTACATTAAATATGCATTCCTAGAAACAGGAATACAACAGCCTGACAATGGCCACAGTGGTCCGCTTCCAAAACACTTGCTGAAAGGGGAGAAGGTTAACCAAGCAACAGATGAAAGACCAATGATATCATCATGTTGCCTTAGCCTAAAAGAAAAAGGAGACATGCCAGCAATCAGTAAGGGTCTGGCAGAGAGTTAAGAACAAGAGAATAAAACTCTGGAACTGCTTCCACAAGTGTTCAGATTGATTTTGCAAAATTTGAGGTTGCGGTTTTTTAAAAAAGGTGATTCCTGCTATATAATATAGTAAAAGATCCTGCGTCCACCCTTGCAAATCCCTCCTTCCACTGGATTGGCTCTGTATTATAAGTTATAGTAATGCCACTTCATTTCAAATGATCTTAATGAGAACAAGTGAGTTAAGTATAGAAAATGAAGGTATGCCTTCTCCCTATACATCCTTCAAAATGCTCCTTGAGGAAAAAATAATAATTTTAAAATTCAGGCAGCTGTGGTTATTCCACCCTGGTGGCACAGATAAATCAACAGTAGCTCTTGTCACCATTACCAGCAGAAAGTCTAAAAGAATCAGGAGCGACACTTGATCTTTGTCATACACAACAGTAGATCTTCAGTAGACAAAACCTATCCAGTATATCTAGGGTCATAGATTCAAAAACCAGATGGAGAGAGAACATGGAAAATTTCAGATTACAAAACAGAAGCTGGAAATAGCCTTGGATTAAACATTGGCACTTTCTTCTGTGTGTTGCTTGAGAAAATATCAGTTGCTAGTTCTCTCTCTCTCTCTCTCTCTCTCTTTCTCTCTCTCTCACACACACACCCTATGGACACTTTGTAAATTGTTAAGTGCTTTCATCATGATCAGTCTGGAACTTCTATCCAATACATGGGAGTACAGTTGTCCCTTTACATTCGCGGCTTTGACTTTCGCAGTTTTATGTATTCGTGGAAATTCCTTCCCCCCCTGCTCTCCCCAACACAGCCTCTGAACATTTAAGGAGGAACATTGCCTGCACACATACACATACAGGGAAGATCCCAGCAAGCAAGCAACCCCACACCAGCCTCTGAGGGTCTAAGGCAAAAGAAAAGCACAGCCCCATGCTGTGAGCATGCAAGCAAAGTCCCCCCTTGCCACTCCCCTCTCTGTGTCTTAAGAAACTGAATTGCTTCTTTAAAACTCACATTTCACCCCATGTCTCCTCATGGCCCAAAGAAAAGCATAGCTGCATGCTTGCCACCCCCTCTCTGTGTCTCAACAAACTGAATTGCTTCTTTAAAACTCACATTTTGAACCTTTCCTACACACATTCACACACAGGGAAGGTGCGGGTGACATCTCCCAGCAAGCAACTGACCCAGCCGCTGAGCATTTAAGGAGGAAAGCTTGTGTGCTCACAGTATGGGACTGTGCTTTTCTTTCAGCCAGCAGGAAGCTTTCCTCCTTAAATGCTCAGAGGCTGGGTTGCTGGGAGATGCCACCCGCACCTTCCCTGTGTGTGAATGTGTGTAGGAAAAGTTCAAAATGTGAGTTTTAAAGAAGCTTAGTTTTAAATTCAGTTTGTTGAGACACAGAGACGGGGTGGCAAGCATGCAGCTGTGCTTTTCTTTGGGCCATGAGGAGACATGGGGTGAAATGTCAGTTTTGAAGAAGCAATTCAGTTTGTTAAGATACAGAGAGGGGAGTGGCAACGGGGGACTTTGCTTGCGTGCTCACAGCATGGGGCTGTGGTTTTCTTTCCTCCTTAAATGCTCAGAGGCTGGGTCAGTTTCCGTGTGTGTGTGTGTGTGTGTGTGTGTTTAGGAAGGGCTCCTTGTTAAACCCTCAGAGGCTGCTTTTATTCGTGGTTTTTTCACTTTCGCGGGGGTCTTGTTCCCGTAACCCCTGCACATGTGAAGGGATGACTGTATTGCAAAGATGCTTAACTCATTTGACAGGGGTCTGTGCAGAGGAATTTCTTGGCAGCTTATACTTTTGGCAGCTTATACTGTCATTTCTGATATGGGCCATAGCATAATGATAATTAAAAAAAAATTGGCCAATGTGTCTCCCCCACCAAAACAAACAAACAAACAAAAATACCCCAAAGCAAGCCGACAGGAAGAAATGCCAAAAACACTATAATAAATTAAACCACAATTTGTTGACCTTTCATGATACCCAAAATCACTTTGTTGTAATTAATGGTGAAGTAGAGGGTAAGTGTATCAAATTACGTATGGTATAGAGAAGGTGGCCAGAGAGAAATTAATCCCACTTTTATGATACTAAAATTTAGGATAATCTAATTCATATTTTATTTTATTTTATTTTATTGAGGAAAGAAAAGCCTAGGAAGTAGCTGGAGCTTTGACGATTTTTATAATTTGATTTTATTTATTTGAGGAAGGAAATGCCTAGAAGATTATTGGACCTTTGGACAATAAGGGAATTAAAAGAGTGTTAAGAGGGATAACGGGATTGCAGAGAAGCAGAATGAACTCTTTAGTTTGTCTTTATTGAGGAAAAAGGAAGATGCCTGAGCTGACTTTTTCCAGCAAACAAGACTTGAAGAACTGGGGCAGTTCATTTTAATGATTTTAGTTATGGTGATGATTTGACTTGTTTTATTACTTGATATGTTTTACATTCAGGACTGACATAGGGACAGACAGAAGGAAGTACTTCCTCAAATGCCTAGGTAAACCATGGAATTTGCTTCAACAAGTTTTAATGATGGCCACTAACTGAGGTGACTTGAAAGAGGTACTAAACATGGGCTTTATCTACATGTGCTAAATACCCCAGCTTGCCCCTGTCGCAGAGCCCTGCAGTCCATATGATGCAGGGCATTTGCTGCATTCTGCCCTCAGGCAGTCCTCACCACCCCCAGGGCAGGTACGGGGCTGAGATGGGGCAAGCTGGGACAAGCCAGGGTAAGGCCCGATAAATCGTGTCCAAATAATACCCAGTTTAATCCATTACCACTGGCAAAAACTAGATCGGACCCTGCCCCTCATTGCCACTGCCATCTCCCTAAAGCCAGGCAGGGATCTCTCAGCATGTGACCAAGGCTGGTCATGTACAGAGGGCCTTCAGTCACATGTTGCAGGCCCCCTTCCTGGCTTGCAACTCAGCAGAGAAAATGGTGGTGGCAGTGGCTGCAGCGACCAGCTGGCGTTCCTGTTTGGACTCTCCCCCATTTGGTGATGGTAATGGGGAAAACATGAGCTAGCTCCACAGCCAGGATAAGCCAGTGGGAAGTCAGTGTATCCTGGCTCATATAGATAAGCCCATGGAGGAAGAGATCATCAACAGCTACTAGTAGTGATAGCTATATGCTTTCTTCACCTGTTCTAATTTCAGGAGCTAAACATGATTATATCTGGTCAAAACTTTGATGGGATACCAGCCCATGCTACCAGTGATCTCCAGGTAGGGCTAGGAAAGAATTCTGCCAGAAACCCCAGAGGAGCTACTACCGGTCAGAGTTGAGAATATTACGCCAAGCTGACAAATTGTCTGGTTCATTTTTGTAAGCTTTCTATGATCAGAGGCCTCTGACTTTCAGCTGCTAAGAGTCAACAGTGGAAAAGGACTTGGGGCACTGGCCGGGCCACAAAAGGTTCACCAGGGGAGGCCGGTAAGCCCACTTGTAGGTTCTGTAACAAAGCCATCTTCATTAAATTTTGTAGTTGGATTTGAGAAGATATCTGTTAATGAACAAGCTCATCCTCCGGGTGGGTACAATGTCCTTGGAGGGATGTTTGTGTGTGCAAGTAACATGTTCAAGGTCATTTATTGAGACATCTGAGATTAGGCACCATGCCTGGTGTTGGGCATTTCTGTCATCAATTCAAGGTTTATTTGTTTGTATAGGCTGTCCATTTCTTGATTATTTTCATCCTTTTGAAAAATAATATTTTATCTACTATCCTCCAAAAAAGAAAATGGAACCCACAACTACAAGCAGTTCAGGCACTAATCTAGTGGAAAAACAGTTGTTCAAACAGTTGTGCTTTCTCCAAGGTTATGTAGCTGCAGTTCTTAGTGCTGCCTATCATTCTCCAAGCACACATACAACCCTTTCTCTCACTTTTGACTTAGCGGTTGGAGAGTTAATCAGCTATTTTACAATGATGAGCTCAAGGCCTTTGTGCAACTATGGAATTTGGTGTAACTATGTTGTGCTAGAAGTTTTTAGGGTCTTGGCCTGTGTTCTAAAGCACATCCCAATAAAATGCATGCAAATAAAATGAAAACTCTCAAATGAAATGCACTAAAAGCCAGTTTTTAAAGAGGTTCCTTTAAAACAAGAGCCATTTTTTAAAAGAAACAAAAACCTCAATGCATTCTTATTAATGTAAACACACCTTTTCATTAATTGAAAATACTTTACACACCACTAGTGGCTAAAATCTAGTTTTAAAGCTTTTTAATAGGGAAGTAAAATGTTTTAAGATCAGCCTGACAAATGTTCTAACATGGTTGAGTTCATGTTGCTTCAGCAAATAGTGAAGGTAACAGCAAACATGTTGGTACAATGCTTTCATTTGAACAGAAGACAATAGGGCTCCTCGTGAATAAGTGGTCTGGGTTTCAATCTTTATTTTTATAGCATTGTATCACTGCTGCCTACAATCTAAACTGTAACTGGCTGCCTTCTTCTGAAAGTCTTGAATGCATCTTTTGTTACGGATATATTTTAATTGTTCCACCTAAATCCAGTAAGCGTAAAAGTGCAAAACTAAAGGAAATTGATCCTTGGATCTTGAAAGATATAAAGGGGAAAATGTACTCGATGTCATTCCTCATAAGCGGTGTGTTTGTTTAAACCATATTAGTTAGAGGCGGACTGAGGGGCCAACTTTCGGATAAAAAGTTTTGCAAATATTTTAAGTAGCCTTTTAATTGACCCAGTATGACATTAAAAGCACTCCCTAAACTTTTGATATTGTTAGCCATTTAAGATAAGTGGCAATAAATACAAATTAATTGAAACCCATGAAATGAAATATTTCAGGCAGCAACAAGTCTGTGAAAAGCCCCTTTGTGCTCTGGTTGGATGCCAGGTCATACGCTTGAGTTAGATTAACAGAATCTCTTGTCAGACTCACTGAAGCTTTTGGTAGCTCATGCTGTGACCATCTGCAAAGACAACAAACTTTGGGCAAAGGCAAGCAGCATGATTGGCAAGTCTCAAGGAAAACAGAAATGCTAAGAGGAAGAGTTCTTACTCAGTGTTGTCAGTCTGACAGAAGAGAGGCAAGAAACAGGGAGAGGAAACCCCTGACATTTTTAGTTGCATAGACTGAGTGTGCCTTTTCAAAACAGTAAGCCAACTCCTTCAGAAAGTGCTTTGTAAGCATGCTCTGAAACGGTTCACATGAATTAGTTGGCATGTATCTGGAACATAGTGATTTTAGCGAAAATGACTTAGGACTTTACCAGATGGGGCTGTAGTTGCAGAATTACAGCAGGACAGTATCACAAATGGGTTCTCATTATCACATGATGTTGTTGTCCTCCCATGGTCAATGTGTGCTCCACCCATTAATGGCTTGTCACTTTTTATTGATGGGAAAATCCATGAATAGCCCTCAATATCTCTCTTTTCATGGCACTGATGAGTGTGTGAAAACAGCATGACAGCAGAGTGAATGGGTGGTCCTTTTCCCCCTTTCTCAATGAGAACACAGGATGCACAGGATGCTGTTTTAATGAACGGTCACTTTTTCTTGGTACCTTTTTCCTTTGTTTAAGTGTTCATTTATTAATTTCTTTCATATAATCCCACTCTTAAACTGCTAGTTGTGGTTGTGTGATGTTTCTGTGGTGGTAGTATCATGCAATTATGGCGTAGTATCATGTGATTATGGCAATGTGTGATAACTACCATAATCACGTCACTATGTTTCAACTTTTCTCAACAGTGGAATTACAGTGTTTTTAGTTGCTAGTCTGATAAAGTCCTTAGACTCATGGTGGTATGCCTATGTTGTTTTCCATCATAAGACCATCAAGGTTAATAATAAAAGCAAGAAATGTGTGAAACCAAAGAGAACCTAGTAGTTGGAACTGTGTTTTATCATTTATTTTCCAGAGACCAATTTAAACAAATTACACCTCTTGGAAGTGAAGTAAATGGCCTGTAAGATTACCTTTGGATTGTTCCCTGATTAAGACTGCAATCCTAGATAGATTTGCCTGGTAGGGAGTCTCCACTGTTATCAGTGAGGCTTACTTCCAATAGCTAAGCATAAGATTAGGCCAGGGCTGTCCTAGGATATTTTACCATCTGAGGCAAAGCAGCAAATTTCCCCCTCCCTGTCACATGCCAAGGTGTATCGTGCCAAAACCAGACAAGTATCTGAAGCAGAAAACCCCACAAATAGCACTCCTCTGTCTTGGCAGGGGAATAACTAAAATACAACAACAATGAATTAAACAACCATTAGCTGCCCTTTCATCACACCCAAAATCAGCTTCCTGAGGTGGCTGCCTCGCTTTTCCTAATACTTAACCAGTGTGCATAAGTAGTTACCTATTTCATTTTCAAAAAGGAGCTTATTTCACCTATTTCAGTGTGCATGAGTAGTTACCTATTTCATTTTCAAAAAGGAGCTTATTTCACCTATTTCAGTGTGCACGAGTAGTTACCTATTTCAGTTTCAAAAAGGAGCTTACTTTGTTTTACTCCATTCTGACTCCATTCTTAATCAATAGTTGTTATAAAGAAGAAGCTCCAGCCCCTTGTTGATGAGACGTGACGAAAGATAGAAAGGCTTTGCACTTCTCCAAGCTCCTGTTCACCTATTCTGCAGTACAGTCGGCCCTCTGCATCCATGGATTTGGCATCCATGGATTCCACCATTCATGGCTTGAAAATATTCCAAATAAATAAATAAATTCCAAGAAGCAAACCTTGATTTTGCCATTTTATATGAGGGGCATTATTTTACTATGCTGTTGTAGATAATGGGACTTGAACATCCACAGATTTTGGTATCCACAGGGGATCCTGGATCCTAACCCCAGTGGATACCAAGGGACCACTGTATAAGGAAGTGAGGAAGGAGATTCATTTTCATAAGGAGATTAATTTTCATATTTTCATATTCTTTGGGTTTTTTAACCAGAATTTTTTATTTAAAGAAATAAAAAATTAACACATAATGTACATGTTAATTCAGAAATACCAAAAGACCAATGCATGAAACAATATCTCTAAAGTCTTCAAGACTTTAATCATATCTCCTACACAAGTTTCTGTTTCAAACAAATAATGCTTTCACTCAGGAGGGCCCAGCCATGAATCCAGAGTTTCCAAAATTTCAAGGTTTTTTGCACTGAAGCCATTGACAAGTGTGAAAGAGCCCAGACATATTTATTTATTTAGGTATTTATACCCCGCTCTTCAGCCATAAGGGCTCTCAGAGAGGCTTACAAATTCTTAATCAATAGCAGTTTACACATCTACAGTGCTTTTTATAGTGCACTAGGAACTCTCCAAGTGGTTTCCAATGTTAGCTAATTGCCCCAACAAGCCAGGTACTCATTTTACTGACCAATTAAAGGATGGAAGGCTGAGTGTACCCTGTAGCCCTTGGGACAGAACTTGCAACGTTGTGGCTGGAGTACTGGCATTTTAACCACTGCATCACCAGGGCTCCCTACTATAGCTGGTAATAAATTCAAAGGAAGCTTGACAATGTGCAGTTAATCAATTCAAAGGAGCTTGACAACTGATATCCAAATTCTTTTTCCAAACTTCAGCTTCTAATACTTCTAAAACTGTTAGAGTTTGCAATCTTTGCATGCCTGTACTCAATAATTGTTGGTTTGCATTGTGGTGACTTCCTGTTTGTTTGTTTGTTTTTCCACACCCACCCTTCCTGTATCATTCTAATATGCAGCCATTTTTCTCTTCTTTCAATCTCTTCTCCATTAGACAATGCATTTGACTATGTACAAGAAATTATAATGTAAAACTACTGTATATGCTTTACAAAGAAGATTAAGCTTATTTCTACTCTCTGCTAGACCCTGTGTGGTTGGAGGACAGATCATCCTGCTTAGCTTCCAAGCTCAGATGGGATCTCGTGCCTTTAGGGTATTTAAGCTTTATAGTATTTAATGATGAGCATGCAAACTCACTATAAAATGTGTTTACCATGGGCCTTTTATAGTACACAATCATGATGCTATGATTCCACTCTATCTATCTACCTATTTCATTTGCATGTTGCCTTTCTCCCAGAGTGGGACCCAAGGTGGCTCCCAGAGTCAATTAAAAGACACATTTAAAACAATTAAAATCACCACATAAAACAGTACAAAACCATTTAAAAGACATAACAAAAGTTTAAAAAGACAAATAAAGTTCTTGTTTCTTATCACGGGGAAAGACATGGGGGAAATTAATCATCGTTTGAGATAGCCAATTGTCCATTCTCATTAGAGACTAAGTAGTTGGTTGCTTTAACAAGATTTCACAGAGGTTTAATTAGCTGGTAAATTAATACAATTTCAATGGAGTGAGGCTCTTCTGCATCTTGAATCATTTCCTAAACGTAAAAAGATACTTTTCAAGGTATGCATTCTTTCTCATTCACAGATAATCACTGATTGCTCATATAACTGTTTCCAAATTTACATCAGTTTGCATCTATTTTTATTTCACTTTTAATTTTAAAAATAGATATTTCAGAAAATTATTTAGGTGTCCTAAATAAGCCTGAGTGTATGGATTCCTAGCAGTAGTGAAATGTTAATTTATTCTTTCTTTTGTAGGTTTGCCAGATTTAGCCCCATGGTTGCCAACATCCTCCTCTGCTCAGCCAACCTTTTGATTACCTGAACTGGTTATGTCAGAAGCGAAAACACGAAAATTGTCTCTGGAGGCAGGGTCTTTCAACATAATTGCTCCCAACACACAATCATTTTCATTTCCTTCTTCCTTCCCTCCTCTTGTTGGAAGTACAGAATAACAATGATTCAAAAGCACTGTGGCATTCCAAAAACACAGTTCAAGTACTCTGATGTCCAGTTCTTCCTTCAACAATGTGTGAGTAATTTCATGCCTAATTTGCATTTAGAATGACATCCATATTGTGAAGACTAATCACCTAATTGGTTGTTTGCATTCACAATGACTGTAAATATGCCAGCAGAATGAGATGCTCACATCATGTGATGGTGCTTTGCCCTGTGCTGAAAGGCAGTCTTAAAACTCCCATTGCATTGTATGTAGACATTTAATATTGCTAACAATGACCCAGAATTTCCACTGCATTTTCAAGCTGGCTGTTCTCCTGTTGTTGTTTTTGAATCATACTGTTCTGCATGATTAATTTCTGTCAAACAGTTAATATCTTTCAGAAGAGGATGAAAACCATGGTTAAATAAATCAGACAAAAGAATATGGAATCCTCAAAAGAAGTTAAGCCTAAACACAATGTAAAGATTCTACTCACTAATCCCAAGGCAGTAGAATCTCTCTTTTTGATCTTGGTCATCCAAAACATTTTTGGTATAATCCAATTCTGTTCCAATTAGTATATGTTTAGCTAGAGATGATTGTTATCTGAATTCATTGTGTTTGTTTCCCAGCCACACAATGTCACTGTAACCATATACAAAAACCCTCATTGTTCATCAGAATTAACAGAATTACTCAAATATTTTTCATGTCTCCCAGGGTCCTCAGTAAACAAGTTTGTCTCTTAGGATCTTCAGTAAACAAGTTTGTCCTTTTGGGACAAATTTTATATACATTTCTAGAAGATATTGTGCTTTCTGGAAAAGTCACCACTCCTTTCTCCAGATTGCCTGGGCTACAGTCAATATAACATCAATATAAATATTCCTAGTATTTTCAGGGCTATCTTGCCCCTTAATTTGGTGATCTGTCAACAGGATCCCTCCATAGAGAATGAGGCATGAGATTGTCATTGAAGAATTCTTGTACCATTGCCGCTTTGTTGGGAAGACAGCAAAGGTTGTTTAAGTTAACCTTAAAATAGCATTCAACTACATGATATATGTATATCATATATGTATATGATATGTATGACATGATCATAGCAAAGTGCTGTCTGATAGGGATTGAAAGAGATTTGTAAATATCTGTATCCTGGATGAAAAGGGGTTTCCCAAGTATTGGGATACTCTGACAAGGAGAATCTTGGCTAGACTAGAATCTTTGCAGTTTGGGACTTATTCTGGGCAAAAAGCCCAAATTTTGCACAGAAAATGGCATTTTCTGCAAATAATTTTATTTTCTGCAGAGAAACCACGTTACCTATACAGAAGCCATGATTTTTTGCACAGAAAACAGGACTTACATACAGAAAATGCTATTTTGTTGAGTTGGAGTTTTCACAGAATAAATCCCAAAGTGAGAATAGCCCTTGAAAATGCGTATTTTCAAGGACTTTCCCACAGCAGGCAAAAAATGTTAAATTATTATTTCTTACCCAGGAGAACAAAATTTATGAAGATTTACTTCTCTGTTTCTGGAACCATCTTACTCACAATCCCTATCTCTGACTCTTCCCTCAGGGTAAGCAGTGAAGTCTGGGGGTGGTGTTCCAGGGAGCCTCTTCTTACCATAGGAAATACTGCAGTAGTAAAAACAGCAGTGGCAGTGGAGGCAGCATTCCACAGGGGCCAAGAACCAGCCAGTCAATTGACTGGGGAGGGGCACCTGGCTACAGGAAGTGGCCAGAGATATGAGCTAGACAATAGTGCAGTACATGGCTAGTAGTGATATCAACCAAGGAGTGGATAGATGAGTTCTTGAACCTCAAGAGCTATGGTCTCACCATGCTTCATGAAACAACTGTGCCTGCCTTGCATCTATTGTCGCCATCATCACTATCAGTTTAGTAATTATTCAATAATCTTCTGGTGGAGGAAGACATGCTGGGGTGGGTGGGAATGGGATGGAATCTTTCTCCAGATTTGTGGTAAAACATTAATTCACTTACATTCAAAATGTCTATGGCCAAATCCATATATTTATTTGAGCAGCAAATATCTTTGCATGGAGGCACACATCCCTTATAATATGCCTATAAAGCAAGGATGGGGAGCCTCTCTCAGTTGAGGGCTGAATTCTCTTTCAGAAGATCTCTCCAGTGGTTGTGGTGGTGGGGAAATACAAAAGGGTGGATCCAAAAATACCAGAACATTAAAGCCAGTAACTAAAATTAAGAGAGGCCTTTCAAAGGTCTAGAATAGGATAACCATAAGCTGAGGAAGCATCAATCAATGTTGTCATGGGGAAGGGGGTGTAGTCTACCCAGGAAAGTCCAGAAGGCTGGATTCAGCTCCATGGTATGAGGTTCCTCACATTGGGTATAAAGTTATGTGTGTTGTGGGCAATTATAGAAAGATAACCATGAACTGGTTGTCTTCCTGATAAAAGTCTAACTGTTTGTTAAAGAAGGTATTTTTTTTTCTACTTATTCAGCTATGATGGAAATGAAATGTTCATCTGTGGCTACTGCTTTGAAAATGCCGAGAACTGAAATGAAACCTTCTGGACTTTGCCTATGAAAAATGGCACTGCCATTTTGTATCCTCAAATCATCCAATGACTAGCACTATGAGTACCACTCCTGTTGTTTGTCCTGCTTCAGACCCTTTTTTGCTTTATAGATCTACATTGATCAGTGCTGATTAGAAAGCTCTGGGTTTCTGAAATATGTGGCATATCTCTCTGGACTGTATGGCCATCTGTCAGGGTGCTTTGTTTATGTATTCCTGCAAGGCAGGGGGTTGGACTGGATGGCCCTCATGGTCTCTTCCAACTCTATGATCCTATGGTCCCATCCAAATGGTGAAAATAATCCGAACGTCAATCACATGGAAGGTGATCTGCCTAAATGGATATTCACATCAATACGTCTCATTCAGAAGGGGGACAGCCAAATCCACCATAAAGCTCCAAATGCAAGCTTTTGAAGCTTTCCCCAGAGTTTTTAAAAGCTCTGTAGGGCATGTGAGCGTGTGATTGTTAGGACAATCACCTTCATGTTGCTGTAATCAGGCAGCATAGCTGATTGGCCAGACAAGCATGGGGTGGGTGGGGCTAGCAAACAGGGAAAGTGCCTGCTGCTGCCATGTTGGATTTTTGGCTAATCGAGAGACTGCTAAGGAGATAAAATGGCAATCTTTCGCTCTCTTTTCTTATTCATCCCCGCCCCCCATCCCTGTATAGACAGGACCTATGATTCTAAACTATAATGAAAGTTTGTTTCATTGTTGAATAGACTGGGTAAATTTAAAACCTAGGAGGAAGAAACATCTGAAAACAAAATTGCTATTTCTTGGGCTGTGGAATATCTAGCATGAAAACAGCATGCCCATCTCTAAAATTTAATCCCTATTTACGTAACATTTGGTTAGTCAGTGACCTTAGGAACACATTCTTCTATTTCTTAGCTCAATATGATTTCCTCCCATGATAATAAAACTGCTAGCAAACTTCATGTCCCAGAACTATGTCCGATTTTCAGAGGTAATAAATACAGCCACCAAGTCCAAAAGTGGCAAAGATTTTTTTTAAAATAAAAGGCAAAGTAGAAATGAATACAAGAAAGTCAAACATCTTTAAGAAAAATAAAGTCTAAATTAACTGTGCATAAATTCTGTTAGGTGCTATTTGCAAATGATTTGACCATAAAAATGAAATAAACCAGAAGACATTTTCTCTTAAACACTGCTTTCATGTGTATATTCTTTGTTGCCAAAATATTAACTCTTTTTAATGGCATATGGGCTCCTGGCTGCTTGGCTATTTCTCAGCTGGAGACAGCAATTCAGAAACTGCCTGTTCATTTCAGCTCTTACAAGTTTGACTGGTACAATGTATTGTCAATCAATCACTTGGGTTCACAAGGGTGAAGGGTCCAACAAAGTCCAACCCTAGTTTAAAGTGTGTCAAGTGAGCCCATTTATTTTATCTGCATAGAATAAAAATCAAGCCTAATGTCATGTAAGAACAATTGTGTTTCAAAAGACCACACACACTAAGTGCAGACACTCAGGAATTGGGTTCTAAAAATATCCCAAATTTTGTCAACACAAAACCATGCAATAGAACTAATTTATATGACTTTATATTTAATAAGCCTATTTGCAAGTTTAGATATTTCACACAAGTTTCATGGTGGCAAGACTTATTTTAATTTATCATTTAAAAGTGTGTTGCTAGTAGGGGTGTGAATTGGGAAGAATGGCTACAACTCCTGGGAAGGGATGGTATTGGTACACTAATACAGCATACCAAGCTTTATACTAATATAGCATACCAAACAGAGGAAAGATGCATGAGCCCTCTTCATATCTTGCAAATAGCAGAAATGTATGGATAAAGGACTACACCTGATACTTCACTCTTGTATGCTATAACATCTGTAGCATCCACTTTTTGTTATGGATGGAACTGATGGGTACACAATTTCGGAGGCAAGGCCACAGGACATGGTCCTGTTTGCTATGTATGTGAAGACTGAAGATCAGTGGACAGTGCTGTAAACTAAGCTAAATGGCAAACTTTCTACCCCTTACATTCTACATTCAGATATGATCTTCAAAATTTTAATTAAATAATTCTTTTTTAAGACTAAGGAATGACAACTACTAAATTCCAGTACACTGTTGCATATTTCATAGGTGCGCTGAAAAACAACAGAGTGCTATATTACAGGCCCCTGAGGCCATGTCCAAGAGCATTCAGCTCTCCTATTTTATGTGGATGATACTGATTGATAGTTGGGTACTGACAGGTTGAAATGTAGTTTCAGTTGCATGAAAGAAAGCTAGAGTTTAGGTCCACTACTCTGACACTAACTATCCAGCTCCAAAATAGTGGAGAAGCATGAACTGGTGACAGCATATAGGATACCATAACATATCTATATTTGAGACTAATTGGGAAGTAGAAATTTCTGGCATAAGCTTTCATGGATACTGTCTAGTTCCTCATTTCTTCTAATGCTAAAGCAGACGAATGGCTATCTCTTTGAATGCCTGTTATTGTACAGCTGTAATCTCTTGGTGTTTTGAGCTTCTCTGAACTTGGACAGATGTTTACACAATGTGTTAAACTGAAAAGTTTTTTGCCAACTGAATACTGATATTACAGTATTACAGCATGGGTCATAAGAAGCAAATATAGTCAAGCAAACTCAGAAGAAATGACCAAAATATGCTGATCTGATCTTTCCCCCCTTCCAATTAAAACATGAGAGTAGGCAGGGTGAAAAAAAAGATAAAA
This sequence comes from Gambelia wislizenii, assembly GCA_030847615.1. Lineage (NCBI taxonomy): Eukaryota > Metazoa > Chordata > Lepidosauria > Squamata > Crotaphytidae > Gambelia > Gambelia wislizenii. The sequence goes on from JAUMIR010000004.1 coordinate 94,022,250, forward strand.
TTTCTTTATCCTGCTACTCTGTTAAAATAATATCTGCAAAAGCCCTTAGATAAACTCAAAGCTTTCCAATCTGATTGGATCCAATGGGGCTAAATAATCTTCCAAATACTTTGATCTAACTGGGATACAGAACAGTTTCCAACTGGCTGAACAAGCCAAGACATTCACATGTACCCCCTTCGCTAGTAATATAGCCCAGATCCAATCACACATCAGTTGCCATACAGTATGATTTCCAAATCCTGACTTGTTGATATTTCTGGAACCCTCTCAATTTTTGTGTGAGCATGAGAGTGTGGTATACTTCAGTGCAGAGTTTGATTTTGGAAAGCAATCCTATGGGTTTCCAATAAATGAAATCTGAGCTCAGCTGTAATGGTGGTTTAGCACCGCAATCATGTAATACATGGCTGTGGGGAACAGAGGGATTTTAGAGAAGAATATGGAAGTTCAATAATGTTTTGCAATGCAGCCGACTGGAAAATAAAAATGTACTTGCACCTGGGATTTTCCAAGGTGTAACAACAGGAGGAATTACTAAAGCACTATCTGCAATTATAGCATAGTGGGTAAAACTGGAAGCTGATTTTTAAATCTAACCACTGCCACAAACTCAAGAGATGGTTTTAGGAAAGTCCATATTCTCCCAGCCTTAGCTTTCCATCTGCACTATGGAGGAAAAAATGCTAGCAAAGGAATACAAAGATTATAGAAGTAATGTATCTGCAATGTTTAGTTGCAACTGAATGGACATGCTAATATAAATCACTGTACAATTAAACATTAGAAGCATTTAACAGAGAACACAGACAAGTGTAAGTCACTGTCCAGACAGTACTAAGAGTGTTCTGTTGATTCTTATAGCTCACGTTGCTTATCTATAATTTTCTATTAATGTCATATAACATTACACCTCATACTATGATAATGACTGCTGCTATTACTACTGCTGTTACCAATTATGATGCTGGTAGATCTAGATCTAGAAAGATCTAGACAGATCTAGAAAGGTATTTTTTGTTTTTGACAGCAGCATGTCACTGAGTCCTCTCACACTGTTAGTACATCCTTCCGTATGATGCTTTCCAACAAGTCTGAACTACATTCATGTGGACAACATATAGAATGATTCAGCTGCCCCATGGCTGCAGCTGCAGCAATGATTCTGCAGCTGAACATTTTGCTGCATTAAGCTAGCGATTGTCACTTGACTTGTACCAGTAATGAAAGCTGAGTGCAGGCCTTTCTGATGTACATTCTATTTTGCCCTACCTGCCATGCAAGTTCTTTAATCTTTTTTTTTAAAAAAACGTGGTGCATTGCTACAAGCAGTGTTGGGCTGTTGCAGCAAATTTATGACAACATGCAGTACCATGTCCCTTCTTCTTGCAGATCAGATAAGTTAAACTGCTGGTAGGGACAAGGGTGGCTTATAGCTTCAATGTCAATAGAGTGGCAAATTCATTTCATGTTTCAGACAGAATTTCAAAGGAACTATCCCAGGTACAGAGCCCTATCTCCAGGATTGATTAAGCACCTTGGATAGTACATTTAAGGTTCTGACTAAAGCCTGTTCTCTGACTGTCCACAGGGATATATTTCAGACTCACGAGCACAGAGTTATTCATTACATTGTTTATTTCACAAGGCACTCATATACAACTCCAATGAAACTCAAAACAGGCTATAGGTCATAATCTCAAATATAGTTAAAACTGAATATACTTCTGTCTGTGTTGCAAAACGCTTCCCTGTCCTCTTACCTCTATAGTACACGTTCTTTCTTAAAGGAAAAGAACAGCAACAATCATACTGCAAAACCTAATCTAAATTGGCAATGGGTCTTAGGGTTCCTATTCCCTAATTAGTGTCACCTGGTTCTCCCAGCTTGAGTGATATAAAGGAATGGCCTTTCTGTTAACAGGATGTAGTAGCAGCAGACTCCCATCTGGGAGAAGCAAGAGTTCTGAAGCTTTAGCCTTTTTCAGTGGGGCTGTACACACAGAAGGTTTGGCCAGTACAAAAACAGAGCTAGCCACACACACACACCCCACCATGCTTTGTCTCCTTGCTTCCCACCAGCAAGGCAACAGCTGTGTTGAGAGGGGATGGCTGCAGCTGAAAGTTGGGGTTTGAAAAGGAGGGAGGACAAGTACCTTCATCCCATGGAGTTTTAGCATATCTTGTCCTGCTCTAAGATCTGTTAAGGATTAAAGTTACATGAGTCCTCTCCAGGATCCAAACTGACAACATTACTCACAACACCATGGGCTCCACTGGTCTTTACATTCCTACAACTTCAGGTCTTTATCACATCAGGCAGTCATCTCGCAGCAATCCCGTTTTCAAAGCAAGCGGAAACAAAGTGGTAGTGGTGCAAAAATTATTGCACCTCCACTTCAGTATCTGTATGGCTTCACATTCCTACTGCACTGCCCGCTTCCTCCCCATTATTGCCAGCAGAGGTGGAGGGAGAGAGATCAGGACAGGTGGGCAGAAGAAGTGAGATTGGGTGGTGGGGTTGGGAGGTGGGAGAGAGATCAGGACAGGGAGAGTAGAGGAAGCAAGATCGGGCCAGAAGATCAGAGTATCAAAAAATAAGTAAAAAATGGAAGGCATGGCTGGCTGGCTTGACAACAGCATGTGGGAGGGGGAAGAAGAGGGGGAAAGGAGAAGAATCCCACCCCCTTGTGCCATGTGACAACTGTCTCTTCCATTTTTGAAGAGGAAAAGATTATTGCACAGGAGGACTGCCATGATACCAGCATTATTAGGAGTCAATTGATGGGGTTTTCTAATCAATGATAAGATACACTTCAGAAACAACTGAAGTGCCACCCCCACCAGGATGAAGATGGCATTGTGCAGTAAGTACTCCCGCAATAACACTAGTATCCTGATCTGCTCCCACAATAGAAGCCTCATGTCATAAATTCCTGAGACAGAGATCCCAGGCAGCCTTCTATAGGCAGAAGGGGGAGAGAAGTGTGATCCTGTTAAGGCTTGCCACCTGTGGAGCTTCAATCCTGCTAATACTACAGATGGAGATTATAACCAGATAAAACTTACTGTTTCTAGCGATCTAGTCCTGACAACACGCAGCATCAGTTGAGATCACCACTGTAGCAGCAACATGTCTATAAGCTGGCACTGAGGCCATGCTTGCTTGAAGTTTCAATGTGCTACTCAGTACAGGAAGAGAGCCAGTGTGGTGCAGTGGTCTGAGATCTGGACTATGACTCTGGAGACCAGGGTTCAAATCCCCACTCAGCCACAGAAACTGGGTGACCTGGATCAAGTCATACTCTCTCAGCCTCAGAAAAAGGCAAAGGCAAACCCTCTCTGAACAAATCTTGCCATGAAAACCTCACAACAGGTTCTCCTTATGGGTTGCCATAAGTTGGAAACTACTTGAAGGCACACAACTACAACAACTTAATACAGAAGTGTTGACCACCACCACAATGTCCCACCCTCATTCAGCTTAGCTCTCTGGCAGAACTAGTTGCTAACTGGGGTAATAGAGAGGTGTCATGAAATGCCATGAAATGCCTCCACAGCAACAATATCCACGAGTGTGGTATCACATTTTTTTCAGCTGCAAAATCATGGGATTTGCTTTGGGTAGTGACATCTGTATCTATAGATGACTTGGGTTGCTACCTTTTCCATTGGAAATTATGACTCACAGAAGAAAGATAATTTCTTCAAATGAAGAATGTTTCTCTAATGCAGAAGCTTGCTAATGCTCCTATCATTTAAACAAGAGGGAGCTACGAAGGAGTGTAAATTCAAACCTTCCATAGACATTTCACTCCAGAGAGGATGTAAATTTTTATGAGAACTATCACTGTATTTGAAAGATGCAGTTGTAGATGAACCCTCAAAGGAATAATTGAAACAAGGATTACTTTCAAATTTCATAAGAAATGTGATTCCCAGAATTTGTTCTTGAAAAACATAGTTACCAAAAAAATACCAGTACTGAGCTTGATTCTTCCTAGAGTTCATATATACAACACCTTTAACAGATTTTTTCCCTTTAAAGTAGCCCATTGCAATAATCCGAGAAGGCAGATACAATCATAATCTAACAATATGTTATTTATGTGTTACAAATCCACAACTTATGTCCTACTCACTAACCTCCCATCTTCACCGCTGTTAATTATTAATGTTTTTTAATAATTCCACAATTAAAAGGATGATGTTTCTGCTGTTTCACTGGCCGAAGGCTAAAATGCTGTTAACTGTAGAGAATGAGATGGCCTATTTAACTGACAGATCAATGATTCTATACCACTGGGTCCCTTTTGTCTTTCATGCCCTACCCTAGCAGTAAAGAGATGATAGAATTACCGTTGTTTTTTTTTTTTTTTACAACATGACTTACATTAGCTGTGACCAAAGAAGAACAAACATTTTGCACAGCTTTCTTTTCCACACTTTATTGAAATGATGCTGCTCAATAAACAGCATCTGTTTTGAGTTTGGGAAGGAGGAGGGAGCGTCACTCCAACTGTTTGTGATCATCTCATTCTCCCAGGGCAGAGCAGATCGCAGAAACCTGACACTCTTAAGTGGATATGCATGAAGTAGGCTTGTACCTATTGTAGAAACATGCTGGCTCTATGGGAGGCAAATAATAAATTGGAAACTCCGATACTGGACTGAGGCCAGAATACATACAGGGGACTAGTGTGTGCTCCCACATGCAATACATATGTTGCTTCAAAATCCCCCCCCCTCACTTTTCCTGCTTGCTCCCCTACTTTAAGAAATGAATAATGGTTAGAGTTCATTTTAAGGTCTCTTCAAAATGAAAGATCTAAACAGCTGAATTTGGATCCAATTTTCTGTCAATATTCTTTCTAAACATGATATTGCTCTTTTGCTTCATGTCAATGGAAACATACTTGCCAGCTGTGAAATTCTGGATCCTGTTCTAGTATGGCATTCCAAATCCCTCCTCAGCAACAAAGTTAACAAAAGGCGCATTTCTAGACTTAAATCTGAATCTGCTTTAAGCTAATGGGAAGTGTTTTTACAACACTACACTTCATATGTCTGTTGCAAATTAGTGCACAGGCAGGCAACCGTCTTGTTATGTAGCAAACATTGTTACGCAGAGTGGCTAATGCTTTCCCTCCAAAGACAGCATAGGAAGGCTGAAAGAAATTGTGTACTTATAGCCTATAGGAAAGGAGAGATAACAGTGCTTTCTCCTTGCTGAAAAATGGTTACAGCAATAGAAACAGCTTTTCTATTGAACCCAGTTTAAATTCAGTTTAAACCCAGTTTAAATTCAGGCCTTTTAGGTTTAAAGACTCAGCTCTGGGGTTCAGCATGCCAGCAAAGTAATGTGAGGACATGATGTCTTCTTCACCAGCACAATGATAACTTGGAACATTACACAAACCCTGTGCTAGGTTGTTGCCATGGCCTTGTCAGTGATGACATTTCTTAAAATGATCACACAGAGCTTTTACATGAAACAGATGGGCACAACAGAAGGTTGGTAAACATGGATGTCTTGTTCTGAAAACAACCTATTCATTGCAAAGCCATCCATACAGTAAGCCACCTAAACACAATATCATTTTTAGATAACTTTGCATTGTGCATTAAAGAAAGTAGGATAGATTTGTTTCAATTTTCTTTTCACAGGATGCTACTACAAATAATTGAGGTACTATTTAAACACTGTTCAGTAGGACCCCCCATATCCATGGGGTATTGGTTTCAGGGGCCCCTATGGACAATGAAATCTGCAGATAATAGCGAACACCCATGTTGCCATTTCCACAATGGGAGCAGCCCTAGTGGGGCAATCCTGGGGGAGAAGGGAGGCAAAATCTACTCCTCACCTCCTTTTGCCCCCGCATCACCATTCCCATCATGGAAGTGATCCCGGGAGGCAATCCCGGGGTGAAGGGAGGCAAGATCTCCTCCTCCCCTCCCTCCCCTGTCCACCCCCCCCTCCCGCTGTCGCCATCTGTGGATAACTGAATCAGCAGATGGAGAATCAGTGGATGCGGGCGTGCTACTGTATTCAGATCTCTAGAGCAGCCTTTCTCAACCTTTTTACCTTGGTGGAACCCTTGAAACAATTTTCAGGTCTCAGGGAACCACTGCCAAATATTTTTATATCTACAGCTAAAAAAATTGTGGTTTCACCCCTGCCAATCTCAATATCTCAAGGAACCTCTAGCAACCTCTTGTGGAACCCTAGGGTTCCAGGGAACCCTGGTTGAGAAACCATGCTCTAGAGTCTAAATACATATCTATAAGGAAAGAATTATTATTATTGTTCATGACTTCCACACACAAAGTGAAGTCACTAGCAATCTGAAGTTGAAGGCTTTCACGGCTGGCATCCATTGATTTTCCTTGGGTTTTTTTTTTCCAGGCTGTGAAGCTATGTTTTGGAATAGTTTCTTTCTGACGTTTCACCTGCAACTGTGGCTGGCATCCTCAGAGAATGCCAAGCCACAGATGCAGATTCTCTGAGGATGCCAGCCACAGATGCAGGTGAAACGTCAGAAAGAAACTATTCCAGAACACAGCCTCATAGCCCAGAAAACAAACCCAAGGAAAATCACTAGCAATCCTCAGAGCTACTCTGTCGCTATATGAAGTAAATCAAACGCACTAGCACTCCAACGGATGGTAAAGAATTATGGCAGAGAGACAATGATTAACCCAAAGTCTAAGTCTAATGTCCAGTGCACCCAAATGTTGCACTGGACATTGAGCTCAGATCTCATAGGTACAAGTTCAAGTTTTTGTCCTCTTGACCAGACTGAAATCAGCACACACTCAATTCTGTACAAATAGCAAAGCAAATAGCACACCAGTTCTGGCTCAGGAAACAAGATTCAGGGACTTGTAATGTCCATCTCAAAGGGAAGCACGAGCCTTATGAGGCCCTGAATTCTTCTCTGACTCAGATATAAATCTAAACTGGAGAATTTCCTTGCTATTGCAATAGAACTTGAGAGAATGATGTCTACCAAAGGTCACTCAGTCTCACATTTTTGCTGCATGTCCTTAGGGCAGCAGACATAGAGGTAAAGGGACAGAGATCCCTTTCTTTTTTCTATGTACTGCCATAGCTCCCACTGTAGACCTTACAAATAATCTGAAGAGGAAATACAGAGGACGGGTGCTTGAGGAATGAGTTGGCTAGCAAGGATATACTTTGGGACTGGAAAAAAAGGGGAGGAGATGGACAATGGTGGGGTACAATTTCAAAATCTGGTTGTCTTTGGGGAGGAAATCAGAGCTATTTCTAATTGTGTTTGTGTGTAGCTAACAAAGTCAACAAAACAATGTATTCAGACACCTACCTGCTCCAAAGGCAAAGAAGAAACTCTTGTCACTGTTCTCTCTTAAGAGAGCCATCACTCTCTTCCCCATTCTTTCATTCCTCTTGTAAATGAGTTCCTGCCGGAAATAGCTGTCAATTTCTTGTGCTGTCACCTGCTCATGTGGAGGGAGGGTTGTGTTGATGAAATTAGGGAGCTGAAATGGAAAGCAAACATAAAAGACCAGTCACTAAAAAGACCTTTTGAGGGAGGGGGGATGATGGCGCCATGTGACATCACACCAAGAGAAAGACATGATGGAAGATCTTTGGAGGACTGGAAGAAGCTGGCTATTCTTGTGACAAGCTTCCTGGCAGTTGGCCCCACAATTCCTGGCCTTGGCGGCTTGCCACTCTTGCCTAGCCCTATGGTCCCCCTTTAAATCCCTTTTTGGACTTGGGTCTTGGGCCTCCAGGTGACCTCAGTGTGGACAAATCTATTTAAATGTGATTTCTTTAATGGTAAGCGTGACTACCACTTGATTCAGGGTGAAGAAAGCCAGTCAGAGACAGGGTAAACAGATTAGCAGACTAACAAGCAGTTTAACTTTGGCAGAATATTTGATACTCTAACAAGCTCCAGTGCTTACTTCCAAACAAATAACATAATTAATGCTATCTATTATCAGACCTCCTACCTTCCTTCAACATCACCCAACGTCCGCACCCCATGGTCTCTCTTAGCTGACACTTGCTTTTTAAAAATCTTCCTCTCATTCACAGAGGGCTCTCCCTCCCACCACAAAGTTCTCTGAGCTAGGATTGGCTGCCTTCTGTCCTTCTCAATGTCACGGGGCTCTGGGGTCCTTCTGCCTGAGAACCCTCAGAGCTACTCTTTGGAGACCCAAACCTGAGGGTTTCTTCTCACCTTGAAATCCCTTAGAATTAGGTCTCCCTTCAGTATCTATCTGCCACCACCCGCTGAATTTCTCCCCTTCCACACAGCACAGCGGGAAGCTGTGCAGGGTCTCTGATTAACCAATGGAATTACCCGCTATCCCAGAGAAGAATCAAGGTAGTTTGCCCAAGCAAGACGTGTGTACATAGGTGTAGTAGGAAAAACAGAAAAAGCTTTATTTCCTAGGTTCGAGCAAGCAAAACTTTACAGAAATAGAATCATGGAGAAAAGGCATTCCCTCCAGGTCCCAACTTAAAAGTTACATAGAATAGCATTCAGTCAGAGGATTAAAATAAATTACAAAAACTAACACACTAGCTAACATAACACATTTTTCTAAGCTAAGAGGAATGTTAGATGGACATTTATGAAGTCCATCTGGATCAGTCTCTGATGATGGAATTTCAGAACAATTCAAATAGGCCTGCTCTTCAGGCCTCATTATCATATCTCTTTGATTATTCTCAGCCATCTGGCTCTTTTGATGACCCCTAAGCTATGTGTCCGATCTGCATCCTCAGACCTTAAAGTACCATGTGGCTGCAGACAAATGACTGCAGAATCTCAAAACTCCATTAGCCAAATCTGATTGGCTCTGCATTGCCAAATCTGATTGGCTTTCCAGTCAGGTGATGTGATGTCATGTTTAGCAAATGAGGGTCCCCCTCCCACTTCTCATGCCCCCCTGGTTTACCTGCTTCTAAGACAAGAGAAGTGGTGTTTACAGATACCGGAAAATGTAGTTCTTGCAGATGTAATTCCGACTCCATGATGGGAGTTGCAGTCACTCCATCAGGACACTCAAGCATGGCTTCACCCCATTCATTCAAGAGCTACTCAATAATATATTTGAAAGTTGTTTCCTTTTCTTGTGATAGTTTCATAGTACTCTTTTAAGCAATTTATCACAAAAAGAATATGTAAATATCTCTTGCCACCACAACTCACCCTCACACATGGAATAAGTGATGGTTCAAGAAATTGCAGGCTTTGCATATGAAAAATGATTTGATGGCACATTGAGCTAAAAGCAGGGATCTACCACAAGCAAGACAAACTACTAGCCCTCTGTGGGTAACACGGAGATTTATTCTGGGTAAAAACAATCCCAGGTAAATGCATAATTGGGCAAATCAGCTCCAGTAAGTATTGGAAACAGCACTGTGCAATGCACCTATGGTGTATTAACATAAATGCTTCTGGGACATTAAAATGAACCTGTGTTCACTCTCTATTTTCACCCATCTAGGTAGCTGTATGAATCTGTCTACAATATACTTTATTACTAGATTGATGTGCATGTACAAGAATCCTATATAATAACAGCTTAAAGATTGTGTGTATGGCTGTGCATTGTTCAATGAACATGCAGTTGGCCGAATGAACATACAGTTGGCTCTCTGTACCTACCGATTCTGTATGCATGGATACAACCATCCACAGCTTGAAAATATTCCAGAATCCTTCCCCCAAAGCAAACCTTGATTTCACCATGTTACATATATAAAGGACACCATTTTACTAAGCCATTGTATAAAATGGGAATTGAGCATCCATGGATTTTGGTATCCTGAAACCCAACCCCAGCAACAAGGGCCCACTGTTCTGAATTTTTACATTATGGAACTTTAGTGACAAGCAATTATGGGATTAAATTTTAAGTTTTCACTGTGTTGGACTAGAGCTAAAGATGCCACTCTCATATTGTTCTTGGGTTTTGTTTTTTATTTTATTTTGTTGTTGTGTGCCTTCAAGTCATAATTATAACCCTAAGGCAAACCTATCATCAGGTTTTCTTGGCAAGATTTGTTTGGGGTGGGGTGGGGGTTGCCTTTGCCTTCCTCTGGGGCTGAGAGAATGTGACTTGCCCAAGGTCACCCAGTAGGTTTCCATGGCCAAGTGGGGATTTGAACGTGGTCTCCAGAATCATAATCCAATGCTAAAACCACTACATCATTCTGGCTCTCTTTCATTTAATATAACTTGTTCTGTATAAATTACAATAGTAGCAAATCATTTTATTAGCAAGTACTTTAGATGTGTTCTTTAAAAATTCCTGGATACTTCATCAAAGTGGCAAAATTATACTCTAGTGGATGGTATTTTCTTTCAAAATGATAAACATCAGCTTGAAAATGGGAGGCTATTTTCACTGGGTAAACTTCATGGGGAGAAAGGATTAAAACACCCTTTCCACAGCTCTGGCTGAAATCAGGATTCCTGTAGTGACTTTGGATGTTTTCAGACAGGTGCCACTTTTTATTCACGCCAGCAGCACGGGGGAAGGTCAGGAGGAATTTGGGAGGAGGACGGAGGAGGATGGGGCTGACTGAAAAGGGGATCTGTAAGCAAAACGGTCCTGATCTTCTCCCAAACTCCTTGGGGTTTTTTCCCCATCTAAAAAAAGTCCTTTCTCTAAAAGAAAAAGAAGTGGGGAATTCCATTTGTGCAATTCCAACATACTGTTAATGCCCTTGAAGATATTATTTAGAAGTTGTGAATGCTATGTCAACAGATGTCATGCCCCAGGCATCCTACAAAACAGAAAGAGATCAGCACGATCATCACCATTTGTTCTATACTATCAAAATATGAGGCAAGTTATCTGTAACATGTCCTGGCTAAAACTTTTCTTAGCCAGATGTCCAACAAGCTACAGCTTTTATTGCCCAGGAAATCTTCTTGCTGGAGTACCTTGAAGAGCAAAGCTATTTGTCTCCCACCTCTCATTATAAATAGAATATATAATTTTTCATATATATCACTGAAGACTAAAATTAGGATTGTCCATGCCAGCATATTTCTTAATTTACATATATGGTTGTGAAAGTTGGACAGTGAAGAAAGCTGATAGGAAGAAAACCAACTAAATTGGAAATGAGATACTGGACAAGGATACTGTGGACTGCTAAAAAACCAAATAAATGGATGGCAGATATAGGATTTTATCAGATGCAACAAAAATGGCATCATAAGGATGCCAAATTAACTGGAAAGGGCACATATATCAGATGACATCATGCTTTCGCCTAGTCAAAAAGGTGTTCTTTTTTATTGATGGGCCACACCGTCAATAGATCTACCATGGTGTTTTGTTCCCAGTATTGGCAACATTTGAAACTGTGCACCATTTTTCTATTGTGATTACAGTGTCAATGGATGGTCCTGCCACAACACTTTTGGGTGAGAATGTGAAAGCCAGGTATGGGTTGCTTTTTTTTATGAACCTCCCTGGTTTACTTTGAACTTTTAAAGTGTGTTTCTGTGCTTGTGTGTACTTTTGCATGTTAATTTTCTTTTAATTTATTTTTTACTGTGCTTGCGTCTTCTTGCAACAATCACTTAGATCACAAACGCAGAAGTAAACAGAGCTAGCGTTTGTGCTCTGATAATGCTGGGGCTGTTTTTTCTTGCTATTACAGGTAAGTGTGATTAAAAGGGTTATTGTGCCAGGACACGTTCAGTGTAAAATGTGGTGGGAGAGAAATGTTTTTGAGGATACATCTGATAAAGTCCATAGAAAAATTCCAAGAAAGTTCAGGTGCTGCGTGTGCAGAGTGGAGAGTTAGAGGATATTTCACATTATTTACTTTATTGTTAGTTATATCAAAATCCCAGGGAGGGATTCTTGGGACAAATTTTGCCTCCCTTATAGGGTGAGAGCTCTTATGTGAAAATATGCTGGCTATTGTCAGAGTGTGACCCATATGCCACATATAAACCAACCTTATTTGCTAAGGCTGTTAAAAGTATTTGTGCTATCTTTCTGAAAGCCATTGCTGCAGAATGTGCAGGTGACTCATTAATTTGACTTTTTCTATGTATGTACTTGTATGTATATATTCTTTTATTAGATGTGTAATGGCTTTTTGTGAAATACAATAAATAAAATGGGATTGGGCAAATAAATGAGTCCTAGAGCAAATAAAGCCTGAACTCTCCCTAGAAGCCAAGATGACTAATTTAAGCCTTACGCACTCCGGCCATATCACGAGAAGACGTGACTCATCAGAAAAGACAATAATGCTTGCTGAGGTAGTAGGCAGTAGAAAAAGAGGAAGACTGCATTCCAGATAGATAGATTTCCTAGTTTAAGCCTTGAGCCTGCAAGACCCAAGCAGGGTTGTTGGTGACAGGGTGAGTTGGAGGTCTCTCATTCATAGAGTCGCCATAAGTTGAAGTTGACGTGAACCATAACAAATACAATTTTCTCCTAGCTACGAGCTGCAACTGGGAAGTATAAAATAGGGATGACTATTAAAATTCTGCACAGGAATACTTTTTTGTTAAAGTTAATTTAATTTTTGTCTCTCTTGTAGAGTGAATTTCTATTGAAATTAGAATTATGAAGAATATGATGAATCTTCTAAGTAAAACCTAGCAGGCTTTCCCAATTTTCCCAATTTTTCCCAATTTTCTATTCCTCCCCCCACCCACCCTATTACCATTCTCAAGCTACACCTTGAATGTGGCTGTCCACAAAAGTATTGATCAAATTGTGGGGCTACAGAGCACTACAATAACTGTTTTTTTTGGGGGGGGGAAACTATAGAAGCAATTCAGTTTTTCAGCAGTGTTTCAGTCATTTTGCTGACAAAATGAAAGCATTTTTTTTTTGGTTTTTTGCCGAGAGGAGCAAAACTGTTGATATTGGAAATATAGTTGAATAGGGGCTACAAAAGTACTGCAAAGCACAGTAGGCCCTTGGTATCTACTGGGGTTTGGTTTTAGGACAACACCCATGGATATCAAAACCCATGGATACTCAAGACCCATTGTTTTCTATGCAAATCAACCACGTGCAAATTTTGCACAGAACAAATCCCAAACTGAAGATTCTCATCAGTGCAGGATGCTGCTCTTTTTGCAAAGGTTTCTCAATACTCAAATACATGTTTTTTGACCATTTTTGCAAATATTTTTGAACATTCTTTCCCCCACTAGCTGCTGCTACCTCATTCCTCACCAAGCTCCAGAAAATGTTGTGCTTCATTGTCTTCTCCTGGGTTCTCATGGCAACTTAAGGTTCATCCAGACTGGACTCCAGACTAAGGATTTGGTGGGAGTTATAGCTGTACTTATGGGTGGGGAGGCTGCCCTGATATCCATACAATATTCATCCTGTCCCAGTGTTTGTCTCTTGAACTTTCTGGTACAAATCACAACATTTTATTCCTTCTGTAGAGTGGGATTGTGGTTGAGTTTTTTTTGGGGGGGGGTTGGTCCAGGGAGTTCCTGACACAAGCCAGGGTAAATGTCACACGTCTTTATCTATTGCCTCCATTCCTCCTGCTTTATTTTCGGGTGGTCTTACTATGATGTTTCAAACAGAGGTGTAACCTTTTCCATTGACCTTCATTCCCTCATTACCGAGATTGACACATCCAAAAAACCAAAGAGCAGCATGTGATGACAACATTACTGTCCTGAGAATGGGACCCGGTTTCAGATGTCCTCGTCATCATCACGTGCTGCTTCTGTGCTGCAGCTGCAAATAAGGCATCACTTTCAGTTGATGGGGAGGTTCCCTCAGTGAAAAGCAATGCCTTACTCACCACTGCAGCACAGGAGGAGCACGATGATGACATCATCATTCGAAACCGGGTCCCATTCGCAGGACACTAACGTCGTCCTCACATGCTGCTCTTGTGGTTTTTGATGGTTTCTTTTTCTTTCCCCCCTCCTTTTTAGAATCATAGTGCTAAAATGGTATAGCCTTAACACTTTAGCATTAAGACTATAAAAACAAAACAAAACAAACACTGCAAATATCATTAATTAGAAAATGAGAAACTAGAAATGATGTGTCAGATGGAAACTTCCAGCTACCAGACCAAAGGTTTCTTTTTTCACCTTCTTTTTAGTGATATAATATGACTCTCATTATCTGCAGGGCCTATGTTCCCAGACTTACCATGGATACCAGAAACTGAGGATAATAGCAAACCATATTAAAGTGTATTATTTCCAGATCAAGCATACCTTAGAGTCATTTTGGAGGACCTAGAAGATGCCTAGAGAGAATACCTCTCGGCATCTTCTAGGTCCTCCAACACAGTTCCATGGTCAGCTTCCAGTGGAAGCATTCCATAGAATTGCACTGGAGGACCTAGAAAATGCCTAGAGAGACCATATTTTTTCATACATGGATAAGTGAATCTGTGGATATGGGTCCCACAGATATGGGGATTGTACTGTATTGTGCTAAAGCCTTATATCACTTTAGCTCCACGACTATATAAAAACTCCAAAACATATTAAAAAATAAAATATTAGACACAGACAATAGAAATAACATGCAAGATGCAATATGGTACTTGGGAAGGAACATACAGGGAAGGTATTCAGCTCATAGATGGGACAGCACAACACATAGTGGGAAATCACACCCATACCATATCTCAATAGACAGGAAAGAGTGGTCGAAAAGAAATGCACAGATAAAGGGTAGTGCTACAAACAGCAAGAAATCAGGGACAAAACTACAGTACAGTTGTCCCTCCACATTCATGGATTTGGCATTCACAGATTTAAGTATTCACGGCTTGAAAATATACTTAAAAAATAATAATCCAAAAAGCAGACCTTGATTTTGCCATCTTATATAAGGGACACCATTTTGCTATGCCATTGCATATAATGGGACTTGGGTATTCACGGGGAGGGGGTGGTCTTGGAACCAAAGCCCAGAGAATGTGAAGGGACCATTCTGCAGCGCTATGGGGCTGTCAGGAGGAGAACTGATTCATGCTTTATCAATATTAGGAACTCTCAAGCATCATAAAACAAAGCAAGAAAATGTTTGTTCAAGACAAAAAAAAAGTCTATGTAAGGCTAAGTAATTGATTCTGTAGTAGTTTCCCATGCACCTGGAAAGAAAAAGGAGTGAACACAATTAGAAGACATCATTTGAAATACAATACCTGGTTTCTAAGGTGTTGTAAATTATTGCATTTCTGATTACCTCCATGCTTGCAGTAAGTGCTCTGTGGCTTGGGATGATAGAAATAAACGCCCCCAGTGCATACCTTTTGCAAAGCAGCATAACCACATTCACAGTTGCTTACCCATTCATCATAGCAACTTCTCTCTCTAAGTTTCCTTCTACATTTTGACATACACCACATTTGGTTCAAAGAAAGCAACTGTTACTTGTTGATTATCACATATTTTGACTTCTTGGTTACAGGGACTCCAGAAAAGACTAAATTTAATTGATTTTAATTGTTATAGAAATGCAGAGCTTTATGTATTGAAATGGAAAATCACATTTTCATAGATGGGACAGAAATCCTCTCCCCCTTTTAAAAGAAATTTCAGGGGGGTTATTAAGGCCAGAAATCATTATTCTGTTATGAAATTTTAATGCAGAGTACAATTCTTTTTTTGTAAAACAAACAAGGCAAAAACAATCAAATCCTGGGAGTTTGTACTGTAATTCTTCAAAGTATATATACCCACTCCCAAACCAAATGTCCCCTTTCACTGGAGTAAGGCAAAACACTTTAACAAAGTCAGCATTTCTATGAACCCAATGGCCTTTCCATCATGAATTTTGCAGGGGCAGCAAACTGCTTCACATTCTGGAGGCAGTAGATCTAAAACACTGTGTGTTACAGGAAGGGATGGGATAAGGATACTCCCTCTGTTATTGATATACAGGGAAGGATGCATACCAATGGGCAGTGCACCTTTATGAAATACCACCCATAACCAAAAGGTTTCATTTAATGACAACCATCTTTACAGGATATGCATTCAATTAACAAAATAATTTATTTGGTATCTTAGTTCTAAGTTGATCAAACTCTGACCTGCTAATAAGTGCTGGGGAACTTATTAAAGACTTGGCTGCTCTTTGTATTAATCACTGTATATTAGGAACAGTGCAGAACAGAGCCTGTTTTCCTGCAACATTAAAGAAAAACCCATCAAATATCTGTAAAAGTACATTGTGATGAAACAGAAGATTTCTTAAAAGCACACTTCAGCTTAAAAGGTGACCTGGTTTGCTGTTTATAGCCTATTACTTGGCTATGTTTTGCAATGGGATTGTACCTCTTTGAATACGTTGCACAGTCAACTTCAGGTATTCACAGCACAGAGCAAAAGAAAACAGTTTACTATGATTTCAGTTTTTGCTTCTTTGGGAGGTAATGCAGAAGTAATATCAAACTGTTGTCAAACAAAAATATAGCCAGGCTTCAATACAGAGATTTCATTTAAAATAAACGAGTACCCAGCTTGTGGGGGGCAATTAGCTAACACACATTGGAACTGCTTAACACAATGTAGATGTGTAAATAGCTATTGCTTAAAAACAATTTGTAAGCCGCTCTGATAGCCTTGAGGCTGAAGAGCGGGGTATAAATAAATAAATAAATAAAAAAAAATAAAAAATTGAACTGTCCATCTGACTATACCATTAATCCTTTTGTCAACATCATTTTTTTTATTTCCTATATGACAAAGTCCAAAACTGCACAATACATATTATAGGAACATGGAATGTGAGAAGGATGAATCAGAGGAAACTAGACATTGTAAAACAAGAACATATAAACATTTCAGTATTGGAGTGAGTGAGCTAAAGTGGACAGGAATGGGATATTTTGAGTCAGATAATTACACAGTGTTTTACTCTGGAAACAAAAATCTAAGCAGGAATGGGGTAGCATTATTAGGGAGGAGAGATGTAGCAAAAGCAGTCAAAGGATATAATGCAAAGTCTAACTGAATCATGTCAATAAGACTTCAAGGAAAACCCATCAATATAACCATTATCCAAGTTTATGCTCCAATTACAGAGGCAGCAGAGAAAGAAATTGAAAGATTTTGTGCTGGAGTCCAGGAGGAAATTGGTCCCACACTAAAACAGGATACGTTGGTAATCATAAGTGATTGGAACACAACAGAAGAAAACACAGCAGAACTAAACATGTTTGAATTTTGTGAAGTCAACAGGTTGTTCATCACAAAGATGTCATATCCTCCTAAAGTTCCATTGGCCCAAACAGTTCTGATTAATTCTCTGTCATTCCACTTTTTCAGCTGCTTTTAAAATGTCCCAGCTTCTCTCTTCTCCTCCTCCTTTACCCCTTTGTCCACAGTTTACTTCCATTTTTTTAACTGAGTTCAAAAGTGCAAACATAGCATGCACTCAATTAACTCAGCAGAAAGGAGAGGAGAGGAGAGGCAACAACTTGCCCTTCACTGTAGACTCAGGCAAAAGCAAAGTGCTGCAGCCTCTCCTTGCTTGAATGTTCTTCCCCATTAACAACTTTTGTCATCTTGACCACACTGATATTCTCTGGGCACACACTTCCCAGTTCTTCTCTGTGAAATGTTGGCGAGAGCAATGTATGAGACAGCCAGTGTGGTCTGGTGGTCTGAACATTGGACATTGGAAACCAGAGTTTAAATAAGTTGGATGAGTAAGTTGTGAGACTTAGTGGGAAGTCAATGTATACTGGCTGTTTAAATGTTTTGGAAACCATGGAAACTGACTGGGTGACCTTGGGCAAGTCATACTTTCTCATCCTCAGAGAAAGGCAAAGGCAAACACCCACTGAACAAATCTTGCCAAGAAAACCTTGTTATAGGTTTGCTTAGCATTGCCATAAGTCAGAAATGACTTGAAGACACACAACAACAAAATGCTATGTATAATTTTCTTTGCAACAGTTAAATGGTTACTTCCCAAGGACATAAATGCAGAGAAAACAACATTGTCCTTTTGCAAAGAGATTGCCAAGCATGTACTTCATATTCTGGATTTGAACTAGCCTTTTGATTAAATGAGAACATCTTAACAAAACAGAGCAGAAAATAAGGCATATGAGTAACCTTCAGATAGTTTTATCTATGTTCCACTTTAAAAAAAAATGGAATGTCTGAGTTCTGTGCATCACTCTACTATCTATAGAAATAGCAACAGCACCTGCATTTCTATACTACTTTATAGTGCTAAGTACTCTCTAAGTGGTTTACAATGTGTTAGCTAATTGCCCCCAGCAAGCTGGGTACTCATTCTACCAGCCTCCGAAGGATGGAAGGCTGAGTCAACCTGGAGCCCTGCAGGACTGAACTCACAACACTGTGGCTGCAGTACTACCATTTAACCACTGTGCCTCCAGGGTTCCATATGTCATGTCAGATATTTGGGGGCTTTTTCAACAAGGGCTACCTATAACCAAATGCCACTTGAAGGATGCTTGACCTGCATTCTGAGCAAGGGGAGCATCTAACCCTGTCATTGCAAAGTTAGCTTCCTCCCATTGAGACCATGGGTCACCAATGGAATTGGATTAAAGTTGACTAAATTTAGTTAAAGTTCAATTGATCTCATTGGATCTTAGTTGTCAGGACTTAGAGACTGAACTCAGTTTTAAAATGGCCAAACAACTGCAGAAGTCATGCTGAGTCATGATGGCTGACTCCATGAACTACCAAGTCATGCCACAGGTGCAAAAGGAGGGTTACTAGAGAGCAATCTATGATGCACAAGATCTGATGCAATGTACCCATTTGGTTAAGCAAGCCAATACTCTGCTGATGTGTATATAAGCATGTCCTTTCATCCCCTGACATTAATCCTAGCTAGCTGGCTGCCCTCCCCTGGACAGTAACATGTATGTTAGGGGACACACAAATTAAAAGTTTTTTAAAAGTTTAAAACTTTTTGAAAGTTCAGAGTCATGTACAAATTTTGAAAGATGTATTTACTAAAACCCTATAGCTGTGACATTAGAAGATGATTTGGAACATGTGGAAAAACTTTAAATCTCTACTTTTCTTACCAACCTTGTGTTGTTTTTCTACAGATTTCCTGCAATTCTAGCAGGGGAAAAATAATTTTATTCAAGCTGCCAGAAAATTGGAGGATAAGATGCTGATCAGAGAGAGGATGTGGCAATAAAGGAAACTTTCTGTGGCCATAAAGTTATATTTATTTTCATATAACCTAGGAAAAATGAAAAATGAAATTCTCTCATTGAATCTTCTTCCCATTAAATGCAAGAGGAGGCTTTCAATAGATGAGGTAAGCCAAGGAGAGAGGGAATAAGTGTTTAATTTAGTCAGGAAATTGGTGTGTTCTTCTTAGCATATTTTGCAGATTACTCTTCTCCCCTCGCCTGCCCTGATGTCTAGGCCTGAAAAGGATGTTTACATACATTTTTCAACACTGATTTTTAAAACCACCACAAAGTTTGATTAAAAAAGGGAAATCTGCAGAAAAATACAATATTCCAGTAGTGAATAACATCTTACAGAAAAAGAAGAAAATTATTTTCACAAATAATTTGAGTAATAATCCCTAACAGGTACCTATTTAATCCCAATGATCTGGTGGACATGTGTTTTTCTTTTTTTTCCTTGGACAAGCCTGGTCTTAGGCTTGATTTATTCTAGCAGTTAAATTCTTTATTTTAGGGCTATATCAATGATAATGTAGTCCCATTTATAACTACAATGTACAATCCACAAACCAGGAAACAGACCACCTGGAAGACTTATAGTATCTAGGTCAGGATCTGTATTAGAACCATTATTGCAATATGTAGATTCTTTTATTCATTATTTTGTCCACTAAAATATTTCCTATATAAGAGGCACAAAAGATTTTATTAACCAAGAAGAGGGTCATCCAGTTTATCAGAATATGGTTCTAATTATAAAGGATATATTGCCTTTATATACCAACATTCCTTAGGCAGAAGCCAGAATGTCACTGAAAAGACTGAAATTAGCCTTCTAGTTTTAGTATATTCACCCATTTATCTGAGTAATATTGGCAATTATTAGGGATTACCCTGTTGCTTTAGGAACGTGCTTTTTGTTTATTATATTGATTTCTTAAAGCTCATGAAACAGGACAAATTGTCCAGCCTGCTATTTAGTATTTTGAATAGTTTCAAAGATTCTGAGGACATTACCTTAAATCATGCATTCATACGTGTGACAGTGGAAACTAAGCACAGCCCATGCAGTGGAATTCACTGAATTTACTGAGCAATTGGTTGCTAATTTTTTGTGCATGTTTCATGCTTTCCTGTAAATATATATTTTGTACTTGTTTTAACTATTTAATATGGTTTCACCAAAATGGTGAAAGTCTGGAAACAATGCCCTATGAGGAGCGACATAGGAAGCTGGACATGTTTTAGCCTGGAGAAGAGAAGGTTAAGAGGGTACATGATAGTCATGTTTAAATTTTTGAAGGGATGTCATATTGAAGATGGAGCAAGATTGTTTTCTGCTGCTCCAGAGACTAGGACACGGAGGAATGGACTCAAGCTACAGGAAAGGTGATTCCACCTAAACATTAGGAAGAACTTCCTGATGATAAGGGCTGTTCGTCTGTGGAATGTGCTGCCTTGGAGTGCGGTGGAGTCTCCATCTTTGGAGGTTTTTAACCTAAGGCTAGATAGCTATCTGTCGGGCATGCTTTGATTGTATGTTCCTGGATGGGAGGGGGATGGACTGGATAACCCTTGTGGTCTCTTCCAATTCCTATAATTCTATGATATTTTGTCTCCACTGAGCTATACCACTAAATTACTGAATTTACAGGAAACAAATTGTGTCTTATGCATTTAACCTGATATATCTATGACTTAATTCTTGATGAGATTTGGCTACCTGGTTTTATAAGCCTATGGTCAAAATATTCTTGATAAGTTTGTTTGACAATACCATACTGCACCCTAGACTTAATTTCCAAAGTAGCATGGACTTAAATCTAAATTCTTCTGTCTATACTGAGAAAAAAAAAAGTGAAATTGTTCCCAATTAGGGCAGCTAATATCTACAGTGTATAAGCACAGCAGTTCTAGAGACAGTTCTGCTAGCCAGTTATTTCAAAAGCTTGACAAAACATAAAAAAAGCGTCTCTCTGGCTGCAGCTGTTTTACACCCCATTCTCTGGAAACATGGGTCTGTTTCTCTTTAGGGACAAAGCTCTATGCCAGCTATCCTCCATGGTATTATTTATAAATTTGAAGGTAATATACTCCCAGGGCATGGGATATGGATTACACACACACACACACACTTTTAAAAGTTGATAAAGTATACCATTTCTTGGACAAGTGAGGGTTTTGCTTATCACTCAACACTATACCTAATGAGTCTTGGGCTATAGTTTCATATTTGTTGTAATAAGAGAATTCCAAAGATAGTTTTCATTGCCCAGATTTGGAAGCTGTCCAGATATTCAGCTACATTTTTATCCAGTGCTGGAATGGAGGCAAATTAATGGTGCAATTAAGGCTATCGAGACCCTTAAATCTTTAAGGACAGATCTGAAGGCAGGATGCACTGATAAAATATTTAAGGGGGCTGTGTGGCAACAGTTTTTGCATTTTATCAACAATGAGCATATTGTAACAAAACACAAATGCTCTCCTCTGAGGGGAGACAAAAAGACAGGAGCAGTTTTCTTTCTACAATGGGCCTTTAAATCATTATAATTGTATGCTGCCTGGCCAAAAACAAAACAAAAACAATGCAGATTTCTTTGCTGTGCCACTTCTTTCCAGGAGGGCACAAGGAAAATTTGTATTCTTGGACTAGAAAAGGGAAAATGGGTCTGGGAAGGTTTAACGTTCTAAAGAAATGACATAACAAGACACCCTGTCCACTTGCTGCAAAATGGTGCTGCCCTTGTGACATTTATCATGTCTATTTTTTGTTCTCAAAGAATACCTGCATCTCACTAAACTTCTTGACAATTACTATAAACAATTAAACAGAACATAGGCATGCACACCAAGGACATAAATCCACAAATACTTTAACAAGGAGACTTCTGTGTATTGTTAACAAGACAGAAATGTTCCTTAACCCTTAACCCTTCCAGATTCCCTGAACCATTCTTTTACTGGATTATAAAAAGGTGAATTGCCTCTTCTCAGCCTTGTCTGCGTAGGGCTAATTAAATGTCTTCCCCTGTTCCCATGCCCAGTTGTTCGGATGATGCAGGATTTTTGGCTCCAATTCTAGTCTGCACTGTCTGGACAACATCCATTCCTGTTGGAGGAAAAGCTGAGGACCGAGCAAAGCTGTGGTGGTGGGGGGATTGGTCCTTGCCTTTTCTCTCACAGGGAATGAAAGCCGAACAAACCTGCAGTGAGCGCTGCAGATTTGCTTGGCTTTCCTTCCCTGTTGGGGGGAAAAGCCGAGTACTGAGCAAAACTGCAACGGGGCAGACATTGAATGGTTTTCGTCTTTTTGCCCCACAGGGAATAAAAGCCAAACAAGCCTGCATGGAACGCAGGGGGGGTCTCGGCGGTGGTGGCATGGCAGCTTCAGTGGCGGAGGCCCTGGGGGTATGGTGGTGGTGAAGGTGCAAGTGACTGTGGTGGTGGCGGTGGAGGCCTGGGAGGCATAGGCGAGCAGGGTTGGAGTGGCGGCCTGGGACACGAGCTCTCTCCCTTCCTTCCTCCTCCTCCAGGGCGTTCCATCTGTGCGCTCCCAAACAATCTTTACATACATTTGTATTCACTTTTTTTTTCAATTTTGCGGGGGGCCTTGTGCCCCTAACCCCTGCGAAATTGAAAGGACGACTGTGTGTATGTATGTGTATGTGTGTGTGTTTGTGTGTATATATATATATATATATATATATACTCTCTCTATATATGTGTGTGTCCTCTCCATTGACGCCCCTTGTCGTGGGAGAGAGGCTTGCGTACCCTAATGATGTTTTGAGCTATCCTGGCGGTGGCATAATAGCCTCTGGTAGGGACTCCCATGCCAGACAGGTCAAAACTGAAGGGTCTGACAAAGAGCGTCAAAGGGCAGGATGGGCTCTCTAGCCTTATGGCAACCATCCTAGGAGAAGGAAAACTCTAATCCCAAACCCGGGCAGATGGTGCTTGTCCAACCCTGTAAGGTCAACCATCTAAGAGAAGGAAACTCTAATCAAACCTACGGCCCGAGGACCTCGCTGCTACCGTCCATGTTTGCAAGGCCAGGAGACGAACCTTTGGTTTAAAGAGTGAGGCCAGTTCTGTGCATGTTGCGCTCCACCAGAAAAATCCATTGCACAGGCTCGAAGGACAAATCCAGTTCCAAAAAAGCCCTGCAGCAATAGGCTAGGGACGAAACAGCAGGTGTAAAGATGCACTGGAAGCCGCAGCCCCAACCCTGCATGCAGGCAGTTCAGGACATTGGTCGCTCAAGCCTGATCCGGGAGATGACAGTCTTGTTCGGCAGCATCCTGAACGACCAAGCAGCCTTTTTTAAGGAGAGCACTGCTTGCTCCATATGGAGAGGGGCCTAGAAAAGGTGGCCTAACGAAAGCTCATCCCCAACTACCTGGTTGGCTAGCCACGGCCAACGGGAATCTTCTGATGTGGTCAAACCAAGGCAAAGAAACAAAGGCACACACTGGCCTCCAAAGGTGTAAATAAACTGACACTTGCATGCTGGAACATCAGAACCATGGAAGACTCTGAAGATAGTGGATGGCCTGAGCGTCATTCTGCCCTAATAGCCCTTGAACTATCACGGCTTAATATTGACATCGCTGCACTTAGTGAAGTTCGCTTCCATGAGGAAGGCAGCCTTAAAGAACATGGCGCCGGCTACACACTTTACTGGTCTGGCAAACCCAAAACTGAAAAACATCTTTCAGGAGTAGGCTTTATGATTGAAAACTCCATTGCCTCCAAACTCGAAACCTTGCCAAAGGACACTCTGATCGCATTATTTCCTTACGCCTCCCACATGTTGTTCTCTTTAGTATATATGCCCCAACTATGCAAGCCGACCCTGTAGAGAAAGACAAATTCTACACAGACCTACGCCAACTCTTACAAAAAGTCCCTGTAGAAGATAAAATTATTATCCTTGGTGACTTCAATGCCAGAGTAGGAAAGAACTCCGAAGCCTGGAAAGGTGTCTTAGGCAAGCATGGTGTTGGAAATTGCAATGATAACGGACGCCTCCTGCTAGAGTTCTGTGCAGAACAACAGCTGACTATTACAAACACAATCTTTCAGCAGAAAGATAGCTTGAAGACAACCTGGATGCATCCCCGATCCAAACATTGGCACCTCACTGACTACGTCCTAGTCCGTCAGAGAGACATTCGTGATGTCCGTCATACACGAGTGATGCCCAGTGCAGAATGCCAAACAGATCATCGCCTCGTCAGATGTAAACTAAATCTTCATCTTAAGTTCAAACCTAAGAGGGGTGGCATCTTAAAGAAGAGACTCCAAGTCAACAATCTTCAACAAACTACCATGAGAGACAACTTCCAGGCAAATCTACAAACGAAACTTGAAGATCATCCTACAGATCCTTCTCCTACAGTGCTTTGGCAACATATCAAAAACAGTATCCTCCAGTCTGCAGAAGAATCCCTCGGGTTCTCCCACAAGAAAAATCAAGACTGGTTTGATGAAAACAACCAAGAGATCCAGGAGCTGTTGGCAAGGAAGAGAGCTGCTCACAAGGCATATCTCACCCAGCCAACCTGTCATGTAAGAAAAGCAGCTTTCCGCCTCACATGTAGCAAACTACAACAAAAACTCCGAGACATGCAGAACAAGTGGTGGATCAATATAGCAGAAAAGACACAACGCTGTGCAGGTCTGGGTGATCATAGAGGACTTATGAAGCTCTTAAAGCAGTGTTTGGACCTACTTATCAGGTCCAAAGCTCCTTATACAGTACAGATGGTCAAACATTAATTACTGATAAAGCCTCCATCCTAAATCGTTGGGCTGAACATTTTCAAAGTCTCTTTAGCGCCAACCGAGTAGTCCAAGCCTCAGCTATCCAACATATGATACAAAAACCGATGAAAAATGAATTGGACATAGCTCCCACTTTGGAAGAGACCCTTAAGGCCATACAGCAGATGAAAAACGGCAAGGTAGCTGGGATTGATGGAATCCCACCTGAAGTTTGGAAACACAGAGGTCATGCACTCCACGAAAAATTCCACGAATTCCTTGTGAATTGCTGGGAAAAAGGGGAACTGCCATCAGACCTCCGAGATGCAGTCATCATCACCCTGTACAAGAAAAAAGGAGCAAAATCCGATTGCTCAAACTATCGAGGCATAACACTGCTCTCTATTGCTGGAAAAATCCTTGCAAGGATACTCCTGAACAGATTAGTTCCTGCTATTGCAGAAGAACTTCTCCCTGAAAGCCAATGTGGCTTCAGAGCCAATAGGAGTACTACAGACATGGTATTTGCCCTTAGGCAACTGCAAGAAAAATGTAGGGAGCAGAACAAGGGTCTCTATGTAACATTTGTCGACCTCACCAAAGCCTTTGACACTGTAAGTAGAAAAGGTATGTGGCAGATCCTGGAAAGACTAGGATGTCCCCCCAAATTCCTTAAAATGATTATCTTGCTACACGAGGGACAGCGTGGTCAAGTCAGATATGGCGATGCTCTTTCGGAGCCCTTTCTAATAACTAATGGAGTGAAGCAAGGTTGTGTTCTTGCACCAACTTTATTTACAATCTTCTTTAGCACGATGCTCCAAAGGGCTATGGCAGAGCTTGAAGAAGACGACGGCATCTATATACGCTACCGTACTGATGGTAGCTTGTTTAACTTAAGCCGTCTGAGGGCTCACACTAAGACTCTGAACTATCTAGTCCGTGAGCTGCTCTTCGCCGATGATGCTGCCCTTGTTGCCCACACAGAAGGAGCTCTGCAGCGCCTAACATCTTGCTTTGCAACAGCTGCAGAGCTGTTTAGGCTAGAAGTCAACCTGAAGAAAACAGAAGTTCTTTACCAGCCTGCACCACAGGACGAACAGCACCATCCCCACATTGCCGTCGGCAAATCTGTGCTCAAGTCCGTTCAGCAGTTCACCTACCTGGGAAGCATCATCTCCTCAGATGCCAAGATTGACAAAGAGATCGATCACAGATTAGCAAAGGCATATAGTGCATTTGGAAGACTTCACAAAAGAGTCTGGAGCAATAAACACCTGAGGCAAAGCACAAAAATCAGTGTGTATAGAGTCTATCCTCCTTTATGGATCTGAAACATGGGTCACCTATCGCCACCACCTACGACTCCTCGAGCGCTTTCATCAGCGCTGTCTACGCACAATCCTAAATATACACTGGACTGACTATGTGACGAATGTTGCTGTCCTTGAGCAAGCAGGGATCACCAGCATTGAGGCCATGATATTGAGAACTCAGCTGCGCTGGGCAGGGCACGTTTCTAGGATGGAGGACCATCGCCTCCCCAAAATACTACTCTACGGTGAACTCGCCACGGGTCAGCGTAAGAGGGGCGCTCCAAAAAAGCGATACAAAGACTCCCTGAAACAACATCTCAGGCTTGGCCAAGTTGATCACCAACAGTGGTCCGCCCTGGCCTCACATCGGGAGGCATGGAGACGCACTATCCACAATGCTGCAGCCTTATTTGAGAACTCACGACGAACAAGTCTTGAAGAGAAACGACAACGCAGAAAGAATCACAACCCACAAACATCACCCAAGGAGACCTTCTGCTGTGCTTTTTGCAACCGGACCTGTTTATCTCGGATTGGCCTTTTTAGTCATCAGCGCGCTTGCAGAAAGCGCGGGATGATTCCTTCCTGAATCTTCGTTTGCGAAGAAAAGCCAGAGATATGTGTGTGTGTGTGTGTGTGTGTGTGTACACAGAGAGAGTAGTACCCCCATATCTGCAGGGGATTGGTTCCCTCCCCGCGCAGATGGTGAATTCCATGGATAATAGTGAACGCCATCCTGGGGGCTACCCCAGGGAAAGGGGGGGTAAGATCACTCCTCCCTCTCCCTTCCACCTTCACCCCCTCCCCGCAGTGACAGGATCTGTCCTGAGAGAAGGGGGAGGCGAGATTGCTCCTTCGCCCTCCCTTCCCTCTTCGCACCCACCATGGCCCTGATGTGGCAGTGGCGATTGTGGGGGCAAAGGGGGGCAAGATTGCTCCACCTTCCCCCTTCTCCTCCACCATGGCCCTGCCATGGTGGTGAAGGGGAGGAGGCGAGATCGCTCCCCCTTTCACCTCCACCATGGCCCTGCTGTGGGGGCAATTGTGGGGGCAAGGAGAAAGGGGGTTGAGATCACTCCTCCGTCTCCGCCCCTGCAATCACCGCTGCAGCAACAGGAGCCCTCTGAGGGGAATGGATGGGGGAGGTGAGATCCCTCCTCCCTCATTCCTCCCCCCCCCGCCATTGTCAACTCTGGATAATTGAATCCGCGGTTGGTGAATCAGCGGATACGGGGGTGTTACTGTGTGTGTATGTGTATGTGTTGGTATATATATATGGGCATGTTTAGTCTGGAGAAGAAAAGATTGAGAGGTGACATGATAGCCATGTTTAAATATTTTAACGGATGTCATACTGAGGAGGGAGCAAGCTTGTTCTCTGCTGCTCTAGATACTAGGACATGGAGCAATGGGTTCAAACTCCAGGAAAAGAGATTCCACCTAAACATTAGGAAGAACTTCCTGATGGTAAGAACTGTTTGGAAGTGGAATACACTGTCTCGGAGTGTGGTGGAGTCTCCTTCTTTGGAGGTTTTTAAACAGAGGCTGCATGGCCATCTGTCTGGAATGATTTGATTGTGTATTCCTGCATGGCAGGGGGTTGAGATAGATGGCCCTTGTGGTGTCCTCCAACTCTATGATTTTCAGATTAGAATAATGTTGGGAAATTAGAACATTGCAAAGAGAACAGGAATGGGGGATATTATCAGATGATGATGTCCTTCAGCGTCCTGGGGGTGTAGCGTGGGCATGAGCAAGACATCCCTTTTTATTGGTGGCTTGTCCCCTTCAATGAAAAAGGGATGTCTCATCTGTAGCAGCACTATACCCCAGGAATATTTGGGGATGCGGGCATCTGATGCTGTCACCTTTTCTGTTCTCTTCACAATCTTCTGATGTGGTTGGGGATTCAGTTTTTTGCCATGTTTCCCCGTGTCTGATAATCTCCTTGGTATATAGCTAAGATTATTATACAGATCAACTCCCATATCCACATGGAATATGTTCCAAGATTTCCTGTGGAAACCTGAAACCATGGATAATAGGGACCCCTATTGTTTTCAATGAGATGAACACGGGAAGTTGACCATAGAGTTTCATTGGAGGACCTAGAAATGCCAAGAGAGAACATATTTTTTTGGACGTGGATAAGTGAAATCATGGATACCGAATCCATGGATATGGGGTCGACCTGTATTCCATTGCTTTTTGTTCCTATTATTACTTCAGAGTAATATTTTTATTTTACTGTTTTCCCCACTTTTACTTTACCTCTTATTATGTATTTTATGTGGGTTTTTAAAAAACGTTATTCAATATTTTATTGCATTGGTGATAGAATCCTCCTCAGAATTTTTTCAAGCAGATTTTGGGGATGTTTAGATTTGATTTATCTGCTTCCACAGCAGAAGGGTGGACTAGCTGGCCTTTGGGATTCTTTTCAACTGTGTATGTTTGTGATTTCCTATTTCCACTATTGCATTACAGCCTCAGATTGCCTCAACCGGCCAGCTTCAACTCTTTCCCCAGCGCCATCTATATTCCTCATCCTTGTAAGTTGCACAGCCTTCCTCAATGGCCTCTCCAAAGCCTTTGGTTGTTTGGGAGAAAGGAGGTGATGAGTTACCCACTCATTCCAGCTTCTGTTACTCCTTTTGCCCACACCTCCACTCATCTGTGCTCTGCCCTCATCACAGTGTCACACAGTACCAGCTTCCCCTGGACTGTGGCAGTCCTATTTGAGCCTACCCAGGCTCTAAGTTCTTCTGGGAAGGCCATTCTCTTGTCCCACTTCTCATGGCAGAACACTTCTGGTTGAGGAACAGGAGAGGATCTTCTCCTTCCCCTAGGTTTTGTAACTCCCTCCTTAGGGAGGCTAGGATGGCTCCTCTTTGCTGTCCTTCCATTGGCAAATGAAAACTTTTCGATTCTGACTAGCTTTTAGGAATTACCTACAAGGGGCTTTAACAGTGTAATGTTTTACAGACTTTTACCTTTTTTTTTTAATGGATGTGTTAAAATGCCTTTAATTCTATAGATAGTTTAAGTACAGTTTGGCAGAAATTTTTATGTTTTTACTTGGGTTTTTTTAACATGTGCTTTTATTTGTTTCTGTTTTAAATCTTTGTTAGCCACATTGAGATCCAATTTTGTAGAGGTAATATTGTTAACAATAACAATAAAAAAACCCACACTTGTCTATCTATCTAGGGAAGATTTTGTGTGGAATTGAAGCTTGGAAGGACTCTTAGAAATGTATACAATTTTATTCAGTTGGAGGAGTTACAAAAGAGACAAGTATTTTCAGAAGTGTATCTTGTTTTTATAGGTGCTGCTTCCACTAAGAACAGATGCAGTTTCTTAAGAAGGAACATAAAATGGTCATCTTAAGATAAAAACACCATTGAACCTTACAGCTCCTAACTCCTCCAACCACAATCTACCATCTTAAAAACACCTCTCCTCAGAGAATCAACAATATCCAGAATTATTCTTCACATATGCCCCAGGAGATAGATGGCCCCTCCTCCCACTGTTTGCATATACTTTACCATTGGTACATGGTAGTGATTTGTTTCTTGTCTTGGCCCAACAAAGAGTGAGCCTTTCAGACACACTCCCATTATTAATTCAGCTCAGATACATAATGTTTTCCTAATTATATGAATAGTTCAACATGTGGATAATTGGAAGCCAATAGAAAAATCATAATAACATAATAGGGAGCCCTGGTCAGTGGAACAGTAGGAGAGAAAAGTCATAGCTGCATTTAGAAGTGCACCTGAGTTTCTCTCAGTGCTGGGGCTGAGAGGCCTTTGGATCCAGAACATTCCATTTGGAGTTCAAGCCTGGATTGGAAAGGCCATCAAAGAAACCGCAACTAATGTTAGATTTCTTCCTCTGAATTTGAAACACTGTCAAGCATCATTGGCCTCATATCTTGGGATGTGCTCCTGTGGCTGAAGGATTATCGCCTCAAAGTTTCTTACATCTTCCCCTCATTCTAGAGAAATAGATGCATGCAATGTCCCTATTTACTTGTTTATAATGTTGAATCAACATGCAAAGAAGGAAGTGCACTAGCTCCATCCCTGCATCTCCATTTCTGAAATTTTCTTCATGTGGTGAATGGTGAACAAAGGAGCTTCCTTCAGTAGAAGATGCTCTCCACATAATCAGGAACCTAGGGGGGCGGTTCCACGGCTATTTTTGTTGTGGTATTTATCGCATTAGCGCACTTTTGATTTAGTGCCACACAGTTCCCATGACATTATTTCGGATCCTATTTAGTTCCACGATGTAGTTCAGATGTGATTATAATGTGCATTTAAATAAGATGCGAGGTTCTTTACATCGAACTATTCTAGTTTCCACGACATCGATATTCCACATATTTAAATGATCTTACCTGTCAATCAACGAAGTACGTCATTCCTTTCCAACGTACTTCCTTTGGGAATTCCCGCCACTCGTTCTCCCATTGGTCACCCATTTCCCCCCCTCATTGAGTTCTGACTGGGCTTCTCGTCATCATTTATGTTCTTTGTTCTTTCAATGGTGCAACCTCAACATTGTAGCAGCCATGGAGGTGTATAATCAAGAGTCTCGGCATGGCTCCAAGCTATTCCCCTGCCACCCTTCTTTGTTCTCTGAACTGCTTCCATTAGGAAAATGAAAGATGTTTAAAGAGGATGCTTCAAAGGAGATGTTTACCGGAAAGGTACGATGGATGTGTAGGCGGGTTTTTGTGGCGTCACATTACCGAACCACCCACTTTTGTGGATGGTGGACGTTCCGAACTTCAACGTGTTGGATAGTTCACAAATGCGTTAATGCACAAATATGCGGCACTTTTTAAAAAAAGTCAGAAAATCAGCGGTGTCATTAAATGCACCACTTAGGGGGTTTTCAGACCCCCTCCTTCTGAAAAGGTCGCTGGAGATACGGAACACGTGGGAACTATAAGGCTTCTTGGCGAATTCTTTGAGGACTATTTTTGCCGTGTAAATGACCCCTGTGATTCCCAAACATATGGACAGTATCAATGCAGAGAGGAAGCTTTCTAGTTAACATTCCTTCATCTCCACATAAGGAAAAAAACAGAACTGGAGATAGAGGGGATGGAGCTAATGCACTGTCCCTTTGCCTGCTGATTCAGCAGACTTTGTACATTGGAGAATAGGGTTTATGTCACACTAATGAGATTATCTATAGAGAGTCTGCTCTAGATACCCACACCATCACAGATGAAGTTCCTGGTAACTGAGGAAAGGGCCTTCTTAATAGTGGCACTCAACTCCCCAGAGAGACTCACCAAATGCCCTCTTTCTTCTCTTTTCAGTGCTGACAAAGAGCTTTTTATTTTCAATGGCACTTTGAATAGCTATAGTTACATTACTTTGAATAGCTGGTTGTTTCTTAAAAACAGGCATCTGATAATTTCTTATTGATTTCCTTTATGCTGATTATATTTTGTTTCTAAATCATAAGCAAGTTGTTGAGCCAACAAGTAGTATAAAATATTCTAAATAGGCAGATAAATAAGTCTGTTATATTATCTTGTTGTTGTTGTTGTTGTTGTTGTTGTTGTTGCTGCTGCTATGTGCTTCTAAGTAATTTCCGATTTATGGCCACCCTAAGGCTATCATGGGGTTTTCTTGCAAGATTTGTTCAGAGAGGTTTTGTCTTTGCATTTCTCTGATTCTGAGAGAATGTGACTTGCACAAGGTCACCCAGTGGGTTTCCATGACCAAGCAGGGATATGAACCCTGGTCTCCAGAGTCATAATCCAGTGTTCAAACCACTACACCATGCTGCCTCTATAAATATACCTCTGTAAATTTCAGTAGGCTGCAAAAAAAGGGGGGGGGAGTTTTGGTTTTAAATACAATCCACCAAAAGTTAAATACTTTCAAAGTCCCACTGGTTTAAAAGGATGTAACTGCGGCAATGATGTCCAAGTATTTAAAGTAGGTGGATCATATTTGCTTATATTTTACCTTTTGGTCCTGCCAGAGAGTCAGCAAAAGTTATATTTGTACAAGATGAATCTGTGTTCATGGCTTGATCAGAGTGGAACTTACAAAACCTCAGAAGTCTTTACAAGTTCTGTATGATACTGAAGATCTAAGAGAAAACAAAGGGTTCTGCCTAAACTCATGTGACACACATTATTATTGGATTATGGCATGTACAGGAAGTTATTTGGCCTCATAGACTATTTACATAATGCTCACTTCCTCTTCAAATACAAACTCAATTATTACAAAGTCCTTTGTCCTAATAAGGGGGAATTATGTTCAAAGGCGTTCCAAGTACTTGCAATTAACTTTCATTTATGCACACATTCCTTTCAAAGCTTTTCAGTCACTCTCCAGGCCAAAACACACACACAGCTACTCTAGAAAAAACAGTGGTAATATCTCATTGTCTCTCAAGCAAACAGAAGACATGTGAGGAACAGAAGGGTTTCCAAGGTGCAGGCAGGACAAAGAGAAGGCTTGGGATCGTAAGAGGAGGAGGAGGAGGTTGGCAAGGCAACATAATTCAGTTTGATCCTTGTCACAGATGGTACCTTTGGGCACATTTTAGCTTACTTGTACATCTGCTCTAATTGGTCCCACATTTCATGCAATAAAACCCCAAGGCTCTGTGGTCACTGGAAGAACTACAATTGCAATAATAGGAGTGACCTTGCACTCAGGTGTCACAAGACTCTGTTTGCTACCAAGTAAGCAAGGCTAACCTTCTGGAAATTGTTTACCCTGATGTGCTTCAAAATCGCTGGCAGACATCTCTTCTAGACCTGCTGCCTTTGTTCTTTTTAGTGGAAATGCCAGGATCTCCTATTAGGCATCATATCTTGTTCACTCATTCTTTTTTATAACCTGCACTTTCCCCAGCTCTGGGATTTGAGATGGCTTACAAAATTAGATTGAGTTAAATTCTCACCAATAGAAAAATCAGAATATCATTAAACTATCAATACATTCAAACACATATCCACTAAAAAGCAAGAAATTGGAACACTACAGCATAATTACTAAAAGCCCAAACTCTATGTCACCAGTTCCTGAAGGCCTGTCAACATAAGAAAATCTTCATCTGTTGCTCAAAGGATTTCATGGAAGGAGCTGGTCTAGCCTCTCTAGAAAGAGAATTCCAGAGACTGAGAAGGCCCTCTCCCATGTTTCCACCAGATGTACCCATGAGGCTGATAAGATGGAGTGGAGGGCATCCAAAACCTGGATCTTAAAACCTGGACATGCTCATATGGAACAATGTGGTATTTGAGATAACCAGGACCTGAGTCACATTATAGGGCTTTACAGATCATAACCAGCACTTTTAATAGTGCCCAGCAATGGATTGCTAGCCAGTGAAGTTGATGTAGGTAGCGAGATGCTCTCTATAACCAATCCTAGTTGATAGACTTTGGGACCAGCTGAAGTTCCTGAACACAATTCAAAAGCAGCCTTACTTACAGTTTGTTAACAGTAATCCAAATGGGATGTAAGTAAGGCATGTATCAGCATGGCCAGATTAGTTGTCTCCAAGAACCTTTGCCATATGAGGTTACTATGAATCAGGCCCAGACCCATCTGAGAAACCCACTGCTGGTCTCTCCTCGGCTGTCTTTTGTGGTAAAACAGCAGGGAAGACTCCCAACTTTCTGCTAAAACTAATCTGATCTCTTTTTTTGATAAAATTACCAGCTTGGTAGATGAAGGGAATGCTGTGGATATCATATACCTTGATTTCAGTAAGGCCTTTGACAAGGTTCCCCATGACATTCTTGCAAACAAGCTTGTAAAATGTGGGCTAGACAAGTTAACTGTTCAATGGATTTGTAATTGGTTGACCGGCCGAACCCAAAGGGTGCTCAGCAGTGGCTCCTCTTCGTCTTGGAAAGATGTGACCAGTGGGGTGCCACAAGGTTCGGTCCTGGGCCCAGTGCTATTCAACATCTTTATCAATGACTTGGATGAGGAAATTAGGGGCATACTTATCAAATTTGCAGATGATACCAAATTAGGAGGAGTAGCTAATACCCTAGAGGACAGGATCAAAATTCAAAATGACCTGGATAGACTGGAGAGCTGGGCCTAAGCTAACAAAATGAAATTCAACACGGAGAAATGTAAGGTACTGCACTTAGGGTGAAAGAATGAAATCCATAGATATAGGATGGGGGAGACCTGGCTGAGTGAGACTACATGCGAAAGGGATCTAGGAGTCCTAGTAGACCACAAGTTGAACATGAGTCAACAGTGTGATGCGGCAGCTAAAAAGGCCAATGCGATTTTGGGCTGCATCAATAGAAGTATTCTGTCTAGATCAAGGGAAGTAATAGTGCCGCTCTATTCTGCCTTGGTCAGACCTCACCTAGAATACTGTGTCCAGTTCTGGGCACCACAATTCAAAAAGGGTATGGACAAATTGAAGCGTGTCCAAAGAAGGGCGACTAAAATGGTGAAAGGTCTGGAAATGATGCCTTATGAGGAGAGACTTAGGCAGCTGTGTATGTTTAGCCTGGAAAAAAAGACGGTTAAGAGGCAATATGATAGCTGTTTAAGTATTTGAAGGGGTGTCACGTTGAGGATTTAGCAGGCTTGTTTTCTGCTGCTCCAGAGACTGGAATACGGAGCAATGGATGCAAGC
Source organism: Gambelia wislizenii (assembly GCA_030847615.1). NCBI lineage: Eukaryota > Metazoa > Chordata > Lepidosauria > Squamata > Crotaphytidae > Gambelia > Gambelia wislizenii. The sequence continues at coordinate 94,057,179 of JAUMIR010000004.1, forward strand.
TCCAGGAACAGAGATTCCACCTCAACATTAGGAGGAACTTTTTGACAGTAAGAGCTGTTCGGCCGTGGAACACACTCCCTCGGAGCGTGGTGGGGTTTCCTTCCTTGGAGGTCTTTAAACAGAGGCTGGATGGCCATCTGTCGGGGATGCTTTGATCGTGATTTCCTGTGTGGCAGGGAGTTGGACTGGATGATCCTCGTGGTCTCTTCCAACTCTGCAATTCTATGATTCTATGATTCTATGCTTATGTGTCTTTTTATTATTATGCTATTTTAATATTTCAAATCTATTGTGGTAGGTTTTTTATTGCATTGCTTCAATCTTTAAAAAACTGCCTTATGAGTACTAAAACTAAAGGCTAGAGGACAGATTCCTAAACTTTTCTTTCATGACAGATTTTTAGGTTGGCTACCAGGGCTTTGGATAATGCACAGCTTTGCTGATTTTTTTATTTTGTTTTTAATGCATTTCTTTTAAATATGTTTAATTCTATGGGTAATTTAATTAGCGCTTAATAATAGCTTTTTATATATTTTTTTTATTTGATAGTGTTTTCAATTGCATTTCTTTTAAATTTGTAAGCTGCCTTGAGCACCAGTGTTGGAGGAAAAGAGAGATATAAATCATTAACAAAGAAGAAGCTGAAAAAGAAACAGCCAAAAGAAACACCCAAAAGACTACTTTTAGATCTTTGATAGGATTTCCAGAAATACGGTTTCCAGGTTTCCCCAAAAAAATATTCTGCACAAAAAAAATGATTTCCTGGGGGTGTGTGTGTGTGGAAAGCAAGCTATTTCCTGCACAGAAAATGCTGGCTTCTATGCAAATTAACTGTATGTGAATTTTGCACAGAAAAGTTCCACTAGGCCAAGATTCTCATCATTCCAGAATTCTTCTCACCAGGGCTTCTTGATACTCAAAAACATGTTTTTCAACCATTTTCCAAATATTTTTGAATATTCTTTCCATAGTGTATTTCCCATGATGTTAGAATACCTCAGATGAATATAATGCTGTAGGTAGATTGTCAAGATTGTGGATAAAATGTGAATGATGCTCTTTGCACACCTATTGGCTTAAAGGTAGTGGTAGTAGCCCTTTATAATGCTTAATTGTGTGTGTGTGTGTGTGTGTGTGTGCGTAAGCTATCTGGTCCCTTTACCTTTTGTAAGAACCTCTTTAGCTACTGTTTTTAGAAGGTTACAGAGTTACGATCTGGCAAAGAATGAGGCTTGTGAAAAGCTTTCAGTCCATCCCCACCTACCTATTTTGGCCAGAAAAAAGCAAACTTAGAAATAGAAGGACTGTTAAAAAAAATGGGGGGGGGGATGAAACAGTCAAAGGTTTGGCCAGACATTTCTGGATTATATCTCAAGATTATAGTTAAACTGATATCTATTTCCATCTCTTCTACATGTAGGAAGACTATGAAAGCAACATACCTGTGAAGTATCATGACTGAATATGACTGCATTGAGGTCTCCACAGTTGTAGTGCTTGATAAGATCTTCAGTGGTGTAAGGGGCTTGTAAGCTGCCAGCTCGAAGACTTTCATGCTGTAGCAGTGTTTGGTTCAAAGCAAACAGCACCTGTACACAATTGAAAACAAATGCAGTCCATTTAGGTGAGAAGATTTAAAGTGAAGAATAAAACACATGCATGACTAGATGAAGGAAGGGTGTAAAGCATGTCCAGAAACATTCACAGTAGAAAGACACAAGGCCTTCATTTCCTGTTTCAGTACCTCCCTCTTGCTAGATGAGAGTGAACATGCTATCATATATGTGTGCCCTTTTTCTCTCTTCTGATGCAAGAAGGAGTAAAGTAATTGATGGTTTCTAACTCAAAACATGATTCTCAACATAAGTAATTTTTCAGTTACCGGTCTTCCCACCTAGTGTTGTAAAATTCTTGAAAATAATGTCAAACTCAATCATTTTTTTTAGAATTTCCTCTTTAACACCTGTTAAATATATTTTAAACAATTTTACTATTTAACATGTTTTTTCAATGCAGCTTAAAAAAAATATCAAAGTTTCTGTTGTGAACATGAAAATAAGCCATAGGGTTCCCTTTTATTTTACAAAACTTTTCATCATTATTTGTTTGTCAAGTGGGCTATCAGGAAGCAGTCTCTCAAAATGATAGCTTCTGTTGCTAAAGCTTTCACAAACTTTCTTATTTTTTGCTGATCAGACTTAAATAGTGTAATCTCTTTAACAAGATTCGCCAGGTCATGTAATTTTTGGAGCCACACCCAAAATACATTTACAGGTTCTGCAGTACAGGTGATTTCCCAAGTCAGCTCTGCTGAGACTCAGGGGTTGTCTAAATGGTGAAAATAAACCTAAAGGAATTTGCTGAGAATCTTACCTGTCTAAATGGGATCCTGCATCAATGCACAGTATCTGGAAAGATGGCAAAAAACCATGCTAGAAAACCAAAACGACAAAAACCATGCTGGAAAAGCCTTTGCAGCTTTTCCTGTATTTTTTTTAAACAGTGAGGGGGTACACATTCCTGCTTGTTAGAACAAGCAATTTGCTTTGAATCACTTCCCCATACAAGAGGATGAGTAAAGCTGATTGGCTGGATGAGCATGGGGGGTGGAGCTTGCTAACAGGGCAAGTGCCCGCTGCTGCCATGTTGAATTTTTGCCTTAGCGATCACTTGCTAAGGTGATAAAATGGGGGGTGTTTGTGTTTTTTTCACCATCCTTTTAACTTGGAAAATCACTTTATCACTAGAGTACACCTTAAAAAACTTTTTTAAAAAGTTCAGTGGCAGCAAAGTACTAACACGAATAAATCACTTGTGGCCACAATCTGGAATGTGAGGCTTCTGGGGGCTTCTGGGGCCAAAACCATTGTTAAGACAAGTCACTGCTGCTGCGAAATGTCATAACTATGAGGTACTCCATCCTGCCCCCCTATAGACCGGCCCTTGGTGTAGACTCATAGGGGAGGGACATGGAGGAGGGCATTGGCAGTAAGTGGAAAGATGGAGAAAGGCTGCTGTGGTGGTAGATTTCTGCTGTTTCCACTACTTCATGATGTCTGAAAGCTATCATGTGCATAATAATAGGTGCTTGTGAATGGCTTGCTACAGGCAGAGGGCCATCCTGAAAAGCCACCATGCATCCAAATTTGAATAGTCCTTGGGATAGCCAGAGTAATAAAAGTATATATTTTTAAATAGTAAGCAACTGTGTCAAGAAAATAGCTCAAAATTGTAAGCATTTTAGGTCACCTTCCCCTGTCCCAATCACAATCTTTTGTTGAGCTTTTATTTTTATGAATCCAGTATTCAGAATCCACAGGAAATCCTGGGATGAGCTGTTTCCTCTCCAACCTACAAGCCTCAAAAGGTAAGAAATCCTTTTAAACCTATGATTTTTGCAGCCTGTTTAAATTAGAGAGATGCTAATCTCACATTTTATGGGTCGTAGAAGATGTTAAAGCCTGGGCTGCGAAACATGGGGAAAGTTTTTTACTTCTGAGTGGGACAATTTGCAGAAAGGCTCAAGTATTTTTATTTATTTATTTATTTTTGTTTCAGAACCGCAGATCTATTCAGGCATTGACCTTCCAGCTGTGGTGATTCCAAACTGTGCTTCCAGGATCTGCTCCCAAACAGACTTAAGATAATTTTACTGCTTTTTCACCTTTCTCCAATTACTGTACACTTCTATGATGAAGGCAGTTTGTTCTTTTTAAACTTGCACTTTAAAAAAAGAAGACTATTAGCAGGGTTGTAGCTACAGATCAGGGGATGGGGGTACTGCTCCTCCAATAAGAACTCGCAACCCCCTGAAATTTTCCTTCAGTTCTCAAATTTCTATTGTTGTAAAAAGTGAGACATCAACAGTCTTTCACAGCTAGAAATCTTATATTTGCTGTGTTCTCATTCCCTTGGTAACTTTGCCTGCCCTTTTTCTTTTGGATGTCTAAACTGTGTTTCTAAATGCTCAACTGAAGTTTTAAGTAAGAATGCTAGAAATTTGGGGACTGAAGGAAATTTTCATGGGGTGGAGTAGAATTCTTATTGGGGCAGCAATGCCCTCATTTTGTCCCTTCCCCATAGATATTCCCCTGATTATTAGTTTCTAGGACTACTAAGAAAGCTTTGTTCTTCATAGGTACATAAAAATGTGAAATGTCCCACAAAGAGAAAGTATAGAAATAAGGAGACTTAGAGCTAGAGAAAAAGCAACCACTTTAGGAGATAAAAACAGCATCCCACTATCTTAGCAAAAATGAAAGGTTTTGCAACGAAGATTAAGGTCTCCTTATTTTTAATCACTCTACTTTCTTCAGGAAAAAAAACACACCCTATACAAAACAAAACACTACTATCTTTGCTGTTTATTTAAAAGAAATCCACCATTTTGATACTTTTACCAATGATGATGCTTGAATAAAATGAATATTCTCTGCCAATCTCCATGGAGAATAATAGGATGTTGGACCAGAGTCTATTTTCTGTTTAATATAAGGACAGCTTGCAACTTTGGTAGCTACTTCTGGGGCCACAGTAATGGCTGGAGGATTCTCGGAGCTGTGGTCCAAACACAGATGCTCCAAGCTCTGAGGGAGAACATAACACCACTCTTGCAGTCCCACATCCTTTATTGCTCAGCACTACCATTTTAAAACAAATCAGAAATCAGGCTGATTTCTGGAAAAGAAACACAGTGAATGTCCTGTCATCGATGCAAAAATATTTTGCCCTATAAAAGCCCAGTACATAGATGGAAATACAAATATAGCAAACAAAGGATGCTGACACTGCAAAAATAATGCAAGTTGACACCGCTTTAACTATCATGGCTCCATCCTATGGAATCCTGGGATTTGTAGTTTGTTGTGGCACCAGAGGCCTCTGACAGAGGCTAAATATCTCACAAAACTGCAAATCCTATAATTCCATGGCATTGAGCCATAGCAGTTAAAGCAGTGCTAAACTGCATTATTTCTGCAGTGTCAGCAGCCAAGGGCTAACCATCTGAAAGAGCAATCCTGTACTCACTTGCTTAGAAGTAAGCCACGCTAAGCTCACCGGGACTTATTTCTATGTAAATGCAGTTCCATGTACACCATTGCTAATGTTTTAGTCCATGATGATTTCAAAGAACTGCAAAGAACAAACAAAGGAAACAGGAAGAAAACCCGAATTTGCTCTTGTGGAGAATTCCTCCTATAGAAGAAACATGAACTGGACCATAATTTTGTCTTCAGAGTGGACTGACATTGTTATGGAGTTCTTATGAAATAACAGATTTAGGCACCTGTGGAAAACCATGCTACTGTGGAAAACCGTGGTTGCCCTTTCCTAACAGGGCAACTGCTCAGGAGGAAAGTGCTTTTTGGCTGCACTCCACAGTCACCTGCCTTCAGTATAGTTCTGATAAAGCCAACAGGACCACTTCATAGTTAAATGGATTGCTAACTCCAGCCCTTGCTTGTTTGGCCTTGAAATTATAATGGGGATTTGGGGTTTCAGTTTTATCACAATGCTTTCAGAAAACACAGCACTTCAGACAGAATTGCCGCCTTTTCCAATTAGGAGAAGGCAGAGAAAAATGTGCATATGTACATGGGCTTTGTTCTGAAATTTTCAATAAAAGTCAAGGCTTTAGCAATTGAGAGCATGTTAACCTCTAGGAAATAAATACAGACCTACTCAGAATGCCACCTGTTCTAAGGAACCACGTGAAGCTACCCATAAATCATTGTTTTATTGAGCCACAAAATCTGCAGTTCCAGGTAGAAAAGAAACCTGCATTTGGTTTCTTTAAACAGGTTCCTAGTCATCCTAGAGAGAAGTGACAAGTGGAGTGCCGAGGGGTCTAACCTGGATCCTGAGCTGTTCAACATCTTCATAAATAACAGTGGAAGTTGGCAGGTTTAGAGCAGAGATCAAAGATAGCATTCACTCACCACCAGACTTTTTTTTCCTGTCCTCCAACCTAGTCTTTGCCATCTGTGATCCTCTGTAATCAGCTGCTTCTAAAGAGCACCACACCACTGTGAAGTACTCCTAGAGAGCAAAGCAGTCAGGGACCTCTCAGATCCCACTCCAATCTTTCACTTTTTAAAGAAGGAAATTTGCATCTTTTTTTTTCAGAGACTCCTTGGAGCCAGTTATGAGAAAACTCTGTACTTAGCTGCAGAAGCACCACAGGCTTGCCATAGCAAGAAATAGAGCCTTAAAGAACATATTTTCCTGCTATACCAAAGGAACAGTGTTTACACCTCTATCATTGGGTCCAGCAGCATCTCATCCCACATGAACGTGCATGTTATTCTGAAGAGTGAGGCACTGTGTGTGAGATCGGAGATTGTACCGGAGTCTATGGAAGGAGTGCCATCGCTGTCTTCCATGATGGTTAGAAGGAAGTTTGAGCAGTGGCTGTGAGGAGAAGTACCTCCTTGGTGAGTTCTGGGCACATATGCACACATATTTTCTTCACATGCAGTGAAATGAGGCAGGGGAGATTTAGACTTCCTCTAATGATGGATTCCTCAAGTAATGGGGAGAAAACAGGTGGGATTTAGGCTTCCCTGGATCATCAAAGGAGAGGGGGGGGGATCCTAAATCCATTCTTGGGTCAATAAGAATGCAAAACCTTACCAAATACCAAGGTACAGTAGTTATGTTTTTGTGTAAATCCAATAATTCCATTAGCTTCCTGAAGGAGGTTTGTTTTCCCTCATCACTTCTAACTTGCTGTATGCTATGACAGAGGGTTGACAAGCTGTGAAAGCCATCTAAATGAGGTCAGTGTCAAGGAAACAAACTCAGAAAAACAGGTCCAGAGGGAGCCACTTAAAAGACTCCCCCAGTGTCAGAGAGAAAGCCTGTCTGAATCTGACATCCCACAATGAGGAAAGAGTTTAGTTTCTTTAAAGGGACAGTTAAGGAAGCAAAACCATGAAATCGTCTGCTAGAATTTCTGTTTGCAAAATCATGCCCCCTGTTAAAGTTCCTCATAAAAGCCTTTCACCTAGTTGGTTCCATATGTTCTCAAAACCTCATCATTATTGCTGCTGAAAGGCAGGAGTAGTTAATAGGCTGTGGTTTGGCAGTGACCTGGAGAGACCTTAAGACCTTGATTTTTCCCTTTCAAATTGCTAATTAACCAGTATAATAAAATGGTTTGAATCTGACCAAAGGACTTTCTTTAACCACTATGCATTCTATAGTATGGTTGGTTATGAAGCTCAGAATTATATGTTTATGCCAGCAACATTAATATATTTAGTGTTCTCTTATTGTATGTTTTTAATTATATTGTTCTTTTAAATTGTCAGCCATTTCAAGTTCCAATTTTGGGGGGAAAGTAGGATATAAATAAATATAATAATAATTATTATATGTATAATAGTAACGTGAAGCCACATGATTTTAGCTGTGTTTTTAAATATGGTGTTTTTGAGCAAGCAGCAGGTTTAATGACAGAGAGGTGACAAATCCAGTATCCTGTGCATGCACACTCTTGTTCATACTCCAGAGATCTTTGGAGATATGGTGGAAGAAGCTTTCGTAAAGATCAGGACTCCATCCGGTTTAGGAAATGTGAAGGAGGAGGAGGAGGAGGATAAGGAGAAGGATTTAATAACATACAGTGGGCTCGCCCTGTCTACGGACTAGCTATCCATGTATTGAAGCTTTTGCGGATTGCCATGCCCCATATTATTCAGTGGAGGTGCATGTACACGCCTGCATTAGCATGTGGCCATGTGTATGCACCACCATTAATATGGGGTTGAGCATCCACATTTTTTCATATCTGCTGTGTGTGTGTGTGTGTGTGTGTGTGAAACCGAACCCCCATAGGAGGGAAGGGCCCACTATACTTCCACACCCCAAAGTGGATATCCTGGAATATCCAGGAAAGACCTACATCATTTTAAGGGTAGAATATGAATTAACCTAGTAGTGCCAACACACTGTTCACATCAGTCTGCTGCAGTCCCTTCTCTGAGCTTGTCCATGCACACAAGGAGGCATCTATGGATCAGACTGAGCCATGCCATGGAGCATGGAGGGGAAAAGGATCCTTCCTGGTCTCCACCCATCCCAGATACTTGCTTTATATACTTCCCTCCCTGTTTCCCCCCCCCCCAATGAAAACAAATAATTTTTCCTGGTCAATGTGACATGCTTATTTATCCACCTATGAAGAGGTGCCATGGTTCTTCCATTTAGCATAGTCTTGTGGCAATTTACTATAAAATGGTCTAGAACTTAGGGTAGACTATTTGAGTCTTGTATTATGGCTTTAGAGGGAATCCTATTCATGTTTACTGATATGTCATCGCGCTATATCTAAGCAAATTTACTTCCTAGGCCAGACTGCAGACTAAAAGCTACTTAAGGCCAAGTTCCCTTCCAGGAAAAATGCAGGCTTCTGAAAATAATTTTCACTAGGGCTGTGGCCTGAGCGAAAATTTTTAAATATCTATCTCCACAATTCTGCACAGGGCTCATCAGGGTTGATATTAGGGTTAAGGAATTAGACTCCTTTTCAAGCAAACTTGTGAAGGGTTGTCTATTTTATAGTAATCCAATGCAATGGAACTGAAGAAAGAGGATATAAGATTGTAATCCAAAACTTCTTATTTTTGATCTTCTCCTGGGTAGATCAGATGTATAGAAAGACTAACCAGCCCTTCCATCAGTGAGGAAATGTCTGCTGAGAGGGGAAAGGCACAGACGTTCCTCATTTCTTTGCATTCCACAGCCTTGAGAGGAAAAATCTGTGGAGAAACCCAAAAAGGGACTTCAACACCCCCACCCCCATAATAAGACTCGAAAGTTAGTGTTTCTTGTTTCCATTAGTCAAATTGGTATGAAATTTCGAAGGAGCTTGAAGAAATATTTTTGAGGTTAAACAACAAGGTTCTCTGACCACAAAGCAATTACTAATTTGTAGGCAACAGCATAAACAGCTTTACAACAAACATGTCTTCTACATTGATTTATCCTGTGCTGTGTTTGCCTGAGCCAGTTCCTGTTGTACTTGAAAGGCATGGGGGATGTGAAGGGATGGTTTCAAGATTGTGGTAGTTAAAGCACTGAGTGGAGTATTCTAATGATGATGCCTCATAGTTAAATTTTGTGCATGTTTACTTGTTTGTCATTTCCACTAAGTTCATTTTAAATAAAAGGGGCATAGGGAATAATTCAAAGTAGCCCTATTGAAGTCAGTGAAGAAACCTTGGGTGACAAATGAAGATTCAGTTTACATGTCTGTCTGTCTTCCTACCTACCTACCTATCTTTATAGCATTTATTTTTATTGCTTTTCTGCCCGCCAGGGCTCACACAGTATTGCAAAATTAAATAAAATCATTATTTTAAAACAAGTGTTAAAGCCATTTGGGAAAAAAAGTTTCAAAGACCAAATAATATGGTTTTGGTTGCCCCGTGTGTCATGAGCGTTCGAGGAGTTGTAAGTGGTGGTGATAGGTAACTCATGTTTCAGACCCATAAAGGAGAATAGACAGTACAATGGCTCTATACACAATGATTTTTGTGCTTTGCCTCAGGTGTTTATTAATCCAGACTCTTTTGTAAAGTCTTCCAAATGTGCTATATGCCTTTGCTAATCTGTGATCGATCTCTTTGTCAAACTTGGCATCTTAAGAGATGATGCTTCCCAGGTGGGTGAACTGCTGAACAGATTTAAGCACAGATTTGCCGACAACAATGTGGGGATGATGGTGATCGTCCTGTGGTACAGGCTGGTAAAGAAGTTCCGTTTGCTTCAGGTTGACTTCCAGCCCAAACAGCTCTGCAGCTGTTGTGAAGCAGGATGTATAAGCACAATCCTAAATATACACTGGACTGACTATGTGAAGAATGTTGCTGTCCTTGAGCAAGCAGGGATCACCAGCATTGAGGCCATGATATTGAGAACACAGCTGCACTGGGCAGAGCGCATTTCTAGGATGGAGGACCATCGCCTCCCAAAAATAGTACTCTACGGTGAACTCGCCACAAGTCAGCATAAGAGGGGTGCTCCAAAAAAGTGATACAAGGACTCCCTGAAACAACATCTCAGGCTTGGCCAAATTGATCACCAACAGTGGTCCACCCTGGCCTCACATCGGGAGGCATGGAGACGCACTATCCACAATGCTGCAGCCTTATTTGAGAACTCACGCCGAACAAGTCTTGAAGAGAAATGACAATGCAGGAAGAATCACAACCCGGAAACATCACCCAAGGAGACCTTCTGTTGTGCTTTCTGCAACCGGACTTGTTTATCTTGGATTGGCCTTTTTAGTCATCAGCGCGCTTGCAGAAAGCGTAGGATGAATCCTTCCTGAATTTTCATTTGCGAAGAAAAGCCAGAGAGAGAGAGAGAGAGAGAGAGAGAGAGAGAGAGTCATGAAGTCAGTGCCATCATCCTGCAAAGGTGATGGCACTCCCATCATTCTGCAATAACCACATGTCCCATCATCTGTAAACAGCAAATGTCTTGCCAGCAGGACATCAGGTACACAAAAGGTTAAAGGAACCAAAGGTAGGAGGTGAAGGGCATCTCCTGATTCAGCATCATCAATTACTTCATCAGATCACCTGAGGCAGATTTGACCAATCAAGAATGCCAGGGTGGCAATTACAAATAAGGTATACATGCTTTGTGCGAGCGCATGGCTGAGTCAGACCATGAGGTTTGGTTTAAGGGAGACAAAGAGAGCTGAAATGGACTCCATGTCTTAGAGGCCTGGGGTGGCTGGCTAGCCAAGCTCAAAACAGAAGGATCCAGCCCAACGTCCTTCAGGAATGAGTTCCATGACTAGAGTGCTGGTTCAGAGAGAGCCCAGGCCTTGTCTACACAAGCCATTTGCTCTGTCTTGGCCCCATCATGGAGCCCTGCAGTCCAGACAATGTGGAGAATTTGTCCTGTTTTTACCTGGGCAGTCTGAATGACCCCCGGGCCAAGATGGGGTAAAGCCCATTATACCGCTTTTAAAAAATGTCTGGGAAAAACTGCTTCAGCCAGCAAAAAAATGGATTGGGCCCCATGTGACTGCTGGAGCCCACACCGCCATACTGGCCTTTTGCTGCAGCTGCCATTTGCTGTCCACTCTTCCACAGCCAGGAAGCAGGCCCACAGCCTGTGATGTGCTGCGGGTTGGTTTCCTGGCTTCAGAGATTGGGACACAGTTGGCAGCAGCTGCAGCAATGGATTGACATGGCAGCCTGGACTCCATCCTGTTTTCAGCCTGTAACAGCGTAGGAATGGGCCTGACCTACAGGCAGAATTTTCCAGCAGGAAGCTGGCATATTTTGGCCCATGTAGATGATCCTTCAGTCATATGTACTCACAAATGTAGTCTCTCATAATGATGGGAATTTCCACAAGGCCTCTGCTGAAGATCCCAGATTCCAGGTATGCTCATATGGGCAAGGTAGGGATGGTTGCAATCTTTTAGATATTCTACTCCCAAGCCTTTAATGGCTTTAAGAGTCAAAAGCAGCTTCCTGAATTGAGCTTCAAAGGAAGTTGGAAGGCAGCACAGTTGGTTAAAGATTGGTAACATATCATTTCTAAATTGTATAATAGCTTGCTTGCCACTAAGCTTTGAACTAGCTGTCACTTGTGAAAACGTTTCAAGAGGAGCCCCATGTAGGGTGAATCACAGTCATTTAATCAGGTGGTAATTAAGGCATGGATCACTGGTCAAATTTTGCCACACAAGGAAGAGGTGCAACTGGTGTACCAGTCAAAGTTGGCTGAGCTCAATTTGATGGGCCATTCTTATGGCCAAACTGAAGTTGCAGCCAATTTTTTTTTTAAAAAAATAAAAATAGTGTGGCACAATATAAGCTAGCAAGAAGTTATACAGTTGTCCCTACATATCCACAGATTTGGTATCCATGGATTTAAGTATTAATGGCTTGAAAATATTCTTTAAAAAATAATAATCCAAAAAGCAAACCTTGATTTTGCCATCTTATATAAGGGACACCATTTTGCTATGCCATTGCATATAATGGGGCTTGAGTATTCCCAGATTTGGGTATTCACAGGGGGTCCTGGAACCAAACCCCAGCGAATGTAGTCTTCTATAAACCTCTTGCAAGTTCATATGCAGTACAGTAGAGCTGATACACATCAACACAGATCTTAAGACAAAGTGTTGTGTTTTGTTTTGAACATACTACCGTATTTTACAGATTCAAAAAAATCCAAGATTTACAATTGAAACAACAGCAACATCAAAATTACAAAAGAACACCACTGAATAAGTGTGTGGGGGGACACACCAAGAAAGGAACAATTCTCTTTTGCCATGCAGATAAAGTGAAACAAGTATTTTTATAATGCCATGCTATATTGCATTACAAAGTAATACACAACACCCCTTCACATTAATTTTACTGCCATTATTTTGAAATTTTGGGGAAAATTAAAAATGACTGAACAGCCTCTTGCAAAAACCACCTAAAGACTTCAGTGTACAACATCTAATTTTTCCCTGTACCATTAAGAAACAAAATCAAGCACATTGGGTAGCTTGACTCCTCAAGTGCATACATGATATTCTGTTATACAAACTGGATAGAAAGTATTCGTTACTATGAAAGCATACAGTGTTCAGTGTTGATCCCCCGCTTCCAAGTTTTGCTTTAGCTAATATCTAATTTTTGTTGCTCTCCAACAGTCAGACAGGTGGTTGTTCCATGTTGGGGAGACAGATAGGTAAGCTAAGAACCTATAATATATGTGGAAACTTGATCCCCCCCCCCCGCAGTCCTAAGTTTCCTGTTAGTAAAGCAGTTCCGGCTTCTTATCACATTACTCTTTTGCCAAAAAAGCTTATTGTTGTTGTTGCTGTTAACTGCCCTGGAGTCAACTTCGACTCATGGCGACCCTGTGAATGAGACACCTCTAAAACTCCCTATCCTCAACCTCTTTGCTCACATTAGGCAGGCTCAGGGCCATGGCCTCCTTGATTGAGTCTATCCATCTGGTATGTAGCCTTCCTTTTTTTCCCTTCCACCTTTCCTAGCATTATTGCTTTTTCTAGTGAGTCATGCCTTCTCATGATATGGCCGAAGTACAACAGTTTCAGTTTTGTCATCTTGGCTTCCAGGGAGAGCTCAGGCTTGATTTGTTCTAGGACCTATTTATTGGTCTTTTTGGCAGTCCACGATATCCGTAGCACTCTTCTCCAGCACCACATTTCAAATGAGTTGATTTTCTTTCTACCAGCTTTCTTCACTGCCGAGCTCTCACGTCTGTACATGGTTATGGGAAATATGATGGCTCGGACAATCCTAACTTTTATTTTTTTAAATAAAAGTTTTTTAAAATTATTTTTACTACATTTATATTGCTTATTTTTGTTAATAATGTGGCAAGACTGCCAAAAAAGCTAAATATAATGAGATTACCAAATCACAGAACCGTAGAGTTAGAAGGGACCACAAGGGCTACCTAGTCCAATGCGCCTTCATGCAGGAATACAGTCCTGAAAGATTCCAATGCAACTTCTGTTTAAAGCCCTCCAAAGGTAGTCTACCACCCTCCAAGGCAATCTATTCTACTCTTAAATAGCTCTTAGACATTTTTTTAAAAAAATAAATCTTCCTGATGTTTAGGTGGAAGTTCTTTTCTTGTAATCTGAATCCATTGGTTTGTGTTGTAGTTTCTAGAGCAGCAACAACAACAACAACAACAACAACAACAACAAAATTTATTTATACCCCGCCCCTCTGCTAAAAATAATTGGGGCGGCTTCCAACAATTAAAACATTATAATAATGACTAAAAACACCACCCACCCCCACCCTCCCCCATAAAAAACATTAAACACTATAACATTAAAACCATCTAACTAAAAACACATTAAAAACAAATATATACATAATTTTAAAAAAAGCCAGGAGATGCAGCTCCTGAGGTTGGGATCTAATCAGGAAAAGGCTGCCAAAAGAGATCCGTCTTTAGTGCTTTTTAAAAGCTACTCAAGCTTGTCTGCTGACGGATATCATTTGGCAGGCCATTCCATAAATTGGGGGCGATTACTGAAAAGGCCCTCTGGGAGGTTGCAGACAGCCTAGATTTTTGTGGCTGAAGCAAATTCCTCCCAGAGGACTGGAGTGTGCGGGGAGGATTGTATGGGAGGAGGCGGTTCCAGAGATAAGTTGGACCCAAGCCATTTAGGGCTTTAAAGGTAATAACCAACATCTTATACTGGGCCCGGAAACTGATAGGCAGCCAGTGGAGAGATTTTAATACTGGAGTTATATGGTCTCTCTGAGATGTTCCCGAGACCACTCTGGCTGCCATATTTTGTACCAACTGAAGTTTCTGGACCAAGCACGAGGGTAGCCCCATGTAGAGCGCATTGCAGAAATCTAGACGAGAGGTTACCAGCGCGTGCACCACAGTCTCAAGGTCCTTTACTTCCAGGAAAGGGTGCAGCTGGCGTATCAGCCGAAGCTGATAACAAGCACTCCTGACTGTCGCATTCACTAGACTCATCATCTGAAGCAATGAATCAAGGAGCACCCCCAGACTGTGAACACAGTCCTTAATGGAGAGCGTGACCCTGTTCAGGACTGGAGGTTGCAACCCAACTCCTGGTTTCAGGGCCGCTACTGTGAGCACCTCCATTTTGACCGGATTTAATCTTAATCTGTTTTTCCTCATCCAGCCCATTACTGCTTTAAGACAGTCATTAAGAGGAGAGATGCCATTGAAATTCGAGGCTGATGATCGGGACAAGGAGAAATAGATCTGGGTGTCATCAGCGTACTGATAACACCCAGCCCCATAACTCTGAATAATCTCACCCAGTGGCTTCATATAGATGTTAAACAGCATCTGGGACAGGATGGTGCCCTGCGGAACACCACAAGTAAGCTCCTTTCTGCTGGAGCAGCTGGCCCCGAGCCGCACCCTCTGGAACCTGCCCGAGAGGAAGGACTGGAACCACTGGAGCGCAGTGCCTCTGATTCCTAACCCACTCAGGCGATCCAGGAGAATGCCATGATCTATCGTATCGAAAGCTGCTGAGAGGTCCAGAAGCACCAACAGGGACACATTACCCCTGTCGATGCTTAGACGCAGATCATCGGTCAAGGCAACCATGGCAGTCTCAACTCCAAGTCCCGTCCTGAAGCCAGTTTGAAATGGGTCTAGATAATCAGTTTCATCCAAGACTCTGCTCACTTTGCTCAAGAATGGTAACATAGAAACCGGCCTATAATTGTTCATGTCCAGGGGGTCTAGGGAAGGTTATTTCAGGAGCGGCCTAACCACCGCTTCCTTTAAACAGGATTGAACACACCCTTCCCTGACGGATGCATTGATGATGTCCTTAAGGAACACCATCAAAGCACCCCCCCCAGATGGCCAGCCATGAAGGGCAAGGATCGAGAGGGCAGGTTGTCTTCCTCACTGTACCAAGTAGCTTGTCCATGTCCTCGGTACTCATGGATTGAATTTGATCCAGTAAACTTACATCAACGGAGTTGCTGGACACCTCGTAAATTGTTTCTGTCAAAATACTGGCATCTAAGTCAGCTCTTATCCGAGAGATTTTATCTGCAAAATAGTTGTTAAATGCGTCACTGCAGGATGTTGTTGGGTTAAGCAATGGTTTCAGCGCAGGTATAACCTGCATCATCTCCCTTACCACCCTAAACAGCTCTGCTGGGCGGGACTCTGCAGACGCAATACGTGCAGAGGCGAAGGATCTCTGTGCTGCATGTATTGCCTCTCAATAGGACCAAAGAAAGTTCCTATGTTGAGTCCTGTCAGATAAGAGTCGAGTTTTCCGCCAGTTGCACTCTAGTCATTGTCCAACCTGCTCACTGACAGAATACCCAGCTGGGAGGGCCTGCATCCACGTGACAGCGCTATCCTCTCCCAGCCAGGTTTCTGTGAAGCAAGCCAGGTCGGCATCCTCATCCAAAAGAAGATTGTAAATAATGTGAGTTTTATTCTTAACTGACCTTGCATTGCAGAGGAGCAAAGTAAGGTTCTGTGGAATGGTGGGTACGCTCTCCAATCCATTCCGGAAAACAGGGTGAACTGAAGGTGGGATAGTTAACAAACAGCGATCCCGCCTTCTTTTGTAACATCTGTTCACTCTGTTCCGACCATACCTCCCTTTCCCCAGCACAACTCCAATTTCCGCCCCCACTCCATTCCCGGCCTCAGCTGACTCCAATTGCAGGCTTGGAGTCCTTATGGCTTGCTGGCTGGTGTTCCTCAGGGGTGTGGGAGTGGCTTAATATGCCAGCCACTCCTGGCCACACCCCATCTCGCTGCTGCCCTGCTGCCAAAGTCCTCAGGGCCCACTACAGCCTTCTGGCCCGATGGAGTGGAGAGAAAGGCTGCTGCAGGCTTGGAGTCCTTGTGGCTTGCTGGCTGGCTGGCCCTCTTCAATGTGACATTCTTTCAAGTCTCACTTCATCTCCCATGACATCCCTTCAGATATTCAAATATATTCATGTCACATCTCAGTCTTAACTCCCTAAGTCATTCTTCATAAGGCTTGGTTTCCAGACCTTTGATCATCTTGGTCACCCTTCTCTGGACACATTCCAGGTTGTCAATGTCCTTCTTGAACTGTGGTGTCAAGAACTGCATACAGTATTCCAGGTGAGGTCTGACTAAAGCAGAATAGCATGGCACTACTACTTCCCTTGATCTATTCCCTTGGTTATTCCAACTGCTGCTACTATGGCCTCAGAACAAAAGAAGAGGAATGCATAGCTCTGTCATAAGTCAGTTAAAGAGCTACAAGAACACACTTTCCAATAAGAGAGATGCAAGAGAGAGGGAAGAGAGAGAGAGAGAGAGAGAGAGAGAGACTGGCACTAAAAAAAACTTCTAAATTATATTGCTTACAAAAAATGTGCTTTTTGAGGTAATACCTTGACCTATTTGGTCTACAGTTGTTTCAAACTAATCTGATTTTTTTAAAAGCCACAGATGCATTAAGTTTACAAATTGACACATCACATGACAAATTTTAAACAGGTATATTGTGTGTTGTTGTTTTTTTTTCAAATTGTGGTGAAACATATTAATGCACTCACTTCAGGCTTATCATGAAAAGCAATCCTTCATTGGTTTGGTGAAGTATGGAGTAGTGGCTCCAATATTATTAAACTTTCACTAACCCATTAAATCCTATGGCAGCAATTGTGGGCAACTTTATCTTGTGCAAGGTCAGGTTCATTCTGTAGCATATCATTTCTTCTCAACTACAATAACACATCACCCTGTTTTATCCCCACCAAGTGTCTGAGGTATCAAAACAGCCAAAGACATCTTGTAGCATGCTTGCTGTTAGACATCTTCGCATGGTACTGAATTAATGTTTGTGAGTTAATAGTTTTCTCTTGTTTACTATGCTACAGTTTCAAATTCAGAATAAATTGAACTTTTGGGGCATTCAGTCCTAGTGTAAGTCTTCTTTCACTGTAATGAAACCTGCAAGCTACCTGAGCAAGCAACAAATTTGCAGGGATGTGGCCAAGTCACAAAAGTTTTCTTCAATCAGTGCTTAGGTAATTCATGTTTTTAGTGTACTCCCTTTAACATCCACAACCCACTCACAGCTGGATTAGGGATTAAGGCTTCCTTTCAATTCAGATGTTATGTTTGTAAATTATGGAATTTCTCTTTTTATAAACTGACCACTGCTCTTGGGATTCCAAAGGTATCATTGCCTGCAATCTGTGAAAAACATTCTCTGAGAGAAGAAAGTTATACAAAGGATTGTACATACAAATCTGAATTTAAATGAATAGGGATCATAGAGTTCAGTTCTATCCATTATCCTCTTGATATATTCTTTCATTGCCTTTAACCTTTGTTCCATACTTGATCTATCATCCACTTTTATCAATACCCAGTTGACTCATCTAAGTAGAGCAGATTTTGCATGAAAACCCCACGAGACAAACCAATTAGTCAGTTAAGCCTGTTGTTGAAACATCCGTCACCAAGAAGCCCTCTTTGGCAGGTTGCCTGGGAACAAGAAGAGTTATGCCAATGATCAGATTCCTCCTTCATTTTAAATGTGTGCATTGCCACAGCGCAAAAGAGCATTGTCAAAGAGAGCAATTGAAGGTATTCCCAGGACCCCAAAACCTTATTTGTAAGAGCTGCTTCCAGTAAAAATTGTTACCTAGTTTTGTTCGGTTTTCTTCCCACAAACAAGTAACAGAAGAAAAATGGAAATGTCATCTTCTTTGAAGAGTGTGCTTTATTTATTATCCTTATAACCACAGCATATATTTCTGGCAGCTTGCAGCACAAAAATATCTTCGTACAAGTGATTTATTTAAATATTCTGACAAACAGTAAAAGCACCATACACTATCCCTATATCATATCCACCACATCAAGATAGTGGTCATTCTCACCTCCTAACCTATTAATATCTACATATATCATTGCACGGCATCTTTGGATTGTTTTTGTTAACCACCCTTGAGTCAATTTCAACTCATGGCAACCTCATGAATGACACATCCCTAAGAACCCCTGTCCTCAATCTCTCTACTCAGGTCCTGCAGGGTCAGGGCCATGGCCTCCTTGATTGAATCTATCCATCTGGTATGAGGCCATCCTCTTTTCCTACTGCCTTCTACCTTACCAAGCAGTATTGTCTTTTCTAGTGAGTCATGCCTTCTCATGATATGGCCAAAGTACGGAAGTCTCAGTTTAGTCATACTAGGTGGCATAACAATTATGGGGAGTGTTGTAGATTGAAAATACACGGTTCCACTGATAATTGATGATCAGATTTAAATAAATGTTTTTTTAAAAAAATTTCAGGTGCCATTTCAGGTTTCAGTGAAAGAGATTTAAGTAAGAGAGGAGGGTCAAATATTCAAATAAAGAATTAAAGGCCTCCTCTTGGATATACATTCAAGACTTAATGGGAGGGGGGAGCATTGCATTTTAAGAGCATTTGCTATGCTTGCTTTACACACCCTCCAACATTTCCCAGATGAAAACTGGGACACATTTGACCAATCAACATTAGAGTGTGGTCAAGATCACAAAAGTTATTAGTGAGGAAGAACACACAAACTTGGAGAGGCTTTAACAGTTTGCTTTTGCCTGAGTTTACAGGGACAATTCCACCATCTCCACCATATCATCCCCCTTGCTGAGTGAAAACTACTTTTGCACTTTGAACTGAGTTGGCAACAATTGAGGTTAGCTGAGGATAAAGGGAGAAAGAGGGAGGAGGAGAGATAAACTGGAACATTTTAAAAGCAGCTGAAAAAGTGGGATGACAGAGGATTAACTGGAACTGTTCTTGACAAATCAGGACATTTGGAGGATATAGCTTTATCATACCACAGAGTAAAATTAAAAAATATGGATGCTTTTGAGGGGCAACCAGACATGACCTGAATCACAGGACCAAGGTTGCTACATACCATCCTGTTCAGACTATTTAGTTGTTGGGGCAATTGCAGGGTTTGGCTACATAAAGAACTGTATCATACCTTAAATTTGATAATATATTCAGATTCATTTTAATACATAAGGAAGGGAAAATAAAACAGAAAAGAGTGTTACAGTCCTTTGCATATCCATGCTACATGGTAAATTCTATACATCACACATGTTTTTCTTAGTCTCATTAGATAAGTAAAGGCTCCTACACACCTGCAGTGATCAAGGCTAAATTCTCTCTTAATGTTTCCTGTGCGGGAAGTACAAAGTAAATCCATCTCTTTGTGGAAGGAAGCACAAGGACTGAATAACTGCAGAAAAGCAAGAAGGGAAGCCCGCTTGATGCTGTTATTCTTCCTGGAACGGGGACAGACTAGAAATGCAAAACTTCATAGGATTTATTTTCCTATGTAAATGCTTTCTCATATGTCATTGACTGCACATATTCAGAAGACTTTGAAGTAAACGTGGGAGGGCTCAGTGCCAGGGAGAAGTGAAAAACATGGGAGTGAGGAAGAGGAGGACCAAAGGATTGAACTGCACAGGGTGGAAAAGAATTCGGCTCCCCCCCACCCTGGTGTACCACATTTGCTGGCCGCCCATGGAGCCAAGACCAGCTTAATTGATGTCATGGCATGCATGCCATTGATGAGAGCTTGTGGGGCAGGACCATAAGCCTGTATATCCAAGAGGAGGCCTTGCTGCCCCCTGACTCTTAGAGTCTGGTAAAGCCTTAGAGTTTAGGGTCCTTCGGATTGGCATCAACAAATTATGCTATTTCTCTGCTCATCTAAGGCTGACCAACAAGGCAATGGTGCCAGTTTGGAGCTTCAAGTTTGCAGTAACCACACTTTATGCCCAATCAAAGCTATGCAGCTTTTCATTGTGGCCGGGGTGCTTGCCCCGGTGCCCTGTTTATTCACAAGGACCTGTCCCCTTTGACTAAATTCCAGTTCTGGTCAGTCACTTCCAGAGTCCTATCTGCCATTGACCTAAGAGGAGTTAACTTCAGCACACATTCTTTTAGAATAGGGGCAACTTCTACTGCTGTAGTTTTGGGTATGGATTCCACAGCCATTAAAAGGATGAGTCATTGGAGGTCTTCTGAATATCGCAGTTACGTTCGACCACTGACTCACTAATCTGGCATGCTCTTTTTTGTTTTTCAGATTCTAGGTTGTGACCAGTGAGGCATTGTGGGATGATCTGTGGCCACAGCATGGTTTATTGGGCTGCATGCCAGGCATGCAGGAATCCTTTTGGAGCATACTTGGGTCTAGCTGACATGGCTCTCATTGAATGGTTGGGCATATGAGGCCTTTGCTGGCATGATCTCATGCCCGTGCTGTTTAGGGAGCACCGTGGGCCTCCACCACTTATCCTCATCATTCATCTAGGTGGAAATGACATGGGTCTGATGAAGGGTAAGGCCCTTATTTTATAGGCATTACATGATATGAAGGCCATCAAGGCTGAATGGCCTGAAGTACACATCATGTTGTCCGCCATGCTGTCCAGACAGGTTTGGCAAGGGGAAGAAGATCATGTTTGATTAACAGGGCTTGATGCCAGGCTAACAGAGAGGTACATAATGCCTTGGCAAAGGGCTTAGGCTACTGCTTGCCACACCCTGAAATTGTTTTGCAAATGCCAGAGCTCTACCGGGCAGACAGCATCCATCTTTCTGAAATGAGGAATTTTATTTTTCTGGGGTATCTGCAATGGTGTTTGGGGTCCCTCTTAGGTGGCCTGGTGGGGAATAGGGACTAAGTGGACACTTTCCCCATATCTGTGGCAGGCGGAAGGGGGGGGAGTTTGGTAGTCAGTGAGCATCTATGGCACCACCTTTCGGTGAAGTAGAGTCCCTGTAACTGCTTCTTTAGATCCTGTGACTAAGGGGGTTGGGAAAGGGACTTCCCTTGCAGTTGGCCTGGGGGATAAACCCTCATTTCAGTTCCTGTGACTTGCAGGAGGGACTTTCAGGCTGTCCTTCCAGATTCAGGTAGTTTGGGGACCAAGCCAGCATTTGGGTTATCCCTGGGATTAAAGTGTTTCACCCAGGGGAAGCTGGGGAGAAGGTCAGGGGATAGACCCCCTGCCCCAGCTGATCCCCCAATACAAGGTTTCTCATAGGTTTTTCCCTTTGTTGCAAGTTTCCAGATAAATCATAAATAAGAGATAATTAAATAAATTAGATCATTTACAACCCAATAATATTGTATCTGGTCTCATTATTTGCTGGGTCTGTCAGCAATAAATTATTTCTCTTTAATTAGAAAACTATTTGGCTGCTATCTCACTCATGTTTTCTACAAATCCTAATAGGTGTTTCAAAGGATAACTCGATGGGAGGGCGGAAATCAATAAAGACCTTCTCCCCTTCCCCTCATCTTATTTGTGAGACTGTCTCTTTCCTTATAGACCCATAGGTTTTCTGGAGAGTCACTTTTAGCAATGTCACATGATCTTGAAGTCTGATCTGCAGTTATTCAGAGAGGGATGTTGGGACCTACTATGTGGAATGCTCTGATATCCTTAGATTTATGCTGCTGCCACACTGCAGAAACAATGCAGTTTGACATTGCTTTAACTGCCATGGCTTCATCCTATGGAATCCTGGGATTTGTAGTTTGTTGTGGCACCAGAGCTCTCTGACAGAGAAGGCTAAATATCTCACAAAACTACAAATCCCAGAATTCCCATAGCATTGAGGCACAGCAATTAAAGAAGTGTCAAACTGCATTATTTCTGCAGTGTAGCAGCAGCCCTAGATCCACATTAAAAACATCCTTATTCACACAAGCATCTTCTGTTTAGTCCAACGTAACATGAATTTCATGGATCACATATAGAGTGTATTTTAATTTGCATATTGTGTATATTTTATGCTTTATTGATGCATAGTGCTCTGGTTTTTTTAATCTTAGCAGCACAAAAATGCCACTTCATTTGTAAACAAATTTATAATGAAATAAATTATCCCATCTTTTCTGTCCTTGCACCATGTTGCTTAAATCCTAACCATAAGGATTTGCAGGACCATCCTGAAATAACTTTCAGGCTACCATGAAAGTTAGGTACAGCTTTAAAAATTTAAAATGTATGTCTCCCCCAGCACAACAAAATGCCGAAACAGGAACTACACTAGCTTGGTGGCAAACTAAAGCAAGGCTGAAGAAAAGTGAGAGGTTGTTGTTTAAACATGTCTGGCATCCATACAGACAGGTACAAAAGAAACAGGGGAAAGCACATCAAACAATAGGTGTAGTAGATGAAACAGAGTAGGGAAGTCCTACAAAATGTTTGATTAAATTAAGTGTAACTCATCAGGAATATATGGTGGCCACCCAAGGTTTTTTGATGTCTTCCCAGTTCACAGCTACTAGGTAGGCAGATTCTTAGGGCGCGCGCGCACACACACACACACAAATACAAATGTACAAAACAAAGTGGGCCATGCTTAGCTTGGTGGGTAACTAGTTGTACAGTGCTGATCCAGTGCTAACTGCATACAAAAACTCAAATAAAAAACTATTACTAGCTATTCATACTGGAAATGGTGCCTCATTGTAGAGGCTTCATGGGGTGTCTGCTTTTTCAGAGTATAAAATATATACAAACTCATGAAATCTACTAGCACAAAAGTACAACATTATTCAAGTAAGTATGTACAGCTGATATAGAAGTGACTGTATATACAATATGATTTTCTTCCCAATATGAATGTTTTGTTTTAGATTGAATGAAAGCTGTGGTGTAGGATTAGGAGGAATACTACATGAGGGTCTTTACTAGTGACAGTATAGCTTCATAATGAGTGGATCTTTTCTGGCATACAAGCCATACCTGTGAATGAGAAGTAGTGCTTCAGAGGCTCACGGCAACTGATACCAACACGGAAGGGAGGCGGCATCATGTGATCACAATAAATTCACTTCTGAAATTATTACAGGAACATAGTGCAACAGCCTGTCGTATAGTATTCCTCTAAGTCTAAATCCTCTAAGTCCAGGTGTTTCTTTTTTCAAAAGCTATGCTATACTTGCAGTTTGTCTGAGACATATCTGATCTCCCAGGAACCCATCCCTCAGTGAGGAAGAAAATGCACTATGCACAGGGACAAAAGAACTTTCTTCCTGTTACCAAGCATAAGCCCTAAAACTGGAGTTAGGCAACATGATGCCCTTCTGGTGTGTTGGACTACAACTTCCAGAATCCCTGAATATTGGCTACATTGTCTGGGGCCAGTGGGAGTTGTATTCAGAACATCCAGAGGGCATTAGGTTGCATCAGCTTGTCAGAGGAGAGAGAAAACCTGTTAAAAAACTAATGACAGAGACATAACTTGACCTCTGTAACAGAACCCAACCACTATAGGTCAAAGATTGCTTTTACCAACCTCTAGGACAGCTAATGGGGCCAATCATAATTCTAACAAAAACCAAGTAGATGCAAGGCATTTACTTCACCTCAGGGGTGTCTCATCCTCTTGACAGATAAAGTTATACCATTGCAGTTTTTAACTGAATCCTTTAGGGAATGCACAACTACGGTCTAGAGCATTTGTTAAGTCTGTAAAACTCTGATGAAAGCATTTCTTCCTTGGAGCTCATATTTCTCTTTCTTTTTAAAAAGCCTAAAAGCCTCCTTCCTATAGCCAAATGCTGATGGATATCTCTTCAGGAATAGAAATGAAGCTCCTCAATCCTTAACCCTAGCAAGACAACATAAATTCTCTGCAGATCCTCCAAAAGATGAGGGTATGGTTCTGAGAAGTACATTGCCTGAGAAGATCAAACCTATTATATTTTAAGAAAGCCAAGATAATTTGAGTAAATGGGGAAGTTGTCCTTTAAAATATATCAAACTACTACAAGCTTTTTATCTAGATTGGACACTGCCACTGTAATAGTTCCAGTTATTTTGATTGCACCAAAGCTCACAGTAGACATGGATTTGCTTGCATGGCTGCAATTAATTTATCTTGTGCTTACTGCACCCCCAGCTTTTTAAAGATTTATAACCGTAATCATATTAATTGTCATGATGCAATTCACATCACATCTACTTGGGCTGTTAGATGCTTTTGTATAACACAACTTAATATTTAATTATGACAAAGATCTTAAACCCCAACTTTAACTATGGGGTTGTCCTGACGATGAAAATACTCATAGAATTCACAAAGAATACAATGTGTCCCAACATGATCCAAATGAGATTTGTGATATTCAGAAGGAAGGGGGCTAAAAACTCCACAAATTGAGCAGTAAAAGAATTCACAGTTTTTCCTGAAGTTTCCTGGGAAATGCACATAGATCAGTATAGCACAGTGTCTACACAAGCCCTGTATTTATTTGGAAACTGTTGCTAAATAAACTGGATCACAAAATGTCTTCATGAACAGAGTATTAAACAGATATTTCTAGACTCATTGTACTAAATTGTATAAAATTATATAAAATAATGTTGGAAATTCATAGATCAGAGGAGTTTGTTCTCTCTTTCCCCAAATATTTAGGGGATACATGATCCTGTGTATGTATTCCTTGATATTCATGGAATTTCAAAATTAGTATTCCGGCGTATAAGACAACTGGGTGTATAAAACAACCCCCCAATTTTAAGTAAAAATGTAGAGTTTAGGGTATCCTCGCCATATAAGATGACCCCCCCATCACCCGCCCTCCCCAAAGCCGTGATCGGGCTCCCTATCGCAGCTTCGGAGAGGGCTGGTGGTGGCTGGAATGCTTCCCTCCCCTCCAGCCAGCCACCCTTCCTGAAGCCTCCCGAAGCTGGCTGAGGAATCATGGGGGATGGCTGCCTGGCTGGGGAAAAGCTCAGCCACCTCCCAGGATTCCCCAACCCATGAGGAGGCTAGCCATCCTCCTTGTGAGTTGGGAAATCATGGGGGATGGCTGCCTGGCTGGGGAGAGGCTCAGCCCCTCCCAGCCAGCGAGCTCCCCCCCCCATGCAGCCTTGCTGGGTGGGAGGGGATCTTCTCCGTGACTCAGATTCATGGAGAAGACCCCCTCCCACCCAGCGAGGCTCTCCCTCCCCTGTGCAGCTGCGCTGGGCGGGGGGGGGGATAACGTGGCTAGCAAGCTTCCCCCCCGAGCCAGCCCCCTCTGTCGTTCCGAGTCCAAGATGGGGCTGACACAGCCCCATCTCAGACTTGTATCCAGCTTATAAGATGGCCCCTGACTTTTCAGCTGATTTTACAGGCTGAAAAAGTCATTTTATATGCCGGAATATACGGTAATCCATTTCTTAGAAGTCTGAGCTCTGGAACAAAATATGTGCTGAGTAAGTTTAGATAAGGTGAGGTAAGTGTGTAGATTTTCAGAGGTTTTGGCCTCTAATTTTTATCAGGGATATAGCAATGGTGGGGGGGGGATGAGCACATCAATCCTTTCAAAAAGAATGCTACCCCATCTGAAAATTTTCCTTCAGCCCCCAGATTTTTAGCATTGTAGTTGAGCATTTAGAAATAGAATTTAGCATTCAAAGAAAAGTATATAGAATCCTGAAAGACCCCAACACTAGCACTTCATAAACTTACTAAAACATTGCACATGTACAAGAAAGCCTTTCCATGAATGTACACTCGGTATACTTTTGGAGCATCTACAACTTTTACAGGTTTGAAATACAATATTGATACCATACAGGTGTTCATTGCTTAATCAGAGATTTTTAAATATTTCTTAATAATCTTGGCTTTTGAAAAATAACATATTTGAAGTACTGTAATTTCAAGTGGACAGTTTGTCTACAAGTTTGCAGAGTAATCATGCTGGTTTAGACTTTATTCAATCCGTTGTAGTAGGACAGCTTGAACAATATGCATTTACTTCATAGTCACTTATTTATTTTGCATGGCTATTTTGCATGTGGCAAACATTTATGTTAAAGTGATTTGCTTCTTTGGAAACTTCACAAGATACTTTCTAATTAAAACACATTAATTGAGAGTTATTTTTGTCTATGAAAACATTTTCCTTCAGAAACTTCTTTTATGATGACCAATACCCAAACCATTCTGCTCCCACTACAATTTTTGTCTCTGCCACTCCCAGGGAAAATTGTCTCCCTGACTCTCATCAGTCGCATGGCTAGCAGTGAGAGAATGTAAGACCTCTACTCCGAATATATCTAGTAAACCCAATATTCCCCAACCCTGCTTTGGTTCATTTTCCCTCCTTATCTAGCCCTAGGTAGTGTGTGTGTGTGTGGGGGGGGGCTTTTTCCTTGCTTCGATGTACCTTGCTACAGGTCCTGATTCCTTGGGAAGTAAAATCTGGATGTTCTTGCCATTTTAAAAATCTTTGAGCATGAAGATTTTGGTGCTCTGTGAGCTTGCTGTCTTGAACTGTGACCAGTCAGTACTTTTGGCAGATTTGAGCACAAACCCTGTTAGTACACTACACTAGTGGCTCCATTTCCCCCAGAGTTGCACTGTGATGGCTAACAAAATCTGCCAGCTCTGGGCAGCCTGTTTCACTGATACCTTATGTGCTTCATGTTTCCACCACCCACACACCAATAGGGTTCTAGCCTTGGATTAGAATCCTATCCTTTGTCAAACTAGAGAAAAAGTTGGACTTTGCCTGCCTTACCTGCTGCCCTGCTTATCAATTTGTCCCAAAGTCATTTGACTTTGTGGCTTAAACTTCTTGTCTCTGTGTGTCACTGTTCTGCCTTTTTTATTTTTTTATTTTTAACATATCCTACAAAAAACTACCACTTGTTCTAAATGTTGAGCTTCTTAAAGATAGCCACCAAGCAATGGCAAACTTGATAGAATTGCTTGGGAGGGGGATAAAAAATGAACATGTAAAACTGTTAAGTGTTTGTTTTCCATACATTTATTATTATTAGGTTCTTGTCACAAAATCAGCCTCTGCATGCTTGACCAATTCTGGGGTGTTTGAAAATATTATATGTATATGTATATGTCTCTCTCTGGCTTTTCTTCACAAACGAAGATTCAGGAAGGACTCATCCTGCGCTTTCTGCAAGCGCAATGATGACTGAAAAGGCCAATCCGAGATAAACATGTCCAGTTGCAGAAAGCACAGCAGAAGGTCTCCTTGGGTGATGATTCTGGGTTGTGATTCTTTCTGCGTTGTTGTTTCTTGTCAAGACTTGTTTGGCATGAGTTCTCAAATAAGGCTGCAGCATTGTGGATAGTGCGTCTCCATGCCTCCCGATGTGAGGCCAGGGTGGACCATTGTTGGTGATCAGTTTGGCCAAGCCTGAGATATTGTTCCAGGGAGTCCTTGTATCACTTTTTTTGGAGCGCCCCTCTTATGCTGACCCATGGCGAAAATCATCGTAGAGTACTATTTTTGGGAGGCGATAGTCCTCAATCCTAGGAACATGCCCTGCCCAGGGCAGCTGTGTTCTCAATATCATGGCCTCAATGCTGGTGATCCCTGCTTGCTGAAGGACAGCAACATTCGTCACATAGTCAGTCCAGTGTATATTTAGGATTGCGCGTATACAGCGCTGATGAAAGCATTCGAGGAGTCGATATGTGTATGTGTGTGTGTGTGTGTGTGTGTGTGTTGACAGATCATTTTTCAAGCAGGAATCAGATTGCTCACATAGTTTCCCAACTGAGTCTCTCCCTTGCTTTCTCTTTCTCTTACTTTGGCACCACCTTTTTCTGAGGTAAAATGTATCTTCAGTGTCTAGAGCTGAAAAGACTATTCACTGTCTTCTCTGATTCCCTGCCTGATTAATATTGATGTTCTGTAAATATGTGCACGTGTGGCAGCAAATTGGCACATACTGCCATTCTCAGAAACACTTCATAAATTCTAACTAGGCTGCTCCTTCTACAGCTGTGTGTGCAGGAAATACTCCACCAAAGTCTTCCAGCTGTAGACTGCTTTGTGTTTGGAAAAGTATTATGAAAAGACAAAGAAGGAACTTCAGAACAGAATGGTTTTGAGTGTTGTATGGCACAGAGGTGTATCTTTGGAATGTCAAACATTGTTTTTTTTCCTCCCCCTCCTTCCACCTGTTCTTTCAGCTGCTTCTCATACTATACAGAAAAATCACTATGCCTTCTATATATTAATAGCAAATTCATGTTCTGAGTGGATCCTTGTGCAATCAAATTTCATAGCTGGAAAGTATCAGCAGGCTTGGGGGAACTTCAAGCTTTCCAGAACTACAAATGGTAAGAGGGGACATAATAGCAATGTTTAAATATTTGAAGAGATATCATATTGAGGATGGAGCAAGCTCGTTTTCTGTTGTTCCATAGACTAGGGCATGGAGCAATGAATTTAAACTACAGGGAAAGAGATTCCACCTAAACATTAGGAAGAACTTCCTGACAGTAAGAGCTGTTTGGCAGTGCAATGCACTGCCTTGGAGTGTGGTGGGTCTTCTTCTTTGGAGGTTTTTAAACAGAGGCTGGATGACCATCTGTCATGAGTGCTTTGATTGTGTATTCCTGCACGGCAGGGGGTTGGACTGGATGGCCCTTATGGTCTCTTCCAACTCTATGATTCTACGAAATAACCTTTATAGTAAAAACAAAACAAGAAAACGCCACCTCTAAGGGGAGGGAACCCAAATACAGTATATTTCAGAGGAGTCTGAGCATGCTCAGGAGGTGTAGAATGATGAGGGGGAAATGGGTAATAAAACAAGGAGAAGATAACCACAGTTGAAGGATATGACTGGCTGGCTAAAATGCTAAACAGAAGCTCCAGAAATCTACACATTGCAACATGCTGTTGCAGGTTTCACATTTACAATATAATTTCAAACTAATTCACAAAGATATAATCTACATTATTCTTATAATAACACCTTGTGCCTTTAACTTTATAGACATAAAAAAGAACTCTCATCTGATAAACACAATTGGCTTGGCATTTCTTCTTCATCATCGTTGTCTTCATCACCATTATCTCCTTCTTCTTGATAGGTCATTCATTTCAAATAAGTAGCAAAGTAAACATCTGGATAATTCTTCCAGAATTTTTGTTTGAATTATGACTGCTCCCATTAGCTGTCCTAGAGTATAACAGCAATCTCTGAACAGCAGTACCTGGCAGCTGTTTTAGAGGTCATGGGTTAGGCAACCTGGTACTGTCCAGATGTTTTGGATTCCATACCATTGGCCCTATTCAGGATTTCCAATAATCTGGGGTACCATGGTAGTCCAAAACATCTGGAGGGCATCAGGTTGCCTAACCCCAAGGCAGGCAAGTGGTATCTATTATTTCTTGAAAATTGTGTTTCATGCTTCTTAAATTGTTTCAATGGCAGCAATTTTCATAACTGATACATTTTAGAAATCTCTTTAATACATACAATGGCTTTAGGGTTTTCTTGAATAGTAGCCATGGAGCTCAATACACAATAATTAAGATAGGATTTTCTTTGTCTTTGGTCACTAGAATGAAGGCATCTCCACATGTTCAACCATTATAGAATAAAATGGTTACTTGCATGTCTGAATGAACCACCAATGATCTGAACCACAAAAGTTACTTGCAAGTAAAGTCAAGACTTGGAAACTATAGGTTTACCCACTGACCAAAAACAGTCTTATGGACACAAGTCATATGGACACAAATTCACATTAAAAATTGTGTATAATCAGACTGTACACCAGCTTTGAACATAAAAGCTTTACAAACCAAGATTAACAGTGTGGATGCTGTACTTGTACATACCACTGAGTTTGTTTGGATGTACTGTTATGTACATGTACACATAGTTATAGTTTAATTCAGTGATTTTAAATCCTTGGGGAAAACGGAGATAAACAAATGTTAAATCCAGTTGCTTGAATCTGTTATCTATATTTTGTTCATCTCTCTTGTGAACAATGAAACTGCTTAGGCAGCAACAGCTCAGCCACTGCTTGATTATATAGTTAACAGTCTGAGGTAAACTAATAGCTTTGACTCAATTATTGTGTGTTTAGGTAATCTTTCTTGACCCCATGTTCACTTTCACTAAACAAATTTACATTCCTTTCTGGCATTTTTTCTTATAACTGCAGCAGTTTGCTGCTGAGTGTCTGTAAACACTTAGAATGCCATTTTTTCCAAGCTGACAGAAGCTGGAAAAAGATAAAAGTAATAGCAGTAATCACCTGGATCTTCCTAAACCAGCCATTCATCTAATCATGGTTATTGTTTTTTTATCCTGTGAAATTTCTGAAGTATTAAGTTAATTTCTAGCAGGCAAAATATGAATGTTTTGTCCAAATATGTAAAGTCTCCAACCAGGGCTGGTTTAAGGAATTTTGGGGCCCCTGCAACACTTTATTTTTTGGGGGCCATATGTTTCTCTCAGGTCAATGTAACCTAATCTAACCTAACCTATTCACAGTAAAGGATATTCAGATTATTACTAATAATGTTTTTGCAGGAGGGGTTTAACAGGGCCCCTCCACAATGATGGGCCCCATGTGGCTGCAGGTGCTGCAGGGCCCTTTAACCGGCCCTATTTCCAACATAGACATATTATCCCTCATATCCAATTTTAGTTCTTTTACCATGGGACAATAAAGAATTTAAAGTGTAAATTTTGTCAAAAAATATTTTGATTGAAATTAATTTGTGCTTGCAAAACTTTTCTTGGGATGTCTGTTCTTGTAGTAATGTTGATGGAGCAAAAGCATTTTTCTATCCAAATATCTATTGTTTTCTTGAGATTTTCTCCTTCAGTTGTTATCGGTTTTGACCTAAACCATACATAGTTTGGTCTTTACAATTTCAGTTATTGATACTCTTGTCAAGTAGCAACAATGACAAAAATCGTGAGGAAAGAGTGGCATTGACCCATGTGTTTTTAAAAATATTTTGCTTCTTATGGCTTAAATACAATTGTTACTCCCAACTGGAGCAGACAGCTGAATCAGAAAAATGCACACAAGTGTTCACTTTAAAAAATTCTGTCAATTTAATTGATCTAATTTAGCTGAGACAAACAATTGGATTTAGGTGAATGGAATTAATATTGTGACAGTTTGACTATGAAATATTCTCAGCCTTTAAATGTGAGAATTAAAAACAAGTATGTGGTGTAGTGGTTTAAGCGTTGGACTACGACTCTAGAGACCAGGGTTTGAATCCCTGCTTGGCCATAGTTTTATCTTTATAAACCACCTTGTTATTTTCATGTATTAATGGTTAAATTCAGGCCAGCTCATGGTAAACCCCCTCTGAAAACATCTTGCTATGAAAACCCCATGATAGATTTATAATTTGGCAATATCTTGAAGGCACACAACAACAACAACAACAACAACAACAACAACACTTCCCATGTTCAAAACTATTCTGATGTTGTAAATTTTAGTATGAATGTATATTAACTTATATATTTTTTATAAATTGTTGTTGATGTTGTGTGCTCTCAAGTCATTTCCTACTTATGGTGGCCCTAAGGTAAACATAGCACAGGGTTTTGTTTTGTTTTGGGCAAGATCTGTTCAGAGGAGGTTTACTATGAAATGGCCTTAATTTAACAATTAATACATGAAAATAAGGTGGTTCATAAAGATAAAATTATGTATAAGAATGGTACATACGATTTACCTTATTAAAATGCTAAGTAAATCAGTTGAATAATTATGTATCTAGACAGATTACATCAACTAGAAAGACTACTTCCACAATAGATAGATTTCACTTATTTGAGTCTGTGATACATCAATTAATCATGTGGATTAATTTAGCTAAATTCATATTTTAACGAGATATGTCTTCAAAAGAGGAAATAGTACGGTATATGGAGCCCAAATAACCTAAAGGCACCAGAACCTGTCTAATCTTGGAAGCTAAACAGGGTCAACTCTGGCTAGTACTTGGATGGCAGATTGCCAATGAATACAAGGTGCTGTAGGCTATATTTCAGAGGAAGAAACTGACTAAAACACCACTGAGTATTTCTTGCCTAAAAACACCCCATGAAATTCTTGGGGTCACCATAAGTTGACAGGTGACTGCAAGGCACATGCATACACACACATCATGAGTGAAGCTAATTTTAGTCCATGGTGTTAAGTGCAATTGTGAATTTTCATTTAAAAACAAGAGGGTTTGTAAGGAACTGCATTTCTCCAAATGATAGTGGACCAAGCAGAAACTCTCTCACTCTCTCTGAGGAGGTAAACACTGGAATCTGTACCTATGTGTATGTCTAAGGAAAATGGGAGTATGTGCATGTTTTATACATAATGACCTAGTCAAGCTCTTGATCTAATTCATTGCCTGCTGAGATGAGGGAAGAGCGCTTAGTGAAATCTGTGTGGTGTTACACATACAAACACTTCTCTTTCTTTCTCTTCTCCTCCCCCCCTTCCCTACATACAAATGAAGACTTGAGCATTCCTTCCTCATTCAACATTCCATGAAACATAAGCTGATGTTGACATAAGAATTAGCCCTTATGACTGAATAACAAGTCATTGACAGAAGCATGAAAGATAGAGAACTGAAGTATCAGTGACCACACACAGGCAGGCCTAGAATATATTAGTGGTTGGTCTCCAGAGCTGCCTGTCTACTATCCAGGTAGACACAAGCATGAATCCAACAGTATTGCTCACCAATAATGTTATGGTAAAAAAAAAGTTTGGTCTGGTACTCACTCTGGAAGCATTTCTATATGTTTATGACAGTCAAGAATGAAATAAATGATTCCTCCAAATATATATTTTAAACATGATTACTCTGAAATATGAGAAATGTCTGTGACTAAGCAGGTGTTGAATTGGGAAGGAAATAGTAAAGGATCCTCAAAATCTCTTAAGAAAAACTAACATCAAACCAGTGCAGTATGCAGCAGCCTCCAGGAAAAAAGATGTTCAGCCAAATCATCTTTTTGTGAGAAACTAAAGAGCGACTCAGTATGTGTCAGATTCAGTTGAAAGCTGGGTTTTGGCACAACATCATGAATTACTGTGTAAGTGAAAAATGATGTGAGAAAAACTGAATCCATTTCTGACCATTCAGTACAGATAGGGCTGGAAATATTATAAAGTAATATAAAGTAACTAGTTATACCTGGTGTAACATACACCGTTATCTATGTATATAAAATGCTTCGGTCACTTTCAATTCCCACTTTGCTGATTGGCCGCTTCGGAAATATGTCAAGAGTACGTTAATTTGACACATTAATATATAACCTTTCAAATCAACTATAATGGCTTATTTCATGCTGAGAGCTCCACCACCACCACGGAACCGCACGCGCGCACACACACACACACCTTGTATGCCAGGACACGAGAGCCCCTCTGCTGCCACCATGCAGCTATGTGCGCACGCACACGCACACACCATACTACACACGCACAGAGAGAGAGAGAGAGAGACACCAGACGTGCCAGGACATGAGAGCCCCTCTGCTCTGCCATTCAACCACGCATACACACACTCCATACTACACTCAGACACAGCATGCTACACATAGACACACACCACACGTGCCAGGACATGAGAGCCCCTCTGCCACTGCCATGCAATGGCACATACACACACAAACACCACGCCCCCCCACACACATGCACCATACTACACTACACACACACCCCACACACCATGCTACACACAGAGACACCACACTACACACACACCACACAGGCCAGGATGCAAGAGCCCCTCCACCTCCATGTTCAGAAAGGACTTGAAGCTTTCCACATGTTTCCACCCCAAGGCCCAAGGAGCAGCTACAGACAGCACAGAGGGCCCTGGGCCCCAGGCCCCAAAATCTGCTGGAAATTTGGGCAACCTAGCATGCTGGATGTGTTTATTTAATAGAGAGAGTTAGGCTGCATGTAACAACAACAACAACAATAATAATAACAATAATATTTATTTATACCCCACCCCTCTGTTAAAACAATCAGGGTGGCTTACAGTAATTAAAATACAATACAGATAAAAGTAACAGAGGTCTATAGGTAATTTCCTGTTCATAACAAGAGATATTTAAATCTATCTTCCAGTGAGGAGATTCCTTTTATAGTCTTTGTTAGGCTTACACAATGCAGTTGCCATTGAGCTTTTCTGGAGGTAGAATGCCCAAGACAGGGCTCTCCTACATTTTGTTTTTAAAGATGTAGCAATCATAGCAATTGGTTATTCTTTCTTATCTGCATATATTCTTCAAGTACTGAGCCTGTGTATCATTATTACACATGAAATTGTAAGTAAACTGATTTTATATACTTCTAAAGAAGTCTTTGAGAAGTGTTTCTTTGCTTTGCTAGACTGTGAAGGGGCTAGGTTGGCTGGCTTTTAATTATCTGTCTATTTGGAACCAGTGTCACTGCATATAAATAAGTACTTACTCTACTACTAACAGCCAACCATTTTTGGCACCAGATATTTTTATTCTCTAATAAAAGCAAGGCCACAAGGAGCAGCTACAGACAGCACAGAAGACCATGTTGTAGTGGCCAAGACTGAGGACCGAATGCTACTCTTAAACAGCACTTCCCCTGTATGCTTCAGGTCTGCTGCATGATTGCAGTCAGCTGCATTTGATAGCATGGCCCTGGTTCTTCCAAGACTCCCACAGCCAGGGCCTGAGTCTGCAAAGAGGCTGTGCCAGCTGCTGCAGCAAGGGGCCTAGTCCTATGAGGAGGGACAGATCCTGACACCTAAGCAGCCCATCAGCACACTGAAAATGGCAACATACCCAAGATAAAATATTTATAAAATATATATGTTATAAAGTAATATACTCAGGGGAATATGCTTCCGGACTTGCTGTAGCTATGTGAAACCATGTATAATAGTGAAATGTCATATTATACCATAGAATTGCATTGGAAGACCTGGAAAATGCCTAGAGAGTTTGCCTCTCTAAGCATCTGGCATGACTTTATGGTCAACTTCCAATGGAAGTTGACCATAGAGTCATGCTAGAGGAGTTCCCAATGCTGGACCTTCAGTGCAACTCTACGGTCCTCCCGATGCCTAGAGAGAACTCCCCCCTTTGATTGTGGCTAAGTGAAACCACAGGTACTCATCCTGTGTAAACAGGAGGAGACCTACACCCATTATCTACAAACTCTATTGTTGCTTTCCCAAGCATATGTTTGGGAATTTGAATCCTTGTTCCCTCACCCCATCCTTATTAACAGTGTAATTCTTTCTCCCACAGCTAACAATACCCATGCCAAACCACATTATTCCTCTACCTTTTATTTAAACATCAGCTCTCTCCTTTCCTTTTACCAATCTGTTAGAAGAAGGCACACTTTTTGAACATGACCAAAGCTCTTGTGCCTTCATCAGCTGAAATGCATGCAGTAAATCAACAGGACACATTGTAGTAGGGAAAAGCCAGACCTGAAGCAGTTGCATGTATAAGTTTCTAGTGTTAAGGGAAGCCAAAGGTCTACACACAGGTTCTATTGACTGAGGCTGCTTATGTGAGCCAGGCTCAATAGATACAAATTACATATTGGCAGGCCCATGTAAGATGTACATTAAAGATAGAAATGGAAAATGGAAAGCATCCTAGTTCTTGTATGCTGAACTTAGCCCATATCATGATCTAGTCAGGAAAAAAATGTCTTTCTTCTATGTTTTTCTTTTGTGAAATTGCTAATGATATAGAACTGCAGTTATCATCATCAGAATCAGCCTTGCCATTAGCAAGAGTGAGGTGGGATTTGGAATGTCACAAAAGGCAAGCAAGTTATTATTTGTTTACTTTGCTGTTATTGAACTTTTACTGCCATCAGTAGGAAAAGGTGCTTGTGATGTTCTCTACCTCATGTGCCAAATAACATGGTAGGCTTGGGGTACTACATGCCTTGACTGGTGTGCCTTAGGCAGCAAACTGTCTTTGGCCATCCTTAATCGCCATGGGAAAACAGAGTGATTCCCAAGCAAATTTAAACCGCATCTCAGGAACTCCTTCACTATTACCCATTAGTGATCTTTCCTGAGAGATTTTTCTTTAAATACTGTAAGAAGATAACCTCATTGCTCCCACTGTTTTAATTTCTATATTTTAAGAAGGGGAATGTGGGGCAAATTTTTATTGTTTTTTCTCCTCACAGTTCACGTATGAAAGTGTGCTCTCTTTGACAACAGCTATGAAGTAGCCATGGGTTTCTCATGTTACACTTTTTAACAGAACTGCAGGAAGTGAAGGGAAAGTAAACAAGGAGGCAAGAGTCAGTCAATCCAAGGAGTTAATTGAAAAATTGCACTCACTTAAAATAAAAGTTGTCAGCATAAAAACTTATATAAATAATTAAATGGCAATGAACAAGCAGCCATTCAGTGAGGGAAAGCATGGAAATTTATGGGCTCCATTTTAGTGACATGAAAGAGAGTCAGTGGTCATTTGAAGTTTCTGTGATTTCTTTTTAATGTGAACTTCTCAAACATGCCCTCCACATTTTATTGCCAGAATCAGAAGCCTGTGGCTATTTAAAAGTTTAAAAATTAGGGGTTTCCTAAGTGAGAGCAAAATGTATGATTGGTGTGTGTGACCCCCAAATACACAAGCAGCTACTGCCAGTTCCCCAAGGGAGCACTCTGTGAAATAGACTCCTTTCTTTTTTCACATACAAATTTCCCTTTATAGCTCTGAACTTCTGAACCCCTGGGTTTAATTTAAAAAAATCTTTCACCAGAAAGAAGAAAAAAAATGATGAGAGCATTCCAAACAAAAAACAACAACTCCTTAGTTTATTAATTGATATCTTCCACTTAAAGCTACCGTGAGGTGTGAGAGGATTTTCACTTTTTAGTTCCTTTAGTAATCTGTCACTTTCCCTAGATCTTTCAGTAACTGCGTTTCATCAAGGTGTTTTATAAAATTAATTCTGAAATTAGGAGAAGAACAGGATTTGCAACTTTCAATGAAGCATCCCTTTGATTACTCTGCAAAAAACCCAAACATAAAAAAAAATGTTCAGCCTTGACGTGATCAAACCAACGTATGACCACACTGAGATTCCTTTTACCAGGTATTCCCCTGCTCTTTCTCTTTTACATACATACATACATACATATTTATTTATTTATTTATTTTATATGCCACCTTCCTCCCACTGTAGGACCCAATGTTGACCCTACTGTTCCTGCACATATGTAAAATATAAAGCATCTTAATACAACTATTGGGTCACATCTTAATACAACTATTGGGTCACACCAAGATTCCCCCCCCCCCGCCATCATCTTGTCTATGTATACAAATTTACATAAGTCCTAGAGGAGAAAAAAAATATAAGAATAATATTGATACACCCACACATGTAATCAATCATATAATGCTGTGACTTTTTTCCCTGCAGTTCAGCATGCATGTGAACATTGCTTAAGAATCAGGAAAGGACATGAAAGAACAGAAAACGCTTTCAAACTGCACATATGATTTCAAACTAAGGCCTTCTGCTTTCTTTCCTTTGCTGTAACACCTAAACAGGAGAGAGAATTGGCTTATGGAGCATAATTCTCCCCCTGCTAGAAGTTGTTTATTCCAAGACATTTCCCCTCTCCTGTTCCTTGCTACTAGTACCCTACATTATTTTCAAGTAATGATGTGCTGACATTATAAAAAAATATACAGCAAAATTTTGTAACACCTATTTTTGATGGTGAGAGAATAGGGCTGAGTTCAAAAAGAAGACTTTTTAGGAGGCAAAGTTTCATATAACCTTTGCTCTTGTTCATCTTCTTTATCACCAATTTGCTGTATTGGCAATATTATAATCTCCATTGATACTTGGTGTCTCTTTTTTTCTTCCTCTGTTCAAGGATAAGGACTTTAAGCAGGCAATAGCACTTGTTTCCTAGCTGCTGGTATTCAAAGTCAATATGCCTCTGATAAGGGATATGCCTTTGCTTTCCTCTGAGGCTGAGAGAGTATGACTTGCCAAAGGTCACCCATTGGGTTTCCATGGCTGAGTGGGAATTTAAGCCCTGGTCTCCAGAGTCATAGTTAAATGTTCAAACCAGTATGCCAAACTGGCTCTACTCTGATACTAGACGTAATATACAGCCATCATGACTAACAGCCATTAATATCTATTACCTCTACAAATTTGTCCAGTTCCCTTTAAAAGCCGTCCTACCTTGTGGCCATCACTGTGACTTGTTAGTAGTAAATTCAACAGTTTCAGTATACATCAGGGATGTGCAAAATGTGGTCTGTGGGCTGCATGCAGCTCCCAGGGCAGTTTTTGTGACTCCACCCCACAAGATGTGGGGTTCTTTTTGCCATATTTTCAGGCCCGTGGACCACTTTAGTTCCAGGAGAGGCCATTATTAAAACAACAACAACCAGAAAGTGACTTCTTGTCATTTGGTGTTGTTAAAAAAAAGACCTCAACTGGAACTTATTCTGATGCTAAAATTTTAAATGGAATCCTATCACTCCATATTGAGAGGTACTATAGGCCAAGTATGATTTTTGAATACAAGATCTTCAGAGGATCAATTGAAAGGATTGGCTCCGCCCCACCCCATGGCTTTAGGTTCATACAGATTTTATATAGTGAAAAGAAAACCAAACTTCTGTTTAGAACACTCGTGTCTTATCAAATACTATAAGACATTTCAACACATTTGGAATGTAGTGGTAATTTCCCATAGATAGATTCAGGACTGGGAATCCATCTTAGCTGTAGCTTTAAAATGTTCCATATATAATTCTGCCTACATTTCCTAATTGTTTGTTCTCATTAAATTCCAGTTGAACAGCTGGATCATTTATATACTGAAAATAATGAAGCAGAAACCATCCAGCTATATTTTGACCACTGGCATTTAAATCAAAACCCATCAGTCATATGTCTGTGGCTAGAATCAACCCTAAATTTATGCCAGAAATGTTTTCCTAAGATATTTATTGGTTCTAAGTGGATACATAAAATGTAACCACAGAAAGGAAACAACTGTTATTAAAAATAAGGTGTGGGAGGTGTGGGAAAGATAAGAAATCATTTCCTGAATAAATGAAAGCTAAGTATATTAGGCCCTACCTGGTGTACAGTCACATTATTTCATTGCTCCTCCATTAATAATTCTTTCTCAGTTTTTAGTTGGGCAGTTTTGTCCCTTAACAGACTGCCTAAGATGTCTTATGTTCCAGTAATAGTTTGAACTGTTTCCATTCCCCAAGAGCTCATCTACATGAGCCAGGATATGACTGTTCCCCATTATTGTATCTTGGTTGCAGATCAGACCTGTTTCTCCCCCATTACCACCTCCAAACAGGCTGGAGCCCAAACGGGCATGCCATCCAGTCTATGCAGCCGCCACTGCTGATGTCTTCCTTGCTGTCTCCCTTGCTCTCTCTGAAGGCAGGAAGCCAGTCCATAACATGTGGCTGGGGCCCCCTGCATGTGATGAGACCCCTTCCTGCTTCAGAGAAAGCAAGGCAGGCTGACAGCTGCAGAGATGGCCTTTGCTGCCGGGATGGGCTCCTGTGGTCACATGGGGCCTGATATGTTTTTTCCCCAGTGGGAATGAATTAAACCAGGTATTGTTTTACAACATTTTTTATCCCATACCATAAAATGGCAGTATTTCCCCCTGCCATTTTAACTTAGCTCCATCTTTGGCGAAGACTGCCTGGGAACAGAATGGAGCAAAAGCCCTGCATCATCAGGACTGCAGAGTACTGGGATGAGGGCCAGAAGGAATATATTGCCCGTGTAGACAAGCCCTAAAAGTCCTAGAACCAATGGAACTTCTACGGCTTATGAAGAAGAAAATGAGACTTATTTCTGAGTAGACACATACAGGATTACATGTTAAGGCTTTGCAAATGAAAAATATCATTCAACCCCCTTTGTTACAATTTGCATTGCTGAATGAACCACCCTGTTATTTCATCCATCAAGGCAGATATGAAAGGAGTTATTTTCAAAGCTGTATCACTGGAGAGATACTAAAAATTCTCCTTCATTCTTTTTTCAAATGCTGTTTCCCTTCAACCCTATAATGACAAATCATGAACAAGAGAGAATTCTCTGTCACGCACAGTGCTGTACAAGCTAAGAGAAGTGTTCACAGCCCTCTCCAGTCAGTGGTTTCCTGGCTCTTGTTGGGTTTGATCTGATGGATTTTATAGTGGCATTGTAAAGGGGAATGTGTCATCCCTGAAGGGCAAAGGTTGCCAGGCCTCATGCTGAAGTGCACATGTTTTATTGAAAGGAAAACTCACAAAAACAGGTTTCGCCTGCAGTTCAGCAAAGGAAGAAGACATCAACAAACTGACAGAAAGCAGCTTCTGGGATTTTTCCTCCCAGCATGGATCAGAAGTTTCACTGCAGTGTTGGGGGGCATGGTGGGAGAACCCTCTGTCACTCAATATAAAGAGCACTGGGTGGGGGGAGAGTCTCCTCTGAGCTATGCAAATCACATTAGCTAATCACATTTGGCCTTTCACCAATTACAAAAGGGGTTTAAAGACTGATAAGGATTATCCAGAAGACAGGAACTTTGTACAAAATAATCCCAAGTATTAGCCAGAATGTCTAGCAAGGATGGATGAATGGTAATACAAGGTCATGCATCTTAATTACAGCTCCCCAGGAATTCTGTCCAAGCCTACAGAATGTCACAACAACTGTGCAGATAACAACCAAACAGTTTCAAGTTTGGAAATGGTCTGAAATCAGAAAGTTCACTTACATGTTAACATTTATCCTGGATTGATCCCGAACTTATCTGCCCATATCAGAGACTGTTGCACAACTTCAAAGATGTCCTTGAGACTTAAGTTTCATATCCAGACAGAATTGAAAAACAATATACTCCCTTTGAATTCTTTTTTAAAACAAGGATGAAAGGTTGTTACTAACATTTCTACCATTGTTGAAACTTCCTTGATCAGGATGCTACAGACTTTAGCCTTTGTGAGGTCAACACTGTGAAGCAGTTTAATGTGCCCTAAAAGTGCTGTGTTATTTTAAAGCCTTTCCTTTTGCTCTTTTAAAGGTATTAACAAGTATGGAGAAAATGGGAGAGAAACAATTCCACAATGAAAGCCAATGTGGATTGCATTTCTTTCATTCATTTCACCTTCTGGACCTCACACTTGCAGGGAAATCAGCATGATGCATCTGGCAGTCCTATATTAAGGGAAATCTGGGATGTTCTAGTTTGAATATTAGCCATAAACTCTATTAAGGCATTGTCTTTTTGTCACACAAGAAAAACAAATGTTAACAGATACTGGGGAATACTAGCAAGCCCCACTCTTATCAGCATGCCCATTTGTGTTTTGATGGGTGATCTTCTGAAGCATGTTTTAAAAACCTGGTTATATAAGATTCTAGCTCACATGAACAACCACCACAAGTAGATGAGGCTCCCCACTTCAGAATCTGCACTTTCTTTTTTTGGGGGGGGCAGGGTAGGGGTAACTAGTTCACCACTGACCCCTTGTTATCACATCCCCGCTCTACTTAGGGATATCAAGAATAGGTGCAAATTTTCTCACCTTTGAAATGCCACACCAAGAAAGGAATGTTAGGAATAGGAATGTCAAGTATAGACGGTCTTTTGTGCAAAAGACCTTGTTTTCTACACAAACCCTTGGGTTTTTCCCCCCCAAATGAATTTTTCACACAAAAAGTCCTAATATGTGACAAACCTTATAAACATGTGCAAAAACTCTTGCAATCTGACCCAGCGGGGAAACACTATTTGCAATTTTCCATCTATTATGTAAGAAATCATGCAACAACCATAAATGTGAATTCCAAAATTTACAATGTCATAAGTCTGGCTTACAACATTGTAGATACTTTAAATATTTAAATATTTGAAGGGATGTCATACTGAGGATGAAGCAGGCTTGTTTTCTGCTGCTCCAAAGACTATGACACGGAGCAATAGGTTCAAACTACTGGAAAAGAGATTCCATCTAAACATTAGGAAGAACTTCCTGACAGTAAGAGCTGTTCAGAAGTGGAATACACTGCCTCGGAGTGTGGTGGAGTCTCTATCTTTGGAGGTTTTTAAACAGAGGCTGGATGGCCATCTGTCAGGAATGATTTCATTGTGTATTCCTGCATGGCAGGGAGTTGGACTAGATGGCCCTTGAGGTTTCTTCCAACTCTATGGTTCGGTGGTTCTATACTGAATATGATGCCAGTGCTTGCCAGTGCTTAGAAAGTTACTGTTTGAACCACAACTCTTACAGCTCCTACAACCCCCAGTAGCAAAGCCAGCTGAGGAATTCTGAGAGTTATCTGTCCAAAAAGTTACATTTCAAAGCTCTGAATGAAAGAAGTCAAAGGCTCAATTCCCAAATTCAACAATAGAGGAGCTTGTAAAAAATCTCATTTGAACAATCCAGGATAGGAGTGGGGACAGCAGTGGGCAAAGAACAATTAATGATTATTTTCCCATGAGTGGCACTATACAATACTTTTAAAATTGTAAATTGCCTTGAGTCCCAATTTTGAGAGAAAGGCAGGATACTGCTACTACTATTATGAAGATAGTGGTAGACAGATAAAGATTGGGGGGGGGCTTCAAAAGGTAGCAGATCAAGTAACACAAATAGTAATAAAAATTCCTATACATTACTCCAAATCTTTAATCTAAACATAGAAGAAAATTCTG
Organism: Gambelia wislizenii; assembly: GCA_030847615.1. Taxonomy (NCBI): domain Eukaryota; kingdom Metazoa; phylum Chordata; class Lepidosauria; order Squamata; family Crotaphytidae; genus Gambelia; species Gambelia wislizenii. Next base: position 94,100,237 of record JAUMIR010000004.1, read on the forward strand.
CTACAGATATCATTCTTTTCTATTACTTCTAAATAGGAATGGAAATAATATTTGAAAATATTTAAGAAATGTGTTATCTTGAGCATCAGGAAACATTGATGAGGAGAATCCTGAGCTGATGAGAATCTTCACGGTTTGGTAGTTATTCTGCACAAAATTTGCATGTCATTTTTATACAATTTTCTGTGCAGTAAACAGCAGCTGAGATCCTGCATCAGAGGCTACAATGTGTAACTTTACAATGATGGGGCTACTTCACTGATGAGATATACAATCATACTAGTGAGTTGCAATGATGCAGAATAGGGCAGTGTGCAAGATGTCCTCTTGCGCAATGGCAGTTTCCATCGCTGTCCCAATGTGCAACATACCCCAATGGGCAATGTGTCCTGTTCTGCATACCCAAAATGTCTGCATCAGGACATGCTGAGCACTGAGACCATTGGGACCAATGGCCACCCTGCTGGCACTGTTTGCATAATGGTCCTGGAGATGTAGCTATATCTCTACTCCTATTCTGAGAATACGAGCATTGTGCAACATTGTAGTTCACCTTTATATGATTGTAGATCAGTTTACATCAAAGACCTAACAGGATGGCAGCCACAATTTTCTACACAGGAAAGAAAATCCTGTTCTCTGTGCAAAACAATAACTAAAAATGTTGCATAGAATAAGAACCATAACTACAAACAGAGTTTGTCAAAGCAGGAAGAAATTGGTTAAAATTATTTGTTGTTTCTTTTGAGAATGAAATTAGCCAAGAATTACATCCCTACATTTAAACATTCCAATGAGATTGCATGCTAAAATAGTTTGAGCATCTATCCTTAAGGCCTGCTTTCTGTTATTTGTTGTTTGGCACAACAAATTTGGTGTTTGGTGTTTTTATATTAGATTATACATGACACTTTTGTTGAAAATTGCCTTGAGCTAATAAGAGAAACAGCAGGATAGAAATGTTATAAATAAATAAATAAGTGGAATAGAATACCTCCATGCACCATGTAGCAGTAGTAGTCCTAGTAGAAATATTAACAGAGCCATTCATGGTGGTATTCCCACACATGCCAATAAATCAAGGCTACAAGGTGATTTGATTGTGCCTGCCAGTGGCAGCCCCACTGTAAAAAAGAAATAAAGAATGAGCAAAAATCTGAATAAATGTCATGGGAATTAACCATGTTCCCCACAAAGACATCACTTCCCTGAGTTTTACTGTATTTATTTTATTTTAATAGATTTTTAAAGGCCAAAGCCTAAACCAGTCTACTACTCCATGGGGCTCACTGAAAATCTAATTGCCCCCACTTTACCAATGCAACTTTGAAGTTAAGCAGCAGTGGGGGACAAGTCACCTCATTCTTTCCAGCTCTGGAATCTGCATGTAAATGACTTTTAGACACTGCTGGAAATGTGGCACATTACATATTAGGAACAGTTTAGTTTATTAGTCCCCAAATGGATTTATTTACGGCATTGCAAATATTGCTACATATTTATCTAGAATGAAAATATGATGTCACTAGAATTAGCATGATACATATTAAAACACACATATCCCTACTGTGCTTCTTAATATACAATATTCTACCTTGCCAATATCATCAGATCAAGATGTTAATAAGGTCACAGAGTTTTATGCCATAATCAAGCAAAGCTAAGTAATCAGATTTCCAACAATCAAGTGCTAACCTCTGTTCACAGAACAAGTAGCTTTCTGTCTTCTGCTGAGGCACCTTAGGTGCCATGCGACTAACAACAGCTTTCCTATCCACTTCATATACCTTGCAAAGAGACTAGAATTATTTCATGCAAATTTTTGGAAACAGACTTGACTAAAAGAAAAAATGAAGTGAAATTAGTTGCTAAGATTTTCCTTGGTTTTTTTCCGGGTTAGTTTCTGGGTATAGAAATGCAAGGCTCGTTAGTATCTGTTTGGCTAATGGTTGGTTGATGGGCCATTATCTGCTCTCCCTGGGTGGAATTCCTTTTTAAGTGTTGAGTTTTGATTCTATATTTCTTCAAAACTGGGAGCCAGATTTTGTTTATTTTTAAGGTTTCTTCTTTCCTGTTAAAGTTGCCCAGGTGTTTGTGGATTTCAATAGCTTCTCTGTGCATTCTGGCATGATAGTTGCTGGCCTGGTCCAGAATTTCTGTGTTTTAAAAAGCATTTTGTGCCCAGGTTGGTTTACATAGGGACCACTAAATGCAGTGTGCAAACACGAATCAAGGGACATGAGACACACCGCAGACTGGGCCAGCCAGAAAAATCAGCAGTAGCAGAACATGTGATAAACCAACCTGGACACAAATAGAATCAAAACTCAATACTTACAAAGGAATTCCACCCAGGGACAGGGGGAGTTCCAGCAGATAATGGCCCATAAACCAACCATTAGCCAAACAGACACTAACCCAGAAACTAACCATTCAATTACAGAAATTTACATATACTCCCCAACAGGGGTTCACAGTATATAAACTCCACATACACTCCTACCCAACCATTCTCTGAAGATGCCAGCCACAGATGCAGGTGAAACATCAGAAATAAACTATTCCAGAACATGGCCTCACAGCCCAGAAAAAAACCCAAGGAAAATCTACAAAAGGAAAAATACTACAGTAAAAGTAACACCAAGCACAAAAACACACTTAAATCATTACAAGTAAGCCGGGGAGGGTACCAACAAGTGTGTCACAGCCTGGAAAAAATCAAGGAAAATCTATGGATGCCAGCCGTGAAAGCCTTCGACTTCACATTAGTTGCTTAGCATTGATCATTCCCTGCTTACATACTAAATGTATGCATATGAATGGCATGGAAGCCCACACAGGTACATTGACGGTGACAGTGGAAGAGGCTCCCAACAGGCCTAAAGATTTATAGCACAAAGACACGGGGTGCTCTTTGCAAGTACAGGTCATCCCCTGTTTACACAGGGGATACGTTTCCAGACTTACTGCAGATACGCAAAACAGCATATAATAGTGAACTGCTATATTTGACCATAGAATTGTGCTGGGGGAACTAGAAAATGCCTAGAGAGGATACATTTCTATGCATCTGGTGCAACTCTATGGTCAAATCCAGCAGAGGTTGACCATGGAGTTGTGCTGGACAACCTCCCGATGCCTAGAGAGACCACCTTCAGTGTGACTCTATGGTCCCCCAGTTGCCCTGAGAGGCCTTTTTCCCAATCATGGGTAAGTGAAACCGTAGACACCGATCCCATGTAAATGGGAGGTGATCTGTACAAGCATCTCATTTGAGAAACTGTTGATGAAACTGCCATAATAATCACAATCTGAGCAGCCATTTAAGGCCAGAAACCCATTGGTGGCATATACTGATGTAACACTGATTATGCCAGCATATGTACATTTTTAGGTGTATTGCAGAAAGAAGTGTCCATCCTTGGGTAGTGTCCTTATCCTGGATGTACAACAGGAATTGGGAGGGTGGAGCTCCCTGGTGCAGCTGCATTCCTTCAGCCACTGATTGGCTGTGGAGATGGAGGTTGTTCCTTCTTCCCTGGATGTCAGTCAAATACACCTGGGCTAAGGTGACAGAACTGTCCCCAAGAGCCCTTGTCTATTTTTATACATCTGGGGGAAAGGCTAGAAAAGAAGGAACAGCCTGTACTCTATGATGAGAGGCCCTTTCACACAACACAAATATGATTCCACGTCAGCTGCCATGACTCATCCTATGGAATCCTGGGGTTTGTAGTTTTGTGAGGCACCAGGGTTCTCTGGTAGAGAATTCTAAACAGCCCTCCCTAAACTGCAAATCACAGGATTCGTTAGGATGGAACCCTGGCAGTTAATGTGGAATCTTAGTGTTGTAACTGTGTACTGAGACAGAACCCCAGCATAGGTACACTGGTAGAGATTTACATTCTGCTAGCACTCTATCAGATCTCAGCTTAGGGAAGCCATACAATCATACAAATAGATGTGGCCATTTGAAAGGATGTCATATAGAATTACCTGATTTCAGAAAAGTTGCCACCACATGAATACTGATGGACCAAGACCTTTATGATGGTCCTCACATGCTTCCAAGTTACTTGCATGATTCTGTGTCTGAATTGCCCCAAGATCAAATCATACTCTCCCTTCCTCTGATGTTGACCTAACTTTAAAAAACAAAACAAAACCCCAAACCAAAACTAGACCCTACAGCTCACCCATTCAGCTCATGGTTAAGTATAAGACTACCAAAGGGTTTTGTGTGTGTGAGAGAGAGAGGGTGAGTCTGCAGCTATAACCTAAGCACACAAATGAAATAAACGAATGAGTAATGACTGAATAGGAAGGGGTGTAGAGATGAATTATGGAGGGTGACTTTTGCGACCTCAGTTATTTTATCGGTTTCCTCTATGGTTTCTTTTTCTTTCTTTCTTTCTTTCTTTCTTTCTTTCTTTCTTTCTTTCTTTCTTTCTTTCTTTTGTTGACAATGCCCTGGAGTGCCCACTTGAGCAGCTAATGCTATACCATTATCATTATGGCACATCATAAACAGTCCATAAAAGCCAAACAGTTCTCAGCTTATACCATGTGGCACATTCCCTGACATCCTTTGGTTTGCAGTAAGAGATGAAGGTGTACAGGTTATCAACACACAGGAGAAAAGTTCACCAGTCTTTCTTTCTCTCCTAACTGAATGTTGGATGATGAAACAACTAGCTTTCTCTGAACTGATGTAAAGAAGGGATCTTAGGAAATTAAATGAAACAGCTATGAAAAATTAATTTTTTGTTTAAACTAGATCCATAGATATTTTGATATTAACAGAAACCTAAAAAATGTATTATAAGTAAAAATATAAATACATACATTCATACATACATTGCACGTGATTTTACATGGTGGATTCCCTGTTGTCATATTTTGCTTTGTTTTTGCTTGTCTCCAGCAAAATCCTGGCAACTTTTTAAGGTAGGGTTGTTATTTACTTTTTATTTTGAGAATAACCTTCCCACCATGTGTATGTGGTAAGCATATCATTTTCTTGGACCAAAGCCTCTCCCTCTCTGTTTCTTCTTCTTCTGTGAAATATCGAAGAGTCACTAACATTTTTCAGTGTTTATACTAGCCATGCAGAGACAATATCATAGAATCATAGAATCGTAGAATTGTAGAGTTGGAAGAGACCACGAGGGCCATCCAGTCCAACTCCCTGCCACGCAGGAAATCTTGATCAAAGCATCCCCGACAGGTGGCAATCCAGCCTCTGTTTAAAGACCTCCAAGGGAGGAGACTCCACCACACTCCAAGGGAGTGCGTTCCACTGCCGAACAGCTCTGACTGTCAAAAAGTTCCTCCTAAATGTTGAGGTGGAATCTCTGTTCCTGGAGCTTGCATCCATTGCTCCGTATTCCAGTCTCTGGAGCAGCAGAAAACAAGCCTGCTCCATCCTCAATGTGACACCCCTTCAAATACTTAAACAGGGCTATCATATCGCCTCTTAACCGGGTTTTTTCCAGGCTAAACATACCCAGCTCCCTAAGTCTCTCCTCATAAGGTATCATTTCCAGACCTTTCACCATTTTAGTCGCCCTTCTTTGCACACGCTCCAATTTGTCAATATCCTTTTTGAACTGTGGTGCCCAGAACTGGAAACAGTATTCTAGGTGAGGTCTGACCAAGGCAGAATAGAGCGGCACTATTACTTCCCTTGATCTAGATACTATACTTCTATTGATACAGCCCAAAATCGCATTGGCCTTTTTAGCTGCCGCATCACACTGTTGACTCATGTTCAGCTTGTGGTCTACTAGGACTCCTAGATCCCTTTCGCACATAGTCTCGTTCAGCCAGGTCTCTCCCATCCTATAACTATGCATTTCATTTTTCCACCCTAAGTGTAGTACTTTACATTTCTCCGTGTTGAATTTCATTTTGTTAGCTTTGGCCCAGCTCTCCAGTCTATCCAGGTCATTCTGAATTTTGATCCTGTCCTCTAGGGTATTAGCTACTCCTCCTAATTTGGTGTCATCTGCAAATTTGATAAGTATGCCACTAATTCCCTCATCCAAGTCATTGATAAAGATGTTGAATAGCACTGGGCCCAGGACAGAACCCTGTGGCATCCCACTGGTCAGATCTTTCCAAGACGAGCTGGGCATATCTGTCAAGGCATACACTTCTTACAATCCAAGGACAAATAAATCATCAACAGTCCAAAGTAGATGGGTTCCACATCCTTTAAAAAAATAAAATCTGAAACAATTTTAGCATTGGTACATTAGCAGAGCAATCTTATTCCTTCTCAGAAGTAAACCTTATACTACCATGGGACTTACTGTCACATTGGTGAATATAAGAGCACAGCCTGAATAAACCTAAACAGTATTAAATAGATTTGCTTAACTGGAGCAAAACTGCATTTGACCTGAAAAAGCAATGTCTGTAAGCATGCTTTCCATATCTGCCTTTCATAAAGCACTTCTTGAAAACAGAATGTACTTTCACACCAAGCCAACACAGGTTTATTTGAAGCTGATTTCATACTTTGTTTGCCAATTTCAACATACTAAATTCAAAAGATTTGAATTGGATGGTAGGCACATGAAGAAAAAGTTCTGAATCATCTGCATTTTTATACAAGTCTAAGATTCTTTCTGTGTCCACCAACTGGGTGCCATTTTATCATGTGGTTTCTATGCTGAGTAGCATTAAAGGTGCCAAGTAGTGAAAATCAGGAATTTTGACGGCAATATCCTTAAACGTATGCAACTATTCCTGACTTGTCCCAGATTTTATCATTCAGTGTGATTGTTATAGATATGGCAACTTTATTGAAGTAGAATCCATTTTAATTTTTATCAGTTTTAAGGGAATCCATGTATAATTCAGAGCCTTGTGGAGAGTTGGATCACTAGATGTAGATCAATCAATTGATTGATCAATAACTATAGACACACATATTCAGACACACATTATCATGCGGAGACAGTAGTTCGAGTATTGGACTGGGACTCCAGGAGACCAGGGTTCAAATTGCTGATCAGCCATGGAAATTCCCTGGATGATCTATACTCTTCCAGCGTTAGGGGAAGGCAATGACATAAACTGCCACTGAACAAGTCTTTCCAAGACAACCCAAGGATAACATTGTCATAACATGGAATGGATTTGAAAGCATCTCAAAACAACAACAACAAATTCATGCTTTTCTATAAAAGAATGCAGGAACTGCAGTGCTCCTTTGTAACAGACATTTCTCAGAATTTGTCATTTCTTTTAGAAAATTATATTTATTAAGTTTACTGATTCTGCATAATGGTTAACTGACAGCAGCTCGTCCAGTGCTCTCTTTAGTGGAGAATCGTTGGTTGATTTTCATCATCTACTCTCTTAAACTGTTTTTAATGAGGACTGCTTATTATTTATGTTTCAGTACTTTATTGCTTTAATCTTGTAAATCACTTTGTGTGTCCACAGACAGAAAAGCAGGTAAAAGTAATAAATCAAGTCAATGTTATCTAGTAATAAGTTCCAATAAGTTTAATGAGACTGACTCCACAGCATGTCTGCTAATTTTTACCCTGTGGCTTCAAGCAGTGCCCTTCTTATCCCGAAAGTGTCAAGGTTCCACATACTGAGCTTCTGGTTTCACAAATCCTACATTTAATAGTTTCAGTGTTTACCCAAAAGAAAGCAAGTGAAATTTAAAAACCCACCTTCAACCTACTCTCCAACAACTTTATTAAAACACAATGTCTAATGCCCCAGGCCACACTGTTTGCTGGTTTGAATTAATGTTCAGAATATACCATATAATGTTTTACATGCTTTATATTTCATAGCCATGCTAAGGTGGGGGAGACCCAAACCCTGAAGCCTGTATTACTGTGAGGACCAAATCCTTCTATGTTCACTTTCTTTTTGCTTTTTGCTTATATACTATAAAATTTCCTGTAGAAGGAATTGCAAGCAGTTTTATGAAATGTTATGAAATAGAGGGCAAGATTTGCTTGAAAAAACAAGCTTTAAAAGGTTACTGCTTTTGATTGGTTGCCCAGAAGGTCTGTTTGGTTATCATTAGGAACATCATTCTTGGAGGACATGTTTGGGTTAGCCATCATTTGACTAGTTCCCCTTAATACGTACAATTAAAGTCAAAATATGCATGATCAAATAGCTCTGTTATAATGGCACAATGGCACGTTGAGAATGAAATCTTGCTCTGAGTTCAGTCTGAGGCAACAACTGGAAACAAAGAAACGGGTACTAACAAAAATGGTACAGTCTGGTATTGGTACTACATATGGCACTGGTACCACACACCATACAAATGGTATGATAAAATACCACTTTTCCTCCCCACCCCCTGCATGGAATACACAACTTCCCCCAGGAGACCAGGTAGTTTTTTCCCTCATACGTTCCTACTTACATCACAAAATCCCATGAAGACTGAAATTCTTAAATAATCTTTCACAGACAGAGAAAGAAAAATTCTGTTGTACCCACCCTAAAACAACAACACAGGAACTCTAAACTGGTGGGTTTATGCCATAGTAAGTCCTGCCACTGCCATTTCTTCACTGGGTGATTGTTAACAACAGTCTTTGTCATTTACGAGTTGTTGCTAAAGGTATACGGTACTTAATTCAAATGAAAGCTACTATTTATTTTCTGTCTTGCTGGTAGAATTTTCTGTCTTGTTGGCCACGAATATTCTTGCAAAAGAAAATGGTGGTGACAGTGATGTTTGCAATAAGAAATGAGGAACTAGTTAGGGCATTCTGAATGCAGTGTGGTTCTTTTTAGTCTGTGTAATAAAACATGTTGCCTGAAACTGAAATGATATAAAATGTGAGCAGAAAATCTGCTGGAAATAAAAAAGGGACACAGCAAAATGGAATTTTACCTAAATCTAATTTCTTCAGCACTACTGTACTCCTTACCCCCAATACCCCATAACACAAAAATGTGGTTTGACACATGACTGAACATTAATGTAGGCCATGTTGATGCAATATATAAATAGAATGAATTTTGAGTATGAAAGTTCAGTGGCTTATAATGGTGGTGCACAATTCTACCATGTGGCATTAAAATGTATTTCACAAAGTTGGGCTGTCTTCCATGGGATTTCTGCAAAAGAGAAACATTAAAAAAAAACAAGCCTGAAGGCTGATTCCCACATACATCTACATTCTTTAGCAAATAAAGTGGATCTGTTGCGAAGGTACGATGTATGACATAATTCAAAAGCTCAGTTTGAAGAGCTTGATTTGTGATGGATATTTTATCAAAGCAATTACTTTGTATGTAGTGATGAACATGCATGTACAAACTCATTCTGAGCCTATACATTTTAAAGCTAACTGGAAAAGGGTAGGCTAGGGATGGGGTGGGGGAGCCACTGCTTAGCTTATCACTATAATCCATTTCAGAAGGAACCTCTTCAAACTTTATATGACCCCAGGAGATAACATGTGCATAGAGACTCGTTAACTCTGTAACTATGTCCTGGATTAGTTTAGGAAATTATCAGACGTGGTAAAAAACACAAGAGGAGCACTCGCAGATGATGTTACTGTCTGGCAAATGGGTCCCAGTTTCAGATGATATTGTTGTCTTCGTGTGCTGACTCCATGCTACAGCCACGAGTAAGACACCACTTTTCATTGATGGGGCCATCCCATCAATGAAAACCAATGTCCTACTAGCAGCTGCAACATGGAGTCAGCACATGAGGATGACGAGGACGTTTGAAACTGGGACCTGTTCACGGGACAGTAACGTCGTCCTTGCATGTTCCTCTTGTGTTTTTTGGATGTGTCTGATAATCTCCTTGGTCTCTGATAATGTATCTGGTTGCTCTATTTGTCAAATGACTATCTAGAGCATCTATCTTATTTGCAAACTTGGCAAACTTTATAGATTATTTTTAAAAAAATTGGAGATAATGTGACTTTAGGTTTTGACATCTAGGTTGGAATGACTTCTCTATGTTACAGTTACTTTGGAAAACATAAATATGATTATTGTTATTGTTATTTTTTTCTTAATTAAATATATAGGATAAGAGAGAAGGGTTGTTTGTTTAAATATGGTTTAGTTATAGAGGATTAATCTAGAATTTAATTTAGAGACTGTAGATAGGGTGGAAAGCCTTTTGGGGTTGGGGTTGGGGAGGGGGTAGGGTGTTATTAGGGATTGTTTGGCGATCTTTGTCTTTATGGTTTTTTTAATTCTATGTTTGTTTTTCATTGTCTTTGTAATTTGGATTAAACAATAAAGATTATTTTTTAAAAAGACTAGAGGTGGAGATATATCCAATCTCCTAACGGAGAAATGAAAGCTAATTTAGGACCTAATCTGAAATTTCAGGGAGATAAAAAAACATTTGTAAATTGTTCAAAGGGTAATGTTTGGGGATTTTTTAAAAAATACTTGGCAGGAAGCTACTATTGGTTTTGTGAACTGATATGGCTTAAGGCTAGTACTTCCTCCCTATGTGTCTGTGATTCCTACCAGCTCTATTTGTATACTAGGAAATAAACAGCATGAAAGCATACATGTTTCTTTTCAATGAAGGCATTACTGTAAAGCTGCCTTGGAGAACCTCCTGCCTCTGGTGAAAGGCCTGTATCATGCATCTCACCTTGGCCTGCAAAGCTACACAGTGCCAGCAATTTAGTAGTGCCATGCAGAGAAAAGCACAGTGAGCCAAGCAGGAACCCACATGTAAAACACTGAAGTGAACGTCTCACATAAAAGGGTGATTTTCAAGGTCTGTCTTTACCTGGCAAACATGCACATGGAAAGGGGAATCAGTGGCTAAGCTAAATACACAGAAACTTGGAAGATGCCATTGTGAAAGAGAATAGAAGGCTAAGAATACTGTTGCTGTATTTTTGGGTGAAAAGGAGCAATGAGACACACAGCAAGGTAGCAGCCGTGATGCAAAATGTGCAGAAGTAACAGCTGTCTGGCATATTCATGGAGACTGCAATTTTTTTCCATGGCAAGTTCCTCCAGGTAGAATTCATTTCAAGCACAGAGTGCCAGCATACATTCTATGTTTGTGGCACGCAGAACACTGTGCAGGCCTCCCAGCCCAATGGGGAAATTTACTGTCTGTTTAGGAAAGACGTCAGCTTATGGGACTCATTCATCCTAGCCCAAGAAGGTTCAGCTTTAACAGACAGGAAAGTTAAAGAATTGGTTAGGAGCTACCTGTTGGTGTATAAGATATTTTGTATTTTTTCACCTAAACCTTTGCCCTAATGCCAATTAACTGCATTCAGTTAAGGAACAAAAAAATTTAAGTAGTAGAACAAGTTCAAATTGTGAGAAGCAAAATCTCAAACAGAACTGTTTGTGCCAATTATATTTGCAAATATAGAACAATGTAAGGATGGGAGGAATCACTGAATTACTGAAGGCTATCCAGCAATGAGGCAGACAGTAAAAACCAAAACAAACAAGTTCTGTGAAGAGCAGGTGTTTTGCATCTAAAACATCCCTGGCATTACCAGGTAATGGTGAACCAGACCCTGCCAGAGGCCATGGAGATCCACTGTCAGTCATTGTGGACAATAAAAGGAGGAGGTGTCGGACTCAGTATAAGGAAGCTTCCTATGAGCTGCTTGTGATACATATGAAGCTAAAAACACAATTACTGGAGTACGTTTTCAACCCCTAGCTATAGCATTTAGTAGCTTTTCATATAGTGGGCCCTTGGTATCCATTGAGGTTTGGTTCCAAGAGCACGACCATCATCCCATGGATACAAAAATCTGTGGATCCTCAAGTCCCATTATGTACAATGGTGTAGTAAAATGGCATCCCTTCTATAAAATAGTAAAATCAAGGTTTGCTTCTTGGAATTTATTTTTTGTGGAATATTTTAAGCTGTTGATGGTGGAATCCATGGGTGCCAAATCTGTGGATACGGAAGGCCAACTATATATAGATCAGGTTCAGTATGTGATCCAGCCACACCTTACAGATATCTGCCAGGAACATAGATCAGTGGACCTGATATTACATGTGAAGTGTCATCTGCATAGCAAATGTCTTTGAACACTGCCTGTTAATGTGTGTGCGCCTCTCTGTGTGTGTGTTGTGTGTGTGTGTGTGAAACTAAGTTCAGTTGGTACCTATGGTCATTGGGCTAGTCACTATGTCCAGCTTTACCCAATATTCCCCAACCTGGTGCACTCCACACTTCAAGTTCATCAGCCCTAGCCCGCATGTCAAGCAGACAATAAGGTTGAGAGTTGTAGTCCAGAACATCTGGAGGGCAGCAAGTCATTGCCTATCTCACAAACCCTATTTCACAGGTCTGCAGTGAGGGGACAATTGGATAATGTCCCTTTACAATGCCTTGAGCTCCTTGGCAGAAGGGCAAAATACCAGTCCATATTTATATAGAAGCTCTCTATGGACTATCATTGACCCCACCTTTTGCAAAATTCACAATCATATGAAAGAACCTATGCACATACCATATATGTATGCACATATGGCTCTGACCAGTCCTTCTGGACAGTCTAAGACCATGACTGTGGGCATTAGTCTCTCCCGACTCCCCCAAAAGATTTAGCCAATGCAATTTTAGTTTAAATTGGGTGAATTTTGCATTGTGTATTCAAAGCCTAACTAGAACTTATTATTTCTGACTAATAATGCTTTCTGCTAAGGTGGCTAAAGTGTTGAGTTAGCCAATGGGACAGCTGCTGCATAGGCATCCTGTAGTCTTCCAGATATCTTTTGTGCTGGAGAATTATTATGGAATGAAATTATCCATAAACCAACTCTAGGTATGTATAGAAAAGATTGGCGATGCTAGGTTTTGATTTTGTTAGTAATACTGTCTTCATAAGCAGCATTATAGATGAAACAGATGGTAAACACACACACACACACACACACAAACACACACACCTGCAGGTGAGAATGGATCTTTGGCTGCCAGGTCTAGATTTTAAATAGAAAGTGGCAAAGACATCCAATATGAGGGCTGGCATGCGAGCAAAAGAATATTTGCAGGGTGAAAAGGAATAAAAGCAGAGCCAGATCCTAAAAGTTTGGAGACTAATATGAGTGGATAAGCATGTGAGAAAAATGAACACATATGAATTCTTTTAAAAAAAATCTGAAGTGAAAAGAGGAGTCTGATCCTTGCCAAAGGTATGTATCGACTTCCCTGTGCCAGATCACAACCTAGGAATGCTTGAAAATGTCATTCAGACTGCCTTTTAAAGAAAAGAAAAGAAAAAAAAAAGAAAAGAGCATTTCCATTTCCAAAACTAATATGTGGATCAGAATGCAGTTATCCTTCGGTTTTCACACTTACTTCTCTGAATTTTGCAATATGATTCTTGGCTCAAAAATGTACTAAAATGTATATTTTAGGATAAAGACTATGCTTTAGGATGGAATGCAGACAAAATGCATACTTCAGTGTAAAATGTGTATGAAAATATGTATTTTAGGATAAAAGCAGAATGTCAATCATTTTTTTAAAAAAGTAAGATAGATATGGAAATGAGGCAGATAGATTAAGTAATGCACACACGTATGAAACTGAAATGAACTGGAATAGACAGTTCCATCTACCCATAATTAACATGCAACTGCAGTCCTTACAACTGTACAATAAGAATGCCATCCCAAGCATCTTGGTGCCTTAAGCAGTGACCAAATGGCAGCTCTCATTTTAAAAAATGATGTATTGGGTTGCTTTTTCCAAAAAGCTCTCCCTAGAAACCAAAATGACTAAACTGAGGCTATTATACTTTGGACATATCATGAGATGAAATGATTCACTGAAAAGGCAATAATGCTTGAAGAGATTGGCCAAAAAAAAAAAAAGGTGGAAAACGTCAATCTAAGAAGCCACTGTCTTGAGTTTGCAAGATTTGAGCAGGACTCTTGATCACTAGCCCTTATGCAAATATCTCATCCATAGAGTTGCCATAAAGCAACATTGACTTGACAACAAACAACAAAAAGAGCAGTTGCAGTGCCATAGTGTGGTATATGTTACTGCTTAAGTTTTCCTGTCTGTGCCCATATTTTGAAAAACTGGCACTAGATGTTCAGAACAGCATCCTGATGAAATAAATGGATATAGAAGACCAGATTCAGAGAAAAGGATTAACATCCTGATCCCCAGACCTCCATTTAGATGCTTAACTACAGGTTCATACAGTTTTTCCTTATGCTAACTATGGAACTAGCTGGCTATCATCATCATCACTTTTGTTGCTGCTGCTGTTGTGTGTCTGCAGATTGCTTCCAACTTATGGAAACCCTAAGGTGAACCTATCACAGTTTTCTTGTCAAGATTTGTTCATAGGGTGGTTTGCCTATGCCTTCCTCTCAAGCTAAGAGAGTTATTTGCCTAAGGTCATTCAGTGGGTTTCCATGGTTAAGCAGAGATTCAAACCTGGTTTCCAGAGTAATAGTCCAGTGCTCAGATCATTTCAACCAGCTTGCTCTCTGACTATCATCACCAGGCTTTAATTCATAACAGGTGAGTTGACACAGTGGGCAGTCATGGTTTCTTCATGTTTATAATAGTGGCATGCTTGTTCATGTGCTATAACTTCATGACAAACAACTGATGGGGCAGCAGCAGATGGTGGCATTACTTCAGTTGGCAACAGTGGGAGGTTGCTTAGTGTCATACCAGCCTCTCCAAAAAGCCCATGTAAAACCTGTAGCTTCAGACATATGAACCCATCTGCTCTCTTCCATCACCACATTATATTGCAGTCTACACTACAGCAGTTCCATCGTAAATCATGGACATGCTGGGCAGTTGCCCGGGGCCCCCACAAGCATAGGGGCCCCATGCTAATCTATGCACAGACCAGAAAAGGCAGAAAAGCCAAGTGGCAGCCGAGAAAAGGAGGCTTGACCTGCCTCCTCAGCTCTGCCTGGAGTGGCTGCCCGCGCAGCCATAAGCCACTGAGCAACTTTTCCATCTCTCTCTCTCACACACTCTCCAACAGCCCCACCAAGAGGGTGCCTCCTTCCAGCCCTCCAGTCTGTATTCTCTCCCTCTCCCAGAGGTGGAGGCTGCCCACCCACGTCCCACCTCTCTTCCCTTTCCTGCCATTCCCATTGGCTAAAAGGAAGAGACGCTGGCTAATTGGGGAGACACCCCTCCGAGACACTGCTTTTGCACTGCTTTGGCCAGGGGCCTATAATGCTGTTAAGATGACCCTGCGTTAGAGCATTACCTGCCAGCCTCCTCTTATGTAACCAGCACCATGGAAGTAATTTGGTACTCATACTAGCAATACCTATGCTTGTAATAGCAGTAGGGCCCCAAAGGCCACCCAGGGCCTAAGTGCCATCAAAAACTGCACAGGTTTTCCTAGTAACTGGAGCCAACCTTGTGAACAAGTTTCAGCTTACAGTAATGTTTTATGACTTAGCTGCTAGCTCCTGAAAAACAAATCTATAATGGAAACACTGACACAGTTCAAGCTTCAGTGGCAGAGAACCTGGCATCGCCAATTTTACAGGAAACACCAGTCCCTAGAACTTCAGCCCACAGGCAACTGGCATCATTTTGCATGCAAGTGCACTTGCCATGCCAAAAAACCCTCACTTCAATCTGAATGCGCTGCTACTTAATCTGAAACCCGACAGGAAGCCCTAAATTGTGATAGTATGTAAACTGTAATCAAAGAAACCATTATTATTCTTAGTGTGTTCCTCAAAGACCAAAGCCTTAGCCAAATGGTAAATGGTGTCCCAAGGAGGTTTATATAATTAATGGGAGGGGAAAGTGCATGCATTCATAGGAACAGGGCACTGTATTATGGTCAGATCTGTATTGTCTATTCCCTGCAGTTTTGTGAAATGACAACACACATCTATGTTGCATTATTCTAATTATCATGGCTTTCCTCCTGGATCACTCAATGTTATAATTTGATATCAGGAAAACAGAACATGGAGCAATACTAAATGTTGCTTTCTGTTAATTTTTAAAAGCATTTTACTGCAAGCCAGAGGCAATTGTACTACTGCCAATGTGGTGTAGTGGTCTGATGACTTTATTAAACTAGCATCTTAAGATGATGTAATTACATGAGTAAGGAAAGCAGAAACATCGTGGCATTGCAACACAAACTATCAAATGACCACCACTTGCATTTTAAGAATGGGATTAAGAGTCCTGCTACAGTAGCACTTGTATTTGCATTGCCTTTAATTAACAGTATATCAATGCTTTGTACTAGCCCATGCATGCTCCTTTAAGGGAAATGTCTACTTACTTTTGCATTAACCGAGATGTGTGATCTCGATGGTTCTCGTGAGAAAACGTGAGTTCGTGTAAGAACACAAAAAACGCTTAAAATAACAAACAAAATAAACACATAAGCACTGAAACTAACATACAAACTTGATAGCAACATGGGATAGTTTGTAAAAAGAGTGTCCTGTTGATCATTTTTCTGTTCTCACCCAGAAGTTTTTCTTGGTGGGAATGGGGACGGGGGAAAGAGGACCATCTATTCTCACTGTAATCTCATGATTACAGTGGGACTTGGTTCCACATGCTCTTAATATTGCGAAAACAGCAATATTGAAACTCTATTGATGGCTTAACCCACCAATTAAGAACGACACCTTATTCGCGGCAGGAGCACAGACTGGCCATGGGTGTGGGACATCGTTATGTGATAGTGGGAACCCATTCCTGCTAACATCATGTCGTAATTGTGCAATTACAGCCCCATCTGATAAACCCCCTGCATGACAGTGGCCAAGTCACTCTGTCAACCTCTGAGAAAGGCAATGGCAAACGTCCCCCAATTAAACCTTGCCAATAAAACCCTATGATAGGATTGCCATAAGATAGAGTCAAGTTGAAGGTGCAGAACAACAACAACAGGGAGGCCATGGCATGCCTGAAGTGCTGAAACAAATATTACTTGAAATGTTAAGTGTTTCAGAAATTGCAAATATTCCAGAATTCCTGCAATAGGGTATAAGTCCAGGCTATCTGAAAGACTGCATCTCCCTAGACGAACCTGCCAGCATCTTAAGATCCTTGGGAGAGGACTTTCTCTCAGTCCTACCACCAGCACAGGCCCATCTGGTGAGGACATGGGAGGGATCTTTCTTGGCAGCTCCTCTCAGATAGTGGAATTCCCTTCCCCAAGAGATAAGGCTAGCAAAGACCTTTCTGTTCAAACAGGCAATTAAAGAGTAACTGTTTGCAGGGAGTCTGAGGACTTTATCAGAAACTTGAAAAACGGCATTATAACAATGCCACATAAACATGAAAGGGTACATATATCAGAAGATGCTGCCCTTTCACATTTATGTACTGAACATAAGCCAATCTATTTTATTGATGGGTCAAGCCATCAATAGATTGGCTGTGGTGATTTTTTGCCAGCATTGCCAGCACTTGAAGCCTTGCGCCAATGTCCTCTCATCATTACAGCATCAATGGCCAGTCTGGCCAGATCACTTCTGGGTGAGATCAAAACATGCAGCTAGATGATGCACTTTTTATGACCCTTCCCCAGTTTTAAAGCAGCATTTTGTGAATTTTTTCAATGAAGTATCTTGTACATGTTCTACAAATGTACCTTGACAGCATCACTAGTCACTGATGGGAAAATTAAAAGTACCTTTTTGGAGACTGTAATCTACTATAAATTTGGCAATTATCTACTGAATTCAACATTTTTACCAACATTTCAATGCTGCAGACAAACTGTGGAAAAAGTAACAGATAAAACTGTAAGGATTTTTGGAAATAAGATTAATACTTAATGGTTAAAACTATCTTCCACTTTTCCATCTGGCTATGTTTTCAAAGCTGCAATTCACTGTTTGCCATCTAGCCTCTGTGGAGCAATGAAAATTTAAAAAGATGAATTCAGATGTTTCCTGCCTATGAAAATAATGTCACCAATGACTTCACTTCCTAGCATGCTATTTATGTCATTGTCCTAAACTGGCTAGCAGCACTGGCAGACATAGTTGCCAGATTTTACAGAGGAATAACATTTGGATTGTAGCCAAAATGTAAATATTTTGATACCTTTTAATAAGGTGAAGAACATTAATAGAGTCCCCCCTCATTGGACCTAGAAGCTTTGCTTTGAAAAGCTGGAAGAAGATATGTACTTGAAATCATGTTAAAGGAAATGCTGTTTGCTATAAACAATTTACCTTGTCAGTCACTAAGGAAAAAAAAAAGATTCAGGGAACAGTCTTGTGTTGACTACCACACTGAGGTGGAGGACACTCTAGGGAAACACCAGGAGTTTTGGAATGGAGAAGGAATGACATTCTGAGGCAATAGAATCTTTCTTCCACCAGAAGTCATGGGAAAATAAACAGTTGATGTGAATGCTCTTACCCTTCCCTGATTCAGAAAGAGCTATTGCTTTTGTTTTAATTGTGCCTTTCTTTGAGTAGTTTTAGGATGATGCAGACAGATGTCCCAATGTATTCCTAGTAGGTTTGCCAGGTTAAATGAGGGACAGGGTTCCTATCCCTTTAATAGTTGTGTAGAAGAGGGAATTTCAGCAGATGTCTTTTACGCAACCATTAAAGGGACAGGAATCCTGTCCCTTATTTCACCTGGCAACCCAAATGCCAGTGTTGAAGGAGTGCCCCTGCCCCACAGATCCTTGTATCCAGAAACATGACTGTGTGGGAGGAAATCTACACACTGAAATGTGTTTAGTGCCAATGTAGGCAAAGATGAATTGTGAAGAACAGGAACAGGTTTAAGGTCTCTAACCTTACACAGTTTGTAACCAGACATATCTTGCTTAAAAAACAAACAAACAAACAAACAAACAAAACACTATCATGGCTGGCTTTTATTAACAAACCTATATTCTGAAGTGTTCTCTAATCCTCTCAAAAATTGCCTAAGTTTATGTTCATCAACATCTTATGGCAATTAATTCCATCATGAATAGTATCTAAGTTGGGGGAAAATATTTTTGTCTTTGTGTCAGAGTGCTGTGAATGACATCTACAGTGCTTTCAGAGAAACCTTTTAATCTCTCAGTACCATTCATAATTCTGTATATACAGGCTGCCCCCCCCCTGTATCTGTGGAACCAATATCTGCAGTTTCAATTATCCACAGCTGGAAAAAATAAGGATCCATACCATAGAGTGGCACCGAAAAATGCCTAGGAAGATGTCTTCTCTAGGAATCACTAGATTCTCCAACACAACTCTATGATATGTTTGAACCAGAAGTCCTTTATTTTATCTTTTACTATTATATACAGTTTCTGTTATAACTGGTAAGTCCAGAATCGTATCCTCTGTACTTCTTTAATTTATATCTTCCAACTCATTAAAAAAAAGAAGAAGCTCCCGCCTCTTTGTAAAGATATTCCTATAACCACTTCTTCTTGCTTGCTCTCTGTACATTCTGTACAATATCATTTGGAAGATAAGAGACTGGCACTGATTGCACAAGCACACATATAGGTGTGCACATGCATGTCCAAATTTGTATGTATACAGCTGTGAAGAATATCCACTAAATTTCTCATTCTTGACAAGACTGATTATTAAGAAACTGGCAACCTTTCTGCTCAAGGGTGATACAACAAGCAGTTTCTGCACCATCTGTGCACCAAGGTCATCTCTTTTCTCTTTGGGAAGGAAAGCACACACAGGAGGAGAAGACTATTGACCAAAAAGACACAAACAACTGATCCAGTTCTTATACTTTTCAAAAGTCCATGCAATAAGGCTGTAACAATAATCTTTTCTGTAAAAATTATTGGTGCAATACTCAAAAAATACACACATACACAAACATTCTCACAATGGTTAACACTCATCAAGAATGAACACACAAACACCTTACTATCTTGCAGGCTTGGGGGAAACAAAGGTGATTGTTCTCACATGTGAAACAAGCAAGCAATTACATCCTTAGTATGGGCACATATACACACACGCCACATATACATTTCTTTCCAGCAATTTACAACACATACACACACAGAAGGGGGACACATGGGCTGTTCAGTGTGTATCAATTTCCACTTATTTATGTTAGCTCTCGTACAATGCACATTTCCAGTCTAACAAATTAGCTCTGCAGCATCTGGGCAATAAGAAATGCCCCACATTTTAAAGTTGCTGAACTGTTTTAATATTTAAAATTTCAGGTCAATAGTAGGGGAGGGAGGGACTTGTCTGAAAGGAAACTCAGAAATTATTTTCTAAATAAATAAACAACCTAATAGTTCTTTACATGCTGGCATCCTGACCTGGGCTACAAGAGAACAGATGATAAATTCAGTGCCCAGATGAGGGGTGGGGCCCTGTGATAATGTCTGGGTATTAACTTGAAGATTATAAATTATCTGCTCACCAAGATGTACTTAAAGACTATTTCATTGGAACAGATTTTGAAGGCAGAAAACACATGACTAGGTATTCATAAGAAACTCCTTCATGAATTTTTCATAACATTCCACACAGAGCTGAAGGTATCCGGCTTAAATGAATCCATTAGATACAGCCCACTCTTGTTTTGAATAAAGTGGTGTTTATTTTAACTGTGTCCAGTGACAGCAATATTACCAAGAGCAACATGAGAAGAACCATGACTTGTTGGTGACATCAGAGTAAGTGATGATATTGCAAGGTTTCAGACTGTTTCTGCTAACAGTAATTTCTGTGTTGTATTTGTCAGGGCCATCGTCCTTATTTTTGCTCCTTCTCTTGTAATTTCCCTAAACTAGATAAAAAAATTCAGTAACAACTCATAAATCCACAAAGGGTTGTAAAGCCATATGAAATCATCTGAAGTTGCAGTTTTCATATTGCACTAAAATGTGTCTTTATAATAATTGTGACCCTAGGAGTACTTCACTGTGGGCTCTGTTAAGATTTCACCTGAGGGATTCTAGTCTGTCAGATCTGTCCCAGTCTTCTACTGGCATAAGCAATAATTATGGAGATACAGTGGGGCCCTCCGTATCTGCTGGGATTTGGTTCCAGACCTCCCATGCATACCAAAATCTGTGGATACTCAAGTCCCATTATATACAATAGCATAATAAAATAGTGTCCCTAATATAAAATGGTGAACAGCAAGGTTTGCTTTCTGGATTTCCCCTCCCCTCAAATATTTCCAAGCCCTGGTTGGTTGAAACCGTGGATGGAGAGCCTGTGGATACTGAGGGCCCACTGTATAAATAAAATCACATAGATAAGTCCCATTAAGTCCTATATATACTTGTGTACCCATGTGCTAGCCCAAGCTCTCCCCCACTCCTAATTTTGATGCCCCCTCACCATTGCCACTGGAAGCACTGCTCTCCTCAGAACTAGACTGAGCTCCCCCTGATTCAGGAGAGTTTCTACTGCACCTGTTGCTCTGGAGAACCTCACTCTCTGAAGACCACCAGGCCCCAAATACCTGGCTCTGAGGTTTCCTTGTCTTGCTTCATGATTTGCTCAGGATTAAAATTACAGGAGCCCTGTTTCAGATTCATGCTGGCAGTGCTATCTCAGGCATCCCTAATGCACTTATTTTTTATTTATTTTATTTATTAAAATATTTTTATCTTGCCCCTACATCCAAAGATCTCAGGACTGTAGAGTAAAATCAGTTTTAAACTAATGGGTGAGCCTGGCTTTATACATACTGGAAAGCAAACAAAGCCCCCATCATACATTGTCACCATTATCATTGTCATCATCATCATCATCATCATCAGTACATCTAATACACATGATAATTTACAGAGCAACAACAAAACATATAAGCTAGAGCTTCTACTCTAAACTTTGACACAGGACAGAAAATAGAAGAAGGAGGAAGAACAAGATGATGAAGTAAAATTAGTTACTGATCTCTAAGAAGACTTCTCTTAATGATTGTTCAGCCCCAAAAGTTGATACCCAGGGCTTTGCCATAATGACTTTATTCTCTAGGAAAATATTTTCAACATGGAAATCATTTTCTGTTGCCTGCACAAATAATGTATTTATTTCGTATGCAGTCAGAGCCTCTGGATTATGGCACTTACTCATTTCAGAAAGATTGTATCATGCTTCAAAATGGCTTTTGACAATTTTTTTGTTAAAAAATCCACATCCATCAAAAGAGATAATCAAGAAATGATGGGATTGCCAAAAAGAGAAAGATTATACATTAGTTTTCTAAAAATATATATGAATAAAAATTAATGAGGGAGACTTTGGTTGACCTCATTAAGAAGATCATTCCAGAGTACCACTCTCCAAGACAGAGATTCTGCAGATGAAGAAACTTACTGGGAATACCTCTTTTTGAGAGCTTAAAGGATGCATGTGTTTACATAGTTACCATCTTAGCCTTTTTTAAAAAAGAAAAATTACTACTATTCCTAATAAAGGAATTATATGCTTCTTCCTGCTCCTTTAAAAAAAAGAAAGAAAGAAAGAAAGAAAGAAGATTAAACGGGTGTAGTAAAGTGGATATATTTTTCAAATCAAAGTCAAAGGAATAGTTTCAAAATGTGCTGTGATGGCCATAACAACTAGAAGGAAATTGCAAGTGTGGGGATGTAAATACAGTGTGGAAAGTTATAGGGCTTGGAATGAAGAATTTGTGCTTCTTTTTTTTTCCAGAAAAAAATACTGTGCTGGAAATGCACTTTCTTTTTTAAAGCTAACTCTGTAATCTGTTAGCACAAGGTAATTGGTATGGGCTATTGTCCTAACCCATGGCCTTTGTGCTTTTATGATTTTGCAAACATTCAGTTGCAACTATAAAAATATGGTAAGATTTTTACTAGTACTGTATTACAACCTGAATTTCTTGACTATTTGGCTCGTGTGCTAGTTCAGCTGTTTTCCAGGTTTTTAATTTCTGGATCAGCCTAATGTAAATTTTGGAGTCACCAGAAATTTGATAAATGAAGGACCTGGGTGCATGGTATTAAATGATGCAATGTTTTGTTTTCTATTTTAAAGAGACAAAGGGTTTGAGTAACTTGTAAGGGCATGGGAAAGAGTGCAATGTAATTAACACAGCAAAATCTGACAGCAAAGTCCCCTTCTCGACCACCAGAGAAGCAGGTTCTCAGTCCTGCAGATAACATCATGTAGTTCTCTGTTTATTTATAGAATGGCCACACTTTTGTTCCATGCCTTGAGGCTGTGCAAACTGCCATTATGAAAGTGTGTCTCCAGCTCTGATTAGCATGGATTGTGGGGCAATATTCTAACCATGTGTCTGGCATATTCCTCCAAAGGTCTGAATGGGACAAACTAAAGCTGGTGACATATTAAAGACTTAACACCATAAGCATTTATACCCACTGTCAATCACTAATTTCCTTCCAAACCACAAACCAGAGGGAAGAAAAGGCCATATGCTTTGAAGATTACTAAATGCACAAAAAAAGGAATTGTGTAACAAGAGAAAGAGGGGGGAAAAGACAGATGGCCAAAAGGTGCTTGGTGCTAAAATATATTTGTTAGTTGATAAATGATTTCTCTGGACATGAAACTAGGGTAACAAGAGAAGACAGGAAGGCAAAGATGGGTATCAATGCAAAGAGATGTTAAATACTCTTCCAGATAAAATACATGGAAACTTCATTCCCTGAAGAATTTGAATCTGGATGCTACTGAAAACAGAAAAATCTATGACTAGGATTTTCAGAGTTATACTCTCTAGTGTCTTTTCAACAAGGAATGCTATTACAGTTGAGTATTCCTTACTCCAAAATCTGAAACACTCCAAAATTGTCTGCATGGGTGGCTGAGATAGTAACACCTTTGCTTTCTGATGGTTCACTGTTCACAAACTTTGTTTCATGCAAAAAAAAAATATTAACTATTTGTATAAAATCACCTTCAGGCTATGTGTATAAGGTGTATATGAAACATATATTTTTCAAATCAAAGTCACAGGAATAGTTTCTCTGATTAGATCCCAGCCTCAGGAGCTGCGTCTCCTGGCCTCTTTTAGTCTTGCTGGCTGTTGATTTTTGTATTTGTTTCTTTATGTGATTTTAGTTTAGGTGGATTTTAATTTGATACTAATTTAATATCTTTTTATGGGGGAGGTTGGGGGTGGGTGGTGCTTAGGGATTTTAGTTAGTGTTGTTGTATTTTAATTGTTGTAAGCTGCCCCGATTATTTTTAACAGAGGGGCGGGGTAATAATAATAATAATAATTATTATTATTAATGAATTTTGTGTTTAGACTTGGGTCCAACCTACAAGATATCTCATTATGTATATGCAAGTGTTCCAAAATCTGGGGGGGGGGAATCTAAAAAATGAATACTTCTGGTCCCAAGCATTTCAGATAAGAGATACTCCACCTGTATTTACTGTCTGCCATTTATTTAGAACCCACCCTTCCTCCTTAAGGGTATCAAGGTGGTTTATGAATATAGCTGAAATAATAAAACACAGACAAAATGATTCTGCTCCAAATGGTCTTTAATTGTGTGTAGGAAGGTGGAGAAAACAGGAGGAGGGGATTCAATCCATCAGTGGTGTCTGTTCTTCTGCTTTAAGGGCACATTGGATATGTGTAGAAACGGATCTTTACACACATACAAATCTTTCTTATTATTTGATTGCTTGCTGCTACACAGATTCTAAATTGCTTATGAAACTGTACAAGCAACATCTCAGTTATGGTTCCTGACTATATAAGAATATCTTTCATGGATTATTCCAAATGCACAGAGTGGGCAGGGCTAATGTACAGGATCCCACCTGTAACATGTGAAGAGTCATTTTCATTTTTATAAAAATCAGTAACTAGGGGCTCAGCTGGATGGGAGAATTAATTGCGAAAAACAGCACATTAACTCACCATCTCAGCAGTATTCATCTGTCTCCACGATACATTGGCAAGATCACTGGCATTGGAAGCTATCCATGTTTGAAGTTCACACGGAGCATGCCCACGAGTAAAGATGGTGGCCGTGAGTGAATTAATCACATGCATTATTATTATTCCCCCAAAGCTCCCTCCATTTCCCTTTCCCTTGCTTGTTGAATCAGAGACACGGAAGAGTGATGTTATGCTTTAAAAAATATTTGATTTTGCTCTGCTGCTTGAAAATAGTGCATGATTGCATCTGCAAAAATCATCAATGGTGGCTCCAGACAATGTGTTGCTGGTAAGCCCACCCCCACGCACATCCAGCCAATAACATTTTGATTTCTGGGACTTGCCTCAATTCAAATTGGTTGTTCAAACAGGCTGGAATGCACATTTCCACATTTTTTTAAAAAAACTTTGTGATAAACAGCGAAGACTGTTATTGCAAAGTACTTGGAATTTTTGTCTCCCCTCCTTTTAAATATGGTGAATCGCTGTGGGAGCTCATCTGGACAAAAGGTATTCCCCTCACATTCCAAGAGGATTTATTTCACCATCTAAATAACACCTGGGTAAACTCTCCCTCCCCTCAATACTGACAATTATGTAAGCAGCAGAGCCTTATTTCTAAAATGTTTTCCAATATAACACAGAACTCTTTCCATATTTGTAAATATCTTACAGGGGATCATGGAATAATGTGGCCTCTATATAGGATGCTTTTTCTAATCCCAGACATTCAGCTATTGGTTTAAGCCTAAAAGGAATTGACAGGTTATGTCCATTGTAAATTTTCTCCTGTTTAATGTAACCACAGTATTCATATACAGACATCTCAGTGAGATTAGCAACTGAGATTAGCAACCAGTAGCAAACAGGAATATTCCATTGTCAATAGTTCTGTATGTATATTTGGCAGGAATCCAAAGTCTTTTAAAAATGTGATCTATATTATTATTATTACTGCTGCTGCTACTACTACTATTATTATCATTTATTTGTATAATGCCATCTATGTACATGGCACCTTGCAGAAGGTTACAGAATAAAACTATTATAACTATTCCAACAATATAAAATACTAAAATACAATAAAAAAACAAAACAAAACACCCATACACATAATGCAGAATAAAACAAAATAGTCAGTACAGGTAATCAAATATAATAAAGATATCAGCATTAATCCAGAATTCCAAAAAGTTTTAGAGAACAAACAAGTTTTCAATTTGGATTTAAAAACAGCAAGGGAAGAAACCATCTGCAAGTTTACAGAGAGGCAATTCCAGGAATAAAAGGCAGCAAGAGAAAAAGGATGATGTTGAACCAAGGAGGAAGAAACCCTTGGTTGGGTAAGAAGCCCAGAATTCGCAGAGCAAAGATTTCTAACAAGCTGGTACAAAGAGATAAGAGCTGCAAGGTAAAGAGGAGTTAGGTTATGCAGGGCCTTGAATGTCAGAACAAGCAGCTTATACTGAATCCTAGAGGGAATAGGTAACCAATGAAGTGGGGTAACACGATCAAAATGATGGGCCAAAAAGATAATCTTAGCAGCAGAGTGAAGAATAGAAACTAAAGGACTAAGATGAGATAACAGAAGACCCATCAAAAGAAGATTGCAGTAATCAAGACAGGAAATGACTAAAGGATGAACTAAAGTCTTGGCGGAGGAAGCAGAGCGGAAAGGTCTAATTATAGTGATGTTATAAAGGAAAAATTGATGCGACTGCTACAACCTCAATATGAGAAACAAAGGACTATGAGGAGTCAAAGACAAAGTCAAGACACCATGCTTCATTCACAGGATGGATGGGAACATTATCAACAGTAATGGAAAATGTATAATGTAGACATTTCATTATACATTTTCAGGGGAAAGTTGAGTAATTCTGTCTTTGCCATATTAAGTTTTATGGTGGTGATGAAGCATCCATGCTGAGGTACCAGAAAGACAGGCTGCAGTGAGATGTTCAAAATCCAAAGAAGGTTATCTCAAGATATAAAAGGAAATACTTACAAATTTATTTTAGGTGGTATTTATCACCATTCAAATTAGCTAAGATGTATAAAGGTACAAAGAGTGATAGTTGGAAATGTAGTCATGAACCCAGCACATTGTATCACTTATGGCGGACCTGCAAACAAGCTAAAAAATATTAGATAAGTATTCACAAAGAGATGACAGTGATATTGCAGATTACTCTTCTATTCAGTCTGGAAATATTCCTGTTGGGGATGATAGATATGGATCTAGAGAAGACATATGGTAAAATCATATTTTATATGCTTTCTGCAGCCAGAATTTCATATGCAAAAAATCTAGATCAACAGAAATTTCAAAATGACTGGAGGAAAATAATAAATTACATGGAAAGTCACTGGGAGGAAATAGCTACACTTGGATTTAGGAACTAAATACTGCTGTTATCACTAACCTGGATAGTATAAAGAAACTTTAAATATAATATATAAACACTGATAATATGTGTTATAAAAGAGATTTTAATAATGGTTTGTTGATAGGTTAAAGTTGGTATTAGGTGTAACGATTATGTTTATCAGTAGAAAAAACCCTCAAACTGCATTTCATTGGTGAGATAAGACTATTTAGTATAAGACAAGAAAAAACAGGTAATATTAGAGAAGAAGTCAGTGGATGAATGATAAGAAGAGGAGAATAAGAATGAAGTAAGAGAGTAGAGTAGGTGAGAAGGTTTGTATAAGTAGAAGAGGATGAAGAAGAGAAAGATTAAATTTGAAAGGAATATGAAGGTGGATAAAAAGAGAAAGATTGAGAAAGGTGAATGGGGAGGAATGGAAGGGGTTAGATGAATGTAAGAAAGTTTTTATTTATGTTGGTTTATGTTTACTTGTAAATGAATTGACAATTAAGATGCTTACTACAGTTTTAGTACATATATTTATTGTATTAATCTATGTAAGCTTGATTATTTTTTAAAAAATAAAGATTAATTAAAAAATCCAAAGAAAGTTCAGGAGTAGAGATGGACAGTTGAGTACCTTCAGCGTAAAGGAGATATTGAAGCCCATACAAGCTGCTCAGTTTACCTAAAGATAATGTGTAAAGAGAAAACAACAAGGGGCCCTGAATAGCCCTGGTGGCACAGTGGTTAAATGCCAGTACTTCAAGCCACCACGTTGCAAGTTCGATTCCAGCGGGCTCCAAGGTTCACTCAGCCTTCCATCCTTTTGTAGGTCAGTAAATTGAGTACCCAGCTTGTGGGGGCAATTAGCTAACACACATTGGAAACTGTTTAATGCAGTGTAGATGTGTAAATAGCTATTGCTTAAAACAATTTGTAAGCCGCTCTGATAGCCTTGTGGCTGAAGAGCGGGGTATAAATAACTAAATAAAAAAACAGAGTCCTGAGGAACTCCAACTGAAAGGGGAAAGGAGGCGGATTCATGACATCAGCTACCATGCTAAATTACCGACCTGATAGATACAACGAAAACCAGCTGAGAACAGAATCAGTGAACCCTAAATCATAAAATGAATCTAACAGAAAGAAGGCAATGATCAGCTTTATCAAAGGATGCAGAAAGATCAAGGAGAATAAGAATGGAGTATAGGCCTTTTGACTTGACCCAAAGGCATTCATCTGTTATTTTTGTGAGAGCTGTCTCTGTAGAATGTAAAGGGTGAAATCCAGACTGAAAAGGATCCAATGTAGAAGCTTGAGAAAGAAAGATGAGTCACCGTGTGTAAACAGTGTGTCCCACAACTTTCGAGAGGAAAGGCAACAGTGAAATAGGATGATAAT
The DNA here is from genome assembly GCA_030847615.1 of Gambelia wislizenii. Lineage (NCBI taxonomy): Eukaryota > Metazoa > Chordata > Lepidosauria > Squamata > Crotaphytidae > Gambelia > Gambelia wislizenii. Next base: position 94,128,863 of record JAUMIR010000004.1, read on the forward strand.
TAGAGACAGAAGATGGGTCAAGTGAAGACTTCTTGAGGATTGGAGAAACCGTGGAATGTTTAAACTCAGAAGGAAATGAACCGGAGGAAAGGGCCAGATTAATAACATGACAAAGAAAAGGGAGAATAGCGGGGGTGGTTGTAATTAAAAAGCAAGAAGGAACAGGATCCAGAGAGCAGGTAGAAGGATTTGAAGACTTCAATATTTTAGATAATTCATTTAACCAGACAGGGGAAAAAGAAGAGAATTTAGAAAAGGTGGGCAGTTGATATGATAATGAAGAGGATTCAAGAACAGGGAGAGAAGAGCCGATGGTTTCAATTTTAGTACTGAAAAAAGTTGCAAGATCGTCAGCAGAAAGTGATGGAGGAAGAAGTGAAGAAGAGGGTCAGGAGAGAATTAAAAGCAGAGAAGAGATGCTGTGGACACCAAGAATTAGCATGGATCAATTATGTATAATAGGTCTGTTTGGCCATCTTTCAAGACCATGATCTTCCCAAAGCAGCTCACAAAGCAAAATAGTAGTCTGTTTATGGCCCGAGTTAGAACAAAATAACTAGGTAGGGCTGTTTTGGTAATAATAGTTAGGGGTCTAAGGTACATTAAAAAATGTTCTAATCCCCAACGAGAATGAAATTGAGAATCCCAATCCTGAGTGAGAGTGAAAAGACCAACATTTTTTTCATTTTCATTTTCACATTTTTTTGCAAAAATGAAATTTTCACCAAAAAGTACTAAAATGAGAAAAATCACTGAAAAAAAAATACATTAAAACTCTAATTGTTTTGGTCAGCATGGTGATTTTTTTAATTCTCCCATAAAAAGATTTACACATTAGAAGATTAACACTATCATACAGCTTTAATATAAATGCTGGATGTGCTTATGATTACAAAGGCCATTTGCAGAGGTGGAGAAAAAAGATGAATGACGTATATGTTTTTGCAATAGTAGAATCTGGGAAGCGATATTGGGTATTTCAGTGTTCAATTCCCACACACATATGTGGCTGCTATTATTGAAATGTAGGGTGAACTCTTGATTCTAAGGGAGTGCATTAATTGAAACATGTAAAAGTGACTAGGTAGCCCTAGTGTGTTGTTGTGTTCATAGAGTGGCCCAAGTTTAAATTTCCACTTGATCATGAAATTTCATCTTTGAAATTTGGAGGATATGACATTGCTGTCAATTAGACATACTGTAAGGACATTTAAAGATAATAATAACTAGGAAGATATTCCCTAAAGAGTATCTTTGTTAAAGGTCAAGAACTCTTAGAACACACACAGAAAAGTCTCTCCCCCGCCCCCGCACTTGATACTGTGGACTGAATTCTTGTACTATATACTTTATACTAGGGTATAAAACAATGCTGTATTCATGAACAGCCATTTCTGTATTTGTAACTAATGGGCCATTATAGAAGCTAATATTGTATTTTGCTTGAAATTAATATTTCACACAAACAAAAATAAGATGACTGAATGCTTTTAATGCATAAAGAAGTGCTCAAACAAACTGTTCTCACACTGCATATGGAACACATTAAAATGTAGAAAGCAAAACATTAATTTCTGATGGGCATAGTGAATTTGAACACAATAATATCTTGCAGTCTTAACAATAAAACAAGAGCTTATTACCATGAATCAACCATTCCTATAGTGATACTAGAAACAGCAGTCAAGTTTCCATTAATTCTTTTATACGCAGAAGCCATTGAAAGTGAACACACTAAGAAGGAAAAGTTTAGAACATACCATTTTCAAATGTAAGAATTTCTCATGGTTACAGGTACAGACAGCCCTCAAGTTTCATGGGAGTTAGGGGCACAGGGCCCCCTGGAAATTGAAAAAAATTAATATAGGCCTGCATCGTCATCATCACCACCACCACCATCTGCAAATCATCAAAGCCGCAAATGCTTAAACCATAAATGTTCAGGGACAACTGTAAAGACAATAATGACAACAATATGAATGTGTCAGGTGAGCCCCCAACTCACCATGGGCTATATAAAACCTAGAACAGCCACTCCAAAAGACCCCACCCACCCCAAATTCCTTTGGTGATACTGGTGGTGGGTGTAAAACAAGATGTAGAGTCCCTGCAACTTTTAAAAATTATTATGAACAATATGACATAGTGAAATAAAATAATCATATTTTTACAAACAAGAAGTTCACCACACCTTGCATATTATTTCTCAAAAAAAATATTAATGCTTATGTGTTCCTTGCCTCATAGGTTCACAGCATGTGAAAGCAACAATAAATTAATAGATGTATAGTTCTTTACCTTTTAACTAAAGCATCTATCCATCGGTCCAAATATCACTATTGAGGGAGTGCAAACTCACCTCTACCACTGATGAAATCAATAAAAGCCACTTAATTCTAGTTTGTCATTTGTATTATCTTGTATTATAGTAGATGTTTGCTTTTCCACAAGTGCTATTTCCCAAATAATTTTATACCAGGCTTCAACTGAAAGTTGAATCATTTTTTTCTAGTTCTGAGCAATTACTAGTCTTACAGTAGTACAAAAAATGTAATCAGTTCTTTATGATTTCATGCCTCACAAATCACATAAAAGATATGAAGAAGCTGTATTATGTACTAACAGGAACGGTTGACTTGTTATTAGAAATTCCTTTTTCCAAAAGTCAGAAATACTGAAGCACTCCCACCAGGTATGAAAATATGCACCTAGTTCTCCACAATTCCTCTAGGATTTGACAGATGAATGTTTGTTTAAAAATTTATTTTTACTGGGGTTGAGCACCACCAATATATTATATTTAAAGCATGTTCTCTCATATGGGAATATACATATTTTATTTGAAACCTTTTCCATAGTTTTTGCATTTAACAGTTTCCATGTTTTTATGTAGCATCAGTATTCCATATTTCGTTGAATTCCTCAAGCTTGAGGTATGTTAAATATTGCTTGCAGGGGGAAAGCCATGTTTTATTAAATTTTTAATTAATTAATTAATTTTTTAGCCAGGGGCACTTTGGGAGTCTGAGTGGATCCTGGGGCTGCCCCCACAAAAAAAAAAACCACACAAAAAAGACCAACCCCCCCCCACTTAGACCAGTGGTTCCCAAACTTATTTGGCCTACCGCCCCCTTTCCAGAAAAAAATATTAGTCAGAGCCCCCTGGAAATTAATATTTTAAAATTTTTAATAGCAATTAAACAGAAGGATATATGTATTAATGTTTCTACCTTTTTCATAAAATATAGTAAAGAAAGGTATAATTTAGAAACTTTGAAGATTGAAATTATGAAACTATTTATTGAACTCAGAATAGACAGGTAATACAAAAAAAGTTAAAACATTCAAAATCATCTTAATGAGAAGGATGAACCTGGTATACTGCTACCAATTTAGTAATCCCCGGCTCTATTTTCGTCAGCAGTAATCTTAAATCACTGCAATTGACTATTTGCAATCAGTTTGTTTGTTTGTTTCTTTCTTTCTTTCTTTCTTTCTTTTTCTTTTTGTTAATAAATTGGCTACTGCACTGAATCCATGTTCCACTAAATATGATGAAGGAAATGCAATTAAGAACTTTTGAATTACAGCCCATATTTCAGGATAAGCTGTAGGGATCTCCTTTTGCAGCCAGAATTGTTGGTAGCCACTTTTGAATTTAAATTTCAATTCATCATTTGTAGTTACTTCCATCAGTTCTTCTTGTAACTGTGGAAATTCTTCTGTGTTTGCACTTGAAAAGGGATCCAAAATCCAATCAGGTATGTTCATTTTCAAAATATCATCAAATCGTTGATTAAAATTTGAATGGAGAGCATCCAAGTGCTCACAATAAGAAAGTATGTCTTCATCTTTTTTTCTGCTCCTGATAAATTTGGGAACTGGCTGAATTCCCCTCATCCAAAATTTCGTTTGTACAGAAGTTTTGTCACAAATGCAGAAATAACAGATTTTGTTTTTATTAAATTCAGTTCATCACCTTAAAGCTGAAGATTGCTTTCATTATTTTTTTGAAACAAGTCGGTCAAGTAAGCGATGTTACTTTTGGCCTGAATTAAATTGGATCGTAAAGCATCGTTTTTATCTTTCAAGAACTCCAGCACTGAATTAAACAGCTTATAAAACCTATCTAAACAGGCACTCTTTGACAACCAACGAACTTCTTTATGAAGCAGCAAACGATTAAATTATTCATCGTTTTCAATACAAAGCTGTTTAAATAATCTGTCATTCAATGATTTGCTTCTGATTGTGTTGATAGCTTTAATTACATATTGTAATGAATTATGTAGGCATGCACTTAAATTTATGGCAACTAGATGTTGACGATGGATGATACAGTGTACTGTGAATGCATTCGGCACCTCCTTTTTTAAATATGCAAGAAAACCCCTGTAGTGCCCTACCATCGCTTGGAGCACCATCTGTGGCTACTGATAAGATATTACTCAGAGGTATTTCTTTTTCTTTAAAAAACTCATCCAATGCATGAAATATTGATTCTCCTTTAGTATCAGTTTGCAAATATTTAGCAAATAATAATTCTTGGCAAATTTGTTCTTCCTTTATGAACTGCACGTATCCTAAAAGTAAAGCTTCATTTCCTAACAAAATTGACTCATCAAGTTGAATAGAAAACTGAGATGTTTTTAAATAGCCACACAATGAATTTTCAACATCTTGAGCCATTTCATCCATTCTTCTTTGCACTGTATTATTGCTCAACGAAATTTTCTTGATAATATCAGATGCTGGCTTGTGTAGCACAGTATATATTACTTCACTTATAGCCAGTATAATTAGTTCTTCACCAATACTATGAGGTTTTCCCAATTTGGCAATCATTAACGAAATATTGTAAGAAGCAAGCAAGCCATCGCCATCTTGTGCGCTTGCGGTTGAAAAGAGTTTTGCCAATGTTGGTTGTTTGATAAATGTTTCTTTTAGTGTTCGGAAATAAGATAAATCCTTATCTTTTTTATCACCATGAATTTTAGTCAAATGTTCTTGTAGTCTGGAAGGCTTCATAGCTTCGTTTGATAAAGCTTTCTGGCACATTGGTAATGTATTGTTTACAGGCGACTCAATAAAGCCATATTTCAAATATTCGATATTATATTGTCTACATTTTTTCTTTGGTTGAGCCATTTTTATGGAGGTATTTTTAATTAATTTTTTTTGTAATTTTTTGAAATATTTTTTGTAAAAAACAAACTAAAATAAATACTAATGAAATAAATAAACATGATATTATTAATTGTAAAGTGCATATAATTATTACAAAATAAATAATACCAATTATAGTCACACTATTTGTTAGTTAACTTTAACTTGTCACAATATCACAACAATCTAATTTAGGACTTTTTCAGATGGAGAAATACACCGCAAGAAGGGTTGTCCCCCTTGCAATGCTGCTGCGTGGCATTTTGTATGATGCCGTCACCCTACCAATTCTGTTCTGGTACGGATCGCAGCTCCAGCGTCATATTTGGCCATTTCTTAATCACAGAAGTTGACCATGATTAAGAAACAGCCAAATATGACACTGGAGCTGTGATCTGTACCAGAACAGAATCAGCAGGGGGACGGCGTCATACGAAATGCCTCCCCTGCTGCACAGCAGCGTCACAAGAGGGACGACCCTTCTTGCGGTGTATTTCTCTGTCCGAAAAAGTCCTCAGAGTTATATTATGCTGTAATTTCCCCGTAATAATTACAGGAAATGCTCCAAAATTTGCTGGTAGTACTGCCAGTAGCCAGTACTGCCGCTGCCGTTCCAGGCTATGGCCTTGCGATTGACCAATTGCACAAGTGGCAGTTGCCCACAGCAATGCTTGTAGTGCTCACGTGTTTTGGAACAGCAATTCAGTGGCACCACATGAACAGTAGCAGTGCCCGATTGCACATACCTCAATGCAAGTGAGGGAGTATGCGGGAACCGAGCCAACGTCCAGTACATTGTTCAAAGAAAAATTAAGCGTAATGAGCAGAATACATAAATCAATTTTTCTAAATCTTCTTTTCTTTCTTTTATGCTTTCACCGCCCCCTTACAGTTATTCATCACCCCAAAATGTACCTGTGGCCATCACCACCCCCCTGGATCACTGCAGTGCCCACCAGGGGCGGTAGTGCCCACTTTGAGAATCACTGTCTTAGAGGGACTTCATGTGACCCACAGGTCAGAGAATACTCATCACTGCTATTACTATATTTTTAATGGTTCTTAGGTGCCTTCAGTCTTTTGTAGAAAACAAATTAAAAACATTAATAGCAAAAACATGATGATTGAGGAAGGAGGAGGAGAAAAAGAAGGAGAAGAATACACAAATACTCTGCATGCATGAATGAATTAGAGTCACCTGTAGGTGAATGCCCTCCCATTCAAAGCTCTTGGAATTGTGAGTACAGAATCAGTGTTTTGTTCTTAAGTGATGAAAAATATAAAAGCCAAGCATGAGATTGAGTGGAAGGATGGGAAATGAAGTTGTCACTGAAATACAAGAAAATCACTGGCAAAAGGATGATTCCCTCCACCATTATCCCACCTGATGGGTAACTGGGCTTGTGTATATAAGTCCGCCAGACAGAGGACTGTTGGCTGCTGGAATGGTACACTCCACATCTTCACCACTTACTAATTATGGGAGCCTCTCTTGAACAAATCCTTAATCAGGCCCTGTACTTTCATACTCTCTACCTGTGCCAATTTGGATGAGGCAGTTCTAAATAATCTTCTGCCATCCCATTTTTTCAGCTTCTTTTTCCTCCTCCCAATTCCCCCTTTGTCCTAAGCTTACTTCAGCGGCTGCAAACTGAATTCAAAGTACAAATTTAGTTTGCTCTCAATTAACTTAGCTTGGGGGAAAAGGAAAGGAGTGGGCAGAGTCTTGCCGTTCCCTGCTCAGGCAAAAGCAAATTACCATAGTCTCTCCTAACTTGTCTGTCTTTCCTCATTAATAATGTCTGCCATTTTGACTACACTCTGGGCTTGTCTACATAGGCAACTTACCCCGGCTTCCCCCTGTCTTGGAGCTCTGCAGTCCAAATGATGCAGAACTCTTGCCCCAATTCACCTCTGGACAGGCCTGACAATGTCTGAGGCAAAGCTGGGGGGAAGCTGAGATAAACCCATTTACAACATTTTAAAATAACTCCTGGGAAAACTGACATTATGTGGGAAACCTGGATGGGTCCGGCACTGGAATGCAGGGTCCATACCTGCATGCTGGCCTGTATCACCAGCCACCTCTGATGGTGGTGTCACTGTGCTGCTGGGAAGGAGGTCCCCAGCATGTGATCAAGGGCCCCTGCATGTGACCAGAGTTGATGACATGCTGAGGGCTTTCTTCCTGGCTTCAGAGAGTGCAACACACAACAGAGGGGAGGTGCCCACAGATACTGGCCAGCATGTGCTTGCAGACTTATGTCCATTTCATCACAGTAATGAGAGGGAGTTTCTGGGCAAGCTCTGGGATTTGAATATGCTGGCCAGAAAGCGGTCTATTCTGACCAGTGTAGACAAGCCCTCTGACATTTCTTGGCTTCAGGTGTCCTGGTATTCCTCTGTGAAATGCTGCCCTTTTCAACAACCACCTGGTCTTAAGAGCTATGTCAGCTGTTCGAATTTCTCCTTCACAACATTCTGCTTGTAATTTCAGTATTGGGAATTGATAGTTCTTCACATTTTTGTCCCCATTTATTTATTGCTCTGAGCAGACACATACATGCAACATCTATTTCTAAACAGATGCATATCTGTGTCTGTCCTTCACTCCTAGATGTCTTGCACTGGAAGAGAGAACACTGTGAAATGTAGTGGTTAGTATCAGATTAGGAATAAGGAGACTGAGATCTGTGTTGCCTTGGGCCAGTCACTGTCTCTCATGTTCATTCTATTTTTTTTAAAAATAGCTGGACAAATAAATTAGCTTTTCTAGCTTTCATCTCTATGATCTGGAAGGACCAGGAGAGGAGCAGAAGCTTCCACATTTCAATAAAATAAGGTGAGTAGTCAAGATGACTTCATATCTCACTTTTAATGTGTAAATAGCTATGGATTAGAAGCATCACTTGCTTCTGAGTGGCTGTGTTCACACTTCAGTTAATACTGAGTGATGGACCCCATTACTCAGGGGTAAGCCACAAGCTGTGAATGAGCCCTTAGACTTCCCTACTCACATAATATTTTTCTCAGCCTGAATAACTGATCTTTAATGAAACTATTTATGAAAGGAAATTAAATTAAAAAGGAATGCTAGTCACTCGGGTGTTGCACTGGGGCTGTGATATGCGTCTGGGAAAGTGTAGACTCATAAATTGTATACAATACACATTGAATGAAGGTCTTTGCCCTTTAAAATTAAGTGGCAACTAGTTTCATATTAAAGATATTACATACACATAAACACACAAACAAGATGTCATATCCTCCATTTCCTGTGCATAAATCACTGTGCAAAGCTAAAAATGTACTGGATACACAACACAAAGGAAAAGGGGTTGGTTTACAACAGAAGCATACTGGGACTATATTTCAGGGAGCTGAATTTACTAAAGAAAAAACAGTTTTTTTAAAAAATGGAAATTCACATAGCTGAGACAGGCAAGCCAGTCAGACTTACACTGTCGTAACTTACTTAAAAAAAAAATCATTGTGGAGATTGAAATTCTTAATTGACCACACAACAACCAAAGTCCTCCCCATCCCCAAAAAACATCTTTTAAGCAACCTCCAACAACACAGCCATTTTTGTGTCATTGGAATGCAGGGAGAACACCAAATAAGCATATCACTGTTTCCCTGTGGCTGGACACACTACAATGATGTTATCTGCAGGGATCTCCCAAGGACCCCCGAGGTTTATGCCTGTGGGAGTGTGTTCAGCTATAGGAAAATAGCTGGACACATCTCCGTGGATGCCCCCACCCCATGCTCCAATTACAAAATGTGTTATGGGAGCTGCATCTGTTAAAAGGTGGGTTCTGGGAGAGATAGCATCAGGAGATTTAGCTACAGAGCCATAGCTACATGCCATATGTATATGTTCCAATGCAGCATTCCAGCCAAAATTTGATGTCTTACTCAATTAACATTAAATAAGCCCTTCTCACTCCATTTATCTGACAAAGTTGGCTAAAGTACATGAAAGGTTATAATTAAACTGCTGCTTTAAGTTGCTGTTCTTGCTGCAACAGACTAACACAGCTACTCCACACCCCATGGGAACCCTTCTCAGGATTTGATCAGACGCGACAAAAAATGCAGCATTAGGATGCGACAATAGCAGAAAGGGCAGAAATTATCAGATGAAGTTGTCACATACCCATTTCCGCTGCATTGTACTGGTGTGAATGAGGTGTCACTTTTTATTGAAGGCTTAGCCCTGGTTGGCTAGCCGCGGCCAATGGGCACCTTCTGATGTGGTTAAAAAAGGCAAAGAAACAAAGGGACACACCGGCCTCCAAAGGTGTAAATAAACTGATGCTTGCATGCTGGAACATCAGAACCATGCAAGACTCTGCAGATAGTGGATGGCCTGAGCATCGCTCTGCTCTAATAGCCCATGAACTATCACGACTTAATATTGACATTGCCGCTCTTAGTGAAGATTGTCTCCATGAGGAAGGCAGCCTTAAAGAACACGGCGCCAGCTACACACTTTACACACTTTACTGGTCTGGTAAACCCAAAACTGAAAAACATCTTTCAGGAGTAGGCTTTATGACTAAAAGAACTCCATTGCCTCCCAACTCGAAATCTTGCCAACAGGACATCTGATCGCATTATTTCCTTACACCTCCCACATGTTGTTTTCTTCAGTATATATGCCCCAACTATGCAATCCAATCCTATAGAGAAAGACAAATTCTACACAGACCTACGTCACCTCATACAAAAGTCCCTATAGAAGATAAAATTATTATCCTTGGTGACTTCAAAGTCAGAGTCGGAAAGAACTCTGAAGTCTGGAAAGGTATTTTAGGCAAGCATGGTGTTGGAAATGATAACGGACACCTCTTGCTAGCGTTCTGTGCAGAACAACAGCTGACTATTACAAACACTGTCTTTTAGCAGAAAGATAGCTTGAAGACAACCTGGATGCATCCCCGATCTAAACACTGGCACCTCAATTACTATGTTCTAGTCCGCCAGAAAAACTTTCGCGATGTCCGTCATACCCGAGTGATGCCCAGTGCAGAATGCCAAACAGATCATTGCCTTGTAAAATGTAAATTAAATCTTCATCTTAAGCTCAAACCTAAGATGGGTGGCATCTTAAAGAGGAGATTCCAAGTCAACAATCTTCAACAAGCTACCATGAGAGACAACTTACAGGTAAATCTGCAAACAAAACTTGAAGACCACCATACAGATCCTTCTCCTACAGTGTTTTGGCAACATATAAAAAACACTATCCTCCAGTCTGCGGAATAATCCCTCGGGTTCTCCCACAAGAAAAGTCAAGACTGGTTTGATGAAAACAACAAAGAGATCCCAGAGCTGTTGGCAAATAAGAGAACTGCTCATCAGGCATACCTCACCCAGCCAACCTGCTATGTAAGAAAAGCAGCTTTCTGCCTCACATGTAGCAAACTTCAACAAAAACTCCAAGACATGCAGAACAAGTGGTGGATCAATATAGCAGAAAAGACACAACACTGTGCAGATCTGGGTGATTTTATAGGATTTTACGAAGCTCTTAAAGCAGTGTTTGGACCTACTTATCAGGTCCAAAGCTCCTTATACAGTACAGATGGTCAAACACTAATTACTGATAAAGCCTCCATCCTGAATCGATGGGCTGAACATTTTCAAAGTCTCTTCAGTGCCAACCGAGTAGTCCAAGGCTCAGCTATTCAACATATGATACAAAAACCAATGAAAAATGAACTGGACATAGCTCCCACTTTGGAAGAGACCCTTAAGGCCACACAGCAGATGAAAAACGGCAAGGCAGCTGGGATTGATGGAATCCCACCTGAAGTTTGGAAACACGGAGGTCATGTACTCCATGATAAACTCCACGAACTCCTTGTGAATTGCTGGGAAAAGGGGGAACTGCTATCAGATCTCCGAGATGCAGTCATCATCACCTTGTACAAGAAAAAAGGAGCAAAATCTGATTGCTCAAACTATCGAGGCATAACACTGCTCTCTATTTCTGGAAAAATTCTTGCAAGGATACTCCTGAACAGATTTGTTCCTGCTATTGCCGAAGAACTTCTTCCTGAAAGCCAAAATGTGGCTTCAGAGCCAATAGGAGTACTACATATATGGTATCTGCCCTTAGTCAACTGCAAGAGAAATGTAGAGATCAGAACAAGGGACTCTATGTAACATTTGTCGACCTCACTAAAGCCTTCAACACTGTGAGTAGAACAGGTCTGTGGCATACCCTGGAATGACTAGGATGTCCCCCCAAATTCCTTAAAATGATTATCTTGCTACATGAGGGCCAGCGTGGTCAAGTCAGATATGGCGATGCTCTTTCTGAGCCCTTTCTAATAACTAATGGAGTGAAGCAAGGTTGTGTTCTTCGGCCAACTTTATTTACAATCTTCTTCAGTATGATGCTCCAAAAGGCTACGGCAGAGCTCAAAGAAGAAGACGGCATCTATATACGTTACTCTATTGATGGTAGCTTGTTTAACTTAAGCCGTCTGAGGGCTCACACTAAGACTCTAAACTATCTAGTCCGTGAGCTGCTCTTCGCCAATGATGCTGCCCTTGTTGCCCACACAGAAGCAGCTCTGCAGCACCTAACATCCTGCTTTGCAACAGCTGCAGAGCTGTTTGGGCTGGAAGTCAACCTGAAGAAAATGGAAGTTCTCTACCAGCCTGCACCACAGGACAAACACCACCATCCCCATATTGCCGTCGGCAACTGTGCTTAAGTCCATTCAGCAGTTCACCTACCTGGGAAGCATAATCTCCTCAGATGCCAAGATTGACAAAGAGATGGATCACAGATTAGCAAAGGCATATAGCGCATTTGGAAGACTTTACAAAAGAGTCTGGAGTAACAAACACCTGAGGCGAAGCACAAAAAACAGTGTGTATAGAGCCATTGTACTGTCTATTCTCTTTTACGGGTTTGAAACATGGGTCACCTATCACCAACACTTACAGCTCCTCGAATGTTTTCATCACCGCTGTATATGTAGAATCCTAAATATACACTGGACTGGTTATGTGACGAATGTTGCTGTCCTTGAGCAAGCAGGGATCACCAGCATTGAGGCCATGATATTGAGAACACAGCTGCACTGGGCAGGGCACATTTCTAGGATGGAGGACCATCGCCTTCCAAAACTAGTACTCTACGGTGAACTCACCATGGGTCAGAGTAAGAGGGGCACCAAAAAAGCGATACAAGGATTCCCTGAAACAATATCTCAGGCTTGGCCAAATTGATCACCAACAATGGTCCGCCCTGGCTTCACATCAGGAGGGATGGAGACGCACTATCCATAATGCTGCAGCCTTATTTGAGAACTCACGCCAAACAAGTCTTGAAGAGAAACAACAACGCAGAAAGAATAACAACCCAGAAATCCAAGGAGACCTTCTGCTGTGCTTTCTGCAACCGGACTTGTTTATCTCAGATTGGCCTTTTTAGTCATCAGTGCACTTGCAGTAAGCGTGGGATGAGTCCTTCCTGAATCTTCGTTTGTGAAGAAAAGCCACAGAGAGAGAGAGAGAGAGAGCCCATGAATAAAAAGTGATGCTTCATTCACACCAGCGCGATGCAGCGGGGACAGGTAAGTGAGAAGGACGTTTGATAATTTTGCCTTTTGTGCTATTGTCACGTCCTAAATGACACAGGGGTTTTTTGGTTTTTTTTTTGCAAGATTTGGCTCATAATTAAGTCCTTGGTAATAAAGTCCTCAATCATTTATTACTGCAGCGAGGCATCAGGATGCACTAAGCATCAGCAGAGTAAGCAAATGTTGGCAGAAGCTGCAAGTGGATGTCAGCACCTGATCTAAATCAGCAAACAGGATACCTTATACTACCCACCAACTGGGCCATGGAAGGTGAAATGAAACACCCAAGAGTAGACAGGGTCAGAAGAAACAATGCCTTAAGAAGAGATGAGTAAAGGAAGGGAAGTCTGAAGAAGTAAGGCATGAGAAGTCACCACAGCAGTCAAGGCACTGATGGCAAGTTGACAGAGCTGTCAGGAAGAAGTGACAAACCTATCTTTGGTCAGGGTTATTTGAATCCACCTTAAGGGGCTGACTGGAATGGTCTCTTTGTTAAGTCACCTCTGAACACCCTTTGTTGAGCTACCCCTCAGAGGAGGAGAATGTCCTCCTCTAAGGAAAAGTTACTCCAAACCAAGCTAAGAAAGAGGCAGAGGTAGAATTTCCTCATCTGGGGCAATGTCACTCTTACACCAAGCTTAGGAAGAGGCAGAGTGGTCTAGCTATAGTCCTGTACCCTGATGCTTTTGGCCTGAACTTTCTTGCAAGTGCCATCAGGCATAAAAGCTCAGAGAAGTACAGTGACAATGGAGTGGCTGAGCTAGCAGATCTAGCAATGCAGCCTGGGATTCGGGAGGGTCCTGAGAAGTACATGGAGAAGTTCAAAAGAAACCTTCCTCCACAGGCTCTATATACATGTACCTAGGTCCAGGGAAGTATCAGGGCTGGGCAAGCAGGTGGACTCTTACTTTCATTGCAGATAACTTACAGTTGTAGAAGGGCTAAAATGGGGTGGGGAACAGGGGAGAAGTCAGTTTCATTTCTGGAGTTGGTGGGAATGAAGAGGTGTGTGAGTGCTGAAGTGCTCCTGCCTGAAAAGAATCTAACAAAAGCACACATGGGTACTGGATGTGTGTAGGATGGACAGCAATCAATATATTCCTATGTGTATATTCCTACACAGTGTTTCACTGAATGCATAGAAGCCCTGATCGTACTGCTATATATACAAAAGGTCTCTGTTGACATGATCAGCAGGGCTTGCAAGAGTTGTAGAAGAACTTTCTGCATCTACAGTTGTACATACTGAGATATTTTATACTAATTCAGATACATTCACATATGGCAGGGGAGAACTTGTTGCTCTATTCCCATGCATAGTCAGTATCTATGGGAGCTAAATAACTGAAACGGGCTATAACGTTCATTAAATACAATTCAATTTTATTTCCAAATGTCTATCTATTGTAACCAAGCTGGCAGCAAATTTGGCCCAGGGATGTAATATTAAATGTGGAGTCTGCCTCAGAGAAAACTCCCTTCTACACCTTTTGCTAGGGTAGCCACTGTGTGAACTTGTACAGCACTGTTCTGGTCTTGAGTATGTTAACGTTGTGAGAAGCAATCTCCAAACAACCGGCTATCATTGCAGAAGGAATCCTTCCAGTTGATGGAAGCTGGCCTTCTCCGCTGCTGCTCCCAGATTATGGAATGGCCTGCCGGACGAGATCCGTCTTATTAACACCTTAGACAGCTTTAAAAAAGCTGTCAAGACGGATCTTTTCCGGCAGGCCTTTCCTGAATAACTATCCTGGCCCAAGACTCGGCTGTCCTCCCTGAGCTGTAATCAGATTTAAAAAAAAAAACAAAAAACTATTGTATGTTTTAATCTTTTTCTAATTTATATATTTTTAATTTACTGTATGTTTTTAATCTTTTATAGTTTAATATTATTTTAAGGGGGGGTGGGCGAGGGTACTGGAACTATGGAGTTTTTATATTGTAAGCCGCCCCGATTGCGTTGCAGAGGGGCGGGATAGAAATAAAATTTTATTATTATTATTATTATTTATTATTATTATTCTACTGCTGGCTGGCAGATGGAACATATTCCTAATTGTCATGGATGATTTAGTAACCCCTTCAAGTAAATCACAGAGTCATTCAAGGTTGACTAGTAAATAAGCATAGCAAGGGAATGATTGATTGCTATTGCAAAATATCCTCATGGTCAGTGCAATTTGGGAAAATAGCACAGGGAAAATTTGGGCAAATAGCAGTGACCACTGAAAAGTTACTCCTCACTTACCTTTCATTTAGGATTGACAATCTTTTTCTTGATGCAAAGGCTTGTGCTCTTAATGGCTGTATGCCTAGCCAAAAATCAACAGGTGTACCTTCCCCTATAACAGTATTTCTGTGATGAGGGAAAGCTGAACCTGTTGAATAGATGCTCATTAATAAATGAGATTATAGTATTTGTCTGGGGGGAAAACAGAATTGTCATCTCATGTGCACCCGCACGTGCACACACACACACACACACACAGAGAGATACACCACTACTAGAACTGACACATAATGTGGTCATCATCAGAATGGACAAATGAGTTGTACAAACTATTTCTCTTAATAGCCCGAGTGTGCAAAACATGGTTTTCCCCACTGAGAACTTCACTGGGCTCATCAAAGGCATTTCTCCTAATGCTGTCTTTCTCTTATTTAACAAAATGTTTTTAGTCAGTTTATTAACTTTGCAATTGTTTTAAACTGTTTAAATTATTTTTTTATTGTGTACCATCTTGAGATTCCTGGAAATGGCTTGTTCTGAATGAAATTTGATTTTTTAAAACCACATTTGATTGTCCTGATGTATAACCTATACTCAGGACTGGAGGCCACTGTCAGGACAGAATATAGACAAGATACTGCAGAAGAACTAGAGCAAATGGTGAGTTTTAAAAACATGTTTCTGCACCATTGTAAGGGGTATTTGCCCAGATTCTCATCGAACTGCCTGGACATCATCTTGGCAGTTTGGACTAGAACTGGGCAAAACCCCTCTGTCTTCCAGACTGCTGGGTGTGGGAACGGGGCGGTTGGCCTATCTAAACATGCCCTTAGACTTGGTCTGAGAAGGGGACAAATAAGAGGTTGTGTTGAGGTTTCACACTAGTGATTTGAGAAGTGATTTGGAAAAAATGTAATTGCACATGTTTTCTCAGAGAGTTCTGGACATTAAGGTTAGCAAGAGAGAAAGGGAATAATTATTTGAAGGAGTAGGAGAACCTTGGGCATCTGAGGGTTGTGGAGCTGGAGGTTATGGGATGAGATATATTGAATATGGTGAAACAGTGGAGTTAGACAGTGACAATGAGGGGATTAACTCACTGAATAAAAGGGAAAGAGGCAAGGTTTAAGACAGTGAAGCAGGAGGACATGGCATTTCTATCAGGAAAGTGTGAGGGACTGATATATGTTATCTCGGGTTTACTGACTTCTAAAATTGATCAAATGGCCAACATTTCAAACAATCCTTTCAGGGCCAGTGCTCAGGATGAGATGCCACTGCATTTTGTTTTCATATGGACATAACTGCTTCCAGCCTAACCAGTCCATTTCTTCCTTGCTTTCTTCAAATCCATCCCTTCTTCTTCTACCCCCATCAGTGAGGAGAGCTAAGCTACCTTCAAGAACAACCTCCACACTGAAATTAGTGCCTATTTACAAGCTAGCCTACAAATAATGTAGAGCCAGCATGATGTACAGTAGTTGTTCTGAGTGTTAGACTAGGACTCCAGGAGTCACTCAGCCATGGAACCCTGGGATGACCTTCGGCAAGTCACACCTCCTCAGACTCAAAGGAAGGCAATGGCAAACCTTCTCTGAATAAATCTTGCCAAGAAAACCCCATGATAGGTTCGCCTTAGGGTTATCACAAGTCAGAGTCAACCTGAAGGCACATAACAATAGCACAAATATGTAAAGCACAGTGCAATAACCTCACAATGGAAAACTATCATATTAAAACCAGAAAGCTAGTGTGCATGTTATGCATTATTCCTCAGCAGTCTCCATACTTCTGCCAATAAGCACACAAGATTTCCATGTAAAATGGTGCAATTTCCTATCGAGTTGCTTCTCTGGCATATGTACTGACATTATTAAAAGCAAGTCCCAATCACCATCAGGAGGTTAACAAAGTGTCTATGATGTGCAGGATCCAGAACAATTTGGCCACCTTCCTGAAGATGCAGGGCTAGCAAAATCTTTGTGAGGTGAAGTGTGATAATTCCCTTATACTTCCGATGTTGCTCTGACAGTTTTCTTCCTGTTGCTCCCTGCTGTTTGCATTTGGTAAGAGAACTGTTGGCAATAGGTATGTGATGTGAAACAATGGATCGTTGGATATTCTGCATGGCTGTTCCTCTTCTCAATTAAATAGAAAATCTCATAAAACAAAAATAAATAATGTGACCCCAAGGAAAGTCTGCATACATCAGATATTGCATACACAAAGAAGGAAATGAAATTAATGTGTTCCCATTTTCCTTTGTGTCTATTAAACTAGAGTTTATCTGGCTCACTGAATCTGTGAAGTGAAACAGTTCAAGTAATAACAATGATGCATGATGCATAGGTCTAGATATATCAGACAATTACATTCCAGGTTACTTAACTCTTCATATGCTTTAACTACTAGTGAATACAACTGTGAACATCCACCAGGATAGGCAATAAGAGAACTAGTTTGGATGGACCCAAGTAGAGAAAATGGGAAATCATATCGGGTCACTCCCCTCCTAGTTCAGCACTGGGGTGGCCATGGTATGTAACATTATATTGTTGCCAGAAATAGATCTATCCATGAGGCACCCAAGTGGAAGCACATGGCAGGAGATAAGGCAAAGGCTGGTTGACTTGGCCTGTGCATTGCTTTTCAAACTGCTCCAACCACAGATTTGCAGGAAGAAGCAGGAGAAAACTCTTCCATCCCCTCCAGTGCTTCTGAGGGAAGGGTTAATGTATGGTTTAATTGTATTAGTAGTGGTAGTAGTAGTAGTAGTAGTTGTTGTTAAGGTTTGAAATCTTAAGTTAAGTCTTAGGGGTCTGCAGCAACAAAATATTTAAAGGGGATCCCTAGTAAAGAAAAGGTTTAAGAGTCACTGTATTAGAAAATTAGTGAATGTGTGTATGTTACTAAGAACATAGTTACAGCCTAATGCCAGGCAGAATGCCTACTCTATTGTAAAAAGATAAGAGAATGTCCACCAGACTTGGCTGATAATAAACTCGCAGCAGGTGCCGCGATGGCTGGTGCAATCAGTTGACTGATGTAATCTGATGGAAGGCAGCCAAAAGCCAAGATCTAACTATCCTTCAGTTTGTTTATGTTATGTCCCAGAAGCTGATTGAAGAAAGACCAGTCAGACCAGATAGGGCAGCTGATAGGCTGGCAAGATAATAAAATAAGCCAAGAGGAGACCAAAGTCAGAATGCTTGGCCAGCCTTCACCATATGAAGAAGGTAGTTGATAATAGCTGGACAGTTCCAAGCTGATAATCTTCCCAGACATGTTGATGCAAAGAGATACTGCTGGTAAGAGAAACAACTACACTTTCCTAAATAGATATATTTTCCACTATAGTTATAATGATGCCCATTATGGGTGATTATAGCTATGTAAAGCATGCCGCTAGAAATAACAGTGCAGAAGAATATTAACCGTTGGAAACCTAGGTTCACAAATGCCTGTTAAGTGATGTATAGTTCCTCAACAGATGATATGGTATTTCTTAATGAATAAATAGCTGAGTTATATTGTTTAAGACTGTAATGTTTCTATGTGTTATCTATAGAAAAGCATGTTAGATGCAGAGATAATGATTGTTATGAAAGTACAGTATAACATCTTACTTGTCATATGCTGGAATGTGATGTACGTATGATGACTTACATGTAATGTAATGTAATGTAATGTGAGCAAAGTACACATACAATGTCTCCCTAAGAAGAGTGTTTATCTTTGTATATCTGTGACTGCATATAATAAATAGACTAAAAGATTACCAAAAAGTCTGCTTATTCTCCTATATAAATATTCTGAGATTCCAATACATAAGAATGCTCAAGTGGAATGTTCATGTTAACTCTCCCTGCCTGGATTTACTGGCATCACAAGTTGGACACCCAGGTTGTCAGAAGGTTAGAATGGGACCCTAGACAGCATTCAGATTAGGTAAGAAGTGGCAAAGGACCCTCAATCCCTCAGTCTAAAGACATGGGGTGGAGAACCATGCCTGTCTCACTAGGCTAAGTCTGCATTGCTGCCCTGTTAAAGTTATGAGGGAGCAGGCTTTAAGTAAGGCACCATGGATAGGCAATAGTGCTCAGTCCATGCTCACTAGAGAAGCACCAAGAAAAATGGCTGCCCTTAATTTCCTGAGGTGGTTAGCCCTAGATAGGGGCGGTGGTGAGCTTGGCCAGCAGCCCCTTAAAACTGGCGCTAGTCTCACTACATTTTCCCCTTATGCCATCAGACATATTTATCTTTTTGACTATGAACCCATTGCAGGTGTTCCCACAAAAGTCCCCAGGGTAAGCAAAACAATACTTTTATTAGTAGCAAGTACGGCTGTGATGTTGTCCCATAAGCAAGGAATTAAGGTGAGCTAAGACACTAGTGAAAATCAGTGATGGTTGGTTATTTATAATAATTTATAATTTATTCTAAGTTACAATTATTAAGTTATTATAATTAATTAATCAATAAGTTACTATAACTTATAAACTCTAGTTTAATAAACTTGTTCTGGCTTTTAGTTGGAAGTTTTAAGGAACTATCAAAGGTGCTATAACTATTTGAGATATAGGGTTCAGCATCATGGATAGCTTCTTTAAAGGCTGGATTAAAGCCTGGGATAGATTCACCACCCTACTGAAATGGAATCCACCAGCTCTCACTGTTGAAAAACTACCAGAAGACTCAGAGAAACTGACACAAAAACAAATTTTCCAAGGTTGTGTAACTTCTCACACATGCTATGGTCCAAACTCCAAAATTCAAGCAGGCTTAAGGTGCATCTACACTGTAGAAATAATGCATTTTGACACCACTTTAACTGCTATGGCTCCATCCTACAGAATCCTGGATTTGTAGTTTTGCGAGGCACCAGCACTCTGGCAGAGAAGACTCAAGACATTGTTACACTACAAATCCCAGGATTCCATAATATGGAGCTACACTTAAAGTGTTGTCAAGCTGCATTATTTCTACGGTGTAGATGCATGCTTCCAAATTGTTAAAATCTCACAAAACTGACAAGATCACTCAAAGTTAGATCTTCTAGGATCATGATTTCAATATATTTCAATGCACCTATTGGACTAGGGCCTGGATTTATTTTTATGAAACACTTTAAACAATAATCTTTCCCCCCTTTTTATGGTTTATGAGGTTATGATCAATCCTTATTCCATTTTTAAGCACTTTCCATGTTCTGGAAGTTGTAATAACAAAAGAGAAAGAAATTATGTATGGAAAAATCATTACATTATAAATTGGTCCCACTGTCAAAAACATGTAGGAAATAGTGCACATAAAATCGTATAAAGGAAGGGCCATTATTACACTGTGTCAAAAGTGAAATACAGTACATGCTAACACACTGCAGCATAATTTTCTTTTATTAACAACACAGATACGTCACTGAGAAGCTTCATAAATTTGATCAGCTCCTGTGACTTAATTGCCTGTGGCCATCACCAACAAACTATTCCCCACTGTAGGCCTTTTGCTTGGATGTCACATATTTTACTGCTACATATGTAAACCTCCCACCTAAACCTAACAATTTTTTTACATCCATTTTACACAACCACTTTAGAACTGACTTACAGACCTCCTGTTTGTGATTCTCCTTTTCTAGCATGAATTTATGCCCCAGTAAACATTGGACTCTTTCCCCTTTCCTAAGTAACCTTTATTTATTTTGGAATTGAATTCACACTAGACTTTTTGGATGGCTTGGCCGTGTGTTACTAACTCCCTCCCCACTGCATTTACAAACATGAAGCTCCCCCCCCCTTTCTGTTTCTTTTATTCTGCATTGTTTGATACTGTATGATAAAATTTATTTTATCTCAGTTTCCATAGGAATAAGCAGACCACCAGATGCTTCTTGTATATAGGTGGGGAGGGGGAGAGAGGGAGAGAGAGAGAAGTGTAGAGAGATTCTAGTCCCTATTGAACTGGCTGATTTTTGACCAGTTACTCTGCCTACTTCACAATGTTGTTGTGAGAGTAACAAGGGGAGGACTTTGAGCTCATTGGGGGAAAGGGGAGAGATATAAATGTACGGTCGTCCCTTCACATTCATGTTTTTGCGTATTCACAGTCTGTAGCTGCTGCTCAACTAGCTCAAACTCCAAGCCCCACTCTCCTCCTCCTCCTCATCCCTTCTCCTCCTGTCCTGGCAACAAAACACCCCAGCTTGCTTTCTTACCTAGCACCAAAATAGCATTGCCCATTTAAAACACTCAGTTAGGTTGTGTTGTTGGCAGGGAAGAGGAAGGGAGAGCTACAGGGGGAGGCAAGTGTGGGTGAGGGGCATAGTTCATGTGTCTGGGGGCAGGTGTTGCTACCGCAGTGGTGGGTATCAGGAGTCCTCTTGGCGGGAGAGGAGTCTACGATACTGTAGTGTAGTACTATGTTGGGGGAGGGGACTTAACTTATTTGTGTTTTTTTTCCACCTTCATGGTGGTACTCCACCCCTAACCCCAGTGAATGTGAAGGACAACTGCAGCTAACTAATTTCAACTCATCTGAAATGCAGTGCTGGAGCGGAGTTCTATGGATATCATGGACTGTCAGAAAGACAAATAAATGGGTCCATGAACAAATCAAGCCTGAGCTCTCCCTAGAAGCTCAGATGGCTAAGCTCAGACTACTGTACTTTGGCCATATCGTGAGAAGATATGACACACTAGAAAAGCAAGTAATGCTTAGTAAGGTAGAAGGCCATAGTAAAAGAGGAAGATCTCAGTTGAGATGGATAGATTCAATCAAGGAAGCCACAGCCTGAGTTTGCAATACCTGAGCAGGGCTGTTGGTTACATGGTGACTTGGAGGTCTCTCACTGCTAGTGTTGCCATAAGTCAAAGTCGACTTGATGTCAATTAGCAAAAATAACTAACTGAAGGACAGAGGGAGATATGATGGTTGGAGTTGGACCAGCCAGTTAAAATAAAATAAGGTTGGATGCTGAGAGTGGTCCCGATTTCCAAGCTCAGTTCAGAAGATCAAGTAATCAAATCTGATCTTGGCACAGTTTTAATGCTAACAAGTTGTGTAATTAATCTTGGATGAAGGTGTTCATTCTGTTCACAGTATTAAGAATTAGTTTGGTGAATGGGAAAAAGCTGGGTTAGTTGTAGTAAAAACCAACACTAGCACAGATTAGACAACCCAGCTCCCCCCTGCTCTGCCAGCCTAGGTTTGTTGCAGTATTGGATCAGGAAAGAGACAATGTGGCATAGTGGTTTGAGCATTGGACTATGACTCTGGAGACCAGAGTTTGAATCCCCACTCAGCTATGGAAATCCACTGAGTGACCTTAGGTAAATTATACTCTCAGCCTCAGAGAGTGGGAAAGGCAAACTGTATAAGAAATAATTATTTTATTTTATTTATTACATTTAATTTTATTGCTATATAAATAAAACATTGACTGAGATCCTAGGTTAGCTACTTAATTAAGTATATTGTATTTAGCATCTCCTTGCCTGACCCTTCCAATCCAGTTTCACTGGGTAGCAGCTGCTGCAAGCAACAGAAAACTGTTCTCCTATCAATCAGGCCAGGCATACTAATGTTTCCAGCCCTCTACCTCCAGCAATCACAAGGGCAACAATCAGAAGCATGATCCCTGTCACAATTACTCCTCATCACTGGCAGGAGGGGGTTGAAATGTCAATATGCTGCAGCCTGGTCGATAGGAGAACAGATTTCTGTTGCTCATAGTGGCTGCTGGTTGGTAAAGCAGGACTGGGGGACTTTAATGATTGTGGCAATAGTGTCATGATAGTAATTATGTAGGGACCATGAATACAAATCATTTAAGGATGTGCAATTCTAGGTTATGCATCCATGACTGCAATAGTGAATTCCAGCCATAGTGTGTATCCTGCTTCTTCCACTCCAAGTAAGTCTTTCAGGATGTCTAACATAACAACACAATGAAACAGTAAAATGAAATGATAAACAAGGCAGGCAGCTTCAGCAGACCAAATACTGAAAAAACAATGAGAACTAATCAGAAGACAGAACACAGAGGGCACACTAATCATGTATGTGTCAAAAGAGAATAGGTTTAGCTTATCTGCATATGCACAAAGAAGTGGGTAGCTGGAATCATGGAGCAAAAGACCCCACAACTGGGAGCCAACTGGCCTGTATCGCCTCAACAACTGCAAGTTTCTCAGTTTTTACCCCCAGTTCTCAAAACATTTTTGAGACACTATACTTTTTGGACACAAATTCCTGATATCAGAAGTGAAAGACATGTTCTTTTTTAATATAAGAAATACCTCACAGCAGGGGAAAACACATCGATCCATCTTAACCTTTCTTATTATTATTCACCAAGCTCCCAGAATAGGAACAGTGCATGAAAATATTTCTAGCTTGGCAACACTAAGGCAATGGGTAAGCAGCCAAGATACTATATAAGAGAACTGTTGACCAACCTGCCAGGAGCCCCTTCCTGCTTCATTTTGTGGGGGCTGCAGGCAAACTGGCGCTGCAAACAAACTGATCAAATTGTTCCTCATTCATGGTTCTGCAGGTATAGCTGGGGAGAAAAACCTGGCAAGACTGAAGGTAATATTGGCATATTCCGTATGCTGTATGGACCCAGTAAAAATCTGGGTTTAACTATCTGTACTTTGATGTAATATATCAATAGCCCTGAAACATTACATAGGAAGAACCTTCTGGAAGCAAATTAGCTAAAGTCTCCTTTCATCCATTTTATTTTGTATTTTATATTAAAAGGTAGTGCACATTTTTTCAGCTCACATGGCTCTTAGCTCTGAAGAATCTCATTTTTAAATTATTTTTTTTAAAGGAGAGATTTAAATTATTAGTATTTTTTAAGGGAAATTACATCTTTAATGGAAATTAATCTCCCAGGTCCCTTGAAATAAACCATTTGAAGCTTCCTATAGGCATGACAGAAGTACGTATTTTTAGAAGGTCTGCATGGCCAATTTCTGTGTTGCATTCAATAATTTATAATATAAAAACTAAAGCTAAAAGATTTCCCTTATGTATAATTTGGCATGGAACTGTTATTCAGAGGCATATATATTGCAGATGGGGCACCAGCTCAGAGCACAGCTACTACCAGGGGCTCCCAGGGGAATTACAAAACTCCATAATAAAATCCCATGCAAATTCACAGCAAAGGCAATGTCTGAAACAAACCCCTAGATCTGAGACACAGTAAAGTCAAGGAACAGTGCCAAAGTGGATATTTAAAACTGAAGTTCAGCTTCAATTCACACAGCGGACTAGACTTGCATAAACTCTGTGCATTAATTGACACCATTACACCTAAATCAAGCCAGAGCCTGGTCCACTCATAACTTTACAATGCAGAAATAACCCACCAGTCATGTAAATAGCCCAGTATGGGGCTGATACAGCCCTTGGTTTTTAATTACATTGCAGTAATTCTGACATTGGGCTCATCTACATGGGCCAGGATACACCAGCTCCCTGCCAGCATATCCTACCTATGGATCAGGTCCACTGCTCCCCCATTACCTCCACAAAAAAAGGAGGAACTTGGGGGAAATGGAGCAGATGACACAGCGCAGACTTGGTAAAGAAGTAGTTCAGGAATACCTGGCCAGTATAAATGAGTTCAAATCTCCAGGGCAAGATGAACTACACCCAAGGGTATTAAAAGAACTGGCAGAAGTAATCTCAGAACCACTGTCAATCTTTTTCTTTGTTTGTTTGATTACAATTGAGCAGCTTAGACTTAGACAACATGCTTTCTTACACTTATGTTTGCATATATAACATTTGGCATAATTTTAACAATATAATTTCCACCAAAGAAAGACAAAATAAAGTAGAGGTTGTAACCCAAAGCTTTCTATGACTTACTATTTGTATTTTGATGAGTATCAGACTTTCAGCAAAGAATTACTAAATTAGAATGACTTTGACAAATGCATGTTTGATCACTCCTATCGGCTTTATCTCTGTTTCACTGGGGATGCTTAACTTCCTATATTGTAGCTACCCTGTAGTTCACCCTTTTCTTTCCAATATTCAAAAATTGGTTTCCACTCTTTCTTCCATACACTCTCTTTCCTGTCACACAGATTTTTTGTCAATATATCTTATTCTAACATATCTATCAACCTGTTTTTCCATTCATTTAAAGTTGGGCGATCTGTAACTCTCCACTTTCTAGCAATAACCAATCTGGCTGCAGTAATCATATAAAGAACAATTCTCCAGTAAATGTTTCTTTTTTCCTCCAACTCTTCTATTATGTTTAATAAGTACACCTTGGGGGTGAACCACTGTCAATAATCTTTGAGAATTCCTGGAGAACAGGAGAGCTCCCAGCAAACTAGAAGAGGGTAAATGTTTTCCCCCATCTTTAAAAAGTGGGGGAAAAGAAGACCCAAATAATTACCATCCTGTCAGCCTGACATCAATACTAGGAAATATTCTAGAGCAGATCATTAAACAGAGTCTGTAAGTCTATAAGCACTTAGAAAGAAATGTTGCGATCACTAAAAGTCAACATGGATTTCTCAAAAACAAGTCATGCCAGACTAATCTTATCTCCTTTTTTTTTTTTGACAGAGTTACCGACTTGATAGATGAAGGGAATGCTGTGGATGTACTGTATCTTGGTTTCAGTAAGGCTTTTGACAAGGTCCCCCATGATATTCTTGCAAAAAAGTAACCTGTGGGCAGACAATGCAACTGTTAGGTGGGTTTGTAATTGGTTGACTGACCGAACCCAAAGGGTAATTACCAATGTCTCCTCTTCATCCTGGAGAGAAGTGATTAGTGGGGTGCCACAGGGTTCTGTCCTGGGCCCAGGGCTATTCAACATCTTTATCAATGACTTGAATGGTGGAATAGAGAGTATGCCTATCAAGTTTGCAGCTGACACCAAATTAGGAGGGGTAGCTAATACCCCAGAGGACAGGATCAGAATCCAAAATGACCTGAACAGATTAGAGAGCTGGGCCAAAACTTACAAAATGAATTTGAACAGGGAGAAATGTAGGATACTACACTTGGGCAGTAAAAATGAAAAGCACAGATATAGGATGGGTGAAACCTGGCTTGATGGCAGGACATGCGAAAGGGATCTAGGAGTCTTAGTGGACCACAAACTGAGCATGAGTCAGTAGTGTGATGCAGCAGCTAAAAAAGCCAATGAGATTCTAGGCTGCATTAATAGGAGTACAGTGTCTAGATCAAGGGAAGTAATAGTGCAACTCGATTCTGTTTTGGTCAGACCTCACTTGGAATACTGTGTCTAGTTCTGGGCACCACAATTCAGGAAGGATATTGACAAGCTGTAATGTGTCCAGAGGAAGGCAACCAGGATGGTGGGAGGTCTGGAAGCCATGCCCTATGAGGAGCGGCTTAGGGAGCTGGGCATGTTTAGTCTGGAGAAGAGAAGGTTGAGAGGTGACATGATAGCCAAGTTTAAATATTTGAAGGGATGTCATGCTGAGGATGGGGCAAGCTTGTTTTCTGCTGCTCCAGAGACTAGGGCACAGAGCAATGGTTTCAAACTACAGGAAAAGAGATTCTACCTAAACGTTAGGAATAACTTCCTGACAGTAAGAGTTGTTCAGAAGTGGAATGCACTGCTTTGGGGTGTGGTGGAGTCTCCTTCTTTGAAGATTTCTAAGCAGAGGCTGGATGGCTATCTGTCAGGAATGTTTTGATTGTTTTTTTTCCTGCATGGCAGGGGATTGGACTGGATGGCCCTTGAGGTCTCTTCCAACTCAATGATTCTATGATTCTATGAGGAAGTCCAGACAGGCAAGCTGGCCCATCACTGCAGCTGTCGCCACCACATTCTCCCTTGCTTTCCCAGAAGCTAGGAAGCTGGCCCGCAACATGTGACCAAGGCCCCCTGTACATGACCAGCCTTGAGAGACAAGAGTTCAAATCCCTGCTCAGCCATGGAAACACACTGGGTGATCATGGGCAAGTGGCACTCACCCAGCCTTACAGGAAGGCAATGGCGTCCTCTGAATAAATCTTGCAGGGAAAACGCTATGATAGTTTGATATCAGTTGGAATCAAAATGAAGGCACATAACAGCGACAAAGAGAGCCAGTGTGGCATAGTGGTTTCAGTGTTAGACTAGGACTCTGGAGGCCAGGGTTTGAATCTCTGCTCTGCCTGCCATGGAAACCCACTGGGTGACCTTGGCCATGTCACACTCTCTCAGCCTCAGAGGAAGGCAAAGGCAAACCCCCTCTGAACAAATTTTGTGGAGAAAACATGTGATAGATTCACCTGAGGGTTGCCACAAACTGGAAACAACTTAAGGCACACAGCAACAACAACAATGACGGACAACACATACATATGAAAGAAAAAAGTCTACGATTTTCTGCAGGCTTCCACTGGTATAATTCTTAGTTAATTTGACTCCTCGAGCGCTTTCATCAGCGCTGTCTACGCACAATCCTAAATATACACTGGACTGACTATGTGACGAATGTTGCTGTCCTTGAGCAAGCAGGGATCACCAGCATTGAGGCCATGATATTGAGAACACAGCTGCGCTGGGCAGGGCACATTTCTAGGATGGAGGACCATCGCCTCCCAAAAATACTACTCTACGGTGAACTCGCCACGGGTCAGCGTAAGAGGGGCGCTCCAAAAAAGCGATACAAAGACTCCCTGAAACAACATCTCAGGCTTGGCCAAATTGATCACCAACAGTGGTCCGCCCTGGCCTCACATCGGGAGGCATGGAGACGCACTATCCACAATGCTGCAGCCTTATTTGAGAACTCACGACGAACAAGTCTTGAAGAGAAACGACAACGCAGAAAGAATCACAACCCAAAAACATCACCCAAGGAGACCTTCTGCTGTGCTTTTTGCAGCCGGACCTGTTTATCTCGGATTGGCCTTTTTAGTCATCAGCGCGCTTGCAGAAAGCGCGGGATGAGTCCTTCCTGAATCTTCGTTTGCGAAGAAAAGCCAGAGAGAGAGAGATGTTAATCTGAGATATAATAGTGGATCTTGGAGAAGACTGCTAAGGCTAGCAAAAGAATGACAGGAAATGTCTTGCTTGTCAAGAAAGACCTTTGTAATTAATGTTGGATAAACAAAAGCCCTTATCTGTAAACACTTTTAATTAGAAAATGGCTAAAATGAAAGCTCCATGGCCACCTCACCCAAAGGGATTAGTGTCAATTCAAGCATTGCCTGATCAGCAAATAAGAGCCTCTAGTATC
This sequence comes from Gambelia wislizenii, assembly GCA_030847615.1. Lineage (NCBI taxonomy): Eukaryota > Metazoa > Chordata > Lepidosauria > Squamata > Crotaphytidae > Gambelia > Gambelia wislizenii. Next base: position 94,157,104 of record JAUMIR010000004.1, read on the forward strand.
CTAAATTCCTGAGCTCTGGGACGCTTCTCAGCCTCCACCTCAAGTCATTGTGCTACTAAAGCCCTCCTCTTGGAGCTCAATATAGGATCAATATTTGCCTCTGCTCTCTTAGACACAAAAGGGTGGAGGGAAGAGAAAGAAACCCCTTGACACAGGCAGCATCTGTGTTTGAACAGCTACCTGTTAACACACAGCAGATTTTCACCAAATAGATCTCATTGCTGACAGGTCAAAACAGAACCAAAGTCACCTAGTACCATAGTTATTCCAATGTTTGTTTAGCAGTGTTCATACTGCAGCTACTAGACTGAAGAGAGTAGGAAGCTATGAGGGAGACATGTAGATTAATTGATTCTACAAAATGGAAGTAACTAAAAGGAAGAGACACACTGTATTAAAAATCAGTTTCATAAAGGAGACAACAGAATAGCACAAGGTTTATAGGCCAGGACTGCTACAAATAGACATAATATATATGACCTTTATGGAGTCCCCATAGGTCAACAGGTGACTTGAAGGTGCAAGCGCACACACACACACAATTAGATTTGTACAAGTCTGCTAAATACCCTAAAGGCACCAGATCCTGTCTGATCTTGGAAACTAAGCAGGATTAGCCCTGGTTAGTACCTGGATGGGAGACCACCAACTAATGCCAGGTGCTATAGGCTATATTTCAGATGAAGGAACTGGCAAAACCACCTCTGAGAATTGCTTGCTGAAGAAAACCCTGTGGAATTCATGGGGTCACTATAAGGTGACTTGACAGCACAACACACACACTATTCTTTAGATACAGTTTTTTAAAGCACAGTAAAGCATTTTGACAGTGTATCAGGAAGGGCGAATAATCTGTGTCTGCATTGGCACAGTTTGATCAGCACTTAGTTAATTTAGGAGATTATCACATGGGTCTCTGGAAACTATGTCTGTCCCGCTAACCCCCCCCCCATTCCCGCCCCACTCCTGTCCCTGTAACACTAAAAATAAAAACTTTTCAAACACCTACCTTTTATAAGAAGCAAAATGGCTCCCCCTCCCCTCGGCTTCACTGCAGTAAATGCAGCAGTCGTAAAGCTGCTTTTACTGCAGTGAAGCCAAATCCTGCTCGTTCTCACAGGAAATTTAAAAATAAAACCCCAACCAAACTTCAAAAAATAAAACAAAGCCCCAAAACAGAAAAAGAAAAGCCCAAGAAACTCGGGGAGCGGGGGTAAGGGTATAACTTACCTGGCTGTCCCGATTGAACCCCGAAGTCTTTGGCATGGACCACCCGCTGATGTCACATCACGATGTCATCTTGCCATCATAACAGGGCCCTCTGTTCACTCGCATGTCATTCCATTATTATAACAGAACGGGCTTCTTATTTGCAGTTTAAGCTGTGAATAAGAGGAAGCAGGGGAGGAACAGGAGCAGAATGGGAGCATCATAGGAGAGGGACGATGACGTCTAAAAGGTAAGCCTTTTAGTGATCTCCTGTCATCCCTGTCCTGGGATATTTTCAGCATGTGATAATCTCCTTAGAGTAATTTATATAAATGAGATGTATGTTAGTAAGGACTCATTAGTATCCGTTTCAGACACCTTTAATTACCATGGCTCCACCTAAGCAAGTCTGGTGCTTGTAGTTTAGTGAGGTACTTAGCTTAGCTTAGTACTTAGTTTAGTGAGGTACCAAGGCATCCTCAGAAGAGAGGGGCTGAGAATGAAAGTCAATAAATTAAGAGTTTAAACTGTCACAGGGTTCCTTACAATGAAGCTGTAATAATTAAGATGCCATCAAACTGATAGAAGGGTATAGTGCAGATACCCTTTAGGTCGCAATCCAACTTCTTGTAAAAGCTGCTTCTGCACAATATACATGTCAGCTAGGTGGGAACTATCTCCTACTTACCAATAAAAACATTGGTCTATGGAGAATTGCAGATAATGAGTGACAAAAACAAAAAACCAGAGAAAGGTTACTTGCCCTGTTTGCCTTATCTTTCCATCATATCTGATGTTACTTTCAGTTGTTACTTTCTGAATTTACAGATATGACTTTCAGATATGGTTCTTCATTCCACAACTCTTTCAATGAATTCTTTCTTCTGATGTTGAGCTTAATCCAGGGAAGCCAAGAGGGCTTATGCAGATGACCACCCACATTAAAGAAGTGGAATTTGTGGGCTCATATTCTTTTTCTTTGTAACATTAATAAGTGAACTATTGTTTCCAATGAGAAAATGTTTCACTAACATTTCATATTGATAAAACTCCAGCTCAAAATACCTTGAAACACTGCTGCTATAAAACTCCCTGTGGTTATTTTATGGTGTGTTCTCCAAAAACATAATTAATATACCTTTATAACTTTACATCTCATGCCAGTAAATTAACTGGGTGTTTGCTTCTCATGCTGTTGCTTTTTACTAAGAGTTTCCAAAATTCCTAGGTTACAGACTGAGGAAACAATAATTTAATCTTATTTTTGTTATTTCATTTGGCCTTGCTCTGTGATACAGTCTGAGAAGTCATTTTAGTCCTTTACTGCTACCTGCTTCTTAATTTATACACAATGAGTGTATATCTGCTTTGGAAAAAGCCAAAGTAATGACCTGAAACAGGCCACTTTAGATTTAGACTTCATCCAAAGAGAAGGAGTCTTGTCCAAAGTGATCCCAAGTAAACCCTATTTAGTTCCAAAGCTTGAGGTGTGCTTTAGATGGGAATGATAAATGCTCCTCTGGTCTACTGAAAGATGTTGGAACGTTTCCTAAGATTTTTAGAAAAGGAAAATGGCAAACAAGAGGTGGAGGAGGATGGGACAGGAGGAAAGAGTTTTTTGATTGACTACTTCCAACAGGTCAGATATCCTCCTCATGGGGCTGCAGTACAAGTAGAAGAATATTTGTAATTATCCAACAGAGTGAGATCCCTTTCCCCTTTATAACTTTAAGTAGCACAACAGCCCCATTTGATACAGCTTCCACTGTTAAGACCCCACCTCCAAAAAAAAACCCCACAAACCCTGGTGAAGACTTCCTTCAAGCTCAGTGCTCTGCATTTGGGTGGAGCAGAAGATTAAAAAAAAATAATGGCATGAACTATTTCTGCTTGCAGAAACTCTGAATGCAACTTAAATTTTCCCAAGCCTGGGTACCACTCTTTCATTGCCTCATTTGGTCCTCATGGGCATTGCGGAATGGGGGATGCCTGATCTCCCTCTTGTAGTGCAGCTGCATATACACTGGGAATAAACCAGGATTGAAAACAAGGGGTTCAGGGGCTGCACTTTGCCCACCTGTACAATAAGCCAAGGGCACTCAACAATGCAGAATGGGTCCCAACAGTGGGCTTCCTTGGGGCAGAACTGGAAGAGAACTCCCCCTCACCCCGATCTGCTGCTGGAGTATATAAAGAAACCCTCTGTTGAGTTTGGACATACAGTAGTTGTTGCCAACCTTCCCACCTACTCTATTAATGCTTTTTACAACAATTGCTATGGATACAGACTCACCATCAGTCTACAAGGGGAAAAGCAAATTTTATCCCCTGACATGAGCAAGCCTGGCATAGTGGTTGCATGGTATTATTTTGCTCATGGATCTTGTTTGTGGTGATACTACCCTACACCTCCATCCATCCACAACCTTTATTAGGCATAATACTGTCAGGGTATGCAGCCCCTCTAAGCAATCTGTACATGCCCAGAGGCAACAATAGCAGAATCAGCAAAAATGCGAGGACCATATGCCTTTCTGAATACCTAGGTGTGTAGACATGGAGACAGACGAAAAATATCCTTTTCAGGTTTTTTATTTGAATATCTAAAACTCTACAGAATAAAAAAACATCTTGTTAGAGAGCCTTGTTACAGAGCTTAGGGAAAAAAATCATTGGTACTGTCTGTTCTCTCTCAAGCAGACAGCAATGCAAAAAAGCAGTTCCGATTTCCTACAGAGAGCTGATTAGAGCTACCCATAACATTTTACTACTTCACTAGCCAAGCTGTGAGAGAAAAGAGATAAAAACACAGCTGGTGGGAAGAAACCCACAGATAACGTAACCTTGCAGACAGGCCTGCTTTTCTAATTGAAAGTCAAGCTGGCCTGTATTTTTGCCCACAGTGAGAATTTATTGCTCGGATTTTGCAACCGTATATTCCATCATCCTTGACAAATACAACATATACATACAACAACAGGACTTCAAGGATTGTTTTTAGGCAGGTTAAGCCATATGTTTGCTGCCTCAACCAAAAAGTTAGCCATTAATCTGGTAATATGCAAGTTCCGATATTCCAATAAGAATTCCACTGATAATCTCTCCATACAGAAATTCCTTTCCGATAACCTCCTTAATAACTTTTCCCTTGGAATTATATACAATGGGCAAGTCAAAACAATGTGATAGAGAACATCAGGGGCTTGAGCACAATGACATGTACGATTAAAAAAGGGGGTCTGTAAATATCTACCCTTGATCGCATTAGAGGGATGTACATTCAACCTTACAAGTAGAAAAGCCTTCCTTACCACCAGCAATGAGAGAGTTTGAAAATAATCCGGGATCCCACCCTGTATGGGTAGAATACCAAGAATCGATGGAGAACAAACCCTAGGACAGTGATGGAGAACCTATGACACGCATGTAAGCACTGACATGCATAGCCATTTGGGCAGACACGCGGCCGTAGGCCTCCCCCCCGCCCGCAACCTCACCACCCTCCCTAAAGCGGTGAGGTCACCATTTTAGGGAGGGTGAGAGGGTGGAGGAAAGTGGCAGGCAGGGCTACGAAGCCCCGATCACCACTTTAGGGAGGTGGGTGGAGCCTCCCCCCACCTGGCCACACCCCCGAGGCCTGCCGTGCTTCCCTGGAGCTGCCTCGGAAAGGCCGGGTAAGGTGACAGGTAGGCGGGAGTCTGCCCAGCCTCTTCCTGGCCTTCCCGAGGGGGCTCTGAGGCTTTGAAGCCCTGGAGTCGCCTCAGAAAGGCCAGGGAAGGTGGCAGGCGGGCATCTCCCCGGCCTTCCCGAGGGGGCTCCGAAGCTTCGAATCCCCGGTGCTGCCTCGGAAAGGCCGGGGAAGGGGGCAGGTGGGCGAGATCTGCCCGGCCTTTCCCCGGCCTTCCTGAGGGGGCTCTGGGGCTTTGAAACTCGGGAGCCACCTCAGGAAGGCCGGAGAAGGCAGTGGGAGGGAGTCTGCCCAGCCTCTCCCGGGCCTTCCCAAGGGGGCTCCAGGGCTTTGAAACCCCAGAGCCACCTCAGGAAGGCCGGAGAAGGCAACAGGAGGGTGGGAAGGAGTCTGGCTGACCTCTCCCTGGGCTTCCCAAAGTGGCTCTGGGGATTGAGAACCCCATACAATCTCTTCGGGAAGGTTGGGAGAGGTGGAGAGAGCACGACGTAGAGGCTTTTCAGCCACTCCCACCCTCCCAAAGCCGCAACAAGGCTTAGAAAGCTCAATAGCGGCTTTAGGAAGGGCGGGGGTGGGGCTAAAAAGCACCTTTCCCACCAACTCCCCGCTCTCCCAGGACTTGGCTCTCCCCCCCCCAATGGAGCCAAGCCGTAGGAGAGCGGGGAGTTGAGCGCCTGGCTTGCTCAGCAAGTACTCCATTTAAATCAGCTCCTCTCCCTTGAGTGGGAGGGAGAGAAGCTGATTTAAAAGGGGTGCTTGCTGAGCAAACCACACATTTATGTTATTTAAACAATAAATATCGCAAAATAATGTTTTTTCCAGAAAGTGACACACCACCAAAGTTACGCTCAGTTTTTTGGAGACGTTTGACACACCAAGCTCAAAAGGTTGACCATCACTGCCCTAGGAGGTACCCTACACCTAAAGAGAAGACAAAGAGTTTCTGGAGTAAAGCTGCAAAGCTACAGCTTTGCTTGAGAACTGGCCTGCTGGCCACCCCACCCCTACTCCCATTAAAAGGAGGTATCTATGTGAATAATGTAGGCCATTGTGGGCCCCAGGATCATGTCACTCCTAATGTTACCTATAGGAGGAAGGTAGAGTTATAAAACTTGCCAGGAAGAAGGCTGGTCAAGGACTGTATATTGGCCCTCTGGATTGTGTTGAAATGATGTGAACTCAAAAAAATTTGTGGCCAGTTTCAGCTCCAGCACTGACTGTACATAGTTGAAGCCTACTTTTCCCCATTCCTTGATATTTGCTTTTGTGGACTTTTGTGGACTAAGCTTTGAAAAAGTACTTCTGGGAGCTAAGGTCACATTGGCTGGAGGATTCTATGAATTGTAGTAACACTTCCAAACTCTGGCGCAAACTACTTCCATGCAGCCTGGTGGCAGGCTTAAACCGAACGCATACTGAGTCATAGGTTGCTAACATGCTGCAGAAATAATGCAGAAATAATTCATAGTTTGCTTTGGTAACAGAGCTCTCTGACAGAGTAGGATAAATATCTCTCAGTACTACAAATCCCAGAATTCCATAGCATTGAACCATGACAATTAAAGTGGCGTCAAACTGGATTATTTCTGCAGTGTGTCAGCAGCCATAGAATCATAAAGTTGGAAGGGGCCCTGGGGCCATGAGGTCCAACCCCCTGGTTTGAAATATTGGTTAGAAATACTGATCTCAGAATACATATCTTCTTCTAGTCTGGAAAGCACACATTCATCCATTGGACACTGTGTATTTACCCTCAAAATAAAATAAATTAATTGTGCAAAATAAAATCTTGCACAATTAAAAAAGAAAGAAAAAGAAAAATGGAAAGTGTCATGATAGCCAAATAGGCACAGAAATGCCATATATGTGTGTGTGTGTGGTCTCTCTCTCTCTCTCTCTCTTTCTCTCTCTCTCTCTGGCTTTTCTTCGCAAACGAAGATTCAGGAAGGACTCATCCCGCACTTTCTGCAAGTGCGCTGATGCCTAAAAAGGCCAATCCGAGATAAACAAGTCCGGTTGCAGAAAGCACAGCAGAAGGTCTCCTTGGGTGATGTTTCATAAAACCTGTGATGTAATGAGAAAATAGATTGTACCTAATAAAACATGCAAACTGGAAGGTAGGAATTCAGTGATCACTGTGATTATATACCTGACTACTCAGTAGTTTGTACAGGATTGCAGCTGATGTGGAAGTAGTGATTTGCTTTAACTAGTGAAGGAAGGTGCTAAAGTGTTAGACAAGTGAGATTACTGTAGTCACTAGCAACTGGAGGTCTTGTCTTAACAGACCACAGTGTTAAAGGTCCATGTTTGCAATTCTCCAGTCCAAAAAGTTGGCAAACATCTGGCAATGTGTTTAGCATTCCTAGGGATGAGATGTGAGCTGACTGATAGTCTGCCAGGATCATGTTTTCCATTTTTATTTCAAACATGAGCAAAAATTTAAAGTTTTTAACAAAATTCAGAGTGGAGAAGACTCCTTGGCTGCTGCATATTTATCCTGTCTGTCAAGCTGCACCAATATTTGGTCAGAGCAGCTGAAACTTAAAAAAAACAACAACAAAAAAACCCCAAAAAACATTCACTTCAGAAGGTACTGGCAAACACACTTCAGAAAGAATTGGTACCTTTGAAGAAGCTGGGTTTCTCCCCCGACCCCATTTTGCAGACATACTAAGATGCTTGTATTACAATTAATTGCCATGAAAGCCACTTACGTTGTCAGTCAAAATAGTAAGCCAGAGCCAACTTCCCTTGAAAAAACACACATTTGGAAACCCAGATAACCTTCTGATCCATAAAGCATAGAAGATCCATGTGTTCAAATTCTGATGTCTCATTGCCTTTCTAGACAGCCTTTTTAATGGCTACTAGGTTAGCACAGAACAGAGATGGAAAGAAAGGCCATTTATTTAATGTTATCCAGAGTAGAATGTATGTACATGCATCTACAGTGAGGGTGGGCAGAGTATAGTGTGTGGGCTGTATGCCCCCCTAAGTCTGGTGATCCCCAAAACCACCCAAGCCTTTTAAAAAATAAGATTTTCCCACTGAATTTCATATGATTTTCCCCATCTGATGACCAGCCAAATCAACTAAAAATGTGAAGCAAATGCATTGGTTTACTTCCCCTCCATCTTCCACCACCACCCCTAAATACTTAGGAAAATCACCCAAAAATCAGCCAAAGTGGTGGCTGGAAGTAACATGATGCCACTTCTGATATTCTGAAATGTGATGATGCAGACCACTGGAGGGGCACAGGGAGAAAAATTGGCCCCATCTCATCGGCAATTGGCCACCCGGATCTTTATAGACAGATACATGTGCAAGGGAAAAAAATCCAACTCTCAGTCACAGGAATTATATATATATATTGGAGGTGGCACTGAATTTCATCAGTTTTGCTTTACTGAATGTCAGCTGATGATTTGGCCTAAAAGGAAGAGTACTGAAAAGAAAGTGCAAAAAAGAAAAAAAGAAAAAAGCCACACTTGTACATTTGAGTAACTTTATACTGACTGCAATTGGACTGAAAGACTTGATAGTTGGCTGAAAGTTCTGAATATAAAATATGAAGGGGAAATTATGGATCTTAATAGGCAGAAGTGATACAGTGAAAGATCGCTACTGTTTCTTGGACAAAATGCCAGCTCTGCCTTCAGTATAAAGAATTCCTTGGCTAAGTCACTTTCCACATGTGATGTGTACTTTTCCTGGCTGAAAAAAAAAAAGTTAGGCCTTGGCTAATTAACTTGCTCATTTCAAATCTGTTGTTGGCCAGAGTACAGCTACACTGAAGCTATTGCTACACGGCCTGTGTTTGCTCTGTCCACTTGCGTGAACTGAAAAAGGCTTAACTAACTGACTGCAATTTCACCAGCTCTTTTCAGATTTTACACAGTTAACTTTTGATGAGCAGTTCATTTTCATTGCTCACTAGGACACTTAGAAATCAATTCATTTTCATTATTCATTTAGAGGGGGCACACTATATTTCTCATTTTGCTCATTGCTTTTCTATTATTTTTCATTACTTTCAGGGGGAATTTTATATATAAGAGAATGGCATAAAAATTGAAAAATCCCAGTCAAAATGCCTATTAAAAAATCCCTTACAGGTAATGGTAAGCAAAGAAAATGGTTACTTTGCATTATACTAGTACAATAGCTTTCTCTCTACTTGTTTCATTACTTTTGAGAAGTAACTTTGCCATGCCAAAGTGGGAAAAGAACTAAATACTTTTACCGTAACTTGTTGCTTCTAAGCTGTGGCTGCCATTAAACAGTTTCTTTCTTCCAGTTAGTTCAGCTTCTCATTTCACTTCTGAACTGAATTAAATGCATTGAAAATGTTTATAAATTTCCCCACTCTACTACTATTACTACTACTACACACACTCTCCGTCGTGCCTTCAGGAGAGAGTGGAATCAATTCAAATTTTAAATACATTTCAGACCTTTCCCTGGAATTTTCTTCCCTTATTGTGCACAGATTCCTAGAACATTTAGACATTGCCTGCAGCGTTACAAGGAATATGAAGCAAGCTGCCAATACTGTTAGCAAGGGGCTCATACAGAACTCCTTTTTAGCCAGGGATAATTCCTCTGGCCCCAAAGTGTACCTAATGCAGTTGGGAAAGAAAGCCTGGAGAATAGATTTGCTTGTTTTCCTGTTTAATCATTTCTCACACCAACATCCACCCCTCAGAGAAGAAAAGACAAATGGCAAATTCATTTCAAGCAACTGCACTGGGAAATCTTTACCATTTTAATGTAATATATACATATTGAAAACAGAGTCACATGTGTAAGCTAGGTATGCTGATCTTGTTCCATTGGGGTTCACAGGACAGGATAAGTACAAGTTTTCCTTAAACTACTCTGCACTTTTTCCCTCTAAGCAATAATTTACTAGTTCCAGTTTAAGTGTTCAGATTTGCATCCTTTTCATGTCCGACATGATGTCTTCCAGCATGTGTACTTGTCAGGAATGCTGGGAGATATAGTCCAAAACATAGAGGGCACTAGATTGGGACACACCTACTGTCATCTGACAAGGCTAAATCAAAGGCCTCTAGCCTATATAGATCAGCCTTTGCTCTTTTCTATTTTTGAGTTGTTGATAGAAGAAAAATGATGACAAAGGTCTGTACAGGCAAGATTGGAAAAGTAAGAAAAAGCTGAATGGCTGTGCCAGCACAGATTTATGTGTCTGGGAGAGACAAAAGTAATGACCAAGGCTTTGCTAAGAGTTATTGCAACCCTAACAATAACTAACCACAGAGGGAAGGTACTCTCCACCCAGAACCAATCATCAATACATTATTTAGATTTTGGTATGATTAACACAATGTATGAGTAATATGATATATGACCAACATGATGTCATGACAATGTTGGATGTGGAGTTAATCATCTTTGAAAATCATTCTGAAACCCTCACATATCATCTCTACAAAAACATGTCTCTAATGGTGTATCCACAGTGCACAAATATAGTAGTCTGATACCACTTTCCTATGCAATTCTGAGATATGTAGTTCGGTGAGTGGGTTTAGAAATTCTGTCATGTTACAGTACATCTCTCTGGCACAGAATTCTAAGCCACAAAACTAAAAATCCCAAGATTCCATAGGTCAGAGCCAGGGCACGTGAACTAGAATCAAACTGCTAAAATCATGCAATGTGGATATACCCTAAGACTTTTGAAGCGTCAAAGTATGCTTCTATAAATGATTTAAGAAACCTATCTCTGAAATTATTTTGTAAGTATAGGTCGACACCCACATCCATGTGGTATCCATGGTTTCATTTATCCATGTCCAAAAAAATGTTCTCTCTAGGCATTTCTAGGTCCTCTAATGTGATTCTATGGTCAACTTCTGGTGTTCGTGTCATTGAAAGTAATTGGGTTCCCTATTATCCACAGTGTGTGTGTGTGCGCACGCGCACGTGTGTCTTGGAACATATCCCCTGCAGATAATATCTTGATGTTAATTGGATGATCTATTTACCTCCTTTTATCTTGCCTATGTTGCTTTTATTTGAAATAAACTCTTGTTAACTTAACTTGGTCTGTGAATGCTTCTTAGTCCCGGATCAGTTGCAGACAAGTCAGGACTTTCAAATATCCTTCTCATGATCACATAATAGTTGTCATCCAAGCTAGAATTGAATAGTGGGGATACAGAATACCTGCTGTTCTTCAGTGTTATATATCCTAGCTTTTGATATTAGAACTTGAATTTTGATCCTCATGGTGTTGCTTGCATGCAAAGTTGGCTGGTAGGAAATGCCTTTCCTTGTGCAAAGCAAAGCACTCAATTTTCATTAAGCCCACATCCACTGTAGTCCCCTTGTGTCTCCCCAAAACAACTGCTCTTAAGGTTTAATGAACCATCTGAGGCAGTACAGGATATGGTCCAGAAGGCTGGATTTGATGCAACAGAACTGTGGGGTGGGGGGAGGTTGCATACTTTACATGAGTTAAGCATAAAGCTGCCATTGGCTACAACCAGCTTTATTTAAATTGCAGTATTGAGTGTTCATATGGAAATATTTCATAACAGGATAACACACATTAATTGACAATATGCCTTACACAACAGTATTTCTCAACTTGAATCAGAGGCAGCCTTCTCACAAGGCAGCACTGCGCAGCTACCTTTATGTCAGGGGATGATAGAACACAATCCCCGGCAGAAGCCAAAAAACAATCTCAGCAGACTTAGTAGCAATCTGTTCCCAAGAATACTCACACACAGAGTGTTTGACGTCCAAATAAGCAGGAGGCACTTTTATCTTCAAAGTCAAACAGTTGCAATATATACACAAATATTTACAATTGAAGGAGAAACTGCTTTACCAGGCAACATCATTCACAAGAAGAAAGTGAGTTTTGGACTAGCTTACGTATATATACAGTACTGTATATCTACAGGACATTGCCTTCTAGTGGCCTGACTAGGCATGACTTGGTAGTTCATGCAGTCAGCCATTATGACTCAGCATGATTCTGCAGTTGTTCAGCTATTTTATAATGGAATTCAGTCTCTAACTCCTGACACTTTAATGGCAGATTTTGGTGTTTAATCTAAAAAATGGCACAGACAAAAATAGAGAAATCTGATTATGGATTGTATGCTTTGCATATATCAGTTCTCATTGCCTCAGTGTGGCTTATGCATAAATACATACTGAGCCATTCTTCCTCATCTAAACTGAAGAGGATATAATCTGCTTTAATGCCTACATAGCCAGCTCTGTCCTGAATTCTGAGCTAGCTGACAAAAAATTCAAGCAGGAGAACCAAAAATCTGATTTTAATTTTACACAAATATATAGATAAAAATAAATGACTCTCATGAGCCCACCTTATTGTTACAATAAACATACCAGCAGAAACTATTTTTATTTTCTATGACAGCTCCATATGAATTAAAATGTAGGATTTGTAAGTAGATATGCCTCATGACTGCAAATGTTGCCAATTCCAGAGTCTTTAAATTAGCATATAAAATCTCTAAATAACATAGGGAGATGTTTGTACTGAACCCAGCTGGATATCAGTTTATATTGTGAACCTAAGAACCAACAACTCTAATGACTTTATTTTGTCTTGCCTAATTCCTGATGTAATAATAATTACATCATTAAAAATGACACTAACTGGCATCCTCCTAGTGGCATACACAGGCGTAAGTCCAAGGTACACCTACATATGTATTTTTTGGGGGAGGGTCATTTGGGAGATTAGTGTTCTGTTCCTCCCTCCATAATGGCCAAAGCCCCCACTTAGGACTATGCTATAGCTTGAAAGCAGAACTATGCTATAGCTTTTCTCTCTCTACTCCCAGAAGGATTATGCTATAGCTTCTTTCTTACTACTTACTGTTTTGATGTGATAGCTCCAACTCCACAGCCATTCAACAGCTGGTGGAGAGTAGGGTGAATCAGAGAAGCATCTGGCTATGACTTCTGCATAGCCAAATGCAGAACTGTTACAAATGCAGAATTGTTTTGCTGAGACCTACAGAGGATCCTGGCAAATCTTAGTAGATGATGTCATCAGTTTGCATCTGGCTATGGTGACATAGCCAGACTCTTCTCTGATGCCTCCAGCCTCCACATGGTATGTATTATAGGTGCTAAGAGAGGAGCCATAGCATAGTTCTTTAAAGTACGATCTCATCCTCAGTCCACTATGTGTTTAGCACCACCACAATATGAGAGAGAGAGGCTATAAGTCAGTGGTGAGCTCAGTGAAACAAATCAAGTTTAAAATTATAGCTACAAAGAATCTGTAAGCCAGAGACTATTGCAATAAGAACACAAAGATTGGTGATGGTTGTTTCACCTATGCTGGAGATGGTGTTTTGGACAAGTTGCCAGGAAATAACAATGCTGCTTTACTCTGCACTGCTGGGGATGAAACTGCAAAGTTGTACAATGGTGCTAGGGTGTGGAAGCCACAGCCTGCATCTTTCAGGTCACGCCGTAAATATTCAGTCACCATTGTAGACCAGAATATTGAGTGAAAAGTAGTTTGTTTCATTTTAAACAGACGATGTGTATAGTAAAGTTAGTCTAGCTCAGCACGGAAGCAATGTATCAAAGAGAACTAATTTGAGAAGGCAGAACCGTGTGGCATGTGCAGAGAAATATTATACTAGGGGACCGGGAAGCTGTTTAGGTGTGGAATGATCCTACATTTGGACAGCTTCAAGTAAAAGCTTAATAACCACTTGTTACTGAATTTTTCCAGTGCAGAATTTAATACTCGAATATTTAAAGTAAGCTGATTTCAGCAGCTGACAGAAAGTTAAGAGTCTATTCAATTCTTATTGATAATGGCCTAAAAATAAAATTTTACTTTCTGTTTCCATAATGTCTCATACGTCTGTCTGCTCAGGCAGACTAATGATTCCTTTCCTTCCTGCCAGAAGTTTGATGGCCAACCAGAGAGAAAAGGAAGGCTAGATTGTCTCTGCAAAATCAGCCAGTTTGGCCACTGCATAAATTCCTCTGGCAGCCTATTAGCTTCTTCCCAAAGGTGCACCCATGAGAACTTTATGTACATGTTACACTTGTCAGGCAAGTAGGATAGAATGCCAAAGTACCACAGAAGTCCTGAGCTGGATTCCTGAGGCAGAGACAGTACGTTCAACACACTGAAAATACATACACACTGAAAATAGACAAAGGCATCACATGAGAACACCACACAGTCAGAAGATGAGTGTATGAGAATTTAGGCCTAGACTCAGTTTTATTAGAACTAGAGTCTGTTTGGATTGAAAAGGAAATATGGTTTGCTAACATGTGAGTGACTACAGAGGCAGTCATGTAGTGAGTGACTACAGAGGCAGTGAAAGTCTTCCATGTCAGTGGGGTGGTTAATCCAGTTAGGATTTTAGTCTGCACTCTAAAAGACCTACCCAACATACTGGAAATATTGGGGGTGGAGGGTTCAGATACTTAGGGCTTGTCTACAGAGGCAATATACCCCATCTTGCCCCTGTCTCAGAGCCCTGCAGACCTGATGATGAAGGACATTTGTTCTATTCTGCTCCTGGGCAGTCTTCACCACCCCTGAGGCAGATACAGGTCTGAGATGGGAGGAAAGCAGGGTAGGGCCTGATACAATGTTTTGGAATGATACCTGTTTTACACAGTTTCCTCCAAGAGGAAACAGATTGGGCCCTGCGTTTCCATAAGAGTCCATCCCAGAAGGCTGGCCCTTGCTGCCGCTGCCATCTCCCTGGCTCTCCCAGAAGGCAAGAAGGAGTCAGGCAGCATGTGACCAAGTCTGGTCATATGCAGGGAGCCTTAATCACATGTTCCATGCCCCTTCCTGCCTTCCGAGACAGCAAGGGAAATTGCAACTGTGGTGGTTGCAGCAACAGACCGCCGTGCCCGTTAGGACTTCTTCTTGCTCCGTGGAGGGAACAGGGGAACAACAGGCCTGATCTGCAGCCAGGATATGTCATTGGGGAGCCAACATATTCTGGCTTGTATAGATGTGCCCTCACATAGTTCCTTGAAAGGTCAGACTAAAACCCAGTGCAGATCTAGTGTTCCACTAACATGAAAGCTATCAGTTGTCACTGCATAGAGCTGATTCATTCATAAATGCCCATTGTATCTTAAATAATAGACTTTCCAACTCAATCCAAATAGCAGGTCCCGACTTTCTGATGTAAACCACTACAAAGAACATTTAGAAAATGAAAAATTATTCCTTCCACCCTTTCCACAATGAAGATGATTATCTCCATCCAAAGATAAATAGAATGAAGCAAAGGATAAAAAATGACTTAGATCAGGGGGAAACATGCACATGTACATGTACAAGGTAACTCTTGAGAATTATGTAAAAGCTTATCTACACCAAGTACATTTGGAGCTACTTTAGGGCTGGCATCACTTCATGCCAATCACTGAGGAAGCCAGTAATCAATCGGTCTCTCAGCAAATAAAAATGCCATGGAAGTAATCATAAATGGTGCAAAATATCTTGTGCCACTCAGTTTGAATTCCCTTATCTGCCAGTTTATAGTTTTCCCTGCCCACAGAAGAATATGTTTTCTGTTCAAATCCATCAGCTGTGTGGTTAAGACTTTAGCATTTGGACATGTACCATGGCATGTTGTGTGAGTTGGCAATGGTGTGAGAATTGTATTTCTGTTTCTCCAGATACATGAACCATTCTGCAGAATCAAATGCAACATCAAAAGCCCTACATTCGCCTTGCTCATTAGGGAAATTTTCTCCCTTGCCAAATATCTTGTTAGTGATGGCCTTGTTTCAACCCAAAAGCAGTTTGGGTCTATAACAAAGACAACACTCATGCTATTTCAGCATTGTGGTGAAAATTCTTCAGCATATACCAGCATTTTTGTGTGTATGTTCCTTTATTTTATTCATTCCTCTCTTTCTCCCACCCACCCTGCTCTATTTATCACAGGCCCTTACAATGGCAGAGATTTATTGCAATGCAAAATGTCGGAGTTCTTATGGTTTATTTTATAAGTGTGTGTGTGCGTCTGTAATAGGTGTGGTTAGCCATTTGCTGAAATTGGGGTTTGACTATTGACAAGAAAAACTTCTGACAATCTTGCTGAGCAACATTATACAAACCCCATAACATTCAATATTGTCTATCCCACATATGTCTATCCCACAACCTACATGTTACTTCTGAAGGGAAGGTGAGCAGGCCAACAGCTGTTTCTCTCATTCTGTCCCTCCCTTTACTTGTAAAACTCTAACCTACAGTGTTAAGAGGTTCTTTTCAGTGGTGTGTTTGTTTCTCTCAGGGGAGTCAATGAATTCACACGCCCACACAAATACTTAATAAATGTTATAGATGACAGAGGAATAGAGCTCTGTCTTTACCAACAGTTCAAACCACCTCGGGCTAATTCATAATCCCAATGAATTTTGTAAAGCACTGATATAACCACAGTTTTGGCAAAGTGTTCTGAAGTTTCTTAGACAGAGTATGCAATCATCACAACACATAGATTATGATCCAAAGAATGCCTTTGGGCTTCACAAGGCCTTTTATTTACATATAGGTTTTCCCATTTTTTTAAAAAACCTAACCAGCAATGTTTGTGACAGGAAATAAGTTACATCTGATGCCCTAATCTATTGGTATCAAATTTGAGAAAATAAATACTGTACTCATTGAAATGGGATAACTGGAAGCTGGCAATAAGATGGCAGAAGTAAAGGTATGTTTAAAATATAAAAGTACCAACAATTAAAAAAATTAGAATGGCTTAGGATGCCACTCATGGAGTCCGCATTGGAGAGGAAATAATCTTTGATAGCATAATAATTGAAGCACAAAGTTTTTCTGCCAAGCCTGTATCCTCTCTTGTTGAAAACCATGCAAAGGTGCCTCTTTCATGCACACAGAAAATTAGCTTATCCCAAACACTAACTCCTGTCAGAAAACAATGTATGTTACACATAACAACTATACTTTTACATATAATTGTGCATGTGTATCGATGTAAATCTGATACATAGAAATACTTAGAACAAAAGATGGAGCCAGATGGTGATACAACCCAACAGGGAAGCATAATGCAGTAATGCAGAATGCCTGGCACAAAGTAGTTTAGTATGAGGAGATGGATGAATCTCTTATGTTTAGGCAAAATGTCAGTCATTGGCATTCCTTTCTTAAGTGAATAGCCAAACTAACATTTATTCTGAGGACATCTTCAAGTTTCTTTTGCACACTTTGTCTGTAAACACTACTGTCACCGCATGATTCCCCTTTCATTCTCTTTCTTCTACACTTTTCCTTTAGAGATTATTGTGGTTCTTTTATGTTTTGAAGTCATTTCTGGCTTATGACTGATGACCTGCGTCTAAGCATTGACAGGGGTAGTGTGACCCTGTTGGTGCTTTTAGACATCTCAGCGGCTTTCGATACGATAGATCATAGCATCCTCTTGGATCGCTTGAGGGGGTTAGGAATCAGAGGCACTGCGCTCCAGTGGTTCCGGTCCTTCCTCTCGGGCAGGTCCCAGAGGGTGTTGCTCGGGGACAGCTGCTCCAGCAGAAAGGAGCTTACTTGTGGTGTTCCACAGGGCGCCATCCTGTCCCCGATGCTGTTTAACATTTATATGAAGCCGCTGGGTGAGATTATTCGCAGTTATGGGGCTGGGTGTTATCAGTACGCTGATGACACCCAGATCTATTTCTCCTTGCCCCGATCATCGGCCTCGAATTCCGATGGCGTCTCTCCTCTTAATGATTGTCTTAAAGCAGTAATGGGCTGGATGAGGAAAAACAGATTGAGATTAAATCCAGATAAAACGGAGGTGCTCACGGTAGCAGCCCCCAAACCAGGAGTTGGGTTGCAACCTCCAGTCCTGGACGGGGTCACGCTCTCCGTTAAGGACTGTGTTCGCAGTCTGGGGGTGCTCCTTGATTCATCGCTTCAGATGACGAGTCAGGTGAATGCGACAGTCAGGAGCGCCTGTTATCAGCTTTGGCTGATACGCCAGCTGCGCCATTTCCTGGAAGTAAGGGACCTTGAGACTGTGGTGCACGCGCTGGTAACCTCCCGTCTAGATTTCTGCAATGCGCTCTACATGGGGCTGCCCTCATGCTTGGTCTGGAAACTTCAGTTGGTACAAAATATGGCAGCCAGAGTGGTCTCGGGAACATCTCGGAGAGACCATATAACTCCAGTATTAAAATCTCTCCACTGGCTGCCAATCAGTTTCCGGGCCCAGTATAAGGTGTTGGTTATTACCTTTAAAGCCCTAAATGGCTTGGGTCCAACTTATCTCCGGAACCACCTCCTCCCATACAATCCTCCCCGCGCACTCCGGTCCTCTGGGAGGAATTTGCTTCAGCCACAAAAATCTAGGCTGTCTGCAACCTCCCAGAGGGCCTTTTCAGTAATTGCCCCCAAATTGTGGAATGACCTGCCGAATGAGATCCGTCAGATAACAAGCCTGAGTGGCTTTAAAAAAGCACTAAAGACGGATCTCTTTCGGCAGGCCTTTCCTAATTAGATCCCGGCCTCAGGGGATCCTGGCCTCTTCTAGGCTGCTGGCCATTTATTATATTTATTGTATTTATAGTTTTAAAAGTGATTTTAGATTAGTTGTTTTAATCTATATTTGTTTAATGTTTTTTTATGGGGGAGGGTGGGAAGGGGGGTGTTTAGGGATTTTATTTGTATTGTATTTTAAATTTTGTAAGCCGCCCCGATTGTTTTAACAGAGGGGTGGGGTATAAATAAATATTATTATTATTATTATTATGGTGCCCCCAAGGCAAAACTATGATGGGATTTTCTTGGCCAGATTTCTTCAGAGGGAGTTTGCCCTTGCCTTTGTCTGAGGCTGAGTGTGACTTGCCCAGGGTCACCCAATGGGTTTCTATGGCCAAGCTGGGATTCGAATCCTGGTCTCCAGAGTCATAGTCCAACATTCAAACCATTATACCATGCTGGCTCTCTTCTTAGAGATAACTAGTGCAATTGTAGGAGGATTCTGTCTGACTCCATGTTCATCTACCTAGCAGTACACCTGGTTTCCAATAACTAGATATCAAATACTGAACATTGATACAGTAGTATCAATGTTTCAATTGATACACTACAGTATCAATTGATACACTACAGCAAGTAGTGGTTTAATATAAAACTACCAACACTATCATGTAGAATGTTACAAAACACTAACTGCTAGGAGAACATAGTCTAAATCCATTAAGGACATTCTGAAAACACAAGGTTGATAGAATCAGTCTTGGAAAGCTCACATAGCACAACATAATATCTTTTAAAACAGCCATCTTATCATGCTTGTATTAATAAACACTGGCTAATTTTTGTAAGAATGCAGTAGTGCGAGTTTTAAAAAAGACAACATGAAAGCTGTCCTACACCAGCATAAGCTTTGAGAAGCCAAAAGAGCATGAAGTATCACTGGGATGTGGCTTGTCTGTGGAGTCCCCACCCCTCATTTCCTAACTACCACAATGTTATTTTATTGGTCTACAGTTATCTATGGCATAACATAACACCGATTGGACTGGACTCAATAAAAAAAGTTACAATTTATGACACTTTCCCCTCTGCTACAAAAAGGATTGCACTTAGAGGTTTAATTCTTCCATATCACAACATCTCCAATGGATTAAACCTTATTATTAGAGCATTAAAGCATCTGTTAAAACATCTTCAAGGTATAAGTCATGTCTAGTGAATCCTAGCTAAGTGTAGTGGGTTAGGTTATGGTGCTTTCCTGCTTTATAATTCTCAACTGAATGTTTTTCTATATCCTTTCTTTTTCATTATTTTCAGCTTACATGGAGTAATTTGCAAATAATATGAGATTTCTCTTTCAAAGTATTCCATATACTGTCAGCACAGCTGTCATTTTTAGTATGCTTTTTTCCTGCTCTTCATTTCATTGACTTTGCCAGAGAGTCGTAAATGAGCCTAATTTATTTTTCTTTCTTTCTTCTTTCTTTCTTTTTCCTTTCCTTTTTTTGTTGTTGGTTAAAATGGTGAAATCCAGCTTCAATAGTTTTGGTGCCAAATTGGCTAAAATCTGATGCTATACCCTTAAAGACCTTGGTATGTCTCCTAATTCCCTGTCTTGTTCATAAAGAATATATACTGTACGATCATTTACTGACTTAACTACTGAAGCCTTCTAGCTCATAATATTTAAGTAAAAAATAATTATATTTCTTCATTCCATATTAAAATATATCAGGATTGCTTTCAGAAAGCCTACATTTTCCCTCAGTTCTATATTCTAATATGTGGTTAGCTAACCAGATTTATCCAGAAAGAAACCAGAGAAAGGAAAGTTTATTATATATTCAGACACTCAAAATAATTTTCCGCTCTGGTAAATATCACAGACAGTTTTCCCAGAATTGCCTGAAATAAAATTCTTAGCAGTTATTACAAACAAACATGGGGACTTAAAAAAATATTTGGGGGATATTAGTGCACTTTCTAGAATGGTTGATTTTACTATTTACATACAATAATACCTATAGCATGATTACCATATATAGTGCTACATATTCTAGTCCAACTGCTAATACTAACAATACAAAATAGTTTGAGCAATGTGTTTGTCTCTAGTTGAACCATTTGCCTATCTCTTAATGCAGATTGAGCATCTGAAATCAAAAATGCTCCAAAATCCAAAATATTTAAATATTTAAATAAAATTAAAAAGTATTAAAATAAAAATAAAAATATTAAAAATATTATATAAAACTATCTTCAGACTATGTGTATAAGGTATATACTAAACATATATGACTCCCGTGTTTAGACTTGGCTCCCATCTCCAAGATCTCATTATTTACAGTATATGCAGATATTCCAAAATCCTAAATCCAAAACATTTCTCATCCCAAGCATTTTGGATAAGGGATACTCAACCTATAATATCTGACTGATAGAGTTCAACAAGCAAATGAGGGTATCTTTTTTTAAAAAAAAAATAGATCAGAACATCATACAATTTCATCATACAACTTCACACTATATGGAGTAGAATTATGGTTGAACTAAATGATGCATTTATCAGCTTGTTTACAAAGCTGCTTCCCCAAGTGGCAGAAGAGGTCTTGTTGCCCATAGAATATGATTTCCACAACTACACATCTTGCAATTCACATTATTTCATAATTAATCACTGGTGGGTAAGCTTGAGCTTAATCTCCAAGTCCAACTTTGTCACTGCATGCCTTTAAATCATTTCCGACTTATGGTGACCCAAAGGCAAACCTATTATACCTCTGGGTCTGAGAGTGTGTGACTTGCACAAGGTCACCCAGTTGATTTAATGACTGACTGTGGATTCAAATGTTGGTCTCCAAGGTCACAGTCCAACACTCAAACTATTACACTATGCTAGCTCCCAAGTCTGACTACTGAACTACAATTCTTTGAGGAAATCTTGTTGTAGGAGAAAACGGGGGGGGGGGGTAATCACAGGGAATATAAATTCTGCTTAACATTTAATTTAATTGTTAGACGACTATCTGAGACCATAAAGAGGGAATGAAGACAACAGTTCACTCTCATAATTCACTCCCATCAAGATAAGCATACTGCCTCTGAATACAAAGATTCACTTTATCAATAATGGTTAATATATATTTATTTCAAAAGATTTATATAAGGTGCTTTTTAGGGTAAAATTTCCCAAGATGGTGTTACCCTAAGAGGTGGGGGTGCTTTAGAGCCCCACCTGTGATGCCAAAATCTCTAGTTTTATCTGGGGAAATTATTAGATCAAATGGAAGCCTGCGAGAGGAGGGTAACTCTCGGGATCTTTTCACCTATGTAAACAAGTACTAACTGTAGAGAGCACTCCAGTTAAAGTGAAATAAAGTATTTTTATTAGAAATAATGCAGGAGATATGCTACCATACAAAACATACACTCTTAAAACCAGACAATGCTATTGGAAAGAAAGGCAGGGAGGTTGTATAGTAAGAGGTCCAGGAAGATAGGGGGCCCGTCTATATGATTTTAAAAAATCCATTTTGGGGGTAAAAAATACAAATAGGCAGTCATTCAAATATCTATGATCTGCCTACACGATTTTTTTAACCCCCCTAAACTCCGTATGACCCCCCCCCTTCCCCAGCTGGCTGGGGCAAGCAAGCCAAGCGGCAGTTTTAAATCTACCACCGCTTTTTTAAAAAAAAATATTATTATTTTAAAAGTTGCCTGCTTTGCGGACAGTCGGTTTTCCCTATTTACAATGTAAAATAAAAATAAATAAAAATAAAAATATATTATATACCGTATATTCCGGCGTATAAGACGACTTTTGAGCACTCAAAAGTGCCCTCCAAAATTGGCAGTCGTCCTATACGCCGGATACACTTTGCTTCGCCCACCTGCCTATCTCCTGCCTCTTCGCAAACGGAGCGAAGAGGCAGGAGATGGGGCAGGGGGGTGAAGCAAAGTGTTTTGAAGATCATTCGCCCCCCTCCTCTGCCTTCTCCCCCTTTGGGGAGCAACGGAAGACAGAGGAGGGGGGCGAACATTGCGGTTTGCCGCAGCCGCCGCTGGATCGCTTCTGCAGCGGCCGAGGCAAACCCGCGATTCGCCCCTACTCCCCACCTTCCTGGAAGGTGGGGAGAAGGGGCGAACGTGCCCCGTTTGGCAGCACAGCCTCCGAATCCCCCTCCTGCGCTCCCTCCTGGAAGGGAGTGCAGGAGGGGCATGCAGAGGCTATGCGGCCAAACCCGCGATTCGCCCCTTCTCCCCACCTTCCTGGAAGGTGGGAAGAAGGGGCGAACGTGCCCTGTTTGGCGGCACAGCCTCCGGATCCCCCTCCTGCACTCTCTCCTGGAAGGGAGCACAGGAGGGGCATACAGAGGCTGCGCGGCCAAACCCACAATTCGCCCCTTCTCCCCACCTTCCTGGAAGGTGGGGAGAAGGGGCGAACGTGCCCCGTTTGGCCGCACAGCCTCCGGATCCCCCTCCTGCGCTCTCTCCTGGAAGGGAGCGCAGGAGGGGCATGCAGAGGCTGCGCGGCCAAACCCGCGATTCGCCCCTTCTCCCCACCTTCCTGGAAGGTGGGGAGAAGGGGCGAACGTGCCCCGTTTGGCTGCACAGCCTCCGAATCCCCCTCCTGCGCTCCCTCCTGGAAGGGAGCGCAGGAGGGGCATGCGGAGGCTATGCGGCCAAACCCGCGATTCGCCCCTACTCCCCACCTTCCTGGAAGGTGGGGAGAAGGGGCGAACGTGCCCCGTTTGGCCGCACAGCCTCCGAATCCCCCTCCTGCGCTCCCTCCTGGAAGGGAGTGCAGGAGGGGCATGCAGAGGCTATGCGGCCAAACCCGCGATTCGCCCCTTCTCCCCACCTTCCTGGAAGGTGGGGAGAAGGGGCGAATGTGCCCCTTTTGGGCGCACAGCCTCCGCATCCTCCTCCTGCGCTCCCTCCTGGAAGGGAGCGCAGGAGGGGCATGCGGGGGCTATGCGTTGGAAGAGGGGGGTCGTCTTATAGGGCGAATATATCACAAGCTTTGCATTTTACCTTAAAAATTGGGGGGGGGTCGTCTTATACCCCGGGTCGTCTTATACGCCGGAATATACGGTATATGTGTGTGTGTGTATAAATATAAAATTCATGGACTTACCAGACTCTCACTTAGTCGGGAATCCAACATGGATTACACTGCCTGTTCATATGTGTGCAAACGGGGAGTAAAGATGATCAGCCCTTCGAACGGCTGTACGGATTTTAGGCTGAGATCCGCTAATTCTTCCGAACATCGAATTCATGTAGTTTACAGAGGATTCGCTAGCCCCCCCTTCCGAATGATACATATGAATCTGAACAGCCGTGTGTACGGAAGATCAATCTTCTGAATGGCGTACATATATTTTTACCATGTAGATTGGCCCAGGGTTATAGTTACCAGTCTTGAAGGGAACAGTTATGTGCAGCAAAGATGCTCAGACTTGTTTCTGACAGTGGCACAGAGAGTTCAGCAGAGTGGCGGTGTCCGCCTGTGGCACACTTTATTGTGGATAGGGGACTAATATATATACCCTATTTCATATCCTGACAGGGTACTCTGGTTATGACAAAGCCTGGATGACTTTCCCACAGGATAGACAAAGGGAACCAAACTCTAATTGCTAGGAGATAGAAATTGATGGTTTTGCAACAACCTCGCAAGGATGGACAGGAGGGGGTATAGGAAAGATTTCCATAGCAATAGATTAAGGAATGGGCACTTAATTGTTTGACTGAACCATTGCTGAAATGCCCAGAGCTGAAAGAAAGGATTAGCACATACCTCCTTAACGACTGGGTTTACTAAGTGTCTTCTGCACAATCCTAATTTGAGCTTTCTTGCCATTACATTTCTAAGACACATTCCAGGTCATTGTGGCCTCCAACTGAATTTAGGTTGCCCCAGCCAACCTGATCCCTAAAAGTGTCCAATATTTCCAATTATGAGATATCATGGGGAGAGGGCAGTAGGGCATACTAACAGTGGTATATAATGACACTTTAAAACACAAAACAGAATGGCCAGTATTCAACATTGTCTACATTGAACATGGGATTGTTGTACTCATAGAAGCCTAAAAATCTGCTATGCAGAGCTGAGATACAGATATTCAGCACTAGAGAAATAATAATAATAATAATAAAATTTATTTATACCCCGCCCCTCTGTTAAAACAATCGGGGCGGCTTACAAAAATTAAAATACAATACAGATAAAATCCCCAAACACCCCCCACCGCACCCTCCCAGAAAGCTGGAAGGGGCTAAAACCTTGACACTATGACAAGTGTCACAATAAGATAACAATCATTGTTTAATATGATAAAAGCAAATGGTCAATAACAAACAGTTAAAACTAAATAACAATGCACATTCTCTTGGTAATCTTTACCCAATTATAAGCCAAGAGAATCAGGAGATAGGTATAGAAACCTCCATTTCATGATGTGATCCATGAAAACAATTTAAATTAGCCAACATCACTATATCTTATAACATTTAATGACAATTTTAAGTGTTGTGTGAAAAAATACTCTTTTTACTGCCAATCAAGGAGCCCTGTTGGCGCAGTGGTTAAATGCCAGTACTGCAAGTCACCACGTTGCAAGTTCGTTTCCAGCAGGCTTCCATCCTTTCGTAGGTCAGTAAAATGAGTACCCAGCTTGTGGGGGCAATTAGCTAACACACATTGGAAACTGTTTAATGCAGTGTAGATGTGTAAATTGCTATTTCTTAAAACAATTCGTGAGCCGCTCTAATAACCTTGTGGCTGAAGAGTGGGGTAAAAATAAATAAATAAATAAAAATAAGTTGCAGTGTAAATCAATATAACTGTGTGAATTCTAAGTTCTAACATATTGACAGGCATTAAAATATTATTTGTTTAGAAAATAGTTCAAAACAAATAATAATAATAATCTAACAGCTAGTTTACAAGGTCTTAACCCTACACAATATTAAACCATTTCCCTGAGTATATACTGGTATTACTGAATTACGTGAATACTATTTTTGTTTGTTGCCTGTTGACTAAATGATAGTATCATTTAGTAAAAACAATCAGTTTCAGATATGTAAATCTTTATAACTGGGGCAAATTAATGAGCAGTGGAATAGTTTCTTTACTACGAGGTTATCTAAATGGTCAAAATAACCGCGATAGATAATATGACCAGTCCAAATAAGATCCCACATCAACCCACTGTATTTGGATGGAGGCAGGCCCAAAACGGCAAAAACACTACAGGAAAAGACTTTGCAGCTTTTCCTGTACAGTTGCCCCTCCACATTTGCGAACTTAGCATTCACGGTTTTGATTATTCGCGGTTTTGGGAGGGCCACCCTGCCCTCCCAAAACCGCAGCAAGGGGCCTACTGGAGGCCCTGTGAAGGCCCAGGGAGGGAGGGGGGAGGCTGGGGGAGGCCTTCACAGAGACTTAGAAGGCCCCGTGAAGGCCCGGGGTGGGAGGGGGAGGCCAGGGGAGGCCTTCATGGAGCCTTAGAAGGCCCCATGAAGGCCTGGGGTGGAAGGGGGGAAGGCCAGGGAGGTCTCCATGGGGCCTCCGGAGATGCTCCGGAGGCCCCATGAAGGCCCTGGGCAGGAGGGGGAAGGGCTGGGGAGGCTTCCACGGGGCCTCGGGAAGGTCTCCAGAGGCCCCGTGAAGGCCTTGGGAGGGAGGGGGAGGCAGGGGAAAGCGACTATGGGGCCTCCAAAGGCCCCATGGTCGATTTGGCGGGGCAGGGGGAGGGCAGTTGTTATTCGTGGAAGTTTCACATTCGTGGGGGTCTGGGGAACTGAACCTCTGCAAATGTGAAGGGACAACTGTAGTTTAAAAAAAAACAACAACAGCAAGGGGTGCACATTCCTGCTCGTTGGGACAAGTGATTTGATAGGAATCACTTGCCCATAGGAGAGGAATTGTAAAGCTGATTGGCCCGGTGAGCATGGGGGCAAGGCTTGCTAACAGAACAAGTGCCTGCTACCACCATCTTGGATTTTTGCCTTAGTGAGTGATTGTTAAGACGATAAAATAGAGTGGTGTGGTGTTTTGTTTTGTTTTTGCTTTCCTATTCAATAGAAAAATCACTTTAGTGCATCTTAGACATGGGGGGGGGTTAAAAAAAGTTTTGTGGTGTACAAATGCGAGTAAATCACTCATGGCTGCCATCTTGCATGTGAAGCTTATGGGGGCAAAAGCACCATTAAGACAAGTTGCTGCTACTATGAAATGCCATCACTACAAGGCACTCCAGGGTGCCGTTTACACCAGGAAAATGTAGTGAGATGAATTTGTGTTGATCTCAGGTAGTTCACACATCCTGGGTGACAGTCTCGAGCTTTTCAGAAGGGGGAACACCTTTTATCTCTCAACCAGCAGGATCTTCTGTCCTGCGGTTTGTCCCGTATTTTTAAAAAAGTCTCGGGAGGATGCAGAAAATCAGATATGTAAACCAATCAGGACAAAATATCTCAGCAGTAGGTGATGGCCAGAAATTGAGGTGGGCAGGGGTGGGCATAGAGTTCAGAGAAAGAGGGCTCAGTCACCTGTTCAATAGATTCAGCCTCACCGGCTGAAAGCAAAGTCTTCCTTTCCAGCTGCACAACGTTTTGTGCATGTGTCTGTGCCTTAAGTCACCCTGTTCAATGGATTTTTACACTGCAAACCCCTCAGCTCTAATCTGTCCCTCCCCTGCATGGAGGCTTTACTTTTTAAAGGAACAGTCACGCTGCAAGCCTCTGGGCTCATAATCACTCATTCATTCTCTCCTCACCATCCCCTGCATGGATGATTTACTTTTTAAAAGGACAATCACACTGCAAGCCTCTGGGTTCCTGATCGACTCATTCAATCCCTCCCCCATCCCCTGCACTCTGCTTCCTGGCTGAAAGCAAAGCAGGCGTGCGTGTGTGTATGTGCGCATGCACGCGCGCACCTTCAAGCTGCCTAGGTGGCTTTAAAAGTTCCTTCCTCTGAAATATAGCCTATAGCTCCTGGTCTGCAAGAGTGATTCTTGTGAGTACTTAAAGACAAACAAGTTTTATATTGCAGTAACCTATGTGGATTTACAGCCATTTAAATGGAGCTAGAGACCTTAAGGCAAGCCCATCAGGGGATTTTTTTTAAACAGGTATTTTTCAGAGGGGGTTACCTTCACCTTCCTTCTCTGACCAATGCAGAAACTTGAGCAAATATTTGTGGCAGCCAATAACATCACTCGTGGTGGGAAACTCCACAGGAAATACGTCACCAATGTTGTGAAAAAAACGAGTAATTGCATCCTTGTCTGACAGCCAAAAAAAATAATAATCCCAGGATATTGTTCATCCAGGGAAAAATTGTCTAAACAACGAGGGATGAACTTGGGATCAGGAAATCCCATTTCTTCCCATGATAAAAAATGTCGTGTAACTGACACCTATGTTTATTTTGCCTCATATAGACTGGCCCTGTGTCTCCTGTACATATATAACGTCTTAATGAAATAGAATATCCCTACAATCATCACCTAACACTACAGAGGCCATCCACTGGAATACTAAAAGCATCAGAGCTTTTCTAAGACACTGAATAATACAGTATGTTAAATAGCTCTCAGAGTCATAAGTTAGATGTAATCACATAATACTAGGGAAGAATCCACATTCTTTTGAAAGCACAGAAAGATCATACTCACACAAGACATCCATCGTTCTATTAGACTCACTGCAAATTGACTATTAGAGAAATAGGCTTGTGAGTAGCACAACCCATTTTGATTTTTATCAAATCAGAAATTCCCTTCAATAATCTGAGAGAACTCTGCTCCTGAAGAAAGGATTCAGGTAAATTATCTGAGAATGAATGAGTTTGGATACTACACTTGAAAAAGCACTGTAGACTATTTCCCATGCCATTGGTTCTGTACACTCTCTTCCCCAAAGCAAAACAAAACCTGACTTGGAGAAGGGAGGACATGGTAGTAAAGGTGGCCACTTGGAAATCAGGATTGCTATCCATCCTTTCATCACAGACCTAGGTGATGACCTGAGACTTCATTGCAAGTTCTCTCCTTCAGCAATACATAATATACAGGGAATCAGTTAGTTTCTGCCTCTACACAACTATTTGTCAGTTTCTGGTTCCACTCATCTATGGGAAGAGGAGGCGGGAAGACAGGGTGGATATGGTGGGTGGTAGTCCAGGAATGCAATTTATAAATTATTCTGTTTATAAAAATATGAACAGGGATGCTTGCATGTTCAAACACTTCTTCATCCAACCTCAGCACTATTCCAAATGTGCATCAATTTACTCATTTATATTAAATTTCATTTTTCCATTAAGCCAGTCTGGAGAGATTATTTTAGAATTTACCCACAGGCATTTTAGGGCTTCCTATCCTGAATAATTTGATGTTACACCCAAATTTGGCTATTTGTCTCTTTGCCACTAATTCAAGATGAAGTTAAACAGTATCAGTTCTAGAACAGATCCTCAGCAGAATCTCATTGCTTCATTCCTTTCACTGCATAGTCTTTGCTTTCTGTTCTTGAAACAGTTACTGGTCCATAAGAATCATCTTTTATATGAATGGTAACTTTGCTCAGGTCTTTGATGAGAGATGTTTGAGGACTCACCAAGAATTCTAAAAGGCTAACAAGTGGTTTGGGGGAGGCAGCAAAAGCAATATTTTACAGAGAATTTATATTTTCATTCCTCTAATCTTGCCATTAAAATTATTCCTAAATAGCTCTACAGCAGGTTTGACCCTACTGTCACCACAGTCACCAATTGCTGGGATATGGTAGCTAGGTGCTAGAGAAGAGAGCTCTGCATCACGTAAGTTAGCTTGTTCCCTTCAGATGTGGTAGAGGATGTGATCATGTTGCCAGTGTTGAAGAAAGATTCAACTTCAAGACTAGTCTGCTTCTTAAGGTAGAATGGCACTCATTCTTCATCTCAAGAAGCAAAATGACTTCTACTGGCTCTGCCAGTGATTTGTATGAAACAAAAAAACCCAAGACATTCCTCTTTAGGACTTTATCAGACTATTGTCTAAAAACGCCGTAATTCTGTGAATGAGGAAAGCAGAAACATCGCAGCATTATTACACTTATTATCACATGCCACCATAATTGAACAAAAGAACCACCACAGAATTATCACATGATCACCACTAGCACTTTAGGAATGGGACTTTACTTCCGTGATTTAGCACTGGGAAGATTTCAGAGGTTCTCGTGAGAAGATGCGAAAACGTTTAAAAACACCAAAAAAAAACACAAAACCTTAATTTGTAAAGTAAACGAACACACAAGCACTTAAACAAACCTAAAAACATGCAAACAAACAGGGAGAGTTCATAAAAAGAGTGTCCTGTGGATAGTTTCCACATTCTCACCCAGACGTTTTCTCACCAGGAACCCATGAGAAAGAGGGGAAAGAGGATCATCCACTCACACTGTAATCTCGCGATTACAGCAGGACATGTTTTCACATGCTCGTCAATACCATGAAAAAAGCAATATTGAAAGCTATTGATGGCTTGTCCCATCAATTAAAAGTGATGCCTTATTCATGGCTGGAGCAAAGTTTGACCACATGAACATGACAATATTGTGAGATATCGGGACCCATTCACACTATCATGATGTTGTAATCATGTGATTTTTGCCATGTCTGATAAAGTCCAAAGTCTCCAGGAACACTTGAGATGGCTGGAAAACGAGACACTCTTCAAAGTATACTGGATACAAGCAATTTACTCTAAGGATCTAGTCAGAACTTCAGTTCACTCGGACAACATTCACAAATCAAAGCATTTTATTGCAGAGATAAAGAAGTGAACAGGTCCGGAATTACTGGCAGAACTGGTTCATAAGAAGAAAGTGTAAGGTTTAAAATCAGAGGCTTGACTCAACTCCCCCTCACCAGCATCCCCCTTCCCTTCATTCCCAAGCTATCAGCAGATATGTGACCTTGGAGATAAGCTGTGTACTCTTAAACAATACCCTGATACCTACTATGCATGACAGGAACCTGGCTGGACTTCGGCTAAGTGAGGTCTAGTTCAGACAGGCTTCCTGACATTTACAGCCTCATACATCTTTATTAGACAAGTCTATGAGGAGGTATTTGAGGTATTGGCATAATATAAAGCCAATCCTGAGATGTTAAAGGAAAGACATGATAACAGTTTTCAAAATTTCAAAACTGTTATAGAAGAGAAAATACCTATAAGAATCACTGGGGGAAAATAATAGTTTAAAAAAGTGGCTAGAAACGGGAACAAGTTAGTTAGATTGTACAATACCTCACTCCAGAGATTGCTTTCTAAGAGGAGACTTTGTCACTGTCTACTGAAGCACCAGTTCGGTTTACTTTGGGTTTTTGATGGTTCCTTTGCTGCAGCTTTGTGTCATCAGGCAGCCATCAAGGGGGATCTGCAGTCTGGTGTTCCTGTTTTACCCACTATCTTTCCTTCTGGGAGCAGAAGACAGAAGAGCATAATTACTGCTACTATGACTCTTAAAGTATAGAGGGATGTTGGCACAGGATTTTACTAAACCATATTTCTCCTCCTTTCTGTGGTAAAAAATAAATAAATCATAGTCTACCATTTTGCTGCTTTTCATGTTGAATCAGCAGAAGATATATGAAAGGGAACCCTTGGAATCATGTTGCTGTAGGAGTCATGAGATTGGCTACTGGTATTGGCTGGGAGGAATCATTTTCCAGTGACAACCTCCTATATCTTCCAAGACAGTTTCCCCAAAACCAGGATTCCCTCTAGAACAGCATCACATATATCTAAAGGGCTTCTGGCAAAAGAAGATGAAAAATCATACCACACATCTCTAAGGACATTATCAAACAAGTGTCTAAAAATGCTGTAATTTCATGAATGAGGATAATGGAAACATTGTGGCATTATTACACTTATAATCGCACATCACTGTAATTACGTGAAAGAACCACTAGCTATGGAATTATCTCACAATGACCACTAGCACTTTATGAATGGCAAGATTTTGGCAGTTCTCATGAGAAGACACGAGCACACTTAAAACTCCAAAAATACCTTAATTAACAAAGTAAATGAACACACAAGTACTGAAACAAACCTTAAAACGTGCAAACTAAATGGGGCAGTTCATTTTAAAAAAAGCATCCTGTGCTTCATTTTCACATTCTCACCTGGACATTTTCTTGTTGAGGACCACCCATTCCTGCTGAAATCTTACAATTACAATGGGACGTTGTTTTGCACGCCATCAATACCGTGAAAAAAGCAATATTGAAGATCTATTGATGGCTTGTCCCATGAATTTGAAGGAACACCTTTTTGGGGGGCTGGATCACACTGTAACCATGAGAAGATGATGACATCATGCAATAGCAGGACCTATTTGTGCTACTGTGATGCTGTAATCCTGCAATTTTTGCCATGGCTGATAATGTCCTAAATCTCAGCCATTTGATTTTTTTAAAATCTATGTATCCTATTTTTTTTTAACCAGAATGCAGAATCTCCCAATTATTTAACAAAATTAATAAATGATTGTTCCATTATAAAGCCTGGCCATTTCAAGAAGAAAACCATAGGACCAGAGCTTATAAGAGGGTTTTCCACCACTGGTCACATTCTGTCTCCCTTTCCATTATGTTTATTTTACCACTGGCCATGCTAGCTAGGTGATTTTGGAAGTTACAGTACAGTAAAATAACTTTTTCAAGTTCTGCATATGGCAAATAAACCCATAAAGGAATGTCTTAGAGAGCTGGATATGTTTAGCTTGGAAAAGAGAAGACTGAGAGGTGACATGATACTTATTTTTAAATACACTTATACATACTTATCTTTAAATATCTGATGGGATGTCATGTAAGAAGATGGAGTAAGTTTGTTTTCTGATTCTCCAGAGGTAAGATCACAAACCAGTGGATTCAAATTACAAGGAAAGATATCCCACATTCGCAGAAGCTATATCCTCCATAGGATGTGGTACATAAAACTATTTACCTGGTTCTCCTTTCCTCCTGAGGTCAGGGAACGTAGAACAGGGAAGGCAGTCCACTTCCACACCAACCAAACATTAGAAAGAACTTCTTTACTGCAAGAGCTGTTTGATAGTGGAAAAGACTGCCTTAGAGGGTGAGGGACGTTTCATCTTTGGAAGTCTTTAAACAGAGGCTGGATGGTCATCCTTCAGGAATGCTTTAGTTGTGTAATCCTGCATGGCAGGGGGCTGGGCTAGATGGCTGATTTTATTAATGGTGGAGATGTTTTGTTGTTGTTGCTGTTGTTGTTGTTGTTGTTGTTTTTGGCTATAAAATCCTGTTAACCCATAGGGAAAATGGAAAAGTAAATTGGACAGATGCACCTAATGATAGATGGAGTCAAAAAAGAATGTTGGGGTTTTTTTTTGCAGAATTACAGAGCTCTTTTAATCTATCAATCCAGCACCACTCTATTTTTATCTCACGTATACATAAACATACATGTGTATGCACATCCATAGCAGAAGAGGAAACAATTCCTAGGAGAATAGTCTGAAAAGCAAGATTGGCCACAACACTAGGAGAATGGAATTATGTTTCACGACACCTGAGATTAAACTGAAGGTTACATGAAGTGCTCTAGGGCTGCTGCTTCCCTATTGCAATACGGAATCTAATCCAACAGAGCAGGAGGAGGCAAAATTTTGGTCTGCAACTCCCATTATATTTCACTGTTGTCTATAATGGCTAAGGCAGATGAGAGCTGTAGTTCAACAGCTTCTGGAGGTCCACAGGTTGCCCATCCCGGCAACTCAAGAAACACAATATTATTTTTTTTAAATGTCAGTGTTTCAACTACTTGGCAAAGCTTGTTAAGACATCTGCCTTCAGTCCTTCCTCTACCCGACACAAAGTCTTTGAATGAACTGCAATGTGTAATGACTCACATGTTTTAAGATTCATTTAGACACTTGGCATCTGTTTTCTCTGAAATAGTTTTGGCGCTGGCTTCCTGAACAGAAAATCTACTTGCACTTAAGAAAACATGTTATTTGTTGTTATGGTGCATTAAGAAAGAGGGGAATTGTTCTAGTTTTCTGGTATCAAGACATTGTCTTTCTTTTTCTCTCCCACTGCATTTTAAAAAATATACTATTCTCCAAATCAGAGCTACCTAGATAGGAGAGAGAAGGGTATTGTGGGTTTGTTGCTAAAATGCATTAAAATAGCAAATTGTTTTTGTGCCCAATTCATTACAAATAGATTTGTTGCTCCATAATCTCTACATGAGCAAAGATAGCAAAATAAAATTGGGCAATATGTGGTTAAAACAGGTTCAGTGTTTCAGGGTTTGTGGTGGTTAAGGGAGGAGGCTACTGTGGTAATTTTCCTTAAACATTTATGCTTCAACAGATTCCAGAAGCCTCCTCATTTCCTGTCAATCTAAAAAAGCTGTTTGGATTTTCCCTCTTGAAAAAAGTAATGCACATTTAATATTGTTCTTTTGAAGGGAATAATACAATACAGAAAGATACACTGCTACAAATTCATAGGTTCTTTGAACAGCCAGCAGGTTGTACACAAGGCAGCTTTAGAAAGAGATGAGCAGAGCTCAGGCTATTTTCTCCTCCTCCTCCTCCTCCTCCTCCTCCTCCTCCTCCTCTAGGCTTTACAGAATCAAGTAATATTAAGTTTTTGTAGTTTGCTGCTTTGCAACTGTAGTGAGAGGTAACCTGTTGCATTACAGCTAAGAAGAGCTGTTTTCCACAGACTATTAGGGAGCCGAGATTAGATATGTTCTTTGATTGTTCTATTAAGGGTGGTAGGGAATTAGAGGAAAACCCACCTTTATGATCTCTGACAGTACTAAGAATTCAGTTTGTGTATGTAAAACACTCAAATGGGTCCTGTACACATGCAGTTGAACCATGTGTCTAGTAAATCAACCACAGCTTACACAGGTAGGCCCCACTGCATGGCTGGTGGAAAAACTGGGGCAAGTAAGCAACCTGGATTGGAACAATAAGGAAACCTCACTCCATCACCCATAAGTATTATCTGATGTATCCCAAGAATACATTGATTGGGAGAAAGGGCAGGAGTGTTCTAAGGTCAAGATTCATTATTCCTATTATTCTCATGTCACAGTTGAGGTTTCAGATGTTCATTCCTTCTCAACCTGTCACATAAGAATAATAGCTTATTTGTTTTGTTATAGTTTATTTCTGTGTCACCTTTTGGCCAAGTTTGGTCATAAGATCCCCCAAGGTTGCTCACAAAAACAAAATTCAAACAATACAACAGTCTACAACATCCTTAACCATTTAATACCAGATCTTAATAACATAGCCTAAACTGAAAACCTGCAACCCAAACACATTTTTTGCCATATCTAATAGCAAAATCCACTCTGCCCCCAAAATGCCAAAAGGGGCCATTCCCCAGGGCTCTTTATAAAATTTCTCAGGGATGTGCTTATGGAGGGGGGCGGGGAGACTGTACTCCTAATGGCATCAGTGGCCTCTGTGATGTAGAGCTTAATTGCAGTCTTACTGGTAAGCTATAGGTGGCACTGTGGCCAGCCTGGAGCAGTTATTTAGGACCTTATCACACCAGGCAGTCATCTCCCGGCAATTCCATTTTCAAAGCAAGCAGAAACATAGTGGTAGTGAAGCCAAAATTATTGCACTTCCACTTCAGTATGGGTATGGTGCTGCACATTCCTACTGCACTGCTGCTTCTTCCCCCCATTATTGCCCTACATATTTAGGGCATGCAGATCAGACCAGCAAAGGTGTGTGTGTGTGTGTGTGTGTGTGAGAGAGAGAGAGAGAGAGAGAGATCAGGATGGGGAGGGCAGAGGAAGTGGGATTGAGTGGGGCAGGTGGGAGGGCAGAGGAAATGAGATTGGGGAGGGGAGGTGGGAGGGGAGAAGATCAGGATGGGAGAGAAGAGAAAGTGAGATTGGATGGGGAAGGGGGAAATGATCAGGACAGGGAGTGTGGGGAAAGTGGGATCAGACCAGGAGAAGTGGGATGGAGAGAGATCAGGATGGGGAGGGCTGGGTAAGCAAGACCAGGCCAGCAAATCAGAACAGCAAAAAATAAGTTAAAATGGAGGGCATGACTGGTTTGCTTGAGAACAGCATGGGGTAGAGGGAAGAAGAGAATAATCCCACTCCCTTGTGCCACATGACAACTGTCTCTTCCATTTCTGAAAAAGAAGAGATTATTTCACAGGAAGACTGCTGTGACAGCAGCACTATTGGTTGTCAATTGATGGGATTTCCCCATCAGTCATAAGTGCACTTGAGAAACAAATGAGGTGCACACCACCAATGCGATGAAGATGACATTGTGCATTAAGTACATTGTGCATTGTGCATCTTTATCAATGACTTGGATGAGGGAATTAGGGGCAGGCATACTTATCAAATTTGCAGATGACACCAAACTGGGAGGAGTAGCCAATACCCTAGAGGACAGGATCAAAATTCAAAATGACCTGGATAGACTGGAGAGCTGGGCCAAAGCTAACAAAATGAAATTCAATACAGAGAAGTGTAAGGTACTGCACTTAAGGCAAAAAAATGAAATACATCGATATAGGATGGGAGAGACCTGGCTGAATGAGACTACATGCGAAAGGGATCTAGGAGTCCTAGTAGACCACAAGTTGAACATGAGTCAACAGTGTGATGCAGCAGCTAAAAAGGCCAATGCAATTTTGGGCTGCATCAATAGAAGTATAGTGTCTAGATCAAGGGAAGTCATAGTGCTGCTCTATTCTGCCTTGGTCAGACCTCACCTAGAATACTGTGTCCAGTTCTGGGCACCACAATTCAAAAAGGATATTGACAAATTGGAGCATGTCCAGAGAAGGGCAACTAAAATGGTGAAAGGTCTGGAAACAATGCCTTATGAGGAGAGACTTAGGGAGCTGGGTATGTTTAGCCTGGAAAAAAGACGGTTAAGAGGCGATAAGATAGCCCTGTTTAAGTATTTGAAGGGGTGTCACACTGAGGATGGAGCAGGCTTGTTTTCTGCTGCTCCAGAGACAGGAACACGGAGCAATGGATGCAAGCTCCAGGAACAGAGATTCCACCTCAACATTAGGAGGAACTTTTTGACAGTCAGAGCTGTTAGGCAGTGGAACACACTCCCTCGGAGCGTGGTGGGGTCTCCTTCCTTGGAGGTCTTTAAACAGAGGCTGGATGGCCATCTGTCGGGGATGCTTTGATCGTGGTTTCCTGCATGGCAGGGGGTTGGAGTGGATGGCCCTCGTGGTCTCTTCCAACTCTGCAATTCTATGATTCTATGATTCTATGATTCTAAGTACAATTGTCCCTTTGTATTTGCTAGGGTTTGGTTCCAGGACCCCCGCCCTGTGGATACCAAAATCCATGAATACTCAAGTCCGATTATATGCAATGGCATAGCAAAATGGTGTCTCTTATATAACATGGCAAAATCAAGGTTTGTTTTTTGGATTATTATTTTTTTAAAGAATATTTTCAAGCCATGAATACTTGAATCCGTGAATACCAAATCCGTGAATATGGAGGGACAACTGTACTCTCCAATAATGCTACTATCCTGCTCTAGTCCCACAAGAGAAGTCTCATGTGATTAAAGTCCTTATACTTTTGTTCTAGACTGTTCCTTAGTGAAGTGAAGCTGTTCTTCAGTACAGACACACTGGTACGGCTTCATCTGAAATAACCCAACAGTTTCTGTAGCAGATGCCCTGCTGCAGCTGATAAAGTAATAAGCTCACAATTCCTTCATTGTGATAGCTCCACTGGCTACTGGTCTGTTTCCAGGCCCAATTCAAAGTGCTACATGGCTTAGATCCAAGTTATCTGAAGCACCATATTCTCTGTTATGAGTCTGCCCAGGTTTGTGATCTTCTGGGAGGCTCTTCTCTCTGTGTCCAGGTACATCTGATAGGAACACAGAAGACGTCTTTTTTGGTGGCTGCTCTCATGGTCCTACAGAGGCAATACCACTCTCAGTCTTGTTATCCTTCCAGATGCAAATGAAGGCATTTTAGTTTCAGCAAGCCTTTGTGGGCTGATTGCTCAGGGCGAAAGGGCCTTTCGCAATGTGCTGTGCTGTTTACTGGCTTGTTTCTTTTAATGATCTTGCTTCTACCTGATCTCAATTCGATTGTTAATTATGTTCATTTAACTTTGATATATGTTAAAACTGTACCAGTTCTAAGCATTATAAGCCACCTTGAGTCCTTGACTGACAAAAAGGTAGGATATCATCATCATCATCATCATCATCTCTTCCTCCTCCTCTATATCCAAGACAGACAGTTCAGAATTTCCATAACAGTAAATTCTCTTCTAAAATCAACACCATAGCCGAGAGGGGGGGGGAGGGAGGGAGAACATAATACCTTACAGCAGCGTTTTTATGAGCTTCTCTGGTATATACAGGCTTTATTTTTTTAGCCTAGAAAATTATAAAGATGTGTAGCTACAGCTTTATTCAGAAATGTCTCCTGGAAATCTCATTTTCATATTGCAATGATGTTTCCAAATGTATGTCCTAGCTCACAGGGGGAAAAAAATAATTCTCTCTTTTCACTCCAGTCCCAGACAAAAACAAGCCATATATTATTCAAGCTGGTGAACAAACTGCCATTGGCACAACACACTAGGCTGATAAAGGTAACAGATTTTTGTCTCATTTCCCATATATTTTCAGGTCCAGGATCTTTTAATACTTCCTTTTAATACTTCCTTAACATAACCCATCCTATTTCCTATGCTATGAAGAAGCTACTGTTTTGCTAGTCTGTCAAAAAAACTTCTGACAAATATATCTATAACTACAGTAATTTCATGTGATACCTGTGATTTAGCAAAGAAAATTAAGTATCTGGCAGATGGAGAAAGGGAAATGGGAAAAAGATCTATTTCCCCTTCTCCTGTTTGTTGCTAGCATCAGCACCAATGGAGTAGCAACAGGCCAGGGGAGAGCAGCTGAAAAGGGACTTTTGTAGGTGGAAGAGTAGGTATGTTGTAGACTTCCTGGTAGTGGGAGGGACAGAGAAAGGATTAGACCCAATTTTATTCATAATGATGTTAGCTAAATTTTAATATTTTTAATATTTTAATATTTTAATATCTTAAATGCTAAAGTATCCAAATTAGCCAAGCTTTTAAATACAGTACCATTGTACTTCATAATGATTTATAGCACTTTTCCAATTGTACTCATACTATATATATTTAATGGTGAAACCTGTTTTTTTTTTTTTAATCACTCTGGTCAATGACTGTAATAAAGATTGATTTGGTTGTCTAGATGGTAAAAATACTCCTCACAGAATTTCCTGGAAATACCTTTTGTCCCAACAAGATCCCATTGCGATTCGCCTTATTCGGAACAAGGGGGGCGAAAAACTCCGTTTATTGCATAGGAAAAGCCTTCGCAGTTTTTCCTGTATTTTAAAAAGTAATACATGGAAAGGTGCATTAGCACCCATTAAGACAACCAATTCGATTTGCTGCTCAGTCTCAAAGAGGGCGGATCTAGAGATCTGGTTGGTCGGATGCACACAAGGGGTGGACTTTCCGACAAGGCAGCACCTGGAAGCACCCTATTGGTTTTTTCGAGTTAGCAATTTTTTTGCTCTACTGATCACCCAAATAATTTTTTTTAGCAGAAGGTCACACTTGCACACCTCTGCTTTATTATTAAAAAAAAAAATACTGTGCAGCGGTGGCAGCATTTGTCACTCTAATTTATGGCCACGAACTTGATATGCAGCTGTCTGAACTTCAAACCACAGATAGCTTCTAAGCATATTGATTTAGCAAAAGATTGTGGAGACAAAAGAATGCAACTGTGAATTGGCACTAATGTACAGGAATGAGCATTATTTTCTCTTGTGTAGATGAAACCAATGACTTCATTTGGGATATAGCAGTCTTCTTATAAAGCTTTATATCTATTCAGTATGATGCATGGAAATATATAGAGATGAAATACCTCACACTGCCACTTTCTTTATGAGATCAGGAGTCAGGGAGGTAGGTGGTTGGGTCAGCTTGATGATAATTTCTTTCTCCATATAGACCCTGCATCCCAAAACACACATGACCTTTTGGGGAGAAAAATAATCTAAGCCTGCATGAAACACGTATCCATCCATCATCAGTCAGTCTGGGCCTACACTATACATTTTGGTTGTGTTACTAATTCTGTCCCAGGAAAGTCAGTTCTACTTTTATGCATGAGATATGAGTT
The DNA here is from genome assembly GCA_030847615.1 of Gambelia wislizenii. NCBI lineage: Eukaryota > Metazoa > Chordata > Lepidosauria > Squamata > Crotaphytidae > Gambelia > Gambelia wislizenii. Next base: position 94,196,799 of record JAUMIR010000004.1, read on the forward strand.
CTAGTGTAATTCTGACAGTGGAAATGGATCCAGCTCTAGCCAAAAGCAGTAGCCAAATAATACTTTTTAAAAATAAGTAAACTTTATTAAATATCAAGGAACCATCCCAATTTATCTCATCAGCATTACTAAAAGTAATTAAAATATGCAGGTCTCACATGAAAAAAATTAATCCCAGAAAGCCATGAGATGAAATGTGAATATATCCTCATAACTCAAGTAAGTAAAAACAGTTCACTTAAAGCAGCCTTTCCTAACTTAGTGCCCTCCAGATGTTTTGAACTTCAGTGTCCATCAGCCCCAGCTACTATGGCCAAAGGTCATAAGTCCTAGAAATTGTATTCTAAAATACTTGGGAGAGTATCAGGTGGAAGAAGGTCTAACGTAAGGCTTAACAATATAAAAAGTACCCTGCTAGGTCTAATCAAAGACCCATCTTTTCCAGCATCCTGGCTATTGGTCATAATTGCTGCAGGACTCTGGTCACTATAATCCAAAACAGTATTTTTTCCCAAGCTCTGACAGTAACATATTTGAAATATTCCTTAGTACAAGTTGATCCATTTTCACATGCTGGAAATTCAAAGCTTCGTTTTTCTTATGTGCACAATATAGTTGACAAAGAGATTGATCACAGATTAGCAAAGGCATATAGTGCATTTGAAAGACTTCACAAAAGAGTCTGGAGCAATAAACACCTGAGGCAAAGCACAAAAATCAGTGTGTATAGAGCCATTGTACTCTCTATCCTCCTTTATGGATCTGAAACATGGGTCACTTATCGCCACCACTTACGACTCCTCGACGCTTTCATCAGCGCTGTCTACGCACAATCCTAAATATACACTGGACTGACTGTGTGACGAATGTTGCTGTCCTTGAGCAAGCAGGGATCACCAGTATTGAGGCCATGATATTGAGAACGCAGCTGCGCTGGGCAGGGCACATTTCTAGGATGGAGGACCATTGCCTCCCCAAAATACTACTCTACGGTGAACTCGCCACGGGTCAGTGTAAGAGGGGCGCTCCAAAAAAGTGATACAAAGACCCCCTGAAACAACATCTCAGGCTTGGCCAAATTGATCACCAACAGTGGTCCGCCCTGGCCTCACATCGGGAGGCATGGAGACGCACTATCCACAATGCTGCGGCCTTATTTGAGAACTCACGACGAACAAGTCTTGAAGAGAAACGACAACGCAGAAAGAATCACAACCCAAAAACATCACACAAGGAGACCTTCTGCTGTGCTTTTTGCAACCGGACTTGTTTATCTCGGATTGGACTTTTTAGTCATCAGCGCGCTTGCAGAAAGTGCGGGATGAGTCCTTCTTGAATCTTCGTTTGCGAAGAAAAGCCAGAGAGAGACATTATAGTAAGGACTTATCTACACTAGCCAGGATATGACAGCTCCCTGCTGGCATGTCCTGGCTCTGGATCTGGCCAGTTCTGTCCCCCATTACCTGGAGAAAACAGGCCAGAATCCAAACAGAATGCTGGCCCATCTCTGCTGCCATTTTCCTGCAGACAAGGAAGCCAGGAAGTGGGCCTGCAACATATGACCAAGGCCCCCTGCATGTCACCAGTCTTGGCCTGCAACAAGTGACCAAGGCCCCCTGCATGTCACCAGCCTTGGTCACATGCTGAGGGACCCCTGCCTGGCTTTGGGCGAGCCAGAGATCAGGGTAAATGCCCTGCATCATCTGGACTGCAAGACTCTGGAATATGGGCAAGCTAGGGTATTTGGCCCATGTTCGTAAGCCTAAGTCACTACCCTACAGATCTGTCCAAAATGCCACAATCCAAAACCCTGCAAAGTAAATATAAAAATTCTCATTTGTTTTGCCAACACCAAATTAAAACCTGTACTGGAGAAGGGAAAAAATAAAAATGAATATTAAAAGCCACTGGAGGAAGAAAATTTCTCATTTTTTCAGTACATGCTCTGTTTTGAAAATATGAAAAATCTTACCATAAAGTCTTTGCACATTTCTAGTTTGTTCCAGGCTCAAATATTTTACAGAACACACACACACTATAAACCCCTTTGCCCTTTAGAAAAGAATTTTCTAGCCAAACCAACCATATTACCACAAATAATAATAGTAATGATAAAATTATCTTTGTGGTATTGAATTCACTTTGGATACTTTTGGCTTATATACCAGTCTGTTGGTGCAATTTCTTTAATCAAGAATAGACAGTCTGCAAAAAATTAGGACTATGTCTTCTAATTTCAATAATCATGAGTGGGGAGCTTAAAGCCACAAACATATTTGCTTCAATAAATGTCACTTTGTTATTATGAATATAAGTCAGCATCAGGATCAGATGAAGTCAAGATCAGATGAAGAATGTGACTAATTCTGTATGTCAACAGATGTATGTTGAATGGTAGCCCCAGATGCCACATCAAAAATCACTCATGCCCCCTCCCTTCCCCCTTCCCCCACCACGGCCCCATCATGACCGGAGCTCTCCCAAGGAGGGAGGCGGCAGGTGCAATTGTCCTGCCACCTCCCTTCCCCCTTCGCCCCTGCCATGGCCCTGCCGTGAACGGAGCCATCACAGGGAAATTGAGGGGGCAGGTGTGATCACCCCCCTCCCGTCCCCCCCCCGCCATCACCAACCATGGATAATTGAATCTGGAGTTGGCAAATCAGCAGATACGGGGGGTGCTACTGTACTTTAAAGAATACTACCAGTGGCTTGAAAGACCTGTATCATCTCACACAGCTAAGATTTATGGTCAGGGTCATAATCTGCAACTTTCTGTATCCCATTACACTCTCTCCTACTTCTGCAATTTTGTAAGTAAGCTTAAAAATCTGTAGCTTTAATATTTCCCATTCTGAGGAATTGGACTGATATCCAGAAAAGCTCATGCTAAAATGGATTAGTCTTAGAGGTGCTGCTAGATTCCTCTTGCGCTCCCCCACCTTTTTATTTTGCAATAAACTAACATGACTATTTCTTTGTTAACTATATGTAGGGTGTGCCCTAAAAATAATAATTTCAGAATATATAGGCATCCTGCTTCCCAAATGCCCTTGTTTGTACAAAAGCTGTGCTCTGGAAAATGCAGTAACCTCCCAGCTTATACTTGTAACATGCCCAAGCACCATGATCATGCAGGTGGGAACCTCAGTTGCTCACCATTTCCTACCTGCCACATTAGGAATGGAAATATGCAAATAGAGATAAGGTAACAAGCTTTCACCATTTGTTGTTTCTCAAACTGACAGATTCATGCAAAAACAAGAAGCCCAAATCATATGGAATAAATCTGGTCTCTTACTCCAGCCCATAAATACATGTGCATTTAACAAATTAACCCATATTACTTAGCATTATACAAAAAGTATAGTCTTCATGGTTCAAAAACTGGACTCAAGCAGCATAAGAGGTGGATGCCCATTGGGTGTGAATCTTTTTCCACTGCTGGGAATTTTCATTAATTCCAACAAAGCAAAGGTTTCCCCATACTTAATGGCAGTTGGCTTTTTATCAAGCCCTATATACATATGCTATGATGATCATGATTGCTATTTATTATTATTTTATTCTATTTAGATCAATGCCATGTGTGACTCAGATACTAAAAACCAGGAGAACAGTTTAAAAATTAAATCTTAATTAAAATCTCTTCCAAGTAGCATATCACAAATCTCTGGTCATCTGCAAGCCAGCTGGCCCATATGTTCTCTCTATAAAGGAGGATTATTTTAAAGGCATAATTTGAATGGGGATTCATGAATTATTCACTGTCCATCTCTTCAAATGCAACTATTTCCTCTTTTCACATTATTTTTTTTTTCTTCCTAAACCTCTGAGGTTATTGAATAATGGGGGCAGAAAAACCAGATGTTTTGCCTGCCAAAAAAAAGTATTGAGGAAGTTTAGAATTCTGTGTTTATAATGGTCAGATTCTGTAACTAAAAATTATATTCCTCATCTCTTTTATATATGCCTGTGTTGCAGGGTGGTTCCCCGCCCCCAATCCAATTTGGGATGACACCACCTAAAAAGAAGATGGCAGACCATTGTATACATATGCCAAAATTGTTTGTACAGATACAAATATATTAGTAATCACTGTGATTTAAGCATCAGTACAATGGATCTCACCATACTGTAGAAGACCATGGCCAGGTCTACCCATTACATCATGGTGCCTAGTACCCAGGGCTGTCAAAATAGTTTGACACCTCCATAACACACATAATCAGGTGCCCTCTGCTTAAAGGTAAAATCAGTGCATTGAAGGAAAGCTGCCAACTTTATGGTCTGCCAGTCAGTTTCTAGGCACAATTCAAAATGCTGGGGGATGCCTTATATGAGCCCGACCAGTGTTTTGAGACACTCAGGAGAAGTCTTTCTTTCAGCCACATTACCGTCACAAGCATATTGATGAGAACACATGAGAAGGCCTTCTCAGTAGCTGGCCCTGGACTGTGGAACTCCCTCCCATAGGAGGCAAGGTTGAGCCCCTTTCTGCTCTCCTTTTACCAACAGACAAAGACTTTTTATTTAGATAGGCTTTAGGCTATTAACTGGTTGAGGCAGAGAGGTCTATGGATGCGGGAGCTGAAATTTTATCACTTCATGTTGTAAATGCTTTTGAATTGTTTTAAGTTAGTGCTGTTCTTAATAGGATAATTTATTTATTAATTATTTAACTGCTTTTTACTATTAGGATTGCTTTTATTTCATTTTGTTTTAAATATGTATTGTGAACTTCTTTGGGTCTCACATTCGGAGAATGTCAGGAAATAAACTAACTGACTAAATAGTTTGGATTAGAATCTGATTTTGAGGAAAAAAACTCTGGGGTTCTAATGCTTGGCCAGTCTGGGAGGCATTTCTAGTATGAACCAACCAATTATGAACCTCGGTAGCATCTAGACCTACTGATTTTAATGAGAGGCTTACACATTTCACATTTAATGAGAGAGTTAGACATTACAAATTGAAATCACTGTGATTTCACACATTTAACTTTAACTGACTGTTCACATGTTCCTTTTAAAAAGATAGCTATTATTTTTGAGATATTGAAAGTAGACTAGAATCACAGTCACTCTTACTTGGAACATCATAGTTCCATTGAATTCAATATAAATCATAACTGAAAAGATCTACACACACACACACACACACACACACACAAACCTAGGGCCAGCATCCCAAGATAATAGATAGGTGTTTTTTTGGCAATAAAACCCATATTTTCAACATTGTTTTTTATTCAAGATGAACTACAATATCAGCATACTAAAATTATCAGTAAAATTAAAATTATCATTAACATTATTAAAATATTAAAATTATCATTAAAAATCACAAAGAATTAATATAACTTTTATATATTATATGATATTCTATTATATTACAGCAATTGATCTAGGCAGCATGCTATATACTTGAATGGATGAGCCATTGTCAAATGAATTCATATTTATAGTTATAGATAGTATTGTTTTACTGATTGCTACAATATTTTATTTTCTTGATGTGCAATCTATACTCTGTACAAGTGACCACTGTCAGGACAGAATATAGAGAAACAGAATAGTTTCCAATTGGTATGAGGGTCAGACAAGGCAATATTTTATCACCATATCTGTTTAATTTGTCCATAGAACACGTCATATGAAAAGTGAGATTGGACTCAGAGGAAAGAGGGGTGAAAACTGGGGGAAAGACCATCAACAATTTAAGATATACCGTTAATAGTGAAGTCTTGGAACAACTACTGATGAAAGTTCAGGAAGAAAGTTACAGTTGAACAGAAAGCACAAATAACGACAATTGATTATTTACATAGCTTAAAAGTGGATGATGAAGTAGTTAATTAATAGATTTCTTTCTATATCTTGGCTCATTCATAAATAAAAATAGAGGCTGCAGTCAATAAGTCAGAAGACTAAAATTTGGAAGGGCAGCTAAGAAGGTACAAGATAAGATCTTTCCATGTAAAGATACATCATCCAGTACCAAAGTCAAAATCATCCATGCCATATTGTTTGACTTCTATGCATAGTTGTGAAAGCTTTAGAGTGAAGAAGGTGAACAAAAAGAAAATCAATGCATTTGAATCATGGTGGCGGAGGAGGGGGGGGTGGTGGAGGAGGAGAGAGGGGGAATGGGTCTGAGAGTAAATCAAGGCAGGACTCTTACTAGAACCCAAATTACTTAAGGGAGGCTAACATACTTCGGACACATCATCAAGTGGCATAATGTACTTTGGACACATTATGAGAAGGCATGACTCATTGGATAAGATGATAATGTTCACTAAATTGGAAGGCAGTGGGGAAAAAAGGAAGATCACATTACAATTGAATTAATTCAATAAAGGAAACCATGTCCCTGGGTTTGCAAGACCTGAGCAGGGCTGTTTAAAACAGTGTTTCTTGGAAGTCTCTCATTCACAGAATTGCCATATGTCCAAGCTAAATAACAACAATCCATGCTGTCTACTTCATCTTATTATCTTTTACTCTGTTGTGAAACATTCCACAAAGAGAAACACACAGCTTTCTATGTCTTTTTCTTTTCTTTCCCCCGCTGCACACTCCAGATGCTGCTGTGGTGACTGGCATGGGTTGCTCATCCCATGCCTCAAAACAGCCCCATGTCTCCCTATTCCCAACAGAATGGAATTATTATCTTCAATAGTGCTTGACTGGACAGATGAATCCAGAAAGACACCTGCTGTTGAGTTTCCTCTGGGTTAGATGTTAATACTGTGCAAATCCTATGAAAGATACTTACATTTTAAAAGTAAAATCTTGTTTTGAAAAACTACTGATTTTGCATTCTTTCTTTCATATATATATATATATATATATATATATCAATTTATCTTCTGTCTCTGAACAAAAGCTGAGGACATGTTTAGCTGATGGCCCTTAAGTTTCAAGGATGTGAATGGGAGCAGTTTAATAATATGCTTGACTCTCTCCAAGTGAAACCAAGTGAAATCAACAAGACACAGAAGTACTTCACTTCCATATCCATGCATGCCATGGTGTCATGATGTATTTCAAGTGTAAAAACAGTTCTGCCTCCTCCTCCTCCTCCTCCTTCTTCTCCTCACTCCACCTCTGCTGCTTGGATTTCTGTCCTTTCAAGACACCCTGCCACCTTTTTTGAATGAAAGTAAAACATTCCAGAAGCTACAAGTTTTTCAATGCATATGATATCCCTTATACTAGAGGCCCACTGAGTTTTTAGCCTTTTAAGATGATGATGATGATGATGAAGACACTCTGATTCTAAAAACAGCTGGGTTGTTCTCAGTTTGTAACAGAGTCAGCTGGAACAGCAGTGCAGAATTATAGAATAAAGCATACAGAGAGAGAGAACCTTGGACACTAAAGTTGAATAAATCAAGGAATGCTTTACAATAAAATATTCTGAATGGTTCTAACATGTATTTGTTATGTGGCCAGCACAGTTCCTGTGCATAAAGAACTGGTTGTGCTGCGGCTGCCAAAACTTTTTGTCATGGAAACCTGCCATCTAGTTAGGTACTCTGATGGGCATCTAAATACACCCTTTCTGAAGCTACCCACCATACCTAAAATACGGATAGAAAATACCAGTAAGTACAACTAAGGGTGCATCTATATGATCATAAAAAAATCCATTTGGGGGGGTAAAAAATACGAATAGGCTGTCGTTCGTATGCATACGAACCGCCCACATGATTTTTTAGCCCCCTAAACTCCGTATGACTCCCTCTTCCCTAATCTGGCTGGAGCGAGCAAGCCAAGCAGTGGTTTGAAATCTCCCACCACTTTTTTTTTAAAGGTTCCTGGTTTGCGGACAGTCGGTTTTCCGTATTTACAATATAAAATAAAAATAAATAAATGTATAATTCACGGACTTATCGGACTCTCGCTAGCCGGGAATCCAACATGGCGGCAGCTCACAATTCCCCTCCGTGCTAGCCCCGCCCCCTCTACTCAGACAGCCAATCAGATTACACAGCCTGTTCGTATGTGTGCGAATGGACCATACAGACCCATCAGCCATACAAACGGATTTCTCATCACGATCCGCTTTCCCTCCCGAACACTGCGTGTGCATATTTCAGGGTGGAAAACCGCCCCGCCCTCTTTTGGATGCGTGTGAATCCAAACGGCCATGTGTACTGAAGCGCGAACTTCCGCACGCCGTATGTATTATTTACATTGTGTAGACGGGGCCTTAGCCTAGACTACTTAGATGGAACTTAAGCAGTTTAGAGGGTTACTCCAATAGACAAAAACAGGTTCTGTGCCTCTATTTTAGACAAGGGAAAGTTTAGGAAACAGGTTTCTGTGAGCCCCATCAGGAACACTAAGCATTCAACAAGAAAGATAACATCCAGAGGAGTTAACATTTTGGTTTACAACTCTGAGTCCCCAATAGAATGCTGACTGGGAGTTTTAGTAACTTTCCCAAGTTCTAGTTGCTACCGAGGAATAGACCTAAGAGAGCAACAAGAAAAAAGTAAGGAAGAAACCAGAGGGGAATGAAACAGGCAGCAGATGGACAAACAGGAAAAATGGGGGGGGGGCAACACAATGAGGACAGAGGGGGTGAAGAAGATGACAGAGGAAGGCAATTACAACAACTGGGAAAACAATGTAGCAGAAGAAAGTGGAACAGCACATTAAGATATAATTTTCAGAGCATGAAAATGTTTCTTTTTGAACTGCAACTCCCAGAATCCCCTAGCCAGTGGCAATGGTGGGTTGGGATTCTGGAAATGTCAGTGGATCAACAATGAGCAGAAATTGCATCTCTATGTGAATTGCAGAATGGTAGTACAGATAAACATTTATTTGCATGCAGTGCTGCAAATAGGCACAAGCAGTCTATATTTTAATGCTTCAGATTATGAGCAACCTCTCATCCTTAAAAATAATCTGTTAGAATAATGCACATTTTTAGTAATGCTATGAGGCCTCTTAAACTTAGAGCTTGGCAGGCCTTAGGGCTTCAAAATGTCTTAATCATGTCCTGTTCCCTAGTAATAGCTTTACCAGCTAAAACTGTGTGCCTGTCCATGTGGTACAGTTAGGCACTACATTTTACACCACTACTTAAAAAGCAGATCTCAAAGACACTTTGTAATTTGAATAACAGTTGAAGGAACTGATGGCTATCCTTCCAAACAAATCACTGCCCTGCACCAAAAACATTTATTAAGAGTTAGAAGTTGAACAGCAAAATTCAGTCATAATTTAGATTAGCTGCATATTTCCCATGCAAATTAATATGAATGGTATGATCAAAGCTTCCAAACATTCCAGTTCCAAGTAGTAATTTAAATAATCATAATCATAACATAGTATTCATTTTGAAAGCACATCCCTAGTTGGATAATAGGGGATGTTTGCTAAACTGAAGCTGTCAGGTTTAATTCTGACTTTTTCACAAGATATGCTTTACTGCATGTAATCTCGAAAGCAATGTTCAATTCTTTTCTAGAACACAGAAACTTTTATATTGTTTCTAGTGAATGTTTTCCTGATCTCAGTAATCCAACATGGATTTGACAATTGAAGGATTCGACAATTAACTGGTGGAAGAGAATAGAGGCTCAGCAAATAAGAAATCTCACAGAGACTGTATTCTGGGTGTCTCCTTTCATTTAGCAGAGTAGGGCAACTACTTCAGGCAGCAGTAGCCCGATGGAAGCACAGGCAACCCTCCTCCTCAACAATTTCTCCTGAGTCTCCAGGCCATGCCACATAAATGATCCTGTATCCCCTAAACTAGTTGTCTGACAAACTAGTTGGTTGTCATGGTAGACTATAACTGATGGCCCTTTGGTCTCTTCCAACTCTATGATTCTATGATTCTATTGACAGTTGTATCTTAATTTGGTGACATTTAGTTCAGGTGTGTCCCCCCCCCCGTGCCCCATTTCCATGGGGGATGCATGCCTGGACTTACTGTTTATAAGTGAAACTGCAGAGAATAACAAACCCTATTAAAATAAAGGACTTCTGATACAAACATACCACAGAGTTGCATTGGAGGACCTAGCAATTCCTAGAGAGGAGACCTCCATAAATTTTCCAACATGACTCTATGGTATGTGTCCCCATTGTTTTAGCTGTGGATAGTTGAAACTGTGGATATTGGTTCTACAGATATTGGGGGAGGAGGGGTAACCTGCATAGAGGAGCTGGCTATTTCAAGACTTTTTGCACATCTTAGTATTGAGAAATGGGAAATTTTAATACTTGTTGCATTCCTTTAGGAATGCTCTGGAATTGCCCTCAAGATAGTTGGTGTGCAATTGCCCACAGACCTATGGCTGGTTACTCTTTTACTGCACAGCAGTAACTTGAATAAAGTCAAAGTTATTTTTGGCCTTCTCCTTATTTATTTCTTACTTACTTACAGGACTTTATCACACGAGGCTTCTATTGTGGGACTAGAGCAGGATACTAGTATTATTGGGGATTTCATACTGCATGATGTCATCATTATCCCGTTGGTGGTGTGTGCTTCACTTGTTTCTGAAGAGCACCTTTTCATTGATGGGGAAAACCCATCAATGACTCCCAATAATGCTGATATCCTGGTACTCCACCTTGTGGAGTAATCTCTTCTATTTCAGAAACAGAAGAAACAGCTGTCACATGGCACAAGGGGGTGGGATTCTCCTCCTCTTCCCCTGTCTTCCCCCTCCTGCATGCTGCTGTCAATCAAGCCGGCAATGTCTTCAATTTTTTACTTTTTTTTTGTACTGATTTCTCACCTCCTCCACCATGATCTCACTTCTCCTGCTCTCCCCATCCTGATCTCTTACCCCTCCTCCTCTCCAACCCTGATCTTGCTTCTCCTGCCCTCACCATGCTGATCTCTCTCACCCTCCCTGCCCCGATCTCACTTCTCCTGCCCTCTCTGTCCTGATCTCTCTCCCCCTCTACCCGCTAATCTCCCTTCTACTGCCCTCCCCATCCTGATCATTTTTCTCCCTGCCCCAGCTAGTCTGATTCTCCTGCCATCCCCATCCAGTAGGGCAATAATGGGGAGGAAGTGGGTAGTGCAGAAGGAATGTGCAGCATCATGCCGATCTTAGAGTGGAGGTGCGATAGTTATTGTTCACCTACCTCTATGTTTCTGCTTGCTTTGCAAACGGGATTGCTGCAAGATGACTACCTCATGTGACAAAGTCCACAGTCTTATTTCCTACTACCAGTCCCATAACACGTATATATAGAGGGAAAACACTGAGCTGGCCCTCAGGATCAAAATGTCTTCAGCTGGCCCTGGTACAGATTAATATTTCTTTGCAAGTAATGTAGTTGACTCTTACTTTATTTCTAGAGTGTCCCAGCTCTGCTCCAATGTCAAGAGCTTGACAACTGAGGAAAAATAATGGAGGAGGCCTGCTCCCTGTTTTCCTAATTGTACCTTGACATTGAATCACGCTGCTTGCCCATGAAGTCAAATACAAGGTCAGAAAACTAATCCATATTGAAATTCTTGTCTGATGTGCTAGTGAGAAAGCTATGTAAACATGCTTATTTGCAATGTAAAATACAACAGCAGCTTTCTTCTGGCTATCCAACAATAATTTGGCACAGAGAGAGTAGGTATAAAACACATCACATGGCTGTGTTACATATGGGAATGACAAATCTAAACTACAATGAGGAAATATCAAGCAAAGGTTCACAGGAGCTTCCAAAGCATATTCCACTTTTCCACCACAGTCCTCATAGATGGTTGCAACATACAGTATTAAAAAAATCCAATAACATGCATCATGAACTGCACACTAAAAACAAATCAAAACCAGTTAGCACCACTGGAGGAGGAACCATCATCATTTGGGGCAGATGGCCTTGTGGGGTGGGGCAAGCAAGAAATAATAGATTCGTAGTGACTGTATTTGAGACAATCCATTTGAGCCCTCCAGATTAACTTTTCTCTAGTAGCTGTAGAGGGGAGGGAGAGACCATCAATTATCCAGTAAAATGCAGTACAACAGCTTGGATAATCAACTAACAACAGTGTATGTAATGACAAGCTGGGTGACAGACTCCAATGGTGTAGTTTTGCTGATGGAAGCAGTTCCACTGGTAGAGGTGGTAGGTGATGCTTCTTCCTCTCCTTGGCCACAGCCCCTGTGTTCTCTAACCATACTTCCTCCTTCTCCCCTCTCCCTGTTCTGCCTGAAGTTTTCCTCCAGAGGCCTTCCCAGCCCTTAGAATAGATTTTGAGAGTGCATGATAGGATGAAAAAGAGGAAAATCAAGTCCTCCTGGTTCTATTGGTGGAACTAAATCTGTGGACTTTATCAGACTAGCAGCTAATAATGCTGTAATTCCATGAATGAGGAAAGCGGTAACATAGTGGCATTATTACACTTATTATTGCACATTGCTATACCTGCGTGATTCGAATGCCACGGAATTATCACACGAGGACCATTAGCACTTTAAGAATGGGAGTTTACTTCTGTGATTTACCATGGGCGAGATTTTGGCAGTTCTTGTGAAAAGACATGAGCGCACTTAAAAACACCAAAAAACCTTTAACAAAGTAAATCATAAACACTTAAACACACCTAGAAACATGCAAACAAAATGGGACAGTTCATTCAAAGAGCATCCTGTGGATAGTTTTCACATTCTCACCCACATTGTTTCTCGCAGGGAATGGGGACAGGGGCAAGAGGACTGCCCATTCACTCTGTAATCTTGAGATTACAGCAGGACGTGTTTTCGCATGTTCTTCAATACCATGAAAATAGCAATATTGAGAGCTATTGGCAGCTTGTCCTGTTAATGGAAAGTGATGCCTTATTCATGGCTGGAGTGCACAGTTAAGCACAGGAGGACTATGACATCATGTGATAGTGGGACCTGTTTGCGCTATCATGCCATCATATTCATGTGATTTTTGCTGCATTGGTAAAGTCCTGTCTGTGGAACTACATCATTGGAACCTGGAGATTCCTATATGAATAGAACATGCCCTTCTTTGTAGAAAGATGTAAGGTATGTATTGCATTTGACAATACTGTTTTATTAATATTTATAGTGGTAAATATAGGTGCAATATGGGAACACTTTGGAAAACAGGCCAAGTCTTCTTGATTTTAGGTTTTAGACTACTGTATAGCTCATGGCAAGCATGAGATACCTGTAAGTCAGTTACAGGTTCAAGCATACTTCAGTACTTAATCATTTACATTTCTTGCAGGTGTACTGAACAAAAAAGAACACTGTGTAGTTTTAACAGTGGACATTTAATCATTACTTTAAAAGGTCTCTGAAACTGAGCATGAACCATGATGTTTAGATTTGTCTTAGAAGTCCATACATACTCTGGATATCTGAACCTACAGGCAGGCAGAAATATCTGTGAAAATAAAGCGGAACATTTTGCACATCCTTATTCAATTCCTGCTTGTTATTATTGGAAACAACGGGATGAGAAAGCAGTTTGGGTCGTGAGACTGAGAAGGGAAAAGGAATTATTTTGAGTAGTGGTTAGCAATTGATGATGCAGCTGGGATTTATTTTTGACAGTTTCATCAAACATTTGACCTTGCTGCTTGGGTGTGGCACCAGGATGGGAAGATGGATGGCAGTGGGAATTATTAAGGGAAATACAGAGGTGGAAATACATTAAGGATCTGTGTTATTAAGGATTCTGGTATGAGACTTTGAGAGGGAAGGAGGGATAGAGAAGGATACAGTCAAAGGAGAACTCATGGCCTGTTCTGGCTTGGCTGCCCCATCAGCACAAGGCAAGGTAACAACACCTTTCCCACGGAAAGAATCCTAAGACAGATATTATGCTATAGAAGATTGGGAAAATTCCCCATGCTCCCTGCAGCAGCCTGCAAACTAAATGTGATTTGGAGTGCCCCCTGACCCTGAGATAAGGCACAAGAGGGTGCAAAAGTCCAGTGCTGATGCAAAAACACCCTTCTGCTCATACAACTCTTGATTTCAAACCAACTGACTGTGTCCCATTAACCCCAATTTGCTACATTAAGCTCATAATTGTCTGTGATTTACTTTATACATAGTAGCATAAGAATGGTCATAAGTACTTGGTACAAGATCACTATTGCTCTGAGTCCTATGAATCTAACACCTTCACAAAGGGACTGTGGAAATCACATATAATTCATATATGAATCCAGTACATTTTCTTCATCTGTAATGAAAATTTAGCCAAGCCAAAACTCTATGACATTCCATTAAAGAGATTCGATGGTGTAACCATATGCATTAACTCACTCAAAGTTACCATGTGAAGTGACAAATACTGCAAAGAAAATCCTACAGAACTACTTGCAACACTTGCAATAGTATAGTAAAGCCTGCACCCTATATTGGTCGGTGAAAGTGAAAAGTCAGGAAATATTGCAGGCTTAAGAGGACTTATGTAGAAACTATCACAGCTAAAGGAAGCACAATTATTCCATTTAAAGATATACATCCACCCCCACCCTTCATTATTTTGACTTAATTCCATAGGGAGAGTGCTAAAATTTACAGTTCCATTCTGCCTTGTCTCTAGTAGCTGATGATAGGCCTTTCCTCCTTCCAATTGCCACTGCTGTGGCCTCTGAAGCAGGGAAGAGCATTCAACATCTGCTGGTCTTAATCCTCTCTTCCACTGTCATTCCCTTCTCTTTGTATGCAATAAGCCTGAGTGCAGGGAACTACCGAATTAACAACATGTAAGCCACTCTGATAGCCTTTTTGGCTGAGGGTATAAATAATAAACAAACAAACAATCTGGTGTTTCTGGATCTTTCCAATTGATATCATAATGGAATATGTATGCTTATAGGAAATTAACTACGTCCCTCCAGTTCTTATACTGATTACCCATTTATGAAACTATCTGCCTTTCCTTGTCAATGGCTCTCTTTCATGGCTAAACTGGGTATGGCATTATTCATGTCTTAAGTTGCCACATTATAGTAGACATGACATATCAGTACCATGGGACGGAGGAGACATAGACACTTTTATTCCCACTGTTGGTCTGAGTAGAATTTCAACAGTCCCATATGCATCTTTTGCAGACACAGTGATTTGTGGGCATTTCTTCATGCAAATATATGTGTACAAGTAATGAGAAGAGCGTTAAAAATGCCTCATTCTTGATTAGAGAGGCTGTCCCAACACATCAAAAGAGCCTGTTGAAAAATCAACAGCCTCTATGAAAGTTCTCGGCCCCAGCATAAGAATGAAAGAAGGAACATTTCCCCCCATGAAAGTTTATGTAATTTTCACAGAAATTATCTACACATAGCTCTTTCCCCTTTATGAAGCAGAGTACACAGAGAAAAAGAGAGAATGTGTGAGGGAGGATACAAGTACAGAAGGACTACCTGACTGGCTAAAAAGATACATTTCCCATTTTAAAAAGTCCACAAAATAAGGTAAACTCTATCATGGTTTGTACAGAAATTGCTCTTGCAATGTGCATAGAAATATCTCTCACAAATATGAACACTCTCATTGGGACCTCCAGAAACTATTGTAACCTCATCTGGATGAGGATAAAAGTGCCAGTCTTTCCCATTTTTGTGCAAGTGAGGATTTACATCCCTAATATATACTCTTCTGGTTCTTTTAGAACTTCCTCTATGTAATGACAATCACCCATGAGCTTGGTATCATTTTGCAGACAAGTGCATATAAGGAGCAACTCCTGGAGTTTCTCTCTAAATATTTTATAAGCTATTTTATGGAACTATAGACCTGGGTGCCAGTTACACGACAGAAATTGTCACGGTGCTTACCGTGACTTTCTGATCACGAATCCATCCCTCGCTGTTTATACGATTTATGTCACTGATCTGGATATCCCAGGTGGTCCCGTGACTGATATTTACACGTCCAAAGTTCCGGGTTTTTTTAGGGTTTTTTTTTTTTTTTGGCTGTCAATCAAGGATGCGATTAGTCATGTTTTCACAACCTCGCTGACGCACTTCCTTTAGAGTTCCGTGCCACAAGCGATGCTATTGGCTGGCTGGGGGAGGGAGAGAGAGGGGGGCAGAGGTTTGTTATTCCCCCTTGCTTCTTTAAAATATTAACCCTTTCAGAAGAGGCAGAAAGCATTTTGAAAGATCCAGACTGAGATCTTTCGCTTAGATGCAGGAACGAAGGAGTGCTTTACATTTGAAATCAAGCAGAGTGCTTCCCTTTTGAAATCAAGCCCCTTTCCCCTTTCCTCTTTAAAATATTAACCCTTGCAGCAGATTTAGCTACAGAGTTCAGATTACAAGCAAGCTACAGGCACAGACACAGAGAGGGGGAATTAAAGGGTGTTCATTCGCTCAGAGGCTGGAATATTTTACTGTACCCAAACCCTGGGAGGTGACCAAAGCAGGGGATTAATGGGCCACCCTCTGCCCATCACGATCTCTCTGTAACATGCAGTAGAGGAAAAGGTAAAGCTGAAGGGTTTGCAGTGTAGAAATCCATTTAAAAAGGTGATTGAATACACGCGTGCACGCTCGCAGAGACATCAACCTTCGTGCAGCTGGAAGGGATGCCTTTGTTTTCAGCTGGTGAGGCTGGATCTGTTGAACGGGTGACTGCCCCCTCCTTTTCTGGTCGCTGAACTCTAAGCCCGCCCCCAGTCACCATTTCCGGTCATCCCAGTACCGAGACATTTTGTCCCACGCTGTTTACATATCCGATTTTCCGAATCCTCCCGTGACTTTTTTAAAAACCGGAACAAACTGCAGGACTGGAAGTCCCACAGGTTGAGGGACAAAAGGTGGCCCCCCTTCCGAAAATCACGTACCTGACCCGATGTACGTGTAAACTGCCAGGGATCGACACGAATTCTTCCCGGGACATTTTCATCGTGTAAACGGCCCCCAAGACTTCAGAAGTGTATGGTGTCAATTTGAAACAGGAAAATACAGTTGTCCCTTCATATTCACTGGGGGTTGGTTCCAGCCACCCACCCACCCATGAATACCAAAATCCGTGAATATTCAAGTCCCACTATATTCAATGTCATAGCAAAATGGTGTCCCTTATATAAGATGACAAAATCAAGCTTTGCTTTTTGGATTATTATTTTTTAAAGAATATTTTCAAGCCATGAATACTTAAATCCGTGAATACCAAATCCGTGGATACGGAGGGACAACTGTACGTATAACAAGTTTATATATGTGTCCTATGGAAGTATATTGTCTAAATACTACAAAAATACATATACCTGAATACATACAGATGGTTCACACTTACTTTTCTTCAGGTGCTCAGTTCTATTTCCTTTGAATCTTTTTTTTAAAAAAAAAAAACAGGGGATGAAATTTTACATGCATTTGTTGTTCTTTCTTCTATGTGTCTGAATACAGAAATAAAGAGATTTGAAGGGCAGGAAATTCCTTTGGTTTACATGTTGGTATTCAGCTACATGTGCAAAGTGGGTGAGAAGCAACTTAAACATGGTGGTTTTGAGGTTTTGAGATGATGGCAGAAAGAAAGAACTAGTTCTAACTTTAGTTTTCATTTGGTGTGTCTGGAAAAAAAAGGAGAACATTCTCTCCTGTTAAAACCCACTGAATTACCACTAAGAAATGTCGGCGGGTGGGGGGAGCTGGCCCATGCTCTTTAGAGTAAAAATGTAATAGTATGTTTGTTAAAAAGAAACTCTAGTTGTTGGGTTAGATCTATTTTGATAATACTGTATTATTCAAAGAGCTAGAACAGAATAAAAAAATATTTTGACAATATCATTCTAAGAGATAAATCAATTTTGTTTGTATACCACTCTGAGATCTTATAATATAGGATGAGAGATTAATATTTTACTAAAGAAAAGGAAGAAAGAATGATCCAGCAGTACCCCTGCTTTATTATACTGTTTGCAAGAAACCTCAATATACTTAACAGAGATCTTATGAAGATATGACAAAGTTTTAACATTTCAACAGCTGATGATTTAAGACAATCAGCTACATTAACAGACTCACAAAAATAATTAAGATGCATGATTCTTTAAAATTATACATTGATGAGAAATACCTTAAGGCTGAAATGTGGTTACCAATTTACAGTAATTGATGTCAGTTGTATTTACTTATCTTATAATCAGTACCTGAATAATTTACCTAGGTAAATTAAGCCTATTCAGGTAAATTAAATTACCTCAGCAAATTAAGTCTATTTACTTTAAATTAAGTCTGTTTAAAAAGTCTATTTCTGTGGATTTTGCCTTCGCAACTGTCAACATTCATGATCTGTGCATCTGCATGACTGGCTTTTATAATCTCATGGTATGCTAAAGTTTTTATTTATGCAGTAAATTTTAATAGTTATAGAAAAAGTAATAATTAACTCTGTGTAAAAATTAAATCTTTTGTATTATTTTAAAGATTGTAAAGAGCTGTAACATTATCATAAATTTTAGTGCATTACAAAACACAAAATGCCCCATGGCTGAGTATGCAAAGGAATCTTGCACCTTTGAGAGTAACTGAAAGAAAGAAGTTGTAGCATAAGTTCTTTTAGACGTCAGTCTACTTCCTCAGATGCATGAAGTGCTTGGGAAGAGACCTTTACCAGCAGACAGTATGAATAGCCATAGAAATGCAAAACCTGTGGGTATGATGATGAGGTAACAAATTCAGATGGTCACTGAGAGACAAAGGCAGGAAGAAAGATGTTGCCTAAAGCCAGGGTAAGTAGATAACCATATGAATGATGGAGGGAGTTATTGAAATGTAGTGTGATGCTGGCTGGGAACAAAAAAGGAGGTGTGATAAAATGGCCAAGACTGACTTCATGAGGCTGGGGTGTTAACTAATGTTATAATATATGTAATGTGTTATAATATGTGTAGTGTGCATTTCTATACAGTCTGCTCATAAAAGTCTGTTCCTAGGCACTTCACTGCATGTATCTGAGGAAGAGACTGAAGTCTACAAAAGCTTATGCTACAACTTCTTTCTCTCAGTCTCAAAGGTGCTAAATTCCCTTGGCATACTGATACTCCAGACAAACATGGCTATGTCTTTGAATTCTACCACCGTGGCTGAGTTGATCCTTCTACTACTTATCTTCCTTGAGTGACATTCACATTTAAAAAAAAGAAGAAAGAAAACAATATTCCTTTATCAATTGAGAAAAATTTAGGATGTAAAATGCTTCAACTTTCTTATTTTTGTTTCCTGGCACTAAACAAATCTGCATTTCACCCCAAAATATGAATTAAGGTGGGCTTTAAGGGAAATAAATGAATTAAGCAACTGACACCGATCTTAATTCTTTTTCATTTTAAATTTACATCTGGTTAGCATTGAATGGAAGCTTTCATGTTTTAATGATAAATTGTCTTCTCCTGCTGTAACAATGTCCCCAGACATCTTGTCTCAGCCAAAATGTCTTTGGAGTGCATCTGCTTTTGATCTACGAGAGTTTTTTTTTTTTTTTAATGTGAATCTAATCTCCAGCCTCATTTCCACAAAACAGTGCTGAAAAAAGTAGGCATAGGGAGAATCTGAATGTACTCACTGGCTATATTAGCAACTTATATTCAACAGTGCCACTGATCAGTTGCTTTCTAGTTTTCACTACATTGTTTTCTATAGCAGGCAAAATGGATTGTCTTTCTTGAGGAAAAATGATTCTCCATATGGAACTTCAACACTGTCTCATTGTGGCTGCAAGAATGATGAATCTAGATCTTCTCAAGACACCCCACACTGCTAAATGTTACTTGTCATGCTTCTGATAATTAAGAAAGTAATACACTTTAAAACTGTGTTAATAGGTTTTAGATCAGTCTGTTCAATGGTACTCACATGCAACAAAAGCAAGTGAGCTCTTTATATTTCATCCAATAAACATGTGTGTGGTAGGTTATTAATCAAAAGATTGAAGAGGAACTGGTATCATTCCTGTCTTGATTGTGCAGTATTACAACCAAGATTGTATGATCTTGGGATGCCATCTTTTCTGATTATGTGAATATTGGCAATGAATTCATCATAATCTATTACCAAGCCAAACATCTGATTTAAAACAACGAAAGAAATAAAATTGTTAGTTTAAATAATGAAGAAAGGAGGATAAAAACTAAAGTTGATGATTGGCTGATGTTCTTAATGTGGTCAGGTCTCATATTGTCCTGCAACCTTTTTGCCAGGAAAAAGAATCAAAGCAAGCGAGACAAAACAAACCACATAATCTTTGGATGGGCCAACTAAGCAGACTTCAAGTGCTGGAAATGCTTTGTAAAAAAGCAGTATTATTCTTAAACAAGAAAGAGCCCTATTCATTTCAGGTCTATTTACAGGATTTTCTGCTTCCATTGGGTTCCACTTTGAGCCAAATGGTTGCTTTTCTTCTCTTTTTATAAACTGATTTTTTTAAACAAAAATGTAGAGGATCAAGCACCCCACACCACTTCATTGGGAACTAACAGTCATTATCCAAATAAAGATGGTGGCTGCCCCTTTTGTAGTAATCTTACAGTGGGACCCACATTCTGTGGTCGAGGCTGTGGTGCTTAAGCTATCTGATGCGGGGGACTGGCAGGGGTTTTCTCTCAGTGTACCGGGGATCAGCACTGTATTTCTATCCATTGGCTATAGTTGTTTCTTTCCAGGAAACTCATCAGGCCCCAGCAGCCAATACCTTGCAGACCAACACTTTGAATAGCACTGATCTAGACAAATGGACTGTGATGCTACCACCATCCTCCGAGCAGGCAAGGATTTTGAAGTATGTCATCACTGGGAGAGAGGCAATCATAGCTCAGCATATATTAAAAATCTTCAGACAATCTATGTGGGTGCCATCAACTTGTCTCTACAAAAATCCCTATGTTATACCATCTTGGTGTGCAAGAACCACCATAGAATGCTTTATGATCCTCATTTTGGATCACACTAATGCCAGGAACAGATGAGACAACATTCCAAGTTGTGTGGTTTTACTTGGAATAAGAAACAGAATTTCTAAGGAAGTAGATGAAAACAGAAACCTCGACAAATCATCTTGCCAAGAAAAGTTCTAGGGCATCGTATGCCATCAAGACATGGAGAAGATGGCAAAATGTTAACAGGGGGCAGAGAAAAGGCAGAATTACTCAACACCTTCTTTGCCTCAGTGTTTTCAGAAAAGGAAAAGGGGGACCAACCTGAGGATAAAGGAACAGAGGACACAATAGGGGAAATCCAGCACAGAATAAGCAAAGAGGTAGTAGTACAGGAATGCCTTCTTAAACTAAATGAATTTAAATCTTCAGGACCAGATGAACTACATCCAAGGGTATTAAAAGAGCTGGCAAATGTAATCTCAGAGGCATTGGCAATAATCTTTGAGAACTCCTGGAGAACAGGAGAAGTCCCAGCAGACTGGAGGAGGGCAAACGTTGTCCCCATCTTCAAAAAGGGGAAAAAAGAGGATCCCAACAATTATCGTCCAGTTAGTCTGACATCAATACCAGGGAAGATTCTAGAGCAGATCATTAAACAAAGAGTCTGTGAACATTTAGAAGGCAATGCCATAATCACAAAAAGTCAACATGGGTTTCAGAGAAACAAGTCATGCCGGACTAATCTGATCTCTCTCTCTTTTTTTTTTTTTTTTTTGATAAAATGACCAGCTTGGTAGATGAAGGGAATGCTGTGGATATCATATACCTTGATTTCAGTAAGGCCTTTGACAAGGTTCTCCATGACATTCTTGCAAACAAGCTTGTAAAATGTGGGCTACACAAGTTAACTCTTCGATGGATATGTAATTGGTTGACCAGACGAACCCAAAGGGTGCTCAGCAGTGGCTCCTCTTCATCTTGGAAAGATGTGACCAGTGGGGTGCCACAGGGTTCTGTCCTGGGCCCAGTGCTATTCAACATCTTTATCAATGACTTGGATGAGGGAATTAGGGGCATACTTATCAAATTTGCAGATGACACCAAATTGGAAGGAGTAGCCAATACCCTAGAGGACGGGATCAAAATTCAAAATGACCTGGATAGACTGGAGAGCTGGGCCAAAGCTAACAAAATGAAATTCAATACAGAGAAGTGTAAGGTACTGCACTTAGGGCGAAAAAATGAAATGCATCGATATAGGATGGGGGAGACCTGGCTGAATGAGACTACATGCGAAAGGGATCTAGGAGTCCTAGTAGACCACAAGTTGAACATGAGTCAACAGTGTGATGCAGCAGCTAAAAAGGCCAATGTGATTTTGGGCTGTATCAATAGAAGTATTGTGTCTAGATCAAGGGAAGTAATAGTGCCGCTCTATTCTGCCTTGGTCAGACCTCACCTAGAATACTGTGTCCAGTTCTGGGCACCACAATTCAAAAAGGATATGGACAAATTGGAGTGTGTCCAAAGAAGGGCGACTAAAATGGTGAAAGGTCTGGAAATGATGCCTTATGAGGAGAGACTTAGGGAGCTGGGTATGTTTAACCTGGAAAAAAGACGGTTAAGAGGCGATGTGATAGCCCTGTTTAAGTATTTGAAGGGGTGTCACATTGAGGATGGAGCAGGCTTGTTTTCTGCTGCTCCAGAGACTGGAACACAGAGCAATGGATGCAAGCTCCAGGAACAGAGATTCCACCTCAACATTAGGAGGAACTTTTTGACAGTCAGAGCTGTTAGGCAGCGGAACACGCTCCCTCAGAGCGTGGTGGGGTCTCCTTCCTTGGAGGTCTTTAAACAGAGGCTGGATGGCCATCTGTCAGGGATGCTTTGATCAAGATTTCCTGCATGGCAGGGGGTTGGACTGGATGGCCCTCGTGGTCTCTTCCAACTCTGCAATTCTATGATTCTATGAAGACACATCGAGGGGCCAGCGTCTTGCAAAGGTAAATCTAGGAACTACTCCAAAAGCAATTGCAACATTTAACAAAAGTCTTCATCTGTATTACTCTGATCCCAAGACATCTATTAGTTTCAATTTCACTCAGCAATAGCATTTATTTATTAGTCTGTTTGTTTGTTTAAATACTTATATCCCACCCTCTATCCAAAGATCTCACAGCAGCTTTTGATAGAGTCTGTCAATTCAGTTGCTCCCCAGTTGTCTTCTAAATACAGGCAATGAACAATTGAATGAAATGTAGCCAGTGAAAATGTGTTACTTGGGAAGTAAGAGAGTCATAGGGAAGAGAGGAGCTATGGGAAGGAGTATCCCTTAATATTTGCAGTCATCAGAAGACCAGACTGTTTTTTTGTGTGGATCAAAATAGTTTGGATGGTGGTGGGTTTTTTTTGGGGGGGGGTGTTTGTCAGAGCTGCTTTGACCACCCCATGTTAATGTAAGGCTCTGAAATGCAGAATGCCAACCTGTATTACTGATGGTTTTACTGACTGGAAAAACTTATAAGTAAAATCCAAATACTTTTAGGATGTTATAAAACTTGACTAGTAGGATGAAAAAGTGGTTAGGCTGGGAAGCTACAAGAGCATTCTAACCCTCTATGAACCTCATTTGTTTTAGGAAGTGCTTGTGGGCTAGGGAGATAAGTCAAGTTTAAAAACTATTTTCCAGTTCTCTGAGAAGCTCTAATCAAACAAAATGGCCCACTTTAGGTAACTGGAAAACATAGCTAGTTAATATGTAATTTAACTGAGCTGAGCTACATTGTCTGTAATGTGTCCTAGACAGGCTATATAGGATAGTTACAATAGCCTTTGGGTGGCCCAAATTCCTAGGAGAAATAAAATAACAGAAGGTTGGGCTGGAACAAATCCTTTCTGTCATTCCTATACTGAGCCAAGAATCACTAGACTTCATCACCCCATCCCATCCTTTCAAACACCAAATGCCTATCTGGTGTCTCTTTAAAAGATGGATTGATATGTTATACAGTATTTAGTCCCTTTACAAAACTAGTTATGTTATTTTTCTTTACAGCACACACCTTAACACATTTTTAACAACCTTCCCCCTTTGCCTCCGTTAAATGGTATGAGTTGGATCCAGAATTAGGTGAAAGTAACCAGGGGCCTGTTCATTCTACACAATTATAGCATTGTGATTCCACAGTAATTACCATGGCAACATCCTATGGAATCCTGGGATTTGCAGTCTAGAGATACTCCAAACACCAGGATTCCATAGGATGCAGCCATGATAGTTGCAGTTGAATCATAGCACCATAATTGTGTAGAATCAAAGGTCCAAGGTTTCCTGCAGATTATTTCCCTACTCACTGCCTCACCAGCTCCTTCCCAAATTCTGCATGCTGAATGATGTGGGTTATGGCACATTGGGAGCTAAGGGGAAAGGGGGGGTCCCTGCCAATAGAGCGGCAATACCATCCATGTGCGGGTGCCACACAAACCCTGTTCAGGGATATCCCCTCAGTTCCCTGCACAACAACCCACCCCATTCATCAGAGTCTCCCAGCCCTCAGAGGAGCATTTGGAAGGGGGCTGCCATAGGGAGGGAGGGAGGAATGAATCTCTACCATACCTACCATGCATGCTTAGTTCTTGATCCAACTTTGAATGTTTTGCATTGCACTAAGCAATGCAGAGCAAACATAAGATTTCATTCTAAACACCCTTCTCTAGGTAACACCTGGTGAGGTAAAGTTTGGCAACTATTGGGGAAAGGACTTCTGTGTGGTGGCCTCTCTGGTTTGGAACAATCTCTCCAAATGGATCATGAGGCACCTTCATTCACCAGGGGCATTCACTGACTTTTTTTCTTCTCTGTTTAACAAGATCTACAGCTGGTGGAAAGATGTGAGTGTACTTTTTGCATTGTTTTTAACATGGTGGGGGTAGGTTTTGAATTAATGCCTTTTTGGGGGGGGGCAGTTTGCCATTGTTTTTATTTGAACATTTTTAGTTGTTTAATTCTTTCCTGCAATAGTAGCTTTACATGTATCACTTTGATAACATATGGACAAAATCCATTCACCAATAACACAAGTAAATGACATTGTTAGCCACCTTGGGTCCCTGTATTGGGAGAAAGAAAGGAGCTAAATAAAATTAAATAAATAAATAAATAAATAAATAAAATTTCCTGCACTTAGGCTGGCGGAAATATACACTTTATTTTGGAACTAGAATACTGCCTAAACACAAACCCTTAAGCCACTGAAATGAAAAGTACAATCAAGCCACCCCCCCAACAATTCCTGGAAGCATTCATTCATGCTCCCTGCTGCAGATTTCAGCAATGGAATGGAGTTACTCTTAAGCTACTAATGCACACCAATTTCTTCCAAAGCTCTAAGGCACAAGAGGTTAAGAAGATTTTGATATAAGAGCCTATGAGGAATATTTCTATTTAAGAAAGCAATGCATTATGGACTGCACATGAAAAGATGATGAGTGGTGGGGGCAGATGAAAGGTGGTCAGGATTGGGCATGATGACAACAGTAAAGGGAAATTAAATACACTTCAGGGAAATGGAAGTCGTAATCATATTGGTTTTGCAGCTCGTCAATGCTGAAAGGCTGATGTGAGGAAACAGAGGAGAGGACAGCCCTGAAATCAGATTTTAGGGCCCCTAGAGTTCTGATCTGATGATGAGACCTCTTAAAAATTTATGAGGGTATCCAGAACATCCTCCACCAATGATGATTTACAGGCTCTACTAGGGGTTTGTACTATGAAAATACAGCATCAGGTTATATGGGGACAGCTCTGTTCCAACTGTAGGACTATACTGCAAAGGTTACCACTACCTTGCAAATGATTGTGATGCACCAACCAAGGTTTAATTGCTTTAGAGGCTAAAATTAGACCACAAAATGATCTGTGGTCATTTTGGCATTCCTTGAAAAATGTAAGTCTGGTTGCATGTATTCAACAGTGCTTCAGGGGAAAAGATGCCAGACATTCCCATTGTTAGTGAATTAGTGACCAGGTCTGGATAACTAATTAGGATAAGTAACCCATAGAACAGGACTCATGCCAAATTGGGCTCCTGCTATGGCAAAATAATGTGAGAACGTTCCTGTAGGAAACTATGCTCATTTTCATCCTTTAAGTGAGTCAGTAAAGTTGTTGTTCTATTCATTTCTATACCTCCTTTTCCTCAGTTCTGAGGCTCAAGGTCGCATATAAATTCTTAACACCAATCCAGATTAAACACATAGAACATCATCAGTAAAACGCTCTATAAAACAATTTAAAAACAATTAAACTATCTATTTAAAGACAATAAAATTTAAATAAATTTAAATAAAATTTAAAAATCATAAAAAGACAGAATACAGGTGTGTCCCCCGCCCCACCATATCTCTGGAACAAATAGCTACAGTTTCAGTTATCCACAGCTAAAAAATAGGGACACATAACATAGAGTCATATTGGAAAATGCCTAGAGAGGGGCCCTGATTTAATTGCGAAATCAGTCGCAATTAAATGACTCTTTCATTATCTATATTAAGACACAGGCCAGACTGGCTGTGGAGCTCTGAGAGTCCAATGTAGTCCAATACATTTGGATGGCATCAGGTTGAGGAAATCTTCCATAAGCCAAGACCACTACTGCTTTCATCTTCAACATTCCCTTGCTGTGATTTCTTTCTTTTTTGATTCATTCTAGTATGATGACAACATACAGCCTTCTCTGAAGATTAACAAAATAGATCCCTTTCCATTGTCTTTATGCAATTCTTCATTGGAACATAATCACATTTTATAGCCTCATCAGTGACAATCAACCAATGGAAAATGTCTTCTCCAATTTAAAAACCAGGGCCCTCTTACACACAGTTTTCCATCCCTTTGTGCCAAAATACAGCTATGTTGTTTCATTTTGGTTTTGATGAGCCCCTTCACTTATGACCTGTCCCAGAATATATTTGATGATAAGGCAGATGATGAAGTGTCTGAAAAAGATTCGTATTAGCTATCACCAGTTTGGTGGCTTTCAGAGAAACAGTATCAAACTTTGCAAAATAAAATGAAATAACTGTGGAAAAGGCTAGACTAGTTAAAGCAAGCTGAGCAACCATACAGTAGATTGAAATACACACTTTACATTTAACCATGTTGCACATCTAGGGTACTTACACATTTTGGTCACTTGTCTCCAATAGAATGGAACAATCACATATGCCAAATGCAGACCGTCTGATATGAATACTCCCACACCATTGACTGCCAGCTCAATGAAATCCAACAGGACAAAATTTCCCTATGCAACTAGCTCAACTAAGGGCTTATCTACACGAGCCAGGATATGGCTGCTCCCCGCTGACATATCCTGGCCACGGATCAGGCCTGTTCTGCCCCATTACCTGGACAAAACAGGCCAGACGGAACATTGGTCTCTCACTGCAGCTGCCACTGCTGCTCTCCTTGCTCTGACCGGTCCAGGAAGCCTGCCCGCACCATGTGACAAGACCCCCCCCGTGCATGTGATCAGCCTTGGTCACATGCTGCAGGCCTGCTTCCCAGAGTAAGGGCAACTGGCAGCAAGAGCAATGGGGCAAATATCCTGGAAGAGTAAGGGCAACTGGCAGCAAGAAGAGTAAGGACAACTGGCAGCAAGAGCAATGGGGCAAATATCCTGCGTTGTTTGGACTGCAAGGCTCTTAGATGGGGACATAGAGGGGTAAATAGTATTAGCATTATTGGAGCAACATGATTTCTGTATCTGTAATATCAGGAGCACATTCTCACATAAAAGCACATAACATGACTATTCTCCATAACACCATCACCAGGTGACACAAGATCGAAAATAACCTCACTCTACTAGCAGAGTTGGAGTCAAAGGGATGGCATGAGCACACTGTGCTTTCACTGTTTAAGATCCACAAAACCATAGCCTCTAAAATTTACAGATGAAAACTGGGATACATATGTCCTAGCAACATCAGTGTGACCAAAGGACTTTATCAGACAAGCATCTAAGAACACGATAATTCCACTATTGAGGAAAGTAGAAACATAGCGACATTATTACAGTAATTATTGCACATACACCACTAGCAGTTTAAGAATGGGATTTCAGCTCTCACTATAGTAACACTTGTCTCCACGTCATCTTCTAATGACAGAGCATTAATGTTTCCTGTTGCCAGCTCGTGTGCCTTTAAGATAATTTTTCTCTTACTTCCTGGATTCTGCATGGGTGAGATTTCGGCTGTTCTCATGAGAAGATGTGACTTTGCTCAAACACAACAAAAGCAAATACATAACAAAAGAACTTCAGAAATAAAACACTTAAACAAACATAAAAATGTACCAAGGAAAGGCAACAGTTCATTAAAACAGCATCCTGTTGGTCCACTTCATGTTCTCCCCCGGAGCTTGAAGTATGTGTTCCCATTGGGAAAGGGGAGGGGGGAAAGAGGGCTGCCTATTCACGCCGTAATTGTGTGATTACAGCAGGACATGATTTCACACATTTGTCAATAACACAAAAAGAGCAATATTGAGGGTTATTGATGGCTTTTTCCTGTTAATTAAAAGCGGCACCTGATGAATGGGTGGAGCACAGCCTGAGTACAGGAGGACAACAATGTTGTGTGATAATGGGAGCCCATTCGTGCTACCATCCCATTGTAATTGCACAATTACAGTCTCATGTGATAATGTCCATAGTGGCAAAAGTTATTAATAAGGAAGAATATACAAGCTAGGAGAGGCTGCAGCAGTTTGCTTTTGCCTGAGCCTACTGGGAAGGATTCTGGCACTCTTCTCCTCTCCCTCCAGCTGAGTTAACTGAGTGCAAACTACTCTTGCACTTTGAACTCAGTTTGCAGCAACTCAAGAAAGCTGAAGACGAAGGGAGAAAGAGGAAGGAGGAGAGATAAACTAGGGCATTTTAAAAAGTGGGAATTAATAGGGACTGCCCCAGGCAAATTGGAACATTTGAGCATGTGCAAAACACTACAAAGGTGCTTAATGAGTTTTCTATCACTAAGGACTTTTTCGGACACGTCAAAAATAACACAAGCAGCCTTGTCACGTTGCGAGGCTGCTGCGCTGCAGAGCGTCGGTTTTGGATGACGCTCTCCCCTGCCAGTACTGTTGCGGTACCGCGGGGATATTTGAGCGTCATATTTCATTGGTTTTTATTCACGATCAACTTTCGTGCTTAAAAATCGACAAAATATGATGCTCAAATCTCCCCGCGGTACTGCAACAGTACCAGCAGGGGAGAGCATCATCCAAAACCGACACTCTGCAGCGCAGCAGCCTCGCAATGCGACGAGGCTGCTTGCGTTATTTTTGACGTGTCCGAAAATGTCCTAAAAGTATAAGAAAAAAAAATCAACATCAACCTGGGCAGTGTGCAGTAAATTTCATAGGTCTAAACCCAATTAAAACTAAATACCCTAAAGGCGCCAGATCCTGTCTGATCTTGGAAGCTAAGCAGGGTCAGTCCTAGTTATTACTTGGATGGGAGACCACTGATGAATACCAGGTGCTATAGGCTATATTTCAGAGGAAGGAACTGACAAAACCACTTCTGAGTATTCCTTGCCTAAGAAAACCCTATGAAATCCATGGGACAGCTGGAAGTTGACATGCACCTTGAAGGCACATACACACACAAATCTAACTAAGCCCAACTAGAACAGACCCATTAAAAATGATGGGATTTATAATTAGCGGTTGATTCAGTGGATATACCTTATATAGGACTAGCAATTAAAAATAGTCCCTAGTGTCTAATAAATTATGCTAGAATTCACAGTAAAATGAGATGGTGGTGTGGGTATTACACTTTTCTTCTGCCACAGAGCACAAGTTAATGTTAAAGCCTATACCTATAGTTGCAAATGATCAGTAATAGTAATATAATATATCAGTCAGTGAAGCTAGACTACAAATATATTGCTGCTATTGTAACAGAATCATTTATCAATGTACAAAGTGGAAGTCCACAAGCCATTTACTTCACTGTCTGCAATCCACTGACCATATATTCTAGAATATTCCAGGAGTACTTCCATAGCTTTCAGCAAAATGAGCAGAATTCAATGTACACTACTTGGTTATGGAGTGCAGCTTTCAACCCTTGCTCTTAATTTTCCACTGATTTCAACAAGAGCTTGGGCTGGCAATGCTATAATATGACAATTTAAACTCAACTCTTATGTAAGAAATTCCATAAAATATTTATTATAATAGATATATGCCTGTAAATGATCCTCTTTATGCTTTCTGGTGTGCTTCCCAGAAGCAATCAGGCTGTGAATGGTTTGATTTGACTTCTCTATCTTCACTTGCTGCTATTTTCATGTCTCCACTCCTTGAGTCACATTTTGGGAGAAAGAAGGGTATAAATCAAATGCATGCATGAATGAATGCATGAGTACATATTTAAGGGATTCCTATATACCAATCAGACATCACTGGGGTAAGATAACAGCAACAGCCATACTTTGTTAACCTTGCCCACAGCTACACATCTAAGAATAAAAGCAAGTGAGAGGATTGCTTTCTACAGAATGCCACCAAACAAATATTTAGTCACAAAAGCAGTTACCTAAAATTCCTTAACATATGGTACTTTAGCAGCTTTTCTAAGGTGGAAGGCAACAGGAAGAGAGGAAGACTATAGAGGTAGGTGAGTTGTTTCGATCAAGGAAGCCATGGCCTGAGTTTACAAGACTTGAGCAGGACAGTTAACCCCGGGCATCTTGGCAGTTTCTTTCAGAGGGTCATGATAAGTCGAAGTCAACTCGATGGCAATTAACAACAACTACTCCTACTCATACAGGCAAACAATATGTGACTTTAAAGATGTCACAAGCAGCTATATATATTTTCCCTGTTTTGTTTTAGACTAAATATAGAGAGCCTGATGCAGAGTGGGGCCCTAAGCAGGGGTGGGGGTAGGTGTAGAAGGGCTTTAGCTCTTCCTCTGATATGGTCCTGATCCAGTTTGTGATGCCTGTTCTCAGTCCTGTAGTTGCTAGTTTGCATATATTTAGCAGGTATTTGTAAATTTAGGCATAGCATGTACACATGTAATTTCCCATTTGGTAGTCATAGCCGCAACCTCTCCCTTCCTGCATCAGCTAGTCTACAGTTATTCTGAGTTTGTTTGCCCTCTGTTTTGTAGTCTGCAGTTGTCTCTCTCTCCTTCGTATTTGCTGAGACACTCATCACGAGATGTTATGAAACCTTTAGTATTTGTAAGTAAAGCTACTTCATATGGTTTTTTGTGGTTTTTTTTTTTTTACAAAGAAGACTAAGCTCATGCTAGACCTTGTGAGAGAGTTGCTGGTGGTGTGGGACGGGATCTTCCTCACCTTCTGCTTATGAATACTAATTACACTGCTTATGAAATACATTACTATCTCTCACATTTCCCAACAGTTTTGTTTCACCATGACCAACCCAGGAAGAAAAATATTACTAGTGTGGAAGAACCCGAGAAACTATGGAGATTATCAGACGTGGGGGTATGCACAAAAAAAAATGTGTTCCCAACTACATCAGAAGATTGCTAAAAGAACAGAAAGGGAGACCTTACTAGATAACATGTCCTTCTCCCATTCCAGAGGCATAGCGCTGCCACAGATGAGGCTTCCCTTTTCCATTGATGGGGAGAAGCTGCTAATCAAAAGGGACGCTACACTCCCAGAACACTGGAGGACATCATCATCTGGTAAGGTTGCTCCTTCCTGTTATTCTAGCTATCTTCTGACATGGTTTTTGCTGCATCTGATAATGTCCTATGAGGATTAAGCATTAAGCATTAAGATACATAGCGCTGTTTGAAGGAGCAGGCTTAGTATGTTGGTCATTTAAATTGACAATTCACTTTAAATGACATTAAGGGAATGGAGGAATGTATCAGTTGTCTGTCTCAGAGATGGGACAGACAGGATTACAACTTGAACTACAACTCGCCGCCTTGAATCCCGTGCTGGGAGAAAGACAGGATATAAATAAAATAAATTAACTCCACATGCTGCGAATAACCATCACTGGTCTGTCTGTGTAATGAGTGAAGCACATGGGGCCTTGGATGCTACTCCCTGATCAGGACATCACCAGCCTGGTATCAGATATTGAGATTCAACAAAGTGATTTCAGGATAGGTGTTGGGTGCTTTGTCAATTCCTTTCTTCTTTCATCTTTCATGTTGCCCATCAACAGTGAAGACCTCAGATTTTCCTTGGGTTTTTTTCCGGGCTGCGAGGCCGTGTTCTGGAAGAGTTTATTTCTGATGTTTTGCCTGCATCTGTGGCTAGCATCTTCAGAGGATGGTTGGGTAGAATGTGGGGTTGGGGGTTATATACTGTAAACCCCTGTTGGGGAGAATATGTAAATTTGTGTATTTGAATGGCTAGTTTCCGGGTGGAGATATGCAAGGAGGATTAGTTTGGCTAATGGTTGGTTGATGGCCCATTATCTGCTGGAAATTCCCCTGTCCCTGGGTGGAATTCCTTTGTAAGTGTTGAGTTTTGATTCTATTGTTTTTCAAAACTGGAAGACAGATTTTGTTTACTTTTAGGGTTTCTCTTTCCTGTTGAAGTTGTCCAGGTGTTTGTGGATTTCAGTAGCTTCTCTGTGCAATCTGACATGGTAGTTGTTGGCCTGGTCCAGAATTTTGGTGTTATTAAATAACATTTTGTGTCCAGGTTGGTTTATAACATGTTCTGCTACTGCTGATTTTTCTGGCTGGTCCAGTCTGCAGTGTCTCTCATGTTCCTTGATTTGTGTTTGCACACTGTGTTTACACTATGTAAACTTGTCCACAGCTGTATGGTATGTGGTAAACTCCTGCAGCTGTGAGAGGGTCTCTTTTGTCCTTCGCTGAGTGTAGCATTTCTTGGATTTTCTTGGTTGGTCTGTAGATTGTTTGGAGCTTGTGTTTCCTCATTAGTTTCACTATTCTGTCTGTGACTCCTTTGATGTATGGTAAAAAATACCTTCCCTTTGGGTGGCTGTTTTTCTTCATTCCTGTGGTTTTTTCTGGGTCTGGCTGCTCTTGTGATGTCTGATCTGGAGTAACCATTATGTAGGGCCCAGTTTATGTGCTTCAGTTCATCCTCCAGGTAGTGGGGTTCGTAGATCCTTTTTTTGAGCAGTCTACCAAAGTTTTTATTGTGGTTCTTTTTTTGTCCTGGGTGATGATTGGAGTTCTTGTGATTGGAGTTCTGTGAACGGGGTTCACAGTATATAAACACCCCACACACACACTCGTACCCAACCATTCTCTGAAGTTGCCAGCAACAGATGCAGGCGAAATGTCAGAAGTAAACTCTACCAGAACACGGCCTCACAGCCCAGAAAAAAAACCAAGGAAAACCCTATGGATGCCAGCCATGAAAGCCTTCGACTTCACAGTGAACACCTCACTTTGCAGCGGGGGTGGGGATCCCTGTCCTCTTCTTACTGGGAACCCAGTTTATATCTTCTGGGCATGGAATTGAGGGACAGGAAAATCTCTCTGCTGTGGCATCTGCCCAGGCATACAAACCATCAGAAGTTTCCAAACACATGAGCCAATCAGAAAATTTGGATGGTTGCAGAGGGTGGGACTTAGGCATCTGAGCTGGATAGCTGATAACTTCAGCCAGGTCTGTTGCTAGGCATAAGAGCTGGGTGCCACTGGCTCAGGCATCTTTCTGTTCCTCTGTTTTGGGAAGAAAACCACTTACACATTGTTTCTTCCAACTGTGGAGAATTATATTTCTGATATTGCGATTTTGTGATATTTTAAAAAGAATTTAACTTTTTGTCCTTTGGAAGCAGCGATCTTCATAAAACTATTTAAAACTGTAATGGTTCCATATAGGTACAAAGAGGATTTGATAAAAAGGCAAATAGTCTACAGATGTGCAGGTCAAACTTCAGAAAGTAAAATCAACTTATCTACAGGTTTTCCTTTTGGTACGTAACACCTCTATAAATTTTTATTGATTTTTTTTCTTCCAAGAAACTGTTAATCAGGTTAAATATTTGCTGGTGGCCACTTTTATATCTTCTGGATCTATTGAAAATGATGCAAAATGGTTTCTTCAAGTGTGAAAGAATTTTCAACTATCACTTAAACAAATAGCAAGAAGGAAATATTTTTATTCTAATGTTGCAGCTCTGATAGCCAAGACAAATTTATAAACAGCTTTTGAAGAGACCAAAAAGTATTTCTCCCAGGTCAATTAAAAGATTGCCATAGATATGGAGAACATAAAAATCTCTTAATGCTGAATGTGTATTATTGTGCCTTTTAATTATGGGAGGATAATTTTATAAGATTAGTAATACTGCTATGGAGTTTCATTTTATTTTGAATCAGAATTTTAATGAGGGTCTCAACTTGCCTGTTTCAGAGCAGGAGACTGCAAATTGCTAGAATCTTTAGCCAACAGTAAGGCCCTAAGGGAAGGTAGTATCCCCATTGAATTATTAAAAGAAAGTCTAGACTGAGGGATGCTGGTGATTGCCAAACACGTTGATATTATATAATTATGGGAATATATCACAGAATTGGAATGCAAGCATCTTTGTCTCATACTGTGAGGATACTGAAAGCCAGAAATTATTATACCAGTAGTCTAATTGATATTATTAGAAAAATATATGTTAACTTCCTTCTTTGGTACAACCACTGTCAAAATACTCTGTACAGTTCATGTGCAGTGCTAGTGGATGCAGTTTTAAAATGATATTATAGAGTTGCAAAAGGCAAAGAAAATGGTCACCTAGAGGATCAGGTCAACACCCCTTTGAGGAAAGGTTGAAATGCTTGAGGATAACTAATTTAGGCCTAAATTCAACATGGCACTCAAAGGGTTGTCTAAACAGTGAAAATACTCCTCATAGAATTTGAGGAGAATCTCTCTCTCTCTGGCTTTTCTTCTCAAACGAAGATTTAGGAAGGACTTATCCCGCGCTTTCTGCAAGCACGGTGATGACTAAAAAGGCCAATCCGAGATAAACAAGTCCGGTTGCAGAAAGCACAGCTGAAGGTCTGCTTAGGTGATGTTTCTGGGTTGTGATTCTTTCTGCGTTGTCGTTTCTCTTCAAGACTTGTTCGGCGTGAGTTCTCAAATAAGGCTGCAACATTGTGGATAGTGCATCTCCATGCCTCCCGATGTGAGGCCAGGGCGGACCATTGTTGGTGATCAATTTGGCTGAGCCTGAGATGTTGTTTCAGGGAGTCCTTATATCGTTTCTTTTTTTTTCTTTTTTTTGGAGCGCCCCTCTTATGCTGACCCATGGCGAGTTCACCGTAGAGTACTATTTTTGGGAGGCGATGGTCCTCCATCCTAGACAATTTGTCTAAATGCAATCCTGCATCAATCTACTGTATTCAGAAGGAGGGAGGCCAAATCCACCAAAAATTCTGAAGGAAAAGCCTTTGTGGGATTTCCCAAAGTTTTTTAAAAGCTCATGGGGACAATGCTCATTGGGACAATGTGATTAGCATTCATTCACACTCCCAATAAGAGTGGAAGTGGAAAGCGACCAAACAGCCTTCCCCCCATTTTAAAAAAAAAAAATATTTAGGTGGAATATCACACTTTCACAGCTTAGATATGCTTTTAAAAATACTGTTCAGCAATGGAAACTGGTGAAAATAAAAACGCAAATAATTCACTAGCACCCACCATCTTGATTTGCAGGCATGCCCGTTGGGACAGCAAAAGCGTATAGCTTTGCATGCCTGTGGTTTTGCCAAAAAAAAAAAAAAAAATGTTAAGAGAAATCAAAGTTGCTTCGAATTGGCATTAGTGTGCATCAATCCACATTTTCCCCCCTGGTATAGACAACACCAAAGTAATGTCAGGACTTTGGGCCTCCTATCTGCAGCCTCCATTGCATAAGAAGCTGATCCAAAATGTTTTCCAGCCCTCTGGAGTATGTTTGCAGGAGGCGTGGGGGAGGGCTGCAGGATGGGAGGGGGTTACCACAGAGAAACAGCTTCCCCCATCAAAAACATACTTTTGACCTATTTTAAAAAGGAACAATACTAACCTATTTTAAAAAAAAGAAAAAGAAAAGAAGGAGAGACATGACAAAGGTGTATATGCATGATGTGGAGAAAAACAGACGGGAAATTTTTACTCCTTTTCTCATTATACTTGAATGTATAGATATTCAATGAAACTGGAAGGTGAGAGATTCTGGACAAACAAAAGTACTAGGGGGGTGGGAATAATGGCCATGAACTTAGACCGCTCTAAAGGTAAGTTTTAACCTTCGGTGGGCCATCCAGTCCAACATCCTGCCATGCAGGAAATCACAATCAAAGCATCCCTGACAGATGGCCATCCAGCCTCTGTTTAAAGACCTTCAAGGAAGGAGACCCCACCACACTCCGAGGGAGTGCATACCACTGCCAAACAGCTCTGACTGTCAAAAAGTTCCTCCTAATGTTGAGGTGGATTCTCTGTTCCTGGAGCTTGCATCCATTGTTCCGTGTTCTAGTCTCTGGAGCAGCAGAAAACAAGCTTGCTCCATCCTCAATGTGACACCCTCCAAGTACTCAAACAAGGGGGCCATTTACATGGCAAAATAAATCCTCTAAGAATTCGCAAAGAAACCTAATAGTTCCCACATCTTTCAGCTCAAAGTCGCCATATTCAGAAGGAGGGAGGCAAAAAAAAACACCCATAAGTCACGCAGTATAAGGTGTCGCTGTTTTCCCAAACTTTTTTGAAAAGTAGCGCAAGTTAGCACACTATCGAGTGTGTGAATTACCATTGCGCTTTCAGCCATGGAAACAGTCAGCAGTCTTTTCGAAATTACCACAGCAGAACTAGTCATGATTGGTTGAATTTACCCAAGGAGGGAGGGAGTGAACATGTGAGAGATGAGAAAAGATCTAGCCAGCTGCCTTGCTATCTAGCATAATTACAGTTCCTCTGCCCATCCCTCCCTCCCTCTCTCTCTCTCTCTCTCTCTGTGTATGCTCCATCAGCTGATCTATCAACAGATCCTTGTTTTGTGTGTATGTGTGTGTGTGCCCTCGCACACACGCAGTGCCGGCATGAAAGAGGGAGAAAAAAGAGTCTACTCATATAGGAGAAATGCAGAGCAAAGAGAATTCTTTTCCTTCCATCCTTTGTCATTAATCCTCCCCACTTCTGGGTCTCCCTGCTTTTTAGTTGCTTTCTGGTTTTCTCCCTCAGAAGAAGCTGTGAAAGGTGATACTGTTGCTTTGTAAACAGATCCCTTCTGAGGAATGCCTGCAATTAAAGCCCTTTCAGAGGAAATATCCCCCCCCCCACATCAAGCCATGTTTTCAGTGAGTGGCTTTAAGAGACAGGCATTTAAGAGGCAGGCAGGCACGCCCCCGCACCTTTGCCATCTGAACCAAGAAACGAAAAAATAAACAACGCAACTGAATCCCCCATAAATCGTCTAAACTATCCGTCACTGATGCGAAAGATCGCTAAGATCGCTAAAGCGCAAATTGCTGCATTAAAAACTGCCGTGTAACTGACCCCAAGGTTATCATATCGCCCCGTAACCATCTTTCTTCCAGGCTAAACATACCCAGCTCCCTAAGTCTTTCCTCATAAGGCATCATTTACAGACCTTTCACCATTTTAGTTGCCCTTCTCTGGACACGCTCCAATTTGTCAATATCCTTTTTGAATTGTGGTGCCCAGAACTGGACACAGTAGTCTAGGTGAGGCCTGACCAAGGCAGAATAGAGTCGCACTATTACTTCCCTCGATCTAGACACTATACTTCTATTGATGCAGCCCAAAATCGCATTGGCCTCTTTAGCTGCCATATCACACATGTTCAACTTGTGGTCTACTAGGACTCCTAGATCCCTTTCACATGTAGTCTCGTTCAGCCAGGTCTCCCCCATCCTATATCTATGCTTTTCGTTTTTCCGCCCTAAGTGTAGTACTTTACATTTCTCCGTATTGAATTTCATTTTGTTAGCTTTGGCCCAGCTTTCTAGAGCTTCAAGGTTGTCCGTGAAAAAAATCTGGCCAAATATAGCACGGCAGGCTCCAACCCTAAACTGAAGAGTGACGGACGATTTCGCAGCAGGGAAGGTGGCATCCAAAATCGACCCCCTGCCACGCTGCTGCTATGAACCTGTCCCGCTCGATCCTTGCACTGCAAGGATTGTCTGAAAATGTCCTAACTGGACGATAATTGATGGGACCCTCTTTTTTCCCCTTTTTGAAGATGGGGACAACGTTTGCCCTCCTCCAGTCTGCTGGGACTTCTCCTGTTCTCCAGGAGTTCTCAAAGATTATTGCCAATGCCTCTGAGATTACATTTGCCAGCTCTTTTAATACCCTTGGATGTAGTTCATCTGGTCCTGGAGATTTAAATTCATTTAGATTAAGAAGGTATTCCTGTACTACCTCTTTACTTATTTTGTGCTGGGTTCCCCCTATTGGGTCCTCTGTTCCATTCTCCTCAGGTTGATCACCCTTTTCCTTTTCTGAAAACACTGAGGCAAAGAAGTTGTTGAGTAATTCTGCCTTTTCTCTGTCCCCTGTTAGCATTTTGCCATCTTCTCCTGTATCACTTTTTTGTGGATTTTGGATTTTATTTTGTTGCATGGCCAACATGGCTACCTTGAATGTGTTTCCTAAAGAAGGGGGGGCTGCTAGAAATGATTTGCACTGGGTGTCAAATATACTGTCCACATCAGCTTTCCTTTGTAGAGTATTCAGAAACTACAGCTGGCCCAGAATACAGCAGCCAGTTCTTAACAGCATCTGCATATAAAATTGCTTGTTGACAGTGCTTCACTGTCTTCCTGTTTGTTTTCAGGAACAATTCAAGGATGACCTGAAACTCTGAATGGTTTGGCAGCAGGATATTTGAAGGACTGTCTTTTCCTAGGCGAGCCTATCTACAAGTTGTGATCATCTTCAGAGGCTCTCCTTATACCAACAAAGCCAGAGATAGTTGGGAGCTGTGAAAAGGTCTGGTTTCAGTGGCTGGGCCTAGGCCCAGGATCTCCCTTCCAAAGGAATCTAATCACATGCCCTCTTTAATAAGTGCCTGGAACCTCATAAATTGTTTTCTAGGAATGCATTTCTTGTGTTATTTTAACTTGCTATTTTTAATTTCTTTCTTTTAAAAATATTTTAAATCTTTTCATCATTTTTGCATTTTTATTTTTCTACTAATTTCCTTTTTAAATATTTAGTCCTTTTTTGGTAACTATAAAAGAGGGTGTTTTTTTTTCAAAAAAAGTCATTCTTTTTATTCACAAGCTACTTGGTGGAGTACAAATAAATAAAAACAAATAAATACATTTCAGTGAAGAAAGCTTTGGTATTTTATTGTTTCTGCCAGTTTCTAATGAAAGGTTACCTCCTCTAATTCTATAACTATTTTTTAAAAAAGAAAAAAAATCTTTGCCTGGCAAATAAATGTGAGATGTGGACTGCAATCATCAGGGTGGTCTTGGAGCAGAGAGCTAAGCTTAATGAACAAATATGATTGCAGGATATAATAAAATTCAAAGCTTCCTTCCAGATCACTCTTACAAAAGCTCTTGGAAGAAGATGGAAAAGAAAAATACAAGATATTTCGCAAGAAGCTGCTTTCTGCCCACCCAGAGAAGACAACGATGGCAGCCAAGTTTTCCTCTATTTGATCCATTGAGTGTACACTTCAGAACCTCCCAAGGTGAAAACTAACCCTCTCAAACCCAGGGGACAGCTGAATTGCACATTAAATGGACATCAGTATGATTGCTTCATAGTTAAGCAACAAAATTTGATTTCTTTTTTCTTGGTGGTGTTAGCTCTGCTGTCAAAAAGGAAGAATGAAATGGTGAGTTATAGCTCAGAAAATTGGAAAAATATTTATCCTACAAAAGTATACATTAAAGAGAGGCTTTTAAAAAGACTCTTTCAATGTTTCCTTTACTGTGAACACTTTTCGTGTCTCTTTGAAGGCAATACCTTGCTGAAGCATTGGTGATCTCTACATCAGGTATGGAAATCAACCACTATTCTTGATTAAAGGAAGTGACACTAGCTTTTGTGTTGCATAGACACATGCAGAACTTGTTGTGCAGCTAGATATTTGTTGAGACAAACTGATGCAATTGTGAATTTGCAATAATGTGCATCAATATGCATTATATTGCCTCATATAGATAAGCCCTCAGGCATGTGATTCTCTTTTTTCCAGGAAACCTGGAAACTATGGTGTGGTGAGGGGGATATGCCAACAGAATAAGAGTGAACATTAAATTTAGGGGGAAGGCAGGATATACTTCGTACATTTAATAAATAAATACAACAACCACCACCAGCTGCAGACTAAGGGCTGCATGCAGCACTCAGTCTAATTTCAAAGGCCTTCTGTGAGCAATCAGTTCCAACCTGTACTGAGTGCAATCTGTATCTTCTCTGGCTGCGCTCTAGGTAGGGACAATGAGACAAGGAGAGACAGGAAACTGAGGCAGGGAGATAGAGAAGGTATTACCTCTCACTTTGGCTCTGGCCCTATGTACCACTGGTTTTTGTTTTTGTTTTTTGTTTTTGGCTTTTAGAGGTGGCATTTGTTTTGCCCTCTCACAGAGCAAAATATCTGATGTGCCTAGGGTTGCCAGGTCAGAAGCATTCCAGGCCCTGATGTTTTATGCCCCAAACCGGAGAACTAAGGGTGCCCCCTTGTGAGATCAAATGAAGTGGGCTGTGATGATGTTAGAAGGGGCAGCCTCAATGAAGCCATTCAGCATGATACATGAAGCATCAACCACAGTTGCACTGTTTCATTCATTTAAAAAAAAAAAAGGAGAAAGTCCTAACAAATTAGGAAAATATATGCACTCACATCTTTTGAGACAGTGCTCTCAACCTGATATTCCTTCCCTCACCCTGAGGACTGGAGAAAAGAGATCATGCCCTGAGATCTGGCAACTTCAGACCTGGTCCTCAGACATAGCCTTTTCAGGGGCAGAGCTCCTTCTCCATGGAGACTCACCTGTTCTTGTCTTCACTTTCTTTCCAATACCAAATGAAACTTTTAAAAGTTAAATTAATTTTAATGTTGGAATTTTAATCCTATAAAACGAATAGAAGCAGCACAAATAACTTGGTGCAGACACCATAAACAGCAGTTCTGTGACTACAATTGACTCCAGTGAAGTTTCTAGTAGTTAAGCTGTTGCACAAATGTACAGAAAAACAGCAATTCATATTCAGGCTACTCTATAATGCCTCTTGTGTTAGCAATGGAAAGATGTTTGCAGAGTGCAACATATTATATAAAGATTTGGTCTCTTGGTACCAAATCACTACAAAGGAACTGAATGTTCTACTTGCTTGTCTTCATTGACTTTCAGCAGCCAGCCCAAAGCACCTTGCCACCAGAAGCAAAGGACAAAATGGCACCATGAATCTTATTTCACTACTGATGACAGGACAGTGTCTTTTATTACACCTGAGCATTGCAGAGTGACTTAGGGTGGCTTCCAAGTGAGTAGAGCAGTGAATATACTTGGGTATTACCACACTCTCCAGAATTTCACAGATGAAAACCAGGTAATATGTGGCCAAGCAGAATCATAGTGTAGTCAAGTCAGAGTGTAGTGATTAATGGGGAACAACACACAAGTTAGGAGACACTGTAGCAGTGTGCTTTTGCCAGAGACTACTGGGAAAGGCAAAATTCCACCCCTCCTCTTCTCTTCCCCTGCCAATCTTAGGGTAACCAAGTGTGAACTACTTTTGCACTTTGAACTCAGTTTTGCAGCAACTGAGGTAAGCTGAGGCCAAAGGGGCGAAAGAGGGAGGAGAAAGAAACTGGGACATTTTAAAAAAAGCCCAAATGTAGGATGACAGAGGATTAACAGGGATTGTCCCTACCAAATCAGGACAATTAGAGGGTATGTTTTTGTTAAAGTGGGCCTTTGGCTCTTAACTTACTGTGGCAGCAGGGTTTTTTTTAATGGGTTTCTTCTTTTTACTGTGTTTTAATGTTTCCTTAAACTGTTTCAATTTAGCATTTTAATAGAATTGTTTGTGTCAAATAGGTTTCAGCTGTACTTCATTTTAATTTGTTGTAAGCCACCTTGGATCCTGGGAGAAAGATGGGGAACAAATCAACTATATATAAAATAAATCAAGACACCATGCAGATTATGTATCTCTGCAGTTGTCCCTTGCCCCCTTTCTCACACCTGCTGTTCTGAGGAACGATCTTAGGGCAATGTGCATGATTGTATATTGTTTAAAAAACTTTTTTTTTAATTTTTAAAATCTGCTTTTAACTCATTACTACAGTTAAATATGTTTTTAGTTTAATTATTTTATTGTTTTAAATTGTGTAACTTGTTTTAATGTGTTTTGTAAACCACCTTAAGATCTTTGATATAGGGTGTGATATAATATTTTGGGGAACCAATGTGGTGTAGTGTCTTGGGTGTTGGACTATGACTCTAGAGACCAGGATTCTAATTCCCGCTCAGCCATGAAAACCTACTGGGTGACCTTGGGCAAGTCACATACTCTTGGCCTCAGACAACCCCATGAGAGGTTTGCCTTAGGGTTGCTATAAGCTGGAAATGACTTGAAGGCACTCAACAACAACAACAACAACAACAACATTTAAATAAATAAGTAAAGTAATGAAGAAACGTGCAGCTTCAAAAGCTTGCACAGAGAATGTAGTGAGGGTTTTTTGGTTGGCCTGAAAAAATATTACCACAGTACAGACTTTGGAATTTGCCTTACAATCAACACAGTGGATACCCCTGAATCACTACCCTTTATTTCAGGCATTATTGCTTTGGAGTAGATCATTTACATTATTGCTCTGAAATTATCCTGGAACTATAAAGCTGATGGGAGGCATTTTCTGGCCTTCTTGACCACTGGGAGACTGTCCCCTCTAACTTCCCACTTCAAGAGTAACATAAGATGGAGACCAACCTTGTTCTGTCCATTGGCCACTGGAGGAGTTACTGGTCCAGTGACTGCTTTTCTATTACATCTAGTTAATAATATACACACTGATTTTTCATCAGCATCAATATCTTCATCAACATCAATACCATCCTTCTCCTTCTCCAAGAGCTTTTGATCCAGCGCCAAGTAGGCAAATTTAACAGCAACTTGCCTGGCAATGTTGATCCGCTCATCATAAAAATGTTTCTGGGGTCTCATCCCAGAAACATTTTTAAGATGAGGGGCAGGTTGCTTTTAAATTTGCCTACTTGCACGGGGAGGACAAACTACTTTCCCCATCCATTATCACTGAAACATCCTTAAATATGAAGTCTTGTGCAAACATGTTACACAGGTATCCAGTATAGTTTTCTTCCAAGTAAACATACACAGAATAGAATGTAAAAGTCTTTATTATTTCTGGAAGGACTCAATGACAATAGCTGCTTTTGTATTTCTTAGTGCTTTGATAATCTGATATATGTCTGCTTGATCATTCCTGAGAAGACTCAACTACTTAGGATTCTTAAGAGATTATCAGATGCATTAAAAGTGGTGTTACAGGAATGCCAGGAGATCGCAAAAGGGCTCCCTTTTCAGACAACATTGTTCAACCCTCGTTATGTACCTGTTCTGCTGTGATTCTGCCAGCACTGCTTTTTATTGATGGGAGAAGCCGTCAATAGATCCCCTGTTCCATTCCTGTCATGGAAGTTTCTGTGAGTGACAAGGTGCCCCGTTATGCAGCAACGGGTGGTCCCTGCCAGAACACATCCAGGTGAGATCAGGACATCCAGGTAAGTGACATGCTTTTTATTACCCTTCCCAAGATACTTCTGCCTTTTAAAGTGTGTTTTTGTGCTTGCTGTCATTTTTTTCATGTTCATTTTATTTTATTTTTTAAATTCCCGCACTCACATCTTCTCGCAAGAATCCACGGGATTTCAATCCAGGAAGTCCCCCCCCCGGCATGCATATTAACAATCTACCTGCCCTAGTTGACACAAGTCATCAGAGCTTACCAAGTGGCAGACAACATGCCAATTTACACCATTACCAGTCCCTTTTAAGACTGCGCAGTTTAGTATCTATGCAGAAAATACTTTGAGAACTTAGTGTCAGACTATAATCCTTAGGATATGTAAAAAGGAAGGAACTTGTTTCTGTGAAATTCCTCTGTCTTATAAAGGCTGGACATTGGCCACTGTTTATAAACTGACCCTGTTTATTGCAGAAGGCCATCTGATTATTTCCCATCTGTATGAAAATGGATCATACTATCTGTTCACCATAGGCAAGTAGGAAAT
Source organism: Gambelia wislizenii (assembly GCA_030847615.1). NCBI lineage: Eukaryota > Metazoa > Chordata > Lepidosauria > Squamata > Crotaphytidae > Gambelia > Gambelia wislizenii. The sequence continues at coordinate 94,240,921 of JAUMIR010000004.1, forward strand.
GATAGCAGTAAAAGTATCTTCTGCAAGAAATGTGGTTATGCTACTTGCCTTTACATTACTATAAAAACCAAGATTGTGTCACACACCATATACTGTGGCCAGCAAAGGAAGCAGATATTCCCTAAGAGAGCTACAAGAGAAAGTCCAGTGGCAACAGCCTCTCAGCAGTGTGTCCCTTACAATCTTTTCCTTCAAAAGCCTAATGTAAACAATGTGTGATGTGATGATGCCGTGGAGTTTTTATGCCAGCCAATGATATGGGGAAGGGATGGGAACCTCGTGTTGCTTCTATTAGATAAGTAAACAAAGAGCAATAAGTAAAGAAATCAAGCACAACAGTAACTCAGAGTCACAAAAGTCATAGTGGTACTTTTTATTCTCTCTTGTCATATGAGTGATTTGGCTGCACCAGTTATACTAGTTAAGAACAATACAAACTATACTAACCCAAGTGCCCATATCTGAGAGGAGTGATCACAGGCAACTTTGAAAAGATGGGCCCCAATATGGTATTGCTTTTGAGAAACTGATTCAATCCGTAAGGCAAACATGGACTTCTCTCTTTAAAATGACCTCTCTCTCTCTCTCTCTCTCTCTCTCTCTCTGGCTTTTCTTCACAAATGAAGATTCAGGAAGGACTCATCCTGCGCTTTCTGCAAGCACTGATGACTAAAAAGGCCAATCTGAGATAAACAACTCCGGTTGCAGAACGCACAGCAGAAGGTCTGCTTGGGTGATGTTTCCGGCTTGTGATTCTTTCTGCGTTGTCGTTTCTCCTCAAGATTTGTTCGGCGTGAGTTCTCAAATAAGACTGAAGCATTGTGGATAGTGTGTCTCCATGCCTCCTGATGTGAGGCTACGACGGACCATTGTTGGTGATCAATTTGGCCAAGCCTGAGATGTTGTTTCATGGAGTCCTTGTATTGCTCTTTTGGAGTGCAACTCTTACGGGACCCATGGCGAGTTCACCAATACAGGGAATATTTCAATAGGAATTAGACATTGTGTGTGTGTGTGTGTGTGTGTGTGCGTGCTCCTTTTGTGATTCAGCACACTTTGTTGGACTGTAATAATCCAAATGGTTTTGGTGGTCCACAGTCACTGGTCAGATCTTCCATTTGTTCATTTCTGTCAAAATATTAACATTGTCCATTTCACAATCTGGCAGTCAGTGAAATAATGTGGTGGGAGTGGGACAGAGAGAAACACAGTATATTCATGCAAATATTTTTAGTACTATCAGCACCAGTCTGATAGTAAAGAAATAAACCACATTGCTATAGTGAAAGTGTTAGCTTTCTGTTACCTGATTTTGGGAATTAAGACTATATGACTTTTCACTCCTAGAGCAACCTAATACTATTTCTTACCTCCTGGTCTATTTCACAAAACAGCATAGCTTCTGTTTGCCCTTGGGACCAGGTAAATTGATTGCCCAGTAGATGTGGCCATTAAAGAAAGGTCAAATGAAATTGCACTGGAAGGCTTTGGGGAGACTTTCAAGTGGTTGTTTAAGACATAGGTTGTAAGTAAGGGCTGTTCCCTAGAGTCATTTCCACTGTATGTTCATCATAGCTGTTTCTTATTGTCTGCATTTTTCATTAGGCTTTTGTGCATAAGAGGAAACATTCTTAATAATAACCTAAACTCAAAAACATAGAGATGCATTTGTACAGCAGTGAGCAAAGTCTTAAGAGCACACCTCAGATCAGAACTAGTAAGAATCACACAAGGCTGCATCCAGCACATGATGCTAGAAAAGGTACCACATTGTAAATATTTACTAATGACTCATGCTGCTGAATAAATCATTTCTTCTGGAACACCTGACTGCATGGTTCTCTCCCCTGGCAGATGCTGAGGCTGGACTTCGTACGTTATGTCACACTGCATACAGTACCTAAGAAGACATTCCAGTACTGATTTCTATGTAACAGTTAATTCGTCCATTCTCTCTCTGTCTCTGTTTCTCCTTCCTTTCTTTCCCTCCCTCCCTCCCTTCCTCCCTCTCTCACACACATGAACAGACTCAGGACACATTTACTATACACCCAAATTTAGGAAATCGACAATCTCCCTGTTAGTTATTTCCAGTGATGTGTAGAACAAGGAAATACTGCAGGTTGTTGTTGTCCTTGTCCTTGTTGTTGCTGTGTGCTTTTAAGTAATTTTTTGCTTACAGCAACCCTTAGGTGAAGCTATCATGGGGTTTTCTTGTCAAGATTTGTTCAGAGGGAGGTTGCCATTGCCTCCCTATGTGGCTGAGAAAGTGTGACTTGCCCATGGTCAGCCAGTGAATTTCCGTGACTGAGCAGGCATTTGAATCCTGGTCTCTAGAGTCACAGACCACCGCTCAAGCCAGTATGTCACACTCAAGTGCAGTTTACTCCAGTAGTTAAAGAAAAGCTACAATCTACTACCATTCAGTCTTCTATAGAATTTACCAAGGTGCAGGAATGCGAGTGCATAGTCGCAGAGACAGAAATTAATAGGATACTTCTGCTGCTGTTGGCCTCTTCTGGATGTCAGGGACTATTAGGTAAGCACTGTGGGTGGGCTGTGAGGCCCACATGGTCCATGGCTAGCTTATTGCCAAAGATGTCCCTAAGGTATTTGAGAGAAAGAATGAGAAAGAGAAAAACATCACTCACTCAAATGGGCCAGATCTAATTCTCAACCCAATTAATTTTTTTAATTATCTCCCCCACCCTTATTATTTAAATAAAAAGTTAAAACAGGGGTAAAGTTGTGAAACGAACTAAACATATAGTTCAACAGATATTGACCCAAATGCAATTGCAAGCAAAAAAAAAATGGAATGCACATTCTGATCCATATCAAAAGACTTATCCAGATGTTTCAATGGGGATTGAATGAGTATCACAATCTGAATGTGTATCCAGATTCCATGCATATTTCTCTTGTTAGATTGCAGAAACTATTTATATTTACATATAAAGTACTGTAAAGAAAAAAAAGGAAAGAGTTGTCTGACCTCTCTTTGCATGTCTTTTACAGCATGCATTTTCACAATCCTATTCATAATTTAAAAATCTGACAATACATAAAAATGGAGGGGAAAAATCATGAACAGAAACTGAAGACATATGCAATGAAAACTAGATATCCCAATAAATATTTACAAAAAACATAATGCTGTTGAAAAAGAAATCCAACAATACCTCTCTTGGTCTAGTTATACATTTAATGTAATAGCTCCTTTAGTATGCCAAGAAAGGATGAAATATCACTATTATTGATCATTTCTTACCTAACATCACTTAAAACTCTATTTAAAATGTCAGCGTCCTATCCATTTCTCATACAACATTAGCAGGAAGGTCAGAAGACTGACATCGATTGTGTAACCCTACCCATTACTATTCCACTATTTATTTCTTCTTCCTCTCTTGAGAACCTCAGAGGTTTTGGAACAGGAAGAGGGGTATCTAACTCAATCCCCTAGACACCTCTCAATAGTTTTCAAAATTCTGCCTTTCAAACTCTGACTAACTACAGTGTAGACGCTACATCGTTCTCCTTTTCTTCCAGTTACTTATAGGAGTTTCCTACAATGATCAATATTATTTGCAGAGTGTGACATTTTCTAGAAATAACCCATACATTCTGATGACTCATCGTAGAAATGAAACTTGCTCTGTATCCTCATTACCACCAACAAGGTCTATCCTGAAATATACCTCCCTGAGTTCTTCATTCTTTTCTTTCCCTTTCTTTCACCTTTAAAATGCCACTAACCAAAGTTCTCAAATTGACTTAGGGCTCATCTACATGAGCCAGGATACACCACCTCCCCACTGAGATATACCGACTGCAGACCAAGCTCGATCCTTCCTTGTTATTGCCTCCAAACAGGACAGATTCCAGACAGGCATGCCAGTTTTTCACTACCACTGCTGCCACCACAACTTCCCAAGCTCTCCTGGAAGTGAGGAACCTGGCCCACAACATGTGACCAGCCTTGGGCACATGCTTGGGACACCTTCCTGCTTCAGAAGAGCAAAGTAGACTGGCAGCTGCAGCAATGGACCTGCTGGGACAGGCTCCTGTGGACACCGGGCCCTGATCCGTTCCTTCCCAGTGGGAACAGATTAAAATGTGGTAAAGGGCCTACACGTCTTAGCCATGTCTTTGCCCTGGGGTGGTCAGGACTGCCCGGGGGCAGAACAGGGCAAAAGCCCTGCTTCATCAGGACTGCAGGGCAATAAGATGGGGGCAAGATGGGGTATACTGCACATGTAGACAAGCCCTTAGAGATAGTAAGTTATGCAAAGGTAGGCAACCCGGTGCCCTCCAGACAGAATCATAGAATATATTATAGAGTTGGAATAGGGCCATCCAGTCTAACCCCCTGCCATGCAGGAATACACAATCACAGCCCTCCTGAGAGATGGCCATCCAGTCTCTGTTTAAAAACCTCCAAAGCAGGAGACCCCACTCCAAGGCAGTGTATTTAACTGTTGAACAGCTCTTACGATCAGGAAGTTCTTCCTGACGTTTAGGTTCAATCTCTTTTTCTGTAGTTTGATATTTTGGACTACTGTTCCTTTCAGCCCCAATGAAAAATAGTCAATTTCTTCCTTTTTCATATTTTTTCTGTTTGCAAGATTCTTCATTTTCTTTTTATTATATACAGCATAAGTATTACTGAGACATATCTCACAAACATTACATTTTAGCACTCCACAATACCATACAAACAAATAAACAAGCAAATACAAGCACATAAACAAATATACACTCCACAATCACTAACATATTACAAATATTTGACATTAGTAATATCCGAAATGATTTGCACCTTCCTTTTAGAATTGTGTTTGTCTCAAAATAAAGATGACCAGAGGATCTGAGGCAAAGCAGTTGGAGGAGCCCATATAGTACAGTCAGCCCTCTGTAGCCATGGATTTGGCATCCACAGATTCTGCCATCCATGGCTTGAAAATATTCCAAATAAATAAATAAATAAATTCCAAGAAGCACACCTTGATTTTGCCATTTTATATAAGGGACACCATTTTACTATGCTGTTGTATATAATGGGACTTGAGCATCCACAGTTTTTGGTATCCACAGGAGGTCCTGGAACCAATCCCCAGCAGATACCAAGGACCCACTGTACTGGGAAAATATCTATAAGTCGGGATAAGGCAGTTTGATATCCAGTGTGAAAACTGAACATTTAAGGCTGCAGCTCATGTTCACCCAATGAGAAAGTCCAAGTAAAGTAAATGACAGGCTTACTTCTGAGCAGATATACATAGGATCATGCTGCCAGTGTCTTAGATAAAGCAATATTTTTGTACAATTAGTGCATATTGCTCTCTCCACCCTCCAAAAACCCTTGCCACACCAGTTTTAGATTGAACAAACTATTGAACAGAATGATTAACAGTGTACAATAGCTCAATCTCTTTCACATGTTCCCATGCATTATTACAGAGAATTATTTTATGGTTCTTATTTGTTTTATGAACTTTAGATCATGTTGCAAGCCACTTAGCAATCTGCAGAGTACCATATCATTTACTAACAAAATAAAAAGCAGTCTGCACCTTCAATTGGGAGGAATGATAAGCTATAGCCTGGCACTGACTGCAACAGTATAATGGCTAGTAATTTCAGAGGGGAATATATTGTGCATACTTCATACTAAAATGTGAAATATACATTCTAATCATCACGTATTTTTCAAAAAGCACAAATCTGGTTGCAAACTTGCAAATCCAATGTGAGCAAAAGTATCCATAAAAGTAATTGGGAAAGCCTTCCATTTGTCTAACATGAGTTACTATAAAAACTCTTGTGGTAGAATCTTCATTTATCTCCTGGGTTTGCTTTGCTTTTCTCTAGCATTTGTTGAAGAACTGTAATATTTTATTCACGGCTTGCACTGAACAGGAAAGGTCTCCTGTTCTAATACATGCAGGGAGTGTTTATTCAACAGGTATGGTAGGGGAACTGAGTGGGTTGCAATAGATGTTGCAAAATTGCACATTCTTAAAATAGGTAGACAATAGCTTCCTTAAACAGGATTGATATGGTGGCAACAAGCAGCAGAAATTGAATGGTTCTTTTTCAAAGAAGGACTCACAAGGGAGAACTCTTTCATGGATAGATAATACCCTTTGAAGCGATTAAGGCCAGACTTTCTGAAGTATTGGTCTGTCTCCAATCTCCTCCTCCTGCCCCCAGCTCCTGAATGGATTATGTGACAGCCTGTCGATCCAGTCTGACTGACTGGCAGAGGCCTATCATGACCAGCAGAAGTCAATTAATCTTTTGCTTACACATAGCCTTTCTGAGCCAAGCTAAATTTTTATAACCGGAAACTGTTCTGTTTTAAATTCTGCCCTCACACTTTCACATTCATTCTGAAGAAACCATGTGAATTAAATACATGTGTAGTATGCACGTGCACACACATACGCATACACACACTTTAATAAACTACAACGCTTATCAGAAAGAGGATTGCAGCAAGAAAACATAATGCTTTTACCAAAACGGCTCCAATTTAGAAATCAAGACGGACAGATTAGCATTTCTGACAGGTCCTCTGGGGAAGGAAGAATGAACAGGCCCTTCATAAAGCAAAGGTCAAATCGATGTGCGGATCCTCCTGATCTTCAAGAGTTAAGCGAGGTTAAAGTTATTTGATTGCAATTCTCCAGGGCCAAATTCCAAAATGCCACAGTTGTTCAGTTGCCTCTTTACTAAATTTCACTTAGCATGAGCTGTCCTTAACCTATTGTATTTTGGATTGGGAAAGACGTAAGTAAGTTACTTATCCTATCAAAGGAGCACTTTTGTTATTCAGGCAGAGTTTGAATTAGAGCCCTGAAAATATGCATGGCATGATACAATCCACACACACACACACATACACACATATAGACCTTAGACTCTTGGAGAGACCAGAATATCCCCTTCTTTCTTGTCCCTCTGTCCACAGGCTAAAACCTTTATACTCTTGTCAGGCTTTTAAAACAGAAAGTTTCTAAAGAATGGGCTAGGGGGTGCTGTTTATTGTTTTTAATGAACTATTTAAAATAACTTTTTTTTTAAAAAAATGCATTTTTTCTTTTAATTTAAGGTTTGTTTTGTTTTAATATTGTGAATACTATAATTTTATTTTAATATTCACTTTTATATGTGCTTAATTTTATTGTTTAATTTCATTTATTTAAATTATGAACTTCTTTGTGTCCCAGTTTTTGGGGGAAACTGGGATAACAACAACAACAATAACAACAGACCGACTGACTAAGTCTCTTTGTATGGTCTACAGACACCAAATATATGGATCACAAAGATGTGTTGCTGTTATTATTTGGGATAATGATCCTTGGAGAAGGAAATTACAAAGGAAGATTAGAAAGAGAAACAGCTGAATTGAATTATATTCACAAATTCCAATCCATTAGTAGAGATATGAACAAAGACAATGGCTTCATGGCACACTACATATATTAATACAATAGTCCTTGCTACCGCACATATAACAAAATGAATCTTCTCAGACAGAGTTCTGAACCCAGTGAACCTGACTTTTGGTAAGCAGATTTATTGCTTTCACACATCAACACTAAATGACCACTGTAAAGATCTGAAAAACCTGTATCACCTCACCCAGCTCTTTGAAAATTTTGGGCAAGGGACATGATTTACATCTTTCTAGACCCTATTACATTCTATCACATTCCCACAACTGTATAAAAATGCTTTATACCTGAGGCCTTAATACCACTTGGTAATGCATCCAAAGAAGTGGGTTTATATCTACAAAAGTTCATGCTAAAATAAAAACCAGGTAGTTTTAAAGGTGCTGCCACATTCCTTTTTTTCTCCCCACCACCTTCTTCCTTTTAACATATGTTGCAAGAAACTAACATGGCTACATCTTTGATAATTCACAGGTTATTCACGTTATTCTAGGTCTTTCCTCCCATCCTAGCCATCTTCATTTTGCCATTTTGAATTATTTGTTCAATCATTTCTACAAAACATTGTTGTTGTTATATGTCTTCAAGTCGATCCTGACTTATGCCGACCCTATACTGTATTACATGGTTTTCTTGGCAAGATTTATTCAAAGGCGGTTTTGCAATTGCCTTTGTCTTATACTTTCCCAGTAGTTTTCTATGGTTGAGCAGGGATTCAAATCCTGGTGTCCCAGACTCCTAATCCAGTACTGTACCACACTGGCTGACACAAACCATTACAATAGCACTATGTCTTTACAACATCTTCTACATACATAGGGCTTCCATTCTTTTCTGTGTCTCTGATCAAGCCTTTCCATGACCCACCCAGTCTTCTAACACTAAATCTAGGTGTTACCATCAATGATATGATCATTAGGCATCCCATTAATTGCCTCTGCTTTTCATCTTGCTAAATAGAGTTATCCTTCTGTGTATTGCTTACAGGGGTGGTGACAAGGCCCTGCCCTGTTTTCTTTAAGGAGGACCATGTTACTTGAATCATGTGTCATCACTTGCTGCCCACTTGAGTTGTAGGACTTCCTCTCTGAGTTAAGTGAAAACGATTGTTCACAGTGATGGCTTTTATCTTTCTGAACACAGTCCAGTCAGCCTGATTTTTTTCTCAATGTCTCCCATCTGCTTCCGATTTGAGCTACAGCAAGCATTCAAGGTAGAAGTACTCTTATTTATTTAATTATGGCCTCATCCCCAGGGTTTCTTGCTTTCTGCTCCAGTTTTATTATGCCTGCTCTTCATTTCCGGAACATTTCTGAGTACCTGTTTTACCATTTTTCATGGCTGAGTTACACTACCAATTCCTACCCCTGTCATTGTTGTCTGTAACAATGTAAAGACCTTGTCTTGACTAATGTCCACAAGATGCTGTTTGCACCAATGATAAGCAACAACTTGGTAGACAAACTCTTATCCTTAAACAGGAAGTTAGGAACTTCTGCATCCATCTGCATTTTGAAAGACCTGGGGCTTTATCAGATGCAGCAAAAAACGTGGCAGTAGGATGCGACGATAGCAGAAATGGCTGAATTATCAGATATCATTGCTTACTCGTTCCTGCTGTGTCATGCTGGTGCGAATGAGGCATCATCTTTTATTGACAAGTTAGCCCGTCAATAAAAAGTGACACCTCATTCGTGCCAGTGCGATGCAGCGGGTACGGGTAAGTGATGGGAATGTCTGATAATTTTGCTTTTGGTGCTATCGTTACGTCCTAAATGACGTGTTTTTTCCTGCTATTGGCCTCGTCTGATAAAGTCCTTAGAACAATTACTGACGTAAGTCAAGGAAGAAAGTGCAAAGGCAGTTTTACAGTTGAATGTTAAGAAAAGAAAAGAAAATGACCACTGATGATTTACAAAACTTTAAAGCAGACGAAGAAGACATTGAAATAATTCAAGATTTTCCATACCTTGGTTCAATCATTAATCAAAATGGAGACTGCAGTCAAGAAATCAGAAGAAGACTACGACTTGGAAGAACAGCTATGAAGAAACTAGACAAGATCCTGAAGTGTAAAGATATAGCATTGAATCATAAAGTGAGGAATACCCATGCCATCATATTTCCCATTTCTGTGTATGGTTGTGAAAGCTGGACAGTGAAAAAAGCTGATAGGAAGAAAATAATTTCATTTGAAATGTGGTGCCAGAGAAGATTTCTACTGGTACCATGAACTACTAAAAAGACAAATAAATGGGTCCTAGAGCAAAATCAAACTTGAACTCTCTCTAGAAGCTAAGATGACTAAATGGAGACTGTTTTGGCCGCATCATGAGAAGACAAGACTCACTAGAAAAGACAATAATGCTATGTAAGGTTGAAGGTAGTAGGAAAAGAGGAAGACCGCATTCCAGATGGATAGACCCAATCAAGGAAGCCACTTCCCTGAGTCTGCATGATCTGAGTAGGGCTGTTGAGGATAAGGTGACCTGGAGTTCTCTCACTCATAAGATCACCATAAGTCCAGGTCAACTTGATGGCAGTAAAACACAAGAGCAAATCAAGCCTGAACTCTCCATAGAAGCCAAGATGACTCAACTGAGACTGTCATACTTTTGACATATCATGAAAAGACAATAATGCTTGGTAAGGTAGAAGGCGGTAGGAAAAGAGGAAGACCACATTCCAGATTGATGGACTCAATCAAGAAAGCCGCGCCCCTGAGTCTGCAAGACCTGAGCAGGGCTTTTGATGACAGAGTGGCTTGGAGGTCTCTCATTCACAGGGTCACCATAAGTCAAAGTCAGCTTGATGGCAGTTATCTACAATGACAGAGTAGTACACCATCAGGTTTCCATCCTTCTATGCCTAATTCCTCATTCATCTACTCATTCTGATTTGTAAATTCAGCCCATGAACTGTTTTTCACTCAGGCAGATTTACTTCTAGTTTCAAAGTCTAGTTGAGACAAAAAAAAAAAAAAAGTAAAAAGGCCAGGGAAGGGCATATTCAGCATGGAAGGACTAGTGGCCAAGGGAATGTTTAAGTACCTTTTGCATACTCCTTCTCCTCTCTATGTAACATTCCACCCCAGCTCTGGCTTATGAGGTAGGAGGTGAGGAACCCTGTGTTTTTCTTAAAAGGCAAAATATAATCCATAATAGTAGCTTTGGTTTGCTTATGAAACAAGCCACTGAGAAATAGGCAGAGCAACATAGGAACATGGGGCAAGTTTTAAATACTATGTGCAGTTATGTTTTCCCTAACCCAGAAACAAATGACACATCCATCAATCCATCCATCAATTTATTTATACCTACCTTTTCTCCAAACTGAAACTGAAGGTGGCTTATAAAAGAGAAAATTACATGATCTTTAATGCAGTATCTATGGCTATATTTCTGGGTTTTGTTGTTTGTTTGTTAACCAAATTGAAGACAGAGGATGTTGGTGGTGCAGTTCTTTTAAATTTCACTGAATGATATGTTAGAAGTTTGTAAAATTATGCATGGGGTGAGGAAAATTCATTAGAAATAATTCAGTCTCCTGAGTCCCATATTAAAAATTAGGATTTCCCCATTGTCATTGCCAGGCAATACAGTAGCTTCACAACAAAGAAAAAGGATTTAGTTCTTCACAAAAATTATAGTTAAACTGTGAAAGGCCCTGTGATTGGGCCTTTCACAGTTCACAAAATGGCAGCATTTACAGGCAAGTAAACACATTCATGGAGAATGAGGCATCAATGCCTAGTAGGCATGATGGAGAGATATCTATTTATAGATAGGTAGGTAGATAGATAGATATTCCCTTCAGTACCAGTCAGTATTCCACTGCATATGAGTTGCTGAAAAGCATGTGTACGAGTGTGCTGTTGCACAGATCCTGCTTATGGGCTTCCAATGGGCAACCGGCTGGCTATGGTGTACAGACAATACTGACCTTGGTAGTTCTTCGGACTTTGCTGCAGGGCTCATCAAACATTCTTATATTCCAAAGTATATTCCAACACATAACTCCATCCAGATTATGGAATTCACTACCACAAGATTTACTGATGGCTACTGGCTTAGATAGACTTGATGGGGATTAAACATGAATGAGAGCCAACGTGGTATAGTGGTTTGAGCATTGCACTACAACTCTGGAGACCAGGGTTCAGATACCAGCTTCACTATGGAAACCCACTGGACGGCATTGGGCAAGTCACATTCTCTCAGCCTCAGCAGAAGGCAAAGGCAAGCCCCCTCTGAACAAATCTTGCCAAGAAAGACCCTGTGATAGGTTTACCTTAGGGTTGCCATAAGTGGGAAAACTACTTGAAGGCACACAACAGCAACAACAAATATGAACACATGATCCACTAACTGCTATTAAATTTGCAGCTAAACATTCCAGTTCAGTCAAGTATGCTACTGAACTGGTCATTGCCTTCATGTCATGCCTGTGAACTTTAGGAGGATCTGATCAAGTCATCACTGGATATAAAATGCTGGACTAGATAGACCTTTCATCTGGTCCAGCCGGGATCTTTCCAAGTTTCTAATTATTTGTTGCTAAACTACACTGTTCAGTTTAGCCATGGGAATCTAGCTGTGGAAAATCAAAAGGCCTAAATAGTTTAGCCAGCTTAGAAACTTCGTAAGGAGGTCAAACTATAAGTTACTTTTCCAGCATAGTTCTGGTCCTCAGTGGAGGATATTTTTATTTTATAACTTGCAGGTGCAGGCCTTTAGGAAGACAATAGTTTAAAGCCTCTTCAATACTAGGGTCTCAATCAAGCCCCCTTTGTTATTTTATTTTTTAAAAAGTGTGCCACTCCTTGCACTTAACCACAGAACTACCAATCTGTAGCTTGGGACTAAACTTTCAAGAAGTTAATTCATTATGTAAGTCATTGCAAAGCCAGAAAATTAATTCCCATTAGTGTCACAGGAAACAAGTGACTAAGGATTTTCCTTGTTTTTTCCCGGGCTGTGAGGCCATGTTCTGGAATAGATTCTTTCTGACATTTCGCCTGCATCTGCGGCTGGCATATCCCAGCATATAATACGACTTTTTAACTCTGTAAAATTATTATACTTATTTCAAAACATCCCAATATTATATAATGCAAATTTCTTTAATATGGCAAATAAAGATATATTTGGATTTATATGGGCTAATAAAAAACCTCGGACTAAGAGAAAATTACTATATGATACCAAAGAGAGAGGAGGACTAAGCTTACCAGATATTAGAAGTTACTATGAAGCAAGCTGTTTCTTATGGATCAAAGAGTGGATAATGTTAGAAAACGCAAGATTGTTGCAGTTAGCGGGCTTTAATTTGCGTTTTGGGTGGCATGCTTATATCTGGTATAAAAAGACTAAGGTACATAAAGATTATACCCACCACTTCATTAGATGTGCTTTACTAAAAAAAAACATGGTTAAAATATAAAGAAAAATTATATTGGAAAATACCGGTTTGGATATCAACACATGAAGCGTTTCACAGAAGAGAAAATTTGGTCAGGGATGGATGGTTACGGTATAAAGAGATTCTAAAGAAGGAAAGAGGGACATATGAAATGAAATCTGAAGAAGAATTGAAAAAAGAAAACATTCATTGTCATTGGTTCCTTCTTAGACAGATAACAGAAATTTTTTAAAAAGATATGATTTTGGAGGGAATAGAAGAAGGAATGAATGAAGTGGACAAAATAATATGGGAAAAGAAAGGAAAATTTATGGCAAAAATGTATAAAAAAATCTTGGAATTGAATTTAGAGCAAGAGACAGTAAAACCATACATGATTGCACGGGCCCGAGATTGTAAAAACCAAATATCACTAGAAGATTGGGAACAAAAGCATGGACAAAAAATATTACATTTACAAGATGTAATGATCTAAAAGAAAACTTTTATAAATCCATCTTTAGATGGTATCTTACACCTGTTAAAATAGTGAAAATATATAATATTTGTTGGAAATGTGGCAAAGCGGTGGGCACATACTTTCATGTGTGGTGGAACTGTGGAAAAGCTAGGAGATTTTGGAAAAGAATTCATAAAAATATCTGTAAATATTTGAAGGTGGACTTTCCATGTAAGCCTGAGATATACTTGTTAAATACATTACAAGATATAAGTAGACAAGATCTAAAAATTTATAGAAGGATTATACTTTATATGATAACGGAGGCTAGAGTGATATTTACAAAAAACTGGAAAAGTGCAGAAACCCCACAAATGGAAGAGTGGATATACAAACTCTTTGAGATGTATGAAATGGACACACTAACAATAATTTTGGATGAAAACAAAACATTAAAAGACTGTGAGACTTGGAAGATTTTGATACCCCTATGGAAAGAAATAGGGGGAGAAAACACAACGATAAGCTTAGAATAACAAATTACAGAGACATTCAAAGAAAGGAAACAGAAACTAAACAAAGTAACTAGAAGAAGGGATGAGAAGAAACATGAAATAATCCACTTGAAGAAGAAGAAACCAAAGGAAGTACAGTTTTATGTGTTTGTCTAGATAGGTGTGAAGAAGTATATATGCCGGTTTGTTTTTTATGTCTGTCGGTCATTTGTATGTTTGTGACTGTGTCATTTGTATTGTATAAAATTGCATTTTACGTATTTATGTATGGAAGATTGCAAATAAAAAAAAAGGAAGACAATAGTTTAAAGCCTCTTCAATACTAGGGTCTTAATCAAGCCCCCTTTGTTATTTTATTTTTTAAAAAATGTGCCACTCCTTGCACTTAACCACAGAACTACCAATCTGTAGTTTGGGACTAAGCTTTCAAGAAGTTAATTCATTATGTAAGTCCTTACAAAGCCAGAAAATTAATTCCTATTAGTATCACAGGAAACAAGTGACTAAGGATTTTACTTGGTTTTTTCCGGGCTGTGAGGCCATGTTCTGGAATAGATTCTTTCTGTCATTTCGCCTGCATCTCTGGCTGGCATGTTCCAGCATATAAGACAACTTTTTAACCCTGTAAAATCTCCTCAAAAGTCAGGGGTTGTCTTATACGCTGGGTATATGGATCCGCAATGGGAATGCCAGCCCCATCTCAGACTCGGGAATGACGGGAGGTGGCTAGGAAGCTTGCCCCCCCAGCCAGCTACTCCTCCGCCTTTACTGAAGCCGAGATGGGGCTGGCAGCCCCATCTTAGACTCAGGAACAATGGGAGGTGTCTGGCTTGGGGGGGCAAGTTTCCTAGCCACCTCCCATTGTTCCCGAGTCTGAAATGGGGCTGGCAGCCCCATCTCTGACTCAAGAAGTATGGGAGTTGGCTAGGAAGCTTGCCCCCCACTCGAGAACAACGGGAGGTGGCTGGTTGGGGGGGCAAGCTTGCTAGTCACCTCCCGTCCTTCCCGAGTCCAAGATGGGACTGGCAGCCCCATCTCGGACTCAGGAAACATGGGAAGTGGGTAGGAAGCTTGCCCCCCAGCCACCCCTCCACCTTTACCGAAGCCAAGATGGGGCTGCCAGCCTCATCTTGGACTCAGGAAGGACAGGAAGTGGCTAGGAAGCTTTCCCCCCCCTGCCAGCCACCTCCTGTCCTTCCCGAGTCCAAGATGGGGCTGCCAGCCCTGTCCTGGACTTGGGAAAGATGGGAAGTGGCTAGTAAACATCCCCCCAGCCCCATCTCAGACTTGGGAAGGACGGGAGGTGACTGGCTGGGGGGGAAGCCAAACCTCCCCAAACCTGTCCCCAGCCAGTGAGCCAAACCTCTCCCCACCCAGCCACCTCTCTCTCACCATCCAACTTCTCTCACCCAGCCAACCTCTCCACACCCAGACACCCACCCAGCCAGCCAAACTTCTCCCCACCCACCCACCCAAACCTCCACGCTTCCCCTGGCCATCCCCATCGTGAGTTGGGGAAGTGCAGAAGTTTGGATGGCTGGGTGGGGAGAGGCTTGCCAGCCACCCCACACACTTCTGGAAGCCACCTTGGGGCTGGGGAGCCCAATCACAGGTTCAGGAATGGTGGAGGGGTGGCTGGCTGACCAATCCAATTAGGCTTTGTATACAACAACTAGCCAATTGCAGGTATCATGATTGGCTGGTTGTTGTATACTGGGTACCACATACAGTACAGCACCAGTACCTGTAGCTGTTCATACAGTATAGCACCAGTACCGGTACATACAGTACAGTATACAAATGTCCAACAGTCAAAACCCCATCATGGCTCCACCAGCAAGAAGAAAGAAATATGTAGCCAGTTTCAAACTTAAAATTGTAAACTTTGCCATGGAACATAATAACGGTGCTGCTGCAAGGCAATATGGAGTAACAGAAAAGATGGTTTGGGACTGGAAAGCAAATGAAAAAGCATTAAAGCGTATGCCAAGGGGTAAGTGTGCATTAAGAATAGGCACCCCACATTGGCCAGAACTCGAAAAACATGTTACAGACATGGTGAATAAGCATTGCCAAAATGGTTATGTAGTGACATGAAATAAAATACGTTTGCAGTGGGTCAAATCTAACCCAGAGCATAGCAACGGATTTAAGGCTACTGTATCCTGGTGTGCTAGATTCATGGGAAGGCATAGTATGGTACTGAGGCAAAAGACGAAAATTGCCCAAAAATTACCTGCAGTTCTTGATAGCAAACTAAATAATTTCCATTGATACGTAATACAACTGCACAAAAAACATGGCTATGCGTTAAGTAGTATTGGAAATATGGATGAAACTCCAATGAATTTTGATATGGTTGGAAATAAAACTGTCCATCAGAAAGGTGAAAAAACAATTTTAATTAAAACAACAGGACATGAGAAGTCCAGTTTTGCAGTGGTACCAGGATGCACAGTGGATAGTGCCAAACTGAGACAAATGATCATTTTTAAAAGAAAAACAATGCTGAAACTCAAGTTCCCTGTTGGTTGTTTCGTACATGTGCATGAAAAAGGCTGGATGGATGAAGAAGGGGTAAAGCTATGGCTTGATAATGTACGGAGCAGGCGACCAAGTGGACTTATTCAAAAATGTAGTCTACTGGTGTGGGTTATGTTCAAGATTCATTTAATTCCCAGCACCAAGCAAAGGCTTGCAAGACTATAGTACTACATCGTTGGTACAGCCACTGGATGTGTGCCTAAACAAGCCATTTAAAGATCGAATTTGAGAACAGTGGAATGAATGGATAGTTAGCGGTGAAAAGTCATTCACAAAAGGAGGAAACATGCGTGTTCCACAGTTGGATGTTTTGTGCAAGTTTGTCATAAAAGCCTGGAATGATATTGATGCAGAAACAGTAATCAAGTCTTTCAAGAAGTGTGGCATATCAAATTCATTAGATGGTATGGAGGATGAGTACTTATGGCAAGATGAAGAGGAAGCCAAAACTGAGACCACACCATCTGATATGGAATTCGATCCATACGATGACTGCCTTACAAATGTATCACAAGATGTCATTGATGTATTTATGATATCAGATGACGAACAGGAGTATTTTGAAGGATTTAAAGGGAAAATGTCACACCAGCAAAATCTGTAAAAATACCATAGCTTGCAGTTATGATGGGCGTTGCTAACTCTCCAGTGTCTTGCCCGGCACTTTCTCTCTCTCTATTGTTTGTTATCTTCCTCCTATCATCATCAGTTCCAGTTTGGTTGACAGCTTAGAAAACAAACAGCATGGCAACTCCCATGGGTTTATTGTCTTATCCTTCCTTTCAGCTTTAGAGTGAATTAGAAAAAGTTTAATCCACTTGCACTGTTTTATGTTTACATGTTTGATGACAAACAGCCTTATGTTTATAAGTGACAGTTTTCCTGCTAAGTACCTGCATGTCATAAGCATTTGAATTAAAATTACCATGTTGAAATCAAATCTGATGTTTTTTTAATTTTTATTTGGTGTGTGTTGGAAGAGGTGTAGTCTTATACGGCGAGGATATCCCAAACTCTATATTTTAACTGGAAAATTGGGGGGTTGTCTTATATGCCCAGTCGTCTTATAAACTGGAATATACATTTCAACTAACATTGTTATTTTTAATGCATTACAGTAATTCCAAGCTTTTGAGTATCTATAGCAGACCTCAAGTTTTACCAAAAAAAAAAAAAAATAATATCTCAACTGAGGAATGGTGGGAGCGAGGCTGAGACTTTAAAAAAATCAAATGGTGCAAGTTGTAAGATGTTTTCTATTTAGCTAAAAAAATATTGCGTATTGCGGCATAATTTTTGTTTCCTTCAATACCACAATATATAAACTAATTTGGTTAGTTGGAGAAATATGGTCGTACTATATTCTGAGTAACAGACCATGAAAAAGATTCAAAGTCATCTTTACTACTTAATCTACCAGGCTGATATAATTCATTTCCAATTGTTACCTTCCAAGAATTGCCTTTCCTCTGGTGAATCTTTGGATTTCAGACAGCATGCTTGGAAGTAACATTTTTTAAAATACCAGCACAATCCTATGTAAGATAACTCAAAAGTACATCCCACTGAATTCAATGAGATGTGCAGATTTAATGTTCTAGAATGAAGAAAAACACAAAAAGTAGCAACATTTCCTGAAGCTATAGTTTCCACATCATTGAAAGTCTATTTACCATATGATTGAAGGACTCTAGGAACAACACAAATCCATGCATGAATGCTTATGTGCAGATGCAGAGAGTTTGGGGACCTGTGGAGAATAACACTGTAAAGGGCTGGTGCACAGAGCCTGCTTCACCCATTATTACCCTCTGTCTGGGAAAGCAGACACTTAGCATGAATAATAAAAGGAACTCTGGTTAACCCTTGGAAAGACATGTGCACTGCATGTATTCAGTAGGTTAACTTGTATATGAGTTGCATAAACTTAGTAGATCCTAACCAAGGACTGGTAGAAATGTTTCATACAAATGGGAGCAAGAAAGAACAAGGCAAGCTGTGGACCTCCAAATGTCGTTGGACTTCAACTCTCCTTATCCTTCTCCACTGGCTATGGGGCTGGGCTGATGGAGAACAATAACATCTGGAGACCTGCAGCTTACCTAGCCTTGCTGTAAATGAGTCTTAGGACCATCATGTGGCTGTTCTCATGCGGCACTAACTATAGCTGACCCTTGGAAACAAAGACTCATTGACTCTCAATAGGTAAAAGATTCTAGATTCCTGTTTTTATGACTTCATACCAAGAAAAATGCAATGCTTTAATCTGTATTTTTTTAAAAAAAATATTACAACAACCTGGCAATTAATTTTATTTTGTCAGTGTTAAAAGCCCTTTAAAATCTTAGGACAAGATAAAATTTTGAGAATATGCAGTCACAAGCAAGGTACATATAAAGAAATCCAAAAAGGTTTGCTGTCTGGTTTTCCTATCATCTGTAAGCTTGTCAGTCAGACAGATTTACTAAACTGAACCAAAAGTCTGAAAATATATATCTGCATGGGCTTGTACACAAGATTTTCAAATGGCCTTAAATCAGAAAAAGTCTGGAAAGTATCCAGCCAACCACTTTATTGCTAGAATTTATCACACATCACATCTGCACTAACATGGTTTTTTGCTTGGCAAAAACTTCTCTAAAAGATGCCGGACAAAACTGAAATAGTTTGAAGGTTACACTTGGTTGCAGTGAGTAGCCAATGTTTCTGACGCCTTGCCAAATGTATCAGAACTTCTTTGGTCTGGAGAATGGGCCAAAAAAACATCACAACATGATCTCCAAAGTACTCAGGATTAGCCAACATTGCTCGTGTTGGAGTCAACTGAAGCCTTACTGCTGACATCCTGAACAATGCTGTGTGCTGCTCCTGAACCTTTCTCTTTATAGATCCATTCTTAGAGGATATTCACTCTCTAAGATGAAACAAATTATTTTTCCTCCTATAAATGGTGAAGTCATTCATTCTGTTCCACCAGAAACCTTGTGACACTTGCTCACTCACTCACCACCACAGCTATTGACCAACGTACAACCAACAGTTGTCTTCCATCTTCCAGTGTATTTTTTATAGACAGTTCTATACCACTTTGGCTACATACCAAGGAAGCCTTGGATTTGTAGTCTGTAAAGTTTCTTAACTCAAGAGCTCTAGTCCATGCACTACGGGCCCGTCTATATGGTAAAAAAAATACGTATGCCGTTCGGAAGATTGCTCTTCCATACACACGGCCATTCGGATTCATACATGTCATTCAGAAGGGGGTCTAGCGAATCCCCTGCCAACTATGTGGATTCGGCGTTTGGAAGGAGTAGTGGATCTCAGCATAAAATCTGTACAGCCGTTCAAATGGCTGATGGTCTGTACACCCTATTCACACACATATGAACAGACAGTGTAATCTGATTAGCTGGCCAAGTAGAGGGGGCGGGGCTAGCAAGGAGGGGAATTGGGAACGGCCACCATGTTGGATTCCCGGCTAAGCGAAAGTCAGGTAACTGCGTGAAATATATATATATATATATATATATATATATATATATAACATTGTAAATAGGGAAAACCGAATGTCCGCAAAGCAGGCACCTTTTTAAATAATTTTTTTAAAAAGTGGCAGGAGATTGAAAACCGCTGCTTGGCTTGCTCGCTCCAGCCAGCTGGGGAAGGGGGGTCATACGGAGTTTAGGGGGGGTAAAAAAATTGTGTAGGCGGATCGTATGCATATGAACGACTGCCTATTCGTATTTTTTTACCCTCCAAACGGATTTTTTTTAAATCGTATAGATTTATATACAATTGCAATTCCCAAAGTACTTTGAGTGCCCATCCATAGGTCTCTATGCATTTTCTAAACACCACACTACTTGTACCTAAAACTACGTACACTATACCCTGAGTGCATTTGGAGGGCAAAAAGGCAGTGTATTCAATGTAGAAGCATTCTGTACAAAATTGTACTCTTCAGGTGCTCTCACGCTGTGATTTCTGTAATGGCAGTGGATTCTTTGGGTTCACCCAAAACCTTTCTCCACACAAATTGCTATAACCAGGAAGGAGAAATGAGGGAAGGATTGCACCACCTGTATAAACTGTCTCTTTAAGTCTTGCAAGAAAAAGTTTTTCCTGCCAACCTTTCTTGCCCAGTTTTCTTGAGCCAAGAGTGCCAAATAAACTTGATAAGTAGCAGGGTTGACATCACATCTTCTTCATGGCTATCAAAACAAAACCTTTCAACAACCTACTCACCCCCCATCCCTGGAGACTCCTACTGCAAAAATGAATGTTCAAAAGTATTTGCCTTCAGCAACAGAGTCTCCACCTATTTTGTCTCCAACATTCTCCATAGATGAGCAAGAACATGCTTGAAACGGTGTAATTAAACATTGTAAGTGGTTAGATGGTTACACCACCTTGTAGAATCATCACCCTGCTTTTTTGGCCTTACTTAAACAAAGTAACAGTAGTAGAGAAAAAAAGAAACAACCAGCCCTAATTATCAAACAGAAGAAGGAGGAATCATCTGCCGATAGTAAGCACTTGATGCTAACCATTTTATTCTATATGTGTACATTCTATTCACTAGAATGCTCCTTATCCCTGATTGTTTATCCTTCCATTCCGTGGCCATTTATTTCTACATCTGAAAAATATAACTTCTTCAGCTTCATGTGGCATATTTTCCAACCATCTGATCACTTGGGTTGGCCTTTCTGTGCATTTTTTCACCACTATGATAATCCTTTCAAAATCCAAATGATATAATACTGCCAGGCTGAAAATGTACCTTTGACAGTTAACAAATCCTGAAGCAGAAAGACAATGGCCTTGTCTGCACAGGCTGAATGAAACAGCCTCCCCATGTTCCCATGCCCAGCTGTCCAGACTACACAGGGTTTTGGCCCTGATTCTAGTCCAAACTGTCCAGATGATGTCCAGGCAGTTCCAACAATAATCTGAAACAAATACCATCTTAAAATGGCTTTAAAAATACCTGGGGAAACCTGGTTTTTGCAGGAAAAAAACAGATCATTCCATGGCAGGAACAGGCAGCTGTCTGCATGCACGTACTCTGCTGTATTGGTGGCCATCTCCTACACCACCGCTGGTGTCATGTGTCGCACTCTCTGAGGTCACGACAGGGAACCCAACATGTGATCAATGCTGGGTGCCTCATTTCTGGCCCCAGAGGGTGCAACATGCAACAGCAACGGCAGAGGTGCCTGCCAATACAGTGCAGTGTGAGCATGCAGACAGCTGCCCATTCCTGCCACAGAACACAAAATAATGGGGGGTATCTGGGACAGCTCTAGGGCCAGAATACTACAGCCAGAATGCAGAGTATTCTGGCCCATGCAGATGCAGTCAATGTCTCCTCCCTCATTCCCCCAAACCCATCTTTTAGCTGCTACATCTCCGTTTAACACAGCCTATACTGGCTGGTGGGGAGGAGGTGTGGGTGGCAGAGAAGCATCTACCTACTCGTACATTCCTATAGCTGTGCATCCTTCAGTGCTGTTCATCTAGCTATAAGAGTATAGCTGCATGCTTCTTCCCACACCCACACTTACCACTGGCCAGTAAATGCCCATATTGTGGCAGGGGAGTGCAGCAACTAAAAGGTGAGTTGGGGTGTGTGTGTGTGTGAGGAAGATGTATTGTACTGGTGGACCCCCGTATCATGGATTTGGAATCCACAGTTTCACTTCTACGTCCAAAAATATATGTTCTCTCTAGGTCCTCCAATGTGATTCTGTGGTCAACTTCCAGTGTTCTTCTCATTGAAAATAATAGGGTTCCCTATTATCCACAGTTTCAGGTATCCATGGGAAGTCTTGGAACATATCCCCAGTGGATAATGGGGTTGATCTGTACTTCTGTTTGGCACTACATCCTCCTCCTCCTGCATCTGTTAACTATTAAAGGTACAAAAGCCCTGTCCTGTATTCAATTTCATGACTCTGTATGCAGGCAAAGCATACTTTATATCTTAGCATAGCAATATTTGCTGATGTATGTTCCTTTCCTAAAATCTACTGAACTTGTTTACTACAGAACACTATTTGTACTTTCAGAAGGCTTTGTACTACGTCTCCTTTTTCTGGGTATCTGAAAATGTAAGTTATTGAAGTGCATCTGCACATGACCTTATACTAAGAACTCCCCGGAAAAAAGACAAATAGACGAGTCTGATATCAAATAAAGCCTGAACTCTTCTTAGAAGACAAAATGACTAAACTGGGGCTATCATACTTTGGACATATCATGACTCACTGGGAAATATTATACTATTCAGTAAAGTGGAAAGCTGTAGGAAAAGAGGAAGACTGCATTATAGGTGGATAGACTCAATCAAGTATCCCACTGCCCTGTGTTTGCAAGACCTGAGAATGGAAGTTGATAACAGATTGTCGGGGGGGGGGTTTCTCTCATTCAAAGGATTGCCATAAGTTAAAGTCTAGTTGTTAGTAATTAACAACAACAAAACACATGATCACAACTGTCTAGTCCTACCCTTGAGTGCACCTTGCCCCTATGAATTTCCAGTGCAGAGGGGAATCCACATTGGGACCCTATCATGGTAGACAGATTGTATAAAACTTTGCCCTTTTTTTTTTTTTTTGGTCTAGATTTAACCCCCATGTCTGAAATTTGCAGAAAGAGCAGAAAGATCCTATTGCAATTAATCAGGTCTTACATCCAAAACAAGTTGGAAGCTCAGGGACTACAGTGGAAGGGCAAAGGGTTTAAGCTCCCCTAACATCCCTCCTAGAATTCTGATGTGAGTCAAACAATTTGTACAGGTTAAAACCTACACTCAAGGGCTGAACCAAGCAGTTAATTTCTAGTACGGTATTTAGATGTTACCACTACATGACTTAAGGCAGCAGTAATTTTGGTTTTTCCATTGTGATCACATTATAATTTCTTAAATTCAATCTCCTCTGTCACCTGTTATCAGCTTGAAAAAAACATTTCAGTGATTCCCCCCCCCCCCGCCTCTTGGATTTTACCATCCTGAACAAATGGGTCAGATTTCCTAATTTTAGCTTTTGTTCCCTTATTCATCTCTAAATCCATATAACTGCACTTGCACAAAATGTTCATATTACTCTTAAGCTTTCTTCTCTTGCCCTTCTTCACTTCCTTTGCTGTCACCTCATTCTATTGAAAGGAAGACTGTAAACTCCTTGAGACAGGGACCTGTCCTTTTTTCCTCTATATTACTTAACGACCACCATGTACTCATGCATCTTCCATTTATAAATAAGTCACATTCCACCACTGCCAATTCAGATCTTGGCACCTGTACCATTTACAGTACTTCTTAATTAACTCTGTTTATTCTCCTCTTTACTTTCTAATTAGCCTCAACATTTTTCTTCTTTATTACTATGTTTCTGGGTGGTTTTTTAAAAGCAAAGTTTCAACTTTCACATTCTTTAGTCTATCTTGGGGGAAGGGGTACCAAGGAAGTACTGTATCTTCATATCTTTTTTAAAAATGTTCTTGCCACACAGCCTCAAGTAGCAATATAACATATACTGAGATTTTACTGAAATTATAAAATACAGAAACCATTTGATATAATATAGCCTATTCTTTTAAAAGGCTGAGTGAGTTTTTAAAATGCAGAAAGGTTTAGGGGGGGAAATCACACAAGTTGTGAGCTGCCAAATCACAAATCTTGGCAATTTTTGGAGGACAGGTTTTGAATCTAGTTAATCTTACTTCTGTGCACAAGTTTGTACTACATATCCCATAATGTGCTTTGCAACTATGATTCTATGGTTGTGTAGCGTACAACTGTGTTAGCATGCCCTATAACCCCCTCCCTATAATATCTCAACATTGGAAACACTGGACACTTTGAAGGGGTCTGGTAGACCGGGGTGATCCAAAGTGAGGTCAGATGGAGGTCACAAGGACCTGACAAGGTTCATAGAAATATTTTAGTAAACACACTCAAACTAGGATTAAGCAGACACCTCTAGTAAACAAAACCATTAAAGAGATATGTATTAATTCCTTCTTGGGCCCCTCAATAGTGAGTCGCACATCCTAAACAATCAAGTGACCTCACAACCCAAATCCCCAGGAAATATCCCTCGGAACCCCCTCCTGTCCTACAATGCAATGTTGTCATAAATCCATCAATTCCCACCTCCCAGTCATTAACAACAATCAGCTAAATTTTGGATGCCTTTGTTTACACTATGGGAAAACCAACTAAGCTTTGGTCTAGACGCTACAAAGTAGGGTATAAATACTAGCCCCAAACAATACCAAAGTGTGCCACTGTGGACAAGACCAGGCCACTCTTTCTGTTGGTGCCTCCCTGAATCAGAACTTCCAGTGCCACCCCCAGACTTTGGTCTGAATACTTCACTACTCTTCAAGACTGATAACTATCACCCTATTTCTCAAATCTGCTCCTCTGTCTAACCTTTCAGCCTTAACTCTTCAATAGGCTTGTGTGGCTTTTGTGAGCATGTGTTGCATGTGTGAATGCTTTTTGTGCTATTTGCAATAAAAACATTTTCTTTTACTTTAACTTGGAGTTTTCTTCCATTAGTAGTGGTATACACAAATGAAAAGATCCCAAACCTTTCACAGCTTTCCATTTGAGCTAATAATAATAATTCCCTAAATATTAATATAGTTGTGGCATCATGTGTGGGACTCTAAAGTACCCCCAACTCTTTGGGTAACAATTGTGCCCCCAGAACCTCACAGCTGCCCCTGTGTAATTACTGTATGTCTGTCTATTAAATAATGAGACTATGTTTCTACCTTTCAGACAAATCAGGGATAACTGAATGTGAATGCTTGAATGGTAACCTTGAACATGTCTGAACCTGCATGACAAATTGCTGTTTAAAGCAGCTGTGTTGTCTGTTTAAAAGTCAAGCAACATGCCCATTTTACATTTTTAGTAAAATTGAACAAAACACCAATGGAATCTTTTCAAATGCTTACTGAGGCCTATGGGGAAGACTGCATGTCTTGTCTGTGTGTGTCTGAATGGCACAAAGGGTTCAGAGAAGGATGTGAGAATGTGGAAGGCATTGAACGCTCTGGATGACCTTCCACTTCAAGAACCGAAGAAATTGTGGAAAGAATTAGCCAGATTGTTTGAAAAGACTGCTGACTCAGTGTCCAAATGATAGCTGAAGCCATGAACATTGACAAAGGCACTGTGTAGAAAATTTTTCATGAGGTTCTCAATGTGAGAAAAGTTTATGCCAAGATGGTCACTAGAGTTCTCGCACCAGAGCAAAAAGAGTGCCACAAAGAAATTTGTGCTGACATTCTGCAGCAACTTGAGGCAGACCCAAACCTTTTTCAAAAAATCATCACTTGTGATGAAACCTGGATCTTCCAGTATGATCCTGAGACAAAAGAACAGTCAATGCACTGGAAAACACCATCATCGCATTCAAAGCCATGCTCATTGGTTGTTATTGTTGTTTTCATCAAGGGCATAATGTTGGCAGAATGGGTTCCAGAAGGAAGAACAGTGAAACAACATTATTATAAGGAAGTTTTGGCAAAGCTGAGAGAAAGAGTCAGGGGCTAAAAAGGCCAGAATTTTGGGGAAATTGTTTCATTCTTCATCAAGACAATGCACCTGCTCACACAGCACTTTTTATGAAGCAGTTTTTGGCCGATAAACACATTACTACACTTGCACATACTCCATATTCACCAGATTTGGCACCATGCGACTTTTTTCTTTTCCCTAAAGTGAAATTGGTGCTTAAAGGAATATGTTTTGCATCAGTTGATGCAGTAAAGAAGAAAACAGCAGATGTGTTGAAACAGCTCACAGAAACTGATTTGCTCCACACCTTCAACCAGTGGAAAACAAGACTGTGTGTGTGAGTGTGAACAGGGAGTAAATTGAAAGGAACAATCATTCGAATTAAATTAGAATAGGGACAAGCATATAAATAAAGATGAGTTATTGTAACAGTCCCATATATCTGTAGAACTGTGCCTCCATAAAGCCTCCATAAATTGAGTTTTGATACAAAAAGTGTGTCAAAAATGCAACAAAATGAGAACAACTGTTTTTTGATAACAACCTGTCTTCTCATCCCATTGCAAAATAATCATACTATTTTATGTTTCTCAACTGGCCCTTCTGTATGACAGAGTGAGGCATCTGCCTCAGGCAACAGATTTGGAGTGTCATGAAGGACAGCAAATGGCTTGCAGTTTCATTTGTTAATATTGTGTTTTCACTGCAAGAGATCAGGGGTGCTTGAGAAAGCTTCTTCCCTCATTGCCACAATAATTAGGTTGACCCGGATTTAATGCGGAGCAGTAGACCAGTCCTCTGCTCTCTTTCCTTATTCACTTCATTCATCCTCAACAATATCTTATTCTTTGAACAGTAGCACATTTGGCATCATTTTAAAGGACCCAAATGCACAAAAAAGGTCACATACACACAGACATGTACAGAGCAAAGCAGTCAAGGTAAGAAAGGGTATCGGTATCATCATCATCGTCATCATCATCTGTACCTATCTTCCCCCCAGAACCAGTACTCAAGGCAGCTGACAGAATAGTTCAAAATAACACGATTGTATTTATCTGACTCATACCAGCACCCACATTTTAAAGTCCATATTATCCATATAAAATCCGTATCAGTCAGTCTGAGAGGTAGCACGGGGTGCCTTTCTCAGACTCAGAAAAAAAGATAAAGAAAACCATGAGCTTAAATTCCCTTTCAGGATTTAATTCTTATTCCAGTTACTACTAAACTTTGCCTCTAGTGTTAACCAGTAACTACTGGGTCTGCTACGATGCCCTGGCCAGCTAATAACAAACCAAAAACATACCAACATTATGATCTCACTTGTGTATTTTCCAGTGGAGCAAACTTTTCTAAATCCAAGCTTTTAATCTTGAAATCAGCAGGATGCTTCTACACCAGACATGTAGACCAAAAAGCCAGCAGGACTTCTGGAATTTGCATTCTAGAAATTTCTACCAGTTTGGGGTTGTGATTATCTTGCTTGACTTAGAACTACAGCACATTAGTAGATGCTGGGTTTATTCTTACATTGCCCTCAAAAGCAGAAACATTCGTTACCAAAATGAAAACACCCTATGCCATGTGCACAATGGCTGTATATGAAAAAAGAGAGAAAAAGAAAATAATATCTGTTTTAGACTATGACTCATGTTCATTCTAAACAGCGCTGCGGACTGCCAAGCATCAACAGTGCAAAGCATCAGGACACCTTCTTCCAGGAGGAAGAAAATAAAACATCATGTTTGACATTTCTTCCCTATCATTTTGGATGACTGCTTAACACAAAATTCCTTTATGAAGGGTTTGTGGCCAGTTGGTAAGGAACTGTGGCCATGCTTAAACAGAGGTGAAAACTGTAGGCTCAGGCTGCATGCAGCTCCTTGAGAGCTTTTTTTGTAGACCCCAGTTTTCCCCACCCAACCCTCCAAAGCCTCAGTACCATAGACAAATTCATTGGAAAACAAGCTTTTGCCCCCAAATCCCACCAAAACAGAAAACCAGTAGCAGTAGTTTACCGTAAGTCACAGCCTGGGCCTTTATCAGACAAGCCTCTTCCAACATTCTTTTCCTTGCATATTTTGAATTGGTTTTCTGCTGGCAAAAGAGCCCTTCCTATCATATCTACCTTTTTTATTCGTGAATAGGCAGCCCCAGCATTAACGAAGACTGAACAGAGCTCCGTTCACTTCCGCACTCATGATCTCAGTGATTCTCACAAGAAGACATGAACATGGTAAATTTAAAAAATAAAGAAAAAGAAGCATAAAATGTAGACTCAATCACATAAACACACTTTACAACTTTAAAGTAAACCGGGGAGGTTAAAAAAGAAGAAAGAGTGTCTCCTACCTGGCTGTTGCAATCTCACCCAGAAGTATTCTGTCATTGATGCTGTACTCACGTGAGCACAATGGCACAAGGTTTCAAATGTGGCAAAAAAAGCGCCACAGGAGATCTATTGATGGCTTGGGCCATCAATAAAATAGAATGGCTTTTGGATGAGACATTATCGCAAAAGGACAACATCATCTGATATGTGTGCCCTTTCACGTTAATTAAGCATCATTATGATGCCATATTTGATGCACCTGATAAAGTCCCTAGTCTCCCCAGACACACCAAAATACACACACACACACACCTGCCTTACCAGAAAACAGAAGTCACAACGGCAAGTGGCATCTGGCTACAATTCTCAGTTGTTGCAGCCTGGCAGAGGGGAAACAGGGGTGGAATATGCTCCCCACACTCGCTTGAGTTTGTGCATGTGTGTGTGTGATATGTCTGACACTGGATGCATATACACTGTAGAAATAATGCAGTTTGACACCATTTTAAGTGTTGCAGCTCCACCCTATAGAATCCTGGAATTTGTAGTTTTACGAAGTCTTTAGCTTTCTCTGTCAAAGAATGCTGGTGCCTCACCAAACTACAAATCCCAGAATTCTGTAGGACGGAGCCATGGCAGTTAAAATGGTGTAAAACTGCATTATGTCTGCAGTGCAGATGCACCCATTGTAACCAAATGAGAACAATTTTATGGACAATCATCAGCCATGTACAGATAGGTGAGCAAAATGAATTTGTCTATGATTTAAAATATTTATAGACTATTCTTTATTAAAGGGGGAGGTGATTCCAGGGTGATTCCAGTTACATAAATGTACAATCTACTTAAAAATACACAACACATCAGCACACAGCTGATTTTTTCCCCTAAAGCTTCTCTCCCTTCTCCCAGATTTCCCCCCAAAGTCCCTCACTCATCAACATACAAGTCAACACAACAAACCTGCAACAAGGCCTTAGCCAAAGATCACAAATTCTGGGCAGGCTCATATGGGGGAAGTAGTCTTTCAGTTATTTTG
Source organism: Gambelia wislizenii (assembly GCA_030847615.1). Taxonomy (NCBI): domain Eukaryota; kingdom Metazoa; phylum Chordata; class Lepidosauria; order Squamata; family Crotaphytidae; genus Gambelia; species Gambelia wislizenii. Next base: position 94,270,221 of record JAUMIR010000004.1, read on the forward strand.
GTCCCCAAATCATTTAGGGCTTTATGGGTCAAAACAAGTACCTGAATTGAGCTCAGAAACAAATGGGAAGCAAGCACAGTTGATTCAAGACTAGTGGTCCATAGCCTCTAATACATAACTACTAGTGAAACATAGACACATTTTGCATCAGCTGTACCTTCCAAACACTTTTCAAGGGCAGCCCCATGCAGAGAACATTGCAGTTGTGAGCACAGCTTGCATCCCACTTCCAAGGCACCCCACTTCTGGAATGTTAGCATTGGCTATAGGCCTCAGAAACTGGCCAACTTGGTTCATTATTGTGGCCTTTTACAAAGGAAAAAGACAGGATGGTCTCAAAAGGTCATTTTTGGTTTTTCCTTGGAAAGGAAGGCCTGGAGCTGCAAGGCAAAAAGAAGACACATTCCAAAAAAATGAGAGGTTAATGGATGCAGAAACCCTTTTGTATTTGCTGATTGTGAAATTTCCTTTCCTCAGCTCCCAACCTTAAAGAAGTTGCTCAAAGCTGTTAAAATCCAATCAGTGGACATTAAGAAACACATTTAGCATCTTCCTCACCTTTTGTCAAGACCAGGAAACTCATTGTGCAATCCATGAAGGCTCATGGAATCCATTGTTTCAACCCATGAAGCAACCAATCCCCTCAGGTGTATTTGGAGGTATAAAAGACCCCCCAAAAAAATATGCCTCATTTGCGCACAGCCAGTAACGGGGAAACTCTGTTGCTCTGTGTTAGCCACATCCAGTTTCCTCCATCCACTCTGCCAGACTGACTACAGGACAGTTAATATTATTATCCCCGCAAAACCCTCTTGCAACCCTCTATCCCAAGTTTTCCTACTGTTTCTTTCTATAGCCTTGAGTGAATGCTTCTTCTGGGTGAATGTGTGTGTATTTGGTGTTATTTTTGATCCCCTTAATAAAAAAAAGCATACTTAATTTTAAATGTGTACTAAGTATTCCATCCAGACTAGTACTGGTATAATTGGTTTTCAGATTCCGTTGTTACCCCCTCTTGCATAGCTAAAGTCGAGTTGCTGCTAATTCCCCCAACAGATTAGAAACTCGATATTTTCTTGGAGTTTTCCAAGGAGCATTTTGGGTAACACAGTAGTCTAATTAGACAGTAGTCAAACAGCAGTCCCTTGATTTCAATGGGATAGGTGTGCACTTAATTCTCTTTGGATTGTGCAGGGGATTTAAGCAAACAGATTGTTAAAATATTTTAACAAGGGTCATCACAACAGCCCAAATGGTGCAATGCAACATTAATCAACAGAGGATCCATGCTCAGAATATGCTGATCTTCCTGGAGTTGCTCCACCCATTAACATTAAAGAAGTTAGGCACTCCTAGGAGATATAAACAACCATTCCATTAGTGCTTTGATGTCCATCTGAGATGTAAGTTACTTGACCCACATTGTCCTGAGAAGATGAAAACATCTTTACTTATGCCTGCTCCAGATGGATTTGGACTGGCAACTTTATATGTACTAGAGATAATAATCTGACATTCCCTTCACGAAAATGCAAAGATTGTCAGACTGCTCCTCTTTACCCTTTCAATACACACCACTTTGCCAGGTGCCTCTCCAAACAAACATGCAAGCACAGACAGTGCCCCAAAGAGCTTACAGACAGATTTACACAAAGGTAACAAGCCTAGGGGGCAAAACTAGATGCCAGGGCGGCAGAGCCATGTTTTACAACCCACATGTGCCCAATTATATTGAAACCACGGGTTGGGTCACAAGGGTAAGGGCTGCCAAACAAGGTGTCTCTAAGCTTTTGGTGCTTGAGGCAGAGCAGTAAATAATGCCCACCTCCAACAAGTCAAGATCAGTAGCACCCAAAGCCAACCTTGTTACTTTGGTAGACAAGGCAGAAAATCCAAGAAGCATCTCTCCCAAGCCTGTCAGGTTTGTTTGTTTTAAAGATAACAAAGTAAATAAGTCTTTCCTGCCCTTTCACAGAGGTGTAACAAAGTGGGGACAACATGAGAGTGTTGCCACTCCAAATAAGGATTCTTTAGGCAAAATTGTCAAGGGAATGGGAACAGAGCAAACATAAGAGTTCTAGGTGTACTTAATTTTCAATGTCTCACTCTCTGGAATGCTAGAATTTTAGGAATGGAAATAAAATTTCATTCATCTCAGAATATGGGGAAGGCAATGCCTCATCCCTTCCCCAGTTACTTTCTTGCCTTTTCATAACACCTAGACTTGATGTGTGGACTATCCCATTCTGCCTAATGATAGGGTTGGCCCTCCTAATCTTTTCCCTTCAGACTCTAGCAGTGACCTGGAAGTGAACCCTGGTAGGGGTAAAGAACTTCGTGGAACACTTTGTGGAATGGTTAGCAAACTCCCTTCTCTCCTTTTCTACATTGGCAGGTGGCAAAGCATGGACCCTGGGTTGAATGTGGCCCCAGCCCCATTTTTGTGGTCCCCAATTTTCTAGGGAAACTACCAAAACCATTTTTTATTTTAAAATCTGGGTAATTTGCAGGAGACATGGCGTTACAATGCATGCTAGTCAAAGGCTTTCACAATCAGCATCCATAGATTTTCCTTGGGTTTTTTTTTTTTTCCCTGGGCTGTGAGACCGTGTTCTGGAAGAGTTTACTTCTGATATTTCACCAGCATCTGTGGCTGGCATCTTCAGAGAATGGTTGGGTAGGAGTGTGTGTGGAGTTTATATACTGTGAACTCCTGTTGGGGAGTATATGTAAATTTGTGTATTTGAATGGTTAGTTTCTGGGTATAGAAATGCAAGGATGATTACGACATTTTCAGATGCGTAAAAAGTGCTGCGGAGGGCTGGGAGAGATATGCGCCTGTTTCGTGGCAGGGGGCCAGTTTCTGACGACGACGTACCTCTTGCGTTACCCTTTGTGTTCCTTCCATGTCGCATGGTAGGAAAAGGCACCACTTTTTATTCCTGAAGAACTTCCGTGAGTAAAAAGTGGTGCCTTTTCCTTCCATGCAACACGGAAGGAACACAGAGGGTAACACGAGAGGGACGTTGTCGTCAGAAACTGGCCCCCTGCCGCGAAACAGGCATGTACCTCTCCCGAGCCCTCTGCAGCACTTTTTACGCGTCTGAAAATGTCCCTAGTGTCTGTTTGGCTAATGGTTGGTTGATGGGCCATTATCTACTGGAAATCCCCCTGTCCCTGGTGGAATTCCTTTGTAAGTGTTGAGTTTTGATTCTATTGTTTTTCAAAACTAGAAGCCACATTTTGTTTACTTTTAGGGTTTCTTCTTTCCTGTTGAAGTTGTCCAGGTGTTTGTGGATTTCAATAGCTTCTCTGTGCATTCTGACATGAGAGTTGTTGGCCTGGTCCAGAATTTCTGTGTTTTTAAATAACATTTTGTGTCCAGGTTGGTTTATAACATGTTTGGCTACTGCTGATTTTTCTGGCAGGTCCAGTCTGCAGTGTCTCTCATGTTCCTTGATTCATGTTTGCACACTGTGTTTAGTGGTCCCTATGTAAACTTGTCCACAGTTGCAAGCGAAATGTCAGAAGTAAACTCTTCCAGAACACGGCCTCACAGCCCAGGGAAAAAAAAAACAACAACAACAAGGAAAATCAATGCATGCTAGGCTTGCATGGGGACTAGAATTTTATATCCCCCACCCAACCACTCACTTGCCATGCAGTTGTTCACTCCAGTTCTGCAAAATTGGGAACTGGTTAATTAATTAATTTTAAAAGTTTATGACTCATCTATTTGCTAAAAAGAGTACTTAAGCCACTGAAGAGACTAATATCAGAAATATATAAATAGTGGGTTCCAATTGATTTTTTTACAACCTCAAATTGAGATGCAGCAACAATTGGAATGATTAAAGGGTAGCCTGTTTCTTTTTAAAACAGCTTTGTGGGTTTTAGGCCTTATTTTTTTAACTGGATATGGGCTAAAACCCTCAAGGGTTATTAAAATTTTTAAACAAATGTCTTCTTAAGTATTCTGACATACAGTGCTGTTTAGCCAGCAAAGCTGTTCCAGTTACCTTATCTCCATGCCCATAAAAGCTTAATTTGCTCAAGGTGTATGTCAGGCTACATTGAAAGTTGTAGAATGATTAAAAGAAAAAATGGCAACCTATAAATTCCCTATAAAAACTACATCAATCTGTGTTAATCTGAACCTATTCTCTTGACTGATCAGCCATGCAAATACATACCCTCTTAACTATGCTGATTTGGCAGTGGCAGTCCCAATTAATCCTCTGTCTTCCTGATTTTTCAACTGCTTTTAAAATGTCCCAGTTTCTCTCTCTTCCTCACACTTTCCATCTTTGGCCTTATCTTATGTCAGATGGGTTCAAAGTGCAAAAGTAGTATGTACTGTACTCAGTTAACTCTGCAGGGGGGAGAGGAGAGGAGGGGTGGAATCTAGCCCTTCTCTGTAGACTCAAGCAAGAGCAAATTGCTGCTGTTTCTTCTAGCTTGTAGTTATTTCTCATTAATAACTTTTGGCATCTTGCCCACACTCTGATGTTGCTTGATCATTTGTCACAATTTCCACTTGTGAAATGTTAGAAAGTATGCAAATCGCAAAGCGGTACAGATCAGAGGTATGACAGATTAACAAAACACCACTTAATTTATTTCTACTCTTCTGTGTCTAGTGAGCCTAACAGTTTCCCTTTCTCTGAAGTGCTGTGACATGGAAGGGAGAATAGTGATTGTAGAACAACAACCATCTTGTGGAACAGGATGTGAAAACTCTCAACATTCTTACGAGTCAAAATGGAAAAGAAAGGGGGGGGGCAAACTGGATGAATGCAGCAAAATTAGGATACGTGAGCACATATAGGGTTGCTGTGCCAGAATTGGAAGTAGAATCCACCAAAATTATAAATGGACATTTTAAAAAAGCAAACATGGATGTTTCAAAGGTGTATGCAACAGCTGAAGAAACTACAGTAGTAATGTGTGTATTGACCTGAATACTACAGACCCAAGATTACTAATGCATTTCCATGTAGCACTAGTCTAAGAAAATTGGCCAGTTCTTTGCAATAAAAAGATTAACACCATCCAGGCCCTGAACCCCCTCAGTGTACAACACAGGTGTCTCCTCTCACTACAGATGCTACCTGGCAGGCCAGCTGCTGATGTGGGAAAACTACGTCTAGACTCAGCTGGAGTGAATTATTTTATCAGAGCACTCAATAGGAACTTGTATGAATGGCTGGCAATGTTTTTGGCTAACCTGAGCCTCAGACTCACTTTGGGAGGAGGGGCAGGACTGCCAAAGACCCTTTAGCTTTCTCTGGCTAGGAGCAATGTTCCCCTTTGTTGCAACAGGATATTTAGATGGGCTGGGGTAGTCAGTTATTATAGCTGTATACCTATAAATTTTCATTGCTCTGGGTGAGGAGCCAACCTCTAATGTTTAAGCATCCGGGAATTCTCTTTGGCTATCATTGGAGCAAGTTATCGACACACATGCTCAGATTTTCTGCATGTGAGGAATCAGTATATTGAGATTGTGCCCAATGGGAAGAACATGAACATCAGAAGGAAGGCTAGGGTAGCAGATTTTAACAACAACAATAACAACAACTGGGAATGCTTTCAAACAAAGTTATTCTTTTCACATACACAACACACACCAAATCTGATGGGACTACTCTCTGGAGTAGCTGGTTGAAAGAGCCTTTCCTGTAGGTTTTATAGCACCTCTGTGCAATGTTCTTGGCATGCTAGTGGCCCCTGGATGCTACCAAGAAAAAAAGGAGCACAGTGTTCTTCTATACTGAAATCCACAATTCCAGATGGAATCCACATATTAAGATATCTCAAAAATAGGAATGGCTCACCACCACCACCACCACCACCTGTAATGAACTCTCACAAAAACAGAGTGCTTGAGAAATGAATCCTCAATCTTTAGAAAATAAGGAGTAATTCAGAAGCAAAACAAGAAGGAGTTCCAAGACAATTCTAGGGCACCAAGACAGAAGAAACAAAATAAGAATTAGGTCTGTGAGCAAAACTGAAACAAAACAAAACACCACCTCATATCCAAGCAGCTGCTATATATAGACAATAGCTATGGACCATTTCCCTGGTGTGAAGGCCATGTGTGATTGCTATGCGACCTCTCACGATATTTCCCCTCATCATTCCCTGAACTCCCAAGCACCAGGGCACTGATGTTCAAATGACACTGAATCACCAGCACTCCTGGAAAGTTGTTCTCTTGCTACATCATTATTTATTATTATTATTATTATTATTATTATTATTTAGGTATTTATACCCTACTCTTCAGCCACAAAGGCTCTCAGAGCGGCTTACAAATTGTTAAGCAATAGCACCTACACATCTACACCACTTTTATAGTGTGCTAGGCACTCTACAAGCAGTTTCCAATGTGTGTTAGCTAATTGCCCCCACAAGCTAGGTACTCATTTACCAACCTACAAAAGTATGGAAGGCTGAGTGAACCTTGGAATCCTTGGGATTGAACTTGTAACATTGTGGCTTGCAGTACTGGCATTTAACTACTGCACCACCAGGGCTCCCATTAAACAGCCCCCCCCTCCACTGTGTCTATCAAGTTTGCCACAACAATGCCTTGGCTTTTTACCATAATAACCTTACAGCCAGAATACACATTTGAGCTGGGACAGCTGTTGAAAGGGGTAAGAAAACAGTGCCCCCCCCACAGAGCACCTAAGAGTTACCTGATTTTGGATTGCAACTCCCAAAATCCCCCAGCCAGCATTGGCCATACTGGCTGGGGGTTTCTAAGAGATGTAGCCCAAAAAGCAGCATTCCAGTTTCTGGCTTCTTTGCACATTTTATTTACCATTTGATCATCTGAAATAATCTTTCCTTCCACTATGCAATCTTTTGAACCCAGAAACCTGATCCCTTTCCCATACACAAACTTTCCCTAATGACTTATCCTGATAAAATATGTGACAGAACTCAGGCCAACAGAGCATTTTTATTCTTCTCCCATGTTCTAGTTTTTATTCGACAACACAAAGAGCGCCATCAGAACTCTCTTCTTAACTAGACTAATATGCCATTTTCTATTAAATCAGGGTTAACGGCAATATTGTTACCCATTATTACCTTCTGTCTCAGGTGGATCCAAATAAAATTCTTCCTTTGATAGAATAAGTCAGAAATCTACTGTGACTAGACTTTTAATAGCTTTTTACCCACTCCAAATAAAAAGTTGATTTGCCACAGCCAACTTATATCAAAGTCCTTTGCATGCCTACACAGTGGGCCTTACTCTCAAGTAAATGTGTACAATAGGATTATAGCCTCAGCCCTCAGTGTGCTACAGCTTCACAACCAAAAATGGCTTGCCATCAGGAACATGCCAGGTGTAACAAAATCCAAATTCTTGACTTTCAGCTCAAGCATAAAAATAGCAAGCTTATGTTAACCAAGTCAGTTATTTTCTTAACTTAAACAACCCTCTCATGGAAATAAAAGGCCAGATTCCTGAGTCTTCAGCAAATCCATTCCAGATTTCCACCAAGCGATAAGTAAAAACTTCTTGTCAGCCAAAAACTCCGTAAAGTAATCTTGATTTCCTAACATACCAAAGAGGCCAGCCAGAGGAAGCATTGCTGTAATGTGAGTATTTGGCTTATGCAAAGTGACATCAAGAAGCTTCAGTGATAAAGAAAAGCAGCAATTTCTACACTTGAACATATGAAGCTGCCTTACATGGTCAGATCATTGGTCTATGTAAGCCAGTGTTATCAACTCTAATTTGCAGATGCTTTCTGAGAACTTATCTAGACGGGCAACATTCCCCACATTGCCCCCATCTCAGAGCCCTGCAGTCCATGTGACATGGGGCATTTACCATTTTTTGCCTCTGGGCAGTCCTCACCACCTGCAGGGCAGATATGAGGCTGAGATAGGGGTAAGGTGGGGTAGGGCCCAATAAAACATTTTAAAATAATGCCTGTTCAAGTCCATTTCCATTGGAGGAAATGGATCAGGTCCCATGAGACTGCAGAAGCCCATCTTAGCAGGCCAGCCCTCGCTGAAGTTGCTGGTCTGCCACACTGTCCTGGAAGGCAGGAATGAGTTCCACAGCATAACAAATCTAGTCAAATGAAGGGGGGCTTGGGTCTGATCCACAGCAGGATATACCAGCAGGGAGCTGGCATATCCTGGCTCTTGCAAGTTGCCTTTCAGCCCACTAACTTTTTCTTGGAAATGGGAAGGATTGAACCTGGACTGTCTGCATAAAAAGGAGGCATTCACTGGACTATAAACTCTCTAATATAAACTGTTTGGGGACTGAAGACAATGGGAACAACTATTGTAGACATCCCACATGGAGGAGGCCAGATCAACATGGACTAGACTCTACTACAGCTGAAAATGAAAGCAGCCTTCAAATGAGTCTGCTCTGAGTTTTAACAAGGACCCGTGATGACTCACTACCACATATGTTTTGTCTTTAAATTGGCTCTTAACTGAAAATAATGACTAATTGATTAATAAACACAATGTACAAGTCTGTGACTTTTCAAATTTTCATCCAGAAGTCCACGCTAAACTGAAGTTTGTGTGCTTCACTTTTGCTATTCTGGACCAGGAGTTCTTTAGAGACATGGTCCTTTGCCTCAAACATGGGAAGATATGCCTGAATGAGTTCTCAGCATTGCCAGTCTGGATCTATGTATTTCCCCCAAGTTCTGTCCCTCTGTTTATATAGTTAACTCTCCTATATTCTTTCAGCTACATTTATGATTATACAGGTATGCCTGTTTTTTTATAATCTTCCAGTCATCACTTGAAAGCTTCTTCCAAAATGTATCTAGGGATTTTTTCTTCTTCTTTCACCAACCTCCACTATTATTTCCAGTTTGGTGGCCAGATATATAGATCTATGCATTTTTAACATGCTGGAAATAGCTGATGAGACAGACCAATCTGTTTTCGGCTTTTCACTCTCTTTTGTTGTTCATGCATGCTCAAGTAACAAATTCGGGAGGGAGCTGTTGTTTACCTTATCTATTGTAGCAGGCACAGTAGGATCAGCTACAGTGGAAGCCCATTCTTTCCCAGGTCAAACTTTATTGCATTGTTTACTGCAGACACACAGCTGCAGCCTGAATTTAAAGTCTCTGTTTCTCCAGGGTGCCAGTTATATGACAAAAATAGTAGCGGGGCTTACCGTGATTTCTTGATCCTGTATCCACACCATGCTGTTTATATGATTTTTGTCACTCTTTAGGAAATCCTGGAAGATCCCGTGATTGATATTTACACAACAAAAGTCTTTATTGGTCCCACACTGTTATATCCCGTGTTTTTGCTGTTTACACATTTAGCTTACCGGGATTTGGGGGGGGGCTGTCAATCAAGGATGTGATTACTCGTGTTTTCACAACCTCAGTGATGCACTTCCTTTAGAGTTCCGCACCACGAGCAATGCTATTGGCTGGCTGGGCAGGGGAGAGGGGCTTGTGTTTATCCTGTCTCTTTAAAATGTTAATCCTTACAGCAGAGGCAGAAAGCATCTTGAAAGACCTCAGATGGAGGAACAATTAAACCATGTCCTTTCCTTTTGAAATCAAGCCAAGTAGAGGCTTTGAATTTCTTTTGCTTTAAGCAGAAGCATTTTGAAAGACCCAGACTGAGATGTTTCGCTCAGACGCAGGGAGATCAAGCCGAGTGAGGTGGGGGGGGTTGGGTTTCCCCTTGCCTCTTTAAAATGTTAACCCTTACAGCAAGCCAGCGACAGACAGGCATCTTGAAAGACACAGACACAGAGAGGGGGGATTAAAGGGTGTTCATTTGCTCAGAAGCTGGAATATTTTACTGTGCCCGTTCAGACCCAGGGAGGTGATCAAGGCAGGGGAATGAATGGGCGACCCTCTGCACACCACGATCTCTTTGTAACATGCAGTTGAGGAACAGGTTAAAGCTGAAGGGTTTGCAGTGTAGAAATCCATTTAAAAAGGTGATTGAGTACATGCGCGCGCACACACACACACATCAACCTTCGTGCAGCTGGAAGGGATGCCTTTGTTTTCGGCTGGTGAGGCTAGATCTGTTGAACGGGTGACTGACCCCTCCTTTTCTGGTCTCTGATCTCTAAGCCTGCCCCCAGTCACCATTTCCAGTCATCCCCTAGTACCGAGATATTTTGTCCCAGGCTGTTTACATTTCCGATTTTCTAAATCCTCCAGTGACTTTTTTAAAAATCGGCACAAACCGCAGGACTGGAAGTCCCGCAGGTTTAGGGATAAAAGGTGCCCCCACTTCCAAAAATCATGTACCTGACCCAATGTACATGTAAACTGCCAGGGATCAACACAAATTCTTCCCGGGACATTTTCATTGTGTAAACGGCACCCAGCCACCCTTTTCCATACACCCAAAGCTGGTGTTCCTCCCAAAATTCTAGCTAGACAGAGGACTAGGACAAAAGGGGGAGAGGGCTGGGCAAGCATAAAAAGTCTTTTTGTTAACTGAGGTATACGGGTGCCCCCCCCCCCAGTATCCACAGAGGATAGATTCCTGGACTTACCATTTATAAGTGAAACTGCAGATAATAACAGACTCTATTAAAATAAAGGACTTCTGGTACAAACATACCATAGAGTTGTGTTGGAGGACCTAATGATTCTTCACTTCTCTAGGCATTTTCCAGCATGGTTCTATGGCTTGTGTCCCTATTTTTTCAATTGTGGATAACTGAAACTGTGGGTATTGGTTCTGTGGGTATGACTGTGTGTGACCTGTACGTGGCTTTTTAGCATCTTCCAAATGTTCTTCATTCTCATAATTCCTCATAATTTCTTGTGTTCCACAAAATATGATCACATACTCTTATTTATAAAGACTGGAAGAATGTTTCTCAGTCCCAGTATAACGATTTGAATGGGCTATTTCTCTAGTGTTGTATTACAATTCTTTGGATAGGAGTAGGGTCATTAAACATTACCATATTGTTTAGCTTATCTTTAGCTTATCATGAACAGTGACATAATGTTAGTCTTCAGATAACAGCCATTTGCATTTACACCATTTGCATTATAAAGGCACAATCAAACCAAGACTAAGCATTTGGTAATCTGTTTATTTAAAAGGAGATTTACAGGCATTATTAATTCTATTCTGTTAAAACGAATGGGTCATAAAACTCAGACAGAACTGTTTCCCAGCTTTTTTCTTGAGACAGGCATAGTACAGTCAATATTGTGGAAAGAAATAAAATATTCCTTATATTATATCCTTCACCTGCAGGCGTTTCAGAGTTTTATTCCCACCACTCCACTGATTTGAAGTCTGAAACTTCTATCAAGTAAGCCTCAACTTGGGGAAAGCTGCTGTTGCTGTTGTGTGCCTTCAAGTCATTTCCAACTTATGGTTACCTCAAGGAAAACCTATCATGAGGTGCTCTTGGCAAGATTTGTTCAGAGGGAGTTTGCTTTTGCCTTCTTCTGAGACTGAGAGAGTGTGACTTGCACAAGGTCACCCAAGTGGGTTACCATGCCTGAATGGTGATTTGAACTCTGGTCTCCAGAGTTGTAGATCAACATTCAAACCACTATACCACACTAGCTCTTTATTGTACAGGCTGCTGTACAATATGGCTGAAATGGGCAACCAAGTGAGATGTGGCTTCTGTCACACAGACCATGCAATATTAAGTCCTAGAAAGTTTTGTTACTCATTTTTTTCTTCTTTGCACTTCATGGTCCAGGATATAGATTTAACTCCCTTCCCACTTAAGAGAGATCTATAAATCCAGTGAGACTGGAGCCCCTTTCAGGCATTATTCACCACACTCTTCTGAACATGGAAAAAGTCCCATCCTCCTCCATCATCATTTTTTCTCATATGGAAAGTGAGGAAAAGAAGTCTCTGATTTCCCAGGATTCTTGCTTGCAGAGAGAGGCTCTATGCAAACAAGAATCTCTTCTCTTCAGATACAATGTTTCCCACATGAGGGAAAATGTGAGGTGGCAGTGGGCAGGCTAAGCACTCTCCTGCTCCCATGTTCAACAAAATGTTGTGATTAGTACTTGTACATGGTTTGCACTGAAATGAACATGTTTGCTGCTTTATTTGATTATGCATCTTAATGACACCTACCTCAGTAGGGATGGGCAAATGTGTGGGGGCTGGAGCTAGTTCTTTATCCCAGACCCTTCCATAGGCTGCACCCCCACCCCAGCAAGCACAATACCTTTGTTTTGCTCTGCAGTCCCTCCCAAAATGTCAGCAGAAAGTGGCATCTTGTTAATTCCTGTCACCATTTTGAGACTGCATAGGAAAACAGAAGTATTTGGGAGGGGGTAGCACAGGGTTCTGGGGTGCTTTTGGGAGTACAGGACAATCCCCATATCCACAGGTGATACATTGCTGAACTTACTGTGGATAGTGACACTCGCAGATAGTGGCAAACCCTATGGAGATTAACAGATGCAGCAAAAACCACATCAAAAGATCACTACAAGAACAGGAAGGGGTGAGATTATCAGACAGCAGTGTCTTCCAGTGTTCTGAGGGCATAGCACGGCTGTGAGTAAGGCGTCCCTTTGTATTGGCAGCTTGTCCCTGTCAATAGAAAAGGGAAGCCTCATCCATGGCAGTGCTACGCCCCCAGAACAGCAGAAGGATGCGGTGTCTGGTAATGTTTCTCTTTCTCTTTTTGTAGCAATCTTTGGGTGCAGTTGGGAACATAATTTTTTGGCACGTTCCCCTGTGTCTGATAATCTCCTATATTTCCTTTGGAAGCATACCACAAAATCATGCTGGATGACTTCCAAACGTCTATAGAGAACTGTTCTCTCTAGGCATTTGGAGGTCCTCTAGCATGACTCTATGGTCAACTTTTGCCAGACCATGCTGGAGGACTTAGAAAATACCTAGAGAGAACATTTTCCAGACATGAGTAAGTGAAAACACGGGTACTAGTTCTACAGATACAGGATTCATACTTTATTTTTATGTTTGGGTCACCTGGTCACAATCTTCCCCATTATGGTGAGATGTATCATGTTTCTGTTGAAATTATAGCAATTATTTCTAAATTTACAGTCTCTGCACATACATTAGCACATGTAAATCCTAGTTCTTTTTTGTCCTCTTTTTCTAGTGAAGTTTTAAGTGGCCATCTTGCTCAAAAATGACCCTGGCTTTAATACTACAGTCTTTGTATAAGAAGAGGAGACATTGTGCCTCCTCATTTTGATCACTTGATGGGGTTGAAAAAACAAATGGTGTCTCCACTCGGCTTTGTTTTGATTGAAAAGAATTCATGAAAGCTGTTAACTGGAAAGCTAAAGCCACCATAACCCTGAATTGGGAACACTTATGATGGCAGTCAATGAAAAACCCCTGTTCTTGGCATTTTATGCAACTAATCTATCAGCTGAAGACTACCATTTACTCTGTGAAAGTCACAGTTGTTTTGAAAAGACCTAAGACTCACACTGTTGAAGCATATGAACAAAAAAATGGAATAATGGGATCATAACACTTGCCATTGTTTTTCAGTACAAGTCACTTGATAATAAGCAGAATATATCCCAAAACAGAAAGGGACTGGGTCACCTTTTTGTTTGTTTGCTTGCTTGTTTCCATGGCATGAAGTGTTACTCTTTTGGAGTACAACTCCCAAAATCCCCTACCTAGCATGGCTGGTGGCCATGTGGCGCATTTTGTTGTTGTTGTTTTGTTAAGTCATTTCTAACTTATGGCAACCCTAAGGCAAACCTATCACAGGGCTTTCTGAAGCTGAGAGGGTGTGACTTACCCAAGGTCACCCAGTGGGTTTTCATGGCCAAGTGGGGATTCAAACGCTGGTCTCCAGAATTCTAGTCCAATAATCAAACCGCTAGGCCATTATGGCTCCTTCTTTTGTAGCTATATAACAATATGCTTACAGGCAGCACTCTATAATGAAGTAAAGGAAAGGAAGCAACAGAAAGAAACAAATTAATGAACCTCTCTGGGTTTTAGGCTTGCTTTGTAAATTTGAGTGTTGTGCATAGAGAGAGAGAGAGAGAGCGCATTTTTCTTCTGTTGCTTTTCATTCTGTGTTGGAACTAAGGGTAGCCATCTGTAATTTCTGATACCACAAAACTAACTCTGCCAATAATGAGAAATAATGCCAATGTCAACCAGTACCATGGTTATAAGCAGGGTGACTGGGGTATTCAAGAAGCAACCAAAGCAGATATCAGTTGCTTATCAGAATGGGAAGGAAACAAGGCCATTGATAAGACAGCAAGGTCAAGGCCCTATTAGGAGCCATCCAATAAAACTAGGGAAGGGGGGACAATGCTATTCAGTTTGCTCACTTGGTGAGGATGAATGAACCCAGGCTCTTTTCTGAAACTGTATTGATCAAATCCTGGATTATTTGAGGGAGGAATCTGACTGGGGTACTGGTTCTTTAGGTTTTGGGGAATCCTTATCAGTGGCGGCACTTGGGATGTGTGGAGAAGCTGAATCGCACCAGGTGACTCTGTCAGTGTGTGTGTGATATCAGCCTTGGTAATGTCACAGATCCTTATTTCTTTACTAAGATTAATTCCATTATGACTATAAAACTGTGGAACTAATTCTGATGCAGAACTAACACTCCATTATTTTGTACAAAAGTGTGGTGAAGCCAACTGACTACTGAGTTTATTTTCTTCTGGGTGACTCAGCAAGCACTTTCCCTTCTAACTGTGGTTGGGCAAGAGTGACTTTTGAGAGAATGGCAAATACAAGTTGCAATGCCCACACTGGAGATTATTTGGCATAATGAAAGAATAGCTGTTGCCACAAACAATGTGAGGTGGAAACTAAAAGTGTATCTTAAAAAAAAAAAGTTTCCATGGCATAACCCCTTAAAAGTAGCCAACACACTGTGTGGTGTGTGCTGGTACTTACAGGATAATACAATGACATTCAAGCTAGTCCAGAACAAGATCTTCCCAGATTCTGCACACATTGGCTCACTGTTTAAAAATAACATTATTACTTCAGAAGGGATTATCTTTTTTTCCAATACAGGAAAAAAAAACTCATAACAGATATGTGCCCCATGTGAATGTCCTGTTTCTTTAAGGCAGTAAATAGTCTGCAACTTTTTGCTCTGTAGATGTTGGGCTGCATCTCCCATTATCCTTCACCACTGTCTTTGCTGAGATGGGTTCATGGGAGTTCCAGTAAAGCAGCACCTGGAGGATCACATGTTACCCATTCCTGCTTTATGCAGCTGAAGCTGAGATGAAGATACAGGGTGCTTCCAGACAGACAGCTCCTATCACTACCAGTCCAAAGACATTGAACAACTGTTCACCTTTTCATCCTTTCTGTGGTAAGAACAAAGATGGGTGAACCGGACGGGGAGACAGGAGACGGTTACAAATGGAAAATGATGTCATCTGTATCTTCCAGGAAATTCTGTGAAAAGGGGGGGGGCAATTGCACCATAAAGACCTGGTGTAGAAGCATCCACTGTCAGAAAGAATATAATGTGAAGAAAACATGGATATTTATTGGATAATTTTTTAATTACTTTTAATTCTATAGATAGATTAATTATATTTTGACTGTAAAGATGTGAGATTTTATCTGTTATCAGTTTTAGTTTTTGTAAGCTGCCTTGTGTCCAGGTAAAGGGTAGGATATAAATAAACAATAGCAAGCAGTGCATTGCCCCTCCACGGGTTTTTTCAGTCAATGATCTTGCAGTCAAACAGCAAATAAGAGAGACCCTAAAATGGCTCAAAGGCTCTAGCAGGAGCTTGGATTGTTCTTGGCTTCTGTTTGCTGGCAGGGTGTTACAGCACTAAGAGGAGTGAAAGGCAATGAACACTGTACAGGAAAATAAAATAGAATTCAGCAGTACATTTCTTTTATGGACAAGTTTCCTCCAGTGTCGTATCTACTCCACTTGTCTAACTTAGGAAGCTCCTGAAAACAATACAGGGCAGTCTGACACAACAGCTGTAGTTTAAATATTATACAGAACAGGCTCCAAAATCCCTCAAATCCCATAGACCTAGTGATAATGACTGTTTCGCTGTTTGAAATCTCTCTCTAATCTAGAGGATATAGTCAGCTACATAGTTTGGATTCAACCATAACTTAGACTTACTGCCAGCCTTTCCCCCCTTCACTAATGGCTCTTTAATGAAAAATATCCTTTGCGTGGGATCTGCCAAAACCTCAGTGGGTTTGTCCTAAAGGATCAGGACATTGATCCATGTAAGTCCACTCTCCAGGGATGACTAATATAGCACATGGTGCATCAACGGCAAGCAAACTCCAGCCATGATGCTGGTCAATTCAGAAATAGCCACTTGGAAAATCATCAACAGACAAAGAGATTCTGGCCTAAGCAGACATAACAGAAGAGATCTGGATCTCTAGACCTTGTTAAAATTTAAAAGCAACTCGGTAGGGAGAAATCAGATTTTCATTAGAGGAAAGGTGGTGTGGGTGTGTAGCATTCAGCTTTGTCTTACTTTTCTTGATTTAAATGGAACATCCAAATCTGTCATTAGCTCCAAGGGGGGGGGGTGCTGACATTTCTCATATGACTATATTTTGAAAAGACAGTAAAACTGAAAGGCGCCAAAAGACATTTCAGTCTGATAGAGCAGCTGAATGGAGGGAAGTTTACATGAAGAAAGAGCCTAGGGCTTGTCTGTATGAGGAAATAAAATGTGGATTGGTGCACAGTAACACCAATTTGCAACAGCATCCATTTGTCTCGAAAGTTTTTTGGCAAGATCACAAATGTGTGAAGCTATCCATGTTTGAAGTTCATATGGGCATGCCTATGAATCAAGATGGCGGGTGCGAGTGAATTACTCATGTTTTTATTCTCCCCAAGTTGCCATCACTGAACAGTATTAAAAAAAATGTAAATCCAAGGTGCAGAAGTATGACTTTCTGCATAAACAAGCTTAAACACCCCCCCAACCCATTTCATCGCCTCAGCACATGCTCGCTACCATGAACATTCAACATGGCAGTTCCAGCCACTTGGTTGCCAGCAAGCTCTGCCTCCCACAGACATCTGACCAATCAGCAATCCACTTCCATCCTTGCTGAGAATGCACTGAAATCCAAATTGGTTATCCCAATGAGCAGGAATATGCATTTCCCTCACAGTTTTTAAAACACTTGGGGAAAAGCCCCCAAAGCTTTCCCCATGCAGTATATGGCATTTTGGGGGGCCCTCCTTCTGAATACGGTGAATCGCCGTGGGATCCCATTTAGACAAAAGTCATTCTCCTCAAATTCTATGAGGAATATTTTCACCATTTGGACAAGCCCCTAGATGCTTCCTCTTTGCTTTTTTGAGGTAGAAAGAACAAATGAGGGCCCAGAAAGTTACTTTTTGGACTTCAGCTCCTCAAATCCCCCAGCCAGCCTGGCTGTATTACAAACAAGTAGTCAATGTGGGATAGTGGTTTGACTGTTGGACTAGGACTCTGGAGACCAGGGTTTGAATCCCTGCTCGGCCATGAAAACAGATTAAGTAAGCATATACAGTCACAGGGTCACTGCCTTCCCTACTATGGCAAGA
Source organism: Gambelia wislizenii (assembly GCA_030847615.1). NCBI lineage: Eukaryota > Metazoa > Chordata > Lepidosauria > Squamata > Crotaphytidae > Gambelia > Gambelia wislizenii. The sequence goes on from JAUMIR010000004.1 coordinate 94,287,778, forward strand.
TACAGTATATTGCATTTCTATTTCACTTATATGAATTTGTTCTAATATTGTATCTCTACATAGAAATTGATATATGGGAATTTTATGCAAATCTGACCCTTCATTTGTCCTTTTTTCTGCTATAGGTATCTTCTTTTTTGACAATAGTTAAATGGCCAACCTGGTGTAAATTCTGCCATGTGTTCCATATACCCACTTTACTGATCATGCAGCTGGGATGTTGGATGTATTTTCAACTAATGTGTTTTGCCAAGTAACCAAAGGGTTGGAGCCACCAGTATGACTGTGATTTCCACCACTTGAACTAAACAATCGAAGTAAATGTGAATGTCTGTGCAGGGAGTCTGCTTATGAGAAACAGTTGAGCTTTCCTTTCACATCTCCCCTTGCATAGCATGTGGTCTAGCTTGTTTTATGAGCATTTATGGCAGATAACAGAGGAATTTCAAACTCTGTAGACTTTTATCCTCTATACTCAGTACAAAACTAAATGTAATGCCTTGCCTGTAGATTCATATTTGCAATAGCCAGAGCAGTACATTTCATATACAGAAAACCTATCTTTATATTCACCCATTCAAGCTTCATCTGATTACAAGAAATATAATCTTATAAGAAGCATTCACACATGACATTCAACCCGGGTGCAGTCTGTATATGTCAGGCTCATCCCTGAATTCTGGGTTTTGGAGTGGAATTCATGGAGGACCCTGACATGAGGCTGCTTTTCTTGCCTAGGCCTCTGGAGTTTTGGAGAGAGGCCAGCCCACCTTGTTGGCCTGGGAACGCTTCTCTCCACAGTGGCTCAAGGTCATAGCTTCCAGGTGCAAGCCGCCCTGAGAGAGAGGCATCTATCCTCCCTAAAGGCCTTTCTCATGCTGTGGGGTTTATCTGGGGGGTTTGCTCTAGCTGTATTCAGTTTCGGCTTTGTTCTATGTTCCTGACACATGAATCCTTGCCAATAAAGAAATTTATTGATTGAATGTGAGTGTGTGTGCTTGGTACATCACAGTATATATGGACGCAACTTATTCATCTCTACACATTGAGAGATTATTCTTTTCCCTTGGTACAAATCAGGAATAAACACAGGTACAGATTCTCACAAGCATCTGAACATGTGTACAGTCAATGCAAACACATGTGAACATCCTAACCTTTTTTATTGTTCCATAGAGGGGTTTTTCATAACCTATACAACTTATTTAACACTGTTATCTGACTCTGAGAGCTCTCTGTGAACCTAGAGCAGGGATGGACAACTTGTGATCTTCCAGATGTTTCTGGACTGCAGCTCTCATAATCCCTCCCCATTTAACTATGCTGTCTAGCGCTGATGAAGGCTGTAGCCCACAGAAACCTACCTCTGGTGAAGAACCTATCACGGGGTTTGTGGGGCCGGGTGTTGTTATTTGGCAAGATTTGTTCAGAGGGGGTTTGCCACTGTCTTCTTCTAATGCTGAGTGTGTGATTTGCCCGAGGTCACCCAGGGGGTTTCCCTGGCTGGGTGGGGATATGAACTCTGGTCTCCCTGAGTCCTACTCCAACACTCAAACCACCACACCACTCAGGCTCACTGAAGTGAAAGGGCTGAAAGGGGGGTTAGAGGTGATGATTTGTGTGCTGGTATCCATTGTATTGTATTTTGTATACCATTTATTCATTTATTTAATTTCCATGCCACCATTTCTAGAACAGCTCACACTTGCATACTCCAGTCCCCAAATACCTTAATCCAGCCTTGAGGGTTATAGTTTGACCACACCTGGAAGGCTAGACTTTTCCCATCCATCTGCACTAACTCATAGAAGTTCTCTAGAGTTTCAGGCAAGTACCAGCCCCAGCCTTCACAAGGAGAAGGCTATACAGAACCCCTTATCATTCATCCCTGCACAGGTCACATTCCAGTTCAAAGGGACAGGAGCAGTATTTTTATAGGGTATATCACACAATCCATTTGGCATTACCTTTCACAAAGCTTACTGCCTGAGTTTGCTTTTTTCCTTCTCACTCCTGATCCTTTTTCCCCACGTCAGGTCTTTCAGGTTGGAAGCCTGTGGATAGGCCACTGTCTAATTTCTGAGGTTTGTAAGGTGCTCAGCAAGTCTTTTTTTTTTCTCCCAGCAAAGAGTGACTTAAAAAATTGTGTTAAATAAAGCTAAATGGGGGTTCGGGCAACCAACTTTAGTAAAATATAATAAATGGTAAAGCTGTGTATGCATCCAACTATGTATAATGCACTAGAAATTTAGACTTGAAATAGGGCCAATCTCACCATTAAGCAAAGTGAGAAGTTTTGTCTTCAGCAGCAGTATGGATATAGGACACAAGATTGCCAGCTATTTAGCATTCAATTATATTTTTACTATAGCAGCAATGTTTTATTACTTTATTGTGTAAATCACAAGATTAAAATTAATTTCTTAAATTAATTTATTTAATTCATATTAATATCTAGAATTAATGAATTGATAAAAAATCTTAAACTCCATGAAGATGTTCCAGATTAATTAGGCAGGATTTTTTTAAAAAAGAAAATATACTGTTTTTTCATTTGCATCAGCTACTTTTGAAAAGGTATTTTTTTGTCACTTCCCTCCTTGCACAGATGGGAATGCCTCTTTCAGTGGAGCAATTAATTTATTGATTTAAAGTCATGGAATTTTAACTGATTGACAATCCTAATTTTAACACCATGGCAGTTTCATTTACACCAGTACAGTATTCACAATCTCTGTGCCAGCCAATGTTGTTGGTCCACAGACCCCATCATGCTTACTGTGGACAATGGGGGTTGTGGTCCAATATATCACATCAGACTGGGAAAATCTGGTTCAACATTCTGCCTCAAGCATTTCATTTATCTAAGGGCACATCAAGACAACTTCCTGCTGTCCCATGTGATCTCAGCAATTAGCACAAGGATAGCAGACTGAGCAGGAACACTGGTCACAGTCTTACTCTGCTATGGTGAGATGATTGTATTTCTATTAAAATTACAGTGGTTATTTCTGAATTTTCACTTTTTCATATAAATCATCATGTTGTGGTGGCGTGCCTTCAAGTCATTTCCAACTTATGGCAACCCTATGGTGAACCTATCACAGGATTTTCTTGGCAAGGTTTGTTCAGAGGGGTGCTGCCTTTGCATTCCTCTGAGACTGAGAGAGTGGGACTTGCCCAAAGTCATCCAGGGGGTTTTCATGGCTGAGCTGGAATTTGAACCATGGTCTCCAGAGTCATAGTCCAACACTCAAACCACTATACCATGCTGGCTGTCTACACAACAACACATACCTTTTTAATGCAAATCTGTGTCCTTTTTTAGCATGAAGAAGATGGTGTATTTCTTCTCTTTTGGTGATCTCCGTAAGTGACCAAACTGCTAGGAGGATGCCTTGGGGGAGGACTGCCCATAGCCCCTTCACAGTAAATACCTTCACGGTAAATACCAATGTTCCATTTTCCAGCAGCCTGGGGAGGGACTCCTTGTATGGGATGTACCAAAGCAGTCCAAATAGGGTGGGCCTGGTACACTTAAACTGCTTCTACTGAATTACTTGCTGCAGAACTTTCCGGCCAAATGCCGCATCTGCTGACACATACTCATCAATCCGGTAATGTCTAGTAAAGGTAGAGGAGGACGCCCACGTTGCGGCCCTGCAAATCTCCAGAATTGATTGGGACCTCCCCAGAACCACCGAGGTGGCAGCGCTATGGGTAAAGTGAGCTTGAATGCCCTGGGGAATCTGTAAATCACTTGACACGCCTGCTCAATACAGCACCACAACCATCTTGCTTCTTCCCCTTCACATAACCCATATATGCTACGAACAGGGCATCTGACTTGAGAAAAGCCTCAGTCCTCTTAAGGTACATTTTCAAAGCCCTCCTGACGTCTAGCATATGGCACAACTTTTTCAATTCTGCCACAGGACGCAGACAGAAGGATGGTAGAACTAGTTCCTGTGCCCTATGAAAAACTGAATTCACCTTAGGAACAAATGACAGATCTAAACGGAGAGTCACTGAATCCTTCTGGAACACGCACAGCTCTTCCCGCACTGATAATGCACCCAGTTCCGAGACTCATCTGGCCAAAGTGATAGCTATGAGGAAGGCCACTTTCCAGGTAAGGAAACTCATGTCCACTGATCTGATTAGTTCAAACGGCTCCTTCATCAGCGCTTTCAAAACTACATTCAATTTCCAAGATGGAAACCTATGCACTACAGGTGGTTGTAACAACATGACTACCTTTAAGAAGCTGCGAATAGGAGGGTATGACGCTAGTGTCTTCCCCCGTGTTCCCTTCAAAATGGGACCTAACGCTGCCATGTGCCTCTTCAGGGTACTAGGTGCCAGACCTTTTTTCAAGGCTGCCTGCAAGAAAGCCAACACCGAAGCCACAGATGCCGGTAGCGGGTTGGTCCCCTTACCCCGGCACCACGTACAGAATGCTCTCCAACTGACTTCATATAACCTAATAGTAGAAGGTCTGCGAGAAGCTAGCATAGTATTAACTACCTCTGGGTCATAACCCTGCTTCAACAATCTTCCCACTCAACCTCCAAGCATGCAGTCATAAACTGCTTGGAGCTGGGTACATGAGTCCGTCTTGAACCAGAAGATCTGGCCACAATGGCAGGGGCCAAGGCTCCCAAACATGCAAGTGCACCAGATCTGGAAACCATGGTCTCCTCAGCCACCTTGGAGTGATCAGGATCACCTCTGCCTTCTCCTGTTTGATTTTCCTTAATACGTGCCCCAGAAGCGCTGTTGGAGGAAAGGCATAGCACAAGGCCTGTGGCCATCGAATTGTCAGAGCATCGTAAGCTAATGCCCCCCGAGTCCAAAATCTGGATACGTATTGAGGTAGCTTGTGATTCTCCTCCAATGCAAATAGATCTATCAACGGTTCCCCAAAACGAAAGACTATAATCTGGAACACCAAACTGTTGAGACTCCACTCACCTTGAGTTAAGGTGTGTCGGCTCAACCAGTCGGCTTGAGAATTCAATTTCCCTTGGAGGTATTCTCCCTTGATTGATAGCAGATGGCTCTCCGCCCACAGGACCAACAACTCCATCTCCTCCATGAGGGCCCGGGATCGGGTCCCCCCTGTTTGTTTATGTGGGACCTGGTTGATATGTTGTCCTTCCGGACTAGAATGTGGGCCCCCTCCACCAGTTGGAGAAACTCTGCCAGAGCCAGTCTCACTGCATGCAGTTCCAACAGACTGATGCTGCACTCCCGTTCCTGAGACGACCATAGACCCTGTGCCATCTGGTCCCCGCAGTGAGCACCCCATCCTGTCAGGGACACATCTGTCATCACCACAATTCTTCTGGGTTCCGCTATAGGAACCCCCAATGTCAGACTTCCCGACAAAAACCTGGAAGCTTTGATCACAATCAGGTCCTGGAAGGGGAGTAGAAACCACTGCAACTTCCTTTGATGAAATCTGGCCCATGCCACCGAATCTATGTAAGCTATCATCAGCCCCAGTAGTCTTGCCAAGGACACCAGGGGGGTCTTGTTCTGATCCAATGATGCAGAAATCATGGAACAGCAGACCCATGGATTGGAAAGTGAATTTTATTACACCGGTGGGCCTGACTGGAATATCTTCCAAAGAGTCAGAACCCCGAGTCATGACTACAGAAAACCTTTATACAGTTTAATGACCGTATGCAAAAACAATTCCCTCCTCCTTCTCTTTGGTGTCAGCAATTTCTCTGCAACAATTGTTGATAGTTCAGAAAGTACAAGGCAAAATAGCTTAGGAACATTTAGGTACAGTTCGACCGCTATTAGAGAAAGAATTTGATAGAGCTGATTAGTAAGGAACATTGAAAAGACTTTGCAGACTTCCAAAGTCTCATGGGCTATCTAGTCTGACCCCAAATAGTAATTGTAAGTAACAGCATTCAGCAAATAGACATTAGAGTCTACATGGCCACTACACCAACACTGCTATTACCAAATCCTGGATCTTCTCTCTCTTTTCCTCTGGCAGGAATACCCAGTATGCCTTGGTGTCCAGTATATTGCCTAGATGTTGAATCCTCTGGACTGGTTGCAAGTGACTCTTCTCCCTATTCACCATGAATCCATGGGCCTCCAAACACTGGAAGGTCCTGGCTACATTCAGAGTCGTGCTGCTCTGGAAAGGGGCCCTGATCAATAAATCATCCAAATAAGGGAAGACATGTATTCCCTGAGAACTTAGGTGAGATACTAATGCCACAAGAACCTTGGTGAACACCTTTGGAGATGACGACAGGCCGAACAGAAATGCCCTGTATTGGAAATGTCTCTCTTTGTACACGAATCTGAGGAAGCGCCTGTGCGCTGGGTGAATCATAATGTGTAGGTACGCCTCCTGTAGGTCCAAGGATGTCAGGAAGTCTCCCTTCTGGATCCCCTCCAGAATCGACCGTAGGCTCTCCATTTGAAACTTGCGTCTCGCCACATAGTGATTTACGCCCTGCAAGTTCAGAATGGCTCTCCAATCCTTGTTCTCGGGGACTAAAAAGAGAAGTGAATATGTCCCTGTGAATCTCTCTCCCTGTGGTACCAACTCTACTGCCAGTACTTGAAGTAGATGATTGATAGCATCCACCATCAGTCTTTGTTTGTCCTCGCAAGCTGTCGTGCATGACTGTACGAAGGTAGGGGGCGGTCTTGCTATGAAATCTATTGTGTAACCCCGACTCACCGTTCTGTTGACCCAGGCATCGGATGATGTAGTCTCCCAGATCCCTGCAAAGATGGCCAGTCTGCCCCCCACCGGAAGGTCTTGATAGTCAGAGGGCTTGTCCACCCTTGCCTCCCTGTTTGGAGGGCTGGCTGGTGGATGCTTTGGAGAACTGGTTGGATTTAGACCTTGGGAACTGCTTGGAGGAGTTCCAATTACTCCTAGGCTGCCTGAAGCCATTGTATCTGGCCCCTCGAAAATTCTGGTTACTGGAGCGAAAAAACCTGCACTCCTCCTTTCTGGGTAACAATGGTAGCATCTTCTTTTTGTCCTTGGTTTCCACCAGGACCTCCTCCAGCATTTCACTAAAGCGCTTCTTCCCATTAAATGTGCACCCTACCAGATTGGACTTGGCCTTATTGTCCATGTTCCAATTCCTTAGCCACAGATGGTGCCTTGCTGCAACATTCGCTGCCACAGCCCTGGACGTGAAGCACAGTGCGTCCAGACTAACATACGCCACATAGGCGGACACCTTTGCTATTTTGTTCATGCCCTGACGAAACTTTGTTTTGTCCTCTGGGACATTGGTCATAAGGTCCTTGGACCACCTGATGGTGGCCCTGGAAAAGATGGAAGCTGCTGCCACAGCCCTAATTGCTAAAGCCACAGCCTCATGAGACCTGCGAAGAAAGGTCTCAATGCGTTTGTCATCCAGGGCCTTAAGATGCTCACCTCCATCTCTAGGGAAGAGCGAACTGGAAACCAGCCCCACCATTGGGACAGCGATGGCAGGAAACTTCAGAAGCTCCATCACCTCCCCTGGAAAGATGTATAATTGTTTGGCAAAGGCTGGTTGCGTCTTAGGGGCACCTGGTTGTGTCCACTCTCCCACCAGTGCTTCCCTCAGCACATCTGGAAAGGGTAACATGTTCCCTGTTCCCTTCCCAGAGACCCTAGGTTCGGGGACCCCCTGACTGGATCCCCCTGTGTTTGGTCCATCAGCCCCAACTCCAAGGCTCTCAAAGCTTTCTTTAATAGCAGGGAGAAGGAAGAGTTCTCAAAAAGACGAGGAGAATCGTGGTCCTCCCCTTCCTCGCTTTCCCCTTCAGAGGAGTGTTCCCCCTCCTCCCGGTAGTCTAGTTCCACCTCCTCCCCAGAATCCCCCTCCCTGTCAGGGACCACCGTGTTTTTCTCCTTTCTCTGCCTCTTGCAGGGCAGGGAGAATCTCCCCCCTTGCGAGGCTCCTGCAGCTCCACGCAGTTCAGCTGCGCCGGGACCCGGCCAGCCACTGTGTCTGCCGCGTTCCTCTTTGTGGGCTTGCTGCTACCCTTTGCAGCCCATTGGGGTGAGGAACTGGGGCCCGCATCCTTCCCCGCATTCGAGTTGGATTCCCCCAAGGCCCCTGCCACACTAGCACCTGCCGCCAGAACTTGCCGTGCCACCAAGGCGAACCAGGTGGCCAGTTCTGGCAGCAAGGCCTCATCTCCCAGCATCAGCAGAGTAGGGCCTCCGGGGTGGTGATGTCCTCCATGCCGGGTACCTGGGGTCTGGGGGCATCCGCCGGAGGCCGGGCCTCCTCCTCAGCACAGTCTGTCTCCTGATTGGGGACCCCATCGCGCTCCGTCCTCCCCTGGACATTCATGCTCAATGTGCATCCCAGGAAGGGACCACGGAGCTCTTTGTTCGGGGACTGCAAATTGTCCGCTGGCAGGCCCAGAGGGGCATCCTCCTCCTCCAAGGAGAGGTCCCTCTGTGCACATGTTTGTTCATGGGCGCCACCATCTTGCCTTTGTTCTCTAGCAATCTCTGGAGCAACAGCAAAGCCCTGCCTGTTTCCAGCCAAGGCAGAACAGAACGGGGGAGGATGAGTTGGCTCCTCCTCCTCGCAGGGGTGGTCTTATGTTTGAATTTTCAGGTGTCCTGCCTATGATTGGTCGGAGGCTGAGCCAATACCCATACAAGGAGTCCCTCCCCAGGCTTCTGGAAAAATTCAACATACAGAACATTCTCTACCATATCAGAAGCAGGGAAGGCTACCCTCTTGCATTTCTTTAATCCATGAGGTGTTTAAAGACACAGGAGACCTATTGAAAAATAGGTGGATTCTGAACTATCTTTGTGGGTGTCTAGCCTTTCCCAACCTTGGCTTCCCAGATGATGTCAGACTGAAAAATCCCCAAATTCCCTGCTAACATGGACAATGGTCAGAATAATGGAAACTATAGTCTGAGAATATCTGATACCTCAATGATGCAAAGACAGAATTAAATGCTACATGCATTCAGTGGCTTAGCTGACATGTTCCTTAGTTTCCAAACACAACTGGATGAGAATAATGATGGGGGAGGGAAACAGAATTTAGAATTCATACAGTTCATCAAGTATTATTTTGTATCCAATCTGACTCCGTAAGAACAATGCAGTCTGACCGGCATTACTGAGTCTATTTCATTTACTAACTATGCAATCTCCTTGGTCAGCACACTTGTTTACAATCTATTAGCTCTGTAGCCTGTTTGGAAAGGGCCACTCTACACATGTCTGAAGTTGTTTGCCCATAGTAATGCACAGAAGCCTTGTGTAAGAATGGAGATTCGGATCACAGTGAATAGATCTCTCTATGCCGAGTGGTCTGAGGAACAGACAGCTGTATAAAAGCAAGGTTAGTCAGCAAGACTTATAATGGCAGGAGGGAACGGTTGCTTTCCAAGTGGTGTCAGACCTCAAAAGTTAGCTGTTTTTTCTGTCTAAATGCTAGTGAGTTCAGTCAAGATCCTGGTCTCCGACCAAGTAAAAACCAAACACAGTGTTTCCTCTTGTCCTGTTCTTTGGCAATCCTATATGCTGGTCTATGACTGTAATAAAGAACTTTATTTTACTTGGCAATCCTCTCATTCTGAAACAACCTGGGACATCTATGTTAACCCTGAGAACTGAGGGAGAAAGCTACCAATCCTTTACTAATCCTATGAGGTGCTATAAAAGAAACTGCAAAAGATTCATGGGCAAGTGATTCCATTTCATATGCTCCCCCTCCCAAGTGCTCACAAAGGTATATCTCAAGTTAGAGATGATGGAGGCACCAGATACAAGGATTCCCTGCTGCCAACCACTATGGAGAATGTAGATGTTCTCCTTTTAAATGTTACAGTGGAAGCCTGGGGCTGTTTCTTCTTTTCTTTCACATCTGAAATTGCCCACAGAGTAGCTGAGGCTGAAGTCCACCCCCGTGTCCCAAAAAGCACGTGTGGATCCCGGGTATTGCCTAGATGGTGGGGAAAAAAAATATATCCAGGAATGTGGGTGGAATACCTTTTGTCCAGATGAGTTCCCACTGGGATTCACCATATTTGGAAGGAGGGGGTCCAAAAACTACAAGTACTTCGCGATAACAGCTTTCACTGTTTCTCACTCTCTGTTTTAAAAAATATGCAAAAATGCACATTACAGCCCATTTGAACAACCGATTCGAATCAGGGCACACCCCTGAAGTCAAAACGTGATTGGTCAGACATACACAGGGGCAGGCTTGCCGGTGATGAAGTAGCTGAAGTCGCCATTGTTGTATTTCACAGAAGCGATCGTGTGCTATTTTCCAATGGCAGAGCAAAATAAATAAATAAATAAATAAATAAATAAATAAATTTTACAAATTCTTAAGTGTAAGATCGCTCTTCCATGATTCTCATTTAACAAGACAAAAAAAAAACTGAAATGGAGGGAGCATTTGGGAAATAATAATGCAGGTAATTCACTTGTGGCCACCATCTTTTTTTGCGGGCATGCTCTGTGTGAACTTCAAACTTGGATAGCTTCCCATACCAGTGATCTTGCAAATGCATTGTGGGGATAAATGAACACTGCTGCGATAGTGAGCTAATGCACTATTTTCCGGAATTAATTCTTCTGTGTAGCTGAGCCCCCTGAGTGACAGGCCATGCTGGCTGAGGGTTTGAGGGAGCTGCTGGCCAAAAAAAGGTAATCTTTTCAAATTCCAGTTCATATTTCCTAGCTTTAGAATCCCTGAACAATGAATGCTACACAAGTGGGAATTTAGTTTGGCCTGGGGTTTCCCTTAAAATGTTGGTGCCCTTTACATCTACATGGAAGGATAATTCACACAAATGTGCAGGAGATATGATCAGCATACCTGATGGCAAGTAGGGCGAGCTGCTGCTATAAAAGTAGTGAAGTCTATGTAAATCTACTTTGGGTTTTAGTCTGAACTTTAAAATAGCCACCCAAAGTTCTGAGTCCAATCAGCAAAACAGGCACAGCACCTTGCATACCTTCTTTTTCTATGTTCAGACTGAAACTGGGAATGTATTCACTCCCCCATTTACCACTAGCTAGCTGCCACAATCCCCACATGCATGCTTTTAGTTTGATAGAGACTTCCTAAGAGCACTCAAATTGTCTTTCCCTCTGTCCCATCCTAAAACAAATCTGTTTCTCTGACCTGCTTGGTGCTTCTTTTTTTGCTTTAGAAGGTTACAGTCTAAATGAAAGAGGCCACTTGAAGATGTATAAAAAGAGACTCCTATCCTTGAAGAGAGAGGCCTGTAGTAAGCTGTGACCGGATCTACAATTCAAATTTGTTACCCTATGCTTGCAGAGAAATCAGAGATAAATAAGCAAAAGAAGAAGCAAAACATCTACATCCATCATCCTGCCTGGCCAGTGTCTTATTTCTGTAAATAAAATGCATTACACAGGGAGATGGTAGAGTCTCAACTGCTCAGTAAATTACTATGCTATGTTTTTCATTTAAATAAATTAAATACACTGGGGACAGCTGGAATGGCAATTACAATTACACTGCCCATTAGGATGCATTAGATTACATTAACCCAAGACCTCTCAGGTTCCCCACTAACTTATACAGGCAGAAAAGGGAGCCCTGCTGGCGCAGGGTTAAATGCCAGTACTGCAAGTCACCACATTGCAAGTTCAATTCCAGAGGGCTCCAAGTTTCACTCAACCTTCCATCCTTTTGTAGGTGGGAAAAATGAGTACCAGCTTCTGGGGGCAATTAGCTAACACACATTGGAAACTGCTTAATGCAGTGTAGATGTGTAAATTGCTATTGCTTAAAACAATTTGTAAGCTGCTTTGATAGCCTTGTGGCTGAAGAGCAGGGTATAAATAATTAATAAATAAAGCAGTTTAAGAGCAGTAATGTGCAAGTTAAGTAAGTATCAGCATCCAGCTGAGATGTTATTTATTTATAAATATTGGCCAGGGGTGGGGGTACCTTGTGTGTTCTTAATGACTGGGTGACTGTACATACCTATTGTGGTGTTCAATTCAGGAGAATGATGTTTTGGGAAATGCTTTATAACAATGACTAAAGACTCCCTGTTAACCTTTTCATCATCTCTGCTGAACAAGGAGCCATGAGTCCTTCTCTAGAGATTAATGACTTTTTACTCATAACATCACACAATTAATTAAAGTAAAATCAGAACCCAGAAAGTAATTTGTTGATGATACTTATTATAGTGATTGAAACATTATTCCCTGTTGTTACTCATTATATTATTTGAAAAGAAACTTGTTGGTTATTTATTGTTACTTTTTCTAAACAAAAGGAAAATTTAAGGTTGATAAAAAGACAACATAGAACATGAAAAATTCACCGTAAAATTCTGCTCTATGTGACTAACAATGGCTTTTCAAAGTAACCAGAAAACATTACCAATTATGCCAAAGAAGTAACTTCATTCCATGTGTTACATTATTTTCAGATGTGGTATCATTGTACCCTCATTAAAAACAAAAAAAGGTCCAAAATCTGTGTAAAGATAATTTAATTAAAGCTAGATACCTTAGAATGACATTCAGATAACAAACACATTTTTAGATGTGAAGTACAGTTTATCTTTGGTAGAAGTACATGGCCAAACTGATACTAAAGGAGTTAGACAATACCAATATACTCAGAATAAGTTAGGCAAGGATGAGATATATAGGAGAAAACACATGGTTCAACATTTTGAATCTCAGTTTATATCAGTTTTATGGCCTTAACTTGGGTGTCTAAAAACATGTTGGTTGCCATGAACATTAAGAAAATCAAGCATAATTTGACCACATAAATACTAAGTTTTCCCAATCAAGAAAATGAAAGAAACAAAATAGCACAAGGGAAAAATGCTATATTGTTTATGGAAATGTAAAAAGTCTATGTGACACAATATATGGAATTTTAAGGGGAACAGGCCTTTCATTCTTTCAACACAATCCCAGCAAGCCCAGCGGCAGACTTGAGATTTCACAAAGCCAGCTAGAAAAGCACCAGGCTGTCAGAGCAATTTCGGAGTGGGGCGGTGAAATAAACACAGTGGCTTTTTGAAACCTTTAACCCTCAGAGGACCTGGAGTATAGAAGCCAGACCTTGAGGGCACTTGGAGTTTCAGCACTGCAGAGAACAAGTCTGATCCCTCCAATGAGGTAAGTCACATGCAGTGGCCTCACACACTGGTCTCAGTTGATTCTTGGGAAATAGTACCACTTGCCAGCTGGCGCTGTCATTAGACAGAGTAAGGTAACTGTCCCAAGTAGCAAGTTCTGGTGGGGCAGCAATAGAAGTACCTGGCTGTTCTTTCTGAACCCCATGTGTGCCACATATCTTGGCACCCAAACCTGGCCCGCTGCCCTCAGGTACTTCATAGCATGTACTGCCGATATTCAACTGGATATCCAGTCAACTTTTCTGTGTGAAGAGTCCTTAGCTCTGGCAGTCAAATGTTTTGGGGCAGTCTTGTAGCTGGCTGTTGACAAATAGCCAAATAACAAGCATTACCACTTCCCTTATGACTGGAAAACATAAGAATTAAAGGGTAACAAATCCAGTGGGAAACTTCTTCAAGGTTTCACTTTGGCCTCAGGTTGGGAAAGCTGCACTTTTCAATACTGCCAAAAACATTTCAGTACTGCCACACACTTTTCAATACTGCCACATGAGGTTGGCCCAAGGCAGTTTGTTACCTGAAGTAAAGTGTACAAACTCCCCTTCCCGCTGCCACATATAGAATCTAATTGGATCTGATTTCAACACAATGGAAAGGATAGCACTCTCATGACACCTGAGAGCAGCAGACTGTCTCAGAGGATGCTACATGGACTATTTGTAGCATACACAACTCAGTCCTCCAATACAACTGCCTCCACATCTACCTCACCACTTTATGCCTGAGGCAGATGCTTTGTTCTAGCTAATGGTAGTACCACCCCTGTTCCCACATGAAAACAGCTCCTTGTAAATTAGGGGGGGGGAAATGGCAGGTTAGGAAAAACCATAACTATAGTTGAATCTTGGTTTGTTACTTTCCAATATGCATGGTGTCTTTCATTCTCCATGGAAAGAAAACTCCTCATCTTCAGCTCACAGAATTAAGAATCTGTACCTGGGTTTTCTTCTCTTCCTTTTTCCTCCCTATCCTCTTTTCCTTTTGTGTCATGTCTGTTTAGTGTCATGTCTTGCCCTTTTAAATATATATATGGATGGATAGGCAGACAGACAGACAGACAGACAGACAGATGCATAGGCCTCTCAAAGACCTTCCAGCCAGAAAATGGGATACAAATGGAATCAATCAGTTTGGAAAAGTACTATCACTTTGCTGAGTCTATAAACAGGGTTCTTCTTTGTTACCCTTAATGTTATAGATTGCTTCCTCTTACACTGACGGTTATACCCAGTGTTAAATGATTTGTCAGTTTCAGGAAACTGTCCCACTCTGTAATCTGAAGAGAACTTGAAGTGAACTGTGAACTTACAGTCACTTTTTCTGGAAAGGTCAATTTTATATACAGACAGTTCACTCTAGGTTAGTTCTGAGCTGGCAAAACCCTCTGTGGGTTGTTTTTTTTTCCCCTCTATGAAAAGTGGCAAGAAGCGCAAGGGTGTGATGTCACCACTTTCCAAGTCCTTTCTCTTTTCAGCTTTGTTCAGAGTTGGGTCCTATTCAGGAAGCTCTGCTTCCCATAGCCACGTCCATGCTAGCACCAGAATTATATCAGGAGTTCCTGACTCAACAGGTCACATTCATACAATGCAATTATAGCATTATATTCTAGTTAAACTGTCATGGCAACATCCGAAGGAATGCTGGGGCTTGCAGTCTAGTGAGGCACTAGAGCTCTCTGTTTGAGAGTTCTATACAAATCCCAAGATTCCATAGGTTGCTGCTAAGATTGTTGAAGTGGAATCTTAGCACTATAACTAAGTAGTGTGAAAGGGCCCACTATGTCCCACAGTGTCCTACTAAAAACGTAGGACACTTCCTTGCCTACACAGGAAGACTCCCAGTTTTATAACAACACAAAATAAAAAATTTAAAGTTAAAAATTAATCTCTGCCCTTGCAGGACATGTACAAACAGCTGATCTCTTCATGACCCCCACCTGCAAAATACAAATATTAACTGCCTACTTTTAGTGGACACTTGGACAGTTTAAATCCCGGACATATAGGAACACAGATACATATCTGTATTTGCATATATGGTCCGTGGTTCATGGAGTACAATATAACAGACTCCATTTCTCAACTCCACAGGATTTGGCACCTGGCTTTATAGATCTTGGGGTGCCACTATGAAACCCCAGAGCCTAATGCTTGCCCACCCCAGGTTGAAGTACCGTTCACATCTGTATTGTGGGAACCATAAATAGCATATCTGATGGCATAAATTAGATCCATATGGACATCTTCTATATTTTTTGCTGCAGGTATGAAAATCTTAAACCACATATATCAATTACAATATTATAGTGCTTAATTTTTTTTTTAATTCCATCACAAAACTTATGCCAGTTTGGAAAATACTATTTCTTTTCCACAGTTTAAAGGCAAAGGAGTTATGCCTAACACAAGAGTGGAGAAAATATGAAAAGTTAGCCAAAGGCAATACAATATGAGTAACATCTGGAACTGGAAAACAAAAATCTCAAATATTTTCAGTTGAAATAGTCTTACAATGGGAGGCTTTTTGTCCACAGAATCAATGCTAATGTGGAAACCTTGAGAAAATATTAGATAAAATAGTTACGCGAACAGATATCCATTGCTCCATAAAACCACAAGGAACAGACAGGGACACCTAGAAGCTCCCAGGTCTTTCAAAGACTACACAAAACACAACATTTTCCATAAGGAATCATGTCAAATATATATTTTTTAATGGAAATATTAACATTCTTCTTTGCTTCGAGTTGTTTTGTATTTGATTTTCTTTAACTGTAAGAGGCTGCCATTTGTAATCTGTGAATTAGCTCTCAGCTAGAAATCTCAAGCCTAGGAAAAGAGGAACATTTACATTTTTAATATAAATTGAAAGACACCATTATTCAATACCAGATGTTCCATTTCAGTATTAATAATAATAATAATTCATTCTATCCTCCCTTCCCATTTTATGACCTTATGATATTTGTTTCTCATTTTTCATTTTATGTGGTATAAATAAATACATTTATTATAAACAAGCATGTTTCATTTAGTATTTTCTTTTTTAAAAAATAAAATTATATCGGCTAGTTCTGAGTTTTAAAATCCAGTAATAAATCCAAGTAATTAACAGAAGACAAGAAATGGACAATAGCATTATTGATTTATGTACACTTTAAGCATAGACAAGTGCTGAATCCACACTACACCAATAATCCAGTTTTAAACTGGATTATTTTCCATGAATCCTTCCTACGGAATCCTGGGGTTTGCAGTTTGATGAGGCACCGGTATTCTTTGGCAGAGAAGGCTAAAGATCTTGTAAAATTACAAGTTCCAGGATTCAGTAGGAAGGAGCCATGGCAAATAATCCACTTTCAAACTGAATTATTTGTGTAGTGTGGATTCAGCCTAATTTTCAGTTCATACAGTAGGATCTAGCACTAGGCAAAATATTAGAAAATAAGGTAAAAGATTAAAATATAACTGGACCTGGCATACCATACACCATTAAAAAAAACTCCTCCCAAAACACCCTGTAGACCTCACAACAACCCTGTTTGGTAAGCTGGTGGGTTTAAAATCCTTGACCCCCTTCTCAGCATTCCACATTTTTCCTGGAACTGCTGAGGGTGACTCACTCTGTTACCCTGCAGCAGCTACTGCCAGTTGACTGCCTGGCTCTGACCCAGTGACAGCAGCAGCAGCATCCTGGATCTCCTCACTGCCCATGATTGATGAGTGGCTGAGGGAGAAAGAGGAGGGAGGCACCCTTGTGAAGCGGTGATACAGATTGAGTGGATTGTGAGGTGGAGAGGGAATTTGCATGTGGGTGGTGATTGGTTGGGGGTAGGTTGGGTGCGTTTCCTGAGCAGCTAATCAGCACAATGGGAAAGGCAACATACCCAAGAATATATATATATATATATATATATATATATATATATAGAACACCACCATTCCCACATTGCTATAGGCAAATCTGTGCTTAACCCCATTCAACAGTTCACCTACCTGGGAAGCATCATCTCCTCAGATGGCAAGATTGACAAAGAGATTGATCACAGATTAGCAAAGGC
Organism: Gambelia wislizenii; assembly: GCA_030847615.1. Classification (NCBI taxonomy): domain Eukaryota; kingdom Metazoa; phylum Chordata; class Lepidosauria; order Squamata; family Crotaphytidae; genus Gambelia; species Gambelia wislizenii. The sequence continues at coordinate 94,305,014 of JAUMIR010000004.1, forward strand.
ATATAGCGCATTTGGGAAACTTTACAAAAGAGTCTGGAGTAAGAAACACCTGAAGCACAAAAATCAGTGTGTATAGAGCCATTGTACTGTCTATTCTCCTTTATGTGTCTGAAACATGGGTCACCTATCGCCACCACTTACAACTCCTCAAACGCTTTCATCAGCACTGTATATGCACAATCCTAACTATACACTGGACTGACTATGTGACGAATGTTGCTGTCCTTGAGCAAGCAGGGATCACCAGCATTGAGGCCATGATATTGAGAACACAGCTGCGCTGGGCAGGGCACATTTCTAAGATGGAGGACCATCACCTCCCCAAAATAGTACTCTACGGTGAACCCACCACTGTTCAGAATAAGAGGAGCACTCCAAAAAAGCGATACAAGGACTCCGTGAAACAACATCTCAGGCTCAGCCAAATTGAACACCAACAATGGTCCGCCCTGGCCTCACATCGGGAGGCATGGAGACGCACTATCCACAGAAACATCACCCAAGGAGACCCTCTGCTGTGCTTTCTGCAACCGGACTTGTTTATCTCAGATTGGCCTTTTCAGTCATCATTGCGCTTGCAGAAAGTGCGGGATGAGTCCTTCCTGAATCTTCGTTTGCGAAGAAAAGCCAGAGAGAGAGAGAGAGAGATTCATATTATTAGTCAATCATAAGGGATACTGCATAATTAACCTATCCAAAAGGCCATTTTTAGGGCACATGATTCATGTTACAAACCTCTGAATCATGTTACAAACCTCTGTTTCTTAATTATGTATTTTTTGTATCAGTACCCCTGTCAGGAATGAGAAGCAAACAAATCATCATTTTAAATGTTGTTGGTTCAGCTACCTGTCGTTAGCAAATGTATATACCAAGTGCCATACTCTCCAAAATTTCACAGATGGAAACTGGGGCACATCTGGCCAAGCAACATCAGAGTGTGGTCAAGATGGCAAACATTATCAGTGAGGAACAGCACACAAGCTATGAGAGGTTGTAGCAGTTTGCTTTTACCTGAACCCATTAAGAAGGGCAAGATTCTGCCCCTCCTCTCCTCTCCTCTCCCCCCCCCCTTAACTGAATGCAAACTACCCTTGTTCATTGAACTCTGTTTGCAGCAACTGAAGTAATATCAGGACAAAGTGGAAAAGTGGGTGAGAGACTGGGGGCATTCTACAAACAGGGAGAAACATGGGACAACAGAGGAATACTATGGACTGTCCCTGCCAATGTAGTACTGGTTAAGGATATGGGGTACCATGTGTATATGTCAAAAATATGCCAAAAAGTTGACACAGACACACGAACACCCAAAAAACCCTGGGTCAGCTTATACACATGTCAATATGGTAATGGTGCTAGAAAAAATGTTGGTGGCAGCTCTATAGGATTTCACTGCTGTGACAAGGAGAGCAGAGGGGATTGGTGCTTCTTTTACTATAGGCTCTACCTGGATGGACTATGCTTTTGCCATGGTCCATCCAAGGAGAATCTAAAAGGAGGACCAGCCCCCACACCCCAAACTTCCCCTCTATGGTAGGGAAATCTCAGAGTCACTGCCATGGCAGGGAGACTGGGGGCATGTTGGCACTTCTTTTATGGTAGGCTCTCCCCAGACAAACTCTTCGTCACCCAACTGCCTGCCCGCAGTTGTCCTCAGCCAGCCCGCTTGTCTCCTCTTCCTCCTTCTCTCCACTATCTCCAAGGAGACAAGCAGGCCAGCTGCAGACAACCGTGAGTGGGCTGACAGGCATAGAAGAGGAGCGGAGAAGGCAGGCAAAGGCAAGAAACCAACTACCCTTCCAGCCATGGCAGAAGAATTAGGAGAGCGCAATGACCGGGGCAGAGCTCTCTTTCAGGCAGGCCAGCTGGCAAGGTAGGAAGGATGGTTGAGAGCAAAAGGGAAAGAGCAGCCAATACCAGCTCCAGCAACGCCAGGTGATGTCCAGCCCTCACAGAAGCAGTGAGCAAAGAAACAGCAGTGGTGACTGAGGAGCCCCAAAGTTTTACCCTCAACTTATATATGGGTCATATCAAAATCCATAATTTTGGCCCCAAAACCTGCCTTCAGTTTATAAATTAGATTGATTTATACATGAGTCTATACTGTAGCTACTTTAATGAGCCATGAATTGTAATTAAATAACATTTTAAAAGTAATTGTCTATACTTTCACTCTCTGTAGATGGAAAAGCCAAGGATCCAGAAATCCTCTATTACAGCATTAGCTGATACTGTTCCTTGGATTCTACACTTCAGATGTGTGACTGGGTTGCTGCCTCAACTGAAGTTAAAGAAACTCAATTTCCATAGCTAACCAGAGAATCACCCACAAACTATTTCAGAGTGCTGGGTGGTAGGCCACAGAATACGGATATTCTGACCCAGATGCTAGTTTTGAAAATGGTCTGGCCAATTCTGTAGACAAAGTACTGATATTAAATAAAAACAAAATAGCATACCACATAAGCAAAACACAGTTGCCTATCTGTCACAAAACAGTCAGTTCTGTGTGCTGTTTGCAGAGTTTAGCTTCCTAGAAGTTGTGATTAAATAATAAAGAAACGAAATATGTACATCTGAAATCTGTGGCTTTGTGGTCTGGTTTTTATTATTATTATTAATATAAGATCCATTCCCACATGTCCTTCTTCCAAGGATTCCTGCCCTTTCCCTTTTCATCAAAGGTTGTAGCCTAGACAGAAATGTCAGGCACTAGCAAAATTCTCTTGGCCAATGAGGAATTTCTTTTGTTCCACTGCTTTTGTACTATTTTGGCTGCGGCTCCTTCAGATTCCAAAGAGGAGCATGTCCTTGAGAACAGACTTTTTAGACTGTGCCCCACCATATCATACTTGGATTCGCTTCAGCAGTTCATTGCAAAAATGCCATGTGATCTTCAGTCCAAGTATTCTACTTATGTACTGGGTGTTAGAAAACTCTTTGTGCCTTTCCAGAAGAGTTAGCAGAACCTTCTGCAGCATTACATATACCTCCTGGTTACAGATTACTGTGCTGTTGAAGTGCTTTTGGAATGTACATTATTCCAAGATTAACATAAAGACACAGTAAGAGCCTTAACACAGATTATCCCATCAGCCAGTGTAGACATATTTATAGTCTTTACCAGCAGACCATTTTGTCTACTTTGAAACAGTGCACAGCACTTGGGTTCTAATGGACTAGCCCAGTTCCTGTCAATTATTTCCCAGTGATTTAATTTTCTGGACATTCTCTATATGGTGATTTCAGTTAACAGTACTTGATAGATTTATCCTTCATAAATCTGTCTACTTCTTTTAAACACTCTTGAAAACAGGGGGTTTTGTCATATCCTTTGGCAGGGAATACCCAAGCTTATGTACACACTATGTGAAAAACATTTTGACATGTTTAACTTGATGCTCATTCAGATTCTTCAGTTGTAATAGAACACCAACTATTATTTATTTATTTGTTTATTTTTAGTTACTTATATCGTGCTCTTCAGCCATGAAGACTCTCAGAGTGACTTACAAATTGTTAAGCAACAGCACCTACACATCTACACCCCTTTTTATAGTGTGCTAAGCACTCTCCAAGTGGTTTCCAATGTGTGTTAGCTAATTGTCCCCACAAGCCGGGTACTCATTTTACTGACCTACAAAAGGATGGAAGGCTGAGTGAATCTTGGAGCCCTTGGGATCGAACTCGCAATGTTGCTGCTGCAGTAACCGGCATTTAACGACGTGCCACCAGGGCTTCCTTAGAGTTGTTAGATCTCAGGGCATCACCTAGAGTCCCTTTTTTTGGTGGGTTGCTTCAAGGTGACAGGAGGGGCTTCCAATTCTTCAGTTTTCATGGCCTCAGCTCCAGGTGAAAGACAAGCTTGCATGCAAACTGTGGCTCAGGCAAGACCTTTCTAGGTGGCTGTGCAGCTTGCTGTACTTTGCAAACACTTGATTCAACACATAAATCAAGTGTTGCAATTTGCACAGAGACTTAATTTCCAAATAGGAAAATAGTTTTTTTTCCCGATATATGTGTGTGTTTTTGAATGACCAGCTGTGAGCAACTGTGTTTGCTGCTTGATGCAGAATGCTTAATCACATCACCATGCTCCACTCATGACATCACCAGGGGCCATTCCCAGGTCCCAGCATTTAGCCTTCTGGAAATCTCAGGGCTTGGGATGATCCTGACCTGGCAGCCCTATAAATTATCACATATAGGTGACTGCTCTGTGGCACTCACCTGCAGTTGCAGGCTGGGGGAATGGCAGGCACAGAGGATTGTAAGAGGACAGCCATGGCCCAAAACATTTTTGCAAAGGACAACATGGCACCCTTGCCACACCACACCCCAATTTTACATACAGAATCCACCTACTGGTTGAACCCTCCCCAATTCTGATAACAGATCAGCAGGCCAGATTAGAGGGTATATAGGTCAAGCTCCGTGTCACACATACTCTGCCCTCCCCAATGTACCTCTACACCCCACAGCTTCCAGCACCTGTGTAAGGTTATCAGATCTCAGTGTTTGGCCTTGTTTTCCAGTTCTCAAGACAAGGGGGAAGAATCTCAGGGTGAGAGTGCTTTCTTGAAAGGTATGTGTACTGTACACATATTTTCCTCTACACATATTTGGTGTTAACTTTGTTTGAATGGTATACCGTGTGTAACTGTGGCTGATACTTAATGAATTGTGCTTAATAACATCATTGGGGCATCACAAGAGGCTGTTTCTAGGTCTCAGTTTTGAGCCCTGATATTTCAGATCAGGACTGGCAGCCCTATTCCTGAGGTGGCTGTCTTACTGTGCCTAATGACTGGCTCTGCAGAGGAAAGAAGGGGATGGCAAACTTTGCTTCTGTTAACCTCTTTTAGTTTATGGCTTGTTTGTGCCTTTCTGTCCCAACATTCAAACAGATCAGTGAAAGATTTTCAAATGTTGAATCCCAATTCAGCAAAGCAGCTGTGGGGGGTTGCTGCAAAATGGCTCCTCCTTTCCACAGCAGATAGAGCTGCCTTGTCTCATCAGTTAATATGTTCTCTGTGATGAATATCCTGCAGCAGAAGCCACCATACTACAATTCACGGAAAGGGGCTGTCACCTAATTAGGCCCTTTGGTCACCACATCTGTAATCTATGTCTCTCCACAAACATGGTTAGCACTTATAAAGAAATGGAAAAAAGCATATAAAACAAGAGAAAAACTCAAAAGTGCAGGATGATAAATGCTACTAACACAAATATTTGGATCTGTTTTAAACAGGGCCTATTAAAGTCTGTTTGAATACCCATATAGTTACTTACGCCATTGTTTTCTGCCAAGAAACTCAAGCATAAACAAACCAAAGACAGCTAACACACTTGTTTTGACATTTAGAAAGCCAAGGGTATTTAGGAGGCGGCAAATAGATAATACAGAGCAGCATGTAGCAACAGAAAAACTTCTCCTGACACTGAAAAATACAGCCTGTGGTTATTCTGCAGCTAGAGCCAATGTCAACTGGTTTCTGGTTATTAATTTTCATCAGAACTACAGCAGCAACTTGCAAGACCTGAGCAGGGCTGCTAATGACAGGGTGACTTGGAGGTCTCTCATTCATAGCATTGCTATAAGTCAAAGCTGACTTGATGGCAGTTAACAGCAGCAGCAGCAAGGTCACACTGCAGAAAACTAGTCATGCAGTCTAAGGAAAGTTCAGGGTTTTGCTGTAATTAATAATGATTTCAATATTTAGGACTGGAGAGGGTCCAAAAATGTCTGGTCTAAGCATCCAGTTGCTTCAAATTCCTCAGTAATAAATCACAACAATCTCAATCCTATAAAGTTTACTTAGATGGAAGTTCTATTAGTTTCAGCAAGGCTTACTCCCAGGTGAGTGACTATAAGATTGCTGCCGAATGTCAAGTGACTGACTACAAACTGAGCAGTTATCTTCCTCATCCAGATAATAATGTGCCAGAAATACAGTGTTCTTCAGAAATCTGACCACAATAATCCACTCAGGGCAGGTCTTAGACATTCTGCCACGTGAGGCAAAGCAGAAAATGCCTCCCTGCAAATCCCTCCCAAAACATGGAGCAAAGAACCCAAGCTTAATCATGTCATTTTGTCATCTGAAGCAGAGAATCCCCCAAGCATCTCTCTCCACCCTGGCAATAAAAATGCAAGATTTTTTTTTTAACAGCTAACAATTTGATGCTTTGTCATGATACCAAAAACCTGCAGCTTAAGGCAGCTTTCTCCCCCTGCCAAATAGGAGGGCCAACCCTGGATCCACTTAGTTCCCTTTTAACCTATATTAAAAAAATATAGGGTATCAGGATCATGCACCCCCAACCACCACATATTCATTAGTATAAGGTCCAAAAGAATCTTCTCACACAGAGCGGAAATGCATCATAGCATGTATGTAAAGTGCAGCAGGGAGGGGGTTGGAATTTGCAACAGAACATACATCCCAGCTAAACAGATCCTATGCATATAAACCATGTGTGTATAGCTTTGTTTGCATGATCAGGGTTTATACAGCCTTTCTGATCTCACACAGAAGCTACATGCACACAGTTTTTCCTTGCATAGGGGCTATACTATGTAGCTCAGCAGTAAGGCACATTCTTCTTATGCAGGTGGTGCCTGGCACCGTTTGGTAGAATGGGGAAAGGATTCTGCTTGTATCTCTGGAGAAGTGTCAATAATACAGTCAGCCCTCCATATCCATGGATTCTACATCCACAGATTCAACCAACTATGGCTCAAAAATATTCCAGACGGGGGAAAAGTCTAAAAGCAAACTGACATTGTATATAATGGGACTTGCGCATCCATGAATTTTGGTATCCAGGTGGGTCCTGGAACCAAACATCAGCAGATACAGAGGACCCACTGTACTAGATGGACCAGTGGTAGTCGGTGGCCTCATTGCCAGTAGGGCACTGGATCGTCTTTGGATTTAAGTCTGAGGGCTTGTCTAGACAGGCAATTTACCCTGTGTTTCCCCCGTCTTGGAGTCCTGCAGTCCAGATGATGCAGGGCATTTGCTCCATTTTGCCCCCTGGCAGTCCTCATGATCCCTGGGGTAAAGAAAGGGCGAAGATGGGGAAGACAGGGTAAGGTCCATTACACTGTTTTTTTAAAAATCTGGTAAAAGCTCTAGCCAAAATAAAACAGATTGGTCCCCACTTGACCACAGGAGCCCAGACTGCCATGCTGGCATCATAGTAGCTGCCATCTGCCTTGCTCTTCTGTAGCCAAGAAGGAGTTCCACAGCATGTGACCAAGGCTGGTTACATGCAGAGAGCCTAGCTTACATGCTGAGGATTGGCCTCCTGACTTCAGAAAATGGGAACGCAGGTGGCAGCACCTGCAGAGACCAGCCGGTGTATCGGTCTGGACTTCATCCCATTCCATGCAGGTAATGGGGGAGCAATGGCCCAGATCCATGGGCAGAATATGCTGGCAGGGAGCTGACATATTCTGACCCATGTAGATAAGCCCTAGATCTTAGCGGTGCTGTCCAAGGTGCTGAGCCCTATGCATAAAGTAGGTACAATGCCCCGGATGCACTGCCTCAGTGACAAATGCACTGCCTCAGTGACATGAGAGCCACCTGTGAGGCAGGGTTTTCAAATCCCACCGCTGCTACCACTTTTGTGATGCAGGGGCCTTTCATATCCCACTCACACTTCACACCAAGGTGGTCGAGGGCAAACCTCAAGGCGCCAGCCCCATTTTACCTCAGAGCTCAGCCTGGCCGCCTCTTTACCTCTGTTCCTCCCACCTAAATTCCTGAAAGGTTCCCTTAGTTCCTTTTTCTGAACCAGGGATATACCTTTAACCTAAATGTGTGGGTAGTGTGTTATAGTAGCTTGCCTTTAACTATCTTTATTATGTAGGAATGAGCCAGAGTCTACATTTATATTAACAACAAAGGACAACTTTATTAAAGGGAATAATCATATTTCAGGGTAGAATCTTTTGTTTTAACCAGTACTATTTCCCAGCCTCATTTGCTGTTTGTCTACTCAGTCCTCTATTCCCATTTAGTAACCTCTGCATACCATTTTACCTCATCTAAGCCTCTCATACAACATACACACAGAGAGCCTTCTGCTCCAGCCTCCTGTCACTAACTCTGGCAACTGACACTTAACGTTCTCCAACTGCATTCTTAAAACACTCAGAAGCCCCTCCCATTTCTGCTTCCAGCTCATAGGATTGGCTCCTGGAACACACTACTCCCACCACTGAGATGGACTGAGGGGACTGGTTCAGCATCAGGCAGCTTCCAATGTTCATAAATCATGGACAAGACCTGCTACTGTGATCCTATTATTCCCCTACCCCACACAACCTATCAATACACTCTGATTGTAGGAGCAGGGTTAATGTATCCTTTTTAGACCCTCTAAGCAGTACAAGGCCTACGGAATCTGATCTGAGTTAGGGTATGAGATTGGACAGGGCCAACCCTACTATTAGGCAGAGTGAGGCAGCCATCTCAGGTGGGCAGATTCCTCTTGTGCCCTTCAGCTATTTACCTCCACTTAAATTAATTTCTTGCCCTGAGATACAGTGGTAAATACTGTCCCATCACCAGTGCTGAAATCCACCTGCCAATTCAGTCTACTTCTCTATCTCTGGAAGGTAAAAGGAAGCACCATGTTGTTCTTTGCCTCAGATATGAAAATGTTGGCTCCTGAATAGGGATGGTCTGTTCTTCAAACTTTATGGCCTCCAAGCAAAAGAGAAGGGGAAAAATCTCAATCCATAATTCCTTGCAGATTTGCAAAAGAGACAAAATAATTGCAAATCCTGAGCAAAGAGTTAGCAGGACATAAAAAGATACATATACACACATACCCGCCCTCCCCCCCAAAAAAAAAAAATCCTCCTGGAGGTGGATTTGCAGACTTTCCAGTTTACATCCCCCAGTGGTGTGGTTTTTTTTTAATGGATTCAATGGTCATAATTCTCCCCAGAACCTGAACACTCAACCCCACCTTCCACAGCCAAATTAATGTATACAAGCAAGCAGTCAAAGTCATATGTTTATTTTTCAGAAGGGCTTTATGTTATGATATAAATAGAGCATTTGAAAAAACAGCATAGGCCGTTCAATTACAAAGATGTGAGCTGGTGGGGAAGCCAGTTAAAATTATTAAATTTCTCGAAACAGAGTTTCAGCTGCACACATATAAGTCTCCGGTCTCTCTGGACACCCTGCTAAACTGCTTCGGTAAGAGGTCTATGAATGCTTTGAAAGTGAGGCTGAGTTATATCCCATGCAATGTGTCCCTTTTCACAGCCAAGTCACTTGATTTAATAAAGAAAAACCTCATTTTAGACTCAGACTATTAGCTGGGAAAGAAAGAGAGAGGGAGAGAGGGAGAGGAAAAGTCAACACAGTCAGTCAGCACCACCACAAAAACTGAAATGCTAAACCCCGACAGCATCATACAAATCCAAGTGTGCTCCCGTCGCGGGGACCCTTTCAATCCTTTTCTCAGACAAGAAGTAGCTGGAGGTTATTCCCCAATCCCTTGCCTGCTTAATTATACATCTCACCGCTACTTAAAGAACTATACAGACATCTACTTTGCACTAAAAATTTAAAGCAGTTCTGCAGATGCAGTTAAGTTACCTTGTTTTACTGTTTGTGTGTGTGCGTGCGTGTGTGTTTAACAAATTTCACAAAAAAAAGTGTTAAAAAAACAAACAAACTGGCTTATTTAGTTTCAGGTGTCATTATTCTAGGATGACAACGTGTATCTCCCAAATATCCAGATCCTATAACAAGTAGTCAAACCATCCTTTCTTATGCCCGTCTAGTTAGTAAAAATGTATCCTGGCAAGGTAATCAGATTGGGGGTTGAAACATCTTGAAACTTCAGCACTTTTGTTTTTATTTTTCTTCCTTCCTTCTTTCTATCCTTTCTTTCTGTCATTTTTTTGTACTGATAAGGTCCAGATTTGTTAGGTAATACTAGTCACTGTTTTCAAGCATGCTCTGCCCAAACTCCATCATATTTTGCCAAGTTAGTCTTTGAGAGGACAAGGTTCATCTTAATCCACCCACAGCCCTCAAGTATTTTTTCCAGTATAAACAATGGCATTCCAAAGCACTGGAATGCCATTCCCAGGCACACCTCTAATCCTTTTTAGATGTTCTACCTATTCTCCATTGGTTTAACATAAGGCTCCCTGAAGTACCCATCTGTGTTCATGTGTTAGTAATGTGCCTATGTGTATGAGCTTGTATGGCTTTTTAAGGCACTTAAGAGACTATGAGTAAATGAAAAGGTGCGCACAAATATAGGCATATTACATACAAAAAGACAAATGTGTGCAGATGAATTTGTGGAGCTTCCTATCATAAAGTTGCTCAGCAACCTATATATGTCTGTTGAATGATTGGAGCACATCTAGAACACCTGAAGAGTCTTCTATATACTAAAATTAAGAATCCAGCTCTTGTTTACAGAAAGATGGAAATCAAAAGCTCTTGATCTTGCCAAGAGTTGACATGTCTCAGGTCACTTCCACCTCCGTGCCTCCACCATGTAAACAAATCAGAAGTAGAGTCACTGTTCAAATGAACAATAGTGGACCTTGTAGTGTGCATTGCAACACTGTAGGAACTGAATGTAAGGACTCCAGCTACCACTTTACATGGGATATTGGTTTCTCTTTTGATTGGGAATTGAGCAGAGAAAATATATCTATATATCCAGATCCCATTACAAGTCCAGATGGCTGTGGCATGTCCGTTTTCCTGAGGAGAGGATGTCAATTATGCAAAAATGGGTTCAAACAAATCCCCATACACTTGTGCTTGCATCAAAATATTCAAGAGGAGGTTTCACTGCTGAGGAACTGAATCTATTGAAGAAAAATATAACTGGAACTCACATTTCCCTGTGCCAGCAGAATGTCACTATTCTAAATGCACAGCACAGTATGAACCAGACAGTATTTTGGAACAAGTCTGACACATAACACATCACTGGAAGCCAGGTTTTCCACCAATATGTTTTCTAGATGAGGGGTTCTGCTACCTTTTCTTTTAGTCTGCTTTACTAGTATTTTTAGGTAAGAAAGGGAAGAGGAGTTATTACGGTAACTAATAACTTTTCATATTCTTGTTTCCTCAGTCGTATAAAGATATGATTGAAGAGAGATGAAAACTCAGCTTGGGAGGAAACTCTGAGAAAAGAGGGCTAGGAATCTAGATTACCCCCTTGCAGATTGAATCTTTCAAACCTTTGGAGAATTAATGGAAAAACTGTGGGCTTTTGTGAAAAGTTCCTCCCAAAGGCTCGGAAAATGACACGGACTCTTTCCAAATCAAGACAGACAGGTTTCACCATGTCTGGACAGTACTGAGCCAGCAGCCTAACCCAAGAAATCCACACATTCACTGTGGAATGAGGGATGGGGTGGTGGGGTAGTTTCATGATGGACTAAAGAAGCAAGAAGGCAGAAATGAAAGCAAGAATAAAGAGAAATGAAAGAAGGAAAAAGGACAAACAAGTACAGATGTGGGGGAGAGAGTAAGCCTGCCCCAATTTATAGCTAAGGGTGCATCTACACTGTAAAAACAATGCAGTTTGACCACACTTTAAGTGCTGAGGTGCCACCCTATGGAAACCTGGGATTTTTAGTTTTGCAAGGTCTTTAGCCTTCTCTGTCAAAAAGTCCAGGTGCCTCACAAAACTACAAATCCCAGGATTCTGAAGGATGAAGCCATGGCAGTTAAAGTGGTGTCAAAATGCATTATTTCTACAGTGCAGATGCACCCTGAGTTAGAACAGCAGGATAAATGGGATAGGGTGAGTGGTTCTAGCCATGGTGGAACACTATGGCACATTCTCCCCCCACTCTAAAACCTCAAGGGACTTATCTAAGTGTACAAAACAGGAAGATCCTAAACTCAGTTTGAATCCTTACTGAATTGTATCCATACATTTATGCTGCTTTGAAGAGGACTAAACTGGGGGGAGCAGTGTGACAGTGGGATATATAACTTCCAAGGATCAGCTGAGCTACAAATATAGAACTAATGTCAATTGACAGAATATTCAAAAATATTTGGAAAATGATCATAAAAACATGCTTGTTTAGTGTTGAGAGACCCTGATGAGTAGAATCCTGGACTGTTAGTGTTAATAGGTACCATAAAGAAGTACCAGAACTAAGCATTAATCAAGGGCTGCTGACACACTATAGAAATAATGGAGTTTGACACAGCTTTAACTATCATGGCTTCATCCTATGGAATCTTGTGATTTGTCATTTGTTGTAGCACCAGAGCTCTCTGACAGAGAACACTAAATATCTCATAAAACAACAAATTCCAAAATTCCATAGCACTGAGCCACCACAGTTAAAGCACTGTCAAACTGTTTCTGCAGTGTGTTGGCAGCCAAGGTAACATACTTAATCTCATTTAAAATGTTACATTTCATGATGATGAAGATGACGATGATGATGTTTAATTCATTTATATCCCACCTCTTCCCCAGTACTGGGACTGAAGGTGGCTTGCAAAAGTTAAAACAATGTATTTGCCAGCGTTTACAAACTAGGATAGATTTCTTAAAGTCAAAATGTTTTGGCTTTACCATCTTGCTTCTCCATCCTATGCATGCTTACTTAGGTGGAATAAAAATCACTCATTTGCTTCATCTTTTAAAACTGCAAATCAGATGCTGGACAGGCTTACAAAACCTTCCAGTAACTGTAAATTTGCAGATTCTCCCTTCTCCTTTCCCTTGTTCCCTTTGCTGATTTTTCATCCTCTGCATAGTGAGACCATTATATGCGCCTAATGTAAAATAAATATTCCATCGCTATTCTCATGTTACCACCTATAAAGGCAAATGTATGTGAAAAAAAAATCAAAGGCAGATAAAATGTGCTTGGTTGCAGAAAACAAACCAAGAACTATCAATGCCCTTGCATACTAAGGCTTCTCAAAGAATACACCTTCCTTTTTCTTCTTCCCTAGTTCACTTCTATCTTAGCTTACTATCTAGAGCTGGGCTAAAGCCGTGTTTGCAAAAGATTTGGAAATTATGGGAAGGTGGAGAGGTCCAGCACAGTCCATCTTAAACACAGGACTGAAATTCAAAATGGTTATGACTTCCAAGAAGAATTAAAAAATGCCTTTTGTTCAAAGTTTTCAAAATGCATTTATGAACCAGGGAAACAAATACAATGCAGAAACAACTTCTGGCAGCCAGCTTTCAGCAAGGACCACAATAGTCACCCAGCAATTAAGTGTCATTTTTCCAAACAATGTTTAGACTTCAGGGCTGTAAAAAGAATTTGGTTTGTTTGATGGCTTCAGAAACTAAATCGCTGAATGTGCTCCTCCACAATCAAATGGAACCTTGCAAATTCTGGGGATACAATTTATTTATAGTCCACTGAGTTGTATTGCTGGGATAAAATAGCCTGTAAGCCAAACTCTCACAGGTCTCCTTACAAATCTACAGTCATGCACAGATGAACAGATTTATTCTCAGGATATCTGTACCTGAGATGTGTATACACACAGGCCTTCATTTTATAAATGTGAAAACTCTTACAAATACTTACAGAAGTTGAGACAGTATAATTTGCTTTTAATTTCCATTCATAGTCAGGGCCATCAAGTTTCCATCTCACTCCTTTATAATAAAGATGGTAGTTAGGAAGGATTACACATTGCTAAAGCAACAACTAGGAGCACCCATCTTCTATGTTCATCATTAGCCCACGCATTCCAAATAATGAAACGTTAAGAGTATTTCAAAATCCAGTAAACAGTCTATTGTTACAATGCATTGACACCGTTATGAAATAGGAAGGATGAAATCCTGTTTTTCATGTGTTTAGGAATCATGTGTTAGGAATCATGTGTTGCACACTAGCTCCCAGCAGTCTTCATTATTGTCTATGGTGGCTTGTCATGTACTTGCATTCCCCAGCGCAGTGACCAATCAGGGTTAAACAGAAAATGTTATTGGCACGGTAATCCAGACAGCATATCATATGAGATTTTTGCTCAGAACTGAAATTTAGGAGATTATCAGACAAACCGTCTGATAGTGTCCCTGCCTTGCCATTCCCCCACCTGACCCATTCCCACCCCAATCCCGTCCCTGTTCCAGTTTTTTAAAAATTCAGACACCCACCTTATCCCAGCATGAGAACTGCTCCCCCTTCCCTTTGTCCTCAGGGAGTGAATGCACCCATCATAAAGCTGCATTCACATACCGTAAAGCAAACCCTGCATGTTCTCACGAGAGAATGATGCGTGGGAGATTTAAAAATAAAAAGGAAACCAAATGTCAAACAAGAAAACTAAGCCCCCAAACACCCTTAAAATTAAACAAGTAACTCAGGGAGGGGGAAAACAAGGGTGCCACTTACCTCCTCATCCCGATCGCACCCGGGAGTCTTTGGGAGGGACCTGCCACTGTGGCTCGCATAGCACCAGCATAACGGGACACCTCTTCACAAGCCCGTTATTCCGTTATAGAAACAGAATGGGTGATCTATTGATGGATTAATCCATCAATAGAAGAGAACAGAAACGGAATGGAGGGGGCACGGGAGCAGAACTACGCAGGGACAATGTCATCTGAAAAGAGAGCCCTTTGGCGCTCTCCTGTCATCCCTGTTCCGGATTTAAAAGGTCATCTGATAATCTCCTTAGAAAGCAGGCAGTATAGTACTAAATGCATATTACAAGCTATGAAATCTGGCAGGCTTCAATACTATTGGTTACTCATTGTCCACAACCCCCCTCTTCTGATGTTAACGTTCATCCCATTTCCCCCAAGCTGATTGTGCAGCTGCAGACTTATCTCTCCATTGTCATTACAGGCCATTACTGTATACTGTATTTCTTTTCCATAGTCATCACAGAACACTCATGAACAAGCACCAAGAAATGAAAACACCATTACATTAGGAACAAGTCATGCCCAGGAAAATCCTGACATTGCTAGAGCTTCTGGGAGTTGAAGTCCAACAACATTTGGTGACCTATGTGTTATTTATTTTATTTTATTTCTACCCCACTTTAATCACTGCACAGGACCCAAGGTGTATTTCAACACCTGCTATACTCACTTAGTTGGAAGCAGACTCATTGACTTCAGTGTGGCTTATTTCTGAGTAGGTATACATATGGTTGCTTTGCCTTAATACCCTAAAGGCACCAGATCTCACCTGATCTTGAAAGTTAAGCAGGGTTAGCTTTGGTTAGTACTTGGATGGGAGACCACCAACAAATACCAGGTGCTGTAGACTATATTTCAGAGGAAGGAACTGGCAAAACCACCTCTCAGTATTCCTCGCCTATGAAAACCCTATGAAATTCATGGACGTTACACTATGTCAACAGGTGACTTGAAGGCACATATACACATACATACATATGGTTCTGCTACACATGTGTTTGTTTTTTTCTGAACATTTTTGAACCTTTTAAGGAAGCAAGGTATAACCAGAAGTAGATAGTTTACAAAGTCAAACGGATTGTGGACCTTCTCCAACCCATACACACCCTCCCATAATTTTCCAAATCTTTTGCAAATTTAATGAAATGCTGTTTGCATTCCTGTAGTGGTTAAACTTTCACATTTGGATTTACAATCGTAATAACGTCAAAAAAATATTATTGATGTTGTTTTAAGCAACGATACTATTCTTATAATGTTATTTGCAAGTTGCACTTTCAGGCTTTCTGGAACTAGCAATTCATTTGTTAGAATATTATTATTACTGATCTTTCCATGCCTGTCATGCAATATAGTCATAAAGTTGCCAGTGTGGCAAATACTTAGTACAACACATTAATGTGTTTTTCTTGCCAGTTTCTGCTATGGTGGGACCATTCTTAGGGTTGTCTTGCCCACAATATTTTTCTTTTAGAGATATCATCTTGGACTAGCAAGAACAGCTGTACTGGGATGTATGTAGAACATAAAAGTATATGTTTTGCACAAGTTCACATGTTGTGATGCCAGCTTCTCAGCACACAGCAAGATACATATTCTTCATACATGATGAAAGTATGCATAATTTTCCACATGTGGAAAATAGTCCCTAATAAAATTAGCAACCTTTAAATCCTGTATATAGTAACTGCTGTTTCACATTGTGGTGGCTTCCTGTTTGCGCTAAAGTCTTCCTTGATCACTCCAACCTGCAGCCTTTTTTCCTTCTTTTCTCCTTTTCTTCCATTAGTATTAGTAAGTGTCTTAAAGTTCTTGCATAACTCATTAGTGAGAAGAACTTCCACAACATTATTAGTGAGACAACAGAACTAAAATATACCTGTTGACTTTTGACAATCCCATGAATGTCATAGGGTTTTATTAGGCAAGGAGTATTTAGATGGTTTGCCATTGCCTTCATCTGCAATATAGCCTACACTATAAAACCTGGTATTCCCTGGTAGTCTCATTTTCAAGTATTAACCAGGCCTGACTCTGCTTAGCTTCTGAGATCAGACAGAGGGGTTGTCTAAATAATCAAAATAATGCTCATGGAATTAACTGAGAATCCTACCTGTCTAAATTGGATCCTGCACCAATCTACACTGTTTGGCAGGAGGGTGGCCAAAACAGCAAAAACAACACAGGAAAAACTTTTGCAGCTTTCCCCATAGTTAAAAAAAAAAAAAAAAAAACCACACACACACAGTGCAGGGTGTGCATTCCTGCTCATTAGGATAAGCATACTTTGAATCACTTCCCCATATAAGAGGAAATGCAAAGCTGATTGGCCAGGCAAGCATGGGAGGTCGGGCTTGCTTACAGGGCAAGTGCCCTCTGCCACCATGTTGGATTTTCGCCTTAGTGAGTAATCGCTAAGGCTATAAACGTTGTAGAGGGGTTGATATGCTTTTAATTTGAAAAATTGCTCTATCGCTTCAGCACACCTTAGATGACTTTTAAAAAAATAGTTTGGCGGCAGCAAAGAACTAACACAAGTAAATCAATCACAGCCACCATCTGGCATGCAAAGCTTATTGGGGCTTCTGGGACCAAAAGCACCATTAAGACATGTTGCAGCTGCTGCAAAATGCCATTGCTACAAGGTACTCCATTCCCCCCCCCTCATATAGATGGGCCCAGAATCTTGTACCATGAGCTACTCTGTATGTTTTACAATGATGACTAAGCTTATTTCATTCTCGCCTAGTCCCTGTGCAGATGGGGTAGATGTGGGAGTGGTTGTTGTTCAGCTTCTGCCTTGCCTATTTCATTTACTCTGCTTGTAAGATCTAGTACAATCTCTTACATTTCTCAGTAGCTTCTTGGGGCTCAGGCATAAGCAACTGACCATATTATTCAGGCTTTAGTTCCTTATGTACAGGTAGGAAAAATGTCATATGTCATATGTGAAGCAATGCTACATGAAGTTGACATCCGCCCAGAGGACTGACCTTGCAAAGCACTCCTTCACATGTGTTGATTCATTTAAATACAGGCACATTTTAAATGTCCATTGAAATTGGGCTAAGGTTGAACATGTCAAACAGACCAGGTGGCAATCCTGAAGCAAACTGCAGTGTGCCAAGAGTACCAACAAGAGACATGCATAATGGATATGCTATTTTACATTTTAACTAGGGTGAAAAATGAGAATTCATCATTTTGTAGGACCTGGTTAAGACCAAGATCAATGAGCAAAGAAATGTGCATTGCTAAAAGCTACTATTTTTTTTAGTATAGGAGAGGGATGGGCAATGTATTGTCCTCCAGATGTTTTTGGACTCCAGCACTCATCAGCTCCAGCCAGCATGGTTTATGGCTATGGATGATAGATATCTTTATCCAACATCATCTGAAGGAGCACAGGTTCTTATTTCTGTTACAGGTCACTTAGAAGTTCTTATCAATAGATTTCTGACCATTAAAAATATACAAATAATTCCACTTCTGTTGTTTACAGGAGACAACCTCATTAAGTTAAAAGAACTTGTATAACATTATTAATGAGACAACAGAACTGGCGGTAAAATATATGTCAGTAATTTTTATGTCAGTAAAAGTCTGGATTTGTTGGCTTAAATCTAGTTGTTATTAACAACTAGAGTAGACCTACTAAATCAATTGAACTTACATGTTGATTTATCAGATTCCCATTGATTCAATGCCATGTTTTTTAGATAGGAGTAACATTTAGACGATTATCAGTGCAATTTCTTAGTTCCTATTAATACCTACAAAACCAGAGTAGTTGTAAAAACAGAAATTATATACTTTGCCGTGGTTTGTGTACAAGCATTCACGAACGTGCACACACACACATACACAAAACTACAGTCGTCCCTCCGTATCCACAGATTTAAGTAGTCACAGCTTGAAAATATTCTTTAAAAAATAATCCAAAAAGCAAACCTTGATTTTACCATCTTATATAAGGACACCATTTTGCTGTGCCACTGCATGTAATGGGACTTGAGTATTCACGGATTTTGGTATCCATGGGTGGCCCTGGAACCAAACCCCAGCGAATATGAAGGGACAACTGTATTACTGATATTACCCTTTACAACTAAAGTCATATGGCTATTTCCCTGAGCCAAGCAGCCACGTGTCTCTGTATAATTGTCTCAATAGAGGAACTGTGTATTTAATTATAAGTGACCTAAAAGCAGACCCCAAATCCTTTGATATTGTTTTAAATAATATGACTAATGAATGGAGAAGACTACCAATATTTTTATAGTGAAATCTATAAGTTGTAATAAACTTGCAACATATGCAGTTCTCCTATCAGTCAGTTCTGTTTCCAGAATTTATAATTCTGATACATAAGGACAAAGATATGAAGAAGTAAACAAGGGGCGATAATCTATCTTTCTAACGGTAACATTCATTTTCATTTTCCTTTCTTGTCTCTAAAAGGCAAACAAAAGAAGATTTCCTCATGGCAAACATCCTGTTTAAGAGTCAAACTTTCTATGTTATGGGTTCATAAAAGCTCTATCACCTTGTTATCAGACAGCTTCACTGCCTGCCATGCATTTATAGCCATGACACCCCTTGTGAGGCCAAGGATGTCCTCTTATAGATAGGAAGTGGAGAGACTTAGGATGATATCCTACACACCCTTACTGGGAGTAAGTCCCACTGAACCCAACAGGACTGACTTTGGAGTACACATGTATATGATTCTACCTAATAATTCATATCTATTGGTAGGACTAATAAGATGGCAATACCATTAGAACTAGTGTGGCATAGTGGTTAAAGACCAGGGTTTGAATCCCCGCTCAGACATAGAAACCCACTGGGTGACCAGGGGCAAATCACACTCTCTCAGCCTCAGAGAAAGGCAAAGGCAAACCCCCTCTGAACAACTCTTTCCAAGAAAACCCCATGAAATGGTCACTTTAGGGTTGCCGTAAGTTGGAAACAACTTGAAGGCACACAACAACAAACACTGAGCAAGCTATCATTTTAGCTTATAGTTTTTCTAGATGACATCAGCATACTGTTCACAACACAGACACACATTTTCTGCCATAATAAATGTGTTAATCTTTAAACTGTCCTAAGACTGTTTGTTCTTTTGACTACAGTACAGAGGTAGAGATATCATTTATCACATGGCTTGCAAAATCTTGTACTTTCATGAGGATAGTCCAGAAGCAGGAATCCCATGTAGAAAAACTACAGTCCTAGAGGATCTTAGACCTATTCATTTATTTTATCACTTAATAAACATATAACTAACATTTGCCATAATAGATGCCAAAACATTATGGTAGTTAGACTTAGACAAAGAAACATATCTGGTGCCTGGGATGAATTGTACAGTAGTTTTCATTCTCAATTCTCCATCAGAAATCCTATTTTGCCTAACATGAAGCTTTGACCAGCTTTTCAGCCAAGCAAGCTCAGTCTTCATTGGACAGAAAGCTAACTGAGACATGGAATGCTCTCTCTAGAGATGTACGCATGAACGTTTCTCACACATTTGGTATAGATTACAGTATTGTCAGAATATGCAGAATGTGAGAAGTCTCCAATGACAGACTCATGTAATGTGCAATATGTGTGTCAAGCTCTCTTTTTCTCCCTATACATACTATGGGGTTGTCTAAATGGTGAAAAAAACTCCTCATAGAATTAAAGGAGAATACCTCTGTCCCAATGATATCCTGCAGTGATTTGCCATATTTCGAGGGGGGGCAAAAACTCCAAATACTGCAGGGGGAAAGCATTTGTTACTTTTTCCAAGGTTTTTTTTTTAAAAAAATACATGGAAATGTATGTTACTGCTCATTTGGACAACCTATTCACATCACAGCACATCCATCCCCATATAAGCAGAAGTGGAGAGCTGATTGATTGGGCATGTGCAGTGGGCAGGCTTGCTGGCAATGAAGTAGCTGGAAGTGCCATTTTGGAGTTTTGCATTATTTATTGTGCACTTTTTTGCTGTGCTGAGGTGACCAAACAGCTTTTTTATGCAGAAAGTCACACTTGTGAGCCTTAGATTTACAGTTAAAAATAATAATACTGCGCAGCAGCAACAACTTGTGGTCAATAATAACGTGAGTAATTCACTCCAGGCCACCATCTTTATTCACAGGCATGGCTGTATGTGAACTTCAAACACAGATAGTTTTGCATATCAGCCATTTTGCCAAAGCACCACGGAGACAAAAGAATGCTGCTGCAATTTTGTGTTAACACGCAACAATCAGCATTATATCCTCTCATCAAGACAAGCCCTATATGTCCAGTGTGATATATATATATATATATGTATATGTATATATGCATGTGATTTTACTGCACATGAGAGATAATGTATATTCAACATGACTAGTCAAGACTACAATCACGGAATGAACTGATGTAATTCTGGACTACTCCCCTCAAAGTTAAACTGCTCTCCTTGGCTGCTGGTGGCTGGTGGGTTCCATATCCAAGGTTCAGCACCTGAGATGGTTCCTTTAAAGTTCAGAAAAAAATTCTGGAGCAGATTCCTTGTCCTGCAGACATGGGAGTCACCAGTTGCCATTGCCCCAATCTCTTACTAATTACACTTCAACTTAATTCAAGTTCAAGTGGCATCAATGGTCTTAGTTTATTTAGTAGATACCATTTATAAAACTAAGGATGTAGCCATATTTTCCCACTCCTCATTAAACACTTTTGAAAGGGATACATAAAGAGAAAGGAAGAAAAATAAGCCAAATATCAAAATATGGTCCCATGCATACATTAATGCTCCCTGCTGTTTTGCTACAGAGAGGGCAGCTTAGAGAGTGCAGATATCTGTCAGGGCCCAAATAAGCTAGGCCACCCATCAGCCTTTCATTAAATACCACTTGTAGTCTCTGTAATTCTATCAATAGAGTAATCAGAGCTGCCATGTCTCAGGATTTGATAGAACAGCAGGAGCTAGGAAATGAAGACTGACATTGTTAACAAAGTCACTTCTGCTACTTCATGTGGCGGGAAATAAGGGGAGAAAAAAGCAAGACAACAATGTTTATTTGTCTATCCAACAGAAAACAGAGAAGGTAGGAGAAAGAGTAGTGTGAAATCCAGGTTGGGGCAGGTCAGATACTTTTTTTCTCTGAGGTTATCCCAATCCGATCAATTCCACTTTGATATCTGTGGGTCTCTGCATTTATTCCATCATGGGTCGCATAATACAATCAAGATAATCAAATTCATGACTTTTTTAAAAAAAAGCCTGGGTATGGCCCTTTGTGTCTCCTCATTCAGTCAAACAGAGTTATTTCCTATTGAAGGGGGCAAAAAGAACCTTGTTCCCTATGGAGAGAGATTCAATGGACAGACTTAAAAATCAAGATGCTAATGTCAAAGTCCTCAGCAAGGCAACTTTTTGAAAAATGTAGCAAGAGGCTAAAAGGCTTAGCCTCCAACTGCAGGAGGATTAAGGATGCATACAAAGAGTTAGTGATAGGAGATGAAAGAATAAGCAAAGTGAAAATCAGAGGAAAATAAAGTGAGATAAAGAGAGAGCAGAGAATACTGTACATTTTTAAACGAAGTTGCTGGGTTCTACAGGCTGGAGAGCGGCCTAACATTTTGAGGCTCACACAGGAATCCATGTTTTCTCCTAACTGAGGCACCCCAATCTAAAGTGAAGTTTGGTTTCCTTTGTTTTGTTTACAGAAGCAAAACTGTGGATAACAGTGACACAATAGAAGCCAAGTCAACAGTGTCAAAAAGTGCTACAAGTGTCTTTAGATGTGAGCCTACCACAGGAATTATTTACCTTTTGGACAAAAACAGATGTCATATCCAATCAGACTCTCTACCAGGGTCCCACCCCTGCCCCCATTTCAGAGCAACAATGGATAACTCCAATTTTGATCAGAGTAGTGGCATTGAGGAGTAGACACATTAATCCTTTTGCTCATGTTATTTTCCTGCTGTCCCCACTGCTTCAGAAGGTGCTATGAGGTCCCCAGCAGTGGGGATAGTAATTTAAAACTTAAAAAGATGAAAACTGCATGTGTCATAACCTTTCCTGGGATAGCTGTCTCTCCCTTTTTATGGAGCACCTGGCCATCCTCAACTTGAGGACACTCTTCTGTTTGAAGCCATCATCAGTCTGGTTGGTTTAAGTCTTATTAAAAGATAAAGAGCCATAAGAAGGGGGGGGGACAGGGCTTGACATCATGTAAGTACAATTGTCCCTCCGTATCCACGGATTTGGTATCCATGGATTTAAGTATTCATGGCTTGAAAATATTCTTTAATATTCTTTATTAAAAAATAATAATCCAAAAAGCAAACCTTGATTTTGCCATCTTATATAAGGGACACCAGTTTGCTATGCCATTGTATATCATGGGACTTGAGTATTCATGGATTTTGGTATCCATGGGGGGTCCTAGACACAAACCCCAGTAAATATGAAGGGACAGCTGTACTTGCCTAACCAACTGAGTGGCCAGGTCCCTTAGTCACAGTTTTCTCTGCTTCAGTAAGAAGAGTCATATTTTTGTTTAAATTACAACAACAAATAGCATATGTACACTTTGTTGAAATTGGTGGTTTATTCTGTCTGCTCTTCTGGTGATGCATAAGTGACTACCTGAAAACACACCCTATCCGCTTGGATCTAGATGCAGAGACAGGCTGGCCTTAATTCAGTAATGAAGGAAAAGCTGTCATGTTTGCCAAATTTCACACATCCTAAGACAGCGCTTTTGCATCCAAATAGGTTCTAGAATTCTAATGAAATCTGTCCCTGCATTCCAGCATGCAGTATTCATTACCAGGCAGGTGATGCATTGCTTCCCTGCCTCCAATAAAATACACATATAAATTTAGTTGCCTTTGAAGATATCTTTGGTGCAGCACAAATGCGCAGTTTCTCCACTGTTCTTCCTGTGTTGAACTAGAAGACACTAAGGTTCTCAAAGCAGGGACCTCTCATCTTAGACTCTGTGAAGTGCCACACACAGTGTGGAAAATTCCCCACACAGTAGAAAAGTCTGCATTTGCTTCTTTCTCATATTAGTATGAGAGAGCAGTATGCTCTCCTGACAACTATGAGAATATTAGCAACAATGATCCACTTGTGCATATTGTAACTTCTTATCTTCACCACACTTAACTGCTTCTTTTATGTTCCAATGTCATTGTTTCCCACATGTAAAATATCAATATTATTTGGTTGTTTTTGAACAGAGGTCTTTGTAAAGCTTTACTGGCCAGCTTCAGAGTTTTACTTTTTTAAAAATAACATTTTAAAATGGATATCATGAGAGCCAGTGTGGTGTAGTGGTTTGAGCATTAGACTATGAGTCTAGAGACTTGAGTTGAATCCCGCAGCCCGTGGGTGACCTTAGACAAGTCACACTCTCTCAGGCTCAGAGAAAAGCAAAGGCACCCCCCAAACAAATCTTGCCAACAAAACCCCATGATAGGTTTGCCTTAGGGTCATCAAAAGTCAGAAATGACTTGAAGGCACACAACAACACTAACATATTAGTATCATATGTGAATCTAGCAAAAAGCTGTCTCCTGAAAACACCTAAACACTTCAGCCTGAATCACAGAAGTTGAAAGGTTGCATGGAATAAACATTCAGGATGGGGGCTGGGGAGTCTAAACAGCAACTTTTCTAAGCTCTTATTTAGCCTAAGGATAATGAGCTTCTCAGAATATGTCTTCAAAGAACTAAATTCCATATTGGGGGTTACTCTCAGGTAACTGAGTATAGAACTGCAATGTTAGAATCAAACTAATTTATTTTAGCAGGATGAGCTGCCCTAGGCAAGAATCTTGCAACCAAGCAATCCAAATACACACCATCAATGGCATATGGCAGTATATCAAGTGAATGTCTTGGATTTGTCATCTACGTGGGATCACAAATGAGAATAGGCACATTTCAAGCATCTAACAAAGCCTCTCTCAAACTTTTTACCTGGAGGAACCCATGAAATAATTTTCAGGTTTAAGATAACCCAGGCACAAAAATTATTATATCTACAGCGTCCCCAGAAATTTATGTTTTCCCCCAATCATGATCTCTCGCAGAACCCTAGGATTCCAGGAAACCCTGGCTGAGGAACCTCGATCTAGCAGGTCTGAGACTTAATGGGTCAAAAGCTACATAGACCTGATCTCCAGAGAAGTTGTATGGCCACATGAGAAAAGAGGACAAGAGCCCTATGCCTTTAATAACTGGTCAGAACACATAGACATGGGTTGACATACACATAAAGTCATGATCTAAATGCCCTAAAGGAACCAGATCCCATCTGATATTGGACACTAAGTAAGATCAGCTCTGGTTAGTACTTGGATGATACTAGCAAAAAATATGAGGTATAGTGCAGAGGTGGTTATCTGGGGCCCATGGGCCATGTGTTACCCCTAAAGCCCCTTAGAAATCATTTAAACACACACACACAATTCCCCCTCCCCCCAAAAAAAAAATTTTCCCTCAAGTGCCGTATAGGGGGCGTGGGGACATTTTCCCTATGTTTTCCTCCTTGGCTCATTCTGGGCCTAGGAAAGCCCTTTATTCTTTAAGAAAAGGAAGTAAACAAATTGAGGTGGTATAGTGGTTTGAGCATTCAACTACAACACAGAATTCGAATCCCTGCATGGCTGTGGAAACTCACTGGGTGACCTTCGGTAAGTCACACTCTCTTCACCTCAGAGGGGGGCAAAAGCAACCCCACTTTGAACAAATCTTGCCAAGAAAACTCTGTGATAGGCTTGCTGTGTGGCATCTTTAAGCCTGGTGTCACCCCTACCCCCCCCCATGGTGTTACCTGGTGTGGTCCGGCCTCTCTGCCACCCCTAGTGCCACTACTGGGTTCACCTTAGAGTCACCATAAATCGGAAACAACTCAAAGGCACAAAACAACACCAAAGACTATATTTCAAGGGAAGAAACTGGCAAAACCACTTCTGAGTATTCCTTGCCTAAGAAAATCCTATGAAACCTATGACATTCATGGGGTCACCATAAGTCAACAGACAACTTGAAGGTACATGCACACAGAGACATAGGTTGTCATGCAAGCGTTACCTGCTGGCATTCTATCTTCCACATAGTTATGGAATCCCTGTCCTACAGGAGTTAGAACTCTTGTAGTTCATTAAAAAAAACAACAACTCTTTTTTATGTGACCATTCTAAGTCAAATATATTTTAGGCCAAGACTAGGTGAAGATCAACCAGAAACACAACAAGATCAATTAGAACTTAATCACTAAGAGATTCCCTAGGTAGTTTGCAGTATCTTGGAAACGGCTTTCTGACTCACAGAAGGTGAACAATAGCAACAATGATCTGCTTGTGCTTATTGTAATGTCTTATCTTGACCACACTTACTGCTTCTTTTATGTTCCAGTGTCATTGTTTCTCATGTGTAAAATATCCATTTTATTTGGTTGTTTTTGAACAGAGGTCTTTGTGAAGCTCCACTGACCAGCTTCAAAGCTTTGTTTTAAAATCCATTTCAAAATTCCTGAACTTCAGTTGTAAAACAGGGCTTCAAAAAGTTAATTTTGTGGACCACAATTGCCAGAATCTCCTAGCAAGCATGGTCGTTGGCTAATGCATTCTGGGAGTTGGCATTCAAAGAAGACATTTTTCCAAGCTCTGCTGATACACATGTAGATTTTGTACTTGTATTTACATACTGCACAATTATAAAGTCTGATGGTGTTTTAACAGTAATGGTCCTATCCTATGGAATCCTGGGATTTGTAGTTTGGTGAGAGATTTAAAATTCTATAGTCCACTCCCTTGAACTACAGCTTTAGAGCACTCAGGAAGAAAAATCTAAGTAACTCATAAAACTACAAATCCCAAGATTCCACAGGATGGAGTTATTGCAGTTAAAGTGTTACCAAAGTGCTACAATGTTGTAGTGAGGATACACTGTAGTCTATGATTCATGGGATAAAATAGATAATTGGCCCTATCCACAATCCATCAGTTTGTATAAGACTCCACCTCACTTTTTGCATCTGTCTTTGGCTGATGGACCATGGAGGTCTATTGGAAAAAGCAGGCTAGAGTCCATCCATTCCTCTTTTAGTCCAATGGAAGATTATAATTTACTCTGTGTGCAAGCTCTGATGAAATGAAAGGCAAATATGAAAAGGAACAAACACACATTTTAGACAGCATCCTGGGAATGGATATATGAACATATATGGCTGAAACAACATGGCTGACTCTGGAGATGCATACTATGTTCCATTACTCAGTTTTCAGAGCAATGATTAGAACTCTAGCTTTCTCTTCTGTCCTTCAAATGTCTTCACTTTTTAAATCGAAACCATTGAGAAGCCAGCGTCAGATAAATAGAGACAATGGATAAGCCTTATTTAAATTTTCAGTAGCATGTAAGATGAGGAAGGGTTAAAAACAAACAGAAACTAACCACACTGAGATGGGGAATGGAGAAAAAGCAACCAGTTACATTCCCTTAGTCAAATATATGAAAAGTGATTTTTCTTCTTGTGTGTGTGTGTGTGTAAGGATGTTTCAGTATGTTGTGCTTGCTAGGACTTAGTTTCCAAACTGTTCAAATTATATACTACAATTAAAGTAATGCTGAAAGCAGGTTAAAAAGAACTCTAGGGATGCCCATAACAGATTTTGGGCTGTAAATGATCACAGATGTTCCCACCAGCTGAAACATACCACTGCTATACAAACTCTGGTCAATTCCTCATTTCCATCATTAATACCACTAATTATATGTTTCTTAGGTCAAGTTCCAAGAATCAGCATTAAGGGAGGAAATCTACTTCATTGTAATCCTCTTCTTTCAACTAAGGCCACAATGGGATTGCTAGACAGAATGATAACATTACAAATTGTTCTCTTTGAACAAGTTGCCAGGTGCCAAGTTTTGCCAGTTCTTAGAAAGCACAGAAAAGAACCAGCCATTTAGCTGCATTTTATTTCTGTCTTTGTTGCCTCGGACTACATTCAGATAGATTTTTTTTAAAAAAAATCAAATTTTAATTCAGATAGGATTTAAAACCTATATTTTGCTGACTACTTCCATTATTCCATCAGGATATGTGGAGAAACCAAAGTATATCATGCAGCCAGCAAACACCATGGAGTGCAGTGAATCCAAACTTGGAAATGTTCATTTTTGTACTACCAGAATTCTCCAGCCGACTTTTAGTTGGACTAGCTGGAGGATTCGGGATGTTATAATCCAAAAGTACAATTTCTAAATCCTGCTCATGATCTCAGACAAGCACATTCTGAGCAAATATTTCAGACTTGAGATAAATTTTAAAAATGTCCATATGTAGCAAAGATCATTCAACTTCCTTAAACAAATATGTTTGAACTAATGACTTTTATAAACCAAAGCCTTTCTTATCCATATAATCATCCCCTTTTTTTCTTTTCTTTTCTTTTTTTCTTTTTTGCTTTCTTATGCAGAAAAGCTGATAAAAATATTAACAGGGTTGTTTCTGGCAGGGTTAAAATCAGGGCTAAAGAAAAATCAATATTACTTCCCATCCCAAGAGAACTTTCCTTCCCCCAAAATATATATCTTTGCTTACACCCATGAAAATGTATAGTATAATTTACATTTGAAAAGCTTCCCACTGTACATTTTTATGAAGGGCTTTTGTAAGCTTTATTTTAAGTACTATTTGACCAGCAGAGCTTCAATGGCATCAGAGGCATATTGTGTTTCTGGCTAATTATTCTAAACTTATTTAAGTAGAATGTACTTGATGTCAGAGACTGACATTTGATTCTTTGGAGGAAGCTGTATAGCAAACACTTTGTCCAACTTGAAAACAAGTAAATTAATAAAATCTTGTTTCCCTTCACTTTGCAAATACATAGGGTGAAACAGATTTACTGAATAATATACTGTGATTATTTCATTAGATTTTCAAATTCAGTTTAAAAAGTGGCTTTTAAAAATTTGATTTTAATTGCAGTTGATGTTGTGGGAGCTCAGTACTCATACATGGCTGGAGTTATGGACAAGGTTTTATAATATTTTTACTAGGTTTCAACTATCCAAAACATAATTTTATTAGTCCGCTAATTAGTGTGTGTGAGAGTGTGTGTGTGTGTGCACGCATGCATGCATGTGTATGTGCCTTCAAGTCAACTGTCACCTTATGGCAACCCCATGGATTTCATAGGGTTTTCTTAGGCAAAGAACACTCAGAGGTGGTTTTGCCAGTTCCTTCCTCTGAAATATAGCCTACAGCACCTGATATACCTTGGCAGTCTCTCATCCAAGTATTAAGCAGGGCTGACTATGATTAGCTTCCAAGATCAGAAGGGTTCTGGTGCCCTTAGGGTATTTAGGATTTTAAATAACAGAGGAATGGTTATTCAAATGAAAATCCCCATTTTAACCATTTGTACTAAACTGCCTGTTACTCCTGGGTAAGATTTTTTTTTAAATGATCTGAATGGTCCAGCAAATGATCAAGTCTAAAGCAAGCATTAGAATTTTATGACAACAATTTATCTAATTAGTTAACATCTGAAGAAATAATAATACTTCTGCAAAGGGATAAACAGCATATTTGTTACAAACACCTCTGTCTGAGGTTAGATCTCATTTGAAAAGGGAATGTCTAAAACAGTGGTTCATAGCCTCCAGATGTTTCAGACTTCAACTTCTAGAGTCCCAGCCAATATGGCCAATGTTCAAGAATTGTGGGAGCTGAAACACAAAATATTTAGAGGACCAAAAGTTGAGAACCATTGATTCTAGAACATTCAGCACAGTGGAGAACTGAGTGGCCTTGTTGAATTCCAGTTTCCATTAGTTCCAACCAGCATGGACAGTGGCCAGGGATGATGGGAGCCATAGTACAGAAACATCTGAAAGGCAAAAGTCCTACTTTTCCCCACCCCCATGTATAATGTGATTATAAGAAGATTATCAGATGCCCTAAATATGGCATTATCACGAAGCTAGGAGACTGCTAAAGGCCTTGATTTTCAGACGACGTCATTCCCAGGTCGTCATGCTCCCATGCTGCTCCCGTTCCGCCATCGGTTCTTTCTATTCATGGGCTAAGCCTTGAATAGATCGCCTGTACTGTTTATATGACGTAATGACGTGCGTCTGAATCTGTGCCCTGTTATGCTGGTGCGATGCCAGCGTCAGTGGGAGGTCCATGTAAGTGACACACTTTTTTGTACCCTCCCCATGTTACTTGCATTTTTTTAAGTATGTTTAGATGCTTGGTTTATTTTATTATCTTTTTAACTTTAAATTTCCCATGTGCTCGTCCTCTCGTGAGAACAGCCCA
The DNA here is from genome assembly GCA_030847615.1 of Gambelia wislizenii. Classification (NCBI taxonomy): domain Eukaryota; kingdom Metazoa; phylum Chordata; class Lepidosauria; order Squamata; family Crotaphytidae; genus Gambelia; species Gambelia wislizenii. Next base: position 94,334,803 of record JAUMIR010000004.1, read on the forward strand.
GCCAGGATTTCAAACAAGGAAGTCAATGCAGCTCTGTGAGAGCTGCATTCACTCCTGGGCTACCAAGGGGAGGGGACATGTGTGATTAAGATAAGTGTGAAACTGTTCATTCGTGTGCTGGGACAGGGACGGGAGGGGGGTGGGAGAGGAGATAGTGAGATAGGGAAGCTATTTTTGTCCTTGTCTGAAAATCTCCTAAAATTCTCAAGAGAAGGCCCTCAGCCTTTTCTCATACAGTGCATTTTTTGCTGGGACCATAAAAGGGGTAAAGTTATTTCCACAACAAGCAAATGGGATACTCAGTGCTAGTAAATCATGTTTCTGCTAGCATGTTTTTCCCATTTCATTCCAATCCAGCCATCTATTTTTGGCAGACCTATCAACTAATTACATATTTTCACAGGTGATATTTGGAAGATTGTTAATGAAAAACAGTTGCTCTGTCCAAAACAGCACAGACAATTTATTCTTCAGAAAACCATCTGAAGCCCATTACCTAAATCAACTGATACATGCATAGATTGTAAAAGCAAAGAGTGTCAATATGGCTGTAAACAAGGGACCAGTCTGATTTAAAAACTCATATTTTAATGTGATAACAAGCAACATACAAATCAGTTAACCAACACAATGCATGTCCATATATAGTTCCATACCCTCAGACATTTCACAGATGAAAACCAGGATATCTGGGGATGAGCAACATGAGAGTGTGGTCAAAAGGGCGCAGCTAAGCAACAATAGGGCAAATGAGGAAAACCATGCAAAACTACTAGTTTAAGCAGGGAAGCCCTGAAATCTATGTACTGAGTTTAGAAAAGCCTGGAAAAAGAGGGAAAACCCCCCACATCAGCCTCCAAGAAGGGCAAGACTCTCCCTCCTGCAAACTACTTTTGCACTTCAAACTCAGTTTGCAGCAACTGAAGTAAGCAGAGGATGAAAAAAGGAAAGTGGGAGGAAGAACTGGGACATTTTAAAAGCAACTGAGAAAGTGGGACAGCAGAGATTAACTGGGACTCTCCTGCCAAATTGAGGTAGCTGAAGTGTATGCAGTCCTAATGTTTAACATAAACAATTCAACAAAAAGAAGATACAGAATAGGTCACTTCTTTGGATTACAGGTCCCTGAATCCTCCAAACTGCTGGCTGGGGGATTCGGATTATAAACCCAGTTTCCTAAGAGCAGAACCCATTAAACTCAACAGGGTCATCTTGTTAGCATATGTGTATAGGACTGTATTATCAGTTGTCGTTAAATGTACTTCCTTATTTTCTTAATCTCTTTCAGAGAGTCAGTGACAAGATTTTTAGAAAAACGCGGATCCAGCAGCAGTCCCAGACATACTACTTTGCCTTATCTACAACAGGCTGAGAAACAAGCTACTTTCTGATCTGAATGATTCAAGTACAATCTAAAAGAGAGAGCATGCACGGGTTTGGAGGCTTTTGATGTAGTATGCACTTGTTTCACTTTTTCTCCCAAAATGGAATTGCAAGAGAATACAAGTGGTGTCTCCATGTGGTCTCCCACCCAGGCACCTACCTGTTCCAGACCTGCAAAACGTCAGCAAGGTAACTGTGCTTTGTGCCCTCCAACCAAGTCTGTTACCCACATGGCACATATACACATGTCTGTAGATGCATAATTTCATATATCTTTCAGTGGGTACCAATTATAAAACCAGACATAACCGTCCTTGTCTGAAAAATGTTCATGTCAAATGTCGAAGACACCCAGGGAAACCTAGCTATGTATTTACCACCTTGTTTGTATGTTGAGTGCACATTTCAACTTTGATCTCCCATCCCAAGCTTGAAAAAGTCACTTTTTGAACTACAGATTGTAGATTCCCCTAACCAGTGGCCACATTGACTGGGGGATTCTGGAAACCATAGTCAAAAAAGTAAAATTTCCAAGCTCTGATTACATCCAGTATATGGTGGGTGACACAGAGAGAAAACAAGACACCACAGCACTGGCACTGCCCCCTGAATTACTTGCTCTGTAGTTCAGGAGCATATGCTAGATGTTTGCATGTTTACACTTACATGTGAGTTATGGACCCAATTTAAAAAGCACTACTGTTGATCCATGAGCTTCCTAATCATCTCAGCTATTTGATCACAAAGCATACACCATACTTTCTTGCTCATGAACATCTCAGGGTGTGATAGAGCTTGTAAAAGTTCTTTTTCTGGTCTATAATTGTCAGAATCTCAGTCAACATGGCCACAGGCCATGCATGTTGAGGAATTCTGGGAATTATAGTGCAAGAAAGTAACTTTCCAACATTCTGTGTTCACTATGTAGCAGTGGGTGGGAAAGTGGCAGAAAGGAGAGACCACTTTCTGTGATCCTATTAACATTGGTTTCGTAGAAAAGATCTGCTGGTGAACCCAGAGAAACTTTAACCTAAGACACACTGGCCTCATTGTTCATCTGGGTTCTGAGATTCTGACTGGCCCAGCCTAACAAAGGTCAGGGTGGTTGTTGTTTTTGAAGGAAATAACTTGCCTTTAAGGCTTGAAAGCATGTGTGTGGCCTGATCCTTCTTACCTGGGAGAAGTTCAGCCCATTTAGAGGATGGCATTGCTCTTCTACCCTCTCCACAGCTCCTGTCCTTTTCTTCATCCTCTCAGCCTCCTGAGCCAAATAGAGGTCCAGTACTGGCACACCCCGAGAACGGATGTCTGTCTCAGTCAGGGAATTGACCATTAGCATCACCCAGACGGGTCGTTTGCGCTCCCAGTTTCCAGCAATAGCATTGAAGAGGTAATCAGCATAGAGCCCTTTGCCCCTTTGATCTGGGGTCATCCAGTGAGGCAGCATCAACTTGACATACTCAAGGTGGCGCTTGAGACGGTGGTAAAGGTCTCGCGGAAGCACATCTTGCAAGTTCTCCCCATGGGGCAGCAGCTGACAGCTGGCCAGGCCTGAGATGGTATAAGGGTCAGTGAGATCCAACTCAAAGTACACGCTGGAGCTGGACTGAAAAGCAGTCTTGGAGTTCTCTGGGACAAAGTCCCACACGCGGGTGTAAGGTACATGTATGGTGCCAAAGAGATAGGCAGGAGGGTCTCTCCGGATTGTCCAGAGGAAAGAGTTCAACTCTTTTTGCTGCGGGGGGGGGGACAAGAAAGGAAGACAGTCAGTTTTGAGGACAGCATTGAGTCAAATGTATTCAGGACTAGCAAGAGATCTGGAAAAAAATTAGGGGGGTTGGACTGCAACTCCCAGAATCCCCTAGCTGCCATGGCTACTGGGTACAGCTAAAATTTTTAAAAAGGGAATAAATAATACAGACAGGAACTGCTTGTACACCATGGTTACATTTACTGTTGATTCTAGAATAAATCTGCAAAACAATTTGAGGACCATCACTTTACCCAACATTCTCCCTATTCCTGACCTCAAAGCAAAAATTGGTGAAATTCGTATTAATATTTCTAGGAACAAAATAGACCTATGGATACCGCATTTGTGAGGAAGTAACAAAATCTGTGAACTGCAGCTCATCTGTTCTGGCATTCTTCTTCAGAAATCCATGAAACTATTTAAAACTCTCTCAGGATGAAGTAGTTTCTGGATTACATTTGTAAACTCACATAATCTGTGATTAACCAAGCAGAAACTAGACACCACGACTAATGACCATCACCCAGCTCTGATTAGTTACCCTCTTAATATTCATCTCACAGTCCCTGTAGTTAAAAAGAATGGTACAGCTAGGAGGATTTTTAAAAAAAAGAACATTATAAGGTAGTATGGAACCAAAGGCTATAGCATGGAATTACAGGAAAGACATTATACTAGAATAGTGATGACCACAAAGGCAATAGAGATTGCTGTGTTGGTATTCATATATGTATAATAATGATGATGATGGTGTTGACGATGATATGAGGGCCAGTGTGGCGTGGTGGTTTCACTGTTGCACTAAGACTCTGAGAGACTAGGATTCAAATCCCCACTAGCCCATCAATTACCTTGGGCAAATCACACACTCTCAGCCTAAGAGGAAAACCCCTTTTGAATACAACTTGTCAAGAAAACTTTAGGATAGGGTTGCTGTAAGTCAAAGTTGGCTTGAATGAATATAACTACATCATCAAAATTATGATGATGTGATGTAAGGGGAATAGGGAGTTATGTGTTGCTATTCGTATGTGTGTGTTTTATAGAAAGAAGGCTCTGCCTCAGGGTCACAAATTTTGTTCATTTATTCTGTATCTGACCATATGCACACAAACACACATAACATACAAAACACAGTTTCAGTTGGGAGCAAGTATGCATAAGTATATAATCTGCAGGTGTATGCAGATATGCAACTCACTTTGCAGGACATTTTCCTGCACCATTTCCCATTGATTATCCCACTGCTCAGTTGTTCTCATGAATCATCACACATCACCCAAAGAAGGTGAATAACTTAAACAAAGTATGATCTGTAGCCCCCTCTTAGAACCAATGGTTTGAGTATTGGACTATGACATGACTGTGGTGACTGGGGTTCAAATCCCCACTGGGCCATGGAAATCCAATGGGTGATCTTGGGCAAGTCACACACTCTCAGCCTCAGAGGAAGCCAAAGGCAAAGCCCCTCTGAACAGATCTTTCCAAGAAAACCCCATGATAGTTTTGCCTTAGGGTCACCATACATTGAAATGACTTGAAGGCAAACAACAACAAACCCTTCTCCTACAAATCTGTCTTCTGAAAGTACATTTTTCTTACTTCATCTTACTCCCAAATAAGTCCACCTAGGATGACAGCCACTGTTCCATTGACTTTAACGTAACTAGTTGTTGCTGTTGCTGTTGTGTGCCTTCAAGTCATTCCCAACTTATGGGGACCCTAAGGAGAACATAACTAGGCAGTGTAATAAATCTTTTAAATATCAAGGGTTTTTTGAGGGGTGTTGGAGCACAGTTAAGGAGATGGCAAATGAATAAACAAAAATAGGCACTTTGAGTTTATTTCAAGTTTCTGTTCCTGATTTCTCTGATGTTTATTAACTTTTCCATTCCCGTCATTTCATATCCCTACCCATTCTGTAAAAGTTGATAAACATAGGAGAAATCAGGAGTCTTTTGAGAAATAACATAAGCGAGTTGACAGCGCTTTTCAATGTCTGCAAGAAGAGCAGTAGCAAAGTCCCAAAGATTTCCCCCCACCCAAGTTAAGTTTTATGTATAGTCTAGCTAGTGAAGGCACATGGTGGACAACTCTCTACAAAAGTACAAGGAGGGCTCCAGTGCTACTGAAGGCATGAGAGAGGAGACAAAATACTCAGCCTAAGCCCTGCTAGTACTATTGCGTGCTGGGAGCTCTCTCGAGCACGGGGAAGCAAGGCAGATGGGTCTCCTTTCCACCCCAGTTGTCTCCCGGGCATCCCTTCTCGACGTTACACCTCCGCAGGTTTCAGTGGAGCCTAAAGCCTTCTTGGGTCAGAGCGGCAGAGCTTCGGGGGGGGGGCGCGGAAAGTTCCTCATTTCGGACTACCAGCCGGGGGATTCTGGGAGCTGCCATCCAAAATAAACTAACTTTCCCCAAGCCCTGAAAAGCGCGGCGATGATGGGCAGAGTTGGTCTGGGAGACGCGGTTTCCCCGAAAGGCAGGTCCGCTGAGGAGGGCCAGAGGGACTGGCTGGTCAACTTGGGGGAGGGAGAAAAGGTCGCCTCTTCTGCCGGCGAGGCAGTGGGGCAGCAGGAAGGCACCCCGCTGGCCTCGACACGGGTGACCCTCCCAGGCAGGGCTGGGCAGGCTGGGCTTGAACCCCCCCCCCCAGCACCCCTCTCTCCGCGGCAGCTCAAGGCCAGCCTGCCCGATCCACTCCGCATTTCCCCTCCAACCGTCCTTCCCAACCTCGCCGCCGGCCGGCCTCTTCCAAGCACCACCACCACCCCACCTCCTCCGCCCAGCTCACCGATCGGGGCAGCTCACAGCGCCCGGGGTCCAAGAGCGGCGGTGGCGGCGGCGGCGGTGGCAGAGGCTGCCTCCTGGGCTCCGGGCGCGCCGAGGCCGGCAAAGCGCCCCCGAGCACAAGCCAGCAGATGAGCGCCAGGTGGGGCGGCATCCCGGGTTGGTCGCGGTGCCGGCGTCGGGGAGAGCGCGCCTCGCTGGCTTGGCGACTTTTAGAGCGCTGGCGGGACGGAGGGAGAAGAGAGGCGAGAAGAGCGGAGGCAAACCTCTTCTTCCCGCCCGCCCGCGCTGGGGGTGTCTCCGGACGACCCCGCCCGGCCAGAGTCCCGACAAGTGCAAGAAAGCGAGGCGCTGGTCCGGGCCGCCTCACCGCTTCCACCCCGCCGGCGTCGCGCCTTCCCGAGCCCGCCCGCCAAAGAAGGGGCTTAAAGGGTCCCCCCGGCTCCCAAACCTCCGCCGCGCCTCGCGGAAGGGGGGGCTGAGAGGACTCGCCCAAAGAGTCTGAAGCCTGTGTGTGTGTGTGTGAAGAGGGGGGTATGCCTCCGTCCCTCCGTCCGTCCCTTTTCCCTCGCCCTTTCTGAGGGAAAAGGGTGGTGATGGTGGTGTTGTTCCCTGGCTCGGAGATGGCGATAGGTTTTAGGGAATTGCTATTTGAACAGCCACGCGAAGGCGGGCACTGCCGGGGATGTCATCATGTCGGTTTTCACACGCGCACACGGCGAGGATAAAGCCAGGATTGGGGCGGGGAGGGGGGAGGAAGAGAGACGCACCACTTTTTCAGCGGCTTCCAAACTTTTCCTTCCAGTCCCGCCTGTAACTTTGCAGCCGAGGAGAGGCCGGCAAGGGAGGTCTCTTGCCACAAGAGGGCGCCTGGCTCACAAACAAAGCGCCGCCGAGCAGAAGGTAAAGCCAGACGGCGCTCCCGTGAGGGTGGCTGGGTAGGTGGGTATTCTGTAGGTATGACAGCGTACACACACATTACACGTATGAGGCCAATACACGGAAAGACAGATAGGCAGGCTGAAAGGGATGCTGCGGTTTCGAGGAGCTCAGTTTTCCCGCCTCTTCCTAGCCAACTCCTCGGACTTTGAGTCGGGCAAAAAGACACGTTTCCCACCTGAGAAACTTCTATAGGGACAAGGTGTACGAAGCTAAGGTGTTGGCAAAATACTTGGAAGCACCTTCACCTCTTGTTACTTCTGCCAAGGTTACTGCCTTGGCTGGTTGAGGGATTCTGGGAAGTGAAGTCCAACACAGCAACTTCTCCAAGCCCTAATTCTTGCTTCAGGTTTTCTTTTTCTTTTCTTTTTTAATTTTTAATTTTAAAATAATCTTTATTATCTTTTCACTCTTAAAACCACCGCACACAAAAAACAACAACCAGAAAAACTAAACAAACAGCTAATGTGTGTGGGGGGAGCCTAATACATCAATATTAAATCATAATATTACCTAAACAAACATAAACAAAGCTTTAGGTAGCATAACACAGAATACAAAAATACAATAAAAAAAAAGCTTCCCACTTCATATATACAATATCAAAATAGGGGGGAAAGAGAAAGGAAAAAAAAACCCCGCCACCAATCTGCACTTCAGGTTTTCTAAAGATGAGCGTGGGTTTGGCATTTCCCCCCAGGTTAAGCCCCACTGAGAGAGCGTGGTGTAGGGTTTGAGTATTGCAGTATGACTCTGGGCACCAGGGTTTGAATCCCCACTCAGCCATGGAGAACCACTGGGTGATCTTGCGCACACTGACTCAGTGGTTGTCAGTATGCCAAAAATACTCCTCATAGAATTTGAGGAGAATATGATTTGTCTAAATGCCATCCCACTTAAATCCCCGTATTTGGAATGGGGAAGGGGACTGCCAAAAACTCTGCACAAAAAGCCTTTGTGGCTTTCCCCATTTTTTTTAAAAAAATCTCTGTGGGTAATGCACATTCCCATTCATTATGACAACTGATTTGCTTTGATGTGCATTCCCAATAAGAGCAGAAGTGGAAAGCTAATTGGTTGGATGTGCACAGGTGGTGGAGTTTGCTAACAAGGCAAGCGCCCGGAACCACCAAGTTGGATTTTTGCCCTAGTGATTTGTACTGAGGCAATGAAACAGCTTTTCTTCTTCTTTTTTTCTATTTATTTAGGGGAATATCACAGTTTCTCACTTTAGATATGCTTTAAAAATATAAGTTCAGCAGCAGCAACTGGTGATGATGAAAACATAAGTAAATCAGTCACACCTGCCATCTTGATTTGCAGGCCTGCCCATTGGAACAGGAAAAGTGGATAGCTTTGCATGTTTGTGATCTTGCCAAAAAAGACAAATAGAAGCTGCTGCAAATTAGCATTAGCACGCATCAATCCACACACACCCCGATATACTACAAGCCCTCAAACCTCAGTGGAAGGCAAATGCAAATCCCCTCTGAAATTTCTTGGTAAATTTTGCCAAGACCCCGCCCCCCATGGTAGGTTTGCCTTAGGGTCAGCATAAGTCAGAGTGATTGAAGGAATACAACAACAATATCCTCCTGAGGATAAGTCCTGGATGATGGAAGTGCTAGGTTCTAATTCCATCTATCATAATAAAGGTCACCCCTGATTTCTTGAGTCTAGATGCTGGGTGTGGCTTTTAATAGAGTAATTATATTTAGTATTGTGGTTGTTAATTGCTATCATGTAAATTATGGTGAGCCTTATGCATAACCAGTCAGCATAACCCAGGGAAAATTACTTTCTTTATTTGGGGGGGGGGTGTTGTTTTGCTCAATTAAAAAAAAGCCACACACACAGTTAACATGGCATGTGGCAGTGCTCACTGAGTGTTTCTGGTAATAATAGTCCAGAAAATATGCAATTTTTATACTCTGTACATTATAATTTTACTGCTAGGGACAGGTGCTTATAGGATTTTCTGCTTCAAGTAGCAAAAGAACTTAACCTTGCCTTGGATGATATGCTCTTTGAGTTTGCTGCTCTGCCTCAGGCAGCAGAATATTTTAACAGGGTCTGCCCTGCACTGTACCACTTCATAATGCACACAGAGGATGGAGTTACCTGGTGGAATATAATCTTAAATCAAAAGACAGGCAGACCAAAAGAGATGCTACAATTGTGGCAAATCAGTCTTCCCCTCACCCTCCTAGATATTGCCTCAAAATGAACATCCTTCCAGGGTGATGTATAACTGCAAAAAGACCATACCTACCAACACCATAGTCCAAAGAAATTCTAGGCCAGGAACTGACCATCCATAGTGCCTGAGAAAGAGAATCTTATGTCATTTCATAAATATATTGCATAATATATCTCATTTTATACACCCAATCATTACTCATAAATAAGACTCACTATTTTTAGTGGGCCTTATGTGTGTTTCCTGCCTTATTCCTGTGTGGAATGAAACAGGATGCATGATGTGGCTTTTTCTTAGGTTCAGTGAACTGTTGTTAATGGTGTGGATGAACCCACTAAAATAAATGGAGCCAACAGTGAGTAATTAATTGTGTTCAAGTTTCCCCTAAAACCAGTCTGAATAATAAGAGCTACATCATAGATACAGTATTTGGGCATAATGGTTACAATATTAAAACAGCTCTGACTAAATAGAATAAATTAATGACGTCTTGATGTTTAAAAACTCCAGATTGTTTTGCTTGGATTCCCTTTATGCCTTCCAGACAAGAAAACAGTATCAAAGGGCAGTATGCAAAGAAAAATCAAGCTCACTGTCTTATCATACAGATCCCATTAGGCCAGAGAAAGGAGGAGAGAGAGAGAGAAAGTATAGGAGACATGGTCACACATTCTATATTTAAATTGTTTCTTTAAAGGTTAATGATTAATAGGTGTTTTTATAAAGTGTGAAAGATTAATAGGTGTTACAGTAAATTATTTCTCAGTTGTAATAATCATGCTAGACTTCCAGGAGCAAGCTGGTCAGAAAATGGAATTTAGCTCATATATTTATGGATGTCTCTTCTAACTCTATGATTCTCTGATACTAAACAGATTTGCTAACACACTTTCAAGTGTAAGGGTTTTTAGTTTTTATTTGTATGTATGTTAGCAGCTGGGATTTAGACTAAGCCACTGCTATGGAATTATTATATAGAAGTGAAAGGCATTGGTTTCAAAGGAAAATTGTTTAAGAACGGTAACATTAAACATATATAAACTGAAAAAATATTTATTTATACATTTATATCATACCTTTCTAGTGTCTAACCACCACTCAAAGTGGTTGGAAATAATTTAAAGCCATGATTTCAGAGAGGAAACAAAAATACAATGAAAGTCTGTCACAGGGGTATCTCCTCCAGTATCCTCACCAAATGAGAGAAGGCAAGTGATTACAAGAGAGAGGACCTTTTCAGTGATGGTACTCTATTGGTGTACTGCCATCCCCAGAGAGGCTTGCCCGGTGCCTACGCTTTGATAGTTTCAGCACTATGTAGAGATGGTGTTATTCCTTCAGGCAGTTCAAAAACTGTTCTTAATGTTTCTAGATTCCAGAATAGGGTTTACCTTGGTTTTCATAGAATCATAGACTTGGAAGAGACTACAAGGGCCACCCAGTCCAACCCCCTGCCATGCAGGAATACACAATCAAATCATTTCCGACAGATGGCCATCCAGCCTCTGTTTAAAAACCTCCAAAGAAGGAGACTCCATCATACTATGAAGCAGTGCATTCCACTTCTGAACAGCTCTTACGGTCAGAAAGTTCTTCCTAATGTTTAGGTGGAATCTCTTTTCCTATAGTTTGAACCCATTGCTCCGTGTCCTTGTCTCTGGAGCAGCAGAAAACAAGCTTGCTCCATCCTCAGTATGACATCCCTTCAAATATTTAAACATGGCTATCATGTCCCCTCTCAACCTTCTCTTCTCCAGACTAAACATGCCCAGCTCTCTAAGCTGCTCCTCATAGGGCATGGCCTCCAGACCTCCCCTGGACATGTTCCAGCTTCTCAGTATTCTTCCTGAATTGTGGTGTCCAGAACTGGACACAATATTCCAGGTGAGGTCTGACCAAAGCTGTTGTGTGCTGTTTTTATTTATAGTTTCACTGTTTGTATTTCATATATATATATTAATATATTATGTACCACCCAAAGAACTCTGATTATTGGGTGGTCAGAAAGTGCTAGAAAAATAAATAAAAATAAAAATTGAACGTTAACCTTTTTATACACTAACACAGAGAGAGAGAGCAATTCACATGGGAGTTGTCATTATTGTGATAGTGTGGTGAGAAGGCCCTGAGTGATGTGTCAGTTCTGACAGCTTCTACAGCCCAGAGCAGAAAATTTTTCACTTCACAATCTGTGGGCTACCTTGGGGAAGTGAGCAAACATTTGTCAAGCAATGGTATGAAGAAATCTAGAAGTGTTACCACGCGCAGAGACTGCTGAACAACTGTTCTGTTATAATAGAATGGTTGGTTTTCGTGGCTGCTTGTGGAAATTTTAAGTCACTCCTAAAGAATGGAAACCTGAGATCACAACTGTATGCCATCCATGATGACATCTCACCTAGGATTTAAACTCTGGCCTCAGATGAATGATTTTTACAAGGACACTAGTCCCACAATAGCAAGGAAATTAATTCTTTTGCTGTAATTTTAATTCTCCCCCCCCCTTCCCAGTAGATCAGTTCCATATGTCTCTGCACTTTGCACAGCAGTCCTGAGCGTGCCTTGGTAATGTTATAACCAGCTTCTAATGTCATATTTACAAAAAACCTTAACTACATTGTTATGGTATTTGGAAATAAATGTGTAAGTGTCTATTTGCTACTGCTGGGTTGTGGCTAACAGTGACATGCATCCTCTGTATTAAAAACACACACACACCTACATTCCATGAAGCTGGTTACTTAGAATTTTATCACACAAGGCTGATTATGATGGGATAATAGCACAAACAGGTTCCCGTTATTGCAAGATGTCATCATCCTCGCATGGTCCATGTGTGCTCCACCAGTTAATTATGCATAATAGCTCTCAATATCGTTCTTTTTGCAGTATTGGCGAGTGTACAAAATCACATCCCACTGTAATTGTGCAATTACAGTGTGAATGGGCAGTCCTCTTTCCCCCCTCCCCTTTTCCAACGAGAACACATAATGAAACTTACATGGAAGAACATGCAGAGGACCTACAGGATGCTCTTTTAATCAATTGTGGCCTCTTCTTGATGCCTTTTTATATTTGTTTGTTTCTCTGTGAATGTATTTGGTTATTTATTTGTTTTTAGTGTATTAGTCTAAACAGCCGAATTCTCGTCCATGCAAAATTCCCGCAAGAACAGCCAAATTCTCACCCATTGCAAAATTCCAGAAGTAAAAGAAAAAAATTCTTAAAGGCACATGTGCCAGCCAGTAGGAGGCATTAATACTCTGTCATTAGAAGGCAATATGAAGATAAGTTACTATAGCACAAGCTGAGTGGTGGTCATGCAATAAATCCATGGTGGTAGTATCATGTGATTACAGCGATGTGCAATAATTACTGTAACCATGCTACTATACTTTGGCTTTCTTCAATTGGAATTACAGCATTTTTATACACTAGTCTGATGAAGTCCTTAATACCTACTAACTGGAGGTGGGGAAGGACTTGTAATACAGTCCAGTAAATGTAAATAAACAAATTTAACAATATTAATACAAGATGATGCAATGTACTATGAGTAATCATCAAACTGTCGCAGTTTTGGGCAGGGCTCCTGTAAGTCTTGTACTTAATATTAACACAATTGTGTAGCATCACAAATTATATGTTTTGACAAGACCCTTTTACCCTGTTTGGATGCCTCAGCATTTTGGAAATGTGGAACAGAATTCTCTTTCTGTATGAGCCTTGCTCAGCATTAATGCATATCTCCAATACTGTTCAGCCTCAGCACAACTGTGAAAAATCATCCAGCTGTTGATCAAATAAACAGAAGTCTTTGTTAATAATAACATACATATTATCTCTGTATCCCAAAATGTTGGCTCCTTAAAATTCCATTTTGTATCTCAAAAGGGTTTGTTCCTTAAAGCATCCTAGCAGAATGTCCCAAATGAATGTTTCATGGCTGATTATGTTTGTCTTGATTTCACTGATCAGTAAATCATAGTCCTTAGACTATAATGTAAACTTTGTAAAGGACTAATGATACATTTTCATTTTAGAGTAGAGAAAATATCATCAACTGAATTTTGATTACATTGGAGTGACTTATCTCGTTAGCTCGTCCATAATGTTATCCAACCCTCTTATGAAAGAGAGCATGTTTCCAGTACAGTTGTCCCTCCGTATCCACGGATTTGGTATCCATGGATTTAAGTATTCACAGCTTCAAAATATTTTTAAAATAATAATAATCCAAAAAACAAACCTTGATTTTGCCATCTTATATAAGGAACACCATATTGCTATACCATTGCATATAATGGGACTTGAGCATTCATGGATTTTGGTATCCATGGGGGGTGCTGGAACCAAACCCCAGTGAATATGAAGGGACAACTGTATTTCTTTAGTATGTCTGCTGAACTAATAATCTGAGACCAAAAAAGGGTGTATTTATCACCCTATAATGATGAATGTTTGCCTTTTATTATGTAACAGATAAGTGCTGCTGATTGTTTAAGTAAAACCTGTAGTAGACATTGTTGATGAACAACTTTGGAAAAAAGACACGAGAACAAATGTCAAGTGAAATAATGGGATTTATCTGCTTCTAAAATCACAGATGTGGAAGGTTATGGAAAACAAGACCTCCTAGTAGTGTGTAAGGGGTGTTGCTGAGATAGTACCTGCTTTGTGTTAGCAGGCAAAGGGCATCATGTTGTCTATTCCCAATGAACCTTGGGCAGGTTTGTACATGAATTTGCTACATCAGAACTCAAATAAATTTGTACGTCAGTAACATAAATATCACAATCTCAGTAATGGAGACAAGTGAGGCTATTGATAAAATGAAAGAAGCAAAAGTTCCAGGCCTAGATGGCCTAACTGCCAAGTATTATAAATGTTTCAAACATCAATTGTTAAAACCTATGCAAACAATTATAAATGGTATACTACAGAGTAGGAAAAATCCCTGTCACATGGCAAGAAGCAAATATTGTCTTGATTCCCAAAGAAGTATCAGAGTATGTTTCACCAGAAGATTATAGACCAATCTCCATCCTAAATAAGGATTATAACATTTTTGCTACAATTCTAGGTGGTAGATTAAAAGATTCCATACAAAACTGTATTCAAGAAGATCAGAACAGGTTTTTACCTGGAATATTGGAAATCTTGCTAAGTGCCTACTGAAGATGAATGGATGGGAAAGATTGTAGAAATTGCTGGAATGGATAAACTTACATATATGTTGGAGGCAAAATCTAATAGGAAATTTGTAAAAGATTGGGAAAAATTATGGGAATACTTACAATGTTAATATGGAGAAATGATGACCTCGGGATTAAAAGTCTAAAATTTAGGATTATCTATTCATGGGAAGATAGCACATGTCAGAAGAGGAAACTTTAAAGGAGTTGAGAAGAGGAAGAGTTTAAATGAAGAATAATAAAAGAGGATATCTCTTTTCAGTTCCCTCTCTCTGCTCTTTTAAGAAGAAAAAGGAAGGTTATTAGTAATTTATAATATAGCTGATACCTCGATATAGGAAAGTGTGTTAATTTGAGTAATAACTAAATGACTTTAATAGAGATATTGTGTGTTCAATTTGTATATGTGTGTGTAAGGGGTGGGGAGGAAAGGGAGGGATGGGGGAGGAAGAGGGTGGGGATGGAATGATGTTTGTATTGTTTTTGTTATGTCATATTGCGTGTATTTGTTGACATATTATATAGGGAATTATAAAATATTACCAAAAAGTAACCTAAATACCATACAGGCACCAGATCCCATCTGATCTTGAAAGTTAAGCAGACTCAGCCCTGGTTAGTACTTGGATGGAAGGCCATCAGTGAACACAGGTGCTGTAGGCTACATTTCAGAGGAAGAAACTGACAAAACCACCTCTGACTATTCCTTGCCTAAGGACACCCTATGAAAATCATTGGGACACCATAAGCCAACAGGTGACTTGAAGGCACATGCGTGTGCACACACACACACACAGAGTATTTGGCACTATGCTTGCAAGTGTACATTTCTGGAAGCATGCTTCAACTCATCCCATCACTGAAATGAAACTCCCTTTTAATTGCTCGTAAAATTTCACTATAGTGTAGATCTGTAAATGACTGATAAATTGCTTCAGAGTCATGTATGTCTATACAGCCTATGAGTTTGCATCCCACACTGCCCTTGACAACACTGAATACATAGCATGAAAATGGGATATTTATGTATTATACTTTGCTCAGGACTGTCCTTTATTTGGAAGATTGTCACAGGATAACACTCTATTTGCAGGCATTATCTGTTGAATGACTGTACAGTTCAAATCTGGTTTAATATACAGAGCTGTTACAAGGAAGAAAAGGAACTTAGAAACTTCCTATTAAGAATGAGAATCTAGACAGTAGGTTGAGCAATTACACAAATAACCTGGTTACTGGCTTTTCCATTATGATGAGATGTAATGTATTCTTATTTAAATTATAGTACAAGTTGCCCCCAATATCTGCAGGGGATACGTTCCCAGACTTACTGTGAATATGTAAAACTCTGGATAATACTGGACTCTATTGAAATGAATGACTTCCAGCCTGACTTCCAGCATAAGCATACCATAGAATTGCACTGAAGGACCTAGAAAATGCCTAGAGAGGACATACTTCTTCAGATGCAGATAAGTGCAACTGCCAGTACCATATATACATAGAATCATAGAGTTGGAAAAGACCACAAGGGCCATCCAGTCCAACCCCCTGCCATACAGAAATAAACAATCAAATCATTCCAACAGATAGCCATCCAGCCTCTGCTTAAAAACCTCCAAAGAAGCAGACTCCACCATGAGGCAGTATATTCCACTTCCAAACAACTCTTACTGTCAAGAAGTTCTTCCTAATGTTTAGATAGAATCTCTTTTCCTGTAGTTTGAACCCATTGCTCCTAGTCTCTGGAGCAGCAGAAAACAAGCCTACTCCATCCTCAGTATGACATCCCTTCAAATATTTACACATGGCTATCATGTCACCTCTCAACCTTCTCTTCTCCAGACTAAACATGCCCAGCTCCCTAAGCCGCTCCTCATAGGGAATGGCTTCCAGACCTCCCACCATCTTGGTCACCCTCCTCTGGACACGTTCCATCTTGTCACTATCCTTCCTGAATTGTGGTGCCCAGAACTGGACACAGTATTCCAGCTGAGGTCTGACCAAAACAGAATTGAGTGGCACTATTCTCTTGATCTAGACACTATACTATTAATGCAGCCTAGAATCACATTGGCTTTTTAAACTGCTGCATCACACATTATATCAGATGATCCCAGTTAATATCAACAATACATGGTTTGACCAATGTCACAGAGATATTTTAAAATTTATATGGGATGGCAAAAAACCTAGAATTAAATATAAACGCCTGACAGATCACAACATAAGAGTGGGTGGGCCTCCCGGACTTAAAACATATTATGAGGCATTTTGTCTTTCCTTGATAAGACTCTGGATCCTCTTAAATGACCTGGAAACACTAGCAATAGAAGGAGAAGATCTAATTTTTGAATGGCAGGTGTTTTTGTGGTACAATAAAACATTTGCTCAAAATACCTTCTTTAAACACCTGATTAGACACAACCTATATAACATGTGAATAAAATATAAGAATCTTTTATATAATAAAATTCCATCATGGACATCACCAATAGAAGCCTTCTCTTTGAAAGCTCCAAGATTGATTGTGGTTAAAGGGGAGGAGTATCAGATAAAATCTAGACAAGAACTGGTGGGAGAAGGAATAGAAATGCAATGGTTTCTACATTTGCAGTTAAACAAAAGATTTAAAGTCGATAAACAGAAAACAGGTATTGAATTTAGCAAGAGTGACTTTGAAAAATTCTTAATAGAAGGCAAGTAACATCTAATAGCCAAACTGTGTAGAATGTTACTGCAGAATAATCATGAGGATGAAATAGTTAAAAACTGCATGGTGAAATGGGCAAGGGACTTTGGGTACAATATCGATTTAGATTGTTGGGAGAAATTCTGGAAAAATAATCATTCTTATACGAGATATTACATACTCCAAGAGAACTTTTGGAAAGTAATGTATCATTAGTACCTTTCACCTGACAAATTAGCAAAGATATACAACAAGACTAGTGATTTGTGTTGGAAGTGTCATAAAGAAATTGGGACTATATACCACATGTTCTGGAATTGTGACAAAATTTTAAAAAATTGCTTATGGTTAAAAGCAAAATGCAAACCATGTTAAAAATTTAATTACCACTAACACCAGAATTTTTCCTACTAGGGGTAATGAAATCTGTAGGGAATAAGGGTAAATGAATAGATAGGATGCGTTGGAATATGATTACAGTTGTAAGAATTCTCATAGCTAAAAACTAGAAAAAAGAAAATGCTCCTTTAGAAGAGGATTGGATAGAGAAAGTGATGGATGTTGCCGAATTAGACAAACTGTCTTATATACTAGAGGGCAAATCCAAGAATAGGTTTGTGAAGGATTGGGATTGTGTTTTGGAGTATATGAAAAATAAATACAATGTTTGTGTAATGTTGGGACTTAAGGAATAAGTAACATTAAGTTGTATTCTCTGTAGATTAGGGTTTATAGTAAAGAAATAAACCATGAAGAGTTGGAGTTTCCTAGAAGTTATTATGGATAAGTATGATCTCTACATGTTACAATAATAAGAAAGGTATATAAGTTTAAATGGTATTAAAGCTGTTTACTCATTGTTAGGGAAGCATTATGTGTAGTAGCAATATGTAAATATGTTTTTTGTCACCTATATCTATATGTATCATCAATCAACAATTATAACCTTGTATTTGTGGTTGTACAATGTACTGTTTAACAATTATTAGTTATTTTACTAGTGAATAAAAAACATTTAAAAAAGCAAGCTTCACCCCCTGCATATGTCAGACCAATCAGCTTTCCACTTCCGCACTAATTGGGAATGCTAATGAATGCAAATCGTTTGTCCCAACAAGCGGGAATGCGTATTCCCTGGGGAGCTTTTAAAAAACTTCAGGAAAAGCTCCAAAGGCTTTTCCTATGGCCCCCCTTCTGAATATGGCAGATTGATGTAGGATGCCATTTAGACAAATCATATTCGCCTTTAATTCCATGAATATTTTTGCTGTTTAGACAACCCCACATGAAAAATACTCAGGTCCTGGGCCTCTTCCAGACTGCAGGGCCCTGGATATTTGTGCCCCCTCCACCCCACCCATATCTCATTGACCCTGGTTCATTAATTTTATTTATTTATTTATTTATTTATTTATACCCCGCTCTTCAGCCACAAGGCTATCAGAGCGGCTTACAAACTGTTTTAAGGAAAAATCCATTTGCTACTCTGCCTCAGGTAGCAAAATTTTGAGTGCTGGCCCCATATTTGGCTTTTAACTTCCTCCACAATTTACTATAGAAGTAATGGAGCCTAACATCAGTCTGTACAAGAGCAGAGGATAAAATATCATGCAAGCACACAAGAATTACAAATAACAAAATTACACTGAAGTTTATTTTTCCTGTTCAGAAATCGTTCTGTTAAATTCCTAAGTTGTTTTACTGAACAAATCTGTTGGTGTTTAATTCTGGACTCACTGTGTAAACATTCTTCTTTGATAGACCAAAGTATGCCTGCATTCATACATCATGTACATAGAAGATTAGAAATCTACCCTCAGCATTTGCCTTTATTAGGATTCTTTTTTCTCCTCAGACTTCTTTTTGCATCATTTAAAGCACATGTTTGTCAATTAGCAAAGGAACTAAAAAATAAAATAAAATATTTTTCCTACTTACATCAAGCATTAAACCTATAGGGAATAAGAAAAAAAATTTTTTGACTGCAAAAGACCACTTAGCCAATACAAATCAAGAAACAGAATCTATATTTTCTCTCTCTTTTTTTTTTCTTTTCCAACATTAATAAGGTTTGGAATTTACTTCATTTTTTATAAAAATTAAAACAAAGATTCCCATATATTATTGCTTTTGCAGTTAGAAATGACTGTCCAGATCCTCTAATTTAATGGATATCTTGCTACTTGTAGATTCTTCCACTTTCGTCAGATATCATTTTCCTTGACCTTTAAAATAACAGGCAGGTGTTTTGTAGAAATTCCTAATTTATTTCAGTAGAAACTAATTCTAAGCATATCTAGGGTCAAAATTTTATGCCCCAATTTAGCAAGGTTGAGCTAGAAGGAAAAACAAGATATTATCCATGAGTTCTGCTTGGGTTGCTTCCATGTACACAAAAGATCTGCACTGTCAGGGGCTGGTTCAGGGATGTGAAAATGTGTCATTTTGGTTGTTGTTGTTGCATTTCTGAGAATGCCACCAGCATTCTTATCCCATCCAAGTTCTATATTAGTTTGCAAGACTTTTTTTTCTTATCTCCCAAAATGTGTGTATGCTTTGGTGTGCATTTTTTAAACATGTTTTCTGGACCGAGACCTCACAATGCATTCCTAATTTCCACTGCTTCCATTGGGGATTGTCTCAGAAAAGAGCACACAGGGGTGCCGTTTACATGATGAAAATGTAGTGGGAAGAATTCGTGTCGAACCCTGGTTGTTTACACGTACATCGGGTTGGGCACGTGATTTTCAGAAAGGGGGCCACGTTTTATCCCATAACGTGCGGGACTTCCAGTCCCGTGGTTTGTGCCAGTTTTTAAAAAAGTCACGGGAGGATTCGGAAAATCGGAAATGTAAACAGCCCGGGACAAGCTATCTCGGTACTAGGTGATGACCGGAAATGGTGACCGGGGGCGGGCTCAGAGATCAGTGACCAGAAAAGGAAGGGTCAGTCACCCGTTCAACAGATTCAGCCTCACCAGCTGAAAACCAAGGCATCCCTTCCAGCTGCACGAAGGTTTGTGTGTGTGTGTGTGTACTAAATCACCCTGTTCAATGGATTTCTACACAGAAAACCCTTCAGCTTTAACCTGTTCCTCAACTGCATGTTACAAAGAGATTGTGGGCGGAGGATTGCCCATTCATCCCCTGCCTTGATCACCTCCCTGGGTCTGAACGGATAATCAAACATTCATCACCCCCCAAGGCACAGTAAAATGTGCCAGCATCTGAGCTGATGATCACACATTCATTCATCCCACCCCCCACAAGGCACAGTATAAAATGCCAGCATCTGGGCCTTTCAAAATGCCTTGTGTGTCACTGGCTTGAAACCTTCACTCCACAGCTGCCTCTGCTTAAAGGGTTAACATTTTAGAGACAGGGCAATTGCAAGCCTCTGCCCCCCTGCACTCGGCTTGCACTGGCTTGGGCTGCATGGACTCCACTCTGCTCTGCTTTTGATCTCTCTCACACTCCCCAGCAACAACTGATCACTCACCCCCCCCCCAGTTTACTGGCTTTACATGGTGTTCTTTCATTTCTAAAGAAAAGCACAGGGTTTAGCCACTGATCGCTCCTGCCTCCCCGGAATCCTTCCCTGATCCCCTCAGTGCCTCATCCCAAAAGCAACACTCATTAACCCCCTCATTCCCAACCAGAAGCCTGAACAAACATTTGAGCCAGCCAATAGCATCACTCGTGGCATGGAACTGTAAAGGAAATACATCACCGAGGTTGTGAAAACACGAGTAATCGCATCCTTGATTGACAGCCAAAAAAATAATAATAATAATAAAAAATCCCGGCACGCTAAACATGTGTAAACAGCAAAAGTATGGAATACAAGAGTGCAGGATAAATGAAAAAAATACGGGACTTGATGCCGTGTAAATATGAATCACGGAATCTTCCGGAATTTCCTTAAGAGGGACAAAAATCGTTTAAACAGGATCAGGAAGTCCCGGTATGCCCCGCGACAAAAATTGCTGTGTAAGTGGCACCAGGGTTTCAGTAGGAGTTTCTTCCTCTCAGTAGTGCTATGAATTCTATACAACTTGCTCCCATATAAATGTATATAGGAATGTATCCTTCTGTGAGTATTCTCAAAAGTCATAGGATGTCTTCTATCACTATCAAAGGAAATAAAACAATCCAGAAAACAACCAGCCTGTTCAAAAGTGGAATTTTAAAAAAATATTGCCAGCTCACAGAAAAAGTATGCATGTCTATGTGTGCGTCCATGTGTATATATTGTTTTATACATTTCAGTGGAGTTTTCTAGGCAAGAAGATATAATGTTGATTGCTGTGCATTAACGCAAATTCACAGCAGCATTCATTTGTCTCCAAGGTCTTTTGGTACACACACAGCCACCCCTGCGAATCAAGTTGGTGATCGAGTAGATTACAGTATGTTATTATTCTCCACATGTTCTTGCTGCTGCACAGTATTTTTTTTTATAAAAAAACTGTAAATCAAAGGTGCACACATGGTCACCTCAGTGCAGCAAAAAAACAAGTGCACAATTGATAAAGCAAAAGTCTAAGCAGCGCAATGCTGGTTGCTGGTTTCCATGTAATTTGGGTGGTGAATCCATTCCAGGTTTTAGTACAGATTTTTAAAATCTATCCAATGTGCTGAATCCTCTCTCTCTCTCTCTCTCTGGCTTTTCTTCGCAAACAAAGATTCAGGAAGGACTCATCCCGCGCTTTCTGCAAGCGCGCTGATGACTAAAAAGGCCAATCCAAGATAAACAAGTCCGGTTGCAAAAAGCACAGCAGAAGGTCTCCTTGGGTGATGTTTTTGGGTTGTGATTCTTTCTGCGTTGTCGTTTCTCTTCAAGACTTGTTCGTCGTGAGTTCTCAAATAAGGCTGCAGCATTGTGGATAGTGCGTCTCCATGCCTCCCGATGTGAGGCCAGGGCGGACCACTGTTGGTGATCAATTTGACCGAGCCTGAGATGTTGTTTCAGGGAGTCTTTGTATCGCTTTTTTGGAGCGCCCCTCTTACACTGACCCGTGGCGAGTTCACCGTAGAGTAGTATTTTGGGGAGGCGATGGTCCTCCATCCTAAAAATGTGCCCTGCCCAGCGCAGCTGTGTTCTCAATATCATGGCCTCAGTGCTGGTGATCCCTGCTTGCTCAAGGACAGCAACATTCATCACATAGTCAGTCCAGTGTATATTTAGGATTGTGCGTAGACAGCGCTGATGAAAGCGCTCGAGGAGTTGTAGGTGGTGGCAATAGGTGACCCATGTTTCAGATCCATAAAGGAGGATAGACAGTACGATGGCTCTATACACACTGATTTTTGTGCTTTGCCTCAGGTGTTTATTGCTCCAGACTCTTTTGTGAAGTCTTCCAAATGCACTATATGCCTTTGCTAATCTGTGATGGATCTCTTTGTCAATCTTGGCATCTGAGGAGATATCCTCAGAACATATCCCTTGGATAGTTCCCTTAAAGTTTGGGCTAAAAATTGGAATGGATTTACCATCCCACTGACAATGTCATTTCATCAGTGGCCATTTTCCTACACTATTCCACAGCATGGAAGTTGTCAACAACTACTGCACCCAGTAGGATATTCACCCTATTTAAAGTCCAAGGAATCTTATAAATTATACTTAGAAAAGTTTGGCAAAGCAACCAAAGCCAAATCCACACTACACAAATAATCCAGTTTGATTTGCCATGGCTCCTTCCTATGGAATCCTGCGATTTGTAGTTTTACAAAGTCTTTAGCCTTCTCTGCCAAAGAGTGCTGGTGCCTCACCAAACTACAAATCCCAGGATTCCATGGGAAGAGACAATGGCAAATAATCCAGTTTCAAACCAGATTATTTGTGTAGTGTGGATTTGGCCCAAGACACTCATAAAGTGAATGGCAAGAGTTGAAAGAAAAAGATTTGTGCTGTTCCCCCAAAATTGTAAAGTTAAATTCTGTACATACACTCACTGAAAGTAGAGTCACTTTGCTTTCTGAGGGGTCCATGTTGCCAGAGTTTCATATCTCCAGACAGCCTCTTTCTTTTTCCTTTCTTCTCTCTTTTCCCCCACCTTCTTAGTCCAGCAGCTCTGTTTGTGCCAGACAAACAAAGCATCTGCCTTGTGGGTTGTTTGTGTTTGATCCATTCCAAACCGATGCTGCTCAGACTTTATAAAAACAACAATCCAGATTGATGTGCTAAATATGTCCAAGTCGGACAAACATCAGATGCTGACAAGAGCTGGATTTTTTGGCTTCTTTTAATGGGTGTATTTTTTAAAAATATGACATTTTTTCAAACTGATATAAATCAAAGATAACATAAATAAACTTCTCATATTTTCCACCACCAGCCCCTAGTAAATGGTCTCTTTGACAAGATCAGAGGTAAATTTACTTCACTATATTTGCAAGTATTAATATTTACATTCTATTTAAGTGGCTATTCTCAACTTTAACATCATCTTTGTAAAATGATGTAGCTCCTAAAGAAAAGGAAGGGCTGGTCTGCTCCTTAATATGAAAGTAGCCACCACAATAGTGTACTGTATTCTGCATCAAAATATAAGCAAAATATATAATGTAGAAGAATGGTTATTTAATTTGGGGAAATGGGAATTATGCCTCAATTACTAAAGCCTAAATACAGTGAGATCCTCACAGTAGCAGTGGGATATTTGTCCCTGGCAGACCTTTGTGGTGCTGAAAAAGTGCTCTGGAGAGTTTCCAGTCCTCTAGAGCAGGTTTTAAGGTTTTCTGATGCATTGGAAGCTGCAGGGTGGGGTGTAAATGTATTGCTTTTTGCATTTCTAATATATAAAGATAGGTAGATCTATTCTATAGGCTAATTATGTTGATGGGAGGGGGACAGGTCACCACTAGGCTAGTGGAATGACTGTCATATTCTAAGCTTTACTAGATGAGCCTTTGGTTTGATCCAATGTGACTCTTTTCTTATTTTCGTGCATTTTCTGACAGCCCTTCATATAGATAAGTCATCTCTGTAAAATATGACACATAGCTGTTCTGCCAAACCTTTCTACACATTTTCCACACCCAAGTGCTCCATGTTAGAAATTACCATGTTTGATATCGGAAATTTTTTAGTGGATTGCTACATTTCTTTGATGACCTTATAGTCCTGCAGGTCCATACGTAAGGGTGCAAAAGAGAGTATTCAGTCTTAAGAAGTGCTGACAACAACACAATGAACTAAGTTTATCAAGAGCCCAACTCCATCTGAAGGTAGGTGCACCTTATTCTATTGATATCAATGGGCTTATGTGTACTGAGCTCTGCAGAAGACCTGATAGGTTGAGAGGCTTCAAAACTAAAAGCTTTAGAACTTTCTGAAACAGTAATGAAGTAGTAATGAGATCCGAGACACCAGATAATTGCCAATAACAGGGGGGGGGGATGAAAATCCCTTTGCCTTTCAGGGCCTTTACGTTGTAAATTTGTAAAGTAATCAATAGAATGAAGTCTGCAGAGAGGATTCACAAATTTTCTCAACGAAAAGGGTGTCTAAACATATCTTGACATGTTAACAGCAATTTTTCTACATTTTGTGATTGTGTGTGTGCTAAAAT
This sequence comes from Gambelia wislizenii, assembly GCA_030847615.1. Classification (NCBI taxonomy): domain Eukaryota; kingdom Metazoa; phylum Chordata; class Lepidosauria; order Squamata; family Crotaphytidae; genus Gambelia; species Gambelia wislizenii. Next base: position 94,359,331 of record JAUMIR010000004.1, read on the forward strand.
TGCATCTCCCAATTGTATTTTGTACATATTACACAATAATATGTTGCAATTTGTTTACAAAATAATGATTTGGTCAAAAACATATTTTGTACAAAGTGCTGTGGCTTTCATGCAAATGAAATTTTCACCAAAAGGTCTCATAATGCAAATTATCAAATGGATGCACTTGTGATCTCACCAATGAGGAAAGAAGCTTTGATATGTTTCAATTTTTTAACGTGAGAATGAAGTAAAAGATTTATTGCTTGCTGCTCTTTGCCTTCAAGTCATTTCCAACTTATGGAGACCCTCTCACGGGGTTTTCTTGACAAGATCTGATCTTTGCCTTCCTCTGAGGCTGAGAAAGTGTGACTTGTCTACACTGGCAGGAAACCCCATACCTACCTCATAGCCATGGAGAATTTCTTTGCTCCACAATGGCCCTGTAAATGCCACAATCACCAGGGGTTGTCCAGTGGGAAATTGGAGTATCCCTCCACACTGTAACTTGTGTTGATGTAAAAGGGTGGTCCTACACTGATCATGTGTCCTATACATCACATTATTTTTGGCCACACATCTGGAGCTGCTCGGGGGGGGGAGGTCTGTTCGCTCATGCATGCAAATACACATTGTCCCAGGGTTCTGCATTACTGAATAAGCAGAGATATGCTTATATAAACATGTGTACAATCAAAAAAGCCTGCTCACTGAGAGAATGGAGTCCCATCCACTGGAAACCCCACCCCCAGCTTAGCACCTGTGCTAACCCATGGCTACTACGTGGACTTTCTCTGAAATGTGGCGCAAACAGTGAATCCTGCAAAAACCCCGACGAAGCTGTGAATTATCAGGAACATTGTGTGGCAACTGAGCAGTGGATATAAGGTGAGTATGGGGTTTGTTTGGTTTTTTGGCCAGTATAGACAAGCCCAAGGTCACCCAGTGGGTAGTCATGGGTGAATGGGGATTCAAATCTTAGTCTCCAGAGTCATAGTCCAATGCTCAAGCCACTACACCTTGCTTGCTCTGGAAGATTTATATCCCTACTTTAAATACTATACTTTTTTAATGTTCCTGTCTTAAAGTTCAAGTCAGAAATGGATACAACTTTGTGAAAAGTTTTGGGAGGCTTAAAATCCACAAAACTCAATTCTATGGTATATTGCATTGATTCAACTTTCGTTAAAAACTTATACAATACTGTACATATGATTTAACATGAGTGAGTATAACCCAGTTTTATGAAAGATTTCATGGACCTGTTTGAGACACTAACCTCAGTAGAACACATTTAAACTGCTGAAAAGGCAGTTCCCTTCGAAAGGAAGGAAGACCTAGTAGTTGTCTGGTTGAGTTAACATCTGGGAGGGTTGGCAGGTTACCCTTATCTATTCTGACATAGTCTACCCTATTTGAATAATTTGGTGCAAACTATAATAATTGTGATCCCTAAGCTCATATACTTAGCATATCACAGTTCTTTTAAGACAGAGGTACACACCCCTTTCAGCCCCAAGTGCCACACACACAGTGTGGGGAAGGGGGGCTCCCAGGGTCTGCAACTGGGATCATTGCTTCTATAATGGCACAAAAACAGCCACCCCAGCCACTTTTTTTTCCTTCCTTCTTTTCCTCCAAAACACCCTGATTTTACATTGGTTCTGTTGGGTTCTTATTCATTTCTGGATTCAGATGAAAGTGCTGGGACTCAATATACCTTAGCTGGCACTTATTTTCTTCCACCTTCACTTCCACACTAGAAGTCCAAACTTTTGTTCTTTTAGCGATGTCAATGTACTTTACTTACTTATACTTAGGGCTTGTCTATATGGTCAAAATGATACAAATGGGATGCAAACATACGGTGATATGTTCATACAGACATGTGCACAAATATGTGTCATTTGGAAGGGGGCAGCCAAATCCACTGCAAAGCCCGTGTGCGTCATGTCCGTGGCTTCATACAAATTTTTGAAGCTAGATACAACATGTGAATGTGTGATTGTTTGAACACTCACATTTGCACAGATATGAACAGGCAACATAATCTGATTGGCTGGACGAGGATGGGGGTGGGGCTAGCAAATGGGGGAAACACCTGTGGCCACTATGTTGAATTTTTGGCTAAGCGAGGGTCCAGTAAATTGATCATATGACAATCTTATACTCTTTTAAACATTTCTTTCTAATTCAAACTATCACTTGTGCTCACCATGAGAAAATGTGTGTTTTTTTAAAAAAAAATGGTAGTGGCAGATTTAAAATCACAAGTAAATAACTCGTTGCCTCCAACTTGGCTAAGGTTCATGTGGAGTTTAGGGGGGCTCTTTTGACTGTGAGTGTAGTGGCCATGTAGACTCTAATGTCTATTTGCTGAATGCTGTTACTTACAATTACTATTTGGGGTCAGACTAGATAGCCCATGAGACTCTGGAAGTCTGCAAAGTCATTTTCCTTTAACTCTCAGGCCTAGTCAAGTCAATGGTCTTACTAATCAACTCTATGTTCCGTAAACATATGATGTAAACAAATTCTTTCTTTAATAACAGTCGAACTGTACCTAAATGTTCCTAAGCTATCTTGCCTTGTACTTTTTGAACTATCAACAAATTGTTTCAAGGGAAACTGCTGACACCAAAGAGAAGGAGGAGGGAATTGCTTTTTGCATAGTGTATAAAAATATGCTGTAACAACAACTCGGGGTTCTGACTCTTTGGAAGATATTCCAGTCAGGCCCACCAGTGTAATAAAACTTACTTTCCAATCCTTGGGTCTGCTGTTCCATGATTTCTGCATCATGAGGACAGGTCACATTGTTGTGAATGCCTGCTGTTTCGGACATGTTTGTATTTCCCCCCCTCATATAGACAAAACATTATTTATTTGTTGGATTTATATCCTGCCTTTCTTCCAAAATGGGACTCAAGGCATAACATTTGTGGGTGAGGTTTTATCCATCGCACATCTCCATATCAGAGAAAGGTTCACCTTCACAGCAATCCTATTTGTCAGGCTGCTGTTGAGGGTATGAGAGGAAGAGGCGCTAAGATGGGGAGACAGAACAGCAACAAAACCAATGTTCTCCTTTTTTCTCTACTAGTCCTTGACTAAGCACAGAAGAGAAACTGATTAAACAAACTACAATAATAAATCTGTAATAAAACTGCAAAAAGTAATTGCTGTGGAAAGAACTATATATACATTTGTAAAGAAGAAAAATGTAATTCATTTTATATAACCAAGAGATTTCTCCCCTCCCCCCTTCACTCTCCTTTTTACCAATAAACCACAGAGCAGTGTATTTCTTTTTATGGAGGAAAGCAAAGCCCTACTATCTTTCTCAGTTTCTGATCTTTAAGCACAATAATAGAAGAATGTTAGACTGGTAAGATGGGGAGAGTGAATCTGTCAGGTTCAGGTTCACTAATTCAAAAAAAAAAAAATCCTGAATCATAAATTTGCTTTCCATTTAAATTTGTGATTTTCTTTTAAAGTCTGGAAAAAAAATTTATATACCTTTTCATATGTGTTTGTGCTTTTTGAAAAACAATTTCCCCTAATATAATGAATCTGCATATATTATTTTCATCAATATATATGTATTGAAAAATGAGAGGGTACAAATTCAAAAGGATTATGGTGTTCTGGCTCACCTATCCACTTCAGAAGTGCAAATTATGCTTGATTAATTAAAAAGAAAATGGTACATATTTATGTACATTGCTGTTTAGGATGAAGATGTACATGGATGGACTAAAGCATGGATGGGATGCCATGGAGGATGCAGACCCCATCTGTACCCCATCTTCACTAGACCATCCCCCATGATGTTTTCATCCAAAACAAGATGCTAGGATGTGCACTTTGGCTGGCTTCCTGCAATAGTTGGATTGACTTTCTTGGTCATTGCAGAGGTCAGAATTCTGTTCCAATCACACAGCAACTCATATTCCCCCACCCCACCTGGTAAGATTGCAGCCTCCCAACATGACCACTTCTGTGTTGTCAGAGAATTGAGGATCAATGGGGAAGCATCCAGCTATTTTCCTGTAGCTGGATGTGCTACAAGAGCATCCTCTGCAGGGACATTCCAAGGATCCCCAGAGGTCTCTCCGCTCTGTGTCCAGCCATAGGAAAACAGCTGGATGAATCCTTGCATATCCCCTCACTCTCCAGTGGTACAAAAATGGATACTGGTGGGTGGGGAGGAGGCTGCATTGCTTACAAGGTGGGTTGAGGAGGGTTAGCATCAGGAGACATAGCTACAGAGATGCAGCTATCTGATGCAAGTGCATCTCCTGATGCAGAATCTTGGCTCTTATTTTAGGCTAGAAGCATATCTATGGTGGCTTCCAGATTCAGTTCTTTGTTTTGGGGATGCCGGGGGTGTGGTATTTCTTTTGGATTTGGGGAGTCCAGAGGGGGTCTGGAGGCTTTACAGCTGGTCTTCAGGGGATATATCCAGCCCATGGGCTGCACAATTCCAACCTGTCATCTAGAACTATTGATAGTAGTGTTTCCTTCCTTGAAATAAAATATTATTTCTGTTCTCTGTTCCAAACAGCATGCTTGCATTTAAAAAACATAAATAAACGTTCAAGGGTAAGTGGCATGCTGGCTGGGGGATTTGGGGAATTGTAGTCCAAAAAGTAAATTTTTGTAGCTTTAAGACTTGAGCTTTAAGACTTGCCTTTTCTTCTGAGCTCTGAAGGACACAATGACCACCCTAAATTTCAGCAATCTTTCACTCCAATGAAATATTTAGAGGCATACCTCAAAGATTTCCTTATTTCCGGAGCATTTTAAAATCTGGCAGCTTTCGTTTATTTAGTAGTTTGATACAAACATTGCTGCTGTGTGTTTGGCTCTGTCTGCATTAATAAATGAGTGAGTGGGGTCGAAAGAGATCCTGTGGTCACTAACTTTTTAAAAATATGGACACTGCTGCTCTCCCTCTCTTCATTAGTATTGCACAAACATACAGGGTGGTCAAGTGGCTGTGACCAATTACTTATCTTGTGGTTGCATTTTGGCCACACAGGGGCCTCAAATTATGTGTGTCTTGGGGAACCACTTCCCACCATGGACCTGAGGAGAGTGTATACCAAAACAAAACAACAAGAAGAAGTGACTGCTTATTAGAGTGAAGCATCTGTAAAAGGCTGACTACGTTCCATTACACCATTTGAGAATTTGTCCCTGCAGTGTCTTTCCATGGAGAACACCAAAGGTCAAACAATGAAGAGTGTAACATGAAGACTGCATGACTCCTCAACCTGGCCTTTCTTGCTTTTTGGTTTCTGGGCAAGTGTCAGAATTTTGGGCTTGTGAGTTTCCGTCTGGGGAATGGGGTGAAAATAAATAGCAGCTTTTTCATACCCATTATTTATCCCAAGTTTGATACTGAGACATGAATCTGCCTCATTTCTCTGGTATTATTGATAGATATGCTTAAGCCTAGTGAACATGCTTGAATGTTTAATTCATGCACAAGTTAAGGAGACATGTCATTGAGCCCATTCCTAACTCATGTTTTCCATACTGCTGCTGCATGAGAAATTGAACAATGAATACTGTATACTTCCCCTTCAGTATATCCTCGATGTCTGTTGAGCTGAAGCAGGCATGGTGAATGGTAACAGAACAAATTGGCAGAGCTACTTAGTGTGTTACCAAATGCACTGAATTCACACATGTTCTGTGAATACATGTGCATACAAGATTTTTGGACCTTGGCAGTAATATGGTAAGATTGGTTCCAGTGGCTCATGCTCAAACAGAGCCATCTTTTCAGGGGAATGTTACTCTGTACAGAGGGATCAACATACCGTACATCAAGTGATTTCAATGAATGACAAACAGTCCAGTAGCCATATAAAGCAAATACTGTAAAGCCAATTGCCAAAGGGATAGAGGCTTCAGTAAGTGGGGAGGCCTCAGCACAGACCTTAGTGGACTGGATGAGGAGCCCTACTAGATAAATTCAGCTTGTAGTCCACAGTTTTCCTTCCTTGTACATTATACACAAATGTAATATAGTGGGCACTTGGTATCTGTTGGGGTTTGGTTCCAGGACCCCCCATGGACACAAAAATCTGTCAATGCTCAAGTCTGATTATACACAATGGCATAGTAAAATGGTGTCCCTTATACAAAATGGCAAGATCAAGGTTTGCTTCTTGGAATTTATTTTTGGGGGAATATTTTCAAGCCATGGATGGCGGAATCCATAGATGCCAAAACTGTGGATACAGAGGGCAGAATGTAGAAATCTCTCTCTCTCATATTATTACTATATGTGTACACTCAGAAGAAAGTCCCTTTGAGTTCAGTAGTGCTTACTCCCAGATGATAACTCATTTTTCCTCTGCCTCAAACTTTGAGTCTAACAGTAATTTAGAGATATAGTCTTGCCTCTTAACAGTGAAGCTAGACTAAAATATTGAAATCTTCCTTCTCTTATTATGTACCAAACATTCAGACACATCTTGCACTCAACCTTATTTTTTTGGCAGGGGAGGAATGTGTGTGAGTAATTTCTCATCATTCTAGGTAATTACAGTAGCAACCACTCTAGTTTGGAAGAAACCTCTTTAGTTTCAACAGGCCTATCAAAAGAATAATGGGAAACAATATCAGAGCAGGACTCCTGAAATAAAGGGGATATGTCAGCACTTGTCAGATAAAGTTGTCTAAACACCTTCACCAAGCTGCAAATGGTTTTTTAAAAAAGATAGTAGTGAAATGTTTCACTGGGTTTATAGATACCACAATAGAAACCAAATCTCTGCACAAGTTGTGTATATGTGTGTTGGGGAGGGGGAAGAGTGGAATAAGGCTCACATGCACTGTGAGGCAAGGTAACTTTACTCCCTCTTTGCACATTTCCTTCTGTTGCCTGCTATACCTGGAATGTATTTGCACTGCAGTTATAGCTATTTGATACAACATTAGCTTTCATGGCTCCATCTTACAGAATCTTAGGGCATGTGGTTAGGTGAGGTAGTTAGAATTCTTCAACTAGAGAGCTCTAGTAATGTAATATAGTGTTAGAACCCTCTAGCTTTATCTTCTTATCTGTTAGAAGAGCTGTCCAGTCCAATCCAGTTTAAAGAAAAGGCCATGAATGGGGAGAGCAAGGTCCTTAAAGCTGCCTATGAGTAGTTAGCCACTAGACACAGACTGGGTGAGCACACAGATCAGCTGGTCATAGTCTCCCCCACAGTAGCGTAATGTGGGAGAACTTTGCTATGGAAGAGCTATTTCTATTTAAATTATAGTAATTCTTTCTAAATGTGGATCTATGCATATAAATTAGTTCATGCAAAATGTTATCCAACTAGCAGCACCTTTCCCCCTTGTTTTCCTTGTTTTATGTGATGCACTTTTTGAGATGCAAAAATGGCCACCCTAGGATCCACCAGTATCTCTTTTTCAAGATAGAGGTATCCATTTTGGAAATAAGTCACCCTGGGTGGAATCATTTCTTCCTCCCTCCCCAGGGAAGCTGTTTGTACATACTGCTGACAGGCTGGCCTTTATGACGCAATGAAACACCTTAAATAGCTGTTGCCTATAACATACAGTATGTGGTTACAGCGGAAAAGTCCTCAGTGACCTCAGAAGCCTTCATATGTATAGCTCAATGTGTGAAGTTCTCACTGGAGACATTCACACTGTGTCTACAGACATCAGGAGAAGATGGGGTTACTTGCTACATGTAATGATGGGAGTGGAACTGTCTGTTGTGGATCTTCTCACATTTTTGGCTAACATAACAATGAAATAGAGCTTGTGTTAATTTCCAGTTATGAGCATTAGGGGGAAGACACACCTTCAAAATGCCACATGTTAGTGGCGTTTCCTACTTTGAGTAGGAAGTTCCTCACACAGTCACATGCAAAAAGCGATTCTATGTGGAACAGTACCCAAGAAAGCACCACTTACATGGTCACCTGCAGCTGGAAATTAAAGCATTATTGAGAGGGATTATGGGAATGGGCCCTTTTAGACTCACCAACTGTAATGAGACAATATGATTCTACAAATAAAAATGCAGAGAACGACTTGCATTCATTTGTGCATGCATATTATTTTTGAATTACGCACAAAAGAAGACAGAAAAGTTAGTGGGAAAGTGTCATTACATTATATACTGTATCCATTAAAACACATTTAAAAAAAACCTTACTTCAATCACTTTTACATGTAAAAGTGAGTGTTCATTACATGTAAAATTAATTCTAATTCAACACCGGAATGTATGTCACATAAACAAAATCTTACTGGCATCCAGATGAAAAGTCCTGTTCATGGTTTCACTCTATCCTCCTGCTTTTGCCATTGTTTTGAGCTTGGAAGGGAAGAAAAGAACTACAAGAATTTTAGAAAACTGCATTTCTGTCTCACCCACCCATGAACTGAAAGGGCATGGGAAAGGATAAAAAGAAATACACACATGTAAGAGGGATGCAGAGGAAAACAGTTTATGTATACAGGTAAATTGAAAGTCAGACCAACCCTACCACCCATCAGCAATATCCTCCATGTAACTGATATTGTTTTTAAGAAAAATCAACCAACAAGAACAAGTCTCTTATTCTTACTCAGAAATATTTTAAAGAAACAGTCTCAACAGAATGCCCACTATCTGCAGCTTTCCTGAGGCTCAGCTCTCCTTCACTCTTACCTTCTTCTACCCCTCTTTCCTCTAATGATTTCCCTCCTTTTCTTAGAATATGTTTTCTTCCCCCCTTTAAAAGAATATTTTTATTCACATATAATCAAGAATTTTTTTTAATATAAAACAACATACAAAGATGACATACAAAAAGAAAAAAAAACACATACAAGGGAAACTAGTGGCTTCCAACTTGCAAATGAATGGTTATGTTTCTCATTTAATTCTACTCCCTCAAATTTTTGGTAAAAGGCTTATTGCACAAAGGAAGAGAAGCAAAAGTGCAGTTAGATAATAGCACCTTCAGTTCTGCCTTACCACATTTGTCATATTTCTTCAGTAGTTGTTCAGTTCTGGTCCCATGGGAGATTGGTGTAAAAGTGAGTCATTTTTCTGTTTAAAAAAATCCATTAGAAAAAAGATAGTGCTTTGCCCAGAATTTAGCTTGAAAGAAACTGACAACTAATCTCTCAGCTGAGTTCAGGTTTCCGTACTGAAGCATCAGCACCCATCATTCTCAATTTTTAAAATAGTTCAGAAAATACTTTCCTACATTTATTGATGCATGCATAGCACTGCTTTAGCAAGAGCAGCTTGAATATAACCAAGGCCACACATATTCACCCATTATTCCTTTCCTTCCCATTTCCATATTAATCTGCTTTTTTAACAGTTGTCCCTTCACATTCACTGGGGTTTGGTTCCAGGACCCCCCGTGAACACCCAAATCTGTGAATACTCAAGTCCCATGATATGCCATGGCATAGCAAAATGGTATCCTTATATAAGATGGCAAAAACAAGGTTTGCTTTTTGGATTATTATTTTTTAAAGAATATTTTCAAGCCATGAATACGTAAAACCGTGAATACCAAATCCATGAATGTGGAGGGACAACTGTTTATATATATATATATATTTGTGTGTGTGTGTGTGTATGCAAAAGTCACATTTAGGATTTTATCAGATCAGGCAAACACGCACACACAAAAAAGCGCATCATTTAGGATGTGATGATAGCACCAAAAGCAAAATTATCAGATGTCCTCATCACTTGCCCATTCCCACTGCGTCACGCTGGCATGAATGAGGTGTCACTTTTTATTGACGGGCTAAACCTTATTTACGTCACATGACAAACGACATCACACATTCTAGTACAAAGAGACAGATAGAATGTAATTAGTATGTCATCTGATAATTGCAGCTATTTCTGCTATCGTCATGTCCTAATACTGCAGTTTTTGCCACGTCTGATAAAGTCCTTAAATAGTATTTAAATATTTATTTTTAAACATATTTTCTCTGCAAAGATGCAATTTCAAATATATTTTTCTACTTCCTTTTTCGACTTGAGAAGTATACAAGAATTTGGAGGCGTGCACAAACAAATGAATGAACTAAATATTACTGTACTGTACTCTGTTTTGGCTTTACAATAAGTATAGTAACCCTGATGCTGATTGGGATTCTTACTGCGGGACAGAAAGCTTAAATCCTTTCTCCCCCACTGCATTCTCAGTCCAGATGAGGGGAGGAGTGTATTTGTTGCAATATAAATTGCAGGTATTAGAAGAGGCTCAGTCCAGATGTAGCCAGCAGTGGGAGACAAACTACATCATGCATTCTAGTACAAAGAGACAGATAGGATGTAATTAGTGTGTGGTTCCAATCCATACATTAGTATGGATAAATCCATTTGTACTGGATAAAGACTGGATTTCTTGAGCTTTGTTTTTTTTTAACATTCCCTTATCTGAGAAGTGAAGCAACCTTCACAAACGTCCCAACTGTATAGTTACAACACTGGTCCTCCCTGAAACAGGTAACTGAGAAAAATGGGTACATATATCACACATGCACTTCTCAACAGTGTTGTGTCTCTAGATTATACACACACATATATATATATATATATATATATATATATATATATATTTAAAATGAAAAGTACTTTCCATTTTGAATGGACTTTTTGTGGGGTATTCTTTGGAATTTACTGCTGTTGAAGCAGATCAGATTTTATAACTGAGACAGGGTATAACAAATTCACTCATGTTGTTTTGTAATCTGGGCAGAGAGCAAAACCTATACTGTATTAAAAAGGTTTGTGCAGATGAAAAGCGCTATTTGTGACAACCATCTTTAACTTAAGTTGATGAACAGGATTATGTCTGGTGATCTTTGCACCAGGACTGAAATTAAGCACACACATTAAAACACACACACACACACACAGAGAGAGAGAGAGAGAGAATTCTCTGTTTACTATTCAAGAAAAGTTTACTTTAAAGTGACCCACCTGAGTCTTCTTCCAACGTAAATAGAATCTATCAATGCCGATTAAACCATTAGCACTGACAACTGAGGCTGTCCAGAGAGACATGTTATCAAAATGGGACCAAAAAGAAACTTGGTGAGAAATACTGATGTCCCTCAGTAATGCACTTTAGGACATGTGGACACATCTTCTCAGTTTCCATGTAGTCCTTTGTTATGATTCAGAGGTTCAACAAAGTTTAATAGGATTGGAATCCCTGATTTGTTGTTAGTCTAAATTATTTGTTACTTGTAACTTTTTCCAGAGCCTCTTGGTTCTGGAATATTCATGTTACAGAATATTCATGTTCTTAAGCATCAGGCAGTTAAGGTAATTTTTCTTAATAAATTTTAGGGAAGAAATGAAAAGACCTTTAGTATTCTGAGTAATGATAATTTGAAAAATGATGTAGATCCAGGGTGGGCAAAGTGTAGGCCATGGGTCCTTGCACAACATTTTGGCAGCTCCCAGACACCCCACTGCCATAGGAACAGCAGCCACCACCACCATCCGCACCACCCACGTTGCAGTATTTTCCCCCCCACTTCCCTTCCTTTCCTGTTGGTTCTGGAAAGGAAAGAGATGGTTTGCCCTGTGGTCTGGCAAGGCTCTGTGGTGTGGGAGAATGTTTCAGTACCCTTCTGCAGTCCTGTAATACAGAGAGCTTCAACATTTGCTGGTAAATTTTATCTGCTGAATTTTGACAGCAGCAGCCAGAAATTTGATGCCAGTGCAGCCCTTGTTGGGTTTAGGAGGTCCAGTGTGTACTGCCCACCATGGGAATATATCCACCTCAATGTTGGTGAAACTTTGGAAGTATCTCAGGAGATGTGTTGAACTGATTTTGTAAAATAACTGTAGTAGAACATGTTTTTCTATGCAAAATTCCCAGGTTCAGTCCCCAGCATCTCCAAATAAAAGATCAGCTAGTAGGTGAGGGGATTTGCCACTGCTGGAGAACCACTTCTAGTAGACAGCATCAGGCTACATGGACAAATCACATGACCTCATTTAAAGCAGATTTCTAAGGACTATATCAGACATTCCCTTTAAAATGTTCTTTTACTGGCATAAAAAAATTAATTGTAGCTTCTGTTACAATAGTTATCAGCTGAACAACAGAGAGTATTGTGCCATTTGGTCTGCAGTTCATAAAAGCTCATGCTATTATAAACTTGTTAGTCTTTTAGGATTTGGAGTCCTCTTTGTTATTTTGATGCAAGGTTGCTGTAGAAAATTATATGGGGGTAATGTAAACCTTTCTCCAAAGACAGACTTGTTTTAGATTGACCAATTTTCCTTCCTGTAGATGCTGTTGGTTGGAGGAGGAAGAGGAGAAGGTGGAGGAGGATTCTAAGCATAGGAGTCAAACTCATGTTCAGTGTTATGTCTAGTTTGTACTCTTAGGTAAGGTTGCCTAGCACTAGCTCTGTCATAAATGGTAGTTAGTTACAATAGAATCCTATGTAAATATACTCAGATGTTGCACTGAGTGCAAGGGGACTTATTCCCCAATAACTGTATCAGTGGTGTAGGTAAGGGTGGACCTCAGGGCTGAGGTGCAGGGCTGCGCAGCCCATGGACTCCCAAAATGACCACTCAGAGATCTGCAGAAGGTGGAAGCCATCAGTACCTATGCTGTCACGGACCCACTAGGATCCACTGGAGTTTAGGTGGTCTACCACTTCTTTCCTATTTTTTTTAAATAACAACCAACATTTTATAGTCTAAGCATACCTGGCTAGCCATATATGAGGTTACAGAATCTTATTTTATTATTTGTTGCTTGTAAAATATATTATCCCTCTTCATAACAAAAAGATGCCTTTCCCCAAGTAAATCTGTTTAGCAGCAGGACATCAAGAGGACTTCCATTTTATTCTTGTAATCATGTGCACCCTCACCTGTTAGGAAAACTGAATTGCATTGCATCACATTGTTGAATAGCAAACACGGAGATCTTCACACACCAGCAATATTGACCAAAAACCGTTGAGACAGATGACAGCTGCTGTGAATTGGCAAATCTGCACACCAATTCACATTTTATTCCCTCATCTAGACCAGCCCATGATGTTGCTGTAATTTTAATGAGGCTAAAAAACAAAACTTCACATGCTCAGAATATTGTTATTAATGTTTTTTTTTTTTAAATAACAGTAGTTTCTGTTTTTTGGAATGTAGAAGCAGCTGTAAAGCGTGGGATGGTGGTTGGGGGAATGAGAGAAGGGAAGAAAAATGTTAGTGTGCGCTTCACAGATGAAGTAGTATGTGTGGTTATCTAAAGTAACTGTGTGTATGAGGAAGAGTGAGAAGAAGTGGGAGTCCACTGAAGTTCAGGATCTAACATCACCTTGCTGCTTCACTGAATTGTGTTAAGCATTGCCACCTCAGTTATTTGCATTCTGTCCTGCCTTAGTTCCAAAGTTCTGGCAAGCATAACTTACAGTATGCTTAAAACATGTACATACCATTTGTCCCAGCTGATCTGAAGGATGCTTATGATTTGCTGAATTTCATCTGGTTGCTTGACCCTTAGTTATCGAACCTGTCCTAAGGACTGTGTGTTATCAAGAGGGATCACAGAGGAGCTTTCTAGAGTTGCTCTCAGCAATAAGTTTAGATCTAAGGTTAGAATAAATCTGAGTTAGACCTGGTTCATACATGTACTCTGAGTTGTGGCATTATTAAGGCCAGTGTCACTCCTCCCTCTGATGGTGTCTCCTGGTGCAGTTCAGCCTCTCTGCACCCTCCAGTGCTGCCATTGGCTCTGGGATATTAAAAAACAAAACAAAACCATGATTGGCTATTTAACCAGGATACTAATCAAAAATGTCAGTCTAAATCTTCTATGTAGTACTCTTTGAAGAAGAATGAATGTATTTCCTGTTATCTTACTGACTTTACTAATGTCCCCTTGCGGAAGACATGTACAAGTTTATGCTTTGAAAGTATGTTCAGAATAGATGATGACGGAAAGGGAAAAATATATATGAAATTAATATCAAGATAGGAAGAAGAAAAGGAAGAGAAAAATTTGAAATATCCCAGACAGAAGGTGAAGTGAAGGAAGTGGTAGGTTGGCTGAAGGAAGGTGAGAATGTGAGAGGGGTAAGACAAGATAGAAAGAAAGGAGAAGGTATGTGTGAGGGTTTGAGGAAGTGTGAAGAAATGGAAGATAATTAAAGGTGAGGAAGGGAGAAAGAGAAGTAGAAGAAAGGAAGGAAGAAGTGGAAGAAGGGTGATGGGGATATGGGGCGGGTGGGGAGATTGCGATGGGAGGTGGATGGAGGGGAGTAAGGGAAGTGACTGAAAGGGTTGAATTGTTTAAGACATTGTAAAGAAATAAAATGGTGAATGTAATAATTTCTATGTAATATTGCAGACTAAGGAGATTTTCAGACAGGCAAAAATCGCCCCTTGCCGCGCGAGCAGCCTCCCGAAACTGCTGCGCGGCAAGGGTCTTTTTCGGACGACGCTGTGCCTCTAGCGAAGCCGTCCGTGTCACTTCCGTGAAGCTTCGGACGGCTCCGCGCCATATTTCAAGCACGGAAGCTGCCCGTGATTGAAATATGGCGCGGAGCCGTCCCAAGCTTCACGGAAGTGACACGGACGGCTTCGCTAGAGGCACAGCGTCGTCCGAAAAAGACCCTTGCCGCGCAGCAGTTTCGGGAGGCTGCTCGCGCGGCAAGGGGCGATTTTTGCCTGTCTGAAAATCTCCAAAGACCTGGGAAAATAAAATAAAAAAAAAACAGGGGAAAAAAAGAAAGAAAGTATGTTCTCTGTGTATTTCAAGGGTAGATTTTATAAGGTCCCCATGGAAAAGTGTATTTGTCCTTATGGGCTGGGTCAAGTGGAATATATTAAACATAATGTTTTACATTGTGCTTTTTATAGTAACATAACAGGGAGATTTCTGAGCCAGATTACTGTTAAATTTCTCAGCATAAGAAAATGAATGTATCAATTACTTATTGGCAGATATGCTCCTGTATGTTACTTATCAAGTAGCTATATTTACTTTTTTATTTCTTGAAATTAGAGAGTTGTATCTGTTGTATTTTGACCATATTGTAGTTAGCATCTTCAGTTTTAATATGTAGATGTTTTACCATGTGCTGTAACCACTGTTTTGCATTTTGTATGTTTTTACTCATATTTGACATTGCTCTTTTAATGTATATTGATTTATGTTTAATCAATTTTAATGATTTATGTTATGACTTCGGGCAACATTAAACAACTATGTTACATTAAATTACACAGGTATTGCTGGAAAACTGCAGTACCAAGGAGTGGCTGCCTTGGGTTCATGAACCATCATAGAGAATATTTTCAAAACACATGCATACAACAAGAAGTCTAAATTTCACTTTACTTCAAAAACAGCATGGAATCAGTTCTGTCCTCAACTGGGAGTCATCAAGTTTTTTGAGTAATCAAGTGATGAGAAATTAAGGGATCTGTATCTTGGGCATACATGTGTGAGTGAATTCCTCAACAACCAAGGGCAAACCATGGGTTTCTCTGCATGTGCAGAATGGGGAATAGCACAAGGAAATCTTTCCGTCAAGTTTGTATTGGAGAACTTCCCAGTATTTTGTGCCCCAAATGAATTCTAATTATTTCTCTTGTAGAAGCAGGTTGCTAACCACCACACTAAATGTTACATACAGGTTGTGTATATACATATGTGTGTGCATTTAAGCATGCACACACTTCATCCTTGCGCTGCCAGCTATTTGTTCTTTCCAGATCATTCCCAGTTACTGTCATCATCCCAGTAGAGTTATAAATGCATGCTGCTGCTCCACTGATGTTCACTCACTCTTGAACCTGCTTCTGTTTTTCTGAAGGGATCTTAGGGCAGTATTATGCACATTTACGTGGAACATTTATTCAGCACTGAGACATGATAGCTCATGATGATGGGATATTCAAAGGGTATACCAATGTTATGGGGCTAAGGAAATACTTAGGTGGATTTGGGATATATTCAGAATCTTAACAGAACAAAGTTTTTGAGATCAGGTGGAATTCTCCGCCCCCTCTGGTTTAAGCAATATTATTAAAGGATGGATGTCAGAGAGGTTGGGTCCCCCCCCACACACACACCATATCTAGCATAGCTCAAATGCCTGAGACATGGGTGATATTGGCTAATTTTATCTATTGTCTTTTAGGCTGCTGTCATGCCTTATTATACTTACAACAAGTGTTATAATCCAAATATTTGCGATTTTTGATACTGCAAACAAAATGGTGCACGGGCACGTTTGTGTGTGTGAAAATTCAATTTTGATAAGTTTAAAGTTTAAACATGATGCTGATGTTGTAATTTATTTCTTCTGGTGGTGATGGCTAACAAATATCATTATGTTGGAAACTGGGGCAATAGGGTCCCTCAATGTCCCTTTCTCACCTGCAATGAGAAAGCAAGTTCCTCAGCTACTCATTGTGAGGGCTGCAGCTGGCCAGCTCTTACTGTGCAATACCAAAGGACCTTATTATTTTTTATTTTCTTTCATTACAAGAAATCCAATCCCTGCATCTGGCGTGGCTTCTTTGCAAGTCTAAGGACTTTATCATATGAGACCAAAATTGCAGAGTTACGATTGGATAATTACACAAATGCCTTCTCATTACAACATTATCATCCTCCCATGGTCCATGCATGTTCCAGCCATTAATTGTGCATAGCTTTTCATTCATGGGCAAAAGCTGTGAATAGCTGTCAATAGCACTCTTTTTCCACTGTAGTTCTGATATTACCATGGGAATGGGCATCCCTCCCTCTTTTCCTCCTCCCCAATCCCAATGAGAACAAATAAATAAACTTCTGGGGAGAGCATGAAGAAGACCTCCAGGATGGTCTTTTAATGAACTTTTGCCTTTTCTTGGATTTTTTTTTTGTTTAATTGTTAAGTTGTGAGTTTGTTAATTTTTTTGTTAATTTCTTTGTTTTCTGTTTTTTGGTGTGTTTAATCGAAGTGGCATCTTCTCGCGAGAACAGCCGAAATATCGCCCATGTAAAATCACAGAAGTAGATTTCTTTTTTTAAAGGTGCGTTGGTGGGCCATCTCGAAGCATTAATATGCCGGCATTACAACACAATGTGAAAAAAAGTATTGCTATAGTGTGAGCTTCAATCCCATTCTTAAAATGCTGGTAGGTGGTTGTGCGATCTTTCATTAGTAACAGTGTTGCATGATTACAGCAACGTGTGATAATTACTGTAAACATGCCACTATGTTTCCACTTTCCTCAATTGTAGAATTACAGCATTTTTAGATATTCCCAAGATAATGTCCCAAGAGTACTCTCTGAGAAGTCTCGCAGAAGCACTAACTGTAGAATTTCCATCATCCTAGAGCCATGACACCAGAGCACTAGATTATCTTGGACAAAGGGGTGGGCAATACACCAGCAGCATGCCTATTTTGTCTGTCCAGCCCAGCATACATTACACATCTTCATATCAAGTGTCAGGCCAGATGGGTTTCCTTATATGAGAACTGGGGTCATTATGAATAATGGCAACCCCTCCCTGGGCAGCCCTTCAGTCTAAAGTTGGTGCTGTTCTGAGTGCCAAAGTGGTTGCTTTATTGGTGATCAACCTGGTACTCAGCAGCTGTAGCAGGATACAAGAGGGTTGTAGGACAAGGTGGACCTTTAGGGATGAGAGAAGGATTGAAACATGGGATAGGCTTCAAATATTTATTCCACCTTTCCTTTACCTGTCAAGGACCTCCCTCATCCTTCAAGATCCTAGTTCTCCTACCAGCCTGTCTGCTGGTCTATGTCATACACGTCTGTTTTAACAGATGGATCCCTTCCATTTGAATTTTATAAAAGTATACAGAAATAACTAGGAATAACAAATGGAAATGGAAGGAATAATAACTACTGTATTTTCCTCCCAAGATATGAGAAGGCTTTAGAGCATTAAGTACACTTCTGCTGAGAAACAGAAAGGCAGCTTCAGTCTTTCTCCAGGTCTCACCCAACATCTTACACACAAGGAGATTAAAAAAAACACACACAACCCTAATAGGCTTTGTGTTCCACTGAATGCATCTAGTGGGAACTAGATGCTTAAGTACTTGGGACCATTTGAAAATTCAAACTATAATAATTATTTTGACAATCTCAGTTTAAAATTACTAACTCCAGGAAAGTCTGCTTAGCAAGAAAGGCAGGAGGTTCCAAAGTAAATGGACCTTTAAACTTGGCAACCTTTGTCAGCATTCTCATGCTGCCAAATCTCATTTTCACTTACCAGAAGGACTCCAGCTATTAAGACTTTTCCATCATATTCTCCATAGATGCTCACTTAAAAAAAAAAAAGTATTTGTGGGTCACTGACACCTTTTGTCATCAACCTTGGAGAGGAATTAAGAGAACACAAGGATAAATAACTCATCATGCCAAATCCTAAAACTCCCTACCCAGCTATTATTTTTTTCCCGAGGAGCCCTTAATCCTTTTCCAGATGAAGGCTTTTGACATATGGAACATTGGCATTCCAGAGCTTGTATAATGTGCTGCATAGAGTCCTTTAGTCCAGTTAACTAACAAACATGTGACCGTCAATCGTTTTCTAGTGTGTCAAGTTGCCGATACAGAAATTTTGATTGTGCATTAATGAAATGTCTGTCATTACAGAAGTTCATTCCAGGGGGAAATAGAACTGAGAAGTTTGGGCTCTGGTGGGATAAAATTTGTTCAAAGCCATGAAGTTCATGTGCAGCTGATCAAAAAACCCCAACACCATACGCTGCAGGAGAAAATATGGCTCTACTAATGGAAGACATCAACTGAGAGATCCATAGCTCCTTTTCTCCTTTCAAGGGACATTTTTTTCCCTTTTCCTTCTAAAAAACATTAGGCGCAATTACAGACTTCCTAGGGATAATTGCCGGGTTGAAACACACGACTGAAATCTGTTGGGTTGAGATGTTTTATCCTGGGGTCTTGCCTTCCAGTAGATGGTGCCCACTGGGATCCCCCCCCACCCGGGGCTCAGGTGTTTCGCCCAGGGAAGCTGGGAGGTGAGTCTTGTGAGACCATCGACGCCAGCTTTTAATAAATAATAATAATAAAATTTATTTATACCCCGCCCCTCTGCTAAAAACAATTGGGGCGTCTTCCAACAATTAAAACATTATAATAATGACTAAAAACACCACCCACCCCCACCCTCCCCCATAAAAAGACATTAAACACTATAAAATTAAAACCTTCTAACTAAAAACACATTTAAAAACAAATATATACATAATTTTAAAAAGCCAGGAGACTGAGCTCCTGAGGCCAGGATCTAATCAGGAAAGGCCTGGCGAAAGAGATCCATCTTTAGTGCTTTTTTAAAGCTACTCAAGCTTGTCAACTGATGGATCTCATTTGGCAGGCCATTCCATAAATTGGGGGCAATTACCGAAAAGGCCCTCTGGGGGGTTGCAGACAGCCTAGATTTTTGTGGCTGAAGCAGATTCCTCCCAGAGGACCAGAGTGCGTGGGGAGGATTGTATGGGATTGTTTTCCTGCACTGGGTCTCCCCCTAGTTTGCATATATCAAGAAACAAATAAGTAAATAGATTAGATACAATAAAAGTGGCCCATGTTTAACCTAGCTATGTTGTCTGACTCATTATTTCGTGTGTTGGTTATTAATGTCCACCCCCACGAACACCAAAGTTGTGAGGGAGAGGTGCTTTAATGGCATCATACGAGGCGAGTCAGGGATTGGCCATGGTGTAATCACACCATGGCATGAGGATTCAGGGGCGGAGCTTAATTGATAAATGGCTTGCCGGCCTTGACGTCCTCGTCTTTTCCTGCAACGACCCACCCACCCATCAAGTGGATGAGGTTTTCAAGTTTTAGTCTTGTTTGTGACAGATTAGCATAGAGGAAGGCTAAAGAACACAGTGAAACAGAGGCTGGATATATCTCTTTATCTTTAACAGGGTAATGATTTCAGCACAATGTCAGTTTGAATGGAACACTCTGCAGGATTGTTTACATTAAAAAGTTGAATCTATGCTGTCAGAAGTAAACACCTCCAGCTTCAATGGAATTTTGTCCCAGGTAAGGGTTGCAGTTACACACTGTGTATCATGCCATGTACCACAGCTCTTTGGGATGTTTGTTTGTGTGAATTATATGTATAGCACACATAATGACCTAGAATTGCAAAATTAGTTCATGTCTGAATGTTCCCTCATTGCCTAGATATTGGCAAGGCCACACTTGAAGAAGTTGTTCACTTTAGGAAGGCAAGGAGCCTCTCTCTATCATTCTTGTGCTTACTTTTTTGGAAAGAAACTCAACCACCCTTCCAGATTCTAAGGAACCATGTTGGTTCATTTGTGGCAGAGGGTGATGGAATACCTTTAGCAGGAATACCACCACTATGTCCAGAAATATATATATATATATATATATATATATATAGAGAGAGAGAGAGAGAGAGAGAGAGAGTTTTTACTCTGAGAAATATCTTTTTCCTTATTTTTTAACAAACACACATCCCAAGGAAGTGTCCCATGCAATGAAAAAGTGTCTGCACTGCGTTATGAACACTAATAATGGCTAACACACATTGGAAACTGTTTAATGCAGTGTAGATGTGTAAACAGCTATTGCTTAAAACAATTTGTAAGCTGCTCTGATAACCTTGTGGCTGAAGAGTGGGGTATAACTAACTAAATTAAAAAAATAGAACTATTCCCCCCCCCCCTTGCAATTTTTCCTTGTACCTTGACTATGAAACTATCTTGTATTTTTGCTCAGAGTAACCATGTAAGACAGAATAGTACTGGTCCCATTTTATAAATAGTGAATTGAGTCAGATAAATCCTGAATTGCCCAGGATATCTCAAGGACTACATTGTATATCAAGGATTTGAGTCCAGCCCATTTGAGCCACTGACACAACATGGCCATTTATAACAAAATAGCAACTGTAACAATGAATATGGTCTAAACATGTGTGTTATGTTATATGTTCCCTAGAACTTGAAAAACAAGATCTGTATCTGAGGTGGAAATTGACAGGGTTTGCCAATAAGAAAATGCACATCTCGGCAGACTAGAGATTACTGATGAAAATATTCCTTCACGTGCAGAGAAAAGATATTACTGAAGATACTGGGATAGCATAACATCTGTCTCTCTTTGGACAGTTGCCAAAGGATGCACAAATGGGTAGCTATCCCTCTCCTTAATGTACATTAGACATAAACACTCCCAAGGATCTAAATGGCCAATAGCCGGATGAGTTGGTGAATGAATTCTCCAAAGATATACAAATTCCTCTTAGAAAGGGTCCAGCCCATCTTCTGTGTTAATGTCTTGCTAACGACTCAGTGGAATTAAACAAAACAGCTGAAAATGATCAGTGCCCTGTAAATATCACCACATTATGGAACAAGAGTTGACTTTAGAGGGATTATAATGTGCACACACACATGTGCATGCGTGTGAGTGTTTTATCTCTAGAAGACATTTTCAAGAGGTTGAATATAACAGTTTAGGTGCTGACATGAACTGTAAGCAGAAAATCAGCTTGAAATATTAGGCCAATAATATGGATAATATACACCCCGTTGTGGTTCTGGATTATTTCTGGCAAAATTATCCAGGGCCTCCTTTTCCCAGCTGTGATCAGAGTAGACATTTCATCATTTCCCAGCTTCCTTCATGGTTTTTTTTTTAAAAAAATTGCAGTATGGAAAAATATTGTAGATTCAAAACAAAGCTAAAGTGATTAAAAGGGGGAGGGAGCATGCTCATGAAAGAGTGTGTCTGGGTTATATTTAAGGAAAAAAGAAAATGCCAGTTTTCTGGCCAACAATTATTATGGAGGAGCTTTGAATACAAAGCTAGCAACTTAGTGTCATTGTACCTACCATTCTAGAACTGACATCCCTCAGTATGCCTACAAGATTGTTTCAAAGTCAACTGCATCACCTGGGAAAGTGAGAGAGATATTTCCAGGCCACTTCAAAGACTGTTAGATGCCTCCATTCAATCTCATCACATTGTTACTGTGGTTTCAAGGAACCTGTTGCAGCCAGGGAAAGATTGTCAGGACTTATCCAATTGATGAAGTCAGTGATGGCAGGCAAATTTCCTCTGGCTCTGACAGTTGAAGAGAAGCAGGAAAAAGTAGCCACTGCCACTGATCAGCCAGGGAGTGAGAGGGCCTGGAGAAGACCCAGGACTTTATCACACAAGAGTTGTATACCACTATTTCTACTGCATAATCACATCTTTGGGCAACACTTTTTACATGACACTGCATCTGTCAAGGAGCTGCTTCACCCTCCATATGTTTCTGGAGTGCTGCTCTTCATTGATGGGGTAATACCTGTCAATGATGTCCAATCACACTCCTCCAATCACAGATAAGTCCATCCCGCTGCAGTTCCATTTCCCTGGAAGTCATGTGGTGTGAGTGGGTGTAATTCTGCTCCTTTTGTCCTCTCTACACCTCCCCCCATCGCCATTCCCAAGCAGGCTGTTTCATTCATTTTTTTATTTCTTTTCTTTTTTGGGTTTAATTAAAGCATATTGCAATAATTCACAATTCCATTCTAACCCCCCCGCCAAAATAAAAAAAATTAAAAGGCACACTTACATACAGTACGTCATGCTGGAGTCAGAAGGTGGGGTTATGGAGGTGGTGCAGAAGACACATTATGGGATCGTGGCTTGCCAAGGTAGCATTAAAACACTAATTGGGAGAACAGTGTGATAAAGGGTGCAAAACTGGTATGTTTCAATTGTTAAACTACCAAGATTGTGATGGGACAGCAGGGTGGTGTGATAAAGTCCCCAATCATTCCAGGGAGACCCATTTTAACTGTCATGGCAACATCCTATGGAATCTTGGGATATGCAGTCTAGAGAAGGGTGTTTAGAATTCTCAGTCAAAGAGTTCTTGTGCTTCCCTAAACTACAGACCCCAGGATTACATTGAACTTTTGCCATGGCAGTTAAAGTGGAATCATAGTGCTATAATTGTGTGGTGGAAAGGGGCTCTAGGGCTAGACCTATCAAATGCAGTTACATATTTCTTTTTTCCTAATCTTATCTCATTTGGCCATAAAGTTAGGAGATTATCAGACACGTCAAAAGTGGTGTTGCAGCAACGCCAGGAGATTGCAAAAGGGCTCCCTTACCAGACAACGTAATTCTCCCATCGTTATGCACCCGTTCTGCTGCCATTCTGTGGGTGCTGCTTTTTATTGATGGGATAAGCAGTCAATAGATCCCTCATTCCATTTCTGTGATGGATTTTCCTGTGTGCAACCAAGTGCCCCATTGTGTTGGTGAGATCCCAGCATCAATGGGCGGTCCATGCCAGAACACTTCCGGGTGAGATCAGAACATCCAGGTAAGTGACACCCTTTTTATGACCCTCCCCAGACTACTTGAAGATTTTAAAATGTGTTTTGTTTTGTTTTTTTGTTTTTTGCTTGCTGTCACTTTTTTGTGTTCTTTTTATTTTTATTTGTGAATTTTCCTCACTCACGTCTTCTCATGAGAATCCAGAGAATTTTGATCCAGGAAGTGAGTGGAGCTCTGTTAGAGCTCCATTCACTCCTGGGCTGCCAGAACGATGGGAGAGGAGGTAAGTGCAGCGGGAAGGGTGATTTTTCCAGAACAGGGACAGGACAGGGGCAGGAGTGGAGATTGTGGGACAGGAATACTTCTTTTGCATTTCTGTCTGATAATCTGCTTAGGCTAAATAGTATTGGTCTCTCTTGTACAGGAATGACTAGTGTGTCCTTCCAATATATTGAGGCCTCAGCCAGTGCCCAGGGGAGCCCTTATTTTGGCCCTTGAACAACCCCCACCACAGCTGAATGCAATAATAGCTTCATGAAAGATGTACAGCAGATTATGTATAAAAATTCATTGGTAGAAAATACAAAAGAAACAGGTATGTCATGTTCAACACAGAACATATTACAGCTGTCTCGCATAAACATTTCTATCACTGTTTGTTGCATCTCTGGATATCTCAAGACTCTGGCTGGGCTCTGTCCCTTAAGTTCTGTATAACTTAAATATAGAGTTCTGCAACTCTATATGGCTCCCAATTAAATGGTCTTTCATTATTATGCTGTTTCCTCATTTAAACCTCTCCCTCAACCTGTCCATTGTCCTCATGTAAAAAAAACAACAACACTCAGCTGGCATTCCTGTTAATGACATCTGAGGCATAATGTCTGTGTATGCCTTTTTGGGGAGCTATTGCTGAGGCTGGAATTTCTCTACCTCCTTCTCACAATGACCAAACCCCAAACCTATCTTTTACATGCTGCATCCCTAACACAGGCACTTACAAGAGTGGGGGCTGTGCTGGAAAACCATCCACACAGCAACAAGCCATCCTCCAGGACCTCCTGGAAGATCACAGTGTTACTCTGTGTCCAGATACAAGCACATAGCTGAATGCTTCTCCAATCCTTTTCTCTCTACTACCTAGTAAATGACCATGTTGGGGGAATGCAGCATGTAAAAGACAGGCTTTTGCTGGGGAGAGAAAGGAGACAGGGTATTGTTCTCACTGGGCAGAACATTGTGCCTTATCTCTTAATGCAGGATCTTGGCCATATGAGCCTTACAGTTTTGTTTAAGGGGCAAACAACAGCTTCAGGAAGTTGTGGATGGATCATTCTAATAATCAAAATAGCACAGAAGGAAGAGTTAATGCTTCCACACAGCATCATGCTGCTGGTCCGAATCAGATTTCTCTACCACTATTTTTTAAAACTACTGGATAGTCTGTTCACTGCTATCACACTTTACATTTAGGACTTTATCACATGAGGCTGCCAAAAAATGGAATTGCAGCAGGATAGTAGCACCTGTGGCTGTACCTTATCACACAACACTATGTATGTCTGGTAGCTGCTTCATCTTCCATATGTTCCTAGACTGCTCCTTTTCATTGATGGGCAAAAACCATCAATGCCTTCCAATCGTGCTGCTTTACTACTATTGATTCACATGTGATACTTCCTTCCACAGCAGTTCTGATATGCAGGCAGTCACATGGTGTGAGTAGGCGTGGTTCTGCTCCCCTCCCCATCTCCTCCCCCCAGACTGCACTAGACTCAATATTTCCAAAATGGAGAAGGACATAAAACTGAACCCTGCACTTTCAAAAGATTTCTCTCTCTCTGTTTTTAAAAGCACAACTCATTTTAAATGCTAATTTCATTACCAGTAAAGATGGAACCAATATTTGAAAATTTTAGAAAAATGATTGAAAAACATTCTTTTCCCCATTCCCCCTCTTCCCACTTCCCAAGAAACCTTGGCAGGAAGAATTCTAGATTCATAAGAATCTTAACAGTTTGGGCATTATCTGTGCAGAATTCACATGTAGTTGTTTCGCACATAAGACGAACTTTTTCTGCACAGAAAATATTATTTCTATGCAGGATTTGTTAGGTACAGTTGTCCCTCCATATCCACGGATTTAAGTATTCACAGCTTGAAAATATTCTTTAAAAAATAATAATCCAAAAAGCAAACCTTGAGTTTGCCATCTTATATAAAGGACACCATTTTGCTATACCATTGCATATAATGGGACTTGAGTATTCATGGATTTTGTTATCCATGAGGGGTCCTGGAACCAAACCCCAGCGAATATGAAGGGACAACTGTATATATCTTATGCAAAATTTACATGTGGTGGATTTGCAGAGAAAATAGCCTTTTCTGCATAGAAAAGACCTCCTGCATAGAAATATTATTTTTGTGCAGAAAGTCCTGTTTCTGCCACACAAAACAACCAAAAGCAAATATTGTGCACAATACGTCCCAAATTGTGAACTGGATTCAAAAACAGTGTGGTTTTCATATACTTTCACACAGAGGGGGAAAAATTGCTAAAAATACTTCTGCTTCCTTCATGGAATCATAGAGTTGGAAGAGACCACAAGGGCCATCTAGTCCAGCCCCCTGCCTTGCTGGAACATATAATCAAAGCATTCCCAACAGATGACCACCCAGCCTCTGTTTAAAAACTGCCAAAGGAGGAGACTCCACTACACTCTGAGGCAGTGCATTCCATTGCTGAACAGCTCTTACTTCAAGAGGAAAATCAGCAAAAAATTACATCCCTATTTCAGTGGCAGGAAGGTCAACCACAGAGCAATGCACAATAATAATATGTGTTTGTTTGTTTGTTTGTTTGTTTGTGAAAAAACAGTCATTCTTTATATCACTACCAAGCTTCAGACTAATCATTCAAAACCAGGGGTGATAAGTGCTGAGCTCAATTATGAAAGTCATCATTAATTGATTTTAACAGGTTTATATGCTACATTAAGACCCAGAAGATTTTTTGTAATGTTCACTTACACACATTTGATAACACAAATGGGGTTGGAGTGGGGAGGTGAGAAACAATCTGAAATAGTTTTGATGGCGGGGAATGGGTTTTTTAACCAGCCTGATGTCTTTAACGAGATTGAATGACATACCTTTGAAGGTGAAGGGGCAGATTTCAATTTCTAAATCACTTCCAAGAAGGGAATCCTTTGGCTTTTGTCACTTCATCCATTTTGTTTGACTGGTATTTGAGACAGGCACAGCTAGAAATATTAGACATTTTCCTTTCATCTATTAGTGGGTCACTTGGTTCACATGGTTAACACATGTACGGATTGCCCCAAACAGCTGTCAAAACAAACATCAGCTGGAGCAGTTTCATACTAAAGGCTGTTAAATCAAAGTGCTCCCCCAATCATGTCTAACAGGATTCCATACTGCAAACTATCCTGTTATTCCCATCGTTGTATGAATGACCGGTGCTGGCTCCAGCCCTTTCCCCCATCAGAAGCAGAACAGCAAACAATACACTCCCATGCCCAGCAATGAACATGAGTCAACAGTGTGATGTGGCAGCTAAAAAGGCCAATCGATTTTGGGGTGCATCAATAGAGGTATAGTGTCTAGATCAAGGGAAGTAATAGTGCCGCTCTATTCTGCCTTGGTCAGACCTCATCTAGAATACTGTGTCTAGTTCTGGGCACCACAATTCAGAAAGGATCTTGACAAATTGGAGCATGTCCAGAGAAGAGCAATTAAAATGGTGAAAGGTCTGGAAACCATGCCTTATGAGGACAGACTTAGGGAGCTGGGTATGTTTAGCCTGGAAAAACGACGGTTAAGAGACGATATGATAGCCCTGTTTAAGTATTTGAAGGGGTGTCACGCTGAGGATGGAGCAGGCTTGTTTTTCTGCTGCTCCAGAGACTGGAACATGGAGCAATGGATGCAAGCTCCAGGAACAGAGATTCCACCTCAACATTAGGAGGAACTTTTTGACAGTAAGAGCTGTTCGGCAGTGGAACACACTCCCTCAGAGTGTGTGGGGTCTCCTTCCTTGGAGGTCTTTAAACAGAGGCTGGATGGCCATCTGTCGGGGATGCTTTGATCATGATTTCCTGCGTGGCAGGGGGTTGGACTGGATGGCCCTTGTGGTCCCTTCCAACTCTACAATTCTATGATTCTATGATTCTATGCCCACTCTCCTGGAATAACGCAGTGCAAGTCATATCCCAAGCCTGTGTGATGTAGTGCTTTGAGTGTCAGATTAAGAGTCCAGGAGTCCAGGGTTCAAATCCCTGCTTACCTATGGAATCCCACTGGGTGACTTTGGGCAAGTCATACTCTCCCAGCCTTAGAGGAAGGCAACAGAAAACCTCTTCTGAAGAGATACTCCCATGAAAACTCTATGAGAGTGTTCCCATAAGTCAGAGCCAACATAACAACAACTCAAATTGACTGTGAATTTCTGCAAGGCAAGAGGTTGGACTGGATGACCCTCATGGTCTTTTCCAATTCTATGGAGATTGTCAGACAGTGACAAATATAGTGTCCCTGTCTTGCTTTCTAATTCCTGCCCTGCTCCTGTCCCTGTAACTGAATATTTTTTCCCCAAGACACCTACCTGCTCCCCCCTCTCTGGCAGTTCAGGAAGTGAATGAGGTCTCCCCGAGGCCATTGAAATTGTTCTTTATGGACCTTCCAAGACCTTACAGGGAGCCCTGCATCACATGGGGAATTAAAAAAAAAACAAGCTTCAAAAAATTAAACCAAACACCTAAACACACTAAAAAAAAAAAATCCCCAAGTAAACAGGAGAGGGTACAAAAAAGGTTGTCACTTACCTAGATGTTCTGATAGTACCCGGAAGTGTTCAGCACAGACCTCGCAGATTGCGCCAGCATAATGGGGCACCGGTTCGCACACCTGTGATTCCATTACAGAAACAGAATGGGTGATCTATTAATGACTTTTTCCCATGAATAAAAAAAAAAGGGGGGGGAATGAACGGAGGCAGCATGGAGGCAGAACGGGACAGGAACAACATCATCTGAAAGGGAATCTCTTTCTCAATCTTGTTGCATCCTTGTTCTAGGGTATTAAGCCCATCCGATAGTCTCCTATGATTCTATGAAATTCCAAGGCATGTGAAACAAAAGTAAAATAGCATAATGAGCACCTTATTGACACACATGCTTCACTTCCTTTATGTCACAACCACCAGCTCTGAACATACTTGCTTCCTTTTCATCCACAGGACACTCTTCGTATGAACTGTCCCATTTTGTTTGTACATTTTTAGGTGCACTGAAGTGTTTATGTATTGATTTACTCTGTTAATAGAAGTTTTTTGGTGTTTTTAGGCATGCTCATGTCTTTGCATGAGATCCACTGAAATATCATACATGCTAAATCATGGAAGTAAAGTCCCATTCTTAAAGTGCTAGTGGTGGTCGTGCGATAATTCTGTGGCAGTTCTTTTGCACATTTATAGCAAGGTGTGATAATAAGTGTAATAATGCAACTATGTTTCTGCTTTCCTCATTTGTGGAATTAAAGCATTATTACTGACTAATCTGACAAAGTCCTAAGTGTTATAACTGACCATCATATTCCCCATTTCAAGCATAGTTTCTGACTTGGAATGTGGAGAAGGAATGAATGCATTTTCTAAAAAGCAAGAAGTTACTTTTTTTTTAAAGCTACAAATTTGTACACATAGATTTCTGAAATTTGCAACACAGAGAAGAAAAGTTATTGTTTAAAATGAAATCATTAGGTGAGGTCATCTGGATATTCAGGCTGTAGTATCACCATTATGTGGATTACCCTTTTGTTCTGTTTTCCATCATATGCAATTGGTTCTGTGGACTATTCTGTTAACTTGGCAGTCTAAATAGCAATGCACCAGGCCAGGCTGATGTAATATAGGGAATCAGGTGTGGCTCGCCCACCACTTGTTGAAGAATATGCCCTTGCCTTGCTGTTGTTGTATGCCTTCAAGTTGTTTCTGACTTATGGTGACCCTAAGGCAAAACTATCATGGGATTTTCTTGGCAAGATTTTTCAAATTTGTTTGTTTGCCTTTGACTACCTCTGAGGCTGAGAGTGTGTGACTTGCCCAAGATCACCTAGTAGGTTTCCATGGCCAAGTGGGGATTTGAATCCCGGGGAGTGGCTGGACAGGAGAATTTGTAGTGAAAAATATTGCCTTACTTCCCTATCGCTGCAGTGCCCATTTGTGCCCATGGCTAATTTGCAAGCTTGCTGGAAGGGAATAGTTGCTTGCTGTTTGCATGCCAGAAAAGAAATGGTGACCACGAGTGAGTTGTGTCCAGAAAATCTCCCCTCATTCTCTGCCTTTTTTTTCTTTTAAAGTAACAGATGTGGAAGAGGTATTTTCCGCTTGAATTTTTTTTCGTACTTTTGCTCTGCCTCTCTGCTACTTGAACGATCAGTTGGCAAAAAACAACAATGGTGGCCCCAGCATTGCAAGCCCTCCCTTGCAAGCCTGCCCCCTCCAAGGTCCAACCAATCAGCTTTCAGCTTTGCTGCATCCTATTTTTGAATTAGTTTTACAGATGACCTATTATGTGCATTTTTGCATACTTTTTAAAAAAGATCATGAGAAACAGTGACAGCTGTTATCATGGTCTATGTGGAGTTTTCAGCCCCTCTCCTTCTGAATATGGTGAATCCCAGCAGGAATGCATCTAAACTAAAGGTATTATGCCCGCATTCTTGCCAGATTTTTTTTTTTTGGTCATGTAGATGCTCCCCTGGTCTCCAGAGCTGCAGTCAGACACTCGAACCACTACACCATGATGGCTCTCATGTTCTTGCCTGCTCATGCCTATTACTAAGCAGTCAGTGGCATTGTTCATCTGAAGTTCCTTTGACATTTTCAAATCCAGGCAAGTTATGGGCCATTACCTTCATCATCATGAGGATCAGTTTATCTGCTCAAACTTTGTGCTCAGACAAATGAACACCAGTCATGACTGAATATGAAGTCCCTTTTTGAAGTGAAACAGGTGACTTACAGCTCTAAAGCCCTACATGGTTTGGGTCTAAGTTACTTATGAGATCACCTTCTCCTGTATAATCCGCCCCATACACTTAGGTCCTCTGGGGGACTTTTGCTCCAGCCAGCTAGGACAACTTTGGCAACGCTTACCCAGAGGACTTTTTCTTTAGCTGCCCCTAGACCCTGAAATGGCCTGCCAGAAGATATATGACAGTTGAATACACTGTTGGAATTTAAAGCAGTGTGAAAGACCAGTCTCTTCCAACAGGCCTATCCAGATGATTTTAAATTGTGAATTTTAAACTGTGTACTGACTGTTTTAAAATGTCTTAGGAGATTAACAGATGGACCCTTTGGGTCCATTTCAGTCCTGCTCCCCCCCCCCCACTCCTCTCCCATTCCTGGCACAGAATAAAGGAAAAAGTTTCACACACTTATGTTTATACCGCAACAGGAACGGGCTCCCCCTCCCTTCCCTGCCCGGTCATATATGCCACCATTGCAAGGCTGCTTTTATGACCGGGAATTCAAATCCTGGCTGTTCTCACAAGAGAACGGATGGGAGGGAAATTTTAAAAGACCCCCCTAGCTGTCAAAAAAGAAAACAATCACAAAAACACATTTAAAAAAGAAACAGCTACCCGGGGAGGGGATTTTTTTTTAAACTTACCTTGTCATCCTGATTGCATCCGGAAGTGTCCGGCAGGGACCTCCTGGTGATGTCGCGATCCGTTGTCATCCCAGGAGCACAACAGGTCTTCCGTTCACTCGCCCGTCATTCCATTATAATAATGTAACGGGCCTCTTATCATGGATTTTTCCATGAATAAGAGGACACGGGGGAGGAACAGAAGCAGAACGGGAGCATCCCAGAACAGGGAAGACATAGTGTAAAACGTAAGCCTTTTAGCAATCTTCTGTCATCCCTGTTCTGGGATATTTTACACGTCTGATAATCTCCTTAGTCTTGTTTTTTAAACTAGTAAGTTTTAACTGATATGTGTTTTTAACTAATATTATGTTTATATGTTAATGTGTTGTTCCCCACCTTGATCCAAAGGGAGAGGCGGGGATGATGATGATGATGGTGGTGGTGGTGGCGGCGGCTAGGGAATCTTGCACTTACTAGTGTCTGGATGGGAGACAGCATGGGAAGCTTGCATCCTCTGTTCTAAGCTTCTTGGCAGAATAACCAAATGTAAACACAGGTAAAAAATTCTATAAAAATTCTCTCTCTCTGACATCAGAGAAATTGGCTCAGAACAATAATTGTAATATTTACATACATATAATTTATGTCTACTAGTCTGAGCACATACTTAGGGAGGACTGGGGGAATCTGCAAACACCTGAAAAGGGCCTATGATTTCAGAATCATTTGAAGAAAAAAATGCTTTTATTCATATTATTATTTATGCATTACTTATTTATTACAATATTTCTACGGCACCCTATATGAAAAAGGTCTCAGTGTGGCTTACAAGTAAAATTAAAACAGACAGGTTGAAACAGTTTAAAACAATAAATGTAATTTAAGTAAACAAAAAAAACATGTTAAATATAATTAGTGAGTTAAACCTGATTTAAAAGATGGAATCAGTTTAAGACTATTTACATTAGCATCCAAGAGACATCAGTGAGACCCAAAGGCTTTGACAAACAGCCAGGTTTTTACTTGGCACCTTAATGAAATCAGGATTAGTGCCAATCAGACCTCCAAGGGGAGGGCATTCCACAATGGGGATGCCACAGCTGGAAAGGCCTTCTCCTGTTTCAACACACAGTGTATGTTGGGCTCCATCTTCAGCATCCTCAATCCCCAGCAAACCTCAGTGAGGCATCTATATGGAGAGGCATCCCTCAAGTATCAAGGTCCTTCAGATTTAGATAAGTCTCTGGGCATGGACCATCTTAATAGGTCAACCACTCCTGTTGGGAGGATCTGCTACCATCAAACCAAAATTTGTGAGGAAATGATCTGACTATGGCAACGGGGTTGTTGAAGTCATCCATAATATCTAATAAAGAAGTGTAATATGGAACAAACACTGGTAAGATGTCAGTCCTGCAGGTCAGAGTTTCTGTGCTAGGCCAGCATTCCAATACTTCCCAGAGACCAAGAGCAAAATTAAACGAGGTAGCCAAAAAGAGGTCAAGAGTATCATGCAGCAGGGCATTTGATATTCTAGGACTCCACAAATTGATCTCCATTAATAAATTCTTGAATTCACTGATGAGAGTGAACAAAGCAAAGTGATTTGCAGACAGAATTTATATGTTGTAACTTTTTATCTAACATGTTATTATGCTATTTTATTTTATTTTGTAAAAAAGAAAAAGAAAACGTTAAAATTATAGGTAGCCAAAAAAGTTCCATACACAGGAACATAACAGGATCATTTAAGAATAAAGAAACTTATTGGTTATAATTCCTTCATGGATATGCTTATGGGACAGGTAGAGTAAAACAGCAGACACAGAAGCTTGCTACCTAATGAAAGAAGGGATTTATATATTATACAGCATACATAAGGAGTTCGTGTGAGTGCATGTGTACAGATCAATGTATAATTAGGATTAGCCTAATGGAAGTTAAAGTAATACAACATAAATTACCATAAACAGTCATGCTAATTAATCAAATGGAAGAATTCCAGAAAAAAATGCAGAAATAATGTACTTATAAGGAATGGATGACCCAATAAGGTGCAATTGTCCTGAAGCAAAGAAACATTCCTCACTGCTTTGAATACCAGTCTCTGGCTCATACCTTACAAAGTAATCACTGTTTGTTGCATAATACATTCATAGCAAAGGAATGGAAAAAAGTAGGAAGGGCATGTTGATGTGCCAAAGCATTAACTGTCTGCCAAGCAAAAGCTTGAAGGCACCCACGGCTTCCATAAATCTGTTTCTTATCATCCAAATATGCATTGTCACATAGAGGAAATCCCAATATAGTTTAGAAGGCTCCACCCTGTTCAAGTGAATCCAGGAAATCCAACACAAGAGCCTACAGGAAAGGCACACTAACGGGAGAAGCCATCTGGCATTCCAACTCAGTCAGCATCACACTGTTTCTAGGATTAGCTAGCCTTCAGTCCAGAGAGATAGCTCATGGAGAGTAGTTTCTTTCTCACTCAGGGGGAGTAAGCAGAGTTCTGCTTAAGAGCTGTTGTCTTTGTGTTGGCATATGTACCGAAGTTCTGGGATAGGAACTCTAGCAAGCAGAAAAAGGTTTTGTTTCAAGTGAACATATGCTTTGATGAGACATTAAAAGCATAATATCCAATACTTACCATGGGAATTTTACGGTCCTCTATAACAGTCAAAGAAAGCCTGTTTCTTTGTTGGCTTGTACTGATAAATGAAACTTCAGAGGCAAGCTGACACCCATCTATGGGCTTGAAAGGGAACACAACTGTGTCTTACAATTTATTTGCAGCTTCAAATAGGTAGGTTTGCATCTTCCATATGAAAGACCTGTTTTCCTCTCATGACAGTAACATCTCAGTGACCCAAGTGGAATTATTCTTGCTTCTTAGCATTTTTAAAAAGGTGTTCTCAATTTAGATAACAATTACTGTCCAAATGGATTTGAGGGTCATTTTCAGATTTGTTTAAGACTTTGCAGCATTCTGATATGTATCTGTGAATCAATATTGTCAGTCAGAAGAATACTAAGAAGGAGGCACCATTGATGAAAAGTAGGAGAGTGAAGAATATGCACAGAATTTTTCATTCTTGACAGAGGAGGCTATTCTGGTGGGAAACAGGGTGTTTCACTTTCTGCTGCAGTTTCTATAATTTTCACAAACATTTCTCTGCACAAAACTACTGCTTTTTTTTCATTGTAAAACAAAGCACACCCACATATCAAGAACTGGAGGACTGGCTGGCTGATGAAAAATACACTGATCTGATACTTCTGGTTTTTTAAAATTTGTATAACAAGTGAGCAGCTGTTATAGTTAAGCTATGCAGTTGCACAGTTCATGCAATCTGCAGAAAAAATATTCTTGCGAAGTGGAGAATTCTCTTGAGACTGACACTTGTGCCATTTTACAGAAAGACATTTTTGCAGATGCTTATTCTCATACTTAAGCAAGAGACAAACAAGAGTTTATACCCCTAGTGATAAGACAGTAGAAATAAGGGTGATTTCTGTTGGTGGAGATTATGTTGCAAGTGGGCATTTTTTGTTTGTATTGTACTATCAGATTATTTATTTTATTGGATTTATATCCTACTTTTCTCCTAAAATGGGATTCAAGGCAGATTATAAACACAAGAGCTACAGAAATTTCAACAATGGGTGAAATAATACCACATTGATTATCTAAATATTTTCTATGTATTGGAAAATGACTGCCTTTGACAATGTAAATAGTATTCCATTCTTTTGCTTATACAACTGCTAATCTGAAATTCCATTTTTAAGGTACTGGCAGCAATCAACTGGCCTGCTAGACTGACACTTCTCATCTGCTAAATTGTGTGAGAAGCAAGTTAGAAGCAGCAGACAGGAGGGTTGTCTAGATGGTGAAAATACTCCTCATAGAATTCGAGGAGAATACCTTTTGCCCCAATGGGATCCCACATCATTTTGCTGTATCTGGAAGGGAGGGGGCAAAAGCTCCAAAATCTCTGCAGGAAAAGCCTTTGCCCCTTTCCCCAAAGTTAAAAAAAAAAAAAAACTCCAAAGGAAATGTGCATTCCTGCTTGTTGGGACAACTGATTCACTTTCCTGCACTTTCCTGGTAAGATCAGAAGTGGAAAGCTGATAGGTTGGACATGCGTAGGGCGCAGAGCTTGCTGGCAAGGCAGTGCCCAGAACTGCCATGTTGGATTTTTGCTATAGTGGAGGCCATGAAACAGCCTCTTTTTTTGTCCTTGTTTTTTAATTACCTTGGATTTGGGCTTTTTTTCTTTCTTTTTTTTAATACTGTTCCACAGTGGCAACTGGTGTGAATAAAAATGTAAGTAATTCACTCATGCCCATCATCTTGATTTGCAGGCATGCCCATTTGAACATCAAATGTGTATGGCTTTGCATGCTGTGATATTGAAAAAAACAAACACCATGGAGACAAATGAAAGCTACTGCGAATTGGTGTTAGTGCACACCAATCCACATTTTATTGCCTTGTATAGACAAGCCCAGGGATGTTGTTGTTTTAAAAAAACCTACTCCCCTTATCCTTTACCTTCCACTATAGTGTCCATGTATGTGTCTGCCATATCAAAAAGGGAACAGCAGCTGGAGCATGTGGTGGGCAGAAGAAGGGATTAAACACCATGGTTCTTCCTTGAAAGTCAAAACTTTGCAGTGGAGAAGCAGCAGCCAGCATTGCCAAGTGTGTGGCTCCATCTTGTCTCTGTGAAAATTTGTCTGGATTTCAGCAAAACATTTGATCAGTTTCCCCCATAATGTTTTGATTAGCAAACTGATTAAATGCGGAATAGATAGGAACCCTGGAGATTATCAGACAGGAATGCAAAATGTGTTCCTGTCCCACAATCTCCAATCCTGTCCCAGTCCCAGCACAATAACCCTCCCCATCACACTTACCTTCTCTCCTGGCAACAGGCAGCCCAGGGATGAACAGAACTCTAATGGAGCTCCATTCACTTTCTGGACTGAAATCCTGCCTGTTCTCATGAGAAGATGCAAGGACGGGAAATTCAAAAATAAAAAGTAAAATAACACACAAAAAGTTACACCAAGCACAGAAACACACTTTAAAACTTACAAGTAACCCAGAGAGGATCATAAAAAGTGCATCACTTACCTGGATGTTGCGATCTCACCCAGAAGTGTTCTGGCAGGACCGCCCATTGATGCTGCATTCATGTGAGTTAAATCACCCGAGATTTCACATGCCAGCAATGCTGGCACCAAAATGGAATGGGCCATCTATTGATGGCTCGGCCCATTAATAAAAAGAAACACCATGATGACACTAGTGGAATGCAAAAGGACATCATCGTCTGATATTGACATCCTCTTGTATTCCTCTTGCATCATTATGGCACCACATTAGCCGCGTCTGATAATTTCCTGTGTCAGATGGATCCATAACTGGTTGGAAAATTGTGCTCAATGAGATGTCATCAGTGGCCGTGCTTCAAACTGGAAGGCGGTCTCAAGTGGAATGTCTCGGATTTCTATCCTAGATCCGTTACTCTTCAGTATTTTTATCAATCACTTAGATTGTGGGGTGCAGGGAAGCTGTATCAAGTTTGCAGATGATACAAAACTGGGAGGGAATGTTAACACATTGGAAGATAGGAACAGAATTCAAAAGGACCTTGATAAACCAGAAAATTGGGCTGAAATTAATAAAACGAAATTTAATAGAGTCAAATGTAAAATTCTACATTTAGGCCACAAAATTCAAATGCACAGTTATGGGATGAGGGATTCAATGCTCAGCAGTACAACATGTGAAAATGACTTTGGGATTGTTGTTGATCATAAGTTGAACCATGAACCAGCTGTGTGAGGCTGCTGCTGCAAAAAATAAGGCAAATGCTATTTTAGCCTGCATTAATAGAAGCATAGTTTCCAAGTTGAGGGAAGTAATACTCCCCCTATATTCTGTGCTGTCAGGCCTTATCTGGAGAATTGCATTCAGTTCTGGGCATCTCATTTCAAGAAGGATGTAGACAAGTTGGAGCGAGTTCAGAGAATGGCAACAAGGATAAGAGGTATGGAGAAGAAAATATATGGAGAAAGATTGAAGCAGCTGAGCATGTTTGGCTTAGTGAAGAGAAG
This sequence comes from Gambelia wislizenii, assembly GCA_030847615.1. Taxonomy (NCBI): domain Eukaryota; kingdom Metazoa; phylum Chordata; class Lepidosauria; order Squamata; family Crotaphytidae; genus Gambelia; species Gambelia wislizenii. Next base: position 94,396,477 of record JAUMIR010000004.1, read on the forward strand.
ACTGAGGGTGACATGACTGCACACTTCGGAAAACTTCAAGGGCTGTCACAGAGAGGAGGAGACAGGTCTGTTCTCTGCTGCCCTAGAGAGTAGGACCAAGTCTAATGGTTTGAAGTTACAGGAGCGTCAATTTTGATGGAACATTAGAAGGATTTTAAAAAATACAATAAAAGCAGTTTGGCAATGGAATCAGTTGCATAGGTGGTGTCTCCTTCTCTGGAGATCCTCAAAAAGAACCTGGACAGCTGCTGAGGTGCTGAGGATGCTTTTGCTGAGGGTCCTGCATTGAGCATGGAGATGGACTAAATGGCCCATGAGGACTCTTCCAGCTCTATGATTCTATGACTCTATATTCATCTCTATATATACATTATATCATTGTTAGTTGGAGAAATTTGTTCATATGCAACACAAGCAGAGGTAAAGCCAAATTGTGAAAGAAATCATGCATGTGCAAATCTGTCCTAATGCATTCTCCACCCACAAATAATAGAATCATAGAGTTGGAAGAGACCACAAAGGCCATCCAGTCCAACCCCCTGCCATGCAGGAATACACAATCAAATTATTCCCAATAGATGGCCATCCAGCCTCTGTTTAAAAACCTCCAAGGAAGGAGACTCCACCACACTACGAGGCAGTGCATTCCACTACCAAACAGCTCTTACTGTCAGGTTCTTCCTAATGTTGAGGTGGAATCTCTTTTCCTGTAGTTTGAAACCATTGCTCTGTGCCCCAGACTCTGGAGCAGCAGAAAACAAGCTTGCCCCAGTCTCTGTATGACATCTCTTCAAATATTTAAACATGGCTATCATGTCCCCTCTCAACCTTCTCCAGCACGGAACATACTCAATTCCCTAAGCTGCTCCTCATAGCTTCCAGACCTCCTGGTCATCCTCCTCTGGACAAGTTCCAGCTTCTCAATATCCTTCCTGAATTGTGGTGCCCAGAACTGGACACAGTATTCCAGGTGAGGTCTGACCAAAGCAGAATCGAGTGGCACTATTACTTCCCTTGATCTAGACACTATACACCTATTAATGCAGCCTAGAATTGCATTGACTTTTTTAACTGCTGTAATGTGCCTTCTGTAATGCCCAATTTGCCTATAGATTTGCATATAAATACACAGAATGGCTCATTTATAAACTCCCTCCCACTTAATATCCTTGCCTGTTATTCAAAACAAGTACTTTAATTGTGTGCCTTGTTATGAAAATTGCCCAATTTGTAACCAGAGAGGATTAACAGGAAAATTATTGAGTGTCTCACTCAGCACTGCATTAGAATAAGGCACTGGAAAAATGTGCTGCCCTTTATTTATTTATTTATTTAGTTAGTTATTTATTGTGGCTTGGTAAATATATACCCTTTACTATGTAATCAAATATAGGTCAAAATGCTGCATTGTCAGACAGAGCTATGACAATGAAGCTCTGTCAACATATCTACTTTTGCTGACTGCACCCCCTCAAAAAACCTTTTAAGCCAGGTAGAGCCCCATCCGAAGAGTTTCTGAGGCACTGCAGATCAGGGTGCTGGGAAAAGAGGACTGCAGTCCTTTCCCACTCATGGGGCACATTATGATAAGCAGCTGGAGAGACCCCTTGGGGTCCTACCACAGCTGCTTGTCTCAACATACTCTGTGAATGGGAAAGCACCGCAGTCCTCATTTCCCAGCACTGATCTGCAGCACCTCAGGAACACTTCTGTTGGGATGTTCTCTGGCTTAAGTGGTAAGTTTGCGGGAGGGGTCACATTCAGTTAATAATAATAATAATAATAATATTTATTTATACCCCGCCCCTCTGTTAAAACAATCGGGGCGGCTTACAAAATTTAAAATACAATACAAATAAAATCCCTAAACACCCCCACTCCCACCCTCCCCCATAAAAAAACATTAAACAAATATAAATTAAAACAACTAATCTAAAATCACTTTTAAAACTATAAATACAATAAATATAATAAATGGCCAGCAGCCTAGAAGAGGATCCCCTGAGGCCGGGATCTAATTAGGAAAGGCCTGCCGAAAGAGATCCGTCTTTAGTGCTTTTTTAAAGCCACTCAGGCTTGTTATCTGACGGATCTCATTCGGCAGGTCATTCCACAATTTGGGGGCAATTACTGAAAAGGCCCTCTGGGAGGTTGCAGACAGCCTAGATTTTTGTGGCTGAAGCAAATTCCTCCCAGAGGACCGGAGTGCGCGGGGAGGATTGTTTGGGAGGAGGCGGTTCCGGAGATAAGTTGGACCCAAGCCATTTAGGGCTTTAAAGGTAATAACCAACACCTTATACTGGGCCCGGAAACTGATTGGCAGCCAGTGGAGAGATTTTAATACTGGAGTTATATGGTCTCTCCGAGATGTTCCCGAGACCACTCTGGCTGCCATATTTTGTACCAACTGAAGTTTCCGGACCAAGCATGAGGGCAGCCCCATGTAGAGCGCATTGCAGAAATCTAGACGGGAGGTTACCAGCGCGTGCACCACAGTCTCAAGGTCCCTTACTTCCAGGAAATGGCGCAGCTGGCGTATCAGCCGAAGCTGATAACAGGCGCTCCTGACTGTCGCATTCACCTGACTCGTCATCTGAAGCGATGAATCAAGGAGCACCCCCAGACTGCGAACACAGTCCTTAACGGAGAGCGTGACCCCATCCAGGACTGGAGGTTGCAACCCAACTCCTGGTTTGGGGGCCGCTACCATGAGCACCTCCGTTTTATCTGGATTTAATCTCAATCTGTTTTTCCTCATCCAGCCCATTACTGCTTTAAGACAATCATTAAGAGGAGAGACGCCATCGGAATTCGAGGCCGATGATCGGGGCAAGGAGAAATAGATCTGGGTGTCATCAGCGTACTGATAACACCCAGCCCCATAACTGCGAATAATCTCACCCAGCGGCTTCATATAAATGTTAAACAGCATCGGGGACAGGATGGCGCCCTGTGGAACACCACAAGTAAGCTCCTTTCTGCTGGAGCAGCTGTCCCCGAGCAACACCCTCTGGGACCTGCCCGAGAGGAAGGACCGGAACCACTGGAGCACAGTGCCTCCGATTCCTAACCCCCTCAAGCGATCCAAGAGGATGCTATGATCTATCGTATCGAAAGCCGCTGAGATGTCTAAAAGCACCAACAGGGTCACACTACCCCTGTCAATGCTTAGATGCAGGTCATCAGTCAAGGCAACCATGGCAGTCTCAACTCCAAATCCCGTCCTAAAGCCAGTTTGAAATGGGTCTAGATAATCGGTTTCATCCAAGACCACTTGGAGTTGAAGCGCAACTGCCCTCTCGATCACTTTGCTCAAGAATGGTAACATAGAAACCGGCCTATAGTTGTTCATGTCCAGGGGGTCAAGGGAAGATTTTTTCAGGAGCGGCCTAACGGCTGCTTCCTTTAAACAAGATGGAACACACCCTTCTCTGAGGGATGCATTGATGATGTCCTTAAGGAACATCATCAAGGCAGTCCCCCCCTGGATGGCCAGCCATGAAGGGCAAGGATCAAGAGGGCAGGTCGTCTTCCTAACCCTACCAAGTAGCTTGTCCACGTCCTCAGTACTCACAGATTGAAATTGATCCAGTAAACTGACATCAACGGAGTTGCTGGACACCTCGTCAATTGTTTCTGCCAAATTACTGGTATCTAAGTTGGCTCTTATCTGAGAGATTTTATCTGCAAAGAAATTGTTAAACGCGTCACAGCAGGCCGTCGTTGGGTTAAGCAACGGGTTCTGCGCAGGAATAACCTGCGTCATCTCCCTTACCACCCTAAATAGCTCTGCTGGACGGGACTCTGCAGACGCAATACGTGCAGAGGAGAAGGATCGCTGTGCTGCACGTATTGCCTCTTGATAGGACCAAAGAAAGTTCCTATGACGAGTCCTGTCGGATAAGAGTCGAGTTTTCCGCCAGTTGCACTCTAGTCGTTGTCCAACCTGCTTCATTTTCCTAAGCTCTGCTGTATACCATGGCTTACGGTTTGAAGCGGGTTGGAAAGGACGCTTGGGAGCGATCGTGTCGATAGCCTTGGTAAGATCGTTGTTCCAGGTATTAACCAAAGTTTCGACAGGGTCACCGGCGTTACCAACCATTAAACCCTCCAAGGCTTTCTGGAATCCTATTGGTTCCATTAGCCTTCGAGGGCGGACCATTCTAATAGGTCCACCACCCCCGGTGGGGCAGACAGTGGCTCTTAGCTCCATCTTGACCAGGAAATGATCCGTCCATGACAACGCGGTGGTTTTTATAACCTCCGCCCACGGATATTCCTGTTCCGTACTGAAGACCGCATCGAGGGTATGACCCGCACAATGTGTGGGCCCGATGACCATTTGGGATAGGCCCATGTTTGTCATGGTTTCCATGAACTCCCGAGCTGCACCAGTCAAATTTGTCAAGCTGTTCTCAAGTGGAATGTTGAAGTCCCCCAAAACTAAAAGTCTGGGAGACTCCAACAGCAACTCTGAGACCAGCTGTGTCAGCTCGGTTAGGGAGTCTGCTAGACAACGGGGTGGTCGGTATACTAGCAGAATCCCCAAACTATCCCTGGTCCTCAGACTAAGGTACATACACTCAAAGTGGACTGTGTTTCGGACAGGTATCCTGGTCAAGGTCAGATTGTTCTTATAAACCAGAGCCACTCTGCCCCCCCGCCCACTTCCCCTCACCTGCTCACTGACAGAATACCCGGCTGTTAATTAATTATTCATTATTATTAATTACTGTATGAGTAAATATGAATCACAAAAGTTATGACATCATAACTCTGGTTTGCGATCATGAATATTGAACAGGATGCCAGCTGTAGTCATAATATTTAATGTTTCTCCTTGTTTGTTCTTATATCCCTTAAATATTAACAACCATTATTGACTGCTATGTGTGTACGGATTTGCTGTAGGCTTAGGTCCAAGGCCCAAGAGTGTTTATTTCCACAGTTTTTGCCAGCTGAAATAATTTTTTCTGCCTTTGTCTTCATCTTGTTGCTACCATTCCCTTCAGCCTTCATCTGAAAACACTGCCTCCTACTCTTGCTTCCTAATTGTCCTCCTTCCTGATAGATAAATGCATGCAGTGGACAATTAGAGATACTGTTTTAAGGAGCAAAGTCACCAATGGCTTTAGAGAAACAGATTAAGGCTTTTATTGTAGGAACTCCATTCTAAGGACTTTACTGGATGTGGGGAAATACAAGCACTTTATCAGATGCAGAAAAAAAAATGTCTCAAATCATGTCAGAAGAACTGGATGATAACTGAAAGGGTGACATTATCAGATGCCCACGTCATCAGCCATTCCCAGGGCATAGCACTGGCGTGGACAAGGGATCACTTTTTTATTGACTGGCTAAGATGTCAATATAAAGGGACACCTTATTCACACCCATGCTATGCCCCTGGAATGGCTGAAAGATGCCATCATCTGATAATGTTGCCCGTTTCTGTTATTGTTGCATTCTTCTGACATGGTTTTTGCTGCGTCAGGTAAAGTCTTAAGATAGGAAAGTTACTCATCTCTAGCTACATCTCTACAGAGGGCTGAGAGGGATCTGAGTAACAGAAGAGGTGGAAACAGCCCTAAGAGTATCAGTTTATATCACAAAGGGAGCAGGATAGGTAGACAAGCAGGGAGGGCTGTGGGTCACTTAAACTATCTAACCCTAATATTACTGCCTGCTCCAAGGCATTCTTGACTCTTCAGTGCTAAACGTTGTTGCACTTCTAACACCTCCTTCACTATTATCCATCATACAACTTTACAAATAGTTTGCTTAGAGGTACAATCTGCAAGAAAAAGCCTTGCATTGCACCACCCTGTCTAGCCAGTTCATGATGGAAGTAACTACTCATTTGATGGTGTAAGTAACATGTAGAGAAATGTCTTACTTCACTCCACAACTTGCTAACTGCCTGTTCTTATTTCAATAGATTTCAAAATACTAAAAGGAAGCATCATAAGGTTGAGGTTAATATCTCTACTTAGAACTCCCTAAAGGAGGTTGCTCTATTTTCCTATGTGTTTAATCTGATTTCTATTCAACACTTTTCCCAGAATTTGACAACTCTTTTTCCAATGGGTTATTATGCAATGGGTTGTAGATATGTTATTTACAGATATTTTACGAAGCTGATTCATTCAGTGGTCAGATCAGAACATCAGATGTATATTATTCATTGCTGCTCATTCTGACAAATCTCTCTGTTCCTTTGATCGCACAAAACTTGGACAAGAATCAGAGAACAGGTCCAAATATCTTTTCCATTGGGATTTTGAAATAGACATGATTATAAAACTTGAAGACTTTTGAACTTTGAGTATTTACAAATTAGATTTAATCCTTTTTTTTAAAAAAAAAACCCAAACTTCTTGCTAAGTATCTGACTAACATAAATCCAGTTGTTGCTGAATCTTGCATATGCTGTTTCACATTAAGGTCCCATCTATACGAGGGGGAAATAATCCATACAGGGGGTAAAAAATCCAAGAAGGCAGCCATTCGAAAGCATACAAACTGCCTAGACAGATAAAACTTCCCCCTAAACTGTGCATGACGCCCAGTCCAGCTGGCTGCAGTGAGCAATCTTACCGGTGGTTTTAATCTCCTGCCACCTATTTTTTTTCCTTTAGAAAGGTTCCCACTATGGACAGCCATGATTACATAATTACATGATAAAATAAGAAAGAAAAAACATTTAAAATCACCATTTTATGGACTTACTGGACCCTCATGTACTTGGAAATCCAACATGGTGGCCGTGGCCACTTTCCCTCTTTCCCACCCCCACCTCCTCTCCTCATCCAGCCAGTCACATTCCCCTCCTCATTTGTATGTGTGCAAACAGGACT